>CM033718.1:18480013-20880013 GCA_019671005.1 Hibiscus mutabilis | reverse complement strand
AATTTAAACATTTCATCTCACATTTTAGCTTTAATTTAACCTTCCCTTTATTTATGTTGTGTTCAAGTGTAAAGGTAGGTGTGTTTGTACTCTTTATATTTCTAGAGTAGTCTGTGATGGGTGTAGCTTAGGCCACGTGTGCTACACCATGATCTATGTTGTGCCAGCTGTAAAGAATTTGGTAGAGACGGTTAGGAAGTTTGTTAGTATCGTTTCTCAACCTCTCTAAACAACTCTTGTATATAAAGGTCGGTTCTCTGATGAGAATATTACGGTGTTCTTAATAAAGCTTAAGGAGAGTACTGTCTCTCTTTCCACCATTACTCTCTTTTACAAGGTTATTTCTTAAATCATAACATGGTATCAGTCGCTCAGATTCCTGGTGTTGCTGACTTCAGTTGCTATTCTCTGGTTTTCATTACTATTCTTCGTTGATGATTCTCTCTGTCAAGGAGTTTTTGTTCGCGTTTCTTCATGGTTTTTAGGTTATATTGTTCTTCTCTCTGTTGTAGTGATTCAATACCACTTGATTGCATCTCGAATGACGATTCAGTTACATATGTTGGCTGTTTTGGAGTTTGAATCGTTAGAATTCTAATTCTCGTGTTTGATAATTAAAGGATTAGATAGTGATTTCTCTGAACGACGATATTTGTTCTGATCTTTTTCGTGTTACTTTGATCTCTGTTTCTCATTGATAAAAATTATCCTATTTGGTCGCAAGCATGTTGATGAGTGCGTAAACATTTTATTTTATATGCTCTTAGTCCTTGTATTTTGCATGTTTTCAAGCTCATTTAGGTTGCATTTAAGTTAGATTGTACATATTTACATGTAGATAGAGAGTTACACCGCCTGTGCTTAAATTGTCATATATATTGGTGCTTTTCACGGGAAGGTGGCGATTTGTGGTGTATGTGCAGGATGTTGGAGGATAGTTGGAGTAGGAGAGGAGTAGATCGCATGGCTGGAGCTAACAATGCATGAAGAGTTGGAGCTAATCTACCTTTTTCCATGTGGACTTTCTCCCAAATACGCAATATTTAATGAATCGGAAAACAATTGGCTTTATTTAATGAAGCAACACACTTTAGGGTGCAGAAGCCCTAATTTCACCGCCCATATAAGGAAGACTTGGATGCTACTCAAAGGGAGACCGATCGATAGAGAACACAATTCAGACGACAGTCCTAGTCTGAGTTTGCAGGGAACCACTGGGGCGAAGCTAGACGATTCTCCTCACCGAACGAAACCACCAAGAAAGGCTGGCGAAGAGGAGGCCTGCAACATAGTTGGACAACACAGAGGGAGTTTTGTTGAGGACGCTTGGCTTATTTATTTTCTTGCTTGATAAATTCTCGTACTATTTACTTTTAATTATGGTTGTTTTACGCTCAGACATGAGCTAAACTTCTTAGTTGAGATTATTGCGTCGTAGGATTTTATGCTTTGATTATTATATTTTAATGCTTTAGTTGTTTTTTTATCTTCATCTATTTTGTTCATGCGCTTAATGCGTAGTTAATTGTAAGAGCTATTCGAGATAGGCCTGCTAACTATTGATTTGTGGCTTAATATTCGAGAGAGTTAAGTTATACAAACATGAGCAGTGAGGCTAAGTTGTCAACTTAGTCTTAATATGGCTTAGAGATAAGTTTAGGGTTTCAACGACTAAAAGAGAGTTCTTAAACAAATAATAAAGTACTTAGGGTTAACGTAGACATGTATCACCTTAATTACAAAGTTATTAACTTCTAGGCATCGAGAGAGTCAAAAGTTCATTAGAAAATCATGTCAAGTAGATGAAGTACCTTAGGGTTAACGCAGACATTGAGATAGGTAATTAAACATATATCATTAGCAATAATCCCAACCTCCATAATTAATTGCTAATTCGCTGCAACTATTTGTCTTTATTCTTGCCATCTTTAGATTTGTTAAATTAGTTTTACTTAAATTGACATACACCCATACTTGCAAACACATCCCTAAGTACGATAACTTTGTATTTATCAATCCAATCCTCGTGGGTTCGACAATCTACTCTCACTTTATTACTTGATACGACGAGTATACTAGCTCTAAATTGCATCACTATTTGACAAGCATCAAGTTTTTGGCGTTGTTGTCGGGGATTGGCAATTGATAATTACGTGGTAATTGCGCTTAGGACTTTTATTTTTATTCCATTTAATTTTTGCTTTTGTTTTTATTCTCAGGTACATTCTAGTGCATGACCAGAAGATCCAACTTAGATCTCATAATCAATCCAAAAATCAAAAGAACCTTTCGGAGACTACCATGAGAGAACAAGAGTATGGATCCACTAGTGCACAACCGTGGGATTCAAGATAACCCACCACCAAGTAACAACCTTGAGAACGTGTGTAATCCAGACGATGTACTTTCAATTGTTGGACATCGAGTTGGTGGTGGAGTTCAAAATAATGGCCAAAATCGATATGAGGATCCACCACCTGCCAGGCCCAGAAGATTTATCAAAGACATCATTGATCCCGTTATCAACAACCTCAACCCACCAATTTTGTACCTAATCTAGAGATGACCCATTTTGAGCTAAATCCCGTTATGTTCAACATGTTCAATAATATTGGACAATTTGGAGTATCCGCAAGATGCTCATGAGCACGTTCAAGCTTTCTTAGAAGTGTGTGATTACTTCAGGAAACCAGATATACCTATTGATGCCTAGTGACTCAAGTTATTTCCTTTCTCGTTGTGTGATTGAGCCAGAGCATGGTTGAAAACTTGTTCTGCATGATCGATTACATCTTGGGATGACTAGTGCAGCAAGTTTCTACACTGATATGATCCACCAAACGTGCACAACCAAAGGCAAAGTGATATCATCTCGTTCCAAAAATATAATGATAAATCCATGTATGAAGCATGGGACAGATACAAAGATATGCTTCATAAGTGCTCGTTTCTTGGATTCATAGACTGGCTAAAAGTCACGACGTTCTATAATGGCGTCAATGCACCAACAAGGATGATAATTGACTCGTCAACTAATGGTACTTTGCTTGATAGAGAACATGACAATGCGTTTAGAGTACTTGACCGGATAGCCAACACTGACTACTAGTTCCCTAGAAGGAGATTAAAACCTGGACCTAAAGTAGCTAGACAACTTCAATTAGATGAGTCCTAGATAATCGCAGCTGAGCTCTCTACCATCACCAGCATACTCAAGAACATGTAAGGAACCTCCAATGTTCGTGAGGCAAAGGTGGTGCAATTCACATGCAAGCATTGTGATGGGGAACATTTTTCAACTGAATGCCCTCAACAACAAGAATTTGGATGCTACGTAGGGAATACCAATCGTAACAACAATCCCTACTCCAATACTTGCAACCCAGGGTGGAAGCAACATCCAAATTTTGGTTCGGGAGGTAATAAAGGAAACTCAGGAGGAAAATCATCCACATCAACTGAACCTCTTGGATTCCAAAAGACTCAAAGGCAGAACCAAGGAGCTTCTACCTCCAATTCTAATTCTTTTGATAATTCTTATCAATCATATATGGAAACTGCCCATGTCATTATGCAGATCAAGCAGCCCAACTGAAGAATTATAGTGATATGCTCACAACGTAGGCTGTCATGTTGCAAAACCAGCAATTGATCATGTAGAACAACACCGCCTCGATTAGGTCTTTGGAGACTCAAGTTGGGTAGATCGCCTAGTTGTTGAAAAAAGATCACCTAGCGGCTTACCTAGTGATACTGAAGTCACTAAGGCCTATAATGCAGAGAAATGCAATGCTATCACTCTTCGTAGTGGCACGCAATTGAGGACAGAAGCCAAGTTTAGGGAAAGCTCTCTAGTAGATCCTACTCCAAGCAAGCCGTCCATCGATGCTCCTATACAAAAAAACCCAAATCTTGTGTCTAATACAGTGAGTGACCTTGCTACTGATGGCAAGGATGACAAGGCTAAGGTGTACCAGCATCCAATAAGCCACAAGACGAGCTCAGACCACCACCTCTATTCCTTCAAAGATTGAAGGCTCAGAAACATGATGACCAGTACCAGAAATTTCTGGAGATGCTTAAACATTTGCACATCAATATCCTACTTTTAGAGGCTATTGATCAGATGCCAACCTATGCAAAATTTTTGAAGAAGATCGTGACAAAGAAGAGGAAGATAAGTGAGGTTGAAACTGTAACCACCATGGATGAGTTCATGGATGTGCTGAGTGATTTGTCACCCAAGATGAAGGACCTTGGCAGTTTCACCATTCCATGCTCTATAGGCTATAACTACTCTGGCCGCGCCTTATGTGATCTCGGTGCACGTGTGAATTGATGCCGAAATTTGTGTTTAAAAGATTAATGATGGGAAAAGCAAGGCTGACATCAGTGATCCTTTAATTGGCTGACCGATCTCAAATCCGACTTGAGGGCAAAGTTGAAGATATGTTAGTTAGGGTAGATAAGTTTGTCTTCTTAGCAGATTTTATCATCCTTGATTGCGAAACTAATGAGAATGCTCCCATCATCATAGGGAGACCATTCCTAGCCACCGGACAGATCGTGATTGACTGTGAGAATGGCAACTTCACCATGAAGATGAATGATGAGAAGATCACATTCAACATCTTTAGCACACCCCAATACATCGATGAATATGAAGATTGCCAGCTTGTGGACAGTAAAGATGGTCTAGCAGATGAGATTATGCGCACAGTCGATGAGGAAGAATAATACTCTATAAATTGGCATCTTGCCAAATCCAAGAGTCCACATATGCAAGTGTGTAAATATAAGGCGCTGCTTGCGAATGAATCCAGCAATTGGGACAGACCAAGACTTACACTAGCTATGAAAACCATGCTCATGCAAGAAGTCATCAAATGGTGTACATCTGGAATTCTTCCTCCTACCACAGAATGGCCTGTTACGAATCATATCTTACGCGATTGACCAAAACAAGATTTCATAGGATTAGTGAACAATGTCGAAAAGGGTTTTCAATATTTGATGATACATCTGGCTTTATTCCCTGAACAACAGCTCAACCATAAGGGCATGACACTTTAAAGGTTGCAGATGTACAACGGAGCATCGATTATTCGTGACAAAATTGCTGCAAAACTACTGGACGATTAACTCATTTGCTCTTTCTCACTTTTATTTCTGCACATATATATTATTACATATTTACTTTCTACACTTTTATTTTAGTTTTACGTTATCTTTCTATTTTTAGTTCTACAAGTTTCTCACGCAGTTGTCAAGACATAAAGAAGCGAAAAGAATGAGTCTATTTGACTTTTGGGTAAAGATAGATGACATAGGCTATTAAAACACGTTAATGAGACATGCGGAGATACGAGGAGATTTTGGCATCTCTTTGAAAAATTACCAAAACCATCCTCAACGTGTTCCTCAAGTGACGCCCTAATTACGAGCTTATTCACTGCACTCATGACCCCTAGAGGCTTACATAATAGCCCAAAATTTGAATTTCTATACTCATCAGTCACAACAACAATGGAGAAGAAGCAGCATTCCCTTACTTTCCCCAGAAATAGAATCTTCACGATCACTTCTCAATGGAAACTAGTCTCGCCGCCTCTAACTCTATCTCTAACGAACACCCAACCGCTCTACGAGAACCCTCGCCCACATCATTCAGTAACGAAACACTCCTTTTATCCAAGTCCCTGTAACAACGATATGAACTGATCTATCAACATGATTTGATCCTAATTTACTTTATGTACTTCGAAAGTAATGGTGAAACATATTCATTCAGAAACCAGGCTACATAAACGTCTCTTAGGTCCAAAAATTCTATACCTATATGGGACAAGAATGAGAGAAACAAGTGGTGGTTCGACGGAAATGTGTGGATCTATCTCATGATACAATAGAACAACACTATTAGTTTTCTGATGACCATGATAAGATCCATACAACAAACCAAGCCACTGACTACAATACAACAATTCTACAAGAGCATTGTGTCCCTATAACAAAATGGACTGGAGAGGGCCATGATAGAAGGGTAGAATGAAGGCAGCTGAAGCCTGATTCCCGAATTTGGGCTCACATTATCAATAACTGTCTCATGCCTACTAAAAATCCAGAAACTTTTTCCTTGCGGCAAATGCGATTATTGGACTCTCTCATTAAATGACGTAACTTATTCCCTACGTAGTTGATCTGGTCAGCAATCAAAGAAGGTGCAACCACCATAAGTAAACTCAATGGGTTGCCCTTCCCCAACCTAATCACTGCAATTTATGTCGAAGCAAGGGTCCCTACTTGGGAAGAAGACAAAATTATGGCAGCCCGACCAGGGCTACTTCCCTTCCAAGTGGAAGAATTGAAATGATATGACCATATTGAACTGTCCTCCATTCCACCTGTCTCTCATCTGCCCATTACTGACATTGTGGCATAAACCATTTGTACTTCTCTCCAACCAATCTTCTCAGCTGCCGAACGAATAAAAACGAGGCTCCATTTGTTGTTTTAGAGGCTCTTGCCAGACGAACCAATGGTACTCCCAACATTTCCACAGCAACTCCTGCAACCCAACACCATTGCCACCACCACAAAAAAGGCCACTACCAGATGCTGATGCTGGAGCCTCTTCCCGCCCTGCCAAGAAACAAGCATCAGCTCAGGACAAAGGCAATGACATCATCATCTAGGATCCACCACCCTATTAGCTCCCTAGGTTAGAATTTCTTTTTATTTTCCTTTTAGATTCGTTTAGTTTTTCATATTTTGCATTTGCATTTTTAGTTCAATTTGCTTTTCCTTGATTTATTTTTCTTTTCTTTTTATATTGGGGACATGCTCTTCTAAAGTTTGGGGGAGTACATACCCATACATATGTTAGGTTAAATTTAGGTAAAATTAAAAAAAAATCTAGAACTGTAATTAGCCTAATATATCTAATAGGTTCCCTTTGATATGATTTCCTTGATTCTAATTTGATGCTGCGTTGATTATGACTTCTTATGATGATTCTATGTTGATGCTTTGCAAGGTGTTAATAGCTTTCTAGTTTTTGAACTTAATGATAAATCTGTTGTAGCGCTTAAAAACCATAAGATGCATGCAATTTGACACTTAAGAAATCTTAGGGATACTCTAGGTTGACTTTCTGATGCTTAAGCATGAATCCAAAGAAAAAAGAACTTAAATGCTCAATGTATCAAATCAAAGGCTAAACACTCCTTGAAAAATCAAGAAAATAAATTAAGACTTGATAATTTAAACAAAACTGTTGAGGGACACTCTTCTATGCATCTTGCTATCTTAGTACACTAGGTGAGTTGTTTTTGCTCCATTTAACTTTCCTTGGTAGGAATGATAGTACTGGAAAAGAGTGAATGAAAGTCTTCACGGGATTACACTGCTGTAGGGCTCGGGGATGGGCTGTTTGCTCCACTCCATCTTCAGGTACCAAAGGGTTAGTGTGATAAGCTAAAGACCCAGGGATACAGTTTTCAAACTTAAAAGAACAAGGAGTGAAAATGTTCTAAAAAGGAAAAACAATATGTCGAGGCATAAAAAGAAAGCAACCCTTAAGCTTCTCTAAGACTATTAAGTGATGAGTGCATGTAACCAAGCACACACTGCACTTATAGTAGATTTAATATTTTGGATAAAACTGTAAGCTCTGATATACTTGTTTATCATCAACATAGCTGAGGAATGAATTACTACTATAGCATAACTTTAAATCACTGTAATCATAGCTTAGTGGAACCTTAGAACTTATGGGTTATTTACTGTTCTTATTTTTTGTTTTTATTTTTCTTGTTTTCATTTTGCATTGCTTCAGGACAAGCAACAGTTAAGTTTGGGGGTATTTGACGAGTGCATGAGCGTTCTATTTTATATGCCCTTAGTCGTTGTATTTTGCATGTTTTCAAGCGCATTTAGGTTAGATTGTACATATTTTCATGTAGATGGGGAGTTACACCACCTATGCTTAAATTGTCATATATATTGGTGTTTTTCACTGGAATGTAGTGCTTTGTGGTGTATGTGCAGGATGCTCGAGGATAGTTGGAGCAGGAAAGGAGTAGATCGCATGGCTGAAGCTGACGAGGCATGGAGAGTTGGACCTAGTCTACCTTTGTCCACGTGGACTTTCTCCCAGATATGCAACATTTAATGAAGCGAGAAACAATTGGCTTTCTTTAATGAAGCAGCACACTTTAGGGTACTAAAGCCCTAGTTTCATCGCCTATATAAGGAAGATTTGGACGCTACTCAAAGGGAGATCGATCGATAGAGAGCACAATTCAGACCACAGTCCTAGTCTAAGCTTGAGGAAAACCACCGGGGTGAAGCTAGACGATTCTCCTCACCGAACGAAGCCATCGAGAGAGGCTGACAGAGAGGAGGCCTGCAACACAATTGGACGGCACGAATGGAGTTTTGTCGAGGACGCTCGACTTATTTATTTTCTTGCTTGTTAAACTATTATACTATATACTTTTAATTATGGTTTCTTTACGCTCACACATGTGCTAAACTTTTTAGTGGGATTTATTGCGTCCTAGGATTTTATGTTTTGATTTATATATTTCAATGCTTTGGTTGTTTTTTTAGCTTCATCTATTTTGTTCATGTGCTAAATACGTAGTTAATTGTAAGATCTATTCGAGAGAGGCTTGTTAATTATTGATCTGTGGCTTAATATTCGAGAGAGTTAAGTTATATAAACATAAGGAGTGAGGCTAAGCTATCAACTTAGTCTTAATCTGGCTTAGACATAAGTTTATAGTTTTAAGGACTAAAAGGGAGTTCTTAAACAAATAATAGAGTAATTAAGGTTAACGTAGACATGTATCACTTTAATTACAATGTTATTAACTTCTAGGCATCGAGAGAGTCAGAAGTTCATTAGAAAATCATGTCGAGTAGATAAAGTACCTTAGGGTTAACAAAGACATGTATTGCCCATTGATATCGCATTGAGATAGGTAATCAAACATATATTCTTAGCAATAATCCCAACCTCCATAATTAATTGTTTAATCACTGCAGCTATTTGTCTTTATTCATGCTATCTTTAGATTAGTTAAATTAGTTTTACTTAAACCGATATACACCCATACTTGAAAACATATCCCTAAGTACGATAACTTCGTACTTATCAATCCAATCCTTGTGGGTTCAACACTCTACTCTCACTTTTTTACTTGATACGACGAGTATATTTGCTCTAAAGTGCATCACTATTCGACAAGCATCACATGTTTACTCAAAATAACTCATTGGTTATAGAGTAAGACTAGTGACTGTTGTTAAGGCATTCTTGAGAACTTTGATGGAGTTTTTCTTTATATTTTTATGTTCTCTGAAGACATTGTTGCGGTTTGAATATGATTCCTCTTTTTTTGTGTTCTATATGTTGTTCTTGTTGTTTCTCTTGGTGTCTTCAACTTGTTTGTGTTTTTGCCTATGTCAAAATGACTCAAGGAGTCTTAGTCATCTCTAGTACAAATCCTGGTCAGGTGTCTAGTTCGATTAGTGTGTATTATGTGCAACAAATATGCAATACCCTCACCGTGGCCTAGAAGGAAATATTGAACTAGGAGTAGACAGTCTAACTTATGTGCTAAGTTAGAGATCAATGGAGGATATTTCGAATTAGATACAGAAGCATCAAGAGTTCTAAGGGAAGGGGTGTTCGAATTAAAAATTAAGAGCCAATCAGAATAAAAGAATCGAATGGTATACAACATAATTATTGGCATAGATTTTATTTGATTCAGAATCCGAAATATTATAAGAGAACAATCGAAGAGAGAGCACCAAAAATAGATCATCTATTAACTAAACAATCATGCATTTCGGTTGAGTGTTTTATTTAAAACAGAATTAACAATTCATGCAAGACTTCAAATTAGAATCTATGTTGATTTAAACACTAATTTAATATCATATAAAGTTTGTGAAAGAAAACTTGTTACTCAACTAGTATCATGATTTAAATCTTTTTAATCTTTGAAACTATTATTGATATCAAGCCAATGTGATCGATATTCTTATAAGCAACCACCTCATAATCAACCAACCAACCAAGATAGACATTCATGGCAAAATCAAGCTATACAATCTACTAAGCAACCATTGCCAAGCACACGCATAAGTTTATTAAATCCCTTACCAAAATAAGTAACGATATACACACACATATATATATACAAACCATTCAAAAACTACTCAAAGGTCATACACCTAGCTTCTAAAACTAGTGCCACCTTCTATGAGTTGACTAAGAACAAAACATTACATACATTTTAAGCTTCAAGTGACCTTGCTTGAACTCCTCAACGTGATCTAGCAAATCACTAAACCTGTGGAAAGACAGGGTGAGTGATAAGCATGGCAGTCTAGAAAACAATCCCAACTTAAAAGCATAACATAGTAGCTCATATCCAATAGAAATATGCATATTGCACTGGTAACCATATTGGTTATCATTCCATTCATGGTATATATATATATATATATATATACAAATTCAAAATGCATGTGCATCTAACATTAGAACATCATACATGGCCTATTTAACTTTATTCAATTAACATGCTTGAATGATCAAGGATTTTCAGGACCAGTCAACTCTCTTGAGTTGTCTATTTACATCAAATATTCCATAAAATAGATAAGCACGGGCAACCTTAGTTGTAACTTAGCATTTAGACCAGATTCTATTCTATAGTTCCATTCTTGAACACTATATTAACAGGCAATGGAATTTATTTCCATTGAAACTAAGATCATAACCATATCAATCAGGGGTACATTGTACCTATCAGGGGACCTTGGTCCAATGTTTTTAAAACTGAGCTCAGTACACACTATTGGCATGCCAATTATACTAACTTACACTAAGCAAGACTCATTACCAAATCTTATTAGTTTAATCGAAAGTTCATTCAGGATGCCACAACACAACCATTACACATAATGCTACAAAAGCATATATTTAGTCATTTAATACTCAGACTTATTTCTATCAATCATTATACAAACTTACCTTGGTGCTTACTATCAAGGATTCGATCAAAAACAAGCAATTAGGCACTTAAGCCCAATCGAGCATTCAGATAATATAGCTTCCTAAACAACCATTGATTTATGCATGAAAACTCAGATTACACTCACAAATTTCCCAAGCTTAGTCTTGATCTTGTATCTCTATGCCCTTGAGTCTTTCCCCCTCTAGCTTGTCTCATTTCTTGTCTAAGTGTGACAACAAATTAATAATGCATTAGGATCAGACCCAAAATTGTTATATTCCTACTCAACCAGACACCTAAGGTGCATAGCATGCTTTCCAAACATTACATCACATAAATATAAGATCAAGCTCCCTAACCAAGCCTTTAAACACATTGAATTTAGCAATACAACCTGAAACAGTTTTCTAATACTCTAAACATCTTCAAATCTGCCCTTACAAGACTGTTTTGAGTAGAACCAATTCCAAGTTTAATTAACAGTCTAAGAAATCATCCAAGCTTAGCTTTCTATAGCTCTCAATCTACCAGCATTTTTAGTGTTCATTTAATCTCTAAAATCCCTTTATTTAACAATAACATTAGATTAAAACAGACCTAAAACTGTCACCAGAAAACAATCCCCTAAACCGAGTTCAAACATCATATAATCTCAATTTATCCCTCCTCAAATATCCAGATTAAACCAAGTATTTTTCCGCCAAGAATAGTACTAAATTCATTCACATATATCATCATCATTCATCTAATTCACTTACCAATCAACTATTCATATAATTTCCCTTTTTAAACCAAAATTCTATCTACCGAAATGTAGCATCATCCAACTAAATCTAACAACTAAGCAATAGTTCACATGAAAAACTCTAGATTGCAAACAACATAAGAATCAAGGGAACTTACTTTCTTACTCCTTCCAAAACGTAGTAATCCAAGCACCAAATTAGCATGAAACAATAAGTTCAAACAAAGTGACCAAGAGTTTCTCTAAATTGCTTCGGTCTCTCTCTCTATCGAATGGAAGAGATGATATAATTCTTTAATCAAAAGCTAATAATCACAAGATAATGATCCTAGGTGTAACAATTCAGCAATAGTCACATGTACAAGCCATTCCAACTTATGATGTTAGCATGCAACACTCAACTTTCTCAAGGAATACATTTTGGTCACTTTTAATTTGGTGCTTAAGCTTGGAAGTTTCGGATTTAGTCACCTAAAAAGTTTATAATTTTAAGCCATCTATTTACAACCACACTAAGTTTAAAGATCATTCATCCAATCCCAATTTATGTTATAATTTTAAGCCGTCTATTTACAACCACACTAAGCCATCTATTCCTGTGGTTTCTCCATAGCAATTTGACAAGTGATATAGTTTTGTTCTGAAGCCTTCTATCCTCCCGATCTAATATTTGGATTGGTTATTCTTTATAAGATAGGTCCGGGTTTATTTCTACTTCTTTTGGCTCAAGGATGTGAGAAGGATCGGACATACAGCTATGCAGGATCGAAACATGGAATACATTATGTATTTTGCTGAATTCTTCTAGAAGAGCCAACCGGTAAGCAACGGGGCCAATCCTTTCAGAAATTTCAAACAGTCCAATAAACCAAGGGTTGAGCTTCCCTTTCTTTCCAAACCAAAATACTTTATTCCAAGGAGATACTTTGAGAAATACCTTGTCTCCCACATTATAATGAATATCCTTCCTTTTTCAATCAGCATAGGCCTTCTGCCTATAAAGGGCTTCCTTCAGTCGTCTACAAATAATCTGTACTTGTTCTTTTGTCTTCCGAAGCAATTGGGGTCCTAAAACTTTATTCTCTCCCAATTCGGACCAGCAAAGGGGAGTTTTGCATTTCCGCCCATATAGGGCTTCGAAGGGAGCAGTTTAAATAAAAAATTGATAACTATTGTTATAAGAGAACTCGGCTAAGGGTAGGGTTTTCTTCCAGTTCTTCCCGAAGTCAATTAGACAGGCTCGTAACATATTTTTCAAGAACTTGAATAACTCTTTCAGATTGACCATCTGATTGAGGGTGGAAAGAGGTACTGAGATTGATTTTGGTTCCAAGAGCCTTTTGAAGGGCTTTCCAAAATCTAGACGTGAATCTAGGATCTCGGTCAGAAATTATCAAAATGGGTACACCATATAGCCTTAGAATTTCTTGTATGTAGAGCTCGGCTAACTGGTCCATACTCATGCTCATTCGAACATGGAAGAAATGAGTTGACTTTGAGAACCTATTTACGATCACCCAAATGGCATCATTCTTCTTTGGTGATAAAGGCAATCCACTCACAAAGTCCATAGTTATCAATTCCTATTTCCATTAAGGAATTTCAATCGGTTAAAGTAGTCCCGAAGGAACCTGGTGTTCTGCTTTTACTCTCTGACACACCAAGCATTTGGAAACATAATATGTTATGACAGATTTCATTCCAGGCCATCAGTAAAGATTCTTTAAATCCTTATACATTTTAGCTGATCCAGGGTGTATTGAAAATGGACTTGCATGAGCTTCTTGTAGAATTTCCTTCTTCAAATTAGAATCGTTGGGAACACATAAACGTTTTCTGAAGTATAACAACCCATCTTCTTTAAGAGCAAAATCAGATTCAGCTTTCTTATTTAACTTGAGCAGAATCTTTTGTAATTCTGGATCCATTTGATGTATCGATTGAATTCTTGCTATCACTTCTGATTTGATTCGGACAGAAGCTAAGATTCCTTGCTTCATACTCAATCGAAGGAAAGCATTGAGGTAGGTAGAGGCTTCAATGATTTACAAAGAGGAAAAAAAATTTGATGATAGCTATCTAAATTTCGAATAGCAACAATTAGAGGTTTTTGATTAAATTGACACTTACCACAAGAATATTGTCGACTGAGCGCATCAGCCACAACATTGGCCTTTCCCGGGTGGTAATATATGATTAAATCATAGTTTTTAAGAAGCTCAAACCATCTTCTTTGCCTAAGATTAAGTTCTATTTGACTCAGGAGGTACTTCAGGCTTTTGCGATCAGTATATAGATAACACTTCTCCCCGTATAGGTAGTGTCTCCACATTTTTAAGGCAAAGATCACTGCAGCTAGTTCCAAGTCATGGGTTGGATAATTCAACTCATGGGACTTCAATTGCAGGGAAGAATAGGCCACAACTTTATCTCTCTGCATTAAAACACATCCCAAGCCCAAATAGAAGGCATCACTAAATACCGTGTACTCTTTTCCCGATTTCGGTTGAGTCAATACTGGAGCTCGGATAAGAACTTCCTTCAGCTGATCAAAGCTCCTTTGTTGATCTACAGACCAAATAAATGTCACATCTTTATGAAGAAGCTTAGTCATAGGTGCTTCTAAAATCGAAAAAGTCTTTAACGAATCTTCGGTAATAACCGGCCAGGCCAAGAAAGCTTCAGACTTCACCAACATTCTTCAAAATCTTCACTCGAGTACAGATTGGATCTTTTTAAGATCATCTTTGATCCTTTCGGCTGAAATTACGTACTCAAGAAAGGAGACTTCGGGTAACTAGAATTCACATTTATTGAATTTGGCATACATTTTATTCTCTCTAAGGGTTTGGAGCATGATTTTGAGATGCTTGGTATGCTCGGTTTTGTCTTTTGAATAGATAAGGATATCATCAATGAATACCACAAAAAATTTATCTAAATAGGACTTAAAGGCCTGATTCATCAGATCCATAAATGCAGCAGGGGCATTTGTCAGACCAAATGGCATTACTAGGAACTTGTAGTGGCCATAACAAGTCCTAAAGGTTGTCTTGGAAATATCAGATTCTTTGACCTTCATTTGGTAGTATCTCGATCAAAGATCGATCTTGGAAAATACTGAAGCACCATTCAATTGATCAAACAAATCTTCAATTCTCAGAAGCGGGTACTTATTCTTAATCGTGACTTGATTAAGGTGTCGATAGTCTATGCATAACCTCATAGATCTATCTTTCTTCTTGACAAGGAGTACCAGGGCTCCTCATGATAAAGAGCTAGGTCGAATGAACCCCTTGTCTTGTAGTTCTTGTAGCTGCTTTTGAAGTTCCTTTAATTCCACATGAGCCATTCTATAAGGAGAAATAGATATATGGTTGATTCTCGGTTGTGTCTCTATCTTGAATTCCATATCTTGGTTCGATGGCACCCCCGAAAGTTCCTCAGGAAAAACATCAAGAAACTCAGACACAGTGAAAATTGAATTGATATCCGGCTCGGCTTTAACAACTCCGAGTATATTGCATACTACAGGATTCGACCTTTTAGAATTTTGATGGATTAAGGATATTGATTCTTTCCCTAAGCCCCGAAGATAAAGCTTTCTTTTGTTACAGTCTACCCAAGCCTGGTGTCTACCTAACCAGTCTAATCCCAAAATTAGATCGAACTCACAGAAGGGCAGTACATAAAGATTAATAGAAAAATGAATGTTTTGAATATATAAAGGGCAATTCCTACAAAGAACATTTATAGCCATACATTTCCCTACAGGGTTCGAAACTAGAAGTTCTTGAGCAACAGCTTCAGAATTCGGATTCAACTTTTCAATTAAAGGAAAATGGATAAAAAAAGGGTAGATCCCGGATCAATTAAAGCATATACAAGACTATTATTTAGTTCAACAGTGCATGCTATAACATCATGTGCATCTTCATCATCACGGCTTCGAATGTGATACATCCGAGCAGGGGCCCGAGACTCTTGGTGAGTAGTAGTAACAACCTGGCCCCAAGATCTTCCCAAATTTCTCGATTGAGCTTGTCTCGACCCTTTTTCCCTAGGAGGTGGAGCTTGATTCGAATTGGAGGCTACCTTAATCGGGGGCTTGTCAAAGGGTTGATGACAGTCTCGAACATAGTGGTCCACACTTCCACACCAGAAACATGTATTTGATTGTCTCCTACGCTAGCCATAATGGTAATTTTGATAGATATTGTAGTGTCGAGATTGAGTTTCCCTACCCAAATTTCCCGAGGTATTAATAAAGACTGTAGGAGCAGAAGATTTGATTATAGTTTGAGGCTTCAGAATGTAGTTATCCCTTAGTGAAGCAACTTGGCTTGAATAATTCCCTCCTCGGCCCTTCGTCCTCTTAGAAGGCCACAATGATTTGCTATCACCCCAGGATCTTTTATCCTTCTTGGAAAATTTCTCCCTTCTTTTATCAGCAGCTTTCATCCGAGATTCCGTGGTAATCACTCGATTCACCAGATCTTGGAAGTCAGTTATTCTGAGGGATATAAACATCGGGCTCAACTCATCATTCAGTGCTTCGATGAACATTATGTATTTTTCCTCATCTTTCTTGATATATTCAGCTTTATACTTACAATATTTATAGAAGTGATGTACTGCTCTATACGTCTTTCACCTTTTTAAGATGCAAGAAACGTCTTCTTCTTTTAGCTAAATACTGTTCACTAACATACTTCTTTCAAAAATCCTTCAGAAAGAATTCCCAGGTGACAGAATTCTCCGGAGTAGTAAGTATTGTGGTTTCCCACCAATTCAAGGCTTCATCAGCAAGTAAAGCCACAACACACTCCAGCTTGTGTGGATCTGAACATTGAAGTTGTTTGGTTAGGATTCAGATGGTGGTCTCCAACCAGTACTCAGGCTCTTTTGGGTTCTCCTCATCCGATTCTACAAAAGTATAGGCTCAATGTTGAGCCAATTTATCAATAGGAGCTTTTGAATAGCTCACTGCAGGTGCAGGAGGATCATTTTGCTTCATTGTAGTAATGAACTGATTAAACATCTCAGTCATGTTGAGAAAACACTCATTTTGTATTTGATTTATTTAAGGAACCTCTGGCTGTTGTTCTGCAGCCTTCAGAGGATTTACTGGTTCATGATTCAGTCTAACACCCCCTTCATTGGAGGAGCCAGCCGGGCTATTTCCATCACGGGCCAGATGTGTCTCAGACATCTGAAATTAACTTTTGAAGGATATTCGATCAAACAAGGTCATAAGCACAATTATTCAACTCATAGGTGGCATTTAATACAATAGATGACACAACCTAGACTGGTTTAGTCCTAGGATCGACTAAACCTTAGCTCTGATTACCAAATTGTAATACCCTCACCCTGGCCTAGAAGGAAATATCAAACTAGGAGTAGACAGTCTAGCTTATGTGCTAAGTTAGAGACCAATAAAGGATATTTTGAATTAGATAAAGAACTATCGAGAGTTCTAAGGGAAGGGGTGTTCGAATTAAAAATCTAGAGCCAATCAGAACAAAGGAATCGAATGGTATACAACATAATTATGGGCATAGATTTCATTTGATTCAGAATCCGGAATATTATAAGAGAACAATCAAAGAGAAAGCACCAAAAATATATCAGTTATTAACTAAACAATCATACATTTCGGTTGAGTGTTTTATTTAAAACATAATTAACAATTCATGCAAGACTTAAAATTAGAATCTATGTTGATTTAAACACTAATTTAATATCATATAAAGTTTGTGAAAGAAAACTTGTTACTCAACTAGTATCATGATTTAAATCTTTTTAATCTTTGAAGCTATTATTGATATCAAGCCAATGTGATCCCTATTCTTATAAGCAACCACCTTATAAGCAACCAACCAACCAACCATGATAGACATTCATGGCAAAATCAAGCTATACAATCTACTAAGCAACCATTGCCAAGCACATGCATAAGTATATTCAAGCCCTTACCAAAATAAGTAACGATATATATATATATATATACAAACCATTCAAAAACTACTCAAAGGTCATGCGCCTAGCTACTAAAACTAGTGCCACCTTCTAGGAGTTGACTAAGAACAAAACATTACATACATTTTAAGCTTCAAGTGACCTTGCTTGAACTCCTCAACCTAATCTAGCAAATCAATAAACCTATGGAAAGACAGGGTGAGTGATAGGAATGGCAGTCTAGAAAACGATCCCAACTTAAAAGCATAACATAGCAGTTCATATCCAATAGAAATATGCATATTGTGCAGGTAACCATATTGGTTATCATTTCATTCATGGTATATATATATATATATATATATATATATATATACAAATTCAAAATGCATGTGCATCTAACATTAGAACATCATACATAGCCTATTTAACTTTATTCAATTAACATGCTTGAATGATCAAGGATTTTCAGGACCAGTCAACTCTCTTGAGTTGTCTATTTACATCAAATATTCCATAAAATAGATAAGCATGGGCAACCTTAGTTGTAACTTAGCATTTAAACTAGATTCTATTCTAGAGTTCCATTCTTGAACACTATATTAACATGCAATGGAATTTATTTCCATTGAAGCTAAATCATAACCATATCAATCAAGGGTACATTGTACCTATTAGGGGACCTTGGTCCAATGTTTTTCAGAATGAGCTTAGGACACACTATTGGCATGCCAATTATACTAACTTACACTAAGCAAGACTCATTACCAAATCTTATTAGTTCAATCGAATTTTCATTCGGGATGCCACAACACAACCATTACACATAATGCTACAAAAGTATATATTTAGTCATTTAATACTCATACTTATTTCTATCAATCGAGCATTCATATAATATAGCTTTCTAAACAACCATTGATTTATGCATAAAAACTCATATTACACTCACAAATTTCCCAAGCTTAGTCTTGATCTTGTATCTCAATGCCCTTGAGTCTTTCTCTCTCTAGCTTGTCTCCTTTCTTGTCTAAGTGTGATAACAAATTAATAATGCATTACGATCAGACCCAAAATTGTTATATTCCTACTCAACCAGACACCTAAGGTGCATAGCATGCTTTCCAAACATTAAATCACATAAATATAAGATCAAGCTTCCTAACCAAGCCTTTAAACATATTTAATTTAGCAGTACAACCTGACACAGTTTTCTAATACTCTAAACATCTTCAAATCGGCCCTTACAAGACTGTTTTGAGTAGAACCAATTCCAAGTTTAATTAACAATCTAAGCAATCATTGAAGCTTAGCTTTCTATAACTCTCGATCTACCAGCATTTTTAATGTTCATTAAATCTCTAAAATTCCTTTATTTAACAATAACATTAGATCAAAACAGACCTAAAACTATCACCAGAAAATAGTCCCCTAAACCGAGTTCAAACATCATATAATCTCAATTTATCCCTCCTCAAACATCCAGATTAAACCAAGTATTTTTCCACCAAGAAGAGTGCTAAATTCATTCACATATATCATCATCATTCATCTAATTCACTTACCAATACTATTCATATGGTTTCCCTTTTAAAACCAAAATTCTATCTACCAGAATGTAGCATCATCCAAATAAATCTAACTAAGCAATAGTTCACATGCAAAACTATAGATTGCAAACAACATAAGAATTAAGGGAACTTACTTTCTTACTCCTTCCAAAACGTAGTAATCCAAGCACCAAATTAGCATGAAACAAGAAGTTCAAACAAAGTGACCAAGAGTTTCTCTAAATTGCTTCAGTCTCTCTCTCTCTACCAAATGGAAGAGATGATATAATTCTTTAATCAAAAGCTAATAATCACAAGATAATGATCATAGGTGTAACAATTTAGCAATAGCCACATGTACAAGCCATTCTAACTTATGATGTTAGCATGCAACACACTGCTTTCTCAAGGAATACATTTTGGTCACTTTTAATTTGGTGCTTAAGTTTTGGAAGTTTTGGATTTGGTCACCTAAAAAGGTTATAATTTTAAGACATCTTTTTACAACCACACTAAGGTTAAAGATCATTCATCCAATCCCAATTTAGGGTGTTACAAAATACTTAAGATTGACATTGTGAAACTCTCTGCTAGTACATATGTCCTGTTGGGACATCATGTATGATTAATTATTGATGGCTATGGTTTGATTGATTTCATATATGAAGATAGCATTGCCTTGAGTTGTTTTTTAGTTGGTGAATCAGGTCAGCCTATTGACGATCCAGAATTTGTACCCTACATCAGGCAAGATAAATTGCTTGTTTCATGTATGTTATCTATAATTAGCTCTGATGTTTTACCTCATTTAACCGGGTGTAATACGACTCATGTTATTTAGGGTACTGTTACTTGCATGTTTGGGGCTTGTTCCACTACCAAAACTTCATCTTTACGACATAGCTTCCACACACAAAAGAAGTTTGGTTGGTCTATCAGTGAATATATAAAATCAAACTGATTTTTGAAACCCCCAATGCTTTAGAAAGTGTTGTTTCTGAACAAGAACATGTGAGTGTTGTTCTTGTAGGGTTATCATTGGAATTTGAGTCAGTGATTGCTGTGGCTTCAAAGGAGTCTTTGTCTCTTGACAAGCTAACTAAAATACTACTTAATTGTGAAGCTCGAATGCAGATGTTTCAGTAGGACAACCTACCAGTTTATGCCAATCTTGTTGTTCAACAAGAAGAGGCACTAGCTGTTAGGAAACGCCGGAACACCCTATAGCGTAGCGGAAAAATTATTCTATGTAATCCACCAATGATCCATGTACAAGGGACGAATTCGGGGTGATAAAGGATGAAAAACATTACCTCAACCAATCTGGAATTCTGCAGCGAGTATAGGAGAATCCAAATCGAATCTGAGTCGTCACAACAACGTTTCAACCTCTACACAATCCACCCGAATAAAATGAACAATTTTTCTCTTCTCTAACTGTTAGAGATGATTTTCAAAAAATGCATTTTTTGGCTGCTAGACCTTATGCCTTTATATAGCATTCAAAAACCTAATTCTAATTAAATTTGGATTCTTTAAATATACAATATATTTAACCAAATATAATTAAATATGTAGAATCTGATTCTACTTTAATTAGGTTTCTTTTAAAGATATATATATATATAGTATTTGATAATTACAATAACTTATCAAATATTAACATATGTATACAACCGAAATTAACAATTTTGGTTTCTCACTAATTACGTGTACAACAAGTTTGTACACATGCTATCTAGTCGATATTTGTTCATTTCAATCATAGGGTGTGACCTTTGTAGGTTCATGTAACATTAACAGTAATATCCAGAATAATTCTAATATTACAAGCAATGAGTGGCATTCGATTTAACCTTTTTCCGTGATTAACTTCTTTTATGTATTTCATCCTTTTGTCCTCATATATAGATCGGACACAAGTCATGGATTAGTCACACTTGTATAGTTCATCTAATGTTTCTTGATATCTTGAGTAGACTATTATAAACGAATAACTATGATATCTCATATCAATTCATTCGAGCATGGCCATGCATTCTCTAGTCTCACTCAATCAAGTGGCCTATGATATTACTCCTATTATGTAGGAGGGACAAATCCTATCTTGATCAACCATATTTCGCTACATGGATTGTGACATATCCAATATCAGTCTTTATAGTGTAGTCAGTTGCAACACACGTTTGACCGTATCAAAATATGTCACTCACGATATTGAAATAATGATGATCTCAAGTCTGAGGATCATACATGTAGTTATCACCATGAGCAATGTTGTGACTGTCACATAATAATCCAAGAAACATGCTCAAAGCGAGTCAATCTAGTATATCGTTCCCTAACACATACTTATGTATTGATTTTGACATCTCTATGTCAATGTCAACACATTGTCATCAATCAACTACATATTAGTCTTAATACATTATTGTTGTCCAAGCCCACAATAATTCTCGACTAAGGACATTCATGAATAACTATATTATTCTAAGGACTTTATTATAATTTAGTTTATTTATAGATACACATAATAATACTGAAATAATAATAATGGCTTCTTATTAATAAACAAGATAAAATAAGTATGTTTTTTACACCCATCTCATAATTAGTCTTTGGGCATACCCCAACAATAGCCACTGTTGGGGATCAAAATATTTTGTAGCCCTCTGCTCAATTTCAGCCTTAACAAGGGGTTTAGTTTTATTCGAGATGATTTTTTGGTGCTTATAATAATAGAGGACGAGGTCGTGGTAGGAACGGCTTTAATAGACCTCAGTGTGAACTGTGTGGTCGTATGGGACATACTGTGCAAAAGTGTTATTACAGGTTTGGTCTTAGTTATCTTGGATGCACTCCTAATGATAATGATAATCAAGATGAGAATTCTCAGGGACACACTAGTGACTTCAGTCATGGTGGAGCTACATCAAGGGCTATTAGTGCTGCTCAAGTGTTCAATCATGCTATCAGTTATGCACCAGGTCCATTTGCTCCTACTTTCTATGCATCAGGTCCATCTACTCCTTGTAACACCCTAAAACCATCCTAGTTGAAATTAGATTCTGACGATCGAAAATCCAACATCGGAAAGTCAAAATATTGCATTAACTTTCAACCTAATGGTCAATTATTCAAGTATTGAACCCTAATTAAGCATTGTTATTGACTAAGGACCATATTGAAGCTATTGAAACTTGGTTTAGTGATCTAATTATGAAAAATAAAGGTTTGGTGAGGTAAAAGTGTAAGATTTGAGGAATTGAGGGACCAATCATGTAATTGGCCTCTCCCAAGCCTCATCACCCAATACGTGGGGCGCCCAAAATACTTTCTTTCACTTGAAGGAAAGCTTTTTGGCTATTAAAAATTTAATTAGGGAATATGAGGGGATTTTGAAGACTTATCCGATTAGGAAAAATGGATAAACATTTTAGTCATCATCTTCTTCCTTAGAAGCAAGCACCTCCATTGTTGGATATCTAAAGCTTTTATTTTCTTCATATTATTGATCCTAGATTATTCCCATCGACTTAGCAAGGTAAGCCCATCATTGTTCCATTTAATTTCCATGAGAAATTTACGGAGATATCAAGCTTTGGAATCTATCGAAATATAGATAAATTTTTATGGAATTTCAAGTTATGCTTTTATCGATTCTATGGCCAATCGTAGCTATATATGTACGTTTATTTCTATTAAGATTATCGAAATCATAGTAATCCCCTTTCTTATTTTGTTTTGATAGCTCAAAACATTCATTGTGAGGAAACAACCATTTCACCAGAACCAACCAAGCAAGGGAATAAGGGGATTGTCATCTGGGATCCTTGAAGGTCTTAGAAGTATCGGTGAGTGTAGTCGAAGTCTTGGGATTGTCTAGGTGCCTTCCTGATTTCATTTCCATCGTTTATTGTATAGCTAACACGTTACAAGGATCCATTGCATCGAGTCTTCTTAGGAAGTATTATTGATAAGCAACAATGAGTTTATTGCATTGAATTATTGTTTATTGAATCATTGTTATTGCCATCGACATCATCGAAACATTGATACAAGATTATCTTGATCATTGGGCATTGCTATTAAACTATTGACATTGCTATTGTTACCATTATTGTTATTGGTTTAATTACCGGACCTTGGATTTTAAGGGACTATGGATACAATTGGCATGCCATAGGATACATGAGCTCATCAGTATAGAGTGGACTATGGTCCTTGAGCTAAGGCTCTATTTGGCAATGTTGGCGGGATGTGTGTGATATTGGTCTTTTTGTTGATGTTTAAGGGATTTGACCATTCATTGATTTGGCAATGTTGGTTGAGAATTTGTGTATCCACTATATCATATCGATCCAAGGGTTAAAGTTGTTGAAATCATTGTTATAGCATGTGTTGAGATACATTTATATTGAATAAAAAATACGAGTACTATCGACATTCATTGTATTATTTGTTATATTGTTATTGACTACCTCACTAGGCTAAATAAGTCTAATGCATCTCATTTCCATGCATTTCAGGTTAAAAAGGGTCAAAGGTTGAGGATCAGGAGAAGGACAAGTTTTGCAAGTCACTTCACAAGTTCATGTAATGTTCCTTTCATTTATAAACTTCTAGAATGGTGGCATATGAACTAAGCATGAAATAGTATTTTGATGATGTTACATGCTTTGTCATGAATTTGATATGCTTGTTATGATGATGATGTAAGTAATGTTGTGATAAAGTTTGCGAACCTGTTGTATGTTGATTTTTATATGTTATACATGTTAAACAAGGTGGAATGAATGTTTAAGTGGTGTAAGTCTTTGTTATTTAACTGGTATAAGTCTTTGATATTTAAGAGGTGTAATTCTTTGTTATTTGACTGGTGTAAGTCTTTGATATTTAAGTGGTGTAAGTCTTTGTTATTTGACTGGTGTAAATCTTTGTTATTTGACTGGTGTAAGTCTTTGATATTTAAATGGTGCAAGTCTTTGTTATTTGACTGGTGTAAATCATTGTTATTTGACTGGTGTAAGTCTTTGATATTTAAGTGGTGTAAGTCTTTGTTATTTTACTGGTGTAAGTCTTTGATATTTAAATGGTGTAAGTCTTTGGTATTTAAGTGGTGTAAGTCTTGTTATTGACTGGTGTAAGTCTTTGTTATTTGACTGGTGCAAGTCTTTGAAACTATAGGAGTCTAATCGAAGGTGTTATAGGTCTCTGATAAGTATAAAAACTTATAGATATGTATAATATGGTTGGTATTTCATGAATATGGCCTTAGGTTTGAATAAGGACTAGAATTTTAAGAGATTTATATTTTAGTCCCTAAAGATTAAAGGACTTAATTGGACATGTTATCGACCTCTGATTATTCTAGAAATTTGCATATATGTTTTTCATGTATTGAACTTCGTAATATACATATACTTTTGATCCATGGACATATATATATAATATGATAATTACAAATTAGTCCTCAAATATTGTAGGCTTAAATTGAGAAGGTTATTGTATTTCAAATGCATTGATCTATTGTCTTATTGCATCGAATAAATAATTTTTGAATCATTATATTACACCGAAGTACTATCATATCACCTAAATTACTGTACTGGACAACGTTATTGTTCACTGGTAGCGTCTTTGAATTGGTTCTCTACCAGACCGAGAAGGGGCTGTTACACTCCCAATTTCTATGCTCTAGGTCCGTATGCTCCTAATCTCTATACATTAGGACTATATACTCCCAAGTCCTATTGTAGTGGTCAATTTGGTTTTGGTTTCTCTGGTCCACAAGGAAATGGCTCTATTATTAGTCAAGCTGCTCAAGCTTTTTCGAGTCTTCACATGGCAAACTCATTTTTTCAACCTAGTGGGAGACAATTCTTTTATTTTGTAGGTGGATGAGCATTATCTAGTCTCCTTGTTGAGCATAACAATCAGATGTTTTCACCTTCTAGTAACTTTCCATCAACACCTATGCCTTTTGCACCAAATCTCTTCACCAAGTGGTTCAACTATGACTGTCGGTGTTTGGTGCCCTGATTTTGGAGCTTCTCACCATGTCACAACTGATCAGTCAAACCTGCAGTCTAGAGTGACTTATATAGGTAATAGTTCCTTACTTATGGGCAATGGTAATGGTGTTGCAATTAAGCATGTTGGTCAAGGGTGCATATCTACCTATGCTAAGTCTTTATTTGTAAGGAATTTACTTCATTTTCCCACTATAAAGAATAATTTACTATCTATGTCACGGTTTGCTCGAGATAAAAATGTGTTTTTTGAGTTTTATGTTGGTGGTTGTTGTATAAAGGACACGTAGACTCAGAGAATCCTTCTGGAAGGGAAGCTCGCTCGTGAGGGGCTATATCAGTTGTTTGCTCCTACTGAGAATCGGTCTCTTTCCGTAATAAAGTTTGGTGCTCAAGTTAATAATCTTTCTAAGTCTCTAGATGTGTTTGATTTGTGGCATAAACGTCTAGGTCATCCTCTTAGCCGTATTGTCAAGTTTATTTTACATAGTTGCAATGTTGATTTCAGTAAGAAATAAGGACTCGCATGTATGCCCTGCATGTTTGCAAGGGAAAGCTCACAAGCTCCGTTTTTCAAATTCATTAACTGAGTATAATGAACCATTTGAGCTTGTTGTTTCTAATCTCTGGGGTCCTGCACCAGCTGGTTTTGATGGTTTCTTTTATTGATGTTCATAGTCTACATACATGGTTGTATTTAGTAAAAAAAGAATTCTGATGTTGCTCAGTGTTTTTGAATTTTTATAAGTTAATTGAAGTTTAGTTTAGTAGAAAAATTAAAGCCCTGTAGACTGATTGTTGCATAGAATACTTAGCTCTAGGAAATTGGTTAGTTTCTAATGGGATTCAGCACAGATCTTCATTCCCTCATGCCTCTGAAAAAAATGGTAAGGCTGAGAGAAAGCATAGACACGTTATGTAACACCCTCGATCTGGATGTCACATTTGGGCCTCATGCCCAAACCAAAATCCATAAAATTTCTCTAGCTGGTTTAGTCTAAATAAAATATTTTTTGAAAACATTTAAAGCCCATGATTAAAATGTACATAAATGATTAAAACATTACAAAAGAGCTCCATTTAAGTTAAAATATTTAAACATTTGAATTGATAAATACAATTTGCAAAATAAGAAATACAAACTCGACCACGTAAGGTCCTATAAATACATAGCCCACAAAGCTCATGATCCCACGTAAAGCCCATGATCCCGTACTAATAGTGCTCCTAGATCTCACAAAGCTTAGTGGTACATATCTACTCTATTATACTTCATGCTAATCATAAACATGCAAGCTAGTACGAGCAATAAGGAGAGAAAAATAAACATGTGACTCTACCACTAGTCGCCTAAACACATGCTCTCATCATAGAAATCATCATACGTGACACACAAGGCCCAACCATACTCATAACATAGCAATACAACATCAAATACATATGTCGCTACCCCTAGCCGCCTAATCATATAGCATAAAAGAATTGTACCATAATATATGAGTGACGTATGTGTCTACTAAGCATCAGGATTGTATACTCGTGCTCAGAATCTCTCATCGAGCGTATAAGTATCATACCATAATATATGAGTGCGGCCCACGACTACTAAGCATCGGGATATATACATTCTGAGTAAAGCATGGTTCCACTAAGCATCGGGATACATACACTCTTTGGGGTGAGGCTCGGTACCACTAAGCATCGAGATACATACACCCATGCTCGGAATCTCTCATCAAGCATCTTCGAATGAGTCTCGGTCCCACTAAGCATCAGATTCATATATTCATAAATATTTAACCATGGTGTTGCAATAGACTCTTACACTGGGTATCCAAAACTCATCAATCAAGAAGACCCAACCAAACAATTGCCCTTACTTGGCATGTAACCACACATGATCTACCAAGGACCCTATGGTTGCTATTACAAACAAGTCACCCAAAACTCAAAGGCAAGATCCCAAATCAAATCTACAATTTATGGAAGGTAGTTTAAGTGGTTTCCTACCATTTTTAAACCTTATTAATACCAAATTAAGATTTGCCATAGATGAAGACTGATAGGTTATAGTTATACACTTTGGTGTGATTAAACCTTCCATATTCTAGTTATAATATCTACTTAATTGAGGAAATTATGTTTTTTTTATTTAGGAGGTGAAATATGGATGAAAGGGTGAAAATCAGCTCAAAAGCATGTTTTTAGCTTCCCATATGAAAATCAAGTCGTTTGGAAGAAAATAGAACTGGGCAGAAGCTCATCTTCGATAAGGCATGACCACGCCTTGTGACTGATGCGAATTTAGTTTTTGACATGAAAAATATGACTTATTGAATCAAATCCAAGAATTAGCCCACTTTATGGATATTTCCATTATTTTGGAAGTACTGGATCAAGAATCAATCTCTTTTATTAATTAGCACCTTATTATTTAGATTTCTCAGTGTCATATATTTTCTTATTGGATTAAAACTCAAGGACTCAAGCATTCAAACAACCAATTTATCAATCTAATCAAACAAGCATACAAGCCATAACAATTATTACAATCAGTCAAACAATCATCATGCATTTTATCGTCAACCTATTTTGTGGATACTAACACGCAAAGCAATCACATTTATGATGCTCGTGAAGCAAATATGAGTTCAAGGTGTACTAACCTTATGCAAAAATCTCGAAATGTCACTTTAGATAAGCTTCCTCCAACTTCCCATCTTCCTCTATTGAATGCGAAACATCGTTAAGCAAATATGAGTTCGAGGTGTACTAACCTTATGCAAAAATCTCGAAATGCCACTTTAGATAAGCTTCCTCCAACTTCCCATCTTCCTCTATTAAATGCGAAGCCACTCCAAGTCTCTCTTGCACAAATCAATCGAGTGCAATAATGTATTACTATCCTCCCAAATATTTAATAAAGGTAACTAAATAATTTGATTACCCATACTAAACTTGAACCCCTCTTTAAAATCAAATCAATCATCTTAAAAACCACAATTAGCTCTTTTAGAAAAAATCTCTATAGATCATTTTAGGGTTTAATCCAAAACCAAACTCAAAAACTTATTTTCTTTCACCATTTATCCTCAATTTATATTTTTGTAACTAAACCCAAGCTTTCTCACTCTGAGTTTTCTATGGAATTTAGGGGTTTTCCATAACAAAACTAAAAACCTTCAATATTATACTCATCTTATAGAGAATGAAGAAATAAACAATTTTGTATTTCACACATGAAGCCAAAATCCAACTAAATGGATGGAAAATGAAGAAAAAGATCTTACCTCCTTTTTCTTCTAACTCATGTTGGAGATGGGGGAGGAAGATGAATAAAGCTTTCTCTTCTTTTCCTCCTTTATCCACATAAATATAAACCCACTTTTCTATTTAAAATAAATCCAAAAATCCACACATATTAAGTGAATACAACGGACCACTTTAAAGATGCAATATCCATCAAAATCTAATGACCCAAAACACTTATAAAAGCTTCCTTAACTATTTTGGGTAAATTTTTCATTAAAGAGTCCAACCCTTCCATTGTTTTCACTTTAGACTTGTGAACTTCATTTCTTTAAATTTTCATCATTATTCTCTCTTAAACATAATTTCTATGAATTAATCCTTAATATTAAAATACCCAAACCCGGATCCAAGATCCGAATAACTAACTCAAATTTCAGGTCGTTACAAGTTGTTGATACTGGTCTTGTGTTGCTAGCTCAAAGTGGTTTAGCTTTAAAATTTTAGAGTTATGCCTTCAATACTGTAGTATTCTTGATAAATAGGCTGCCAACTGAAGTTTTGCATGGGATTTCTCTTTTTGAGAAATTTTATGGGAAGGTTCCAAACTATGCATTCATGAGAGCTTTTGGTTGTGCTTGTTACCCTTATAAGACCTTATAATCGTCACAAATTTGATTTTAGAACCACTAGATGTCTATTTCTAGGGTATAGTTCATTGCATAAAGGTTGTAAGTGTTTGGATGATAGTGGGAAGGTTATCATTTCTAGACATGTAGTTTTTGGTGAAAGTGGTTTTCCTTCTTTGGGAAAACAGTGGTATGTTGGTTCTGGTGTTCAGATCAACAATTATGATTTAAATGTGCTAGTGATCACTCGTCTTGAGATTGCTTTTGTTATAAACAGAGTATGCCAATTCATGCAAAACCCAAGCGATGTTGATTTTAATGTTGTTAAAAGGATCTTATGATACCTGCAAGAAACAGTAGATTATGGATTATTGTTCTCTGGTCATTCTCACTTGAATATTGAAGGGTTTGCAGATGCTAATTAGGGTTCTGATGCTGATAATATAAGGTCTACCTCTAGGTTTTGTATGTATTTTGGGGGTAATCCTTTTTCGTGGTGGTCAAGAAAATAGCAGTTTATGTCTAGATCCACTACTGAGGCAGAATATAGGAGTGTTTCATGTTCCACTGCAGAAATAATGTGGCTTTAGTCCTTGCTGAGTGAGTTGCACATCGTTGCATATGGTTTATCTATTTTGTGGTGCGATAATTCGAGTGTTGTGATTATGTCTTCAAATCCTATTCTGCACTCCAAGTTCAAGCATGTCGAATTGGATTTATACTTTGTTCGAGAACAAGTTGTTGTAGGAAAATTGCAAGTTAATAAGGTTCCTGTGTATGAGCAAGTGGCTAATATTCTCACCAAGCCACCGTCTGCTTTTGCTTTTCAACGACATCGACTCAAATTAGCTGTGGTACCACTGTATTAGACAAGTTCATGTTTTTCTATGTTTCTTACTTCTTGGCTTTTGTTTTGTGTTGTTTCTTGGTTTATGTTCAAAGGTACTCAACATCCAGAGTGCAAGGGGAATGAAGAATGAAGTTTTTCTGGGTAATCAACATCTAGAGTGCAAGGGGAATGAAGAATGAAGTTTTTTGGGGCTCGAGTTGTCAAGCTTGGAGAAGCTAGGGGAATGTTCAAGTATAAAGTTAAGTGTGTCTGTACTCTTTATATTTCTAGAGTAGCATGAGATGAGTGTAGCTTAGGCCACGTGTGCTACACCATGATCTATGTTGTGCCACCTATAAAGAGTCTGGTAGAGACGGTTAGGAAGTTTGTTAGTACCGTTTTTCCACCTCTCTAAACAACTCTTGTATATAAAGGTCGGTTTTTTGATGAGAATATTATGGTGTTATTAATAAAGCTTAAGGGGATTATTGTCTATCTTTCCACCATTACTCTCTTTTACAAGGTTATTTCTTAAATCATAACATATTGTAACTTTTTTAAAAAATTTAATTAACAATATAATATATATATATATATATAATAACTCCAAATTAGAGCAAATGAGATCAGCTAAGACCTTTCGCTTATATTTAGCAGCATTGAGAAAGAGGGTAGTAGTTTTGGTTTCGTTAAACTGGGGAAATAGATGATAGGATTAAATTTGACTCACTCTCCCTCCATCCATAATAAATCATGGGGAGGCTATAGGCCAATTGGAGGCTATGGATGTTACAGATAATGGTATTGGTGCCAGTTCTGTGACAGTTGGCCATAGGCAGTAAGGTGTTTTTGTTCTCTTGTTTATCGATCTTTTCCATGATTAAATTTCTTTTTTGGAATTGCCAAGGAGCGGCTAGCTCTAATTATTTTTGTTATGTTAAATATTTCTACAAGTACCACCACCCTCATTTGGTTGCACTTATGGAGCCTAGGATCAGTGGTGTTCATGCTGATAGAGTGGTTTCTCATTTTGGTTTTTCCAACTCGTTTCACATCAAGGCAAATGGTCTCAGTGGAGGGATATGGCTCCTTTGGAATGGTGGGATTGATGTTGAGATTCTGAGGGTGTCTAATTAGTTTGTGCACGGTCAGGTTTGTTTATCCGGATCTACTCGATGGGTCTTTTTCACAACTGTGTATGCGAGTCCTAATGCTACTATTCAGAAGGGGCTTTGGGATTGTTTATCGAACCTCAATCTGGGGAGTGATATGGCTTGGCTACTGGGTGATGATTTCAACTCTATTTTACGGTCTGATGAGAGAGATGGTGGATTAGCTCAGAGTAATGGGATTAGTTAGTTATTTTATGCTTTTTTTTAACGATGGCTTGTTGGAGGTAGAATTTAGAGGAGATGAATTCACTTGGAAGCGTAGATTGGTTCACAAGCATTTGGATTGATGCCTTTTTAATAAGGGCTGGGCGAGTTTTTCCCCCACTTCGGTTGTCTTTCATTTGGATCGTGTGGGATCCGATTATTGTCATTTGCTCTTTCATTATCTGCGACAGAGAAGTAATCGTGAATCTTGACCTTTTTGCTTTATTGCAGCTTGGCAAAATCATCCTCGGTTCAAAGAGTTTCTTTATAACACCTGGGACTTGAATTTGGATGTGGAATCTAACATCCAAGTCTTTGCCAACAAGGCTCAACAGTGGAATGAAACTGTTTTTGGGCACATTGGTAAGAAATAGAAAGAATTACTAGCGTGCCTTCGGGTTATTGATCGAATATTGCAAGCCTCTCACTCGAATTTTCTTGTCCAACTGGTTATTGACTTACAAGCTCAATTGGTAGATGTGTTGCATCATGAAGAAAGCCTTTGGTTACAGAAATCGCGGGTTCAATGGGTGAAGTTTGGCAATAAGAATACTTCGTATTTTCATAGGTGCACCATGCAAAGAAGAAAGGTGAATTTTGTTATGGCTCTACGTGATTCGAATAAGGCTTGATGTTCGGATCAAACCCAATTGCAGAGTATGTCTGTGAGCTTCTATAAGGACCTTTTCTCAAGCAGTGGCAGTGTTGGGATTGGTTCTGCGGTTAGGGGTCAGTTTTAGACTTGTGCTGAGGCAATGCGTAAGGTATTTTTGGCGCCGATTATGGATGAAGAAGTTTAGAAAGTGGTTTTCAAAATAGGGCCTTTAAAGGCTCCAGGGGCTGATGGTTTCCATGCTTTGTTTTACCAAAGAAACTGGACTACAGTGGGGTCGTCAGTGTGCAAGTTGGTTTGTGATACGTTTGCGGGGCAGCCTTTTCCCCCTTCCTTGAACCACACATTACTTGTTCTTCTACCAAAAGTTAAGTCGCTTGAGAATATTACTCAATTTCGCCCTATAAGATTATGCTCGGTGTTGTATATGATTTTCACCAAAACTATTGTGAACCGGTTGAAGGCATACATGCCGGAGTGGGTTTTGATGAACCAAACAAGTTTTTTGCCATGGAGGTCTATTACGAACATCATAATAATTGCGCAGGAAGTCATTCATTTCATGTGAATCAAGAAGGTTAAAGTTTGTTGCATGGAGATCAAAATTAACCTTGAGAAAGCCTACGATAAGCTTGAATGGGTATTTATAGACTACGGGCTTTAGGGTATTGGCTTACCTGATGAGTTTTGACATTTGATCATGTGTTGTGTGTCCTCCATCTCAATGCAAGTGCTTTGGAATGGGTATGCTTCTGATGCGTTCTTCTTCTCAAGAGGTATCCGCGAGGGTAATCTGTTGTCACCATACTTATTTATCCTTTATATAGAAAGATTGGCGCAGCCGGTGCATCGAGCAGTACAGAATGATACATGGAAGCCTGTGAGGCTTATTCAAAATGGCCCTACAATCTCCCACTTGTTTTCGTGGATGACATGTTCTTGTTTGTTGAAGTTTTGGCGAGTTAGGTAAATGTTATTGAGGCGATTTTGCATAATTTATGTGTTGCCTCTGGTCAGAAGGTTAGTGTGGTTAAGACGAATGTTTTCTTTTCTAAAAATGTCGTGGCATCTTTGCGATTAAGTATCATTGATAGTTTTGGATTTCGTGAAGTTAGTGACCTTATGAGGTATTTAGGGGTTTCGCTTTTGCATTCAAGGGTGACAAAAGCAGTGTATCAATATGTGATTCAATGTGTCGAGGATAAGTTGGCAGGTTGGTCAGCCAGAAGCCTTTCTTTTGCTGGTTGTGTGGTACTAGCCAAGTCAGTTATCCTCTATTTCGTATTACTCGATACAATCCACACTCTTGTTGAAGGGAATATGCCTTGAGATTGAGAAGATCACTCGGGGCTTTATTTGGGGTCATATGGATGGACAACGTTGGGTTAATCTTGTTAATTGGGAGAAAGTTTGTTCACCAGTTTCGAATGGCGTATTGGGTTTCAAGATTTTGAAACAACATAATGTTGTATTTCTGATGAAGATTGCCTTCAATCTTGCTGCTCACCCTGATCAATTGTGGGCGCAAATGTTGCGGACAAAGTATAAGTGGCGTGATATCATCCCGGAAGAGATACATTGGGCTAATTGTTCTCATTTTTTGAGGAGGTTAGTTTGGTTTGGGGTAGTGTGTGAAATAGCCTTGTTTGGACTATGGGCGATGGTTGTACCGTAGACTTCTAGAGGGATGCATGGCAAGGGCTGTCGGTCCTTTGGTGAATAATGTTGTTGAACCAAATTGTGTCTCGACCCTACCAACGGTGTTAATAGAGAGCATGGTTGACGCTATGGAGAGTTGGAAGTGGCACAAGTGTGCCGCGTATCTATCCGACTCGATTTGCAAATGATAGCCGCCACTATAACTCCTTGACGGGTTGTTATGGCTGATAGCGTTGGGTGGAAATGGACTGCCACTCATGTGTTTACCGTTAGGTCCGCGTATGATTTGAGCATAGTGTCGGAGAGTGCACAAGGTGATAGTATATAGAAGGTTGTTGTAAATTTCAAAGGCCTACCTCAGATTCATATGTTTCTTTGGTTGTCGTGAGTGGTCGTGTGCTCACGAACGCAGAACGGGTCAGGCATCACATGGTGGATAGCATGTCCTGTGGGGTTTGCGGGGATACGATGGAATCCATTGAACATATTATGTGTATTTGCCACACGGCTCTTACGATTTATGTTGCTACGGTGCGCACGGATAAGCTCTCTGAGTTCCTCTCTATGGATTTTGGTGAATGGATTAGGGTCAATTTGGTGAACCCTTCGCAATTTGCTACAAATATGCCTTATTATGACCTATTTTTTGGGCCAGTCTTGTGGGTATTATGGAAGCATAGGAATGTGTGTGTTTTTGAGCCGGATCAACGTGATACTTTTAATGTATGGGATGAGTGACGATGTATTTATGAGCAATGTGTCTCGACCTTTGTTGTCGACGCACAGAGGACAGAATGTTGGATTGATGGGAGAGTGCTGGCAATTACCTTCGGCCGGGCGGCGCAAGCTGAATACAGATAGTTCTCGAGCGTCTAGTACGGGGCTTGCTTTGTGTGGTGGGGTGATTTGAAATAGCGATGGGGGTTGGCTTTTTGGTTTTAGTAAGCATGTGGGTATCTGCTCGATCCTTGAAGCCGAGCTATGAGGGGGTTGTTGAGGGGCTAAGGTTGGCTTGAAAGAAAGGCATACGACAAATAATCCTTGAAGTGGATAGCTTGGACGTGGTTCGGGTATTGAAGAGCCGGAACCTGGCTTTTGGTTTGGCACCGTTAGTATACGTTGTCTTTGATTTGTTGGATAAAAATTGGGAGGTTCAAATTTGTCATGTTCGACGTGTAGCAAATAGGATTGCTGATGGTTTAGCAAAATTGGCTCGGGTTAGTGTTGTTCCTTCCCTTGGGGAGGTGGATTTCGCGTCTCGTTTGTTTCCGATGCTACCGGATGAGTTGCTCTCTTTGGTGCATGATGACTTGTTGCCGGATTTGGGTGTGGGTTAATATTGTTATTTGTGATCTTGAGGTATTTGGAGTAGTAAATATTATCAAGTGTACTCTTTTTTCCTCGCTTAGGATTAGAAGAGTTTTTTAACGAGGCACTTGTCAATATGATTGTTTTCTATATTTATCATGTAATACCCATTTTTATCCGGGCCCCAAAATTTATATTCGAGTCATTTACCCTATTTGAACCAAATTCAAAAACAAAAAATAATTAATATGGGCATGCTGCCCCATGCCCTGCAGCCACCACCCATGCCCCTACCAACAACCCATGCCCCTACCATCTCCCTTCATTTTACATAACCAACACTAACCCCTTCACCATCTTCATCACGACCATAACCATCGATCACCCTTTTTTCCTAAGCTTTCCTCCAAGCCGAGAACCCCAAAAAGCCTCAACTGTAACCATTTGATTTTGCACCCTTCACCCACTATTTTCGTTCACCATCCAAACTTACAACCAAATTACATTCCTTCAACCCACACCCACTACAAACACCATCATTGAGCCTCACCATCATAAATCAAGAATCATCAGTCTCATTTCGTTTTAAGGTAGATGATGGGGTTTGAGGGGGCTTTATTTTGACTTAATCTCGTGGGAATCGAGTCTTTTATTAGGAGTATAATGTTAGTAAAGCCGAACCGCACTGGACTTGCTTTGTGGCGGTGGAGGAACGGTCCTGAGGCTGTCGATGCAAGTGTGGAGAAAAGGCCTCAATCGGGAATTTAGAAGAGAAATGAAACAAATATTTTAGTTTCTGCTTTGCTTCGTTCTATCCTGCCTTGATCTTCATATATTAAAGAGTATTCATGCGTTTGGTCACTGTAGTTTAGTTGTTACTTCATTTCTGCACCTTTGTTTGCATCATTTTCAATTTCATCCATGTTTTCCTTTATGTATTAGTTTATGTCATTTACATATTTGGTCTCTTGCATCTCATTTTCCTCTTATTTCTGCCCATGCATTTCGTATTTTGTTCATTTTAGTCCTTTTTTTATATACCCTGTAATTTGATTTGAGTGCATTTTAGTCCTTAATATTTAGCTTCATGTTGTTTTAGTTAATCCATTATTATTATTATTATTATTATTATTATTATTATTATTATTATTATTAGACCTGAACATAAAACCATGGTCTGAGTCTTGACCTTAGCCATGACGCTTGCATTGCTAGACTGATTTCCCACGTCTTTATGTGTTCATCCATTGGTTCCTGTTCTCTTTGTTGTCTCAAATGATACCAAATTTTACTTATCGTTAGTTTATGTCATTAACTAGGCATGGACCTCTTCTCTTTTACTTTGGTGGTTATATAAAATTACTAGTTTTCTTATTAAAATATATATATATATATATATATATATTATCTATAATACATATTTGGTGTATTAGTTTTTCTATATTGTATATATATAAGGTTTTATATATTAAAAATAAAATATGTTTTTTAAGTATATGTAAAATAATAATAAACATTCATTGTTTTAGGAATAATATGTAAATATATAAAAAACTATTAACTCTAAATATATTTAGATATTTTTATAGGTATAAGTATTAAATATTTTACCGTAAGTACGTTTTTTAAGTTAGATTAATATGTATGTATGTTTTAGATTAGTATTTTATTTATGTTAGATTTGTTTTTATTTATGTGTTAAATTAATAGTTATGTATGTATGTTTTAGATTAGTATTTTATTTATGTTATATTAGTATTTTATTATGTTAGTATTTATTCATATTTTTATCGCAATGTATTTATTTATATTTGCCATGTTTTTTAAGTTTGCATAACGAACATATATTTTGTCAATGCGGTGCCCTTTTATTCGAAAGTAAATGGGGCCAAGATGTCGGTAGATGATAGTGGTTGGGTGTTTACTCGAATAATAACGGGTCTTTAAAATTTACTCGCACTTATAACCGAATTTTAATCTAATCGTCACTTTAATCCGGAAAGTTTAATATTAATAAAGCGGTAATTATTAAAGTACCAATTTTGGGCGGTGTGGGGGTGCTAATCCTTCCCCATCCGTAACCGACTCCCGAACCCGATATTTTGAAATCTCTGGTTTTCTACGATTGTCCGTCCACCTTGAGTGGCGGTGGCGACTCCATTTTAAATAAAATGCGGGTTTTCTAAAACTCCACGCGGAATAAAATATTTTCCAAACAATAATAAAAACAAAAACTTTCATTTTTAGCAAGAAAAACATCGCTCTGAGATGGCGACTCATTTGGGATTTTTTTGTTTTTCAAAAACAAACGAGAGTCGAGCTTTTTTCAAATAATTACCGCTTTATTAATATCGAAAATTCTGGATTAAAGTGACTATTAAACTAACAATCCGTTATAATTGAGCGTTTGTTTTAACGCATTTAAAATATGGTATATAAACCCGTTTTTTAAGTGGGGGGAAAACGCTAATGCTTTCGTGGAGATATCGTTCTCCCGTATGAGCCTAGCAAGTACCTTCGGGGCTCGAGTACCTTATACTTTCGTGAGGATATCGTTCCTTCGTATGGGTATAAGCGAATGGGTCCCCCTGAATTGAACCCGGTTGAAAGGAGCCTATAATGGGTGATGACCGGGGGCCTTGCTACTCTTAGTAGAGGACAGCGAGGACAATTCGGGTACCTTTTAGCACCAAAACTGCATATAGTAAGCCGTAGAAGCCAACCCTTTAGAGCCATGTGAAACTCTGCCCGATTAGTGGTCACCCTATTTAGGCTCGGTGCCTTATTTCTTGTTTATGATTACTCTATTTTTCATTTGTTTGGTACTAACTCGTTCCATTTTATTCTCATCGCATTGATTTCACCCGCATCATTGCACAACATCATCGCAGTCTTGATTTTGCATTGCATCAATTTAGGACACATTTTGCATGCATATACATTCATTTTCAAAATAAGAAAACTGACTCTAGGGATGCCCTATGACAAAGTGATACTTGGATAAAGCGTAAGATCACCACTCAAAGATCCATACGGGACCCGATACAAAACAAAAATGGCGAACGATGAAAGATTGAAGAAAATCGAGCAAGACCAAAAAGAATTGCAAGCGAACATAGCATAGCCAAGCGGGTTGAGGAACAGTTGGCGAAAGTCCAACAAGATATGAGGGAACAACTTGCAAAGTCACAACAAGACATCTTTGGGCCAAATGGCACAAATGCTTGGGATTGAAGCTTCCCGAGCCTGAAGAGGCCTCATTTGTAAATCCCACTTTGCAAATCCTAGACCCACCGCCGGGGCGAGGATCTTATGTATCCTCCGGGGTTCACGCCCGTTCAAACCAGATACAACCGAAACTCAACCCCAGTGATCATTTCACGGGAAAGTCTCATCTACACCAGCCGGTACTTCAATCCCTATAAATCATCCATCCGCATCGAAGTTAAGACCGGGGCAATCAAGCTGAAAATTTTATCTCGTAAATGGATCATCTGTTTGAGATCGAAAACCAAAGGTAGAAGCTTCAAAGGAAATCAAGATCGATGTAAGAAACTCAAGAGAAGCTAGAGGCTATGGGAGTTGAAGATAATTTTAGTGGATTCGATGCCAATGAACTCGCCTTGTCCCGCATTTGGTTTTACCTCATAAATTCAAAGTCCCGGAGTTTGAGAAGTACGACGGAACAAGCTGTCCTCGCGCTCACCTCACTATGTTCTGCCGGAAGATGACAGGATACGGCCGAGATGACAAGCTGTTAATTCACTGTTTCCAAGACAGTCTATCGGGATCTGCTGCCCGATGGTATAATCAATTGAGCCGACATCATATCAAATCCTGGAGAGACTTGGCAAAAGCTTTTCTGGAGCAATACCGACACGTCAATGACATGATGCCAGACGGTGGACGTTACAATGATGAAACAAAAACATAATGAAAGCTTGGCAAGACGCTCAATACCGGAGGGATATAGCGATTCAGTCCAACCCCGCTCAGTGAGCGAGAGACCGTGGTCACATTTGTACAAACTTTGGAGGGTCCGATCTTGGGTCGCTTGATAGGCAACGCGACTACCAATTTTACCGACCTCGTGTTATCCGGTGAGCTCATCGAGAATGCTTTCAAGATCGCAAAATTGACGACGGAGGTTCGTCCCATAAGAAACCTTACCATGGAAGGAAAGACCAGAAGTGAACTCTTCGGGAGTTTACAATGCAAATTATTTCAAGCCCAGCCAGTTTGTGCAATCTAAGGTCGTGCCAAGCGCTCACGTTACCTCAAGCCAAGGTTTTGGTCGGAGGAAGAACACCGAGAAGATAGAGTTCACTCCCCGCCAATGTCGTATGGAGATATGTACAAGGAACTGCTAAAAGCCCATATAGTGGTACCTTTCCACGGGCTCGACGCAACCCCATTCCCTAAGTGGTATGATCCTAACGCGAGTTGCGAATATCACGCCGACAGGTGGGTCACACGATTGAAAATTGTTGGGGCTTCAAGAGGCTGGCGAAAAAAGTACCTCAAGCTCGGTGTTATAAGTATTGAAAACCACAGTAAGTTCAGCCACAAGTGGGACCCCTTTTCCGAGCATGAAGATGCCAACCGAGGGTGTTGAAGGTTTTTTGAATCGACCATATTGCACTTATCTCCGACCATGACATGTTTTCTTGTAGTTTTTATCACTTTCAGAGTAATACTTTTTGTAAACTAACCTCACCGACTTGAGTACAATAGTGGTGAGAATATTTTGTAAGGGATCAAAACTACAAGTAGCAATGCAAACATCTTTTGTTCATATCCGAGTCCCGAATATCCAAAATACACCACCTTAAAGTTTCAAATTTACTACGAGAACAATGTCAGATGATGTCATGTAATGAATGAACTTTTGGGGCATCCACTCAAATGAAAGCTGATCGAACCCAAGGCAAAGTCGGGCACTACCGCATGAAAAAACCAAGATCCCGACATGACCAATCGAAAGTCAGGGGCATCCCTTTGAAGACCAAAAATCAAATTATGTCGCATTCATAAATTTAGTTGCATTCATCTTGCATTGGACCATCATTGCATACATCATACATCTATGTTCAATGCATACACTAAAGTCACCTTGCATTTAGGATAGACACATGCATTTAGACATAAAATTCATGCATTTTTGCTTACAAAAAGGTTCAAAAAAGAGACCGAACATCCTCAGCTGTGGGGGCAATGACAAGAAGGCCAACTTTAGTCTTAGGGGAGGCCAAACACAAAGAGGATGCTGAAACATCAGTAAAAGGTAACAGTGACAAGTTTTGTGAACATTTACTGATTAATGTTTTCCATTTTCAGGTCATACCTCTCTGCCAGTAGAGCCGCAGAGCAGTATAGACATCCTGAAGATCTCTTTTCTCCGTTGATGGTGCAACAGATCCGAACCTTTCCCCAAGCAGATCAAAATTCTATTTAGGTCTCATTTCTCTAATGACGATGCAACCAAACCTATTTTTCTCGAGTCTTACTTCTGTGTAAAGTTCAAAGAAAAAGAAAATTGTCAAAAAAAATAGAGTTGAAAAAAAAAGAAGAAGAAAAAATTAGAAAAAAAAAATCAAAAGTCGAAAAAAATCAAAAATTGAAAAAACAAAAAATGAAAAAAATCAAAAGAAAATTCATCAACTTTCATTATCCGATCCAGTCCTCCACTGATGGAGTGGCCAGGTCCAAGCTCTCTTCGCCCTTAGATTCTGCTCGCCGCTGATGGTGTAGCCTGTTCTAGGTCGTCATTGTCCAATCCAGTCCTCCGTTGATGGAGTGGCGGTACAAAAGCCGCCGCCGCCTCGTTCACCTCGCCGCTGATGGTGTAGCCGGTTCTAAGTCGTCATTGGTCAATCTAGTCTTCCGCTGATGGAGTTGTCAGGTCCAAGCTCCCATCGTCCTAATCTCGCTCTCCGCTGATGGTGTAGCCAATTATTGGTCGTCATTACCCGACTAGTCTCTCCGCTGATGGAGTGGCCGGGTCCAAGCTGTCGTCGTCCTCAGATCCTGTTCTCCGCTGATGGTGTAGCCGGTTCCAGGTCGTCATATTATCCAATCTAACCCTCCGCTGATGGAGTGGTCGGGTCCAAGCTCCCGTCGTCCTCAGATCCTGTTCTCGGCCGATGGTGTAGCGGTTCCTGTGTCGTCATGATTCAATCCAACCCTCCGGATGGAGTGGTCGTCCTCGAATCCTGCTCTCCGCTGATGGTGTAGCCGATTCAGTCGTCATTATCCAATCCGATCCTCCGTGATGGAGTGACCAGTCTAAGCTCTCGTCGCCTCGGATCCTGCTCTCCGTGATGGTGTAGCGGTTTGGGTAGTCATTATCCGATCCAGTCATCCGGCCGATGGAGTGGCTGGGGTCCAAGTTGCTGCTATCCTACTTATCCGCTGATGGTGTAGTAGGGTTCTAGTTAATATTCTGCTTCTTCGTTGATAAATCCAACTTTACTGATTTTCGAATCCTTTTTATTAATAAAAAAAAAGAAAAAAATCAAAAAAGGAAGAAAAAAAAGAAAAAAAGAAAAAAGAAAAATCAAAAGGAAAAAGAAAAAGAAAAAGAAAAAGAAAAAAAGAAAAAAAAGAAGAAAAGAAAAAAGAAAAGAAAAAAGAAAAATGAAAAAAGAAGAAAAATGAAAATTCAAAAAATGTATCGCCCGATCTAGGCCCCCCGCTGATGGAGTGGCTAGGTCCAAGTTGCAGTCGTCCTCTGATCCTGCTCTCCACTGATGGTGTAGCTGGTTCCAGGTCGCCATTATCCGATCCAGCCCTCCATTGATGGGGTGATTGAATCCATGTTACCAACGTTCTCTGATCTTACTTCTCTGTTGATGGAATAGTGGGGTCCAACATCTATCTTTCGACCCGGTCTCCTCGTCGGTGTTGTAGCGAGTTGTAGCCGGATCGGACATCGAACTTCCGTCCATCGATCCACCCTCTTCGTTAGTGTTGCAGTGGATCAAGTTTTGTAGACCCTACCTCATCGCGTCGGTGTTGCAGCTGGGTCAAGTTTTCTTAGGAATCACATCGTCATCAATAATATAGTGAGTCGCACTCATTTTGCTTCCCTAATAGACCACCTCCCGTTTTGAAGATTTTTTTGCCTCCTCCAAGATTGACAAAGTAGATCCGTCAAGTCCGAAAAAAGACATCGCCAAGAAAAAGAAGATCTACCGGAAAGAAGACACACTCGTCAAAAGGAGAGAAGTTCATCAGACCAGGACAAAAATGGTTATTCTTTTGTCTTTGCTCTATTCTTGTTACACATCAATGAGCAAAGAGGGGCAGTTGTAATACCCATTTTTATCCGGGCCCCAAAATTTATATTCGAGTCATTTACCCTATTTGAACCAAATTCAAAAACAAAAAATAATTAATATGGGCATGCTGCCCCATGCCCTGCAGCCACCACCCATGCCCCTACCAACAACCCATGCCCCTACCATCTCCCTTCATTTTACATAACCAACATTAACCCCTTCACCATCTTCATCACGACCATAACCATCGATCACCCTTTTTTCCTAAGCTTTCCTCCAAGCCGAGAACCCCAAAAAGCCTCAACTGTAACCATTTGATTTTGCACCCTTCACCCACTATTTTCGTTCACCATCCAAACTTACAACCAAATTACATTCCTTCAACCCACACCCACTACAAACACCATCATTGAGCCTCACCATCATAAATCAAGAATCATCAGTCTCATTTCGTTTTAAGGTAGATGATGGGGTTTGAGGGGGCTTTATTTTGACTTAATCTCGTGGGAATCGAGTCTTTTATTAGGAGTATAATGTTAGTAAAGCCGAACCGCACTGACTTGCTTTGTGGCGGTGGAGGAACGGTCTGAAAGGTGTCGATGCAAGTGTGGAGAAAAAGGCCTCTGATCGGGAATTTAGAAGAGAAATGAAACAAATATTTTAGTTTCTGCTTTGCTTCGTTCTATCCTGCCTTGATCTTCATATATTAAAGAGTATTCATGCGTTTGGTCACTTTGTAGTTTAGTTGTTACTTCATTTCTGCACCTTTGTTTGCATCCTTTTCAATTTCATCCATGTTTTCCTTTATGTATTAGTTTATGTCATTTACATATTTGGTCTCTTGCATCTCATTTTCCTCTTATTTCTGCCCATGCATTTCGTATTTTGTTCATTTTAGTCCTTTTTTTATATACCCTGTAATTTGATTTGAGTGCATTTTAGTCCTTAATATTTAGCTTCATGTTGTTTTAGTTAATCCATTATTATTATTATTATTATTATTATTATTATTATTATTATTATTATTATTATTATTATTATTATTATTAACCTGAACATAAAACCATGGTCTGAGTCTTGACCTTAGCCATGACGCTTGCATTGCTAGACTGATTTCCCACGTCTTTATGTGTTCATCCATTGGTTCCTGTTCTCTTTGTTGTCTCAAATGATACCAAATTTTACTTATCGTTAGTTTATGTCATTAACTAGGCATGGACCTCTTCTCTTTTACTTTGGTGGTTATATAAAATTACTAGTTTTCTTATTAAAATATATATATATATATATATATATATTATCTATAATACATATTTGGTGTATTAGTTTTCTATATTGTATATATATAAGGTTTTATATATTAAAAATAAAATATGTTTTTTAAGTATATGTAAAATAATAATAAACATTCATTGTTTTAGGAATAATATGTAAATATATAAAAAACTATTAACTCTAAATATATTTAGATATTTTTATAGGTATAAGTATTAAATATTTTACCGTAAGTACGTTTTTTAAGTTAGATTAATATGTATGTATGTTTTAGATTAGTATTTTATTTATGTTAGATTTGTTTTTATTTATGTGTTAAATTAATAGTTATGTATGTATGTTTTAGATTAGTATTTTATTTATGTTATATTAGTATTTTATTATGTTAGTATTTATTCATATTTTTATCGCAATGTATTTATTTATATTTGCCATGTTTTTTAAGTTTGCATAACGAACATATATTTTGTCAATGCGGTGCCCTTTTATTCGAGCGTAAATGGGGCGATGTCGAGGCGATGATAGTGGTTGTTGGCGTTTACTCTCGAATAACGGGGTCTTTAAAATTTACTCGCACTTATAACCGAATTTTAATCTAATCGTCACTTTAATCCGGAAAGTTTAATATTAATAAAGCGGTAATTATTAAAGTACCAATTTTGGGCGGTGTGGGGGTGCTAATCCTTCCCCATCCGTAACCGACTCCCGAACCCGATATTTTGAAATCTCTGGTTTTCTACGGTGTCCGGTCCACCTTGAGTGGCCGGTGGCGACTCCCATTTTAAATAAAATGCGGGTTTTCTAAAACTCCACGCGGAATAAAATATTTTCCAAACAATAATAAAAAACAAAAACTTTCATTTTTTAGCAAGAAAAAACATCGCTACAGATGGCGACTCCGCTGGGGATTTTTTTGTTTTTCAAAAACAAACGAGAGTCGAGCTTTTTTCAAATAATTACCGCTTTATTAATATCGAAAATTCTGGATTAAAGTGACTATTAAACTAACAATCCGTTATAATTGAGCGTTTGTTTTAACGCATTTAAAATATGGTATATAAACCCGTTTTTAAGGGGGAAACGCTAATGCTTTCGTGGAGATATCGTTCTCCCGTATGAGCCTAGCAAGTACCTTCGGGGCTCGAGTACCTTATACTTTCGTGAGGATATCGTTCCTTCGTATGGGTATAAGCGAATGGGTCCCCACAAATTGAACCCGGTTGAAAGGAGCCTATAATGGGTGATGACCGGGCCTTGCTACTCTTAGTAGAGGACAAATGAGGACAATTCGGGTACCTTTTAGCACCAAAAACTGCATATAGTAAGCCGTAGAAGCCAACCCTTTAGAGCCATGTGAAACTCTGCCCGATTAGTGGTCACCCTATTTAGGCTCGGTGCCTTATTTCTTGTTTATGATTACTCTATTTTTCATTTGTTTGGTACTAACTCGTTCCATTTTATTCTCATCGCATTGATTTCACCCGCGTCATTGCACAACATCATCGCATCTTGATTTTGCATTGCATCAATTTAGGACACATTTTGCATGCATATACATTCATTTTCAAAATAAGAAAATCGACTCTAGGGATGCCCTATGACAAAGATAATCTTTGGATAAAGCGAGAAGATCACACCAAATCCATACGGGACCCGATACAAAACAAAAATGGCGAACGATGAAAGATTGAAGAAAATCGAGCAAGACCAAAAAGAATTGCAAGCGAACATAGCCAAGCAGGTTGAGGAACAGTTGGCGAAAGTCCAACAAGATATGAGGGAACAACTTGCAAAGTCACAACAAGACATGCTGGGCCAAATGGCACAAATGCTGGGATTGAAGCTTCCCGAGCCTGAAGAGGCCTCTGTTGTAAATCCCACTGCAAATCCTAGACCCACTGCCGGGGACGAGGATCTTATGTATCCTCCGGGGTTCACGCCCGTTCAAACCAGGATACAACCAGAAACTCAACCCCAGGTGATCATTTCACGGGGAAAGTCTCATCTACACCAGGCCGGTACTTCAATCCCTATAAATCATCCATCTGCATCGTGGTTAAGACCGGGGCAATCAAGCTGAAAATTTTATCTCGAAAATGGATCATCTGTTTGAGATCGAAAACCAAAGGTAGAAGCTTCAAAGGAAATCGAAGATCGATGTAAGAAACTCGAAGAAGAAGCTAGAGGCTATGGGAGTTGAAGATAATTTTAGTGGATTCGATGCCAATGAACTCAGTCTTGTCCCCAGTTTTGGTTTTACCTCATAAATTCAAAGTCCCGGAGTTTGAGAAGTGCGACGGAACAAGCTGTCCTCGCGCTCACCTCACTATGTTCTGCGGAAGATGACAGATACGGCCGAGATGACAAGCTGTTAATTCAATCGTTTCCAAGATGATCTATCGGGATCTGCTGCCCGATGGTATAATCAATTGAGCCGACATCATATCAAATCCTGGAGAGACTTGGCAAAAGCTTTTCGAGCAATACCGACACGCCAATGACATGATGCGGACGGTGGGCGTTACAACAATGATGAAACAAAAACATAATGAAAGCTTGAGGCAAGACGCGGCGGCCGGAGGGATATATAGCGATTCGGGTCAAACCCCGCTCGGTGAGCGAGAGACCGTGGTCACATTTGTACAAACTTTGGAGGGTCCGATCTTGGGTCGCTTGATAGGCAACGCGACTACCAATTTTACCGACCTCGTGTTATCCGGTGAGCTCATCGAGAATGCTTTCAAGATCGGCAAAATTGACGACGGAGGTTCGTCCCATAAGAAACCTTACCATGGAAGGAAAGACCGAGAAGTGAACTCTTCGGGAGTTTACAATGCAAATTATTTCAAGCCCAGCCCAGGTTGTGCAATCTAAGGTCGTGCCAAGCGCTCACGTTACCTCAAGCCAAGGTTTTGGTCAGAGGAAGAACACTGAGAAGATAGAGTTCACTCCCCTGCCAATGTCGTATGGAGATATGTACAAGGAACTGCTAAAAGCCCATATAGTGGTACCTTTCCACCAGGCTCCGACGCAACCCCATTTCCCTAAGTGGTATGATCCTAACGCGAGTTGCGAATATCACGCCGGACAGTGGGTCACACGATTGAAAATTGTTGGGGCTTCAAGAGGCTGGAAAAAAAGTACCTCAAGCTCGGTGTTATAAGTATTGAAAACCCTGTAAGTTCAGCCACAAGTGGGACCCCTTTTCCGAAGCATGAAGATGCCAACTGAGGGTGTTGAAGGTTTTTTGAACTGGACCATATTGCACTGTCCTGACCATGACATGTTTTCTTGTAGTTTTTATCACTTTCAGAGTAATACTTTTTGTAAACTAACCTCACCGACTTGAGTACAATAGTGGTGAGAATATTTTTGTAAGGGATCAAAACTACAAGTAGCAATGCAAACATCTTTTGTTCATATCTGAGTCCTGAATATCCAAAATACACCACCTTAAAGTTTCAAATTTACTACGAGAACAATGTCAGATGATGTCATGTAATGAATGAACTTTTGGGGCATCCACTCAAATGAAAGCTGATCGAACCCAAGGCAAAGTCGGGGCACTACCGCATGAAAAAACCAAGATCCCGACATGACCAATCGAAAGTCAGGGGCATCCTTTGAAGACCAAAAATCAAATTATGTCGCATTCATAAATTTAGTTGCATTCATCTTGCATTGGACCATCATTGCATACATCATACATCTATGTTCAATGCATACACTAAAGTCACCTTGCATTTAGGATAGACACATGCATTTAGACATAAAATTCATGCATTTTTGCTTACAAAAAGGTTCAAAAAAGAGACCGAACATCCTCAGCTGTGGGGGCAATGACAAGAAGGCCAACTTTAGTCTTAGGGGAGGCCAAACACAAAGAGGATGCTGAAACATCAGTAAAAGGTAACAGTGACAAGTTTTGTGAACATTTACGATTAATGTTTTCCATTTTCAGTCATACCTCTCTGCCAGTAGAGCCGCAGAGCAGTATAGACATCCTGAAGATCTCTTTTCTCCGTTGATGGTGCAACAGATCCGAACCTTTCCCCAAGCAGATCAAAATTCTATTTAGGTCTCATTTCTCTAATGACGATGCAACCAAACCTATTTTTCTCGAGTCTTACTTCTGTGTAAAGTTCAAAGAAAAAGAAAATTGTCAAAAAAATAGAGTTGAAAAAAAAAAAGAAGAACAAAAATTAGAAAAAAAATCAAAAGTCGAAAAAATCAAAAATTGAAAAAAAAAAAAAAATGAAAAAAATCAAAAGAAAATTCATCAACTTTCATTATCCGATCCAGTCCTCCACCGATGGAGTGGCTGTGTCCAAGCTCTTTCGCCTAGATTCTCGCCGCCGATGGTGTAGCCTGTTCTAGGTCGTCATTGTCAAATCCAGTCCTCCGTTGATGGAGTGGCGGTACAAGCGCCGCCGCCGCCTCGGTTCCTCTCGCGGCCCGATGGTGTAGCCGGTTCTAAGTCGTCATTGGTCAATCTAGTCTTCCGCTGATGGAGTTGTCAGGTCCAAGCTCCCATCGTCCTAATCTCGCTCTCCGCTGATGGTGTAGCCAATTATTGGTCGTCATTACCCGACTAGTCTCTCCGTGATGGAGTGGCGGGTCCAAGCCGCTCGTCGTCCTCAGATCCTGTTCTCCGCTGATGGTGTAGCCGGTTCCAGGTCGTCATATTATCCAATCTAACCCTCCGCTGATGGAGTGGTCGGGTCCAAGCTCCCGTCGTCCTCAGATCCTGTTCTCCGCTGATGGTGTAGCCGGTTCCAGGTCGTCATGATTCAATCCAACCCTCCGCTGATGGAGTGGTCGTCCTCAGATCCTGCTCTCCCGCTGATGGTGTAGCCGATTCCAGGTCGTCATTATCCAATCCAGTCCTCCGCTGATGGAGTGACCAGGTCTAAGCTCTCGTCGCCCTCAGATCCTGCTCTCCGCTGATGGTGTAGCCGGTTTCGGGTAGTCATTATCCGATCCAGTCATCCGCTGATGGAGTGGCTAGGTCCAAGTTGCTGCTATCCTACTTATCCGCTGATGGTGTAGTAGGGTTCTAGTTAATATTCTGCTTCTTCGTTGATAAATCCAACTTTACTGATTTTCGAATCCTTTTTATTAATAAAAAAAAAAAAAAATCAAAAAAAGAAGAAAAAAAAAAAAAAAAGAAAAAAGAAAAATCAAAAGGAAAAAGAAAAAGAAAAAGAAAAAAAAAAAAAAAAAAAAAAAAAAAAAAAAAAAAAAAAAAAAGAAAAATGAAAAAAGAAGAAAAATGAAAATTCAAAAAATGTATCGCCTGATCTAGGCCCCGTGATGGAGTGGCTAGGTCCAAGTTGCGATCGTCCTCGATCCTGCTCTCCACGATGGTGTAGCTGGTTCCAGTCGCCATTATCCGATCCACCCTCCATTGATGGGGTGATTGAATCCATGTTACCAACGTTCTCGATCTTACTTCTGATGGAATAGTGGGGTCCAACATCTATCTTTCGACCGGTCTCCTCGCGTGGTATTGTAGCGAGTTGTAGCTGGATCGGACATCGAAACTTCCGTCCATCGATCCTGCCTCTTCGTTAGTGTTGCACCGGATCAAGTTTTGTAGACCCTACCTCATCGCCGGTGTTGCACCGGGGTCAAGTTTTCTTAGGAATCACATCGTCATCAATAATATAGTGAGTCGCACTCATTTTGCTTCCCTAATAGACCACCTCCCGTTTTGAAGATTTTGCCTCCTCCAAGATTGACAAAGTAGATCCGTCAAGTCCAGAAAAAGACATACGCCAAGAAAAAGAAGATCTACCGAGGAAAGAAGACACTCGTCAAAAGGAGAGAGAGTTCATCGAGACCAGGACAAAAATGGTTATTCTTTTGTCTTTGCTCTATTCTTGTTACACATCAATGAGCAAAGAGGGGCAGTTGTAATACCCATTTTTATCCGGCCCCAAAATTTATATTCGAGTCATTTACCCTATTTGAACCAAATTCAAAAACAAAAAATAATTAATATGGGCATGCGCCCCATGCCCCTGCAGACCACCACCCATGCCCCTACCAACAACCCATGCCCCTACCATCTCCCTTCATTTTACATAACCAACATTAACCCCTTCACCATCTTCATCACGACCATAACCATCGATCACCCTTTTTTTTCTAAGCTTTCCTCCAAGCCGAGAACCCCAAAAAGCCTCAATCAGAACCATTTGATTTTGCACCCTTCACCCACTATTTTCGTTCACCATCCAAACTTACAACCAAATTACATTCCTTCAACCCACACCCACTACAAACACCATCATTGAGCCTCACCATCATAAATCAAGAATCATCAGTCTCATTTCGTTTTAAGGTAGATGATGGGGTTTGAGGGGGCTTTATTTTGACTTAATCTCGTGGGAATCGAGTCTTTTATTAGGAGTATAATGTTAGTAAAGCCGAACCGCACTGGACTTGCTTTGTGGCGGTGGAGGAACTGGTCTGAGGTCATCGATGCAAGTGTGGAGAAAAGGCCTCAATCGGGAATTTAGAAGAGAAATGAAACAAATATTTTAGTTTCTCGCTTTGCTTCGTTCTATCCTGCCTTGATCTTCATATATTAAAGAGTATTCATGCGTTTGGTCACTTTGTAGTTTAGTTGTTACTTCATTTACGCACCTTTGTTTGCATCCTTTTCAATTTCATCCATGTTTTCCTTTATGTATTAGTTTATGTCATTTACATATTTGGTCTCTTGCATCTCATTTTCCTCTTATTTCTGCCCATGCATTTCGTATTTTGTTCATTTTAGTCCTTTTTTATATACCTGTAATTTGATTTGAGTGCATTTTAGTCCTTAATATTTAGCTTCATGTTGTTTTAGTTAATCCATTATTATTATTATTATTATTATTATTATTATTATTATTATTATTATTATTATTATTATTATTATTATTAGACCTGAACATAAAACCATGGTCTGAGTCTTGACCTTAGCCATGACGCTTGCATTGCTAGACTGATTTCCCACGTCTTTATGTGTTCATCCATTGGTTCCTGTTCTCTTTGTTGTCTCAAATGATACCAAATTTTACTTATCGTTAGTTTATGTCATTAACTAGGCATGGACCTCTTCTCTTTTACTTTGGTGGTTATATAAAATTACTAGTTTTCTTATTAAAATATATATATATATATATATATTATCTATAATACATATTTGGTGTATTAGTTTTTCTATATTGTATATATATAAGGTTTTATATATTAAAAATAAAATATGTTTTTTAAGTATATGTAAAATAATAATAAACATTCATTGTTTTAGGAATAATATGTAAATATATAAAAACTATTAACTCTAAATATATTTAGATATTTTTATAGGTATAAGTATTAAATATTTTACCGTAAAATACGTTTTTAAGTTAGATTAATATGTATGTATGTTTTAGATTAGTATTTTATTTATGTTAGATTTGTTTTTATTTATGTGTTAAATTAATAGTTATGTATGTATGTTTTAGATTAGTATTTTATTTATGTTATATTAGTATTTTATTATGTTAGTATTTATTCATATTTTTATCGCAATGTATTTATTTATATTTGCCATGTTTTTTAAGTTTGCATAACGAACATATATTTTGTCAATGCGGTGCCCTTTTATTCGAAAGGTAAATGGGGCCAGATGTCGGTAGCGATGATAGTGGTTGGGCGTTTACTCTCGAATAACGGGGTCTTTAAAATTTACTCGCACTTATAACCGAATTTTAATCTAATCGTCACTTTAATCCGGAAAGTTTAATATTAATAAAGCGGTAATTATTAAAGTACCAATTTTGGGCGGTGTGGGGGTGCTAATCCTTCACCATCCGTAACCGACTCCCGAACCCGATATTTTGAAATCTCTGGTTTTCTACGGTGTTCGGTCCACCTTGAGTGGCCGGTGGCGACTCTCATTTTAAATAAAATGCGGGTTTTCTAAAACTCCACGCGGAATAAAATATTTTCCAAACAATAATAAAAAACAAAAACTTTCATTTTTTAGCAAGAAAAAACATCGCTACATATCAAAAATATAACCCTTATTTAGAACAGTTTTATTTTAATGAATACTTGTTTTTCTTTTTTGTTAGGTTTGATAAGAAAATGGTTTAGTGCCGAAGAAAAGAATGAGTCCATAATAGATGATGTCTTGCTGCGACAGGGAGATGTGAAAAAAAATAAACTAATCCTCCAGGCCTCCGAGGTGGGCTTGAATTAAGAACATAATTGTTATTTCAATTTTTAACGAGAGGCCCGGCCGATGGATATGCAGTTGTAGGAAATTAATGATGTCCTATTCATATGGCTTACAAGGTCAAGTCAATCCCGCGTGGAAAACAATAGCTATTCTTTGTTTACCTTTCTTACAGAGGCTGATCCAAATTTTTGTTGCATTTTCTTTCTTTCTTGTCTTTGATTCAGTTCCCGAGCGTTGCTTTGTCGATTGTGAAATCAGGAGGGACCGGAAATGGCGGACGTACTTGTTTTAGCACTCGTGAATACCATCTTGGACAACTGAAAACCTTGCCTTGGAGGAGATCGGACTTGCTAGTAGCCTCAAAACAGAAGTTGAGAATCTGGAGAGCAATCTTACTACGATCCGAGCCGTGCTCCATGATGCTGAGATGAAGCAGTGGAACAGTGAAGCAATCAAGAATTGGCTTGCCAAGCTCAAACAAGTAGCTTATCAACCGGAGATGTGCTCGATGATTTCGATACCGAAGCCCTACGGCGTAGAAGCAAGGTAACCACTTTCTTTTCTTTTCGGAACCCACTTTTGTTTCGCTTAAACATGGCACGTAAACTGAAGAATGCAAGAGAGGAATTGGATGCCATTTCTGGTGAGAAAAGCAAGTTCCACTTGAGAGGTATGGGAGAGGCTGAAATCGAACCGACCAGGGACAGGCAAACTAGCTGAAAGGTATCCTACTTTTTTATTAAAAAATTATTTTAGAAAGATTTCTTTTAAAAAATTATTTTTGAAAATATAGATATCGATCACTTGGATTAGATAGATCGGACATAAAAAAAATTAATTAGAGGTTTTTTCTTTGAGCTTGAGAGTCGGTTACGTGTGAGAAAAGGTTCACACGCCCAAAATTAATACCAAGTCAATTACCTTTTTATTAATATCAAATTTTGCGAGTTAAAGTTTGGCGGTGGTACCAAATCAAAATTTAGTTATACATGCAAGTAAATTTTAAGGCTCTCGTTATTCGAGAATAAATGAAAAACCACTACCAACACGCACTAACTAAGTTTACTCTCGAATAAAAAAAAATTGTATTAACAATTTATATTCTGAATGCAATATAACAACATGGCACGCGTGCATATTAAACATGATTTAAAGCGTGAAAATAAATAAACTAAACCGTGAATCGAAAAAACAGATACATGCATGTTACAACAAATACCGGAGCATACAAAAAGGAAAATTACGAGCAAAACAAAATACACATACATAACATACAACATACTTAAATAACATAAAAAAAAAAACCATGGTGACAAACTAATCCATGCAGGCTTTTGACAACTAAGAAAAAGCAAAACAAAACTTAAAAAAAAAAAAACTGAGACATGGCAACCATACCAAACAACAACAAAAAAACACCTGTACATGCGTACAAGGTATCATACTAAATGTTATCCTATACATATACATAGGGTCAGGATTAAGGCAAGCATAAACAAAATAAAATATAATAACAACTCAAGAGGCAAAACTTAAATAAATAAAAAAGATTACTAATAAATTCATCAATATTTTTATTAAATTATAAAAATAAATTACACAATAAATAAAAAATATATATAGCTAAAATTTAAATTTTTATGTTTGATCAATTAAATTTTACGAGTTTTTGTTGGGGGTTACGATAAAGAGCGGTCGATCGAGCTCGGTGATGTTGGTGCCGAGAGAGTGGCTCGGTGATTTTGTAAAAATTGGGTGGGGGTTTTCAAATTTTCTTTGGGTTTCGGTGATGTGTGCTTTAGTGAGCTATGGAGCTTGGGGGCTGAGGTTGCATGCTTGGAGAGCTTGAACAATGGTGATAGAGGTCTCCCCCGACGTGGGAGGTTTTGGGTGAATATAAAATGATTGATGGTCTTGAGAATGGTGATTGGAGTTGTTGGCAGGGCTAAGGTAGGGTGATGGATGTGCCGTGGAAATCCAAATCTATTGATTGCATTTAATTTTTTAATAATAATAATAATAATAATAATATTAAAATTCAGATAAAAATTATTGATTCAGAAGTTATTGGCAGAGCAGATGAGAAATAAAAGATAGTTGGTATGTTACTTGCCAATGCGTTCTATCATGTTGACCTCTCTGTTCATGCAATATGGCACAATTGGTCTACAATGACGAAAACGTGGCGAAAGTCTTTGATTTGTGAGTCTTTGATTTGAGAGCTAGGGTCTGTGCTATGTTGCACTGATATGAAAAATATTTTTTTTTAAATAATAAGGTATAAATACAATAAAGTACGATAAATATAAAATAAATTTTAATAATAATAATAATACTGCAATTAAGTTCATAGTAAATTAAAAAATAAAATTTATAAAGAAAACTATAATGATATTAAAGTTATAAATCTCAAACAATAAACTAAGTCTAAAAAAAATATTAAACTAACAACATTTTCATTTTAAATTCAAGTTATGTATATTTTAGAATATTTTAGTGGTTTGAATTGTGGATAAAATATTATGACCAAAAAGTCTGTTACAGATTGAAGCCCAATAACTAAAGCCTCAACACATTTAACTAAGGTCCAGATTCCTAGCCGCCCGAGGTTGATAACCGTTGGATGATTTCACGAGGATACTAAAGGTCAGGCTATTGTTGTCCGTTGTATTGCTTGCATAAGTTAAGGGCCATGATTTATGCTTCACTCGGATTAATGCTTCAGTGATTGCGCATGCCATGCCAGAAATTAATTACCAAGGCTCACGTGATGTCCTTTTTTTCATTACCATATAATATAATAATAAGCTTTTCATTCTTTTTCTCATTGGTTTAATAGGTAAATAGGCGTTCAAATTACGTCATTTTTTTCAGTTAAGTGCTTAAACTATTTTTTAGATTAAATAAGTGTTTAACATTTTATTTTTATTTAAAGTTTTTCGTTAATTTTTACTATTGAAAGACACGTGTCATCTTTTGAAAATTCAAATATTATATTAAAAATAAATAAAATTAATAAAACAAAATAAAAATATATCCTGAAATATTTTTAAAATAATCCCCAAGTCCGACCACTCTCGTCGGTATTGGTCGCATTGCCGGCGACGGAATGAAGCACCCTCCTCTCGCCGAACAACTCACATGTTGTTCGTCGCGAATCGTTCGAAAGAATCATTCGATAATTTCAGCGATTTACACGACGTCGGTCAATTTCCGACGACGGGGTGATTTGGAAATGGTTGTGATGGTTTGGCGACCGATGTGGTGGGCGGCAGCGTGTCAATCAGCAGTGAAATCGGTCCAAATCGAAATTTAGGTTTTGAAGAGTTAGGGATTTTAAAATTTTGAGACTGTTTTGTGAAATCTGAAAAACTTAGAGAATTTCTAAAAATTATGTAATTTTACTTATTTTTATTATAATTTTAAATTTTTTAGTAAATGTCACATGTTTTTTAACGATAAAAATTAACAGAAAACTTTAAATATGTCACGGAATAAAACTTTAGACACCAACCCTGAAAAATAATTTGGTCACAGAAAAAAATACCATAGTTCGAACAACTATTTGATGGTTAAGCCTTTCTCTTTTACCATTTATTTCTCTCTGCAACTCCTTACAGTTAATTTAGATTCTACAGTTTTGTCGGTCACGTTTCAGTTTCGAGTAACTATGATCTTGGGGATGTAGGTGAAGGCATCACACTGTCCCCGAAACGTCCCCTCAAAAGTGTCAACCATCCCCACTTTTTTTAACTGTACCCATCAATGTGGGACGTCCTCGGTACGTACCGCCCCGGACCTGTACCTGTTCCGGGGACGTATCTGATACTTGAAACGGCATAAAATTGCCGTCCCCGTGCTTCATAGGGTCTGTGTATTCGATGATTTTGACATAAAAAGGTTGACGAAAGCGATTGTGGAGTCCGTTGAAGGGAACTCGTGTGATATGCAAGAGCTAGATCCCCTGCAGCGACGCTTAATGGAGAAGCTTGTTGGGAAACGGTTTTTTCTTGTGCTCGACGCTTAATGGACAAGTGGGACAGACTGAAGCGAGCACTACGGTGTGGAGGGAGAGGAAGTGCGGTCATTGTCACTACTCGACTGCAGAAAGTTGCTCTTATGATGGCTACACTTCCTTTTCATCGCGTGGGATGTTTGTCTGATGAAGATTCTTGGCAAAAGGCCTTTGAGATGGGAATGAATGAAGGCAACGTGAACCTGGAAACGATTGGGAGGCAGATAGTGCAGAGATGTGGAGGGGTACCGTTGGCGATTAAGGCCATAGGAAGCCTATTACGTTTCAAAAGTAGGGAAATCGAATGTTTACCGTCAAAGACAGTGAGATATGGGATTTGGAAGACGAGGAAAGCAGAGTCTTAGCTGTGTTGAAGTTAAGTTATCAACATCTTCCACCATATATGAGACAATGTTTTTCATTCTGCTCCATATTTCCCAAAGATTATGTCATGAAAAAGGACGAGCTGATAGGACTATGGATGGCGAATGGATTTATTCCTTCTGGAGAACGGTTCGATTTACATGATACTGGTTGTGAAATATTCTCTGAATTAACTTGGAGGTCCTTTTGTCAAGAAATCGAAGAGGATCTTGATGGAACTGTTACATGTAAAATGCATGATTTAATCCATGACGTTGCAGCATCAATTATGAGACAAGAATGCTGTGTGATTGAGCCCAAGGAGAGGTTGAAAATACCAAAAACTGCTCGTTTGTGCATGATAACAGTTCATCAACAAACATTATGCACTTAACCAAATTGCCATCACTGCAATCTTTGATCGTAAACAACTCCGGGTTAACCTCTCTAATCCATCTCGTTTCAACAGTAAACAGAAGTATATGAAGGTGTTAGATTTCGGTTATAATTTTAGCAATATTGCATTCGAAAGTTTGAGACATTTGAGGTATCTACGCCTTTGCTATAATCATGTGAAAACTTTACCTGAATCAACAAGCTCCCTTCATAACTTGCAGACAATAAATCTCAAATCTTGCCAGTCTTCGGATGTTACCGAAAGGTATGAAGCACTTGAAAAATCTTAGGTACTTGGACATCAAAGGTTGCTATGAACTAACTTGTATGCCTGCTGGATTGGGACAATTGTTGTGCTTGTGCAAGCTCAGCCGGTTTATCGTGGAAAAGGACAACGATTGTGGCATCGATGAGTTGAAAGACTTGGCCCTAGAGGGTGAATTGAGCATCATAGGACTCTGCAATGTGAAGAGTTCAACCGAAGCTAAAAATGCCAATTTGATACAGAAGCAAAATTTAAGATCATTAAGCTTATGTTGGCGAGTAAACGCCAAGGAGAAGTCTCATCATCGACATGCAAATGATGAAGAGATTCTTTGTGTTCTCCAACCTCATTCAAGCTTGAAGAAGTTATGCATAATTGAGTACCAAGGTGTTAGTTTTCCACATTGGATGATGGATCTGCTTGTGCCAAACCTTGTTGAAATCTCACTACAAAAGTGCGAAACATGTCATCAACTTCCGCCTCTAAGGAACCTACTTAAGGTACTTACAATTGCTAGAATGGGTGCTCTGAAGCATATCGACAACAACTCGTATGGAGAAACGGAAAGTACTTTTCCGTCACTCGAGGTTCTCTAAATAGTTGTAGCACCAAGCTTGGAGGAATGGACAACGGGGAATGGTGAACAACATTTTCCTCTCTTAAGTTCATTAACTATCAGATATTGTCCTAAGTTGGTTAAACTGCCAATGCTTCAATCTTTAAAAGAGCTAGAAATTGAAGGAACCAATGTTGGTTTACTCAAATCTTTGACGATGAGTGCCACTCTTCTTACATCTCTCCACCTGGTAGTGTCCACGAGTTAACGGATTTACCGGATGGACTACTGCAACATCAGAAGCAACTCGACAAGTTAGTCGATTGTTTCAAGTACTCTCAAGTCTGTACCTGATCTGCCGGATAATCTAAAAACCCGCACTTGGATTTTCAGTGTTGCGTACAACTTGAAAGCTTGCCTCAAGGACTACAAAAGCTGAGCTCTTTAGAAACTTTGGGTTTAAGTCAATGTGATAGCTTTGTATCCCTTCCGGAAGATGGATTCCGAGGCTTATCTTCGTTGTCTTCACTGAAGATTGGAAATTGTATGAAATTAGCCTGTTTATCTGAAGGGGTGCGATATCTGACTTCACTCCGAGACTTGAGTATCAGGAATTGTCCGGAGTTAACCTCATTGCCGGAGAGTATCCAATGTCTCTCTTCTCTTCGATTTCTGGGTATTTATCTTCGTGAGAGATTAGCTTCTCTCCGAATAAGATACAACACTTGGCCTTGCTTTCTGAGTTGGAGATTTACAACTGCTCTAATTTGATGTCATTGCCCCAAGGTATGCGGAGTCTCTCGGCTCTGCAAACGCTGAAGATCAAAGGATGCCCACGTCTGGAAAGGCGGTGTAAGAAACACGGGGGAGAGGATTGGCCTAACATAGCCCACATTCCATGCATTCAAATCCTTTAAAGGGTGAATTTTCTTTTCCTTTTTTTCCATGTATAAAAGGATTTGAGCATTATGCAGTATGATTCTCCCATGTATGTTATTTGATTGTTCTGATTTGATGAATTTAAGACATGAGTTTCTAAATGCATTTGCAGGCCTGGTGATTGAACATGCAGTCTCCCAAGAAAGTTCTGAAATCTGAGTTCTGGGCAAACCTAATGAGTGACTGGATTTTGCAAAGTTGAGGATCAATTTCACAGAACAATCCAAGAACGTGTTTACAAATAAAATACTTTAAATTAATAATAAGTTTGTTGATCCAAATTGACTGCTGTTGAACTAAGATCTCTTGGGAAAAGTGGCCCATGTATCACAGCTAGCAAAGCACAACCCTACATATTTGTTCAATTCATTAAGCATTAACTTAACGCAACTCTCATTAGAATCAATGTTGCAGGGTAGTAGATATTGATATCGAGACAACCCATAGCTTACAACCGGAAACGAAACGGTGAAAAAATAGTTACCCGCGGGTGCCCGGTGGATATGGATTTGCAGGAAGTACAAAACAGGATGAAAAATTGATAATGTAATGTAATATTATGTCACATAAATGATTGTGTATTCCCATTAATGCATTCAACTGTGCCGCATTGCTACGCATTACACTTTTATTCTATTATAATTATTGTTGCTAGTAACATAAAAAAAAAAGCTCTCTTAACTAAAACCGGAACCAAACAAAATCAAAACAGAGTCGGAGCATGTGTCCAAGTCAGCAGGGAAATTCACTACACCGAAACTGATAGGAGGCACCAAGCTAAAGCTGTTGTAGAGCTCTCACTTCAACTTTTCCAACGTACAAGGATAATAAGGAATCCAATTCAATCCTGTCAACTAACAAAATATCAGAATCATCATTTTCTGTCAAATTATCTTTGAATTACTCTAAAATACCTTCAACAGCAACGGGTAAAATGCAAGACCCTTTCCTAATCATTTCAAAAGGCTTTGCACTAAGATGTGCTCTTCTTGAAGGTGTAGACCTACATTACATGTGTTATAATCTTCATATGCATTAGTTTACTTTACGCGGCATAGATAGAGGAGAGGAACTATAGTTTTAGTATAAATTCTCATACCTAGATAGAAAAATCAGTTACCTTTATAACTGCTGTTTAGACCTTGTACTCGTTGACTCGCATCCATTTTGTAGATGACCATTTATTTCCTCTAATCACGGGGCAGCCGCCTGGATGGAAAAAAATAGTAAATAAAAAATGAACCCAGAAAACAAATGTGAAGACGAAGTAGATATTAACTTGAGATAAACAATTAATGCAAAAGAAATGCAAGGGACATGATCTCGAAAATGAAAATGTTACTTTGCAATATAACTGAAATTTGAATCACGTGTCTCAGAGCTAGTTAATTAGTAACTACAACTAACCATGCAGGCTTGAAGAATCTAGACTTGCATCAGGCTTCATGCTCCAGAAAAGTAATGCATCACCCATCTTTGGTTTGACAGAAAGTCCACCTTTTCCGCATTCAGATAATTCATTCCACCAAGGCACGGCACTAACGTTACCCTTAGCAGAAGGAAATACTGTCTCTCCCCCTTCTTCAACATCCGAGCTGTAAATAGATAACAAAAAAAAGCAGAAAGAAGAAAGGTCAACTTTCTTATAATAGATTCAAATAAGAAACACAGGAAAAATCTGTCAAGTCACATACAGGTACATAAGGACTGTAGCTATGCGTTGGCCCCCATTCTGGGTATTGAACTCATCCATGAAGTAGTCATAGTGAGGCTCATATTTTTGGCCCACTTCATAGTGGAGAACTTGAAGTCCTTCCCCGTGCTCTGCATATTATTGTGTTGACATGAGTAACTTTACACATAGCGTAGAAAACCAGAAACTAGTTAAAGAAGACTTCAAGAAATAATACATGATAATCCGGATCGATCCAGATAAGTAGCACATACCTACTGGTATGAAGGTAAAATCTGCAATCCTTTTCTCAATGTTCCTAATAATTTTATCGCGTCCTCTAGGCAGAAATGTTCCAGAACTTGTACGTACTCTATATGTAACATTAAAGATCGGATAAAATCAAAGAGTTCAGAAAGATACAGATGAAAACTTATGTAACAATAACATTAAGAATTACATACCTGCTATCTTTGCTCTTTCCAGTTTCACTATCGACAACTGTCGATTTTTCCATGTGAGGCTTGGCAAGGTCAATTAGGTATTCACATTCCTCCTTGGACTGCCAAAATATCAAATAAAGACCTTGATCAGGTTGGAATCTTTCTAATCTAACTAAGAATTAGCTTCCTGCTAGTTCAGAAATTCGTTTTCATAATAGAAGCTGCTAAAAAAGTGGATAAATGGACATAAATTCATTATCTTACTTTTTCTGATTTTCTTTGTCCTCCCTTCTATTTCATCCCCATGAACCATTCCATAAACTTTTGACCTAAAAATCATATATTTTATGGATCCGCCAAATAACTAAGAATATATTAGGATATACCCTATAAATTTTATACGATTGATTTCTTTTTTTTATATATAAAAAATGCTTGTTTAACTAACAATTTCAATTGTAATAACGTATTCAGCTAAAAAAGAACAAAACTTACCAAGAAATTATGATATATAAAAGCTCTAGGTTCCCAGGAGATGACTTCAACCCATTGCTCTCCTACCCCATCATCATAATTGTTTCTGTCGATTCAAAAAAACGCTCATAAATTTACAAGCAGGATTATTACCAGATTGCCATCATAAAATTGAACCAAAATATTTCAAAAGAAGAGGAAGAAGAAGAAAGTAACCTGTCGACAACGTTATGCGCAATCGTGCTCAAATCGTTGGGTTTATGGGAATTGCGGGGGTTGCTGCTTGGAATGGAAAGTATTCCGAGCGCCAAAAGGATCAAAACCAGGAAGGTGAACATGATGAGGGCCGTGAGGAACATGGTTGAAGAGGAGGATTTCCGGCCCGGAACGCGGGAATACCTGAGCTTGGCCATTGTTGCTTAAACTCGGGAGATCGAGATCTGGAACTTCCTGAAGTCAGTGTTTGAAATTGAAGGAAGACCCAGTTAGAGCTGTCTACTTTTGATTCTTTTTTATAAATATTTGTTTTGTTTTATTTTATTTTAATTTATGTAAGCCAAATACAAAGTCTCATCCAAATATTGCTTAAATAAATTTCGAGTTCAAGATTTTATATATATAAATTTTTTTATTAAAATATTTATTGATTAAAACTAAGTGTGCGATGTAGGTCGATCCAAATTAGTCGAAGTCGGGAGCCCATGTAAGAAAAAACTCGCTTTTAACTAAATACGAGTTTAAAACTCGCTTTTAACTAAACGTGATTCTGTGTTAAGTAGATAGGTAAAAAAATTAATTTATAGCGTTTATTTTATAATAACTCGCTTTTAATTAAATACAAGTTAAACTCGCTTTTAGTAAGGTAAGACGTGAATTTAAGCTACATGGATTGAGATGATTATTCATCTAAATAATCTTGGTTAAGGTTATTTATCTAAATAATATTTTAAAAGGGTTAATTGAATGATAAAGCCATTCTTGGATAACCTCTCGGTTTTTGCACTTCTCTCCCTATACTTTTTTTTTCTTATTTTCCAATCTGTAAGATCCAAATTTGCTTTCAGTCCCTATACTTTAACAAAGTTTGAGAATGAGTGTCTCTACTTCAAAAATAAAAATTACAATGCCTGCCATTTTGATTTAAAAATCCTAATTTAACTGTTGAAGCTATTAGAACCTCCATCAAAATTTGTCAGTTTAACATGTTTATATGATACTAATATTATTAGGATCGGAACTAAGATTTTTAAATCTAAAAAATATGAAAATTTAAGTTTTAACTTTCTGGATATAAGGATCAAATCTCAAACTTTGTTCAAGTTTAGGGACTGACAATAGATTTTAACCTAAACTAAATCACAGCCCACCACAAGCAATGTGAAGCAGAGCTAAATACAGCTCATCGCTGAATGAGATTGTGATTAGTTGTGAGTTACCGAAAGGACAAAAAGTCAACCAGTAAATATACGTTTGATTTTTTTTTATATTATATTAATAATAGTGGATAAATAGTGCTAAAACAATTACTATAATTTTGTAGTACTCGTTAAGGTCAGATTACTAATAAATAAATATTAAGATAAATTTATTAATAAATTATATATCGTGATTGAGCGGTAAAATGGAGAAATTATAATATAGGCATGGCTCTTTACATTATATAATCTAATCAATAAAAATCGTCTATTTCATTAATTTTTTTACGTCATATTTTTTCTAAATAATTCTTTATTAAGTAAAATATGAGTTAATATTCACTTGGTAAAAGTTAACATAAAAAATTAATGAAATAAATATTTTTTATTGGTTGAGATCATACATAATGTGGGAGCCATGCTATGATATAATTTTGGGATAACTATATTTTTGGTACCCCACCTTTAACAGTTTTCCTATTTTGGTACCTTACCCATTTTTTAAGCAAAATAGTACTTAACATTACGTTTTGTTTCTATTTTGGTACCACGTCATTAAAAATTAACGGAAGGTTGGCTAGGAGAGAGAAAATCACACGTGGCATGCTGATTAGGAGAGAGAAAATGACATGGTATCATGTCACTTGTGATTTTTTTTCTCTTGACCACCCTTTCGTTAATTTTTTAACGGCAGGTACCAAAATAGAAACAAAATATAACGTTAAGTATCATTTTATCAAAAAAATAAGTAGGTTACTAAAATAGGAAAACATGTAAAGGCAGGTACTAAAAATATAGTTATCCCTATAATTTTTTTTTGGGTAAAATGGGATAGTGCATAAATGTAGTAGTACTACGTACTAAATATAGATGAAAGGGCGATAAATGAGCCGTTGTTTTTACAAAGTAAACCTCCGTGTACTCGGTTCGGTTCAGTTTAATTTTTTAGCAAAATATGAATCGAACCGCAATCTGTAGTTTTTTTAAAAAATAAATCGAATGGAAAAAAATTGAAATACTATAAACCGAATTTTACAATTCGGTTTGATTAAAACCCACGGTTTTAACGAGTTATTTTTTCAAATCCAGAAAATGTAAGCAAAACACATAATATATTTTTATTTACAATTAGACACTTCAATATCAATTTATTTTGAAATGAATAACAAGGAAACACATGTCTTGAGCTCTTGAAAAATTTAAGATTTCAAATATAAATGAATTAAAAAATAACTATGATAACAAAACAGACAATCTATCTAAAAAAATAAATCACAGAAAAATATTGATTTAATTAATATTCACTCAATGATTCCACATCACCTTAGAACACAAATGTCTAGTCTAATATATTGTTTGATTAAAGCCAAAATCAAATATTCAACATCATAAAACAACCCACTTAATAGTAAATATTATAAAAATATATTTTAATTTAAAACACAATATCCAATCAACTTAATATTATACAAACATATCCAAATATTTAAGAGACTATCTTAAAAAACAAATCCAAATATTTCAAGAGGCTATCTTTAAAATATATTTGATATGGGTCATAGTATTTTATTTTTAATTCGGGTTGATATGGACTAAACGAGTTTCTTATGAAAAACCTGAAACCGAACCGAACTGCATAACCTAGTTCGAGTTAATTTTTCGATTTTCTCGGTTTTGTTGCTCACCCTACTTCCTTGTGCTTTTGATTTTTTGTCAACAGAGCCCACTGGTTTGCCGTGTCCTGGTATTTTTGGTCCCCCCCCCCCCTCCCCCCTCTTCATTTATAGTTATTTAATGGTAAGTCATTTCAATGAAAAAGAAAATCTAAATTTGTATTTTCAAAGATAAAGGTTAATGACACAAATATCCCTGAAGTTCCCTGAAGATTATAGACAAAAATATTTTAGATACTTCTTTTTATATCTGACATTAAAAAAATTAAATTTTAACTTTTAACCTTAAATTTTAAATTCTAAAAACATACCTTGCCCCTATCCCTAACCATAAACCCCAACCTTAATCTTAAACTTATTTTTTTAGTATGAGGCAGAGAATTTCTATTCGAAGTTTATCAAATTTATCAATATGGTGTGTATATTAAGGAATGGAGTCGCATGTATTGTGGGAAGAGCAATTGCTTCCCTCTAATTTGATGGGTTAATTACATTGTAGGTCATATATGGTGAGAGGCTAAAAATCTCGATTGAACGGGAAAACATGCATCAATTTTCGTGCCAATATATTTGGAAGCAAAAATTTAAAATTAATTATAGACCTCAATCATTATTTTGGAAAAAGCAAGGTAAAAGTTATTTTTGCGACTAGTCGTGATTTTTACATTATTTTTATATAATTGTGATTTTTATAAAAAAAAACGTCAAACATAAATCGCATTACTTTAAAATTAATTTTACAAAAAATTATTTTATAAAATAACGATGATCTAAAATTAATTTGTATATTTAAATAAGAGCATTTGTATCGAGCAGAAAACCCCAAAACCTATAGTGATTATCGCAAGAAGATAAAAAATTTCAAGGTCAGTGTTTTGCAAACAATATTTTATTTTATTTTGAAATTTCTGGTGGATGATTTTATTTTGGAATCTTAGTTTAGTATTTTCGTTTATATATTGTGTGAATAGGTTGTTCTTAAATAATTAGGGTTGCTCGAAAGAGAAGGTTTGGTTTACTCTTCCATTGATGATTATTGTTACAAGACTGTAAAAGGTCTTTAAGTTTGAAAGCATAGCCTTGCTTAGCTTGGAAACAGGGACGGACGGAAGACTTTTTAGGTTATGGGGCGAATTTATAAATTTTAAGGGGACGAAATTAAAATTTTAATAAAAAATATATAAAATTTTTATAAAAAAATTAAGTCATACTAACCCCTTCGGTCCATTCCTGCTTGGAACTGAGTGTTAAATTGGTTCTGTAGTCGCTGACAATGCAAATGACTTATCATAGTTTGATGTAGTTAAATTTCACACATTTATACATTTTTGTTTGTTGTTAAAGTGCCGCCCACCCACCCCATATTTTCTTACTGCTTAAATGAAAAATTGGTGCTAAAGTAAATTCTTTTTAAACTTTAAGTGTCTAAAGTATTTTTTTTTTTTGTAAAAATAAGTGCCCAAAGTTTTAAAAGTTACAATTTTAGGTGTAGTCACCTATTTTATCCGGCCCTCACCCATTTAGTGTTGGTATATATCATAATTCAAAAAATGAAAACCCAAAAATATAGTATATGTTAATTCACTCGGTCCTTGTATATACTAGAGTCCAAAAATAAAACCAAAAGTTGAAAACCCAATAATATATGTGATCCATTTGGTCCATATTACATAAAAAGCCCATTTTACAAAGCCATATTCGGCTAATGCAATAAAAAAACCCTAAAACCCTAGCCTTTCAGATATGGCGCCGCACGCCCTAGCACCTTTGGATCCAAGAGGGATCTGACGGCTCAGATCGCGCAAGAGGACATCACCGGGATTGCCACTCGCGCGTTGTACGCACGCGCTCGACTTTTGGGTTCCAACGGACCATTCATCTTCCCCGATCACTCCGTGGTCGACGCTGGCAGCCGCGTTTCCACCATTTTCGACCACCGTGACATGCAAGCAAAAAGGGGGTTACATTTTGAATTAAAACAAAAGAAAAGGAAGAAATCGGATTGGAATCAAACATAGATGGCAAAAAATCGAGAGTAAAGTCAAAATCGAAGCAAAAAAGGAAAGAATCAGCTGAATATAGTCGAAATCAGACCAAGTCCGATCAACACTGAATCAGGCAACAATCTTAGAGATTTTAGGATTTCCGTTTGTAATCGGGGAAATGATTTCTTTCCCCTTGTTCATACATGTAACCGACCTATAAAAGGATCTTAATTCACCGTTTGTACACACAATTGAGAAATCAAATAACAGAAGCAATTTCAGTCCAGATCAAAGGTATTACGCCTAAAAATTTTCTTTTTTCTTTTTTTCTCTACATATGTTTATGGGTTTCAGCTCGAAAGAGTGAGAGAGGGACGCAGGTTTACCAATCGAAGGAGGCCGAAGCTATTGTCGGAGAGCCGAGCCACCGTCGCCATTGGATTCAGGAGTCAAACTAAAAGAAGCTTTTGTTGGAAGTTCGCCGTCAGCCGAAGGCCACGGCGACCGACGTAGAGGAGCGCCGTGAACCACCACCGGAACCTGGAGAACACAACAATGTTCTACATCTAATGAAGAACACCATTGAAGGTTTTCAAAGGATTTTGAAGACTGGTGTTTGATCCATTTAGGAGAAAATGAAACAAATGAGTTGTGTTTCTGATTTTTAAGTTGTATACTCGACCCGTTGGAGCAACCCGGAACCGAACCGACCCAGATCACGACCTGCGCCCTTCTTTTGGCAGCATTCAACTCTGAACCCTCTATTTGTATTCTTTACACTTTAGTCATTTTTCATTTTAATTTTGTTCTTCAGTTTTAATTTCGTTTCAATTTAGTCATTTTTGTGCATAATTTTTTCCTTTGATCACATATTTAAAAATGTAAAGAATAGAATTTAATTGGCCTTTAATAATCTAGTTAAAATTTATTCACCTCTTAAGATAAATACTAGGCTAAATAATATATATAAATAAGTATGGTTATATTAATTCATTAATTTTTAATAATGTTTAGTATATATTCCCTTAAGTATAGGTTCCTCTTTTACATAATATGTTTGTAATTTAATTTGGTAATTTCTTTAGGTAACTAAATATATCTTTAATTAAAATTCAATTAGTAGAGTTTTATAAGATTAGCCACTTTAATCACTCAGTAATTGGCCTTAGAATTAACAAATAAAATAAAAAGGAAATAAAATACAAAAAGGTTTTCTTGCACTATGAAAACAAAATGTACTTTTAATTAGGGTTAATTCAGTTTTCCCCTAGCCGTTGTGGGAACGGTCGAGACTCCTATGCGAAAGTGCATTATCAAATTTTAAGGATTAATACCTTAATCCCTTTGCGTCTAAATTGATTCGGATTTTCTCACTCGTGAGCGAGTTCGAGCCAATTCTAGAACTTTGTGGATTTTTGTATTAACCTTTGCATGCACGCATTCGGGTTACAAGGAAAACATTAGTGATCAAGTAAGCGCCGGTCTCCGGGCGTGATGGGGGTGCTAATCCTTCCCCACACTTAACTGTGCCCCCGAACCCTCGAGATTTTGTAATCTCTAATTTGTTTTTAGGTTTTCGGTCTGCCTAATACAATAAAAGGGACCAGTGGCGACTCTGTTGTTATAGCTTGGCGACTCCGCTGAGGACTGTTTAAGAGAGCACAACTTTTACTTGATCATGAGTTATTTTCCTTAGTAATCCGTTGTATTTTTGTGTGTGTGCATTTTTCTTGGTGCTTTAAAACTGTTTACATCATAACATAAGCCTTCTACCTGGGCTTTATCAAACTTAAGTGGAAGTAAATAGCTATGCCTTCGTAAGTAACCCTCCACACGGGCTAGTGAAAGTCTTCTGATGTCCAGAGTACTTATGCTTGCGTGAGTAATCCTCGGCACGGGCATAACGGAAATGCATCCCCTCGAAGCGTGTTCGATTTGCAAGCCTGTGATAGGTTAGAATCAAACGTCTTGTCCACCTTAGAGTAGGGGATATGGACGATTCGAGAACCTTTTCTAGATCTAAACCCGCATGAGTGTATGAATTAGAAAGCCCAACCCAATAAGCCTTATAAAGCCATAGGTTTACTTTTTGTATATTTATTGCTTTATTTTTGTATCTTACCCTTGTTGTTTTATCTCACTATTTGTGCATACTAGCATTTTTGTTTTTGGATTTCAAAGAGCATACATCACATTGCATCCAGTTGGTATTTTGAGATACTGTTCAGTCAGAGATCATGAGTATTCGGGTCACATTATCCAGTTCTGGAGTCCTTCGCTCGAACACAGAGGTTCGAAGTAAGTCCACGGAGCTTCAATGCCAACATGGAGATAACGTGCAGAAAGGGACCACCATTGATCTACCAAAACAAGTGTACATGGGTTTACCTCATAATCATCTGTCTAGATTAGTCACTGTATGGGAAAGCCTGGAAGCTCAAGATCGAGCCGTGTTCACCCAAAGATATGGGGATATAACCCTTTTGCTCGAGATAGAAATAGACGAGTTGATGTTGCTGGCAATCGTCAACTTTTGGGATCCGACTTATCGTTGTTTCGTCTTCAATCAAGAGAACATGGTCTTGTTATGCCTGGATCTAGAGAAGTCTGATAAAATATACTGGAATGAGAAAAACTCGGGGTATCGGAAGAAATTTGCCAAGCTGCTGGTCTAAATGTTGAAGAAATAGATGCCTACGCAGCCGAGAAGAATAAAAGCCCTTGCTTCACATGGGAGTTTATCTACGCCCAAATCATGAAAGATATAAAGCACGGAAGAGTCAACGACTTGCTCGCCTTGGTTATCTATGGGTTAGTAGTATTTTCTAAAGTTCTGGGGCACATTGAGATAACCTTGGTGGACTTGCTAGCCCAAAAAAAATGTGAATCTGGTCTCGACTGTCTTAGTAGAAACCTTTAGGTCTCTGAAATTTTGTCGAACCCAAAGAGGTGGACGCTTCACCGGGTGCTCACAACTTCTCTACCTATGGCTGCGAAGTCACTTTTGGGACAACGAGAAGAGAAACGGACATCTCACATCCAGAGATCTAGTTCCGATCAAAGAGATCACTAGAAAGCAGTGGCCGTGAAATGAGAAGAAAGAACAGTGGATAACGTTCTTTAGAAACCTTACCGATACCGACGTAACATGGAGGACCCCGTGGATATACCCAGTGCCCATCTTGTACAAGTGCGGGAAGTTAGAGTGGGTACCTCTTATAGGCATCTGAGGAGCTACCAGTTATGCCCCTTTGCTCGTACAATGCCAGTACAGTTCACGATAGTTCATTCCTGTTACCCATGGGTTACGAGAGGAAGAATTCTCTTACACAGAAGTTAATTCTACAGGACGAGTCACAGGGTTGGCTAAAGAGTAGAGCAGACATTCCGAATGGAAATAGCTCTATTTGCTGGTGTTGTGCCTGAATATGCCATTTGAAGAAAGCATAGGGTGGATAACATAGGTGTACCAGTTTCGACGAGTGCATCGGATAATCCTCATCCTGGTATTCTGCTAATTGAGCTAGAAATTTACAAATATGACTTCGAGAAGGAAAAGGAAAGGCAAAGGCTATAGGATAGGGTGACTAAACTTGAAGGCAAACTCCTTGTATAGCAAGTCCAAAGAGAATGATACCAGAAGAAGATGAAAACTCTGTTGTCAAACCAAGAACTCTACCTAAAAGATATTCAGGAATTAACACAAGAAAACAATCACTTGAAAGCTCAAGTGGCACGAACAGACGGTTCCAAGACCTCAAAGGAAGAAAAGGCACAGTTGGAGGAAATAAATAAATAATCAAAGGAGTGGTAGCGAGAAACCCAAAAGCAGAAGGAAAAGCAGATCGACTCACTAAAGAAATGCAACATTTGGATGAGCAATATTCAGATGCTCGACGTAGCCTCAGAAAATATCGTGATCAAAATCAAGAGCTCCAAGAAAAGCTAAAGGAAGATGAGGCCAAGGGAGTTGAAGCTGAGCTACTCCGTTTGGGTATCGGAGACTTGAAGAAACAGTTGCAGGCGCATAAAGATCATATCCACGCTCTCATTGATGTTTGAGATTATGAGAAGATCCAATAGGCTGATACTAAGCAAGCTTTGGATGTCGCATGCTTAGGCCGGCATTTCTATATTGATCATCTAAAGCGTCAGATTCAGAAAGCAGTTTCCAAAGCTCAAGAAATGAGGAATCGCGCTAGGGTTCTGAGATCGAGATTCCTCCTAGTAGGAAATGATGGACAATACTTGTTAGATTTCATGGATGAGGCGATGGAGCAGTATCGGCAGATCAGTTTTTTCTTTGGTAGGGTTCAGAAGAAAACATCACCGAGAGGAGAAGTTGGGCCACTAGCATCAAAACGGCTCAAAGTAGCAAAATAAGAGCTTATTTTTATCTTTCTTTTGATTTAAAATAATGTGTAGTCAAAACTTTATGATTTATGAAGTGCACTATATTTCGGAATACCATTGGTCTTTTGCATCATTGGCATTTGCATTTAAGCATCCATTTCACCTAACACCATGTATTAAAATAAATAATTAACTATGGGAAGCTCAAACGCAGTTGACAAAATTACGCACCCGTACAGAACTTGCTCTCAAACCCGCAGAATGGACATGGAAAATAGAATGTTTGCCATGGAAGCTGGCTTGAAGGGTACACAGGATAAGCTAGAGAAGATCGAAGGTGATTTGAAGAATGAGATTACCAGCGCCCAGGAAAATACAGTACTACAGATAGAAACTATGCTTGGCAAGAGCCCTGAAGTCATCAAGGCCTTTAAGGATGCGAGAGCAGCAATACCCCGCAAGAAATGAACCGCGGGGCCTTCAAGGGGAAGGTTCAAATCCACACTTCAGGAACTTCGACTAATGCCCTGGTGGAGTTCGGGGTAGGTCAAGGTGATGAATAGGATTTTGAGATACCCGATCTCGATGATATGGAAAATAGAAGTCGTTTAAACAAGAAATTGGAAGATTGTTGTGAAAAACTTGAAGGAATTGTTAAGGCCTTACAAGGAGTTAGTATTCATCAAGGCCTAGATGCTAGAGATCTCAGCCTGGTGACAGACTTGGTCATTCCACCAAAATTTAAAACGTCAGATTTTAAGAAATACGATAGAACCACATGTCCTTCAACACACTTAACAATGTACTGCGGGAAGATGTCGTATTATTTGGACAATGAAAAACAACTCATACGCTGCTTCCATGATAGTTTTTCTAGATCAACAGCTCACTGGTATACACAGTTAAATCGAACCAGTATAAAGACGTGGTTGGATCAATATAAGCACGTTATGGACATGATCCCAAACAGAATGGTCATACAGGGGATGGAACGGAGAACAAACGAAAGTTTCTACCAGTACGCTCAAAGGAGGCGGGATGTAGCAGCGCAGGTCCAGCATTCGCTGTTGGAGAACAAAATTATGCCCATGTTTGTAGAAATGCTGAAAGGGCATTTTTATGACTGAATAATAAATCACGCAACCAAAAGCTTCACTGATATGCTGATGAATGGCGAGCTAACCCTAGTAGCCATAAAGAGTGGAAAGCTTGATGGAGGAGAGTAATAAAAGCCTTATAGGAAACAAAAAATGAGGTAAACATGACTTCATCATATAATCATAATTTCCCTAAAGGGGTAGTGATTAACAAGCCAAATGCGGCTAATACAAGATCGATAGTTCAAAATCTGCCCAGGCTCAAAACAAGGAATCAATCGAACAAGCCCAGCTTCACCCATATACCAGTAACTTATGCAGAATTATTTACGCAGTTGGTTGAGTCTAGGTTGGTGGTGCCACAACATCTTACCCCGATGTTACCACCATCCCCCAATGGTATGACCCAAACGCCAAATGTGAATACCATGTCGGAATCACATGACATATAATTGAGAATTGTATAGCCTTCAAGAAGGTAGTGGAGAATCTGCAAAAATAGGTATGTTTTCGTTTGAAGCTATAGAGGAAAAAGGAAAACCCCTTCAAAACCATCAGAATGCTAGTGTGAATGCTATATTGGAGGAAGAAGGCAAGCAGGTAAAGACGCGGATAGCTAATGTTAAAACACCTCTACGGTGGGTATGGTCGATGATGATGGATGTTGGAGTACTGATCAAGAATGCTAAAGTTCAATCCTCAGAAAATGGGCCCTATTGTGAGTATCATGGGGTAGAAGGTCATGAAATTCAATGGTGTTCAAAATTCAGACAACTGGTTCAGAACAAGATGAATAGCGGTGAAGTAGAATTCTTTACAAGGAAAGGTATGAGTGATGTGCCTGAAATATATGTATCAGACGAGTCTCCCATAAAGAATCTCGCGGGTATTAAACCCTTGGTCATCAAAACCAAAGTAAGAGCTGACGAAGTTACTAATAAGGTGATTCCTCGACTTGTGATAAGAGCGCCGACACATTTTCCTTATGATGACAACAAAAGGGTACCTTGGAACTATGCATGCACAACTGTGACACAAGAAGACTCAGGGTCTGTTGAAGGAATGATTAACGAAGTTGGCCATTTCACAAGAAGCGGAAGGTGTTATGCACCCCCTATTGGAGAAGACCGAGATGTTGCTCAAAGAAATAATGCTCTGAACAAGGAGCCCTAAAAGGATTTTTATGAGGACCTCCCAGACGAAGTACTAGAACCTATGAAAGAATCTGAGGCTCAGAAATTTCTCAAGATTCTTAAGCACAGTGAATACAGTGCGGTAGAACAACTGCACAAACATCCAACACGTATATCTATGTTATTGTTATTGTTAAGTTCAGAGGGGCACTAGGATGCATTACTCAAAGTTATTAACCAAACCTTTGTGCCAAAGGAAATAACTACAGACTAGTTGGATAAATTGGTCGGTAATATAGCTGTTGACAATTTCATCTCTTTTAGTGATGAGGAAATCCCAGAAGAAGGAAGGGACTCATACAAAGCTCTTCACATTACCACTCATTGTAAAGGACACATGCTTTCGGGAGTCCTTATAGACAACGGTTCGGCCTTAAATGTTTTGTCTATGACCACGTTGAAAAAGTTACCAATAGACAAGTCCCACATAAAGGCTTACCAAAATGCAGTTTGAGCTTTTGATGGAACACAAAGAGATGCGTTAGGAATGATAGAGGTTCATCTACAGATTGGGCCATCTATTTTTGAGGTCGATTTCGTGGTAATGGACATTCAACCAACTTATAGTTGTCTTTTGGGGCGTTCGTGGATTCATACAGCCGGTGCAGTTCCATCTACGCTGCACTAAAAGTTAAAGTTCATGGTCGATGTGCAGTTGATAACTGTTGGCGCAGAAGAAGATATCATTGCCTCAGTAACGGTCGAAGCTCCTTATATCGAGGTTGATGCAGGGGCATTGGAATGCTCTTTCAGGTTATTGGAGTTAGTAAGCGCGACCTTTATTGCCAAAGGGAATAAGATTCAAAGGCCAGGTTTGTCCAAGTGCACGAAGATGTAAGTGAGAGAAACTTTAGGTAAAGGTGTTGAAGCAGGAAAAGGATTTGGAAAGCATCACCAAGGTAGGTTGTACCCTGTAACCATTACCGAAAAGAGGGATAGATTTAGGTTTGGGTTTAAGACCAGCGTGGCCTAGAGAAGGGTTGCCATAATGAAGAACCAAGAAAGAAGGAAAAGCAGGCTCAAATGGGAGGATGTCGCATAGGATCCAATGACGTTTCCACCCCTTAATTTCACCTTTACCTCAAGAGGATTTGTGAACCCCTGTTTGACCCAGGACGAAAAAGAAGATGATGAGATTGCAAAGATGTTTGGCAAGCTGAGCATTAATGCGGTACTGGAAGAGCAAGAAGAAGTGAGTGGATATCTGCCAATGATTCACCCATATGATGAGCTTAATAATTGGACTGCAGAAGAACTTCTTGTAGTTTTTAAATCTCTTTCAGAGTAATTTTGCAAAACTAACCCTATGTTTTAGCCCGAAAATAGTAATAGATCACTTATGTAAAGGGCATATGCTAAATCATTATGGTTCCTATTTCAATAAAGTGTATTTTGTTTTCAAACCTTGTGCATCAAAGAAAAAACAACAAAAAACATTTTTTTTCTCTTGCCCAAATGCCGATATATTCATATTCTTCACAGGTTACCAGATATCAATGACATAAATGATATTGAGTCTGAATTGCAAGTTAATTTCGAGCAGCCCATATGCCTAGAAGGATTCGAAGATCCTGATGTTGAGGTGGAGGCCGATATCCCAGAAGATTTACTCCGACTGATGAAGAGTGAGGAAAAGCAAATTGTTCCCCACAAAGAGCGGCTGGAAATTCTGAACCTCGGGACTGAAGAAGAAAGGCGCGAAGTGAAGATTGACACTACAATCACTGCATAGACCCGACAAAGTTTGGTCGAACTCTTGCACAATTATAAAGACATGTTTGCTGGTCATACCAGGACATGCATGGGTTGGATACAGACATTGTGGTTCATCGCCTGCCTATAAAGTCGGGGTGTCGACCAGTGCAACAAAAACTACGAAGAATGAAGACCAATATGCTCCTGAAGATCAAGGATGAAGTGAAAAAGCAATCTGACGCAGGTTTCCTACAAGAAGCCCGATATCCTGAGTGGGTGGCTAACATTGTTCTAGTCGCAAAGAAAGATGGGAAAGTTTGCATGTGTGTTGATTATAGAGACCTCAACCGAGTGAGCCCAAAAGAAAACTTCCCGCTTCCACACATTGATACCTTGGTAGATAATACCGCTGGCCATTCCCTATTCTCTTTTATGGATGGTTTTTCTAGCTACAATCAAATCAAGATGTGCCCCGAAGACTAGGAAAAGACTACGTTCGTGACATAATGTGGAACCTTTTGCTATAGGATAATGCCCTTTGGATTAAAAAATGTTGGGGCAACTTATCAAATGACCATGATGAACTTGTTTCACTACATGATTCATCAAGAGATCGAGGTATATGTAGATGACATGATCGCCAAATTGCGAACAGAAGAAGATCACATTGTGAATCTAGAGAAGCTCTTCAAAAGATTGGGAAAATTTCAATTGAAGCTTAACCCCGCCAAATGTACTTTCGGGGTAACTTTAGGAAATCTCATAGGCTTCATAGTGAGCAAAAAGGGGATAGAGGTAGACCTGACAAAGTGAAAGCAATACAATAGCTCCCACCCCGCAAACGTAAAAAGAGGTCCGGGGTTTCCTAGGCAGGCTCAATTATATTGCCAGGTTCATTTCCCAACTGACCAAAAAATGTAGCCTAGTATTCAGGCTACTTAGAAAGGAAAATCCTGGAAAGTGGAATGAAGAATGCCAAATAGATTTTGAGCAAGTTAAAAAGTAGTTGAAAAATCCACCGATATTAGTGCCACCAATCCTAGGAAGGCCTTTAATCCTATATTTGACCATACAAGAGAATTTATTGGGATGTGTGTTGGGGCAACACGATGAGACGGGTCGAAAAGAAAGGGCAATCTATTACTTAAGCAAGAAATTTACATATTATGAATCAAGGTATCCTCAGATCGAGGAGATGTGTTGCGCTCTGGTTTGGGCATCAAAAAGGCTCAGACAATACCTTTTATACCACACCGCGTGGTTGATATCTAAGCTCGATCCGTTAAAATTTATGATGGAAGCACTGGCTTTATCTGGAAGAGTAGCTCGCTAGCAAATGCTGCTAACAGAATTTGACATCCAATACGCTAGTCAAAAGGTAGTGAAAGAAAGTGTCATAGTAGACTTTTTAGAAAATCGTGACTCTGATGATTATGAAGCCTTGGAGTTTGATTTTCCAAATGAAAACTTCATATGTGTCACGATCGAAAACAACCAGTGGGTTCTTAATTTTGATGGAGCTTCTAACGCCCTAGGTTACGGTATTGAGGCAGTCTTGGTTTCTCCAAAGGGCGATCATTACCCATGCACTAGTCGTCTGAAGTTTTTCTGCACCAATAATATGGCAGAATAAAAAGCCTGCATTATGGGATTTCGCGCGGTAATAGAAAAGAAGGTCAGGGTCCTAAAAGTCTATAAGGACTCAACTCTGGTCGTCTATCAAATTCGCGGAGAATGGGAGACGAAAGATTGAAAATTAATTAAGTATCAGAAGCTAGTCCGCGAATTAATCAATGAATTTGAGAAAATTACCTTCAACTACCTCCCGAGGGAAGAAAACCTAATGGCAGAAGCGTTGGCCACTTTGTCAGCAGCCTTTAAAACAAGTGAAGATGGTCTCAGAACTGCTTGCGTATTGTTACAATGTAGAAGAGAAGGAAGATGGTCTCCCATGGTATCATGGCATATTGCAGTACATCAAGTTTCAGGAGTATCCAGCTCAAGCAACTGAGAATGAAAAAAGAACCCTTCGAAGAATGGCTGCAGGGTATGGTTTTGATGGAGAAACCTTGTACAAAAAGAGTCGAGATCAAGCTCTGTTGAGATGTGTAGGCGCCAAAGAGGCCCAATTGATCATTGAGGAAGTTTATGAAGGAGTATGCGTAACTTATCCTAGTGGGTTTACCATAGCTAGGCAAATCATGCGACTGGGCTATTACTGGTCTACCATGGAGGGAAACTGCATCAATTATGCCCGAAAATGCCGTAAGTGTAAAACCTATTCTGATAAGATACATGCTCCACCATAATCTCTTCATGTGATGACCTCACCATGGTCTTTCTCGAGATGGGACATAGATGTAATTGGGCCTCCAATGGACATAGATTTATTTTGGTGGCCATCGATTATTTCACCAAATGGGTTGAAACGGCATCCTATACAAATGTCACTAGATCCACCATTTGTAAGTTCCTCAAGAAGGAGATTATCTGCCGTTATGAACTGCCTGAAAGAATTATCAATGACAACGCCTTAAATTTAAACAACAAAACGGCCATACGAACATCTATAAAGGTAACACCTTTATACAACATAAGAGATTTTTGAACATTACTCTGAACGTGACTTAAAGAAGAACAAAAATTTTAATGCATTTCATTATTCTGACTCTAATCATATCATTTGCATAAGCATAAAATTTCATGCAGATTGGGACGAGACTTTATGAACAGGGGACATTATTTCAAGACTTTCAAGGTGGAAATAAGCCCTACTGCAAAGAGTATCATTCCAAAACTTTCAAGGTGGAAATGAGCCTTGTGAATATCATTCCAAGACTTTCAAGGTGGAAATAGGCCTTGCTAAAAAGAATATCATTCTAAAACTTTCAAGGTGGAAATGAGCCTTGTGAATACCATTCTAGGACATTCAAGAATATTCAACTCATTTGGAGTACAAGATTATTGGATTAAGTGAACAAATATGCATGGATCAAATGTTCTCTAGGAAGTAAGGAGGTACTAAGAATGAGAACGATGAAGATGACTGTCTATGATTATTTTGTCAACCATCGTAACATACAGTTGCAATATTCTGATGATTTTCCATGCATTAATGTTGGCAAGCCAAAGCGTCCCACATATATTTCTATGGAGATATATCAACTACAATGATAAGTTCGACTTGGTCCGGTAGTGTTGAAGAATTTGAGGATAAAAGTATGTAAGGATCAAACATGAAAGCATATAATTTAGTCATTGCCGCTTTGGAATGACGCACGAGCTACTCGTTTTGGTTCTATCGCTCCAGAGAAACATGTCTTTGAAAGATACACTAGTTATGTGATTTGTTTCTACCGCTCCGGAGAAATAGGTCATTTGAAGTCATTGCCGCTCCGGAATGACACGCCAATTATTCGCTTTGTTTCTATCACTTCGGAGGAACGAGATCTTTGGAATTATTGCCACTTCAAAACGATAGACCATTCGCTCGATTTGTTTCTACCGCTCCGAAGAAATAAGTCCTTTGAAGTCATTTTCGCTCTGAAATGACACGCCAATTATTTTGTTTATGCCGCTCCGAAGAAACAAATTTTCTCATCAAATGAAGTCGTTCAACTTATTCTCTTCCGCTCCGGAGGAATAAGTCGATTGAAGAGTCACTTGCCGTTTCGAAAGAATGACTCGTTGATGTTTAGTTTGTTTTTGCCACCCCGGAAAGACAAGTTGCGTTCAACCGTTTGGCCGGATAAAATCAGTGTCTTGTATTCTTTGCCCTATTCCCGTTTCAACGGAATGTGTAAAGAGGGGCAGCTGTAGTCACATATTTTATCCGGCCCTCACCCATTTAGTGTTGGTCTATATCATAATCCAAAAAATGAAAACCCAAAAATATAGTATATGTTAATTCACTTGGTCCTTGTATATATTAGAGTCCAAAAATAAAACCAAAAGTTGAAAACGCAATAATATATGTAATCTATTTGGTCCATATTACATAAAAAGCCCATTTTACAATGCCATATTCGGCTAACACAATAAAAGCCCTAAAACCCAAGCCTTTCAGATATGGCGTCGTACGCCCTAGCACCGTTGGATCTAGAAGGGATATGACGGCTCAGATCGCGCAAGAGGACATCACCGGGATCGCCACTCGCGTGTTGTATGCACGCGCTCGACTTTTGGGCTCATACGTACCATTCATCTTCCCCGATCACTTCGTGGTTGACGCCGACAGCTGCGTTTCCACCATTTTCGACCGTCGTGACATGCAAGAAAAAAAAGGGGGTTACATTTCGAATTAAAATAAAGGAAAAGGAAGAAATCAGATTGGAATCAAACATAGATGGTAAAGAATCGAGAGTAAAGTCAGAATCGAAGCAAATAAGGAGAGAATCAGCCGAATATGGTCGAAATCAGACAAAATCCGATCAACACTGAATCAGGTAACAATCTTAGAGTTTTTAGGGTTTCTATTTGTAATTGGGGAAATAATTTCTTTCCCCTTGTTCATAAATGTAACCGGCCTATAAAAGGGGCCTTAATTCACCGTTTGCACACACAATTGAGAAATCAAATAATAGAAGCAATTTCAGTCCAGATCAAAGGTATTACGCCTAAACATTTTCTTTTTTTCTTTTTTTTCTCTGCATATGTTTTTGGGTTTCAGTTTGAAAGAGTGAAAGAAGGGCGCGGGTTTACCAATCGAAGGAGGCCGAAGCCATTGCCTGAGAGCTGAGCCACCGTCATAGTTGGATTCGGGAGTCAAAACTGAAGGGAGCGACGTGGAAGAGCGCCGCGAACCACCACTGGAACCTAGAGAAAACAACAGTGTTCTTCATCCAATGAAGAACACTATTGAAGGTTTTCAGAGGATTTTGAAGACTGGTGTTTGATCCATTTGGGAGAAAATGAAACAAATGAGTTGTGTTTCTGATTTTTAAGTTATATACTCGACCCGTTGGAGCAACTCGGAACCGAACCGACCCAGATCACGACCCGCGCCCTTTTTTTGGTAGCATTCGACTTCGAACCCTCTGTTTGCATTCTTTACACTTTAGTATTTTTTCATTTTAATTTTGTCCTTCAGTTTTAATTTCGCTTCAATTTAGTCCTTTTTGTGCTTAATTTGTTCCTTTGATCACAGATTTAAAAATGTAAAGAATATAATTTAATTGGCCTTTAATAATCTAGTTAAAATTTATTCACCTCTTAAGATAAATACTAGATTAAATAATATATATAAATATATAGGGTTATATTAATTCATTAATTTTTAATAATGTTTAGTATACATTCCCTTAAGTATAGGGTCCTCTTTTACATAATATGTTTGTAATTTAATTTGGTAATTTCTTTAGGTCACTAAATATATCTTTAATTAAAATTAAATTAGTAGAGACTTATAAGATTAGCCACTTTAATCACTCAGTAATTGGCCTTAGAATTAACAAACAAAATAGAAAGGAAAAAAATACAAAAAAAGGTTTTCTTGCACCATGAAAACGAGATGTACTTTTAATTAGGGTTAATTCGGTCTTCCCCTAGCCGTTATGGGGACAGTCGAGACTCCTATGAGAAAGTGCATTATCGAATTTTAAGGATTAATACCTTAATCCCTTTGCGTCTAAATTGATTCGGATTTTCTCAGCCGTGAGCGAGTTCGAACCAATTCTAGAACTTTGTGAATTTTTGTATTAACCTTTGTATGCACGCATTGAGTTACAAGGAAAATATTAGTGATCAAGTAAGCACCGGTCTTCGGGCGTGATGGGGGTGCTAATCCTTCCCCACACGTAACCGTGCCCCCGAACCCTCGAGATTTCGTAATCTCTAGTTTATTTTTAGGTTTTTGGTCCGCCTAATACAATAAAAGGGACCGGTGGCGACTCTGTTGTTACATTAGGTGCGTGACAGTTATTGGGTGTTAAAAAATTTAGCCAATCAATGCTTGACACGTAGCACTGATTTGATTTTTTTAAAGAAAAATACCTAACAATTTTAGTTTTTCATAAGTTCCCAAAATTATACAATTTTAACAAAATAGTCCCCAAATCTCTAAAATCTCCCAAACCCCCCAAATTGCCGCCGCCCCTAAGCCTACCCCTTTGGTCCCCGGACCTAGCCAGTCATTTCTCCCATCACGACATCATCGGAAATGACGAACGACGTGGTAGTCGAACGTCGATTTTGCGTTTGACGTTCAATGTTCGGCTGCCACGCCGTTCATTGTTTCCGACGACGTCGTGATGGGGGAAACGATCGGCTCAGTCCGGCGACCAAAGGGGTAGGCTTAGAGGCGACCATCGGCGTTGAAAGCATCGACAATTTGGAGGTTTGTGTTTGGGAGATTTTAGGGACTTGAGGACCGTTTTGTAAAGATTGCAAAATTTTGGGGATTTATGAAAAATTGAAAAAAATTGTTTTAAGTTTTTAATTTTGAAAAAATAAAATAAACATGTCATGTGTCAAGCATTGATTGATTAACAATTTTTTAAACACTATTTAACGGTCAAGCACCTAAAATTATAACGGTTGAAACTTCATGCACCTAAAATTATAACGGTTGAAACTTCATGCACCTATTTTTACAAGAAAAATACTTTAGGCACCTAAAGTTCAAAAAAGCTATACTTTAAGCACCTATTTTTCATTTAAGCCTTTTCTTAATATTTGTGCTTTTATATTTTTCTATAATAAAAAACTTGTTTGTGGAAGAAAGTGATAAAATATAAATAAATGTTATTTTATTATTTGGATATCGATTATTATTATTATTATTATTATTATTATTATTATTATTATTATTATTATTTAAACAACATATGGGTTATTACTTTCAAAATGAACTTGTTTACTATAATTGATTGTTTAACTTTATTTTGTTGAATTGCAGATGTGCGAGGATAAATAGTATTTCATGCTTTTACATGTTGGTGGAAAATTTGTGAGAGATCCCAATGTGAGATGTGTAGGTGGTACTTTGGTTAAGATAAACGAGGATTCCGATATCATATCCTACTTTGAAGTGTAGAAAATTATTCAAAAAGCTCTACATTTTAGGAGTATCAAAATAATGTATTTCGTAAATCATTTAGTGGTCGTTTACAAGATAACTTGAGAACTCTTTGGGATAATGAAAGTACAATTGCAATGTTGAATTATTGGGTAAAATATGGGTTTATAGACATATATGTGGAGCATGAAATAGACACCCCTTGCATAGAAGAACCTGAAATTTTACTATTAGTTGCTGGTGAGGTTGTTTGTGAGTTTGTTGCTACAAGTTATGATATAGGTGTTACTGAGGAAGCTATTGATGGTCATGTTGAGGCTGTTACTGAGGGTTTTGTTGAGAATTCTACTAATAGTTTTACTGAACCTATTGTTGAGGGTGATGTTGTGTGTCCTGATGAGGAAGATGCATGGTGTTGTTAGGGTTGCTAATGGTGTGCTGATGAGGGTTTCCAACTATGTGAAGCCGACGTATTTAAAGAATGAGTGTCAGAAAGAAGATGTATTTTTTTTATTAAAGTTAGGTATTTATATGACGGTGAAGGTGATGATGAGTTACAGTCTGCTAGGGAGAAGATGTAAAGGGATAGAGGTCAAGGTGCTGTGAAAGTTAATCAAAATGTTGATAATGACAATGATAGTTCTGGGCATGAAAGTGAAGCCATGGTCTATAAGGGAAAAATGTTGGATTTGTAGGGGATACGGGTGGAAATGAGACTGAGTACTATGACAGTGATGATCACAGGAGCTTAATTACTACAAATGACGAGGAACTTGATGATGGTGGCAGGAGAAAGGGAAGATATCCGATATTAATTCAAATTCAGAGAGTCCTCAATTTTGTTTGGGGATGTTGCTTACAAATATAAAACAATTCAAAGATGCCATTCGTAAATACTCTAGATGCAGTAGGAGGGAGTTGCAAATTGTAAAGAATGAACTGAATAAGATAAGTGCTAAATGCATTGCATCAACAAAGTGTCTACAGAGAATATATGCAAGTACCAATAGGATGACAAGGTGCTTGCAAGTGAAGACACTCTTAGATGAACACTATTGTTCGGTTAGTGTTACTAACAAGATGGTTAATGTAAAATAAGAACATTTGAGAATACCATTAGAGATCACCCAAAAATAAAGCTGAAGAGGATTTAAAGAAGGGTGTAATCTGAGATACAAGTAAATTTTAACATGAGTAGATGTCGAATGGCAAGCAGTATGGTGACACCAAAGTTGTCTGGGAACTTTAAGGAAGAATTTGCTCAGTTATAGGATTATGCAAACAAATTAAGGTCAAAAAATCTAGGAAGTACAATAAGAATGACAATAAATAGGGTCACAGATGAATCTCCATCTTATTTCAAGAGATTTTACATATGTTTTGATGCAATGAAGATGAGATGAAAAGAATGGTGCAGACCTATATTTGGTTTGGATGGCTACTTCCTTAAAGGCCCATACAAAGGTACATTTTTGTCAGCTATTAGGAGAGACGAAAACGATAAAATGTACCCTTATTGTGTGGGTTGTAGTCGATGGTGAAACTGTTGATTCTTAGTGTTGGTTTCTCAGTTTAGTCACAATTGGTTTCCCTCCCTTTTAGTTATCTATTTTCTCCAATATTTTATCAAATATGTGGCATAATAAATGATAATAATCGTTTGTAATATATAACAACATAATTAAAAAGGTAATGTTTATTCAAAAAAATGTTGTTTATGGCTATTTGCTTTTTGAATTTGATGGGCATATGGAATCAAAGAGACCTCCACTTGCATTTATTTATGTATGCTTTTGTCCATTTGGTTGATGTTAGTACTTCATTAATTTACATAATTAATTTATTTAATAAAAATCTTAAAATAAATCTCACTAACTAAAACATAAATAATTTGTTTTTAATAATTGATGCTAATTTCTTATATGTTTCTTGCTGCAAGTCAAAATTGTGATAAGAGCAAAAGCATATGAATTTGCCTTTTGGCAAATTGTGAAATGCACAATTGAAAGTGAATGAGAAGATAGCAAATATGCATTATTGAAGATGGAGAATGTAGTTGCCGATGAGTTAATTGAAAAAAAAGAAGAGAAAATGTGGACAAAAACCTTTCAAGAATTGCATGCCAAGTTAGATATAGTGGACAACAATATGTGTGAAGCTTTTACTTCCAACATTATTTAGGCAAGGTATAAAAGCATTATTACAATACTTGAAGAAATTAGGATCAAAATTATAACAAGAATAGTTGAAAAGAACGTTTCTTGACTAGATGAAAGTACAATTATGGGTTACTTATAAAGAAAATAAAATTGATGCTAATAAGAAAGACAACATTAAGAGAAGTATAGTTTGGAATGGAGATAATGGTTGTGAGGTAAAAAAAGAAGAAGAAAGCAGTACATTATCGACTTGAGGGAAAGAACATGTACTTGCAGAAAATGAAAAATATGTAGAATTTCTTGTCCTCATGTATGTTGTGCAATATGGCATACTGGTGGAGACCCAGATAAATTTATGCATTCTTGTTATCATAAAAACACGTACATTAAAGCATATACATATGCTTTGCAATCGATTAAAGGGTCTCTTGAATGGAAAAAAATTTAAAATTGAGCATGTCCTCCCACCAATTGATAGAGATATGTCTGGAAGACCAAAAAAGAATAGGAGGAAGGCAAAATTAAACTAAAAATTTAAAGTTTAGACATATTAGTAGGGTTGGTCTAATTATATCATGTAGAAATTGTGATGAAGAAGGTCATAATAAAATATCAGGTACTCATCCTAAAACAACCTGTAGCGATGTCCCTCACGCTAAAAAAATGGATTTTCGAGGTGTTTGTGGTTGTCTTTCGGGTATTAAAATATTTATTCCGTGGGGGTTTTGAAAAACACGTTTTATTTAGAAATTGGAGTCGCCACCGGCCACTTAGGTAGGCCGGACACCATAAAACCAAAGATTCAAAAAAAACTTTGAGATCGGGAGTCGGTTATGGATGGGGAAGGATTAGCACCCCCACACCGCCCAAAATTGGTACTTTAATAATACCACTTTATTAATATTAGACTTTCCGGATTAAAGTGACGATCAATTTAAAATTTGGTTATAAGTGCGAGTAGATTTTAAAGGCCCCTCTATCCGAGAGTAAACGCCCAACCACTATCACTACGCCTGATACTGGCCCCGTTTGCGCTTGGATAAAAGGGCACCGCTTTGATAATTTATATTCCATTATGCGACCTTAGAAAGCAAGACATAACATACAATTCGTATTGACATGATACTATAAAATATAAAAGCATGCATATTACAAAATTAAACAAAAATAATAAAATACACGGGTAAAAAGACAAAGCATGGTAAAAACGAAGCAAATACGAACAAGATAAAAACGTGCTTACAAAACTGGATTAATTATCCTCAACATGCTTGAACACATTAAGACAACAACAACTGAAATATGGATATCATACACATGGCGTAGTATGGCACTAGAGGAAAACATGCTAGAATAAGAACTAATGCTTGATATTTGACATGCGACACAATTTATATGCATAGACTAAAAACATGACATCTCTATAGCACCAAGAAATACACTAACATATATCCTAAAAAAACGGGGATAGGAAAATCCACGTGGGTACATAAAAACATGATGTACAAAGAAACTAAAACAATATCTAAAACAAGCCTACATACAATGAATGGACGGATTAAAACACAAAAAGACATAATATTACAAATAAACGAAGCAAGCAAAAACATACTAACATGTAACCTGAAAATAAAGTGAACAATCCATACATGCCAAAATACAAACACAATAAGTACAAGTCCACTAAGCATACCAAACGAACATGTACGTTACGAGCAAACAAGATAAACAACGTAGAAAGCACAACCCCAAAATACGCAAATAATCATGACATTAGTACATGTATGAACAAAATGAACTTGCTGACAACATGTGATAGAAATTAAATGGCACAAACATTCAAACATGAGAAAGGTCCAAAATGCAACAAAAGGAAAATCATGAAGCAAAAATTAAATAAACAAAAAAAACACATTCAGGGATTTAATTAAAAACTGAAACAGACTTGCAGGGACTGGATATGCAATATGACCAAGGGGCAAGCCCAAAGTGCAAAGTTTGAAAACGCGGAATGGTCTGTGAGGTAATTAAACCATTAGAAATCTGATTTCGGTTAATTTAGTGATCAAATTAAAGTAAAACAGAAAAGAAAAATGACCAAAATTGTAATTGACCCATGCGACGAGCTCAAAACGAAAATATTGGGGACAAGGGAGGATTTATGATGCATTTAGACCATTTTATTTTTATTTCGGGTCTATAAAACCCAATTATCTGGCCCCTGGTCTCATTTTCCCTTCATTTTTTTGCCCTTAAGAGAGAGCTCTCTCCTTTGGTTTTTCCAGAAGAAACGTTAGGGTCTATAAAACCGTTAGTCGGCGACGGCAAAACCTTAGGTCGACCAAAAACAACCCCTTTGTCACGTATAAACCAGATCTCCCCTTAGATGTTTAAAAAACAACCATCCCCCTAAATCTAAAAAAAACCGAACTCATTTTGAAAGAAAAAACTTTCTTGAAATGACCCATCCCCTTTAGCGCCAGCATCCTACTCCGATTCACCCCTACAGGGGCTTCTCACCAGAGAATGGACCGACGGCGAAGGTAGACTCACATCCCATCCTTTTTCATATTATCTTTTTTTGGGAAATATACATGCATGAAGGAGGAAAGAAGAATAAGGATTACCCACGAAACTCTATTTTTCTTTTTGTATTTTTTTATTTCTGGAAGCTGCTCTCCTTTTACACTTTTGGTTCGTTTACATATATTGCTCTCCTCTGAGTTTTTTTGGTAGAAAACCATACATGAAAAATACGTCTGATCTGATTTTTTGGGTACTGATAATCCATTGTTTTGGTGTTTTGCACGTTCTCTGAGCGCGGTGGTTGAGTTGGTGGTACGGTGGAGTGGTGTCGGCGTGGAGAGAGTCATGGCGCGAGTGGGACACGAGCAGTCCCGGTGGTGAATTACACGCGCGCCAGCTGAATCATCTTAGTGTCATCTAGACCGTTGGATCAAATCTTGATCCAACGGTTGAGAGGGTGACGGCTGCAAGGAAAAGATAGGATATTAGATAGGGTTTTAGGGTTTTTACAATATTGGGTCAGGCCAAAATGGGCCTATGTAATTTATTTAAGTTGGGTTTTATATTTGTATTGAGGACTGAACCCTTATAATAATATTGACTAGGTTTTTATATTAGGATATATTTTTTTCAATTTAGCCCATTTAGCATAATAATAATAATAATAATAATAATAATAATAATAATAATATATACATTCGTACACGTATAAACATACATACAATGTACATTATGCACATATATAAACACATACATATATTGCGTATATATTAATAACACGTATATAATAAGCACATATGATAATATAATATATGTATACACACAATAATAATATATTAATTATTAAGCTAATATTAATATACTACTTACAAACCGGATAAAAATGAGTGATTACAGTTGCCCCTCTTTGCTTGTTCTTGTGAAATGAGAACAAAGCAAAGACCGAAAGCACTCATTTTTATCTGACTTCCCTGCTTATGACTTCGGAATCACGTGTTCTTCTGGAACTCTCTGTTTTTCCTTTCTTCAGGCTCTTAAGTTCTCCTTATATAGAACTTCTTCACCTTTGGCTCTTTTTTTGAGATTCTGGAGTTAGGGCTCTTCCTATATAGAGCCTTTCACTAGGGGTTCGAAAACGTAGGCTTCTCCTTTATATAACCTTTGTCATTGATTTTTATTTCCTCTTTTTCTTTTTCTTCTTTTTTCCCTCTTCTTCTTTTTCCTTTTTTCTTTTTCTCTTTTTCTTATTTTTCTTTTCTTTTTCTGCTTTTTCTGCTTTTTTCTCTTTTTCTCTTCTTTTTTGTTTTTTCCTTTTTTCTCTGTTCTTTATTCTTTTTTCTTTTCTCTTTTTCTCTTCTTTTTTGCTTTTTCCATTTTTTTTCTTCTATCTCTTTTCTTTCTATTTTCTTTCTGTTTTCTTCTTTTTCTACCCTTTTTTTACGAGGCTATTGACATTTTTGGACCTACGCTACTAAGGCTGCCGCATCATGCCCGAAGGACTTATTGATGGCCCAAAGGACTTATCACCATGCTCGAAAGACTTACTGGTGGCCCGAAGGACTTAACACTGTGCCCGAAGGACTTACCGATGACCCGAGGGATTTAACATCTGGGCCTCACGCCGCTATGGCTGCCGATCTTTTTGGACTCACGCTACTAATGCTGTTACATCATGCCCGAAGGACTTACTGATGGCCCGAAAGACTTATCACCATGCTCGAAAGACTTACTGGAGGCCCGAAAGACTTAACACCGTGCCCGAAGGACTTACCGATGACCCGAAAGATTTAACATCTGGGCCTCACGCCGCTATGGCTGTCGATCTTTCTGAACTCACGTTACTAATGTTGCCACATCATGCCCGAAGGACTTACTGATGGTCCGAAGGACTTATCACCATGCTCGAAAGACTTACTGATGGCCTGAAAGACTTAACACCGTGCCCGAAAGACTTACCGATGACCCGAAGGATTTAACATCTGGGCCTCACGCCGCTATGGCTGCCGATCTTTTTGGACTCACGCTACTAATGCTGCTGCATCATGCCCGAAGGACTTATCACCATGCTCGAAAGACTTACTGGTGGCCCGAAGGACTTAACATCATGCCCGAAGGACTTATTGATGACCCGAAGGATTTAACATCTAGGCTTACGCTGCTATGGCTGCCGATCTTTCTTTTCTTTGGTAAATTGTTTGATAATTCTTCAAATACCTGTCTAGGAACAAGCAAAAATTGGCATGCCTCTATCTATATGATGCATGCAATTTCGTGTTTTCTTCTTCTTCTTCTTCTTCTCTTTTTCTTGTTTCTTTTTCTTCTTTTTCTTTTTTTTTCTCTTTTTCTTCATTTTTCTTTTTCTTTTCTCTTTTCTCTTTTTCTCTTTTTCTTTCTTTTCTTTTTATCATCATTTTTTGTTCTAAAGTCTTACGCCCTGGAGGGTTATTTCTCAGATATCTTTCCTTCTCTCATGTTGCAGTGCGTTATTTTATTAGTTATTTATCTGATTCGTGTCTTTTAACCCTTTCGCGATATAATTATCTCTCTTTTTTCTTTCTTTTTTTTCTTTTTTTTTTCTTTTTACTTTTAGACATATTTAAAATCCCATGCCCTGAAAAGTCATTCTTCAAATCTCTCCGTTCCTTTCTTTTTTGCAGTATGCTCAGTTTTGATCTTTATTTCTGTCATTTTTTTAAATGAGTACCCGCTCTTATTCTTTTGCACGAGCACTTGCCTTTTTCTTCGGGGTCTCTGCCCGATTCACAAACAAGCTCTATATCATGCATGTGCAGAGATTCTTACCATTCTTCCCGTTCTGCATTGCCCCACTCGATCATGAGCTCGACTACCTCCCAACTCCTTTGACCCAACATTCAGAGTATTTGTTAGTTTCGTCATCGGGGTGAGCAAAATGCTTCTATATTCTGAACTTAATCTCAATCTTCTTGTTGCCTCTTGACGGGAACCATTTGTCAAACTCTGTGCTTTAATTCTTTGGAGACTCGATGTTTACCTCTTATCGTCCCTCGTATTTTGTAATCTCATTCTCGTCCTGGTTCGTCCTTCATTTTCTTGAACCAACCAAGGCATTATGGCTAAAACCCGCTTCTTGTTCTTGAGCTGTCTGACACCTATGCTTCTGTCATCATCTTCATTCTATGCATTGTGGGGTCGTTTCTGGTTAGGTGCTCCAATAATATCCGCAACCTTGTGTTCTGGATCTTATCTCTGAAGTAATACATGGGAATCTTTGTTGCTTTAACTTGTCAATTTGTTGATTGGTATTCCACTGAAGGGTATCATTTAGATTAATATACATGGTCTTGAAATCACAGAATATGAGCTATGGATATCAAGTGCAAGAGCGGCTTAGATTCAACTATTCAGTAATTTAAGGTTGTGAAATCTTCCCAGGTGACTCGGTTCATCCTCATGATTACCGCGTCATTGCATAATACTACTCTTTCTCGATTCTCATTACCTGCTCTTCCCCCAAAAAGGGTGGTCTTGTATGACCACTCGAGCACAGAAATATTACTCTAAGAATAGAGTTCTAAGTGGTGTGAGTTTTAATTTTACCTATGCTATCGTCTATTTTCTCTATTTTATTTTCCATTCCTTTCTCCTTATTTTCTTTTTCTTTTGCTCTTTTTCTTCTTTTCTTTTTCTTTCTTTCTTTTCTTTTTTCGCTTTTATCATTATTTGAGGAAATCAATTCATCACAGTCCTTTGTCTTGAGGGCAACGATAGAGCAAACAACATTGCCCCAAGTTACTCGGCATAGTCACGATTTAAAAATATTACCATCACTTATGAAGCTAAGGTTTCTTGAATTGGATAATGTATCTCCACCTTATCGCTTCAGCGGAGTGCCCCAAAATTCCCACACTCTTATCTGAGCAGGCCTATTACCATGTTTCGAACATAGGTTTCTTTTCTCTTTCTTTCTTTTTTCTTTTTCTTCAATTCTTTCTCTTTTAATTCTTATTTTTACTTCTTTACTACCTAGAAGATTATGCCTAGAGTTTCAATTTCAAGCAACTCTACATGGTTGACATTTGGAGTTTTCCATCCTTGAACATCATCGAAAGAGTAGTAATCTTGCTTTGCTGACCGGAGTCTGGTAGGGAAGATTACACCTCAACATTGTCACAACATCCATCTAATGTAACATCTTGCAATTGATATACAGTGTCCTACAACGGCGAGAAAATATACGTCTATGGGCTTTCAGGAACATTATATGTTAAGCGAAATGTGTTCTTCATTGGAATAAAAATCAACAAACATGCCCCTTCACAAAAGATCTTTACCACATGTGGGCCACAAGTGGTAAAGTTGATTCCTTGTATTACTTCAGGAAAGTCTTTTAATGTAGAGACATCTCTGGCTTCTTCAGCACTATGCAGACTTGCCCCTCATCCTTGGTCCTCTACTCCTGGATCAGCTCTTGTGTCAGGGTTCCATCATTGATCAGCTTCTTGATTTCCTCCAATAAAGGTCTACATTTTCTGGTGGGATACCCCGGTGCCCCCATATGGAATTTGCATGTGCTACTCGAGTCAAAACTATGGGCAGACGGATCAGGTGCAATCTTCATCGGCATAGGAGCAAGATAGTGACCCCCTACCTGATGGGGCCAAATGTCTGAGATAGATGTTCCAAACACTTCCAAATTTACGCTCGTCCGAGGAATTTTCCTTGATGACCTTGATGTGTCAGTCTGTCTTCTTCTTTTACAACCACGTGAACCCTGGAAATGACACTCATTTACCTCTCTGTCTTTATCTATCTTATCTTCGATTCGGTCCTTAGACTTAGACCCCAATTTTCCTTCTTTGATTGTGTATTCTATCCTCTCTCCAATCGTCATGAAATCTTCAAATCTATTTCTCGATTTCTCCAACATTACATCGAAGAAAAGAGAGGGAAGCGTTGCATGGAACAGGGGAGTCAACTCTTCTTCCGCTATAGGAGGCTGGACTTGGGTCGCCAAACATCGCCACCTTAGTGCATATTCCCTGAAGCTTTCACTTGGTCTCATTTTCTCATTCTGAAGAAACTGACGACAGGGTGCTAAATCTAAAGCATATTTGTATTGACTCAAGAAGGCATTAGCGAGGTCACCCCATGACCTAACTTGGTTTCTGTTCAAACGGTTATACCACACTGTTGCAGGTCCCGTAAGGTTATCGTGGAAGTGGTGGATCAACAACTCTTCATTCTTCATGTATCCCTCTATTTTTCTACATAACATGGTTAAGTGAATCTTCGAGCAGCTGGTTCCGCCATTCTGCACAAATTTGGGAACCTTGAAATTCGGAGGAATGACCAAATCAGGGACTAGGCAGAGTTCCCTCGTATTGAAAACATTTATCTTTTCTTTCTTCTTAAGCTCTTTCTCAATTTTTTCTTCTAGCTGGTCAAGCCTCGACTCTTCGGTTCGTTCATTTTCTAACTAATTCTGCCATCGAACCCCAAGTATTAAATGATGAAGTGCCATGCGATGATAAAATTATTAAACAATACAAAGGACGTGATGCAAATACAATGCATGAATGCAATAAAGCATCGATTCCGCAAGTGATTTGTCCATATATGACATCTTTCATTCAGACCAAAAGGTTTTATTACATCCGGTATTAGGGGTTTACAGATAGCGGTAAGCCTAGGCACATAATGTCTTGACCTCATTCAATAGTCCTGTCAGCTTTCCTTCGCGGTCCAACGCTGGATCCATATTCTGGCTTATTAGTGCTGCTGCATCGGCTAAATCTGCTACCTGTTGAGTTACTTGTCGGGCTTAAGTCGTAACCATCTTCATGTCCCGGTCTTTCCCCCGTATTGTTTGCTCGGCCTTTTGTAGCTTAACGGTCATTGCCCCAGCACGGATCTCACTGGTACGTAAAGAAGTCTCGAGCCTCGCTACATGTTCTTTGAGTGCTGCGTTTTCCATTTAAAAGACTTGTGATTCATTCCTTTCCTGCTGCAGACTTGATTTCAGGATATCTTCCATAGCCATACTGCTTTCCAACTCACTTTGGAGAAGGTCACGTTGGCCCTCAGCTTCTTCCAGCTTCTGTGATAATGATCTGACTTTATTCTTACTATTCTTGCATTTCTGCTTCCAGCGTTCTGAACCGTTCCTCAGCTGAATCATACCATTGACCCACTCTTCCACGGTGTCACCCAGACCGACATTCTTGAATTCAAAGTGCAGCTTCTAGTACTCGTCTTGTACACTCTTCAATTTCATGCTCAGATCGTGCCTCTCATGCTCGAGCTGGTCGTACTTGCGTGCGAGTTCATCTTCTGAGACGCTTTTATTCTTGACTCCTAAATTTATCCCGCTTGAGTGACCCACTTTTGTGTTACTCGAACCTTGGGCTGGGTATTGACCCTCCTTCGACTTTGCCCCACGGCTGGCTCGCTGTAGAATCTGGGTTGTCCGTCTTCGAAACCCAAAACTCCCATTCTGATAAGATCTTGAACTCTATCATTCAGGGCCCTACAATTTTCAGTGTGATGACTTGAATCGCCTATGTGGTAGCTGCACCAGACACGACTGTTGTAATCCTTCGGATAAAGAGGTTTTCTTGGTACAAACTTCATTGGTATGATAAGGCTCATTTTGATAAGCAACGGAAGTAACTTGGTGTATCTCATGGGTATAGGATAATGCCTTCTGATGTCATTAGATTCTCGAGCTTCCCCTAGTTTTGCCTCTGTTCCCTTGGTATCTACCCCAAATATGCTACTTGTATGCTTCTTGAGATTGATCACAAAGGGATTCGATTTGTCATATTTAACGGTGTTGTCTGTCTCGACATTCTGACCATTATGTTCCACATTCTGATCCTTGATCGAATCTTTTCTGAGTTCGACATGCTGCTTGCCTTTCATCATAGCATTCATCTGGTCCATCATCTCGGACATCTGCTTCTTTAGTTCTTGTATTTCATCTTGCTTGTTACCAGAACTGACACTGCTTACCGAATATGTTCTGGAGTCCTTGAATGATTCTTCTTCGGCTGTCTCTGGCCTAGTCTCGGGATGGAACTCTGGAACTGGACCCCCTTCCTTCAGGTCAAATAACCTTTGGTCCATCATGAACAATCTTCTATTATGGGAGAAACCACTCGGGAATCAATGCCCTCTGTAATGCGAATGCGATGATATGCAAAAACAAAACAAAAAAGAAAACAAGTCAGTACCAGACGCAAATGATAAATACATGATAAAAGGGCAAATTAAATGCGATAAACAACAAGGCAATCCTATTTACATTCCATCTAATACACCTAGGTTATCTGCATGGCTCTAATAGGATGGATTTCTATGTGTGTTCTCTACATGCAGTTTCAGTTCTACGAGGTACCCGAATTGTCCTCGCTGTCCTCTTCTAAGAGTAGCAAGGCCCCCGATCATCACCCATTATAGGCTCCTTTCAACCGGGTTCAATTCAGGGGACCCATTCACTTATGCCCGTAGGAAGGAACGATATCCTTATGAAAGCATAAGGTACTCAAGCCCCGAAGGTACTTGCTAGGCCTATACGGGAGAACGATATCTCTACGAAATCATTAGCGTTTTCCCCCCACTTAAAAAACGAGTTTATATGCCATATTTTAAATGCGTTAAAATAAATGCGCAATTATAACCGAATGTTAATTTAATAGTCACTTTAACCCGAAATTTCTAATATTAATAAAGCGGTAGTTATTTTGAAAAGCTTGACTCTCTTCTTATTTCGAAAAACACAAAAATTATCCCCAGCGGAGTCGCCATCTGTAACAATGTCCCTCACGCTAAAAAAGTGGATTTTCGAGGTGTTTGTGGTTGTCTTTCGGGTATTAAAATATTTATTCCGTGGAATTTTGAAAAATGCGTTTTATTTAGAAATTGGAGTCGCCACCGGCCACTTAGGCAGGCCGGACGCCATAAAACCAGGGATTCAAAAAAACTTTGAGTTCGGGAGTCGGTTACGGATAGGGAAGGATTAGCACCCCCACACCGCCCAAAATTGGTACTTTAATAATTACCACTTTATTAATATTAGACTTTCCGGATTAAAGTGACGATCAATTTAAAATTTGGTTATAGGTGCGAGTAGATTTTAAAGGCCCCTTTATCCGAGAGTAAACGCCCAACCACTATCACTACGCCTGATACTGGCCCCGTTTACGCTCGGATAAAAGGGCACCACATTGATAATTTATATTCCATTATGCGACCTTAGAAAGCAAGACATAACATACAATTCGTATTGACATGATACTATAAAATATAAAAGCATGCATATTACAAAATTAAACAAAAATAATAAAATACACGGGTAAAAAGACAAAGCATGGTAAAAACGAAGCAAATACGAACAAGATAAAAAATGTACTTACAAAACTGGATTAATTATCCTCAACATGCTTGAACACATTAAGACAACAACAACTGAAATATGGATAACATACACATGGCGTAGTATGGCACTAGAGGAAAACATGCTAGAATAAGAACTAATGCTTGATATTTGACATGCGACACAATTTATAGGCATAGACTAAAAACATGACATCTCTATAGCACCAAGAAATACACTAACATATATCCTAAAAACGGGGATAGGAAAATCTATGTGGGTACATAAAAACATGATGTACAAAGAAACTAAAACAATATCTAAAACAAGCCTACATACGATGAATGGACGGATTAAAACACAAAAAGACATAATATTACAAATAAACGTAGCAAGCAAAATCATACTAGCATGTAACCTGAAAATAAAGTGAACAATCCATACATGCCAAAATACAAACACAATAAGTACAAGTCCACTAAGCATACCAAACGAACATGTACGTTACGAGCAAACAAGATAAACAACGTAGAAAGCACAACCCCAAAATACGCAAATAATCGTGACATTAGTACATGTATGAACAAAATGAACTTGCTGACAACATGTGATAGAAATTAAATGGCACAAACATTCAAACATGAGAAAGGTCCAAAATGCAACAAAAGGAAAATAATGAAGCAAAATTAAATAAACAAAAAAACACATTATGGGATTTAATTAAAAACTGAAACAGACTTGCAGGGACTGGATATGCAATATGACCAAGGGGCAAACCCAAAGTGCAAAGTTTGAAAACGCGGAATGGTCTGTGAGGTAATTAAACCATTGGAAATCTGATTTCGGTTAATTTAGTGATCAAATTGAAGTAAAACAGCAAAGAAAAATGACCGAAATTGTAATTGACCCATGCGGCGAGCTCAAAACGAAAATATTGGGGACAAGGGAGGATTTATGATGCATTTAGGCCATTTTATTTTTATTTCGGGTCTATAAAACCCAATTATCTGGCCCCTGGTCTCATTTTCCCTTCATTTTTTTGCCCTTAAGAGAGAGCTCTCTCATTTGGTTTTTCCAGAAGAAACGGCCGCCCAAAAAATAATCTGAACCACCGCCGGCCGCCGTTAGTCGGCGACGGCAAAACCTTAGGTCGACCAAAAACAACCCCTTTGTCACGTATAAACCAGATTTCCCCTTAGATGTTTAAAAAACAACCATCCCCCTAAATCTAAAAAAAATCGAACCCATTTTGAAAGAAAAAACTTTCTTGAAATGACCCAACCCCTTTAGCGCCAGCATCCTACTCCGATTCACCCCTACAGGGGCTTCTCACCAGAGAATGGACCGACGGCGAAGGTAGACTCACATCCCATCCTTTTTCATATTATCATTTTTTGGGAAATATACATGCATGTAGGAGGAAAGAAGAAGAAGGATTACCCACGAAACTCTATTTTTCTTTTTGTATTTTTTTATTTCTGGAAACTGCTCTCCTTTTACACTTTTGGTTCATTTACATATATTGCTCTCCTCTGAGTTTTTTTGGTAGAAAACCATACATGAAAAATACGTCTGATCTGATTTTTTGGGTACTTATAATCCATTGTTTTGGTGTTTTGCACGTTCTCTGAGCGCGGTGGTTGAGTTGGTGGTACGGCGGAGTGGTGTCGGCGTGGAGAGAGTCATGGTGGTGGTGTCCCCTGCCAGATCCACTCACGGCCGTTGGATCAGATCTGATCCAACGGATGTGATTGCATGGGGAATGAACGGCCTAGATCTGGCCTTGGAATGAGCAAAGCTGCATCTGATCTCGACACGTGGCTGAGGAAGAATGAACGGTCTCGACACAAAAAATGAAGAAATGAATTTTTTTGATGGAACATAATTTTTTTTGTTACTTATACTATTTTCTTTGAATTGAAAATATTTGACTATCTTTTTTGTTGGAGTCTGCAACTTTATTGTTATGTGATACTTTTTGATGATAGATTTACATGATAAATATTGTCATTTATTTTGATAGACAAGAGATAGAAATATAATATTAGTTGATGTATTGGTACATGACATATATTATCCTTTATTTTGATGGACGAATGATAGAAAGTTTATACCAACTAGTGTTTTTGTATATGAAAAATATTGACATTTATTTTGACTTGGTTGAGAGACAAGTAATATAAGGATTATGAATTCATTTAATTTTGACTTGGTTTACAAATTTTATACATATGACACAGTAGAAAACAACCCCTTATTACTATTTTTTGCTAATGTGAAAATTTTGGTGACATGGCATTTTTCATGTCATCCTCAGTTTGCGTATGTGGCATTACTACGTCATCATGTCGTGTCATGCAAGAACGTTACGTTATTTCAGAATATTGACTTTTAGTTGATTAATATTTTTATCTAAAAAGGGTTATTTTGATTTAAAATAAAACGTTTGGAGTTAAAATGTTCCAAAAAAAAGAATGGAGCTAAAATGATTATTCAGTCGAATGTTGAAGGTATTTTTTGGCATTATGTCTTATTCTTTTAGGACCCTATCATTTAAAATTAACAAAATTAAGTCTTGACCCCTCATTTTTTGGTTTAATTATTTTTAAAGACCTTTTAATTTTAAATTTTATAATATTAAACTAAAAACCTTTAATTTTTATGATTTAATTACTTTTTAAGATCTTATTCGTTTCAAAATTAACCAGTTCTGCCCTCTCATAATTCATTTCTAGCTTTTTCTCTGCGTATACTTTATAAATATTTAATGTGATAATTGTATTTTTTCGTCTTCTATTTTATCCCATAGCCTAATGACATTATTTGTTGATGTGCCAGGACACATGGCATGCTCCTAAAATTCCACGTGCAATTTTTGATAAAACAAGTCAATAAAAGTTCATTCAAAGGGCAAATAAGCAAATTGTCCTTTTATTTCTAAAGACAAAAAATAAAAAATAAAGAAAGCAAATGGATTGGACAATTATAAAAGGGGAAATGTTTTTCTTTCTTTTTTTTCATATCTTTTCCTTTTTGTTCTTCCTCGTTGTTCTCTTGTTTTTTAAGCTTCATTAGTGTTTTTTTTGTATAATCTTAAAAATCTCTTGATCTTTGTTGTCCACTTCATTGTTTATAAAACCTTATACTTTTTATAACATTATTAGAGAAATGGACGAAATATATGAACTTGAAAATTGATTTCCTTAAGCTCGCAATAAGTGGAAAGAGTTAATTAAAGGAAATGAAATATTTTTATGTTGTTAAAGACTATGTTTGTGTTTCAAAATTCTAGATGAATCTTAGACGCTTTGTTTTATGTTGACTTAAGTCTTGGATCTGATGGTTTAGTAAATTAGAATCTTTGACCAAGTTTGGACCATGTTGGGCTTATTTTGGCTAAAAACGAGTATTTTTAATTTAATGATAGAAAAGGAAGGACCGAGAGGCTAAGTACCCCATTCGTGAAAAAAAGCCCAGAAATCTAATTTAAATGAATTTTTTAGATGTAGGAAAGAAGTACTAGGGGTGTTCAATCGGCCGGTTTTTATTAACCAATTTTTTTCTTTTAACCGCTAATCGAACCGGAAATTTTAACCGAATCAAAATATTTTTGGTTAACTCGATTGGTTTACAAATTACCCAAAATTTGTTATAAAATTTTGGGTAAATTACACAAATGATCACTACACTAAGTTAAAATAATATTTTTAGTCACTAAACTTTCAAAAATTATAAAACAATCATTAAACTTATCGAAATATTACAAAATGGTCATTGACTCATTACATGTTATAAATTATTGAAAAGTATTGAAACGTTTAATGACCATTTTGCAATAATTCAATAAATTAATGATCATTTTGTGCTAAGTTGATAAAATTTAATGATTATTTTATAATATATCAAAAATTTAATGACCATTTTATAATTTTTTAAAAAGTTAAGTGAAAAAATTAATATATGTAATATATATAATATTTAATATATAATAATTTTGATTAGTTTGATTAATTAACCGATTTCGAACCGAATTAATCAATAATCGAAGTTTTAAAAAAATCTTAATCATTAACAGATTATACCTAAAATTAACCGACTGATTAATTGAATTTTTTTGTTTCAGTCCTTTAATTTGGTTAAAAAAAAGTATGAACATCCCTAGGAGGAAGGCAAGCCGAACTCATTTCCCTTCCATCATTTTTCCTTTCTCCACCTTTTCTATTCTAACCCTAGCCTCTATGCATTAAAAAACTCACCTTTTACATACAAGATCGTCATTCGAGATTCAATAAGACTAGATTATTAATCTATATCACAAGAGCTCAAAGTGAAGCTCATTATCTTGTTGGAAAGGTGGTAAGAAGTTTACTTAGGGTTTTAAAAGGGTTTAAGTCATACAAGCTTCGTTTAGCTGCTTTCATATCTTTTTGGTGTTCTGGATTCATTTGTTTACTTCCATTAACCTCCTAATTGTGTTATTAATTCGTTGTATGCTTTTTGACTAGTGAAAAAGTTGGCGAGTCATTCAAAGTAAAAGGGAAGGAGAAAGATTGATGGTTGCTGAGTAAATAAGGCTCATTTTGTGTTTTTGCAGCATACTTTTAACTTTGAATTGTTTCATGAAATTCATAAATGTGATGCTTATCATGTTGGTTTGTTTTCATGTTGGATGTTTTGAGCGAAAGCATACTTGATTGATCAAAATGATTCTTTTGATGTTATAAGATGATAAAAATTTGTTAAATGACCTCTTATACCTTCCATAAGCTTTATGAATCAACTAGAACCTTGAAACATTGTTTTTTTGCTCCAATATTTCTCTCTTGTGTGTTGAGAACATTATCACATTCTATTGAAGATCTTTCCCTTCCTAAATCCTATATTTATTCCTTTAATTCTTGCAGGTAATTAAATAAAAATATATTATGTTGTTACAGTTTATATGATGATGCACACATCAATACCAAATCATGTAGTTTTAAACATTATGAACTGATGACTTAACCCAGTATAAAAAGTTGATCGATTTGGTGTTGTTGTGGCTTTTTGTGTTGCTTGCTTTTTATTTTTTGGGCTTTCTAATCTTCTTTTTCTTGTTGTTGGGTTAGTTGTTGATGATGTTGGTTTGTGAGATCTGGTTGTAGGTTGTGAACTTATTGATACTTACTTCGTGTTGTAGGCTTGGTCATTCTATGGTAAGACAAAATTTTTTGACTCTCCATTTCAAGTTGCAACGTAATTCAAGCAATTAACCTAAAAATGTCATAAACAAGTATCAATATTAAGTAAATAGGATAAAATGACTTACATTTGAAAATTTATAAACCATTCTTCACAAGAACATATACACTTTCCCTACAAGATTTTTTCTCTCCATGGTGTACTAAACTGATCCAAGACTTTTTCTTTGCCCTTCTTTATTGTAGTTTGCGGTCTTGTTATAAGTGCTAGTACAGGAGTGGGGAGAGGTGGCAGAGGGTCAATGTGAGGTGGTGTTAATGGTGTTTCTTTAGGTGGTCCAAAACTCGCCCACCATGTAACCCTCTCGACCTAGCCTAGCCGCAAAACCAAACCGAACGAGTTACATTAGGTTTGTCGAAACAAACCCGTAAAGATTAACTTGAAGTATGTCCAATTTTCTTTTTATCTTATCTAGATGCAACATATTGACCTATGGTGTGCATACTAGAAGCGGTTGAAAAATCAATTCACTCCGGCGTCAAATTGACAACCAATTGCTCACAAATGTAATTTAGGGACCAAATTGCAATTCTATAAAACTATATGTACTTAACCCATTTTTAAGTTACCAATCCTTAATTAATCAGGTTTCATGCTTACATGTCAGAAATCACCTCAAAACTTCAAACTCATGTAATTGCATACATATAAACTAGAGACCAAAATGGAAGAATCACAAAACATAAAACCAACCATAACATCTATCTGTATCGGCAAACGAGCAAGTGTGTTGAGCTCGATATCTTCAACCGAATTACTTGCCAACTGGTGGAGAAGATGTAATTTGGGTGGTGGTGGTGGAAGCAAAAAGATAGAAAAGAGACAAAGAATTTAGAGTGGTTCGAGCTTCTAACCAAGCTCTACATCCACTACCTTAGCTTCCCTACTAAGGATTTCAACAAATTCACTCTTTAATTTCTTTCCCTTTTCTAGGTTAAGGAGGCAACCCTAATACATTCAGAGCTTTCTATCCCAAAGCTTAAGTAAACCCTCTTTTACAAGAGAAATAAAAGCAAACTTGTAAAATCCTCACAAGGTAGATAGTTTGCACTCTTAAGCACTAACCCAAATCCTAATAAACTTGAGCATACATTTACAATTAAGCTCACAAGTGTTGTCTATACAATAAATTTAACAAATTGAGCTCTAATACATTTCTTGATCATATGATTGTTGACTTGAGGATCGTTAGTTGTTTCCTGGTGCTTGAAGGGTCCTTTTAACTTCCCAAAATGAGTTCCTAGCCGTTGGTAACCGTGGATTGAATTGGAGCTATTGGGGGCTAATTTGTATGTAGTTTTTCCCAATATGGTGCAAGGTGTATCGATAAGCGGGGTACCCATATCGATACGGCCTCTTTGGGAAAGAGCCATTGAGCTTGGAAACATGAAGGTGTATTGATACAACCTTGTTTGGAAATAGTCGTTGGGGGGTTTGACACGTAGGCGTATCGAAACACCAAGAGGCGTACCGAAACGCTTAACCACCGTATCGATATGGACTTGCCTGTATCGATACGAGTTTTGGCAAAAAAAAGGTTACTGTAACTAAAACTCTAAGGTGTATCGATACAAGGTATACTGTATCAATACGGTCATGCTGAAAACATGAGTTTTGCTACTTTAAAACATTTTGAATCCTTCCAAAGTCATATAAAAACCCATCAAACATATTTTCAAGTTGTTTGGACTTAAAAATACTTTTGAAATCTTTTCAATTTAGTCCAAAACTATTTTTCAATTATTATATCAAAACAAATATCCTAACAAAGTGTATTAGTACGCTTTGGCATTTCTCAAAATCTCAAATTCCAGTAGCCCTTTCGTGTATCGGTACGTCTTGCCAAATTACACTACCTGTATCGAAACATATTCCCGCGTATCGAAATGCAACCCCAAAATCAGCTTACCCGTATCGATATAGAGGCACGCGTACCAATACGCCTAGACCTAAAATGTCTATTTTTGCTGGATTTACATACTTTCATGACTTCTACCTTACCAAAACATGCTTCAAACATTTACACAACATTACTAAGGTTCAATCCCTACCATAATATCACAAAATCACCAACAAAACAAGGCATCTATGCTTTAAAGAAAGTCCAGAGGCATGCTCCCTAGATCACAAGCCAACAAAAGCATGAATCATAAACCAAAGTATTAACTAACACATAAGGCCATTTACAATCTCAAAATAGCAACACAACCTTGCTTAAATAGGGAGTTTAACAAAACACCTCCCAAAACAATAATGAACCCCATTGCCTTTATTACTACTAGTCTAGCTTGAAACCATAATTTCAAAGTGTCGAAGTCCTTGGATTCCTCTCGCTTCCTTGTTGCCTCCAATTCCTTAATTCTTTGCATTGATGGACAAAAAGAGCGTAAGCACTATAGGCTTAGTGATAAAGTGCTCAAAACAACACACTATCAATGCGTTTTAAAACCATTTTCCAAAATCACATTGAAATCATCATTTCATTCATCATTTAAAACACCATGCCTTGAAAGCCATGCACTTAATATTTCTAAAACTCAGCATATTAAACCATATACAACATGTATCATGGATTAACAACAAATCTCATTTGCTAACCCTCAATTTAAGCCTTCACATGCATAACATCTCATATGCAAAGCTTAAAGAGTAAAACATGTATAAGCTAATATTATACAACATAATCCATCAACATATTAAACCATAAGTGTTCAAAACAACACACTATTAATGCATTTTAAAACCATTTCCCAAAATCACATTGAAGTCATCATTTAAAACACCATGCCTTGAAAACCATGCACTTAATATTTCTAGAACTCAGCATATTAAACCATATACAACATGTATCATGGATTACACAACAAATCTCATTTGCTAACCCCCAATTTAAGCCTTCACATGCATAACATCTCATATGCAAAGCTTAAAGAGTAAAACATGTATAAACTAACATTATACAACATAATCCATCAACATGATACAACAATTATATTGGCTTGCAAGTGATTATAAACCAAGTTCCACTTTCCAAAATATTACATCGGATACACGGATTCAATAAGTGTCCTCTCAACACTTCAAGTCATCTAAACCGGAATTACGGTACAATCACAACCATGTATAATAAAAACCCAGGGGACACCAACCCCAATCATCGATTAAACGCTTAATCCACTAACAAAAATTTTCAGTACCATATAACCCCTCAACTGTTAGGGTACTTGGATGGAGTATTTGGTACACCGTATAAACCCCTCAAAGGCGACTTTTTATAGTGCACTATCAATCCTATGGCCGACCAACTATATCCGATAACATTTTAAACCACATCACTTGCTAATATAATCCATTATTAACCAAGTACTTCACTGTTTTTATATGCATCAATTCAAAACCATTTTCAAAGCAACAAACCATGCTTTAAAACAAGTATCTTACATACTTACATGGATCATTTACCAAATGCATCCATCATCATTATGTGATCAAAAAAGTATTAAACATACTTTAAAATATGCTTAAACAGTAGGTACCATGTCATTCAAAACAAGTATATAAAATCCATTTCATAAAAACACGACCGAGGGAGAAATCTCTTTATACTTACTTCCGAGTTTAAACCAGTGTTTCAAGCTAAGTTTAAACTCCTAATATAACCTTTAAACCATTTCAAATATGAAATCCATGTTCTCACTCACCGACAATGCAAAGCCTCATTCGCCTACACGAATCACTCCTCCCAAAACTTCCGAAGCGACACCTCAAGCTTGAGGATCAACCTCCCCTGGCTTCACACACAAAAATAGAGGATCCAATGCATCAAAATGCATCCATAAACCTAGCAACATAAATCCACAATAATCCTCTACAAACACTAGCCGAAACCTTTCCCAAAATTACTAAAATCAACATCAAACATCTTCAAACTTAACCCAGCCAAAACCTAAAGGTTTAATCCATCAATTATCTTCAATTAACATCCAAAAACAGCCTAACACCATTCTCATATCTCCCACATTCAGTAAACAACCAAAACTCGCCAAAAACACAACACTAACAACCTAGGAAATTAGAGATTCACACAGTTTCGGGATTCCAATATTAAAACCAACTTGTTAACATTATATACATCAAAATCATGATTATAATCAATCAAGAATTCATCAAAACAGATCTGACGCGAAAATCACTTAACCTCATCAATTAAACCCTGATTTCCATAATTAAATCATTAATACTCATTAGAAAACATTTATAAAGGATCAATAACTTGAGAATTTTAGTAAAGAACCATACATTAGAGGAGAAGGACGAAGCCCACCTCTAATGTTGACTTTCCTCCTTAATTGTATTGATTTACATGAGAAAACAAGATTAAAATAATAAGGTTTTGATAGGAAACAATTAAGAACTCATTTGACATTAAAAGATTGAAGAAATCATGAAGTTACCTAAATATTTTGAAGAAGAAAAGAGTGGTTGGCTGAAGAGAATTTGAGAGAAAATCTTTCAGAGAAAAGTTAGTTAGGTAAAGTTTGATTAGGAAAGTACTTATAAAATTAATTCCCAAAATCTATTTATACTCTTCCCAAATATTTTAAAAATATTCAATTAAGGAGAAAAGTCTGATATTAGACTTTGGGCAAATAGCTCCTTAAAGATTCAAAATTTTGATCCTTTTACAAAACAATCACTAAAATGAATTTCCATTCTTTACATTTTGATCACTAGCTAAAATGTCACATTTCCAAATTCCATTTTTCAAAATTGACTTTACCAAAAATATTCATGTACTAAATAATGATTTTTAGATTTTTTTTTCTCACTCAAAAATATTTAATTTGATTTTAATCTCAAATTCGACTCGAATCTCTAACCCAATCCACCGAACCGTCTAATCAGCCTATAAACCACTAGGCCCAGAACTGAGGCGTTACACACCACCTTTAAGACCTTCATGGACACTATAAACTTGTCATATTTAAGGTTTCTAAGTAGGTTGTTTCCTCATTGTGTACACCCTTGATAAACTGGATTGTAGACAACACCTTGACCCCTGTGTTGGCCTCATGACTCACTAATAAAATACATTTATGACGTGAGTCAAGGATACTTAGAAAAAGGTCAAGTTTAAAGCACAATAATGGATTAATCTAATTAAAGAAATTAAGCACAATAATGGATACATTTATGACCTTTTCCACAAGGTCAAGTTTTTTTGGTAGCTTCCTCGGACACGTACAACTTTAAAGCACTCGTGTCAAGGCATGCCTCAACCACCTCAAGGCTCTCTTTCACATCCTTCGCATCTCCCTCTAGTCGAGTGACTTTTCCTTCCAAGATGATAGAGCATCCCTTGAGCTTGTCCCTTTAAGCTTCCCAACACGATTCCCTATACCCTCATATGTGGAAACTTCTCATTGGTTTGACTTCTTGATCGATGCCTTATTAGCAACTTAGTTCGAATACCACTTATCACGAGGCTAGAGTCTCCCTAGTGAAACTGTTCAAAATGAACTTGAGTCGGTTGTCTAGGTTAGCCCTCAAAACTAAGGAAATTCTTAGATGAGTGCGGAAGCTAAAACAAAGAAAAAGCAACGAAACAAAGAAGTTAGTGAGCTTTGAGTGAATGCTCAAATTGTATTGCTCAAGAAAGAATTGAATGAAACTAATCACGTCCCTTATTACACTCATTAATAGTGTGGTTACAATGGTTTAGGAAAGAATCAATCAATATATTCCCTTGAATGTTGGAAACGTACTTTCTATGTACGGTGTGGTTAGAATCTTCAACAATCTTCTCATATCTAGTACAATCATGATCTTTAGATTCCTTTCCATATCTTGTTCGACCAGATCATTTAACATTCTTCGAGGAAAATGGTTGGTTTGGGCGGATTGGATAAGCTCAAGACCTTGAACAAAACATCTTGGACGGTCTGTTGTATGCGTGTCGACCCATTGTTGTTGGTCTATGACAATTTGGTGGATTCAGAATGAGGTTGTATGGAAGGAGGCTCTCTTGCAAGGAGTCTAGTGTGGTTTCTTTCTCCAAGGGTAGCAGAGGCGATGGCAGCGAGGGAAACATTGAGATGATTTAAACTTTAATACGATTATCGAGTGCAAAGATATACTCCAACAGTGGAAGGATTTTACAATTTTCTGGATTAAAAAGTCAAATAATATGAAAGCTCATAAGCTTGTCAGGAATTTTCTTTCATTTGCTGAATATCATGTCTTTGATACTACTCCTAGTTGTATTATGGTTTAATCTTTATAAAAGAATAGTCCTCTTTTAATATATATATATATATAGTTATCTCTTTGCTTGACAAAAAGAAAATATAAGTGGGCAATATATATATGCGGCGACTACTATCGCTTTCAATGTTCTAAGACAATATTGAAGTTAATTATCACATTAATTATAAAGTGATAATGTTCAATATTATTTTACGTGTAATTTAATTTGAATACAACATATAATTAAATATAGTTATGGTTTTATTTTAAAAGTATTTTTAAGAGTAATACACATATTGTGGAAGTCTAAATACTAAAATCTAAAATTTTAAACCATAATCATAAATTTATAAACCTTAAATTCTAAATTTTCAACCTTTAATTTTTAATTTTAAATTTTAAATTCTAAATTCTAAACCATAACACCTACACCCCTATATAAGACCTCTAAACCCTTAAATTAATAGGATTGTATAAAATAAAGTTTACACGTGTGTATTAAAATATTTTCATATTTTTAATGGAAATTAATAATGAGTTATATTTTTATACACAATGTATAAATTTTTAAACAACTATAAAATCTAAAATTTTAATCCTAAACCCTAAAATCATAAACTCTAATTTATGAACTCTAAACAATAAATTTTAAACCTAAACTTTAAACTTTAAATTAAATTACTAAACTCTAAAATTAACATACTTATATAAATTTTAGTAATATTTCTCTTTAATAATATAGTGAACAATAAAATATTATTTCCGTTAGTTCAAAAAATTATATATCTTTCCTTTGGTTTTCATTTACTTCATTGTCGATGACACTGGACAAATTTTCCTACAACTATTACAAACTTTATCCTATTTTTTTTCTTCTAAAATCAACATACGACGACTTTTAGATTTAGATCAAAACAATTTTATAACAAATCGCTATATGAAAACAACTTTAACTATCAACGTATAACCCATTTTATTTTCCTAAGTAATCCAATTAACACCATTTTCTTTTTTTTTCAACTATCGATATTTAACTCATTGACTGACTAATTCGGATCGGGTATTACATAACTTTGTTATGGGAGCAACTCTTCTAGCTTAATTTTCTTAATTCGCAACGTTAGAGTTCAAACCCTAACCTTGCTTAAGGGATCTAGTATCTCATCCCATTAAACTAACCAATTGTTAGTATTTTTCTAATTTTTTTTAAATCACAGTATTCCCCTAATTTTGCCTTAAATTATAGATATAGATAATATTTGCGCGTGGTTTTGCATTATAAAGAAGTTTGAGCTTGGGTTTAGGTTCGGGAATGGTTTGGGCTCAGTCTCCAAACCTCAAAGGCCTAAGCAGAGCAAACCTAACCTCCTTTGGGGGCAGTTTTACTTTATAAAAATCAGTTGTATTGAATTTGACCACGGTCAGTTAGGGCTGCACAGCTTGTCTATAAATACGACCACAGGGTCTCTCGATTCTTCTGTTTAGAGAGAAGCCCGCTTAGGATTGAGGTTGAAAAATGATTTTGGTTGCCAAGAAATCATAGGGCAAAAAGGAACGAAAAAAAATAAAACACTAGAATCTTTGTACTAAACAAGATGAACTGTTGAAGTTGCTGCGACGTTTTCTATTTTCCCGCTTTACTCGAGCTTGTTGGATGAGGGAATTATGGTTTCCTTGGTTTTTGCAGCGGCAAATGCCAGTGGTGTAGATTGAGCACAGTGAAACGACTGAGAGAGGGAAACCCAAAGTTAGAGGTTTAAGTGACCCGCGGCTGGGCACAATTGATAGGAAATTGAAGTGCGAAACGTGTACGGCCAACATGGCTGAGTGTCCAGGGCATTTTGGGTACTTGGAGCTTGCCAAGCCTATTTTCATATCGGGTTTATGAAGACTGTGCTTAGTATAACGAGATGTGTTTGCTTCAATTGCTCTAAGATTCTCGCTGATGAGTGGGAAAATTGATTGTTGGATGGGAAGTGATATCCAGAGTTAATCTTTTTTTTTTTAGTTACAATTGTATTAATATAGTTCCCTTAAATACCATGTTTCCATATTTTTGTTCTAATATATTGTTGCACTGGGTTTTTATTCACGTCGACATGTCCCCTTGTATTTGGTTTGTGTTCGAACCTTTAGAGTGAATATACCTGGTAAACGGTCTCATGATGCCATCCTCTAATTTTATTGTTGTTTTTACAGGATGATCATAAATTTAAGCAAGCATTGAAGCTTAAGAATCCAAAGAACAAGCTAAAAAAGATCTTAGATACGTGTAAGAATAAAACTAAATGTGAGGGTGGTGATGAAATCGATGTCCAAGGTCAAGATGCGGAGGAACCAGTGAAAAAGAGCCATGGTGGCTGTGGTGCTTAGTAGCCAAAGCTGACTATCAATGGTACGAAGATGAATGCCGAGTACAAGGCCAAAAGGAAGAAAAATGAAGATCAGTAAAATATAGATGCATGTAACTTTTTTTATATACAAAATTTGTGTATTAAAATATATCCATTTTATAATTCTCTATTAGTTTATTTTTTAACAATTCAATCGTTATATTTTATATTGTATTTCTATAACAGAAAAAACACTAAAACTCACTCGATCGCTTTCTCCCTCGTCGACGACAATTAGTTTGTCGAAGCTTCTATTCACTTCTCAGGTTTGCATTTAGCTTTCGCTTTTCATTTGAATTAGTTAGAGAAGATTTAGAGTCTAAACTATGAGTAGATATATGATAGATTTATTTTGTAGTTGCAGAAACTCGTTCACACTACTGGTTGTTCCAACATAGATTTAATGCGGAATTTACTTCAATAGAATGAGTCTTCCTTGGTTGCTTTGACACGCAAACTATTTTTCTCAACATTTCTTGTGATGACAACCTTTTACTACCCATTGTTTTGTTAGGATTAAAAGCGTGAAACAATTCTCCCTTGAAGATAAAATGGGTAAACTAAAAAACAATACAATAAAATAACACAAGAAAATTTTACGTGAAAATTCTCAAAAAAAAAAACTATCATTGTGAAAGACAACTCAAAAAATTATTATGTGAAATTTGTTATAACATATAAACCATTTTCACTACCCAATACCTTAAATATACCCGAAAAATTATTTAACTACACCATCCATTACTCTAATACACAAAACTAGAAAAGAATTTAAAAGTCAAATATACATCTCAATACTTGTACCTAAAAACCAAGGCCTTATGGTCTTTATATAGCCACAAAGTGCCACACCCTTGTTTTGTAAGCAATATGGGATTCTAACCATTCCCCACAATTTCCATTAACTATCTTTTTGATAAAACTTTTTACATTTCAAGCCAAATCTTAACAATCTCTACCATGGCTTGAAATTTTATCGATTTCACAATTTCAAAATAGAGATTGTTGTACTCCACCATAAAAAGTATGCTCTCAACACATGTCGAAAAATTGCTTAAACATATGATGCAACTTTCATTTTGGCTTTGGAAGTTCACTAGCCATCGACACCATACACCCTACATCAATGCCAACCAATGTCCGTGTGTAACTTCAAATCCTAGTAGCAACACATCCTCTTCCATAGTAAAGCGGCGATACCACAAGTACATCTTTCTTAACTTCATAGAAGATAAAAACCATCTCCCGTAACAAACGATAACACATCCTCTTCCATGATAAAGCGAAGATACCACAAGGACGTCATTCTCAACTTTATAAAAGATGAAATGTGATTCATTTAAGGTGTCATTTGTAGCTTTTCTTCATTTTGTCATCCATGTTTTTTACTGTTATGTGAGTTTAATTTTATTAATAAAAATTTTATATTGCTGAGAAAAAATATTATTATTATTATGTTATAATTAATTCAATTCAATTTAATTTTTTGTCGAGTATTTTTTGTTCAAAAATTGTTACCTGACTTCTATGTCATACTATTTTTAGAATTTGGTAGATATTTTTGTATAGTTTTTTTTGACATAATCTTCTTTCGTGTTTTCTTTTAGCAGGATCCCTATAATTTTGTTGGACATGTTGATAAGCTTGAATATGAAGAATGTAGTCGCTTTTTCTTTTGCTAAAATCGTTGTAGTTTTTATTAGTCACCGACAGAGATAATTTAGTTGTGTCTACATTTCTCGCCATTGTTTTTCTTTACTATTTACTTATTTTAGGTTAAACGTGTGAGAATTACAGATAAAAATACAGAAAGAGTTGTCCATATGTACTTAGCAGAGTTGTATGTCAGCAATATAAGATTCATGTGTCGTGTTCTTTACTTTGTATGAAGTAGAGATTTGATTCATTTATAATTGTTATGTGTACAGCTAGGTGAAAATGACGCGCTAAGAGTATGTGCGCGAGTCCCAAATGCCATAAATGTTGCTGACGGATGCCTACTTTGTAATGAATATTATTATAAATTAAAGCCTTTGGAATATAATAGTGTAGTTGTTTGCATTCTAGTCTCACATTGTTGCAATTGGTACTCAAAACTTGAGCATCTATTCAAGCCCCAATATATGTCAACAAGTAAATTGTCTTAGCTGATGCTATTATAATTGGCGATGATCAGATGGATGGGCTGCGTGATGAAATGATTGCTGACAAATATGATTTTATTAAAATTAAAAGGTCATACTTCGACCTAAATTGTAAGCCTCATTAAAAACTTTCATAATCCTAATTGAAGGAAAAAAATATACACAACTAAGTACGAGAACAACAAACAAAATTCAAAAAACAAAGCACTCACTAAAACTATCCGTAATGCTCCTGAAGAAATACTAACAGAGCTTACTTATTCACCATAGTTAACCGCCTCAACCAACATGATCGTCACGTTATTACTCATTGTAATTCGTCGATCCAATGACTTGAGCAGCGCCATTGTTCTATAAATATCAAGTGCTAAACTCGTAAATCACAGTCCAAAATACAGATTATACGTAACAAAATACATAAATGAGCATCAAATGATATGATAAAAAACGTAAATAAATAACATACGTAACAAAATACAGATTATACGAAACTAATTTACAACATATACATGAAATATAGCTATACAATAATATAGATTACATATATTAAATATTAATACTATAAAGTAAAAAAATAAATGCATATATACCCTCGTATGATATAATACATATAGTATTATAAAAAGAAGTAATAAATTATATAATATGGTATGAAAATTTAAAAGGAAACATAGCTGTCGCGACCGTTTTTGTGACCAGAAAAAGAAAAGGTGTGGAAAATAGTTCGACGATCAATTTTTTTGAAAATCAGATTTTTTGTTCATTTGAGTTCACTTAATCTTGAAATTAGGGTTTTTCACATTAAAACCTTTATTTAATTTCAAAAAATAATTTGGAGTCGCCACCGGTCACTTTGGTAGACCGGACACCATAAAACAACTAGAGATTCATTTTGAAACGATTTGGGTTCGGGAGTCGATTACGTGTGGGGAAGGATTAAAACCCCCACAAACACCCGTTATCGGTACCTTTTTAATTCCATGTGGCATTTTGGCATTTTTGAGTAATAAAATGAATTTAATTTGATCATTAATTGCTAATTGAATTTATTTCCGAATGAGGATATCCTTATGTAAGAAAATACATTTTTAAACGAATACGAATTTTTGAAGTTTCCAGTTACATTAGAAAACTTCGATTCATACCCAAGAATGTATCTCAACGCAAAAGGTTTAAATGCATGACAAATTATTTTGTGGTCAATTTTAAGTAAAAACCTAATTAAGGCTTCAATTCATTTAATTAATTAGAATCCTATGAATATTATTAATTTTTGGACTTATGTGATAGCACCCAAATAATTGGGCACTACCCATATTAAGCCCAAAAAATAACAACATTCTTACTATTAATGATGCTAATTACTTAATCCTAATTTGAATTTTATTGAACTAACTATCCAATTATATGTAATAACCATATTCCAAGTTTGAATAGAATATTAAATATTTCACTAAAACACCTCCTTTAAATAACATCACAATACAATGTGATACTAATCAACCTAGGGCATTAAAGAGACCATTTAATATTCATTCATTTTCTACAATGATCTTCCTTTTCAATTTCAATTCAATTAAGATAGAGAACCTAATTCTAGGGTTCTAATTATGCTAAGGGCATTTAAAGTTCTCTAAACAAATATACTATATGATTATTTAAAAACATGCATCATACAAACAATTAAGTAAATTAAATTAAAAGCTATTAAAATAAGGAAATTAAATTGTCCATGACCAAGTTGACTTAAATTGGTAATTAAAAGGCTGAATTACAAGGAATTAAGTGTCCAATTTGTAAAAAGAACAAATTGAAGAGCCCAAATCTAAACTTATTGAAAATTCGGTTCAAAAACCGGTCTAAATCAAATCAAATAGACCGGTTTAAACCCCAAACAGCTCAAGCCATTATAACCGGGTCCTGAATCAGATCGCGGCCCCGTATCCATGCCCGTTTAAAAACACGTGAGTTTTATTTAACTTGGCACTCAAAACGTTATCGTTTCAACTTGGCCTCAAATAGGCCATTTTCGAGTTGAATCGGCCATTTCACCCTTCTCCCTCTCTCTCTTCACTCTCACTGCCTCTGAAACTCTCTCAATTATAACACGCTAAACCTAGAAAAAAAACATGAATTTTCGATCAAACCCCCCTTGTTCATCCTTATTCTTTATTCATTATTCATCTTTTGCTTCGTTTGATCCACTGAAACACAAAACACCCCATATTCCTGTTTTTCCAAGATCAAAACCGCTGTTTCTCTAAGAACTCAACCCTAGTTCTTCCAACTCTCATAGCTCTGATCACCAGCCACCATCAAACCCTAACCCCAACCTATTTCCCGATCGCTGAAGGCGACACCGACCACTGGCCGTCATCTCCGGTCATCCCTTCTGATAAACCTTATCCTTTCGGCCTCCGTCTGGTCTAACTTCGATCATCACTGACCTTCTTCTGGCCAACGTGCTTCACCTTCAGAGCGATTTTCAGCCACCGCAAAAAACCCTAAAAACTCTATTTTCTCCTTTTTCGAGCCTAAACCCTAATCTAACCCCAAAATCATCAAAATCCCCATCTTCTCCCATTTTTAAGCTATCTACCCAAAACCATAGACCTTCCTCTATCATTTTCGACTCCATCCTAAAACCTAACTCTTCTCTGTCTTCAATATCAACTCCGACAGTGCTCACAGCAGCAAAGGCTTAAGATAAGTGTTCGGAACTTTCTTTTAATTTCTGATTTCATTTCCATTTTTAAATCTAGTGTTTTTTTAGGCTACTGACTTTAGATTTAGGATATGTTTAGGCTTAGGACACTGCTATTACTGTTCTGAATGATTAAGGCTTGGATTTAGTTGCTTATGCTTGTTTTAGTGCAGGAAAATAAAGAACATATGTGGAAATATACCTCTGAATGTGTATCAACATCTCCGGCGAATCTCTAGCGGTGAAGCAGCTACTCCGAGCTCCCCTTCCTTTCAGGTAATCTCTTTGGCTCCTCATTCTCTCTCCTTTCAATTATTGCTTTTAATGGTGAATTAATGATTGTCCGTTATTAATGCTTTTATCTCTCATCCCAGGTATTTATACCAACAGTGGATCCTGATGTCATGACGGTATCATCGCTGTGTCGTTACGCCAACTGGCACCAGCTAGGCCTTCAATCCGTGTATTAGGGTTAAGAACCAATCCAGGAGTGCCACGTGGCACTGATGGGTAGGAAAAAGAAACACAATGGGCCCAGTGTGCTTCTTTAGCTGGTTTTATGTATAAGATTTTAGGCCTTTTGTAATTGGAACTTTTGATGTAATATAGACTAATCTATGGACTATTTTATTTAATCTAGTCATTGGAGAATTATTTTTATTTAATAGACTATTTTATTATTTAGTATTATTTGGCCATACGTATATTGAATTATATATATATAAGAGAAAACCAGACAAAATTTAGGTATTACAGTTGCCCCTCTTTGCTCATTGTTGTGGATCAGGGATAGGGCAAAGACTGAAAAGACAGAGATTTTGTCTGCCCCTGTCAGCTGTTGCTCTGAGCCGCAGGACTTTATTCGAACCCTCTTCCTCTTATCCTTCTCTGAGAGCTTATCAAGTTCTTCTCACTTGGAACTTTATCTTTACTTTATCGAATTCTTCTCATTACGAATTCTTTTTTTTTTGCTGGGGATGAACTCTTCTCATTAGGGATTTTATCTTCACTGGGCGAACTCTTCACATTATGAGCTCTATCTTTGCTGGGAGAAGTCTTCACATTAGGAGTTCTATCTTTTTTGGGCGAACTCTTCACATTAGGAGCTCTATCTTTGCTGGGCGAACTCTTCACATTATGAGTTCTATCTTTGCTGGGCGAACTCTTCACATTAGGAGTTCTATCTTCGTTTCCTGTTAAGACAAACTAAAATGCATGTATGAGGGTTATTATGGTCCTAGTTTCTATATGGTGCATGAATTGTATCTCATTGAGATCAATCAATCAGCTGTCACTCCCTGGGGAATTATCTTGATGCTTAATTTCCTTCTTTCATCACGTTTAGGATTAGCCATCAGCAACTCCCTCCCGCGTTTCTGGCCCATTGCTCTAAAGCGCCCTTTCAGTTTTCACTTTAGATTGCTTTTCTCAAAGTGCCCTTTTGGGTTTTCACTTTGGTTCTTTTTTCTTTTCTTTTTTTCCTCATGGCAAAAGGGATGTGGTGATTAATCAGCGGTTATTTAGTTTGAAAAAACTACGATTATTTGAGGGAAATTCTATGATGCTCGACGAGCACTACTGAGCACCACTAAGGATTAGTAACGTTGAGCACCATTAAATTAATTAATAAAAATTAAAATCTCAAGGACTAAACATATAATTATAAATGATTTAAAATAAAATATTAAATAAATTATTTTCCATATATATAATTTTTTAATCTTTTTTAAAAAATAATTGGATCAAATACTAACCACTAAATCCTAAACACGAAACTCTAAACACTAAACCCAAAACTCTACACTAAACCCTAAACACTAAAACTAAAACTAAAACCCTAAACCCAACATTCAAATTTAGGGTTTATAGTTTATAGTTTATGGTTTTAGGCTTAGTGTTTTGGGTTTAGGGTTTTAGGTTTCGAGTTTTTATTTTTCAAATTGACTAAGGTTGGTATTTGATCCAATTATTTATAAAAAAGATTAAAAATAGTATATATATAAAAAATAATTTAATTAATAATTTATTTTAAATAATTTATAATTATACGTTGAGTCTTTTAGATTTTTAATCTTTATAAATTAATTTAATGGTGTTCAGCGGTGCTCATCGTTAGTGGTGCTCAGCGGTGCTCGTCAAGCGTGGCAAACTCATTCTTATTTGAGATCCATTAATTGGCTTAGTAATTATGGATGTTCACCTGTTGATTGTTGTTCTCTTTACGTGAGTTTGAACTCCAACATTTACATTAGGTATATTATTGTAACACAATTGAATAAAAAAATTATGTGAGATCTGCAACTTCGAACCTCCACATTTACCTTGCCTAATTCATAGTGTACATCAAACAACAAATGGGGTCCTCAATTTCGATTAGTTTGGAAAAGTGTGATTAATTAGGCTAATTAGCGTTGTTTATGGAGAGTAAAAGGAGAAAAATTATTATATGGTCTTGGTTTATCATGTTATCCATAGTTTCGTTCACTAAAAATCAACCAACTATTTTTTTTCATGCTATTTTTTAAAATAAATCTTTGATTTTATGAGTGGATGGGAAAAAAGAATCAACAACCAAGAGTTGATTATGAGTAGAGTAGTGACATGGAAAAAAGAATTACTTAGTTGTTCAAAAAAAATTAATTGGTTAATTATGAGTGGATGAGAATTATAGATGATATAGTAAGTCAGGTCATAAAATAATTTCCTGTAAACGAAGAGTTGGAGTTGATATCTCAATTCCGATTTGAAATGATTTTGGCTGCCGAATCCAAATTACAAATAATGTCGGAACTTATTTTACAGGCCTCTTCAAAATGGAACGACTCTCTGATACGTACCATACTTACCGATGCGGACGCTTACAGAATTTTAAGTATTCCCTTGACCAAATTCTCTCATTACAGTACACTCGGGTCGAATTTTTCTCGCTCTTAATTCAAACAAGGAATTTGTTTGTGAGAATGTAGTTTAAAGCAATTGTCGCTTGAAGCCCCCTACGGGCCCTTTTGTAAGGGGACGATAATCTTTTTGTCTTTTTCTATGTTTTTTATGCCTTAATACTAAAAATTAAATTTTAAGTTATAATCTTAAATTTTAAATTTTATATCCTAAACCCCTAAAAAATACACTATTACAAATTTCTTAAATTATAATCTTAAATCCTAACCTTTAATCTTAACTCAAAACCTAAACTTTTGGTATGAGAGCATAAATATGAACACCGAAAAGGAGCAGCTGATTTCTATTATTTGTCAGGACAACTTTGACGCCTGCTATATAAAGTTTTAAACATACAAAGAAAATAAGAAAATCATACAAAGTTGAGAAGCTAAATTATAAAAATAAAAAAAATTATTTTCGAAGATATGAATTGAAGCTAAATAAGTATTCTTCGCTGGTTTATGAGCATTGGATTCAAATTTAGTCAAATAGACTTAATACATAGTTAAGGGGCTAAATTGCAAAACGATGATTTTTTTTCAAAAATAAGAATTAGAGCTAAATAGGTATTCTACGGTAGTTTAAGAACATGTGGTTTAATTTTGATAAAAATTAATTTAAAGTGAAGGAGGAATTGAAGAAAAAAAATCATGTATTAAATCATAAAACTGTAAAATTTAGTTTTTAGTTTTTTAAGTTGGGCAAAGTTGATCTAAAATTTTTTACAATTCATAACATAAAATTAAAAAATAATCTTTTTTAAGTCGAGTTTTACTCATCCTAACTCAATCATTTCATGAGCAGTGGAGAATGCTTATTCTTTAGTCGGGTCCAAATTATTCCTGACCCAATTTTGGAACCGCCTGGATTAGTAGCCACACTGAACTCTTTTATTTAAGGTTTAAATATACATTGAGTACGTAAACTAGACAATTTTTTTCATGTTAATACTTAAAGAATATTTTTATTTTAAGTTAGTATTTGTACTAGGCATTTTCTCTTAACTTGATATCCAAAGAATTTTTGCTTTCAAGTTGATACCTGAATTTTCATTCCATCCACTATTTTGGTACTTTTATTAACAATTTTAGTCCCAAAACTTATACATTTAATCAAATTGATCATAATCCAAAACAATTTAATAAATTTAACCATTCATATTTAAAATTTTTATCAATTTAATCAATTTTATGATATCATCAAACCAAACAAGTATATCCGATCAAAAAATAGTTGAATAAATAAATTCTACCGTAAATCAACAAGTTACTTTTAAACTTTTATTATACCAAAAATGTGATATAATATTTTTATGTGAAGAACAAATTTTATTTTATGTCTAAATAGTTTAACGGTTACCAATAAATTAGCTATTATTTTTAACGGTTATTAAATCGAAACTTTTTACCCTTAACATTAGGTTAATTAACATTAAAATTTAACGGTTATTTTACACGCCGCTACCAGCAAGTAACTCTTGAAATCAAGTCAGTAGATCTCCTGAAACTGTCAATGATTGAAAAATCAAGTTTGGTCTATTTCGGGCTAGGGAGGGTGGCGCTTTTTATTGTGGCTGTCGTGACCCACTTCTTTCTCTTTGTTTTGATTTGATCTTGACATCGGGACATTCTAGGGTAAAATCTTTAATTTAAGGGTGATCGTTTCTTTAGGTTCTAAGTTTGTACATAAATTCTTACGAGATATGCATATAATTGGTTACATAAGTTATAAGAAAAATAGTATATACATTAAACATTACGATGTAAGAAATTAGGTACATACATAGTTGCGCACAAGAAAACCTAATTCCTTACAACGACGGTAAGAATTTTAGTAGGCACCTAAACTGCTAAGCTTTATACGAAATTTATTACAAAAGTTATAATAAAAAACGTAGGTACCGAAATCTTTACACGTGGTCACTAAAAGCAAAATTAGCTCATCTAAGTGTAAGAAGATATGTACATACATAGTTGCCTACAAGAAAACCTAATTCCTTACACGCTTAGTAAGAATTTCAGTAGGTACCTAAAGTACTAAGCTTTATACGTGTTTATCATATATTTTGTAATAAAAAACGTAGGTACTGAATTCTTTACATGTGGTCACCAAAAGCAAAAGTAGCTCAACTAAGTGTAAGAAGTTATGTACATAAATAGTTGGCTACAAGAAAACCTAATTACTTACATACCTGGTAAGAATTTTAGTAGGTACCTAAAGTACTAAGCTTTATGCGTAATTTATTACATATTTTGTAATAAAAAACGTATGTATCAAATTCTTTACACGTGGTCACCAAAAGCAAAAGTAGCTCAACTAAGTGTACGAAGTTATGTACATACATAGTTGGCTACAAGAAAACGTAATTACCTACACTCTTGGTAAGAATTTCAGTAGGTAACTAAAGTACTAAGCTCTATACGTAATTTATTACATATGTTGTAATAAAAACGTAGGTGCCGAATTCTTTACACTTGGTTACCAAAAGCAAAAGTAGCTCAACTAAGTGTAAGAATTTATGTACATACATAGTTGGCTACAAGAAAACGTAAATCCTTACATTCTTGGTAAGAATTTCAGTAGGTACCTAAAGTACTAAGCTCTATACTTAAATTATTACATATGTTGTAATAAAAAATGTAGGTACCAAATTATTTACACGTGGTCACCAAAAGCAAAAGTAGCTCAACTAAGTGTAAAAAGTTATGAACAGACATAGTTGGCTACAAGAAAACGTGAATACTTACATTCTTGGTAAGAATTTCAGTAGGTACCTAAAGTACTAAGCTCTATACGTAATTTATTAAATATGTTGTAATAAAAAACGTAGGTACCGAATTTATTACACTTGGTCACCAAAAGCAAAAGTAGCTCATCTAAGTGTAATAATTTATGTACATACATAGTTGGCTACAAGAAAACGTAAATCCTTACACTCTTGGTAAGAATTTTAGTAGGTACATAAAGTACTAAGCTCTATACTTAAATTATTACATATGTTTTAATAAAAAACGTAGGTACCAAATTATTTACACGTGGTCACCAAAAGCAAAATTAGCTCAACTAAGTGTAAGAAGTTATGAACATACACAGTTGGCTACAAGAAAACATGATTACTTACACTCTTGGTAAGAATTTCAGTAGGTACCTAAAGTACTAAGCTCTATACGTAATTTATTACATATGTTGTAATAAAAAACGTAGGTACCGAATTCATTACACTTGGTCACCAAAAGCAAAAGTAGCTCATATAAGTGTAAGAATTTATGTACATACATAGTTGGCTACAAGAAAACGTAAATCCTTACACTCTTGGTAAGAATTTCAATAGGTACCTAAAGTAATAAGCTCTATACTTAAATTATTACATAAGTTGTAATAAAAACGTAGGTACCGAACTCTTTACACGTGGTCACCAAAAGCAAAAGTTGCTCATCTAAGTGTAAGAAGTTATGTCCATACATAGTTGCTTACAAGAAAACCTAATTCCTTACACGCTTGGTAAGAATTTTAGTAGGTACCTAAAGTACTAAGCTTTATATGTAATTTACTACATATGTTGTAATAAAAAACGTAGGTACCAGATTCTTTACAAATGATCACCAAAAGGAAAATTAGCACAACTAAGTGTAAGAAGTTATGTACATACATAGTTGGCTATGAGAAAACGTAATTACTTAAACTCTTGATAAGAATTTTAGTAGGTGCCTAAAGTACTAAGCTTTATACGTAATTTATTATATATTTTGTAATAAAAAAGCGCAGGTACCTAATTCTTTACGCGTAGTCACCAAAAGTAAAAGTAGCTCAACTAAGTGTAAGAAGTTATGTACATACATAGTTGGCTACAAGAAAACGTAATTACTTACACTCTTGGTAAGAATTTCAGTAGGTACCTAAAGTACTAATTTATTACATATGTTGTAATAAAAAAAGGAGGTACTGAATTCTTTACACTTGGTCACCAAAAGCAAAAGTAGCTCAACTAAGTGTAAGAATTTATGTACATACATTGTTGGCTACAGGAACACGTAAATCCTTGCACTCTTGGTAAGAATTTCAGTAGGTTCTAAAGTACTAAGCTCTATACATAATTTATTACATATGTTGTAATAAAAAATGAAGGAATCAGATTCTTTACACTTGGTCACCAAAAGCAAAAGTAGCTCATCTAAGTGTAAGAATTTATGTACATACATAGTTGGCTACAAGAAAACGTAAATCCTTACACTCTTGGTAAGAATTTCAATAGGTACCTAAAGTAATAAGCTCTATACTTAAATTATTACAAATGTTGTAATAAAAACGTTGGTACCGAATTCTTTACACGTGGTCACCAAAACCAAAGTAGCTCATCTAAGTGTAAGAAGTTATGTACATACTTAGTTGCCTACAATAAAACCTAATTCCTTACACGCTTGGCAATAATTTCAGTTGGTACCTAAAGTACTAAGCTTTATACGTAATTTATTACATATGTTGTAATAAAATACCTAGGTCCCGAATTCTTTACACTTGATCACCAAAAGCAAAAGTAGCTCAACTAAGTGTAAGAAGTTATGTACATACATAGTTGCCTATGAGAAAACCTAATTCCTTACAAGCATGGTAAGAATTTCAGTAGGTACCTAAGGAACTAAGCTCTATACTTAAATTATTGCATATGTTGTAATAAAAAACGTAGGTACCGAATTCTTTACATGTGGTCACCAAAAGCAAAAGTAGCTTATCTAAGTGCAAGAAGTTATGTCCATACAAAGTTTCCTACAATAAAACCTAATTCCTTACACGCATGGTAAGAATTTCAGTAGGTACCTAAAGTACTAAGCTCTATACTTAAATTATTACATATGTTGTAATAAAAAATGTAGGTACCGAATTCTTTACATGTGGTCACCAAAAGCAAGCGTAGTTCAACTAAGTGTAGGAAGTTATGTACATACATAGTTGGCTACTAGAAAACCTAATTCCATACACGCATGGTAAGAATTTCAGTAGGTACCTAAAGTACTAAGCTCTATACTTCAATTATTACCTCTGTTGTAATAAAAAATGTAGGTACTGAATTATTTACACGTGGTCACCAAAAGGAAAAGTAGCTCATCTAAGTTTAAGATGTTTTGTACATACATAGTTCCCTACATGAAAACCTAATTCCTTACACACTTGGTAAGAATTTTAGTAGGTACCTAAAGTACTAAGCTTTACACTAATTTTTTACATATGTTGTAATAAAAAACATAGGTACGAAATTCTTTACATGTGGTCACCAAAAGCAAAAGTAGCTTAACTAAGTGTAAGAAGTTACATACATACATAGTTGGCTACAAGAAAACGTAATTACTTACACTCTTGGTAAGAATTTCAGTAAGTACCTAAACTACTAAGCTCTATACGTAATTTATTACATATGTTGTAATAAAAAACGTAGGTATTGAATTCTTTACACTTGGTCACCAAAAGCAAAAGTAGCTCAACTAAGTGTAAGATTTTTTGTACATACATAGTTGGCTACAAGAAAACGTAAATCCTTAAACTCTTGGTAAGAATTTCAGAAGGTACCTAAAGTACCGAGCTCTCCCTAAATTATTACATATGTTGTAATAAAAATGTAGGTACCAAATTCTTTACAAGTGGTCACCAAAAGCAAAAATAGCTCATCTAAGTGTAAGTAGTTCTGTACATACTTAGTTGCCTACAAGAAAACCTAATTCCTTACACGCCTGGTAAGAATTTCAGTTGTTACCTAAAGTACTAAGCTTTATACGTAATTTATTACATATTTTGTAATAAAAAACCTAGGTACCGAATTCGTTACACTTGATCACCTAAAGAAAAAGTAGCTCAACTAAGTGTAAGAAGTTATGTACATACATAATTGACTAAAAGAAGACGTAATTATTTACACTCTTGGTAAGAATTTCAGTAGGTACCTAAACTACTAAGCTCTATACGTAATTTATTACATATTTTGAAATAAAAAACGTAGGTACCGAATTCTTACACTTGGTAACCAAAAGCAAAAGTAGCTCAACTAAGTGTAAAAATTTATGTATATACATAGTTGGCTACAAGAAAACATAAATCCTTAAACTCTTGGTAATAATTTCAGTGGATACCTAAAGTAATGAGCTCAATACTTAAATTATTACATATGTTGTAATAAAAATGTAGGTACCGAAATATTTACATGTGGTCACCAAAAGCAAAAATAGCTCATCTAAGTGTAAGAAGTTATGTAAATACTTAGTTGCCTACAAGAAAACCTAATTCATTGCACGCTTGGTAAGAATTTCAGTTGATACCTAAAGTACTAAGCTTTATACGTAATTTATTACATATGTTGTAATAAAAAACCTAGGTACCTTATTCCATACACTTGATCACCAAAAGCAAAAGTAGCTTAACTAAGTATAAGATATTATGTACAAACATAGTTGCCTACAAGAAAACCTAATTCCTTACACGCATGGTAAGAATTTCAGTAGGTACCTAAAGTTATAGGCTCTATACTTAAATTATTACATATGTTGTAATAAAAAACGTAGGTACCAAATTGTTTAAACGTGGTCACCAAAAGCAAAAGTTGCTCATCTAAGTGTAAGATGTTATGTACATACATAGTTTCCTACGCGAAAACCTAATTCCTTACACTCTTCGTAAGAATTTTAGTAGGTACCTATAGTACTAAGCTTTATATGTAATTTGTTACATATGCTGTAATAAAAAACATTGGTATAGAATTCTTTACACTTGGTCACCAAAAGCAAAAGTAGCTCAACTAAGTGTAAGAGTTATGTACATACATAGTTGCCTAAAAGGAAACCTAATTACTTACACACCTTGTAAGAATTTCAGTAGGTACCTAAAGTACTAAGATTTATACGTATTTATTACATATTTTGTAATAAAAAACGTAGGTACCGAATTCTTTACACGTGGTCACCAAAAGAAAAAGTAGCTCAACTATGTGTAAGAAGCTATGTACATACATAGTTGGCTACAAGAAAACATAATTACTTACACTCTTGGTAAGAATTTCTGTAGGTTCCTGATGTACTAAGCTCTATACGTAATTTATTACATATGTTGTAATAAGACGTAGGTATCAAATTCTTTACACTTGGTCACCAAAAGCAAAAGTAGCTCAACTAAGTGTAAGAATTTATGTACAGACATAGTTGGCTACAAAAAAACGTAAATCCTTACATTCTTGGTAAGAATTTTAGTTGGTACGTAAAGTACTAAGTTCTATACTTAAATTATTACATATGTTGTAATAAAAAATGTAGGTACCGAAATATTTACACGTGGTCACCAAAAGCAAAAGTAGCTCAACTAAGTGTAAGAAGTTATGTGCATACATATTTGGCTACAAGAAAACGTAATTACTTACACTCTTGGTAAGAATTTCAGTAGGTACCTAAAGTATTAAGCTCTATACGTAATTTATTACATATGTTGAAATAAAAAACTTAGGTACCGAATTCATTACACTTGGTAACCAAAAGAAAAAAGTAGCTCATCTAAGTGTAAGAATTTATGTACATACATAGTTGGCTACAAGAAAACGTAAATCCGTACACTCTTGGTAAGAATTTCAAAAGGTACCTAAAGAACTAAGCTCTATACTTAAATTATTACATATGTTGTAATAAAAAACGTTGGGATCGAATTCTTTACACGTGGTCACCAAATGCAAAAGTAACTCATCTAAGTGTAAGAAGTTATGTCCAAACATGGTTGGTTACAAGAAAACCTAATTCCTTACACGCTTGGTAAGAATTTCAGTAGGTACCTAAAGTACTAAGCTTTATACGTGTTTATCATATATTTTGTAATAAAAAACGTAGGTACTGAATTCTTTACATGTGGTCACCAAAAGCAAAAGTAGCTCAACTAAGTGTAAGAAGTTATGTACATACATAGTTGGCTACAAGAAAACGTAATTACTTACACTCTTTGTAAGAATTTCAGTAGGTACCTAAAGTACTAAGCTTTATACGTAATTTATTATATATTTTGTAATAAAAAACGTAGGTATCGATTTTTTACAAGTGGTCACCAAAAGCAAAAGTAGCTCAACTAAGTGTAAAAAGTTATGTATATACATAGTTGGCTACAAGAAAACGTAATTACTTACACTCTTGGTATGAATTTTAGTAGTTACCTAATGTACTAAGCTCTATACGTAATTTATTACATATGTTTTAATAAAAAGTAGGTACCGAATTCTTTACACTTGGTAACTAAAAGCAAAAGTAGCTCAACTTAGTGTAAGAATGTATGTACATACATAGCTGGCTACAAGAAAATGTAAATCCTTACACTCTTGGTAAGAATTTCAGTAGGTTTTAAAGTACTAAGCTCTATACGTAATTTATTACATATGTTGTAATAAAAAATGTAGGTATCGAATTCTTTACACTTGGTCACGAAAAGCTAAAGTAGCTAATCTAAGTGTAAGAATTTATGTACATACATAGTTGGCTACAAGAAAACGTAAATCCTTACACTCTTGGTAAGAATTTTAATAGGTACCTAAAGTACTAAGCTCTATACTTAAATTATTACATATGTTGTAACAAAAAACTTAGGTACCGAATTCTTTACACGTGGTCACCAAAAGCAAAAATAGCTCATCTATGTGTAAGAAGTTATGTCCATACATAGTTGCCTACAAGAAAACATAATTACTTACACTATTTGTAAGAATTTTAGTAGGTACCTAAAGTACTAAGCTTTATATGTAATTTATTACATATGTTGTAATAAAAAAACGTAGGTACCGAATTCTTTACACGTGATCACCAAAAGCAAAAGTAGCTCAACTAAGTGTAAGAAGTTATGTCCTAAGCTCTATACTTAAATTATTACATATGTTGTAATAAAAACGTAGGTACCGAATTCTTTACACGTGGTCACCAAAAGAAAAAGTAGCTCATCGAAGTGTAAGAAGTTATGTACATACTTAGTTGCCTACAAGAAAACCTAATTCCTTACACGCTTGGTAAGAATTTCAGTTGGTACCTAAAGTACTAAGCTTTATACGTAATTTATTACATATGTTGTAATAAAAAACACATGTACCGAATTCTTTACACTTGATCACCAAAAGCAAAAGTAGCTCAACTAAGTGTAAAAAGTTATGTACATACATAGTTACCTACAAGAAATCCTAATTCCTTACCCGCATGGTAAGAATTTCAGTAGGTACCTGAAGTACTAAGCTCTATACTTAAATTATTACATATGTTGTACTAAAAAATGTAGGTACCGAATTCTTTACACGTGGTCACCAAAAGTAAAAGTAGCCCATCTAAGTGTAAGATGTTATGTACATACATAGTTGCCTACCTGTAAACCTAATTCCTTACACGCTTGGTAAGAATTTTAGTAGACACCTAATGTACTAAGCTTTATATGTAATTTATTACATATGTTGTAATAAAAAACGTAGGTACCGAATTCTTTACACTTGGTCACCAAAAGCAAAAGTAGCTCAACTAAGTGTAAGAAGTTATGTACATACATAGTTGCCTACAAGAAAACCTAATTCCTTACACGAGTGGTAGAAATTTCAGTAGGTACCTAAATTACTAACCTTTATACGTAATTTATTACATAAGTTGTAATAAAAAACATAGGTACCAAAAGCAAAAGTACTGAATTCTTTACCCTATTACTAAGGTTACTAGTTCACCGAGTATACCTTTTTTTATTTTTTTAATCCAACGGTTCAAAATGATTCACCTAGATCTAAGGGATAAGAAAACAAAGCCTTATATTAGCCTTAAATTAACCGATTTTCTTTTAGACAAACTCCCTGACATCACCTTCAATTGCTGCAAAATTTCTAACAATGCTTCTCTAATCCCAATATCTTCGCTAGCTTCTGTACTAAATTGTTATAATCTCAGGCTTAGAGGATTGTGCTGTATTGTCGTCTTCTTGCCTCTTTGCAGCTATTACAAAAACCTTGAGAATCGCTTGAGCGCGAGTCATAATATAAAATATTGCTTATTTTTATTGAATAAGAAAGGTTTAATACTCTATTGGTACATGACCTGTACTTAATTTCTCAATATAATACATTTGTTTTTTTCGTTCCCAGTTTCATACTGTAAACATTAATTTTATTCGGGTCTATTGAACTGGGTTTTATTATTATTATTATTGGGCTAAAATAAATAAACAGATCCAAAATATTAAAATCCAATTAACTTTACCTAATTTAAAAGTCTATTACAGCTTTAACCCATCTGATATTACAAGTGGCCCGTTTGACCTAAATATTGGATAAACCCTAAAACCCTAATCTAATAACCTAATCTTCTCTTATTATTTGCGCAGCCGAAAGGGAGTCGTTGGATCAAGCCAGATCCAACGACCATGATCGAACCCGAGAACCCATCATCTCCCGCGTGTGATACACGCCCAAGTTTCTCAACTTCCCACGCGCGCGTGTAGTGTACCTTGAGGCTCTTCATTTCTCACGCGCCACGTGTCACCATCTAGAGTTGCCAGGTCATCGCCCAGGGGCCATCTAGACCGTTTATTCTCAAGCAATCTCAGTCGTTGGATCAGACCTGATCCATCGGCCTAGGTTGGATCTGCCCGATAAAGACTGTTGCCTCCCCTCACCGATTGGCACCACGTGACACAATCAACAGTCGTATGCTCATCACGAACCGAGGACCACCACTCGCCGTACTTTCATCGACTCCCTCAACCACTGTACCTGTCAAAAATGATAAAAAAACATAGAGATATCAGAACCAGAAATCAGCCACAATAGAATCATTTAATGTTTTTTTATGCCTGTAAACAAAATCGGATATAAGAAAAGCAATCCCATGTAATCATATTATCACGAATCAATAGAAAAAAAAGAAGATTTCCTGAAAGGTATTCTCTCTCTTTTTTTTTTGCATATCGAGCATAAACAAAAAATATAACAAATAGTGTTAGGGCCTTTACCTTTCCGCCGCTTCATTTTTCGGCTGTCCTAGGGTATCTCCGATGATGGACAAGCCTGTTGTCCGGTGACAAACCTCTCGGTCTCCTCTTAAGTCGTGTATGGTGAATCGGACGGTTGAGTTTCCAAAAATAAGGGCATTGTTTTTACGAAAAAGGGGCTTAAAGTTTTGATTTTAAAAACATCAAGGTTAGATATGGTTTTGGGAGTAAAAAAAGGGTGGTTTTGGTTTGGTTTCGATATTCGCCGACGAGTGGCGGGGAGCGATATTGGGCGGCGATTGATACGATGGGAGCTCGCCGAAATCTGAGTTTATCCTTAGAATCGGATGAACACACGACGATGTTCATCCATTTCCCAGAGAGAATAGGGAAATTTTTGAAATGGTTTAAAAAATGGAAAAGGTTAATTTTTGGGCTAAAATGTGTGTTTTATACTATGTTTAAAAGATTAAAATGAGATAATACCCTCATAAATCCCTCAGCCCAAAATATTTACGGCTTTGTGTCCTTCCGCTTTTTAATATTCATCCCAAAGTCCTTTATACTTTTCCAACATTTTCAATTTCGTCTCCCTTTCAAAGTTAATCAATTTTTTTAAATGGTTTTATTACTCCCAAGCCCCTCTGTGATTTCATGTTAACTCTATAGCCCTTCCGCATTTTTTAATCACGACTGCAGTCCCTGAAGTTTTAAAGCATCTTGCAATTTCGTCCCTAAAATCGGGTTAATCAGCTTCCAAATGGGCTATTTCTCTTTATGGTCCTCCGGGTTTCTTTTGTTTCGAGTGGCCCCCCTTTGCATGTGCATATTATTCATCAGTATCTATCTTCGTTGTTTATTTATTTTTCAGTTTCATATTTATCGTTGATGTTTAATATAATATAATATAATATAATATAATATAATATAATATAATATAATATAATATAATATAATATAATATAATATAATATAATATAATATAATATAATATAATATAATATTGTTTCTATTGGTTTTAAATATATAATGTAGTTTTAATATGTGTGTAGCTACGGCCAAAACCAAAGTATAGTTTTTACATATATATATATATATACATATTTATTTGTACGTATATATACATAGTATTAAAACATATTTATGTAATTTAGTTTTCATGTGATATATTATCATAATATATGATATTTGAATCATACTACTTTTCATATATCATGCCCTGTTGTTATCATTATTTCATATCGAGACATAAATTATCAATACGGTGACCTTTTATTTGAGAGTAAACGTGGCTAGTATCAGACGTATTGGTGGTGTTTTTTCGCTTATTCTCGAATAATGAGTCCTTAAAATTTACTCCCATGTATAACCAAATTCCAATTTAGATGTCACTTTAACTCGCAAAATTCAATATAAATAAAATGGTAATTGATTTGGTACTAAGTTTGGGCGTGGTGTGGGTGCAAAACCTTCATCACACGTAATCGACTCCCGAACCCAAAATGCAAAGAATCTCTGGTTTTTTTGGTGTTCGATCTACCTAACCCAAGTGACTGGTGGCGACTCCAGCCTTTATCTTCAAAAATATGCTTTTAAAAGAATTCTCCCCAAATCAAAATTTTAATAAAAAGTGGGACATCCTTTTAGATTTTTTAGTCACTACAGCCTGAGGACTCTGCTGGGGATAAAATTTTATTTTCAAAAACAAAAAGGAGAGTCAAACCTAAAAACAATTACTACTTTATTAATATCGGAAGTTGCGAGTTAAAGTGACAATTAAGTTAATATTTGTTTATAAATCCGAGTTTATTTTAACACATTTAAAATTTGACATATAAAATCGTTTGTTTAAGTGAGGGGAACACGCTATTGCTTTCGTGGGGATATTATTCCCCCGTATGGGCCTAGCAAGTACCTTCGAGACTCGAGTACCCTATGCTTTTGTGGGAATATTGTTTCCTTGTATGGAAATAGCGAATGAGTCCCCTGAATTGAACTCCATTGAAAGAAGCCTATAATGGGTGATGATCGGGGGTCTTGCTACCCTTAGTACGGGACAACAAGGATAGTTCAGGTATCTTTTAGCACCAAAATTCCATGTAGAGAACATAGAAAGCCCTCCCCTTTTAGAGCCATGCGAATAACCTATGTGTTTTAGATGGAATGCAAATAGGGTTGTTTGATGCTTTGTTTGTTTATTTTCCTGCTTTATTCCTTCATTTATTTATTTATATTCGATACTAACTTATTTCTTTTTGTGTTTTGCTTTTGTTTTTGCATATATTTTCATTACATCTACATGACATAGAGGTGTTGATTCAGAGTTGGTTGCCACGATTAGAAATCTTTCATGATGGAAAGAGGGTATCTCAAGAAAAAAGGAAGAATTCAAGAGTGTTCGACATTGGTCTGAAGTCAAGAACGAGAGACCGGGGACAGTTTGCCTAGTGAACGTGTTTTAGCCGGTTACACTTATGTTAGCCTCACGCAAATATCCTACATGAATTGAGAGATATATGGGATAGTTGGGGTTGGAAGACGAAGCAGTTGTTCCGTGACAACTATGGTGACACAGCTTATTTGTTGTACGTCTGGGTTAATCAACTGTTACTTCGAGCTTTATTACAGTTTTGGAATTCAGGGTTTTACTGTTTCACTTTTAATGGTGAGGATATAATGCCCACAGTGGAAGAGTATTTGTCTCTAGTCAACTCGAAGATTGTAAAAGGGGACATAGTTTATATAAAGCTGATGAAATCTCAAAATTACCATGTTAAGCTTACCAAGATCACCGGGATGAGCGATGATTGGATGAATAGTTTAATTCAATAAAAGGGGATGGCTTCACATTTTCTTGGGAAAGAATTCGAGACGTAATCTATACGCACCCTGATGAGAATATAAGGGTCGGCCTTTTGGCGCTTGGAATTTATGGTTTGGTCATTTTTCCGAGAGTGTTGGGTAACATCGAGGTACATATTCTCGATTTGTTTGAAATCTTAAAGTTAGGAATAAATCCAGTGCCAACAATCTTAACCGAAACCTTTAGGAATTTAAATGCTTGTCGAAGACATAAGGAAGACTATTTCAAAGGGTGCGCCCAATTTCTTCTAGCGTGGTTCCGCAGTCACTTTTGGTATATGCCAACTCGGGTGTTGCCCGGTGTCTGTTTTTCAACATTTTCTCCTTTACAAGAGTTCTTAGAAAAATAGTGGTGAGAAGACCTATTTAAAAGGAAGTGGATTGCATTTCTTTAGGATCTGGGGGAAAAAAGACATAGTTTGGCAGGTACCTTGGCTTGGTAGTGTCATCCATTTCTTATATAATTACGGAGATTTCAATTGGCTAATGATGGCAGACATGTATGGAGGGATCATATGTGCTCCCTTGTTAGTGTCTGGGCAATTTGGATCTCGACAGTTTGTGCTGGTTACTTTTGGGTTAAGCAATACCGAATTTGAGTTTAAAAAGGAGTTCAAAAAGAAGGTTCAAACGATTAATGATTCTTGGAAACATTGCTATCCTGTGAAAGTTGCTTATAATAAAGATAGAAGTTTACCCCTGATTATGATCTTTGGAGGCGTATGAGGGTGAATAACAATGTCCCAAGGCCAACTCAAGGGCCAACTATGGCTCTCAAAGAACATATGAGGATAGTACCTTCCGAGGCTGATATTGCGAGGGATGAGTTGGAAAAGCTCAAGATCAAGATGGAAGCCCAGCATGCCGAGCATGTAAGTGAGCTTTATAAGGTGAGTCTGGATGTGGATATGAGTAATGGGACAATCAATAATTTAAGGAAGAAAAATAAGGATTTAAAGGAGAAGATGACCCTTTAACAAAATGATTCTATTAAGCTTCAGGCTTTGGTGCAAAATGCCGACCGAAAGAGATTCATAGCAGTAAAAAGAGAAAGAGAAAACAACACGCGGTTGGTTGAAGAGGAAAAAGAGAGGAATAAGTAATTGGTCGAGAAAGAAAGGGAAAACTACAAGTTAACCATCAAGAATGAGAGGAAGTCTTCTAGAAGGGCAATCAGCTGAGAAAAAAAGAAAGCCAAGCTCGACAAAGAGAAGGGTAAACAAGTGATATATTGGGAGAGGAAGAACAATGCTACATGGAAAATAAAGTCTCACGACAATAAGAACCGTTTGCAGGAGATGTAAGGTCTGTATAACACTACTTTTGAAAGTCTGAACTAGACTCAAGCTCAGAATGCTCAGCTAGAAGTAAGAATAGTGGACTTGGACCAGTCCTTCCAAGAGTACCGCGGTTGGAATGGTTTCCTTGAACTTCAAGCTAGTCAGCACGAGAACGAGACACTTCAAGCTCAGATCGAGTCATTAGAGGCTACAGTTCAAGATTACTTGGGTTGACTCGTGGTCCTTGAGGAAGCTGGGAAAGGTGGCGACAATTACTGGCTAAGGCGACTTTGTCATGCTACCCGAATGATTCAAGACCGAGATCAATACAACACGACTTTGATGGTTCAGGTGCAAGAGGTAACTCAACATGTGAGGACTCTTGCCGCGGAAGTTGAAGCTCTTCACCCTTTTGTTATCCCAAAGATGGATGAGGCACCGAGATTCTTTCAACTACTTGAAGCCATCGAATAATTAATAGTTAGGGTTGGGGCCTATTTGTAGGAGTTTCTTTTATATACTTTGTAATGATGACCTTTTTAATGTCAATGAAAGTTGTTCTAGGGTGATCTTCTAGAGAATCAACTCCTTTATCTGTATACATTCTCGTACCTATTTTATTATATCATTTGTTCCATACATTTCATGGCATATATATCATGCATCGATTATTAAAACAATAAAATTAATTGTAGAAATGTCATGGCAGAAAGCTTAAACTCAAACTGCAACCATTTTGCACCCGTATAGTACTCGTTTGCAAGTAAGAAAGATGGAAGATAAGGTAGCTAACTTAGAACAAGGCTAGAAAGACCTCGAGACCTGATTCAATTGAGCCGAATAAAGCTTTGGTCATAAGATTGCACAATCACAAGCTGCAATTATGGCTTTTATGGTTGCGTTTGTTGAAAAAAAAGATGGTAAAGGAAAGGTATTTGATAGTACTGTTGAAGAGCCAGAGGGTATTACATCTCACGTCAGGGTTCAACCAGAGGTACTCGAGATAAGAATGTAAATCAACACCGCCAAGGTATCTGCAAGCCGCCAAGTAGGGGCATTTACGGCCTAGCCCATCGATTTAGAGGTAGGCCACGAGGAGGAAGTTCCATACCTGAACGTGATAGAAAAGATTATAGTCGAGGTAGAGAAGAAATATGAAGAAAGGTTTCGTTTCTTCGAAGAAAAATTAAAAGCCATGTAAGAGGTCGACAAAAAGGGGAACAATGCTAGTGACTTAAGTCTCGTAGCAGATCTAGTTCTCCCGCCAAAATTTAAAGTGTCGAACTTTGATAAATATGAAGGAACAACTTGCCCATCCGCTCATATAACTATGTACTGCCGGAAGATGAAAGCCTATTTAAAGGATGAAAAATTATGGATTCATTGCTTCTAGGACAGCCTAACCGGGTCGAGGATTCGGTGGTATACTCAGCTCAACCGGGTTAACATCAAGTCATGGAAGGACCCTAAATCGAATCATGTTTGAAGGAATGGAGCAGAGATCAAATGAAAGTCTACGTTAGTATGCCCAATGATGGTGTGATGTTGCCGCCCAAATTCAACCACACATTCTCGTACATGAGATTGCACCCATGTTCGTGAACACTTTAAGAGGTGTATTGTTTGACCGCTTGATAAATAATACCACTCAGACATTTGCCAATCTAGTGAGAACATGAGAATCAATTGAAGTGGCAATAAAGAGCGAAAGGATCGACAGTGGAGAAAACTGTAACGCCTCGTTTTTAGGCCTAGGTGTTAGCCGAAAAGCTTAGACGGTTCGGTGGATCGGGTTAGAGATTCGAGTCAAATTCAGGATTAAAATTGAATTAAATATTTTCAGGTGAGAAAGTATTTAGGAAAAAAATCTAAAAATCATTATTTATTATGTGGATATTTTTGGTAAAATCTATTTTGAAAAATGTGATTTTAAAATGTGACATTTTGGGTTAGTGACCAAAATGTAAGAAATGAAAACTATTTCTTTTGACTATTTTGTAAAAGGATCAGAACTTTGAATCTTTAAGGAGCTATTTGCCCAAAGTCTAATATCAAACTTTTCTCCTTAATTGGTTATTTTAAAATGGTTTTGGGAAAGTATAAATAGGTTGGGAGAATTAATTTCATAATTAATTGCTTAAACAAGTTTTACGTAACTACCTTTTCTCCAAAAAATTTTCTCTCAAATTCTCTCTTCCAAACACTATTTTCTTCTTCAAAATCTTCAGGTAACTTCTTAATTTCTCCAATCTTTTAATGGCAAATGAGTTCTTAATTGTTTCCTATCAAAACCTTATTATTTTAATCTTTACTGAAATTCCTGAGTTATTGTTCCTTTATAAATGTTTTGTAATGCGTTTTAATGATTTAATTATGCAAAATTTGTTAAATCAAGGTTCAAGTGATATGATTATATGATTTTTGAATTGGATCTGTTTTACCGAGTTCTTGATTGGTTTTAATCAATATTTTGATGTTATATAATGTTATTAGATTGGTTTTAACATTAGAATCCCGAAGCTATGTGAATCTCTAATTTCTAGGTTGCTAGTTATGTGTTTTTGATGAGTTGTGGAGGTTTAATGTATGCTGGTGATATGAGGATGGTGTTAGGTTGTTTATGGATGTCAATTGATGTTAATTGATGGATTAAACCTTTCCGTTTTGGCTGGGTTAAGTTTGGAAGACGTTTGGTGTTGATTTCGATAATTTTGGGAAAGGTTTCGGCTAGTGTTTGTAGAGATTTGTTGTGGATTAATGTTGCTAGGTTTTTGAATGAATTTTGATGCATTAGATCCTCTTTTTTTGTGGTGAAATCAGGGGAGGTTGATCCTCAAGCTTGAAGTGTCACTTCAAAAATTTTGGAGGAGTAATTTGCATCGGTGAATGAGGCTTTACGTTGTCGGTGAGTGAGAACGTGGATTTCAGCTTTGAAATGGTTTAAAGGTGGTTTATGGGAGTTTAAACTTAGCTTTAAATACTGGTTTAAACTCGAAAGTAAGTATAAAAGGGTTTCTCTCTTGGTTGTGCTTTAAAGAAATGGTTTTATGCACTTGTTTTGAACTATATGGTACCTACTATTTATGCATGATTTAAAGTATTTTATATACTATTTTTGATCATATAATGATGATGGATGCATTTGGTAAATGATCAATGTAAGTATGTGAAATACTTGTTTTAAAGCATGGTTTGTTGCTTTGGAAATGGTTTTTAACAGTTTGTTAATCACAGCAACACCCCAAGGAATAGAGCTCTCCCTTAAAAATAGTTTTGATGAAGTCTCGTAAAGGTTAGCGTAGAATTCCCTTACCAGAGTAGCATTGTAGTTACTAGGATGAGTGCTCCATTTGTGAAGCTTTATAGTTTGGTGGATAGATTTTCCAGGTTCATTCTCTTGGGAAAGAACAATCCCCTGTTTTGGGTGGATACTTCATGTAAAGATGTGCTCATTGTACTGCTTACCGGCTAGTCCTGTTTGGAATGCCTCATACTCATTGCTTTCTTCTTGGGCAACAAGCTCCCTAGCTAGAAAGTTTGAGGGTGAGCCTTGTGTCTCTTTTGCGAAGGCGTCCATGGAAGTTTTGTGAGCAGCTCTAGTCTTTGCCATGATAAATTGAGAAAGAAGACGAAAAAGAAAGATTTTTGAAGAAATAAAAATTCAAACTTTGAATATGAAGAAACAGAGAAACTAAGTGAATAGTCAGTGAAGATCAGAATTGATAAATAAAGATTTAGAAAAAAGAAAAATGAAAGGACGTGATTCGTGCCGTCGGATGCGATGAGAATTGACGGTCTGATTGTGGCGCAATAATCATACTCGTTCGTTGCATTTTCTGCGCTCACTGATGAAAGGTTGTGAATTGGGGAATTACTCGGTGTAATTGAATTACCCGAATTGCCCCCTAATATCATGTATATCTTGTGTAGCCTTCTTGTCGTACAAGTTGTTATAAGAAGATTCCATAACAAACAAAGAAAAGATTATTCTGCAAAAAAATAAAGAATAAAAGAAAATTACAAGAAATCATGGAAAACTAAATCTATATCTAATAAAACAATTAGATGGAAATGTCAAAAGAATTTGACCACTTTAATGGTCTCAATATTCTTAAAATCAAAGTCACCAAAATAAATCTTGAGTCTTTGTCCATTAAATTTGAATGAGATCCCCTCCTTGGTATCTTTGATTGTGACTACATCATGTGAAAATATTTCCACAACTTCAAAAGGTCCTGACCAGCGTGACCGCAATTTGCCTGGGTGCAACTTCAGTCTTGAATTGAATAGCAAAACCAATTGTTCTATTTTAAATTGTCGCTGCAATATGATCTTATAATGTCAGCGCTTAGTTTTTTCCTTGTAAATGAAAGTATTTTCATAAGCATTGTGACGAATTTCTTCCAATTCAGTAATGTTTAACAATATTTTCTTCCCGGCAGCCTCATAATCCAAATTTACTTGCTTTAGAGCCCACAAAGCATTATGTTCAAGCTCTACAAGAAAATGGCATGATTTTCCAAATACAAGTTGATATGGCGATGTAACACCCTAAAGCCTGGTCGAAAAGGAATTCGGGTGGAAGGGACATCACCAGAAAACAAAACAGAGAACTAATATTGAAATCTTACAACAAAATCATAAACTTTTATTAGATTGGCAGGCTTACAAAAATTTTCTTAAAACATTATTATTTCGTTCTTAATATATTCACTTTCGATTCTTTAAACAAAAGATCAGAAGGAAGGCAACATGGTTCCAAACTATATCATGAATCTATATCATAAATCAAGGTCAATCATTTGAATAAGTGTACAACCATATGATTGATCTATATTAATGTAATTCAATGTCTATAATTTCCAAGGTTTCTTTTATACTATAGGCATATTAAGCGTAGTTATGACATGATTCAAAGATTAAGAAACTATGCTTTACCACTCGAAGCTTATTTATAAAAGCATAATTATTTACCTTAATTAGAACTCAAAAGGTGCTCCTAACTAGTTTAAATATTTCTCAAGGATCACTCAAATTCATTACAAAATAATCATGCTTTAGATCAAGAATATGTAACATAAACTAGTCAATACTTCATAGTTTTCTTTTAAGACCATATATCTTCAAACTAAAATACTTTGAATTATGCTAGACTCAATCCAAACTCACTTAACATATCATTAGACATTTAAACTTTGATCTAACATGCTTTACTTTTCAATTTTTCATGAACAATCATTTAACCAAACAAAACATATCATAGTTAACAATATCCAAAGCAAGCATCATGTAATCAATGTATCGTGAGAATTACACCATAATTGGTTACTTTAAAAAGGCCTTTTACAACCATTCGATGGTTTTAGTATATTGTAATCAAAATGAACTATTTACTAGCATGCTCCTAAACAGATTGCTATGCCACCATCTAAGGAGTTTAACTAAGCAAACGAAATCGATACTCATAAACTTAAATGTGTGACTTGCAACCTTCAACCACGATCGAGCCTCGAAAACTCTTCCAGTCTTGTAAATGCATGAAAATGAATGCATTAGGCTTGTTTAACCTAGCAAGGTAGCGACCTTATAACCACATGACATATATATATATATATATATCAATGATAATAGATGACATGGATCAAAGTAAACAAAGCATGTGATGGCATTAATGTACATATTTCAAAGTTGTATAATTTAAAATTTTCATATCATAAACATATCTTATACTTAGATTATCTTAGGGAGGCTTTATCAGAGTTCATGTGTCTTCATAACTTGCACAATGCATACATTGCATTGACATTCATGTCTTGATATCACTTTGTCTTATCAAAGTTTTATCGGAGTTCTTGTGGAGTTTTTATCAGATTTCATGCATTTGAATAATATTTTCATTGGATCACATTGGACATAGGTAGCATTGGTTTTTGTTTAACCATATTGGTCTGTGTTTAACCATATTGGTCTGTGTTACACATAGCACAAAACAAAAAGCAATGGCTAGTGTTAAAACATATCGATCAATCTCCTCTTCTCCTCCACCACCTCCATCGTTACCTTTTACTGTCTTTAATATATCATAATATGGGGTCGTCACCCCTGAGCCATAGCCCGTGGACCATAGTCCCAAGTACCATGCTAAAGTGTCCAAGGGCTTCCATTGTATTGTCAACTTATACATTATGCTTTGACATTCTTATGAAAATATTGTGCTTTTAGCTCTAGAGGATTTATGAGTTCATAACTTATAACATTTTAGGCTTGTATTTCATTCTTAAGGTCTTAAGGCATCTAAACATTTAGCTCCAAAGATAGTTATTTTATTATAAATTATGACATTAATAAATTCTTACTTTTGTTTCATATAGTTTTATGGAATTTAAAGATCATAAGAGTTCAAGCTTATAACAAGGTTATTGTAACACCCCGTACCCAGTTTAGTAGATAGACCGGTATAAGACGTGTTACCAAGCAAACCAAACAACCAACCTTACAATTTTATCACACACATATACATGTATATAAAGCAAAGCAATCCATATGTATACAATCTATTCATTTGAACAACCATCATACAACAAAACATAGAAAACAGCTCCTAAATTACTTTCACATACATGTAAATTTGTAAAACAGTCCTTAAAACACTTCTCGTAGGCCATTTGAAAACAAAACAGTCCAGCCCCTTTCATAAGATTGCAAATCATTCCCATATTTCGTCATGCTTATTAAAACAGTCCCATTCTACTTATTTACACAATATTCGCTTTCAAGGCAGCTTTAATAAAATATTAACATCTTATGGTACTTATAATTAGCCCCTTCCCCTGATTTTATCAATTTGACACAGTCCACAAGTATATCATTTTCCATAACAAATTCCAAATTCCTCACATACATATAGATACGTGTTTAAGCAACCATACATGTTATATTCCCATCTTTTAGTCCCAATTCTAACCACCAAATTACATATAAATTTCACAAAAACAGAATACTATCTTAATTCAAATTTATGTCTTCAAAACAGTCCCTTAATTCTCTATGTTTTTTAGAACAGCCCCTAAATCGAAATGTGCTCATTTTTATGCAAACAAACCAACTTTCAAGATCAATGTCCATGCTAAAACAGTTTCAGCTACTTATATATAACCACACATACGAAGCAATTTGTTTTATCATTCAAATGTTTCGAACAACCCCAATACAAAACTTAGACTGCATTTCAATAGAAATTACTATCCACTTATTCAAACTCAATTCACCTATGAGGTAAAGTATTTATTCAAACCTTTTTAACAATTAACAATCAAGGAAACTTAACATACTTTAGCTTTTCTTTAAACAAACATCAAATCTTAGGTTATGCAAGAGATTCATTCGTATATATATTCAACCAATCTGATTTCCAGCACAAGAATTGTAGCAAAATACTCACCCCCAACCTTGAGCCTAATCGAAACAATGGAAGATTGTAGCTACCGAGCTAGGTTCATCATCTTTCTCACCAAATTTGTGCTAAATTTTCTCTCTCTCCTTCTCTCTCAATGTATCTCAGTTAGAATAAGGTGAAGAATGAAATCCCATTTTGGATTTCTCTTTGACCGAACAAACATTCCACATGGTCAAATTTTCATGTTGACATGTGTACCACCCACGCTCAATATTTTTCTTACCATGCAACCCTTCTTTTCTTGTATCATTTGATTTTAGTACTACCTTATTGGTTATTCTTTTTGTCTTCTTGTTCAATTCGGTCCCATACACAAGGAAAACTCCTTTCTTTCTTCATTTAATTTATCGAAACACACATTAAGTCAATTGGCTTGGTAATAAAAATAGTAACATTATACTAGGCCTAATTTTGGGATGTTACAGTTATTACAATTTAAGAGTAAAAATCATAGCATAGCAAAGTAAGTATGCATATAAAATGCAAGTAACACCAAAGGACTTAACAAGAATGTCATGCCATGAATGTAACCATCCCAAAGAGCTATATGTGAGCTTTATGCAAAATGGTAATGTGCATCCAAAACTTAAACATTTCATACATTAAACACATAGAAATAAAGGTCAGAATGACTCTGTGTCATCCGAGACAAATGCAACTACAATCGCCTTATATTCTGAAGTTATAGGATACCCTAAACCACGATTCCTACTTGCTCTTTGTAACACCTCTCGCACGGGTTAGGAGCGAGAAGTGTTACGACGAGAAAACTAGACGAGACAATCGTGAAATTCAAGGCCAGTTAAAAATTTTCCATTTAACTTAGCTTAATATATTACCTATTGGCAATTTAGTTCATTCAACCACTAGAATCAAACTCACTCATTTACTTAAGGAATAAGCCACTATTCGAACACTACCCATTAATTAATTCATCCATTTATCTAGTTTCATTCTTTACCTATTAACATTCTATTTCGTTCGTTATCTAGAATCAAGTTCTCAATATAATCTTACCTATATGCGCAACATTCGTACCAATTTGATTCATTGAATTAACATCATCTATCCATTAGCTTAGTCTAGACTTCAAGACATATAATGAATCAAGAACTAACTTAAACATTCAAATTCCATTCGAATGGGGTATTATACACTAGACAATTCTAGGTTCGTTTTAACACATTCATTTCACTAGGTCATATATACTAATTCAAATACGTTAGCTAGACAAGTTCATGTTCATTCTTTCCTTAGACACAACCATAGTGTTTACATGATCATATCCAAATATGCTTATATACATTCCAACAAGTACCATTTAAGCTTTACAAACCATTTACTCAAGATTTATATACATGTTTTATATACAATCCAAATGCATGACTTATATATGATTTATACACAATTCTAGTATGCCACCCTCTAGGAGTTCATCAAGGTAAATACAAAGTTATTTTTCATGTCTTGTATGCCTTGCTTCAAATCCAGGAAGCTAACTTCGATGTCAAGGTAACGATCGGGATGGTTTTACATGAGGTTTGGGAAGAATCCAAACAAGAGTGGTAAGTACATAATGTACTTAGTGAGGTAGCATCTAAAGTCTATCAAGATTTTCAAGTTATCAATTTTGTCAAGTTATGTGTCCTTTATTTCAAGAAACACCTATCTAGGCTTTAGACAATCTTAAAAGATTTAGCTAGTTTTTATCAAAGCATAATTAAGCATTCATGTTATTCAATCAAGCAAATCAATTCATAGATTACCACCATGAATCAATCAAGAAACAACTCATACAAGAACAAGGCCAATCAAGCATGCATACAATCCTTTCCATTCGAACAAGAGGAAGAATCATTTTCATGTATCTTATTTCTCAAGGGATAAACAATCCAAGCATTCATTTTCATCATTTAATTCCATTGATTAGCCATTTCATTAACAAGATCAAGAGCACACTTTCATTCATGTATAACAGGGCAGTAACCACTGTCCCAAAACTGTTTTCAAAACAGTTCACAAACTGTCTAGGACACCGATACTGCTGCTGCCAGCCAACATAAGCACTGGTCACTTAAATACTTATAACTTTCATTCCTTATGTCTGAATTTCAAACCATTTATATCATTAGAAATCTTATATAAACCTCTTTACAACCGTTTAGACCTTTCATTTTAATGCTTTTCCAATTAATACAGTTTTTAATTCAAATATAGGGCAATTACATTTCTGGATAGTTTGCACTGTCCAAAGGTTTTCATTTCCAGATTCTAGCTCACAAATCAGAATTCAATTCTGTTTTCTCCTAATGAAAATAGACGTACTAAGGTTCATTCCATATAAATTTCAGCCCTTAATTTGACCTACATAATTTATGGTGATTTTTCGAAGTTGCTGCCCAGAACAGAATTTCCTGGGCAGATTACACTAGGTTGCATTTTAAACTTCTTAATTCATTGGGACATGACTCTAACATGGTATTTAGTTTATAACCCTTTTCTTACAAGTTTAAGTTAGTCTAACTTTGTATCTAACATGTCATTCGAGTAGGAAGCCTTTTATTACATTTTATCAATTAAGTATAAGTTAGCTCAAGTTATTAAGTTCATTATCCTATTCTTGTAAGCTCATCAGTTTTCAGCTTATTTCAAAAGGTTTATTCTCATTTTAAATACCACTTAACCATGTTATCCATAGACTAATATAGGCAACCCCAATTTTACCTATTCATTCGAATACCATCATCATATAAAGACTCTATCCATTTCCAGTTCAAACATGTTCTTAATTCGACCTTAATTAGTTTGATTCTGATTAGATTAGACACTTAAATCTTTTTCGGTTGAATTGGACCAAACATTTGAGACCATAGAGTCTTTTGAAAAACTTACTTATCAAGTAAGAAACCTTATAAACAATCACGTTGCATACATACAAGGCAAGACTTAGTCTTGTTTAAATTCTAGTCTTGATTACCTATGATGTCCGTTCAAACATATACCAATCGGATAGTGAGCTAGGTTTAAGATACCTAAAAATTCATTGTTAAGCAAGACTAGTAAGCAATACTCAAACACAACTAGGTCAAGATTACATTCAAATTCATTTAACTTACAAGTCTAGCATCAAACATCCATTATCAAAACCATTACAAGCTTGTTCACATAATCAAGATCATCAATTCAAGCATTTTCACCACAACAATCAAGCAAGGAATGAATCCTTAAGCAATAAGAAACTCATAAAGCAATTAGCCAATATCAAACTCAAGCAATCAAGCAAGCAAGATTATATCAAGAATCATAAAATGAGCACAATGGCCACAAATTCCCTTATTCGAATAGGGCCATTTCCAATGTAATTTATCTTTCAAACAATGAGCCAATCAAGATAGTATCTATCTCATCTTATTCGTATGCTTGCATTTTACTAGAAGCTCAATAGCATGTATCAATTTGCTCATTTATTAGCCATGTATCATGTCTTATTACAAGTTTAGAAATTTGTTTTGCCTTGGTAGTTAGTAGGACTAGGTAATCGAGTCAAGGTACACAAGTACCGGATCAAGTTAAGGTGTCTTCTACACCACGTATCAGAGTACACAAAGTACTTGAACAAGAAGGTTTCTGCTACACCACATATTAGAGTACACAAAGTACCAATCGTGTTAAGAATTAAACATTACATGTCAAGCAATTTGGTTATTTCAAGGATTCAAGTCAAGCGATTCAAGTATTCAAGATTTCTTGTCGGATCATTTATGTATTTTCAAGATATAATTCATGTGTTCGAGATTCTCTCTTGAATTGCTTATTCAATTTCTCAATAAGGTTCATAACTTTTTAACAAGTTCGCCTTAGATCACAATTGGTCATGAATGACATTGGTCCGTGTTTGACCATAAAGGTCCAAGAGATTTCCTAAACTTCTCACTATCCAACCAACTGTAGCCACCCGTACAACTCCCCCGTTACCTCCAACTTTCGTCAATAACTTATTACATGTAATGGGGCGTCCCCCGAGCTGTGTCTCATGGACCGTAGTCCCAAGTATACCATGCATCATGCCATTGATCCAAGGACTTCCATTGTAGGCAACTTAAACCTTTTAAATCTTTAATCTTCACTAGGGAAGTATCTTATGGCATAAGAAGTCTTATCTTACTTTAAAACTTGTAGTTGTTTCTTACATTTTATGCTTACATATTGTAATTTCAAGAACAAATGCTAGTTTCAAGCAAGTCATTCGAACCATCATCAATCAAGCATTCGAAGATTCAAGCATTAAGCAATACCAATTAAACCATCAATCAAGTGTTTATCACTTAGCAAGCAAGTTCATTATAGTGTATTATTATTCGAATAGTTATCACACACAAACAAGTGTCAATTTACACCCAAGGTAGAAACAACTCAATCACACATGAGTATACATATCAAATCTCAAACAAGACAGTCCAAGCAAGTACATTCCACTATAATTCGATTGATTATAAAAAAAGCAAGCATACATGTAACCACCATCAAGTTTCCAATTAAGCATCCTTCCCTTATAAATTTACCAAATAGAAATTAGGTTCATTTCATGCCAATTCCATATCAACTATGTAAACAATTGCAATTGGTTAGGACCTAAGTCCTAACCCTAAGTAAAGCTACACTCACCTTGTATCCCGAAGTTATGGGATACCCGAATCCTCTTTCACATCCCGATACTTATCATCATTTCTACCATTTTCTTAATCTAGTATTCAAACAATGCAAGCATGCATTAGAACCAAATTAGCTCAATTCACACATATTCCATTTCAAGCATACATGCTACTACAAACACCAAAACTGTTTTCTGCCTCTGGCAGATTGCACACTAGTTACTATTTTGCCTATATCTTTTAATTTCAATTGGTTTATACCGTTGGAAATCTAACTCAATTATATTTTTAACCATGTATGGATCATATTTTTAGCCTTTCTAGATCAATACAGTTTATTAGTTAAAGTCGGGTCAATTTACAGTTTCAAAACTGTCCAGATTACACTTTGGTCCACTTTAGTGAGCTAATTAACCTATGACCCTTATTCTATTAGATTTATTCCTTTTAGACCTTGATTACCCTGTTTTTTTACAAGTCAAGATTGGTCCCAAAATAATCCATTTCAGTCCCTAATTTAACCAATTTTCCAGAACAGTCCATTTTTTTTAATAATCTGCCAAATTATCACTTTTGAGCTATCAATTTCCTTATTAATGAAGCAATACAATTTATCAAGTATTCCTTTAGGTCCTCCCCTGTTTTTAGCTAATTTATCCAGCCTTTAATTTTATTCAATTCAATCCCGAATTCACTAGTTTATTCAAAACAGTCCCTATTAGTCAATTACACCATCTAGGTGACTAGTTTCATTACTAGTTCCACTTTTAACATATAACCATCATACTTAATTGTTCAATTATCCAATTCAGGTCATATACAAATTTTCCAGCAAGCTTATTCACAAATTAAGTCTCAATTTTATTAGGCAAATCAATTTACATTCAATTACAAGTTCATACTAGCCTTGATTTCCATGCATGTTAATATATTCAATTAGTCATGTTCATTCCTTGATTTTTACGTAATTATAACATCAATCTAAGCATTATTCTATGAAGGATAGCCCTACATGCAAGCTTCCAAACCTCTATCCATGGTGTTTTCTCCCATTTTCACACACTCTCTCTATGTTTCTTAATCCATTCGTCTGAATGGAGGAGAATGAAGATGATATCTTCATTTTAATGGGTTTAGGAAATGTCCATTTTATCCTTAATTAACCACTAACTATAGGCATAATCAAGGGCAATTAGAGAATTAAAGAATTTAGCATGCAATCTCATTCTTTCTCATTTAATTCGGATTGGCCATCTTAAATTGGTCACTCACTTTTCATTTTCTTTCATTTTAGTCACTAATTCAATTAATTCTTTGCATTAACAAGTCAATTGATACTATTAGGTTTTAATTATTCCTGTAACTTGTTACTAGGCCCTAATTTGGGGTATTACACTCTTATTCGAGTTCCAACATAGGATTTTGCTTCACCAACGAATTTCTTGGTTTAGTTTCAAAACAAAGTACAATTAAAACATTAGAATTCATTCCAACATTTTAAAGACCTATTATCAATCAAACATGTCTATGCTTGATATCTATTCATATTATTATCATGACATTCAATGCAAACTATACATTTCTTTCAAAAGTCAAAACTACCATTTGTTAAAATCAATAACCAAAACTTCTAGATTATATATTATGCCTTTTCAAGCACACAAGACTAACTTTAAAAACTGTTACCAGGCAGTCGTACATCCTTACTAAATAAATTCCATATTTTAATCCGTACGTTAGAAAATTAATTCGTTTGAACCATTAAAACTAGACTTATAGAAATTTTCAACCATATATGGCAAGATACCTAGTTCATTTTGAGTAAAAACAGTTCTTCTTTTCAAGATACTTGAAGTGTTGTTGCCAGTTAAATTGCACATTACTCACTTAAAATTCATATCTTCCATTCTATATGTCGGAATCTCAAACCGTTTACAATATTAGAAAGATAACTTAAATAAAATTCCAACCATGTATGCCTTTTTATTTTTATCCCTTATGAATTAATACATAATTCTGTTTTAAAATAGTCCTAGTTCTGCCACCGGGCAGATTGCACTAGCAATCATATTAGTTAAAATAAGTTCATTTTTCCAGCTCTTTCATTTTGAAAGAATACATCCACAGCTTATTAGTTTCATGCTTGATTTCATTCCTAACATAAGCCTTTGTAAAACTTAAAGATAGATACCTATTTAATTATTCAATCTACTTACTAATTTCATTACCGCCAAGGTCACTTGAATCATTCCATAAAGTGCAAGAACATAATTTTATACTTAAGCCCTGCCCTTAGAACATCTCATAGACAAAGCAGAATTTCCATCATAAAAATTTACCACTAACATTAACTAACATTGTCCCATCACCAAATCATTAAATTTTAATCTTCCTAAACATTCATGTCTCATGAAAACAGATTTCCTATAACTCTAATCAATCCAATTGTTATAAATTTCAGTTTGAATGAAACAAATCACATCTCCATTTAATATAGAAGGATCAAACTACACATTCAAAGTTCAACTCTACTATAACAAAAGCTTGAATTTTCCAGCCGCATTTACAAACAAGTGTTAGAAAATTGAGGTTAGTAATCCTAGAATAATAATAATAAAATAGTAAAAATAAATACTGATAATATTATTAGATCAAACAAAACAGAATCAACTACAAATAAATATGAAATTAAAAATAGAAAATCGAATAAATAAACCATAATTCGATTGAGTAGAAACGAGCTGAGGCTTGTGTGAGCACAATTTCCTTAAGACAGATTTTCGGCCACTCCTATGGTGCTTGAGATTCGTTGGTCGTCTGTCTTCCAGGATACAACAACTAGATAATCAACTGTAGTAGCACGTCTGCAAAGATCACGAACCGTAACCTTGCCTTCCTTTATCACCATAAACACTTTAAAAAATCACAAAGTAAAAATAGTAGAAAATCTTTGTGTTTTTGCAGTTGTTAAAAAGTTATTCAACCTAGTAGGTTTGCATGCTATTTATAGGAGATAAATTTCATTAGAAATAAAACTTATGAATTATCTGAATTTTATTTAAAATAAAATTCATTTATCAAATAGCATTATCATAATAATATCTAAATTAAAAGATAATATCTTATCATATATCTATCCTTTTAATTCCAGAATATTCAAAAAATAATATACAAATTTAAGGATACTCTCTAATCATTTATCCTTTTATTTGAGATATTAAAAATGCTACAGTTAAAGAAAATTATCTCGTAATGGGTTAAAATATCCGCAAGCCCGTGAAAGGTCCTACCGGTCCGGGCATTCACGTTACTCATATCATATCAGGTTAAGTTATTTAATAACCACCAAGTAGAGTCTTGTATATAAACATATCCCACACTTGGTAACCCATCAATATAAGATATAAGCTTTTCCATTTTCCTTAACTCAATTCATAAGCCCACTTTGAGCATCAATTTCTCATTCATCACATTGTTTCCAACAATCCCTCGCATGAACGAAATTGATTTAAATCAAAACATTTTGACTTGATGTGGTGATAGATTCTACGATCTATAGCTTAATATGATAGGTAGGTGTCCACCCTTGAACCTTCCCTTGTGAAAATATATTTACTTTATTGGCTGACCAGTAGACGTGATGTCCTTGAACTGTTCTACCGTTTGTGTAAACGATGATATACTTCACACAAATATTTCCCTGACAAGAATATTAGTTCTCATGGGTATTTCTGTATAGCCGTGGACATCTCATGGTTCTGCGAGAGTTTGAGAGAACTAATAGTCTCCTTGAAGCGGGCCCACTTCACTCTTACATAGGTGACTTTGGTTGTTCGGCTCACCGAAACACACAATGATCATTAAAAGCATTGCTTAGGCTATTCCACCTTTTATCACTGTTAACATCATAGAAACGGACTTGGGAGTATAACCCCCACAATGACCGTACAAGGCCTATGCAAGTAGGTTGTCCCTTTGAACCTAGATCTTGGGATCTCTAGTCAACTAGGTAGGATTTTCCTTCACATATCCCTTTAAATTTCCATGGGCTTTAGTCTCATTCCTTTCGATGTCTTCTCAACCTGATATCGGTTTAAACCTTTTGGTTAAAGGATCCACAACGTTATCCTTTGATCTTACAAATCATTAGAAATAACTCTATTTGAGATCGGTTGTTTAATGGTATTATGTCGATGACACATATGACTTGACTTAACATTATACATAAAGCTATGTTCTCTACCAAATTTTTTCTTGGTCATCACAATATAAGCATATTATGGGCACATGCTTTGGCCATTTAGGAATATACTCCAAGAAATTTTGAATTCATTCGGCTTCTTCTCTAGACTTGTCTAGAACTACAAAATCAGATTCCATTATGGATTTGGTTATAACCTTTTGTCTTGAGGATTTCCATCCACTTGTGCCTTTGATATCTTGAATAACAAATATCCAACTGGAACCGGAGTATCCTTCTAAGCAGTAGGATCTCTCACTTTGTCAACATGTTGACCTTTATTCTTGGACTGATCTTGGCTCGTGTCTATTGGAGTTCTAGTTATACCAAAATCATCCTTGCCAAATTTCTCAAGAATTTGTCCACATAGTGTGACTATATGAGACCTTCATGTGACTGTTTGATTTGGATGTCCAAAATCATATCGTCTAGTCTCATATCTTGCATGTCAAATCTTTAATTTAACATGTCATTGGTACATTTTACCATTTCATTGTTACTTCCAACAATGAGTATGTCATCAACATACAGACATATAATAATATATCCAATGTCGGTAATTTTGACATATACACATTTGTCACACTCATTAATCTTGAAGTCATTTGTCATCATGACACTACCAAACTTCTCATGTCATTGCTTTGGTGATGAGGTTGTTACCTTTACAAGACACCCCCACATTTTAAAGGACTTGTAGAAAGGACTTATTACCTTCCATAACTCATATGATGTCTTATCTCTTTAATTGCGAAAAACCTTATTTTTTAAAATAAAGGTAATTAACTAATAAAACAGCTTCTACCACATGTTAGTCACATTTTTGAAGTTGTAGTTCTTTTCAGAAGTCATCTTCAAAATTATAGTACCAACATTACTCATATAGAGCTTCTCCTCATCTTATGGCAATTGAAGCATTTCCCATGAAATTTGTTTCTTGAAGACATCATCTAATCCACGTTTGTTTTCTTGAAGTTCTTTATGACTTCCATGTTAGAGTATGCCCAAAGAACAATCATAAGATGACTGTAAACAACATTTTTTACCATTTTTATTCATAAAGAGGCATTTCCATGATTATTTTCAGTTACAATTCTGCTTGCATAAATAAACTGAATTATAATAAAATCCTTAGAATAATATGGTTATTCTTTAATGTCATTAGTCGAGTACTATTATGGGAATGTACAAAAATAATGCATTAAGACTAATATGTAGCTGATTGATGAAAAAATGTTGTCATTGATATGGAGATGTCAAAATTAATACATAAGTATGTGTTAGAGAACGACATACTGGACTGACCCGCTATGAGCATGTTTCTTGGATTATTATGTGACAGTCACAACATTTCTCATAGTGATAACTATATGTATGATCCTCAAACTTGAGATCATCATTATTTCAACAGCGTGAGTGACATATTTTGATACAATCAAACGTGTGTCGTAACTGACTACTCTATAAAGAATGATATTGGATATGTCACAATCTATGTAGTCGGATATGGTTAATCAAGATAGTATTTGTCCCTCCTACATAATAGGAGTAATATCATAGGCCACTTGATTGAGTGAGACTAGAAATGCATGGCCAGGCTCGAATAAGTTAATATGAGATATCATAGTTATTCGTTTATAATAGTATACTCAAGATATCAGGAAATATTAGATGGACTATAAAAGTGTGACTGTTCCCCGACTTGTGCCCAATCTAGATATAAAGGATAAAAGGATGTAATACATGAAAAAGAGTTAATCACGAAAAGGTGATGTCGAATCATGATTTCTTGTAACTTAGGTGACAATGACATATTGCTAGATGTCACTCATTGTTTGTAATATTAGAAATGTTCCAATATTTACTACTAACATTACATGAACCTACATGGTCACACCCACGGTTGAAATGAGCATATATTAAACGAATTATATATGTACAAATTTGTTGTACACGAATTTAGTTACATTAATATATATTTGATATATATATATATAATTTAACTATTGGATAAATATTAAAAGAAAATAATTATTGTAATTATGACTCTTTTAATATATAAATAATATAATTCGGTTTAAATTAATATATATATTGAAATTCTCATTAAAGTTGAATTGAGATTATATATATATTGAATTCCTAATTAGTTGAATTGGGATTATATATATATTAATATATATTGAAATCCTAATTAAAGTTGAATTAAGATTATATATATTTAATATATATGTTGAAATCCTAATTATGTTGAATTGGGATTATATATTTAATATATATATATATTGTAATCCTAATTAAAGTTAAATTAGGATTATATATATTAATATATATATTGAAATCCTAATATGAGTTGAATTAGGATTTCAAAGGCTATATAAAGGCATGAGAGATCTAGCAATTATTAATGCTTTTGGAAAAAACCTCTAAATAGTTTAGAGAGTTTTATATGCTCGTTTCAACTGGGTGAACTACGTAGAGGTCGGAGCGTTAACATTGCGACCTAGGAATCAACATCGTGGAATTGTGATTAGATATCTATCTCCTCCTAATTTAGAATCCATATTTTAAACAGGTAATTCTTCACCCTTATTCACCCCGATTCGTTCCTCGTACATGGATCTGTGGTGGTAATCGCCAGATAATTTTTCGTTTGCGCCAAGGGGTGTGCCGACATGACCCAACATTCCACTACGTTTGTCATGACAATATTTGTCTTAGCTATATTTACCTTAGCAAAATTTGAAGGTTGTAACAACATTTACCTTCACACGGTCTAATAGAAAGAATAATAATGAACAGTGCACCAGACAGGTAACTTATGAAAAGAGAGGTGGTGCACTAGGCACACTTAAATACCAAGTCTTTTTGTGAGAATACCGTGAGTGATCATTTATAGTCATTGCCTTTAATTCACAATAATTTTGGATCAATCATCACAAATTAAGAATTCGGTAACTAAGAATTTCTTAGCACTGACATCTTCAATTTTGTACTTACGATCCAATGACCCTCACAATTCTGTAGTCTTTTTAACCACTGAACACTCATAACGTGCATCAGACTAGGCTTTGAGAATTTAATTTGACATAGAAATCAATGTTCTTCTATGCTTTGATTCAAGACTTCAATTAGAATCAACACTATAGATTCTGTTAAACAGAATAGTAACTAACATTACTTTCGATGACAATTTCTGTTAAAACAGATTTATCTAAAACAAAATTTGAATAAACCAAATTTATTCAGATTGTCTCGTCTTTGAGAAAGATATAAATTAAACCCGTTGAAATGGTGGGAATTAAATTCCTTAAAACAAATTTATTTACAGGATCACAATTTACAAACTAATCAAATTCCCAAGAAATAAATTCAACGATTTATTTCTTTTTACAAAATAGAATCATACTTGACTCCCAAGAAATAAAATCAACGATTTATTTCATTTTTACAAAATAGAATCATATTTGATTTTTAAAATAAATTCAACGATTTATTTTCCTTAAAACATTAGAATCATACAAGATTCACTTGAAAATAAATTCAATGATTTATTTTTTTTCCAAAATTAGAATCAACACAAGATTCTAATGAAGAAATAAATTTAATGATTTATTTTCCTTATATCTTTTGTTAAACAACGGGATTAGTGGCACTAAAAACCCGAAACAAAGATATGAAGCTGACACAATTTTGTTTAACATATAGGAATCAAAAGGAACTAATTGTTTGATTTTAATTTCGATGATTCTTGTTTGGAAAGGAAAATCAAGTAAACCCATTTTAAACGGAGGGAATTAAATCCCAATTCAATCAAAAGAAAGCATGTAGAGCACGTACCATCCCTTTGAGGTCCTTATAAAACTTGGTGATTTTATTGATAAGTCTAATATTTGCATATTTTTCACATATATATACCTATATTTTAGTGATCTAATACAACTATAAATCTATGTTTTAACAAGTGTTTGATTTTTGTAGGGATTTTGACAACTAAAGGATAATACATTCTTAAAAGATAAGTTTCAGTTGGGTTTGGATTTTAAGGAGCACTTAACATAAGAAGAGGAATTCTACTTCAAGTTGAACTTTTATGTTTTATATTATATTTAGAGTAGGATAGAGTTTTAAATTAAATCTTATTGTAATTCTTTCTCCTAGTTGAGGTAAATGACCTCTATTATAAATAGGGTCATGAGGAGAAGAGAAATCATTCATCCCATAATTCTCATTCTTCTCTTCTTTGTTGATTTCCCTTCTCCATGAGTTTCTAAATTCTTTTTCTAGTTAAGGTTTAGGTTCGAGATTATTAACAAAGTTTTTAGTGAGATTTCTTGTTCTTTATCTTCTTCATCTATTTCAAGTATTTTTATATCTTTCGGGCTTATTCAACACGTATATATTGGATTATATATATACAAAAACAAATCGAGGTATCCTTGATACAAGTGGTAAGTAACCAAGCAACGGGTTAGAAGGTATGAATTCATATTCTTGATAAGTTAACGGATTAGTATTTTGATAGTTTATGTGCATTGGGTCTCTTAATTCAGTAAAGCTATTTGATAGGTTTTAATTCCAAGTGGATTATCTAAGGATTTTAATCTTGATAATAAGAGTTAGTCATTTATGGATTATTAAGTGATTATCTACTAAGTAAGAGAGATTGGGTTTAATTGTGGATTATCAATTAACCTATAACCAAGCTATTTGAGATTGATGCAGGTTTACCTTTTGTGAAGTTCGATGATCTAAAACTTGGATAATACACCCCAAGATCTACCTTAACTAGAGTTCCTTTTAATATAGAATTCTCATTTACTTTAAATTGCTTTCTTAAATTCTACTCAAATTCAAACTCCCCCAATTTACTTTTCTGTTTATAAAATTAATCTCTTACCATTCCCTATAGATTCGACCTCTCTTTTCGCTTCTACAAGTTACTTTGAGCAAGTTTTATTTTTGAAGGCTTCGACAACCGCTATAAAAAATTGGCGCCGTTGCCGAGGAGTGGTGTCAAGTAGGTTGATTTTATTCAATTTTATTTTATTTTGTTCCTTTTTATTCTTCGTTCTGCTTGTGTTAGAAAACTTGAGTACGATCCTGAAATTGAAAAAACTACACACCGACTGAGAAAAGAAGCAAGAGAACACAAGAAATCGTCGACCGAGAAAGAAAGCTCAATGCAAAATCAAGAGGAAAAAGACGAGATGGCCGAACAAACCCTACACCAACTCATTGCCCCCGAAATCGCTCCACAACCATTATGCATCCATTACCAAGATCCTGAGGTACCATTTGAACTCAAGTCTGAACTAATTCATCTTCTTCCTACTTTCAAGGGATTTGAGAATGAAAATCCACACAAGTACTTGAAAGAATTTCATGTGGTGTGTTCGAGCTTGAACACAAACAATGTCACCATAGATCAAGTCAAGCTTCGAGCCTTCTCATTCTCTTTGGCCGATCATGCAAAGGATTGGTTGTACTACATACCATCTGGATCAATTGAGACATGGAAAGACATGGCGACACTTTTCCTTGAGAAGTACTTTCCCGCTTCAAGAGCCATTAACATTAGAAGAGAGATTTGTGGGTTCAACAAAGAGATACTAAGACACTTCACGCTTATTGGGAAAGATTCAAGAAACTATGTGCAAGCTGCCCACAACATGGTGTATCCGACCAATTACTTATCCAATATTTTTATAAAGATTTATTACCTATATAGAGAGAAGGATAATGGGTGTTGCAAGTGGAGGAGAAATCGTGAACAAAACTCCCACCCAAGCCAAAGATTTGATCAATGTGATGGCCGCGAACTCTCAACAATTCGGTTCACATCATGACGCCGTCTCTAAACGAGTTAACGAGGTAAATAGTTCTTCTCTCAAAGATAATATTTCAAATCTGACCTCTCTTGTTCAAAGATTGGTAGTAGGTAGTACGCAACAAGTGAAAGCTTGTGGGATTTGCACAAGTAGCAAGCATCCAACTAATTCATGCCCTATACTCCAAGATGAAACTGAAATCGCCAACACCATTGGAAGACCTTATGGCCAAAGAAAGTACAATCCATACTCAAACACTTAAAATCCAGGGTGGAAAGATCATCCTAATTTGAGCTATGGACAGAGACCACATAACAACATGTCATATCCGAACCAACAAGGTGTTTTCCACGAGCCGCAACCATCATCATCAACAAAACCTCCTTTGGAAGACATTGTGTACAAACTTGCCCAGAACTTGGAGCAATTCCAATAAGAGACAAGGTCGAGCATCAAAAAATCTCAAAACCCAAGTAAGTCAAATCTCTTTTTCTCTTAGTCAATCCGAATCTTGAGGTAAGTTACCCTCACAAACCGTTGCAATCCTAAACAAAATGTGAGTTCTATTACTTTTAGAAGTGGCAAGAATTTGCAGGAACCACCCACCAAAGCCGATAAAGGAGACGAAAAGGCTAGAAAATCAACAAAATTTTGGCAAACTCTTTTTCCCAAAAAAAGTGCAAAAACGCAGCAAAATCCTAGAAAGGAAGAAGATGGCGCACAAAAAGACATTCAACCGATAGTGATCCCACATCCCTTCCTTCAAAGGTTTGCACAATCCAAGAAAGACAAACAAGAAAGAGAGATTCTTGAGAGTTTTTGCAAAGTCGAGGTAAACATTCCCTTACTCAATGCAATAAAGCAAATTCCTCGCTATGCAAAATTTCTCAAAGAATTATGTACCAACAAGCGAAAGCTCAACGGGAACAAAAAGGTAAGAATAAGTGAGAATGTATATGTTGTACTTAAAAAGAAATTGCCAGAAAAATGAAACGATCCAGGCATGTTCACTATCCCTATTCAAATCGACAAGGTTAAAATTGAAAAAGCCATGTTAGGTTTAGAAGCTTCTATTAATGTTATGCCTTACTCTATTTAATGTGCTAACAAAATGGATCCTCTTAAAAGAACATATGTTATTATTCAGCTTATTGATTGATCCAATGTCCATCCCATTGGTGTTTTGGAGGATGTTTTGGTACAAGTCAATAGACTTGTGTTTCCAACCGATTTCTATGTCCTGGACATGGAAGAAAACGGCCCCTCTAATCCTAATATGATTTTTCTAGGAAGGTCGTTCATGAAAACATCTAAAACAATAATCAATGTGCATGATGGTATACTTACCATGGAATTTGATGGATAAATTATTAAGTTTAATATTTATGATACCATGAAATATCCTGAGGATGCGTATTCTTTATTTGCTTTGGATACTTTCAGTCCTTCAATGCAAGATACTTCCCAGTAAGTGCTGAACTAGATTGCACAATACAAGAAAACATCTAAGGAAATCTCCTAGCACTCCAAGATAGCATTCCATGGTATGCAGACATTGCTAATTATCTAGTAACAAGAACATTACCTCATTATTTGTCTTGAGCCCAAAGAGACAAGATAAAAAGCGTTGCAAAGCAATACATATGGGATGATCCATACTTGTGGAAGATTGGATCTGATCAGATAATCCGCCGATGTGTGCATCAACGTGAATCCCGCTCAATTTTACAATTTTACCATACAAATAATTGTGGTGGGCACTTCGCTTCAAAGAGAACGGCTCACAAGGTACTTGAAAGTGGATTTTTTTGGCCCACATTGCTCAGAGACTCATACATATTCTGTAAATCATGTGAGCAATGAATGGGTAATTTGTGTCGTTGAAATCAAATGCCACAAACACTGATCTTGTTTTGTGAAATTTTTGATGTATGGGGCATTGATTTCATGGGACCTTTTCCTCCCTCTTTCGGTAACATCTACATACTTTTCGTTGTTGATTATGTCTCAAAATGGGTAGAAGCTAGAGCTACTCATACCGATGATTCCAAAGTTGTTGTAGATTTTTCCAGGTCTAACATTTTTTCCAGGTTTGGAATACCGAAGGCCATCATAAGCGATCAAGGGACACATTTTTGCAACAAGGTCATGAAAACATTAATGACAAAATACTATGTGATATATCAAATCTCGACAACCTATCATCCACAAACTAACGGTCAAGCTGAAGTCTCTAATCGAGAAATCAAGTCCATATTGAGTTTGCGTCTTAACGATGCTTTATGGGCCAACCGGATAGAATACAAAACACCCATAGGTATGTCTCCTTATAGGTTAGCTTACGGTAAACCCTGTCATCTCCCAGTCCAACTAGAGCATCAATCTTATTAGGCCATCAAGTGCTTCAACATGAAGATTGATGAAGCAGGAGAACATAAAAGTTGCAATACAGGAATTAGAAGAAATTCGAAATGATGCATATACAAATGCAACGATCTACAAGGAAAAGACAAAAGTTTTCCATGACCGGATGATTTCCAGGAAAAAGTTCACAATCGTCCAAAAAGTCTTACTCTATAATTCACGATTGAGACTATTTCCAGGTAAATTATTTTCCAGATGGGTAGGACCTTTTGTTTTCACTAATATATTTCCTCATAGTGCAGTAGAGATACAAAATAAAAACACCAACAGGATTTTCAAAGTAAATGGTCATCGATTAAAACCCTTCTATGAAGGATTTATCAAAGAGATTGAAGAAACAACTATGTTGGAGGAACCACAATACAAGGAATAAAAGGGGTCACGTCTAGCCAAAGACGTTAAACAAAAGCGCTTCGTGGGAGGCAACTCATGTTTTATTTTTTATTTATTATTTTTATTATTCTTTTGTTATGAACTTTTATAGTTTTTTTCTCTTTTGGGTACAATGAGCAGCATTTATGGAAAAAATACAACCGTGCCTCATGTTCTTCAGGCAAAACAAACCACGATTTAAATATTCCCATGATTCCTTTCCCATCCACACCCTGAGCCATCACATGCCAAATAAATGGGTATTCTTTTCCCTTAAAACTTTTATTGCTTTATTTTATGCATGATGATTTTAACATTAAGGACAATGCCTAGTTTAACTGTGGGGGTGGAGGCTTTTGGTTGAATTTTTTTACAACTTGATTAGTTTTGTCGAAAATAATAGGAAGAAAATATGTGAAATTCATGCTTGTTGATGACTTAGAAAAATTCCTTTCACATTGAAATTTTTTCTTAGAATCAACATGTTGAAATTTTTGAGATTCGGGATCCTAAAGTAAAAATAAGACTGATATGAGGAGTAAATTAGGATTGATAAGAACTCTTTAGCCTTGCAAATCGTTGCTTGATTAAGTGATTCTATAGTTGTATGGATAAAATTGGACACAACATAAACCACTTTTGTGAGATTTGAGCCTAATAAGCATACATCTTTTATGCTTCATATTTTTTCTTTCATTGAGTGTCTGTCAAGCATGATTAGTTTCTTCTAGAACTTGCAATGTTATACATGTTAAGACCACATAGGATCAAATTACTTGAGATGATTAAGTCACTTAGGTATGAACCTTGAGCCAAAAAGCCTACCTTGGTAAATATGACCACTAGAGAACCACTTTTGAGCCCGAGCCTTTTGTTTGGAAATTAACCATACTACAAGCCTAATTCCTTTTTGTTGATTTCCCCAATTTGCACCCAAATTTGGAGAACTACACACTTTCTTTACTTGAAAAAAAGGAAAAAAATCAAGCAAAATAAATAGAAAAGGGAAAAAATCTTGAAAACAAGGAAATGAAAAGAAAAAAAAATCAAAGACAAAATTATCTTGCTTGTTCAATAAAAGAAGATTCAAAAGAAAATAAAAGACAAAAAAGTGAAAGATTGAATCATTGTTTCTCCTAAAATTAAATTTGTGCAAAAAGCTTGATACAAAACAGAAAAAGAGTGTGAAGTTCTTCGATTCAAAAAGGCTAAAAGTCATTTTCATCATTCCTTGTCCTAAGCCCCGTTACAACCAAATTTAAAGTGCTTTTGATCTTGTAATTCGGCCCAACTAGTGGTGGAGATGTGATGTATTTGCAAGCCTATGGTAAGACTCTTTTACATGCTTTTGACCTTGAGCGAATTGAGTGAATCCTTTGTGAGTGTGTTTAATTTTATTCCATCTTTGACTTCCTGGTAATTAATTGGGTGATTATTTGCTTGTGCTAAATTGCAATCATTGACTTATTACTTCTCATTTCCTTTCTATTTACCAAAAGAACCCTAGGTTTTGAGTTGCAATAAGCTTGAGGGCAAGCATAATCCAAGCGTGGGAGTATATGATAGGTCTAATATTTGCATATTTTTCACATATATATATACCTATATTTTAGTGTTCTAATCCAACAATAAATCCATGTTTTAACAAGTGTTTGATTTTTTAGGGATTTTGACAACTAAAGGATAATACATGCTTAAAAAAGAGAAGTTTTAGTTGGATTTGGATTTTAAAGAGCACTTAACATAGGAAGAGGAAGTCTACTTCAAGTTGAACTTTTATGTTTTATATTATATTTGGAGTAGGATAGAGTTTTAAATTAAATCTTATTGTAATTCCTTCTCCTAGTTGATGTAAATGACCTATATTATAAATAGGGTCATGAGGAGAAGAGAAATCATTCATCCCATAATTCTCGTTTTTCTCTTCTTTGTTGATTTCCCTTCTCCATGAGTTTCTAAACTCTTTTTCTAGTTAAGGTTTAGGTTTGAGGTTATTCATAAAAGTTTTTAGTGAGATTTCTTGTTCTTTATCTTCTTCATCTATTTCAAGTATTTTTATATCTTTCGGGCTTATTCAACACGTATATATTGGATTATATATATACGACAACCAATCGAGGAATCCTTGATACAAGTGGTAAGTAACCAAGCAACGGGTTAGAAGGTATGAATTCATATTCTTGATAAGTTAACGAATTAGTGTTTTGATAGTTTATGTGCATTGGGTCTCTTAATTCAGTAAAGCTATTTGATAGGTTTTAATTACAAGTGGATTATCTAAGGATTTTAATCTTGATAATAAGAGTTAGTCATTTATGGACTATTAAGTGATTATCTACTAAGTAAGAGAGGTTGGGTTTAATTGTGGATTATCAATTAATCTATAACCTAGCTATTTGAGATTGATGCAGGTTTATCTTTTGTGAAGTTCAATGATCTAAAACTTGGATTAATACACCGAGATCTACCTTAAGTAGAGTTTCTTTTAATATAGAATTCTCATTTACTTTAAATTGCTTTATTCAATTCTACTCAAATTCAAACTCCCCCAATTTACTTTTCTGTTTATAAAATTAATCTCTTACCATTTTCTGTGGATTCGACCCTGCTTATTGCTTCTACAAATTACTTTGAGCAGGTTTTATTTTTGACGGCTTCGACAATTGCTATCATTTATTCACATTCCCAATTGTTTGATTAGTTACCGATTCAAACAATGATAATAGACCTAACTAGCCGAGAATCTTTGAAAGGATTTAAATGTCAATATGCCAATTTCATTTCAATGGCAATATGCCAATTTCATATTTCAATGGCAGTATGCCATCTTTCTTTCCAACTTGGTGTTGTTGGATGTAAGATCACGTTGACAATTGTAAAATTATACAACCATGGATATTATGTTCGCCTTGGATTAGAACTCTAAGAATATGTCTTAAGATTGTTAGAAAAATGATGTTAGTAATACAATAATAATAATAAAACAGTAAAAATAAACACTGATAATATTATTAGATCGAACAGAATAGAATTAACTACAAATAAATCTGAAATTAAAAATAGAAAATCTAATAAATAAACCTTAATTCAATTGAGTAGAAACAAGTTGAGGCATGTTCAAGCACAATTTCCTTAAGATAGATTTCTAGTCACTCCTATGGAGCTTGATATACATTGGTCGTCTGTTTCCCAGGATACAACAACTAGATGATCAACTGTAGTAGCATGCCTGCAGAGATCACGAACTGTAACCTTGCCTTCCTCTATCACCAAAAACACTTTAGAAGATCACATAGTAAAAATAGTAGAAAATCTTTGTGTTTTTGCAGTTGTTAAAAGAATAGTAGAAAATCTCTGTAATTTTTACTGTTATTAAAAAGTTATTCAACCTAGTAGGTTTGCATGCTATTTATAGGGGTAGATGTTTCTTAGGAAATAAAACTTGTGAATTATATGAATTTTATTTGAAATAAAATTCATTTATCAAATAGCATTATCACAATAATATCTGAAATAAAAGATAATATCTTATCATATATCTATCCTTTTAATTCTATAATATTCAAAAAAATAATATCCAAATTTAAGGATAATCTCTGATCATTTATCCTTTTATTTGAGATATTAAAAATGCTACATTTAAGGAAATTTATCTCGTAATGGTTAAAATATCTACAAGCCCATGGAGGGCCAAATCGGTCCGGACATTCACGTTACCTATATCATATAGACTTAAGTTGTTTAATAAACACCAAGTAGAGTCTTGTATATAAACATATCCCACGTTTGGTAACCCATAAGTATGAGATATAAGTTTTTCCCTTTTCCTTAACTCAATTCACAAGCCCACTTTGAGCATCAATTTCTCATTCATCACATTTTTTTCCAACAACAAGTTCCAATCCAGTTTTTAACCGACAAAATCAAAAGTTCCTTACAACTATGCTATTCGAATAACAAAAACCTCATCTTATTCACTTTCATACATAACTAACATGAAGCAATCATCATTCAATTTCAACATTAACTAATCAAATTAAACTATCAACCCAAAGCTCTCTAAATCCATTCAGTTATTCAACTCAAAGAGGGAGGATTTAACATATAACACCATGGAATCTTAATCAAAAGCCATGCATTCCTAATTTTAAAGAGATTAGGCATTCATCCTCCAAGACCTTAAAAATCATAGAAAACTTACCAACAAGCTTAGAATTTATCCTACTTCAATTATGGATCCTTGATTAATCAAAAACCTAAGATATGGAAAAATTACTCATGAACACTTATGCTTGAAACTTAACAAAAGTGGTACCAAATAAAAGCTAATAGCAAGGGCTTACCGAATATGTGATTGGATTGAAGAAATGGTGACTATTAAAGAGTAAATTAAATTTAAAGAGCTAGGGTTCTATGAGCATTTATCCATGGTGAAGATGTCTTGGAGAATACAAGAGAAAACTTTCTCTCTTCCTTAACTTGTCGTGGGAAAAAATGGAACCAAAATGGTCAATTTCATCTTTTTATTTAATCAATAAATTTATGATAATTTTAATACAAGACACCTAAAATGGACGACTCATCCATAGATTACACTTGAAAAATTCATAAACTTAGTCCTTCGATTTCCCAAACACTTAAAACGAGCCACATAACTTTATTTACACTCCAAGATCCTTATTTTCCATTCTCCCAATTTAATCATTACTTCAAAAAAACTCCAAATTGAACTTAATAAATTAAAATTAATTGGATTGAATAAATTAGGAACTAGATTTTATTGCAGGAAAATAAATTTCGGTCATCAAAAATAAAAAATCTAATGAGCCGGTTTTAGGGGTGTTAAAGGTGACATCCCCAATGGAGTTTTGTATGCAGTACAGATAGCCCACAATGCATCATCTAAGCACGAGGACCAATCTTTCCTAGTGGTATTGACCACTTTTTCCAAGATGTTTTTAATGAACCGATTAGAAATCTCAGTTTTTCCATTGGACTGGGGATGATACGTTGTGGCCGGTCTATGGTTTACTCCATAACGTTTCAGTGCAGCAGCTACCTGATTGTAGTGAAAATGCTTTTTTTGGTCATTGATCAATGCTCTTGGTGTTCCAAAACAGGTAAAGTATATATTTGTGAAAGAACATTAAAACCATTTAGGCATCATCTTTAGGTACTGCCACAGCTTATATCTACTTAGAAACATAATCCATAGGGACTAAATTATATAGATTGCCAAAAAAAATTAGAAACGGACCCATGAAATCTAATCCCCAAACATCGAATAGCTCAATTTCCATTATTGGCTGTTGTGGCATCTTATTTCTCCTAGATATTGACCCTGTGCACTGAAAACAATCACAGCATTGGGCAAACTCATGAGCATCTTTGAATAATGAAGGCCAATAAAATCCAGATTGAAGAACTTTTGTAGTCGTCCTTATGCCACCAAAATGACCTCCATATGGAGCATTGTGACAATGCTGTAATATCGATGTCATCTCTTCCTTAGGGATACAACGTCAAATTATATTATCATTGCAAACCTTGAACAATTAAGTTTTATTCCAATGATATTTCACTACATCTCTAAGAAATCTTTCCTTCTCGTGCCCAGTTGTACCCAAAGGATTTTTTCCATGCACCAAGTAATTTACAAAATTAGAGACGACAAGCTTTTCATCAGGGAATACATCAACAATTTGCAACTTATTCCCATCTTCGCTGCCTACTTCCAACCACGAAAGATGATCGATAACTTGATTTTCTGACCCTTTGCGGTTTTTTATCTAAATATCAAATTCTTCCAGTAATAAAACCCAACGAATCTATCTTGGTTTTCCATCTTTTTTTTTTTTGAAAAAAAGGTATCTCAAGACAGCATGATTAGTAAAAATTATAATTTTTGCACCCATAAGATAAGAGTAAAACTTATCAAAAGCAAAAATTACTGATAATAACTCTTTCTTAGTAATAGTGTAATTGATTTGAGCTTCAGTTAGAGTTTTACTAGCATAGTAGATCGCATGAAGTACCCTTTTTCTCTTCTTTGTCCTAACACTACTCCCACAGCAAAGTTACTACCATCGCATATTAGTTTAAACGGTTGCTCCCAGTTGGGTGCAACGACGATCGATGCATTCACAAGCTACTTTTTAATTTTCATTGAAAGCATCTAGACATGCATCATGAAAGACAAATTTCATGTTCTGCTCCAAAAATAAGAATAAAGGTTTTTGATCTTCAAAAAATCAAGAATGAATCTTCTATAGAATCCAACATGATCAAGAAAACTTCAAATTCCCTTTATATTCGTCGGTGGCAAAAAAAATTCTACTACATCCACCTTGGCTCTATCAACCTCAATTCCTGCTTTAGATACTCAGCGACTCAACGCAATCCCATTTGTAACCATGAAATGAACTTTTTCCCAATTTAAAACTAGATTAGTGTCTTCACATCGCTGCAATACTTTCCACAGATTATCGATGCAATGGTCGTAGTTATCCCCATACACTGAAAAATCATTCATAAAGATTTCAAGGGAATTATCAATCATATTTGAAAATATTTCCATCATGCACCTTTGAAATGTGGTTGGTGCATTACAAAGACCAAAAGGCATGTGACGGAAGGCAAATGTCCTGAATGGGCATGTAAACATAGTCTTCTCCTGGTCTTCGGGTGCAATAGCAATTTGATTGTAACCAGAATATCCATCCAAAAAACATTAATACTCCTTGTTCGCAAGCCGATTGAGCATATGATCAATGAAAGGAAGGGGAAATAATTTTTCCTTGTGGCTTTATTTAGTCACCTATAGTCCATGCAAATACGCCAACCCGTATCAAATGCGAATAGGGACCAAATCATCAGTATCATTATGACTCGTCGCAAGTCCTACAGGTGATGTATGAAACGTCCATGTATAATGTTATGTATGAATTGCACTCACCTGGGCCATTTATTAGTATGCCTCACTAAGTACTCTTTGATCCTTTCCTTCATTGTACCTTGAACCTCCCTTGATTCGAACTTAACTTCATAATTCAAATAAGTAAAATATTTGTTAGATATCAATCTAACAATATCTTAGACATATTGTCTAAAATAATCATTGGAATACAAAATCTCCAAACGTTTTCCTTTCTTCCTTGTATTGTTCAAAAATTCATTATGGTCCTTAGTGACCACTTTGAACTTCCATTAACCCCTTTCAAGCTTACTAATCAACCTTAGATACAAAGTGTATCAATTCTCATTTTCTGGCAGTTTGCAGTACCTTCGAAGAAATATTTCTATAAAATAATCTATAACTCAGAATTCGACTCCATTTTTTTCTGAAAGAAACTAGATTCGATAATATTTTCAACCATATAAATTAATAGCCCAAATTCAACTTGTACGATTTATGGCGAATTTTCAAAGTCAGTTACAGTGCTGAAATTCGGAACATACTGAGGTTCTATTTTCTGACCTTTCGTCACTTAAAAAATCATATCTTTTGACCCTGAACTCGAAATCAGATTCCGTTTGTTGGGCACAAAACTAGACGAACAAATCTTTATATCGATATAAAATTCACTATCTAAACATTTTTTTTAGAATTTATGGTAAATTTTTAAAGTTACTGCCATAAACCAGTTTTTCTACACAGCTTCCATAAACAACTTCAACTTTTATACTAACTTCTCCTTACTTATCTACTTTTCAATTTAGTCCAATTACTTGCTTTAACCCACCATCTTATGACCTTCTTCATCAAATAATTATTCACAATAATTCTCCTTAATTTTCCTTCTTTACTGAAATAGTCACTAAAATGCAAAGATAAGGATTCAAGCTTCTGAACTTTGCAAATTAGTCCTCAATTCAACATTAGTACCTTAATTCCATCATTACAACTAAAAATCAGATTTAGCCCCCATACAGAACTTCAATTTCGATTTGGTCACTTAACTTTGACAAATTGTCAAAATGGTCACTAATTCAATTCAACATCAATTTAGCATTCTAACTTTATTTTCTTGTCTCTAACATCATTAATAACATAAATACACTCCAAATTCTAAAAATTCAGATTTGATCTTTCAACTTTTCAATTTGTTGAGATGGTCCCTGCATAATTTAACTTAGGGTTTTGCTTCCAAACAACAATTCAAGCTTACTAGATCATTATTTCATCATCACAAGCCCTAAATTAAACTTGAATCCATAAACCCTAATCATCTTCATAAAAATCAAAACATGTAAAACTTAAATCCCAACTCAATATCATGATTTTAACATCATACTAGCTTAATTCTAACTTGAATTCAATCATGGAATCATAAAATCTCAAAAGCCCCAATTTGATCCATAACCCTAATTTCTTTCTCATGAAAATTCTCATCAACCAAGCTTGTATTCCATGAATTATTGATATCAAAATATAGAGCTTGAAGAGTATAACAACTTTGTAGTTGAAGAGATTACCCGAAAATCGAGTTTCGAGGCTTAAATCGATCTTGAAAAGTTTTATTCTTCTTTCCCTCTTTCTCCACGTTTCAAGGCTTTAAATGAACATTTTGCTCATCTTTTCACCATTATTTTAAACATGTGTCTATTAAATGAATATTAAATTCATTTAATAGTGAAATTACAATTTTGCCCTCTTTATCCAATAGTTTAGATTGATTTTATCATTAATCAAGGGCCAAGATTTAATCTTACATTTCATCTTTCCAAAATTTTCCTTATAACTTTTTAAATATTTCAAAATTTCCATTAGGACCAAATGACCAATTTGCCCTCCAATTAGTCTTTATTTACTAGTTTGTTTCCGAATTGCCATTCCATTAAAATTCTAGTTAGAATTCAACCAACCATAATAAAATATTCATAAAATAACATTTTATGACTTTTCCATAGCTTTTGGACCACTCTCCAAAATTTCCATTCGATCCAATATACCGATATATAATCCTTTACTCAGAAATAAACTGCAGGATTCATCTTGAATCAAACTAAAAATATTTTCAACACTTGGAAATGACTTTTATAACCTTTCTCTATCATATGGCAAAATTTCAAAATTTTCCAGTTCGATTCGGGTATCCGAATTCCACTTAAACTTTAACTGTGATTTTCCCAATAATCGAAATATCAGATCGAACCAAAATCTTCACATTCGATCCACACCCTTAGGTGATCTGTTTGTTTATGAAATAAAAACCCTTAAATTTTAGGAAATTACAACTTTAGTCCCCAAAGTTTATACTTTAGCCATAAAATTTTCAAAATTTACATTTTGGTCACTAGAATTTTAAACTTCAATTCCCATTCCAATTTTCCTTGAAATTAAACCAAACTTTAAGAATACCTTATTCAATTCACTGTCTATCACATGATACCTTTAAACCTTAGAATTTTCCTTTCCAAAACCCATAATTAAAGAAATCCTAACTTTTGCATTTTTGTCATTTTAGTCACTAAGTTAGCTTTTAAGCTATTATCTTAGTACTAAATCCTTAATCAACTTAGTAAATTTTAGGGTATTACATGTATTGGACATTATTCTAGACATAGACCATCTTTTTGGATTTATTTATTTATATATACCCATACCCGGGTAAAATTAGGGTATTACAACTGCCCTTTTTTGCTCATTGTTGTGGAACAGGAACAGGAATAGGGCAAGGACTCTAAATACCCAAATTTTGCCTGAACCTTCTGGCTGTCATTAATCTGCAAGTTTTTCCTATTATGAAATTTCACTCCTTTTCTTCTTAAGAAAGCTTGAACAAGTCCTTATTACAAACTTTCCAATCTTTCTACCAAATCTGACTGCGGAATTTGAACTAGTTCTCCCCCATGAACCCGTTCATTTTTCTTGACGATGCTAATTGTTTTCTTTTCAGCAGTGACAAACTGGCGAGCTATTCTTACTTGGAACTCTGTATTCTTTGCTAATCAAAATCTTTTTATTGGGAGCTTTGGATTCTTTGCTCAACAAATCTCTTCATATTGGGAGCTTCGAATTCTTCGCTGGGCGAACTCTTCAAATTAGGAGTTCTTTCTTTGCTGAGCGAACTCTTCACGTTAGGAGCTCTATCTTTGTTGAGCGAACTCTTCACACTAGGAGCTCTATCTTTGTCGGGCGAACTCTTCTCATTAGGAATTCTTCTTTTTTGGGCGAGCTATTCTCATTAGGAATTTTTATTTGCTGGGAGAACTCTTTACATTAGGAATTCTTTGATCTTTTTTCATTTCCTGTCAAAATGGATTAAAAATTCTTGTATGCGGGTTATCATGATCCTAATTTCTATGTATGATGCATGAACTATAGTGTATTGAGATCAATTAGGCAGCTTCCGCCTCTTGAAAGAATCGTTTGGCTTTTTCTTCGTTTGGCTTTTTCTTCATTAGGCTTCCACATCGACTCCCAGTCAACTTTAACATTTTATCTCACATTCGAGATTAGCCTTTGAAACCTCCATTCTATGTTTCTAACTCATTGCTCTAAAACGCCCTTTCGAGTTTTCATTTTAGATTGCTTTTCTCAAAGCCCCTTTCGGGTTTTCACTCTGGTTTTTGTTTTTCATCTTTTTGTTTTTTGTTTTTCTTTAGAGGTGACCTTTCGGGTTTTTACCTCAGTTTTTCTTCTTTCTTTTTTTCTTTTTTTCTTTTTTTGAAAGAAACTTGACCAGACCAATCACGTCACTAGAGAAATAGACCTTGACCATTCAACAACCATTCATGTTTACATAACATTGTAACCACCAAAAATTTGGTAATTAAAAGGTCTGTAACAAGCCTAATCTTGAATAGTGTTTAAGTTTTGTCGAATCCAAGAACCTTTTAAAGACAATGGTTCAATTTTCTTTCTCAACAGAAGAACATGGAGTTACAGACATTCTTATTCAATTTGGGAAATCTGAGGGACAATAACAGCCCCAGATGCAGTAACACTGCCATGGCTCGACGATATCTCAAAAGCATCTTTAAACTTCAAAAACTGTCCCAACTAATATACTGCCAAGTAAGCATAGAAAATAGGGGCAACGATAGAAACAGAGTGTTGGTTTTTTTATACACATAGGACAGAGAATGGAAAAGTTCCTATAGATCATCAGTCGAAAAGCTAACCTGATCCAAGATTACATAATAATGTGTTGGCCTTGCGGTTCTAAACATATCAGCACGAGCACGGAGAGAAAAAATCATCGTTCTTCGGGTGGAAGACTTTGTTGTCAATAATAGTTCCAGGTTCCACATTGTTCGAGGACTCCTAAAGCCTCTATACTCAATCTAATGCTTCATAATTCTTACATTTATGTGTACTTGTCGGTGTGAGATTCGACACTGTCTTTACTTTATTCACTCTTCTCAATATCCAAGAGTGCTACATTTCACCTGCATCTTTCAAAACATAGTAATACCAAGAAATATTATGCTTTTAATGAATTATACTAATTTACTTGCAAGATGCTTCAGAAATAAAGGAAAGCTCGAAAGAGAATTCATGAATTTTACTGAGGGTTATAAGTAGAAATACAATGAGATTTGAAAAGTCATGGAAAACTAAAATAAAAAAATCAAGAAACAAAGTTAGCTTCCCAAGTATTCACAACATGAGGGATTACACAACTCTATTGACTAAACATAGCTTTGAGTTCAAACCCTTGTTTAACATACTTCGAATGTTGTCAAGATGTCTACAGCTATGAAATTCCTTTCAAAATACCAAGTGTTCGAGGGGTTTAAATTGCTGGATGCATATTCTCAACGCTTCATCCAATTTACCTCAGATAGAATTCAGAGAGACATAATTTCAACTTCAATTAGAAGTACAACTTCTGTTTATAGACCAAAGAGTAAGGGGTTACCCCCATGGAAGTTCGTACTGAAGTCCGGTATGTGAACAAAGAAAAGGTTGCTTCTCATGCCAATGTTTTTAAGTCTATGTTGTCTTCAATATGATCTTCTTGAAGTTCTTGTTTGCTGCCTCCACTGCCCCATTCATCTTAGGGCGATCATTCATAAAATTATGGTACATTATTTTGAATTGCTCACGCGCTTCTGCTATTACTTTATTGTTGAAATTGGTAGCATTATCAGTGATAATTCTTTCTAACAATCCATATCGACAAATAATCTATTTCTTCAAAAACATACAAATTGTGGATCTTGTAGTATTGGCATGTAAAGCTGCTTCCACCCATTTGGTAAAGTAATTAGTGACCACAAGGATGAAGCGATGTCCATTAGAAGCTTTGGAATAAATCTGACTGATAACATCCATGCCCCAGACAGCAAATGGTCACGGTGAATTCATTGTGTAAAGAGGTACTGGCGGGGAATTAATCTTGTCAGCATATATCTGGCACTTGTGACGTTTCTTAGCATACTCAATGCAATCTCCATCTATTGTTGACCAGTAATAACCATATCTCATTATCTTTCTGGCCATTACAAAGCCATTTGCGTGTGTCCCGTAGATTCTATCATGCACTTCTGCTAAAATATATCTAGTTTCTCGGGAATTGATGCATCTTAACTAGGTTTGATCTTTGCCCCTTTTATCCAGGATTTCACCATCAAGCACATATCCTGAAGCCATCATTCTAATAGTTCTTTTTTCATTATCATTTGCCTCCATGGGATAAGTCTGGAATTTGATGTATTGCAAGATATTGAAATACCATGGATTTCCATCTTCCTCCTCTTCTATGTTGTAACAGTGAGCATAGGTATCATAACTCTGCATTGAAATTGGCATCATATCCTTAAGTTTATTTGCTAAAAATACCGAAGCTAGTATAGCTAAGGCATTTTCCATTTGATTATATTCCATGGGGATGTACGCGAAAGTGACTTCTTCAACCTCTTTTATCAACTCAAGGATCAACTTTCGATATTCAATCAACTTTGCATCCTTTGTTTCTCACTCTCCACGGAGCTGGTAAACAACCAATGTTGAATCCTTGTATACTTTCAAAATTTCTATCTTTCTTTTAATAGCAGCTCGCAAGCCCATGACACAAGCTTCATATTCTGCCATGTTATTGGTGCAAAGAAACTTCAATTTACTCATAAAAATATAGTATACATTTCTTGGGGAAATCAATACTGCTCCAATTCAACGTCCCAGGGCGTTAACAGCTCCATCAAAGTATAATTTCCATGTTTCATTCTCTGAGGTGTCATTTTCTTCTGTGGAGATATTCATCACATCCTCATTTGGGAAGTCAAAGTTTAGGGGCTCATAATCTTTTGAAGTGCGACTAGCCAAGAAATCAACTATGGCACTTCCTTTTATTGCTTTCTGACTTACATATACTATGTCAAATTTTGACAACAACATTTGCCAACGAGCCAATCTCCCAGTCAACGCTAGCAATTCCATCAAAAACTTCAATAGATCAAGTCAAGATATCAACCAGGTAATGTGATACAAGTACTGTCTGAGTCTGCGAGTTACCCAGACTAAAACATAACACAATTTTTGAATTGGAGAATATTGTACTTCGCACTTTGTGAACTTCTTGCTCAAGCAATAAATGGTTCTTTCTTTCTTTCTCGTATCATCATTTTGCCCCAGGACACATCCCATCAAGTTTTCATAAACTGTCAAGTAGAGAATAAGCGGTCCCATTAGAGCATTTGTCAAATATTTCTTAATTTTATCGAGTGTCTCTTGGTATTCCTCAACCCACACTCTTGGATTATTCTTTTGAAGTAATCTGAAGATTGGATCACATTTATCAGTCAATTGGGAAATAAACTGAGAAATATAATTCAACCTTCCAAGGAAACCTCGAACTTCTTTCTGTGAGCTTAGAGGTGGAAGATTCTGAATTGCTTTCACCTTGTTTGGATCAATCTGAATTCCTCTCCTACTAACAACAAAACCTAGGAGTTTCCCTGATATAACCCTAAAAGTACACTTATTCGGATTGAGTTTCAACTAGTACTTCCTCAATCTCTGGAATAATTTCCTCATGTTTTGAACATGCTCTTCCTCAGTCTAGAACTTAGGGATCATGTCATCCACGTACACCTCAATCTCTTTTTGCATCATGTCGTGGAAAAGGGTTACCATGGCTCGTTGATATGTTGCCCCAGCATTCTTCAGTCCGAAAGGCATCACTTTATAACAATATGTACACTATATGGTTTTGAAGGTTGTCTTTTCCATATCTTTAGAATTCATTTTTATCTGATTGTAACCCTAGAAGTCATCCATGAAAGAGAACCATGAATGCCCCGTCGTATTATCAACCATAATATCAAGGTGAGGTAGTGAAAAATTATCTTTCGGGCTTGCTTTATTCAAGTCTATGTGGTCCACACATATGCGTACCTTTCCATATTTCTTCGGCACTGGGACTATATTAGCCACCCATTCTAGATATTTGGCCACTTTAAGAAACCTGTCCTTGATCTGTTTCTGTACCTCTTCTTTAATTTTTAATACCATTTTCGGTCTCAATCTTCTGAGCTTCTGTTGAACCGGTTTACATTATGGTCTTATAGGTAGTTTATGCACCACTATGTTTGTGTCCAATCATGGCATGTCCTGATAAGACCAGGCAAAGACATCTTTGAACTATCGTAACAAATCAACCAGTTCTTGTCTTGTTTTTGGCGAGAAAGCAGTACCGATCTTCACCTCTCTTTTAACTTCATCTGTGCCTAGATTCAAGATTTCTATCTCTTCTTTATGAGGCAAGATCTGTTTGTCTTCTTTTTCTGCCATCCTCAGTAATTTGTCAGGGATTTCATATTATGTCTCATCTTTACACTCATTGACTTTCATTAGACAAGCGTACTGCTCAAGATCAATTTTAATAATAGATTCAGAATCATTCGTGCGATTAATACTTGAAGACCTGCAAATGAGAATAATAATATATTTGGAATGGAATGTGGAAAAACAAGAAACATGTTTGCAATTTGAGAATCAAAATGACATCATCTTTATTGGAGTAAATGTATAATAGCCCTTTACAGAAAATCCCTTATACTCGCAGAATAAAGTACAAGGTGGCTATAGGCATTACTCTGCTTTGAAAACAAAAGAGAGATCATCTGACGTCCAATTATTTAGTGCTTCACCAGTGAAGCATAGAAGAATCATTTCCAGAAATTTGCCAGGCTGAGATCCTTCAAATATACCATTAACATACAGTCCCTCCATGATCTCACCAAAAATCTCCCTTTCCTCTAGCTTCACAGTTTATTATCCTTCTCAAGTTGTTTTTCAACATTTTAAAACCCACGAGACTTGCAAATGCAAGTCAAGTCTGGGAAAGTCATGAGTTTACTAGAAACTTATGCTCCCAAAAACTGAGCCCTCCTTCTATCTTCTCTTTGCTTCAAATCTCTCTGCCTTTGCTAAATGTTCGGCTTAAACCAGAGTCTAAAATGATCTTTCATCATGAGAGCAGGTTTTAGGTGTAGGCATCCCTGTAGATTATACCCAAATCATTTTCTTGTCCTTGCTCCTCTGACAAGGGTTTCACGAACAATCATATTTGGATAGTTTGACAACCTCAAACGGGGTATCGGCCTCCCTTCAGCAATAAAGGTTGTATTTATAAACTCGAAGGCTCTAAACGAACATTCTAAAGCATTCTCATATAACTTGATGTATGGGGCGTCAGTGAATACGGAGGCGATAATGTCCTCCTCTGCCCCAATACTGATCAAATTTCCTTCTATTACAAATTTTAGCTTCTGATGTAAGGATGACGGTACTGCTCTGGCAGAATGAATCCAAGGCCTACCCAACAAGAAATTATAGGTTAGTTTAATGTCCATTACCACAAAGTTAACATTGTAAACCACAGGTCTGATCAACAGTGGGACCTCAATCTTTCCCAACACATCTTGGGTTGTTCCGTCAAAACCTCTTATAGTATTCTTATAAGTTTTCATATGTGAATCGTCAATTGGCAACCTCTACAATGTAACCATCAGGAGGACATTTAATGCTGGCCCATTTTCGATTAACACTTTTAGAAGAACATACACTTTACAGTGGGTTGTTATATTTAGGGCTTTAACAAATCCCATTCCTCTTTCTGGGATCTCATCATCAGTAAAGATGATATAGTTGTTCGCAGTAATTTGGTTCAAAATTTTATCCAGTTTGTTCACTGGTATATTGCTCGAAAAAATGTTTGATGAAGCACCTTGATCAGAGCATTCTAATGCCCTTCTAAACTCAACAATAGTTCAAGGATAGATATTCTATCCTGTTATCTCTTTACCTATTCAACTATGTTGTACTCGCTGTGTTTCAAAAACTATAGAAACTCCTAGGCTTGTTCTTCAGTAATGAGCTTATTTATCTTTAGAGGTGGCTCTTCCCCTAAAATTCTCTTCGGCACTATAGTTGTATTCCCTTTCACCTTTTCAGCTTCTTTAGATGTCTCTAGTGAGTAACATCTTCCGCTTCTAGTGAAGTGCCTGACCTCATTTACTAACTCAACATCAAGCTTTACACTCATTTTTTTCTTCAGGCATCGTATTTTCTTCACTCAATGATTTTACCTCTTCCTGTGGCCCTGATCTCTCAAGTATGGTTACGTTGGCTGCATAATTCCATGGAACCTTGTGAGTATCTTTAAAACAAAAGGGCGTCGGATGAGAAATCACCACCCTTAGAGTCACTGTCGGCTTGTTTTCATTAGACGAACTTTCAACCTTTGGCCTAGCAGAAATGACCAATGGCTTGTTCACCCCATACCTGACTCTAGAATTCTTAGAGGTACACGCTTCTGCTTCCTTCTTCTCACCCATTTTTTGAAGAATTCCATATCTTTATTATCCATCATTTTCTGAATCAAACACCTAAATTCAAGGCAGTGTTGAATCTCATGACCATCCTCCTGATGATATTCGCAGTATAGACATGATTCTATTTCCTTTTCAATCTTCATGTCTATTTGTATCATCTCAGCATTGTACAATTTTTCAAATACCCATTTTAGAGGAGATCTGACCTTAGATACATCAGTATTTAGTCGCTTGGTCTTATCATCTTCTTCTATAGCATTCACTCCTCTTCTTCTATGGTTGGGCAGAGGATTGGCCGCAATATTGGGTTCATCAAACTTCAAAACCCTAGTTTTAATCAAATTCTGAACCACTTTCTTGAAAGTAGTGCTACTTTCGATAGTATACCCTGGAATCCCAGCATGGAACTCACAATGAGCGTCTGGATTATACCATGTAGGGTATGGAGGTTGTAGAGGTGTATGATAATACGACCTCACCAGATCTGCCTCGTAAAGCTATGGGTATAGTTCTGCATATGACACTGGTATGGGCGTGAAGTTTATTCTGTCATTTTTTGAATCTTGGGGATCTTTCTTATTTGTGTTCTGAAAATTTCCTAACGCAACACCATGCGGCTTAATCGTGACATTCTTCAGGACTTCATAAGTGCTTGTATTGTTAACCTCATTGTCTTTTCTTTTGCAACTTCTGCGAGAGCTTTCACTATTTTCAATTCTCTCACTTTTGATCGTTGCTTCAATTAGCTCACATGTCATTACTATGTCAGCAAAATTCTATGTAGCATTGCTGATCAATCGCTTAAAAAGTGGCCCCCTCAGAGTCTGCACAAAGATATAAGCAACCTCACTTTTCATTAGCGGTGGTTGCACCTGCGCTGCCACGTCTCTCCACCTTTGTGCATATTGGCAAAGAGTTTCATTAGATTGTTGCTCCATTCCTTGCAGCATAACACGGCTAGGAATCATCTCAGCTATATGTTTATAATGCTCTAAAAAAGCACCAGATAAATCCTTCCACGATCAGATATTTACTCAATTCAACTGTGTACCAACGTGTTGTCGAGCCCGTTAGACTATCCTGGAAACAATGGATCAACAAATTTTCATCTTTCAGATACGCGGCCATTTTGTGACAATACATTGTAAGATGGGCCGACGGACAAGTTGTTCCATCAAACTTCTCAAAATCTGGTACTTTGAACTTAGGAGGAAGAACCAATTCAGCAACCAAGCTCAAGTCAACTGCACTAGATCCTCGTTTGTTCACCTTCTACAATTCAAGTAAGTGGTCTTCCAATTCTTTACAACGTTCCTCATACTTTTTTTCAATTTTGGCTCTGATCTTCTCAATTTAATTGATGGTATTCAAGTCTGAAACTTCATCACCACTTTCGAAATTTGCCCCGATATGATCGTAATGACTAGCAGTAGCTCCAGCAAAATTAATTTGAACCTTCTTCGTAGGAGGTGGCCTCTCAGGATTTTCCCTCATGTGAGATGTAATGTCAGCTTGGTAATTCATGTCATTTAAGGTGCCTTCATGTGTTTTGCCTTTTCCAGGCTTCTTTGGTCCTAAAAGAGCGGTCAACTGAGCAACTATCTCCCGCAGGGCTTGAGCAAATTAGTATTTCATAGACTGTTCCATTCATTCAATACGGTTCTGTGTTTCTACTCGATCATTCCCCATACTAGTAATTCTATCTTCTACTGTCATAATTTTGGAGCGCAAATGTGTTCCGTATGAATGTAGAATGATTGTGGTTTGTAAATCAAACTGCCATAGAACATTTCTGTATTAAAAAGAGTTTTGAATTTTGCAAAATGTAATACAATGTATAAATGATTGGATGAATGAATATGCGTATGCAAAAGGTATCGAATTCATGAACTAGTCTTTAGGAAACATTCATTAACTAAAAGATCCGAGTACAAAGAAAATATAATTTCTCCTACAGGAAATAGCTAGCCCTAGATCCTAAATTGATCACTTCATTCAATATCCTAATCAAAACTTGTCTAAGTTCAGTGTCAACGTTAATGTCAGGGCATCGTAACAGCCCTGCGCTTCTTCAAACAAGATCTGCACGTATTGGGCAATCCCTTCTATCTGGTTCTTGAAGCTAATCATCTCGTGACTTTGTTTATGGATTGTTTACTCTGGTGCTTCAAGATTACCCTTCAGTGACTTATCTTCCTGGTATAGTGCTCCCTCATAACCTGTGAGCTGATCCATCAAGCTTTGTACCACACTTTCCAACTCTGTCACCCTTTTCTTCAATCTTTCATTCTCTTGTTCCATCTTGACTTTGTCCTAGTTGTAATACTTTGTAATCATTTGATCCAGTTGTGACACTTGAGTCATTAATTCAAAATTATGGGCTTGTTTTTCTTTTAACTTCTCCTTGGCTTTGTTGTTTGACTCTCGCAATTCTCGAGCCTTTTCTCATACATCTTCTTTTAATTATTCTTTCCCTTTGTCATTTCACTTAGTTGTTCAGACAGGTCCTTAATCATCTTGCTTGTTCTTTCCTTTTGCTTTGTTTTACACCCAGCATGAATTTCTTGTAAATCCTTCAAGTCTTGACTGATTTTTCTATTTTGTTCTCTGGGATCCTTTTCCTTTTCTTCATGAACATTCACTTGCAACTTCGTCACAGTGAACTCATTTGTGAGATCATTTATTCTTTTCTCATACCCCTTCAAATCCAATTCTCGGTCATGTTTTAATTTCTCCAATGCTGATGGCACATTCCTAGCAGGTTCATTGGATGGGCCAGTGTCTCATTGGCTTCTCTGGAGTATGTTGTCATTAACCCTCTGAACCTTTCATTCTTCGTATCACAGCATGACTTCCAACTCCTAATAAGGGTTCACCCTTCTTGGCATTTCCCATGCTTTTGCAGTTTGGCTTACCTTCTCCTTGTAATCGTTTATCTTATGTGCATATTTGAATCGTGCCATGTCCGCTGTATCTGGTATGAACTACCTTGAGGTGAATTTTCTCGACATCAATAAAAGGAAATAATCTGTTCCTCCCTAGATTCTTGGTAGTGGGACCCAATCTCTGTCTCCACATCGATATAGATAAGTTGTTACCCTATTCAGCCACAGAGCTCTCTATACAACATTTGTATCTTTCATGTCCTTAAAATATTCTTTCCATTACTCTTCTTTCTTGTTTTCTTTCAGGCAACTAGCAATGTGTTCTTCTATCAGTGAGGAGGTACTAAGATGCATGATGGCTCTATAAGATGTATTCCACCTATGTCCTCTAAATCAAATTTCTAAAACTGTGCACTACCCCAAAACCTTTTGTCTCCTGACTTCTTATACGCGGTCAATGATCTATAAGTCTCAGCTAAGATTGCGGGTACCAAATTTACACTTTTTTCTAGTTGTTCGAATAGCCCTAACGTTAATGGATCAATATGCTCTGTAGTTCTTGGAAATAATACCAGCCCATATATGCACAAGGCGTATAGGCTCCTCACCTTGGCCGGTTCATCACTCGCTAGTATCAATTCCTTAAGGACTTTCCAATTTATACACCGTTTGTCCTCATTCTGATCGGTACTATCATTGTTAGCTATCTTGCCATTAAAACACTCTTCGTTCTTGCCCATGAACAATCTCAATTTCTTCTTAAAACCAAATTTATTGTTGGGTCTAGTGTAAATCTTATTACTTCGAATTTTGGGATAGTGTATCAAGGCCTCATACTCTTCGAGCGTAGGTGTCATGTCCACTTGCCCAAAAGTAAAATAGTTGTACGCTGAGTTCCAGAATTGAACCATTCCTCTAAGAAACTCTCGATCTATTTGAACGTACAATAATAGGGCTATGTCACCAAAATCTTATTGAAAAGGTACTTTTATATCGTTTCCCACTGTTCCCATATGGCTCTAACCTACGGTAAACAATCATTGGGCTTTGTGTTTAGCTTAACGTAACTCTTCATCTGTGATATGTCACCCTTACGAAGGCTATCCCCTTTTTTATGTCGAGTTTACTCTGACCATGTCCAGACTGCAATATTGTCTTCTCCCAATTTCTTGGACCCTTTAGCCATATCGAATACTTCCTAATCTACTGATTCCCGAACTGATACCAAAATAATGCAACATGACATGGTTCATTTTAAAGCAAAAGAATAAGATAAAATAAACAAACAAAAAGAAACTTGTGTCAGTACTGTGAACTAATATTGAAAACAAATAAATGAATTAAAATCACAGTAAAGCAGATAATATTAAGCAGAGATGATAACTATAGAAGCGTATTTAAACCGATAGCACTTTGTCCTAGGTCCCTGTCTGGCTCTAGCGGGGTAGGTTTCTAGATTACAGCATGTGGTTTTCGTTCTAGACTCTAAGTACCCAAACTGTCGTTACTATCTACTACGACAGCAAGACAGCGATTCGGGAGTATATGGCCTCTTATATCGGAGGCGTGTACCTCACATTGTATAAGGTTGGTATACCAGAAGAAAAACAAAATTCCAAACTCGGAGGTGAAGAGCCTCACGTTGGATCATGTCTCGCTCCCACTTAAGGGTGAAAAGCCCGAGCATAAAGCTTATGCATGAATGACAGATATATCATACACAAAAGCTACCTCCATTTTTCTAAAAAATCCATCCAATAATTATTGGAGAAATTAAATTCAAATTACCATTCTAAATGTCAAAATGCCACCTAAAATTAATTAATTAGGCCTTATTCTCGAATGTATGTCCCTAGCGGAGTCACCAAGCTGTTGTGACCATTTTTAAACGAGGTGTGAAAATAGCCCGTGATTTATTTTGCAAAATAGGGTTTTGACCCTTTTTAATTCATTTTATCTTGAAAATTTAGTTTTCTTATTAAATCAGGTTTTTCATTTAATTAACCATGAAAATTTGATTTTCTTTTTATTTAATCTTAAAACATTTGGAGTCGCCACCACTCACTTTGGTAGACCGGACACCATAAAACAACCAGAGAATCGTTTTTTAAAAAATTTGGGTTTGAGAGTCGGTTACGTGTGGAGAAGGATTAGCACCCCCCACAAACTCTCGTTATCAGTACCTTTTAATTTTACGTGGAATTTTGGCATTTCGGATAATAACTTGTATTTAATTTAACCATAATTATTAAATGAATTTTAATTCCGAATGGAGATATCCTTTTATAAGGAAATATATTTTCGGAACGAATGTGAAATTAGAAGCGTCCAGTTGCTTTAGGACACTTCGTTTTATATTCAAAAATATATCCCAACATAAAAAGTTTTGATGCATGTCCAGTTATTGTCTTGTTGATTTTAAGTTCTAACCTAAAAGACTCAAATTAATTGAATTATTTAAAACTATGAATATTATCAAATTTATGGAAATTATGAAATAACACCTAATTGCTTGAGCACTATTCATACTAAACCCCAACTTTAATAATATTCCTAATTTAATCGATGAATCTAGTTATTTAAGTTCTAACCCTAATTAAGACTTTAGTTTAATTAACTTGATTAATTTCATATTCTAGGTTAAAATGTGTATCAAATATTCTACTTAAAAGCCCCCTTGAATAACATCTCATTGCAATGAGACACTATTCAAATTAGAACTTAAAAGCTTTCCTTTTAACACGCGTTTATTTGCTACAATGATCTCTCTTATTTTAGTCATTTAACTCTTAATTAAAGAACTTAGTATCTAAGGCTCTAAAAATTATATCTAAGTGAATTTAATTATCTAACAATATACTATATGTTATATTAAAAACCATGCATCAATCAAACATTAATCAAAGCTATAGCTTAACAAAGGAAGTTAGGGACCAAATTGGATTATTATCAAAACTGAAGAACTAATTTACAAAGAAAAAGTGACTAAATTGAAAAGAATTAAAATGTGGGAGCTGGATTATAAGAAAAGAGAAAGAAAGGCACGGGCTTATCAGGGGGTTCGCGGGCCCCTAAGCCCGCGAATAGCGCCTATAAAAATGCCTATTCATATATCTCGTTTTCCTTTTTTTCCTTTTTTTGATTTCCCACTCTCTCTTCCTGCTCTCTCTCTATATTATCCTATGAAATAAACATCCCATTCCCAGAAAAACCCAACAAAACAGATTAAAACTCCAAGCTTTTGCTTGGTGTTTATCCTTGTTCTTCAAGAACAGGATAAACACCAAGAACACCGACACTACTTCATCGCCCATTCTACCATTTAATCCTCATCCACTGTCCTCCGTCCACACTCTGGTGTTTATCGACTACCAGGATTCAAATCCCGGCCGCCGTAGGTGACGCCAGCCGTCGCAAGGCAATTTTCGGCCGCCGTTCCTCTATCGTGCCAAAACCTTAAACTCCCCAAAAACTCCATTTTGCCATCCTAAACCTAGATCTAAGGCTCGATTCGTCAGAATCACCCCTCTTCCCCGCCTAAATCTAACTAACCGAACCCAAATCCTCTCATTTTCAACTCCTTCATGCCTTTAAACTCTCGCAGGCCACCAAACAAGATAAGTCGTGTTCTTTTTTATTATTCCTACTATTTTGTTGTTTAAAGCTTAGATCTGATTACCTTTTTATGTGTTTATTTACAGGAAACAAAATCGAAGGAAAAAAACTACCTTCTGATGAACTCCGGTTGTGGCGTGGCGACTCCGATCGTCTTCTCTTGTGAACGCTTCATCTTTTAGGAGACCTCACAGCTTTCGATAATCTTCTCTCTCTCCTCTTCAATTATTTCTGTAATTATTTAACCATCATTATTTTGATAATTTCTATCTCTTCCTTTATATAGGATAGTGCATCGTGACATCATCGCTGATGTCACATGCATAACGTTAGAGGCCGAGAAAACCATTATCCGTGTGATAAGCTTTTGGACCAACCAGGGACTACCACGTGGCTATTTTAGGCAGGAAAACTAAATATTTGGTTTTGTTGGATATTAGAATGGGCGGGAAAGATAATAACATATGTAATTGGGCTTAAATTGGGCTTTTGGGATTTTATATGTATTTGGACACTTGTATTAGACATTATTTTGGATATGTGCTATCTTTTTGGATTTATTTATTTATGCTAAATATTTATTTATTTATATATACACATACCCGGGAAAAAGTCTGTTGGAAAAAATAAACCTATCCACACGAACAAGCACATCCTTTATTTGTCTATTTGGATGAGTCAGAGATCTATCTACTAATTGCATTTTGACTACAATGGTTTTTATTTCTCCAATGCCCAACTTTTGAAAAGTTGACATGGGCATTAAATTGATACTAGCTCCCAGATCACAAAGAGCTTTGCTGAAGTAGAGGGTGGATATTAATGCACTACACTTCTTTGTGAACGCAATGGTTTCTATAGCACTGAGCTTCTTCTTTTTGGGCAAGATTTCCTTCATGAATTTTGCATAATTAGGAATTTGTGTAAGAGCATCAATCAAAGGGATTTCCACTGTAAGTTGTTGCAAAGTATCTTAAAAGAATTAAAATTGATGATCAGCCTCAGTGTTCTTAAATGTTTGAGGAAAAGGTGGATATTCTTAAATCTTTGAAGAAAAGGTGGATAAGGATTATTTGTTGGTTGCGTCGACATTGGGCATTGTGGCGACAACTTAGATTGTAAAACTGATGGAAACAGAGTAATAACTAGAAGAGCATTACCCGTCTTATCATCATTTATTCCATCCTCTATTGTATGATCAGGCTTAAAGGGCTCTCATCATTCATGATTAGATATAGATGTTGGTTGTATCAAGTCATCTGTCTGTTTGCCACTATGGAGAGTAATAGCCTTGCAATGCTCCTTACCCTTTATCACCGGACTCTCAGTATTGCTAGAAAGTGCACCTGGTTGTCAAGAATTCATGGCAGTAGCTAACTACCCCATCTGAGCTTCCAAAGTACGGATCGATGAAGATGACCTTGCATTATAGCCTCTGTGAGAGAGAAATGGCCTCGCATCATTTCCTCAAAAAGAGCAAATGGATCAGATATAGTTGATGGAGCATAATGACTGGTTTGTGACTGTATCTAAGATGTTGCTCTATATTTTGATTGTGCACCATATTGTGATTGATGAGTTTGTGAAGAAAGATGTTGTGGTTGAATCATATTCTATTGTGACTGCAATGGAGCTTGTGGTGTAAACTGTTGCTGCGAATAACTGAAATTGCCTTGTCGCATACTAGAGTTCCCTTGAAAGGAATTATTCCTAGAGCATAATACTCTTGAATTATGCGCCAAATTAGAGTTATCCCAAGATTGTCAATTAACTGTGTTGTAAGAAGTACCCATGTTATTGCCTTTCATGTTGCTGACATAACTAGCATTTTTTGCATGCTATGGGCAATCTTCATAGCTATGGTTCTCGCCACAAATCTCACAAGAGAATTCAAGTTGCTCATACCCTCCATATTCTTGATTTTGTTCTCCAAAGAATAAATCTTAGCCTTTAGAGAAGAAATATCATCAAGTTCAAACACTCTTGGTGCAGCCTTACATAAAGCAGCTCTTGAAATAGGATATTAAGAATCATTCTGATTAAATTGCTCCAACACACCAACAGTAGTGGTATAAATGCAATCAAGTAGAGGTCCATTAGATGACCCACCGACAAGATGTCTTGTGGCTGTATTCAACCTATTGTAGAATATTTTAATTTGAGTTTCTTGTTGAAGGCCATGGTTGAGACATCGTCGCAACAGACTTATATCTTTCCCATATAGTGCGGAGAGTCTCATCATCCAACTGATAGTAGGCTGTAATATCATTCCTCAGGCGTAAGTTCATTGATGGTAGATTAAAGCGTAAAACAAATTACGTTGCAAGATCATTCCATGATGTAATAGATTTAGCAGGGTTTGCCACGAAACCACATGTGAGCTATACCCTGCAAAGAATATGGAAACAATTGATTTCATAAGGTGTCATCAGGAACACATTGTCGACTACATGAAGCACAAATTAAAATGAAGGATTGAAGATGCTCTCTAGAGTCTTCATGTGGTAACCTCGCGTACAGCCCATTTAAGTTTATCATTTGAAACATAACCGGTTCCAAATCGAAATTCCCAGCTTGAATAGGTGGTCTAACAACTCCCGGTTGCAAATCGTCCAACTGGGGAATAACAACCTCGTAGGTTGTTCTATTCTGGGCTGGTGGATACAATGGTGGTTTTTTAGAATCGTGAGGGATACCCTCGTTGTTAGGCTGTCTGCCATCCCACATGTTCTCAAATTTGTCATCTAAAAGTTCTCTCAACTTCTGGATCTGGAATGAAGAGTGGTGTGGCAACACTTCTGGTCATACAACACCTATAAAACTTAATAAAAAGAAAAGGAAATAACAAAAAGAAAACTATTAGAAACAACTACAAACTAAATAAAGAAAATGGAATTGCAAGCAGAAACAAAAAAAGCAAATAACATCATCCCCGATAACGGTACCAAACTTAATCGGTGTTAAAACGTCACACTCTATGTGCAAGAAAACATTGTCAATGCAAAAATAGAAATATGAGGTTCCTGTTAGATACCGATCCTATGAGGATGAGTATCTAGCTTAAGTATTATGTGGCTACAAGCAATTCTGTAAATGGAAATAATGTGAGTGTAATGGTAGAATAAAGAAATAAAGTAATGAGTAATAGATCAATTGTGGTAGCAAAAACAACAAGAATAAAAGAGTAGAGAAATATTATGATAAGATTTGGATACCCTCGGTTCAGCTCGACAAAAAATCAAGTACACTCAAAGAAGTACGATGGCTCAATTTGCAAGTAAAAAGTTAAGCTCGCTCACTAACTTTCGTTCACTCTTCAACTTTTGACGCAAAGACATAGATCGGCTACAACTCTCGTTATAAGTCGAAACTACAAATCTTTGAACAAGTGGATCAACTCTCATTGTATCCTCATTCAACTCTCGTCGTAATGGCTTGTTAACCTGATTTGTCACTACATCTCTCGATGTCAGTAGCTATGTTTAACATTCTCATGCAAACAATAATCCGATCCAACAATTGAAGTATGAGAAAAGGCTAATAAAAATATATTGAACTGAAAGATAAGATTTAGATGAGTTCATACAGAGCTTAAAAAGTTAAATCATCGTCATTAAAGCACAAAATATAATAGAAATCTCCCATAAACATCTAATTAAAGAAAAGTTTAAGAAGATAACAAATATTCTCCTCGATCTGGCACTTGAATCCTCTTCTCCTCGGATATTTTTGCCTTACTTCACCTTGGATCTCCAGAAATGGAGCTTAAGACGCCATAGAAGGAAAGAAAGCTCGAAGGTTGAAGATGATAAGAAAAATAGAAATCGCACGACTCTCTCTCTCTTCCCGAATTTGTCCTTTTTTAAGCTGCCAAAGAAAGGACAGTTGTCCTTCTGGTGTTTTGCGTGACTCCCAGCCATTCTAATTCTGTTATAACAAATATTACAGCTGACAGGAGTCGTCATTATCTTTTAGCAGATAGGACAGTTGGCCGCTATAGTGTCGATATGGTTGTAGTGGTGAAACTTCCTCTGCAAGGACATTAGAAATACAGCAACAACAAGGTAAAATAGGTAGAAGTATGTGAAATAAGAGCAACTGAGACTAAGATAAAATGTAGAAAATAAACATGAAAATATAGGAATGAATGCAATAAACATTGATGTGGGGACAATTAAATCTATAAATCTAGAAGAAATGCATGCTCTTTAAAGAGCTCTCAGCCATCGGATGAGGGAAGTTGGCATTTAAGCAAGAAAAGTCGAAGAACAAGCAAATTTTGCAACATTGCTATAGCAAGTCTAAATCAGTTATGAATTGCCACCCCAGCTTAATTACTTGTACCAGCAGTTGGTGTCGTAGGCGTAATGGTCAACAAATAACAGTTGTTTATCTGCACTACACAAAATGGCCATCGAAATCCCATGGGTGCCTCGCGTGTTCTGAGGTACATAAATTCCACCCTAGTATAAAACGAAAAGAAAGGAAAGAGAGAAGGGAGAGCCGCAACAAGAGAACAGAAAGCTGCAGTGAAAAAGAGAAAACAAAAGAAAAACAGAGAAAAAGAAGAAAGAAAAGAAGCTAGGAGCTATGAACAAGAAGAAAGAAACAGGTGATACGATAACCAATATTCAATGTTCCTCAAGCCCTCTTCACTCTAACCCTAATTCTCTTTCCTGATTTGTAAACCCATTAGCTAGGATTGTTAGTGGAACCAAAGTTAGGATTATGATTTAAATGGTTTGTTAATTGCTTAGCAATTTTTTCTCCTTTTATTGGTCAATTTTTTTTTACTCCTTTTATCCATGAGTATTAAATGTTGTACTCCTACTATTTGGCTGGCAATCAATTTGTGGAAACTTAACTAAAATTAATTCTGGAAAGACTAATTTTAGTTAGATTAAGATTGGATAATACAACTTTAGTAACATTGTAGTTGTTGCTTGTGAAAATATAGTTAGGGGTGAACAAAACTCGATTCGATTCGAAAAAATCGAAATTTTTGACTTGACTCGAGGAGAAAAAACTTGACTCGTCTTGAAAAAATTTCAAACAAAGTTTTAGTTGTAAAATAGAAATCCGAATAACTCGAAAGTTTTAGTAATTAGTAGATTGATTTTTAAGTTCGAGTGGAGTCCCTCAATTTTTCCTGGTATATATATACCAATATTAAAAATATGAAGAAATATATACTACATATGAAAAAATATGAAGCAATATATACTATATATGAAAAAATATGAAGAAATATATATGCATATCTTATATGATTAGAGAAAGTAGTTTAAATTAGAATCAAACTGTACTATAACATGATAAATAATTACAATAAATTTGTATAGAAACTCGAAAACTCGACTTGAGTAGAAAAAAATTCAAATAAAGTTTAAGTTGTAAAATATGACACTTCAACTCAAATTAACTTAAAATTTGTTGGCTCGACTCGATCGACCACTCACCTCTAAATATAGTAATGTATTGCTCACCTTGTATAACTCAATGAAATTGTTATTTTAATTCAAGTTTGAAGAATTGGAAAAATATAGGAATATATTGAGTCTGATTTAATGAACTTAAGGCATAATTATTCAGAAGAGATTATGCCCCGACTGAAATTTCGGTTAACTGGGTGACTTTTCTATAGCATTAGTAAAGTATATGTTGTTATAATTGCAACTGGGGTGAAACTAAATCCCATCATTGTTCAATATTTTACTGATTAGACCTATTGCTTTTTTTGTCTTTAATTGAATTTTAGTTTCACCTAATTGTTTTAATTTTGCACAATTTATTGATTAATTCCCCTTTCAAAAATAATAAATAATTGCTTCATATGCACATAATTAATCCATATGGAGACGATTCTCTATTCATTATTATATTACTTATTTAACTGCGTGCACTTGCGTATATTATACCCTTTATTTGCATATTCCGCAAATCAATTAAATTTATAACTTAAGAGTATAAGAAGCTTTTAAACTTTTGGGAGAAATCAATGAAGCCCTTAAATTTGTATGCACTCAATTAATCTCTTGAATTAAGAAATAAAATTAATTAAGTCATTGAACTAAGAAATTGAATCAATTAAGCCCTTTTATCAAATTTGACCATTAAATTTTGACAGTTTTTTCTTTAGATATTAGTGTTACATGATACATTACAGTCCTATCATGTTGCATTTACATTTTTTTTATCAATTTTATAAGTTTTTTTTAGAAATTTCGAAACTTTTATAGAATTTTTTAATAAAATAAAAAAATAGGTGGACACACTGTGATATGACGTACTGCGCCAACAGATCCAAAAAAACTGTTAAGATTTAATGGTCAAAATTGGTCAGGAGGCTTAATTGATTTAATTTCTTGGTTCAAAGGCTTAATTTTTTAGTTCAAGAGCTTAATTGGGTGAAAAATAGTAGAAGCTTAATTCATGTTTTTTCAAAAGTTTGAAAGTTTCTTACACCTTTAAACTTAAATTTATTAATAAATACTATTAAATTCAAATTTGATCCGATCCGATCCAATATTCTGCAAGTTAAAATTCACAGTTTTGAACTACCATAAAATTCCCATTCCAACATCCAAATTTCGTTTCTTTCATTTGGAATTATCAAACGGAAATGAAAAAAATGGATAGAAATCCCTTACTTTTTTGGTACCTTTATTTATGCTACACACTAAAAATTAGGCTTAGGATTTAAGGTTAAAGTTTGTGTTTAGGAAATTTAGGGTAGGGTATAGGGTGTAGGATTTAGAATTTAGAGTTATTACTTAAAATTTAATTTAATTTTTTTTAGTGTTGGACGTAGAAAGGAACACTGAAAATAGGAAGATTTTTATCCGAAAAAAATGTATGCGTTAATTATCGCCGAAGAATTTGTTTTAAAGTATAAATTACAATATTTAGGTTAGAATTTACGATCTTTTAAATAGTACAACAACAATTCTATTAGATAAATTAATACTCAAACCATAATTGTCGCCAAAGAATTAAAAGCTCAATGTCATATTAGATATTATTGTGAAAGAACTAACTTAGACATAAAAGAACAAAAATGAATGAAAGAATAACAAGACGATAATATATATATATATATATATATATATATATATATATATTAAGGAAGCTCGAGCTTTAATATTTAAGTTTGAACATGTTTACAGTAAGGAGAATTAAGAACATCACGATCTAGCAGCGGTTTAATGGTCCATGGTGTTGGAAAAACGTGATAACATAGTAATTTTAAGCCATATTTCGAATGAGTAAAGATGGAGATTTGAATAAGGATTCGATTGGATCTTATTTTACTTCATGAGATCTTTATAAAGGTATCTCATATGCTCGAAACGGATGAGTAATGAATGAGAAATTGATGCTCAAAGTAAGGAGATGTGAATTGAGAAAAAGAAATAGAACCCCCAATCCCACATTGATGGGATAAATGGAATGGTAGTGTTTATATATACTTACTCACTTTATGATTATTGAATGACTTAAGTTGAATTTCTTCCTTGCTTTTCAAGGGGTACAAATCTCATCCTATTTGGTGGGGTGCACATTTATAATGTGAATGTTTTAGGCCTGTGGATATTTTACCACTTTGAATTATTTTTTTTGAATTATTTTTTTCCTTTTGTGACAAGCATATTATCCCGAAATTAAAGGGATATTTTCGGATTTGATCTTATGCTTGCAGTTCACGCAAATATCCGATAGAGGACAAAATCGAAATTTTATGAGTCACGTTTAACCTAATTTTCTCCTATATCATCTGATGTTGTATCCTGGGAGACTGACGACCGAAGATCTCTAACACCGAAGAGCGGTCGAATCTGTCTTAAGGAAACTGTGTCCGTGCAAGCCTCAACAACCATATTTTCAGTTATTTCGAATCTTGTTTTCGATTATTTCGAATCTCGTTTTCATTCTTGTAATTTCTGTTTTTATTTTTCTGTTTAATATTAAATTATGATCGACTTATTTCGAATTTAACCCTATTTGTCCAACACATGAGCATCCTCCTGAAACGTGAGCTAATAGGACTGTGATATCGGCATCTACATCTTCGAATTACAATATATAATTTAATGTGTTGTCAGTAAATCAAATGATGACACATTATTATAAAATTTTAAACTAAATTTATTTAAACCATTCTTAATAATAATGTCATTATAAAATTACCGAGAATGCATTGAATTATATTGAATCAAATAATAATAATAAAAGAATAATAATAAGAATAAGGTTTAAGGTTACTTTTGCCCCCGTAGGAATTCCAATTTATCGATTTCGCCCTTATAATATTTTCCCATCAAATTGGCTTTTGAAGTAGTTGAATTGCAAGGGTTTAGAATACTTTTATATTTCATAATCACTTTATATTTATTAAATTTAAGATTTAGGGTTTGAAATTTAGAATTAGGGTTAGAGTGTCAGTTAAGGGGCAAACGGTGATACAATTTAACTACTTCAGGTGCCAAAAAGATACGAAAATAACATAAGAGCGAAATCAATAAATTGAGAATACAACAAAGGCAAAAGTAGCCCTTAAGCCTAATAATAATAATAATAATAAAATACTCGTAAAACCTGTATAGCACCTCGTTAAGAACGATAATACACATGATTATTACAAAATACATATTATTAGTTAAGTTGAAAAGGTAGAAAAATTGTAGGGTCCATGGTAGGACCAAGCAGCTCTACAGTCCACGCTATACACTTATTTGATTCGCATGCTTGGATAGGACTGCTCCCTCATTTTTGTGTTTAAAAACAAAAGTTACAGAAATACAAAAGATGCGAAATTAAGTGTTTGTGTGTGTGTGGGATGGCTCCTAATCCTACATGTTAAACCCCAACAACTGACTGAAATTCATGGGAGTCACAAGTAATTCCGGTGCGCCAAATAGAGTTAGGGCTGCCAACTCCGAAGCTCTCTGTGTCGGATGAAACCGGTCCCAAAACAAGTATTCGTCACGATTCGAACAAAAGCTGGCCGTTTGATTGCATGGATAAGTCCCATTTCCGCAGCAAGCTGATGCAATATCCTTGAAACCTGGATCACAAGAGGTCGGACTTAAGTGAGAAAATGTACGCAAAATGTGTTTCGAAAGAGGAAATGATGGTTACCAAAGGCGAACATATCTTCCATCATAGTAGTGGTCATCAAATACGTATTCGCGAGCGAGTATCGTATATCGTGGACTTGGGAGCTAAATTGTTCTAGTAAGGCCAGTGCCTCGATATAGAACGCTTGCGCAAACTGCTGAGCCGGATCAAAGCAGCTATCATTATGGTATACGGCAGTACTGAAAACAGCTCGAGCAAATGGGGTGCACCCAATTGGCGGAACGGTTAAGATACCGAATGTTCGGGCGCCGAGCTCGTATAGAGTCTGAAAGGTGAGCCGCAATAGATGGTGATAGTGAGTACTGATGTACTGCCTTACAAGGAATAATTTGAAGGCAATGAAGGGCCAAATTCGGATCGAACCTTTAAATGGTATTCATATGTGGATACCAGTGTGGCGTTGAACTCCGGAATGGTCATGGATGGTGGTACGGTGAGGTTAAGCAGATACTCGAAGATGTCATTGCTTCCGATGCTTATAAGAAAGAATGCTTTGGAAAGAATGGCATCGGTTTGTGCATCACTGCCAGTCATGTTTGTGATGTTTGATCGAACGGTTGAGAATTGTTGGATCTGCTCCTCCAAGGATATCACCCTTTTCTGCACATCATGTGTAAACATTGTTATTTGCTTTTCCTCATCCAAAGCACAAGGAAAAAATAATAATCAAGTTATGATTTTTTTAGGCTTATATATCATATTAGTGCCTAAACTATACCAACTTTTTTATTTTAGTACCTAAAGTATTTTTTGGTCAAAATAAGTACCCAAAGTATACTTTTTGGTTAAATTAGGTACTTAAAGTATAATTTTTGGTCAAAATAGATACCTAAAGTATATTTTTTTCGTTAAAATAGGCACATAATATATTTTTTAATTAGGGTAATTATTCTATTTGTTTAGGGTTTAAAGGGGTTTAAGTATAGTAGTTTTGAATTTAGGGGTTGTTGATAGAATTTTGGGTTTAGGGTTAAAATTTAGGGTTTATAGGTTAAAACCTAAATCCTTGCCCATATTACCCTAAAACCTAAACCCTAAATTCTAAACCCCTATCCTAAAACCCCTAAACTCTAAACTCTAAAATCCTAAACCCTATAATTGAAGCGCTTGTGAAAACAAAAAGTTTTCACCACTAGTATATAGGATAATAATCCTTTTAATTAATGTCACATGACAATTTTTAGGAACCTATATAAGAAATATGTATACTTTAAGGACCTATTTTGACCTAAAAAATACTTTAGATACCTATTTTGACCAAAAATATACTTTATATACTTACTTTGACGAAAAAAATATTTTAAGTACCTATTTTGACCAAAAATTATACTTTAGGTACCTAGTTTAACCAAAAAGTATATTTTAGGTACTTATTTTGACCAAAAAATACTTTACGTACTAAAATGAAAAAGTTTGTATACTTTAGGTACTAATATGATGTATAAACCTTTTTTAACAAGAAAATCAAGTTACGATTTTATTTCTCATTATATTGTGATATGATAAAATTTGTTCTCTTTATTTTATAATATCATCAGTCAGTCCAATTCATGTTGTTAACTGTTTTGGTGTTTAAAGAGACAATAATATGAAATTATCATTTGTATTAAATTGAACTCAAAAACCTGACTTGATCAACAACTTTGCTTTGGAAAAAAAAACTAAAATACAAAGGGTAAATTATACCATGCACCAACAGTAGAAATATTTTATTTCCACAAGAGCCCTAATTTTAGGGCTTAGGGATTCAATTTAGGATTTATAGTTTAAGTTTTTTGGTTTATGTGCTTAGAATTTAGGGGTTGTGGTTTGAATTTAGAGTTTAGGGTTAGAATTTAGGAGTTATAGATAAAAACCTTAATCTCTACCATATTACCCTAAAATCTAAACCCTAAACCCTAACACTAAACCATAGATTCTAACAACAACCTCTAAATTTTAAACTCCTAAACTAAACCCCTAAACTAGATCCCCAACCCCTAAAATTAGGGCGCTTGTGGAAATAAAATGTTTATACCGCTAGTGCATCATGTATTTTCCCAAATACAAAACATAACTAAACCCAAAAATAATCCAAATCCCAAACAAAATGATCAAATAAATCAAAATTATTCCAATCTGAAATGATTAGAAGTCAAAAGGATCCAAACTTACAATAACTCTAATCTCAAACTATAATGATTCGAATCTAAACTGATATGACTTGAAATAACAGAAATTGATTCAAACCTTATGACCTAAAAAAAAAACTCAGAATTGAGGGTTTTAAATTTGTAAAATAAGCAGCGTATGATTAGTGTTTAAAGAGGGATTAATTGGAGGTAATAATATGGAATGTTGAGAAGACGCTCACGTAGTTATACTGTCCAGTAGTGTTCAAAATGCCGGAGCCTCCAGAGGCAAAGTTGGCGCCCTTGAGTATATTGCTCTTAAAAGTCAACGGATTCTGGACAAGACGGAGAAAAGGTGGTGGACTTCTGTTTAGACCCATCAGCATCACTAAAAGCAAAATTGTGTCATCAATATTTCACATAAAGCAAATGAAAATGAAGGTGTATGTACTTGTTTGTACCTATTTCATCAGCAGTGTTAAGGCCATTGCTGAACCTCCCTGTCGGCTCCGAGTAAGGGAAATCGATACCGTTGAAAGAGACATCTGCCCTTGCTTGACACTCGGGTATGAAGTCATTCGTGCCGACATCAAGAGTCGAATCCCCGAAGATGTAGACGGCTGGTGGTGGTGCTGCCGCTGCCAAAGATACTGCAAGTGACAGAAAAACAACAAGGAGGCGAGAAATACAAGTCTTTGCCATGAGGCAGCGGCTGTGCAATCAAAGAGCAAGCTTTATTAGTTTTCCTTTTTGCTTACTCTTATAAAATGAGAACTTGGGTCGAGAATTTATATATGCTGATTGCAATATGTGAACAAACAAGTAAAGATGAAGGTGACATTGTTACAGCCTGTAAAGCGGTATATCCAGAGTAAATGAATCTCCACATCGAAGTAGAATAATTCGGAATTCCTTCATTTTAACAAAAATATAACTAGCAAAATACATGCAAAAATGACTTATTTATTAAGGAAATATTAAAAAAATCAAACTTAGATCTAATTATGGTCTTAGCCCTCGACTATGTTAAAACTGGGATTTAAACCCTTTAATTTCACATAACTTGGTCTTCTACTTTCTTAATATTATTAATAGGTCTAAATTGATAGCACTAGTAATTACGATCATTAAATAGATTATATGATTCTTTTTGCTATTATCCAGTCACATGAAAACCCAATAAGCCATGTTAAAATAATAACAAATTAAGATGTGAGTGGTTGCTTTAAAGAAAATTTCATGCAATCAATAGGGTTGGTTCAAGTGGTAAACAGTTTGGTATCGCTGAAGCATGTTTTAAATTTGAGGTTTTGTGTATGTAAAAAATATTCGCTAGAAGAATCTCACACTAAGACTAAAAGTGCGACATGGGCCGGTCCAAACTAGTCATAGCAAAATCTTGAAAACTACGAAGGATATTGTCTATTTAACCCTACTAATGGTAATATAAAAAATAATTTAACTAAATTTTAATTAAAATAGAAGGATTCAAAATTTTTAATTGATAAAGGAAAACAAAGAAGGAATATGATTTGAAAAAAACAAGAGTGAATATTATAATAAGGAGGTCCCTCAATCTCTCATCATTCCTCAACCATTTGGGTGGGTTGGTAGCCTAATTATTTGGCATATATGAATTTCCTTGACAAGCTTTTTGCATGTGTTAACTCTAGTGCGTTGTATATATGATGAGTTAAAAACTGCCGGTTCAGTTTGGAGATATGATTGATACAGGTGAATTTGGCTCATGTAGAAGTTAAATTTGCCAAAGGCCTTGTGAAGGGAAGAAATAATTAATCATGTAATAATTTGTTGGTGAAAAAACTTATGCGGCAACCCGTATGTATGTCTTACCTGGGTTTAGTTCCATAGAAAAAATCACATTTGCTGTCCTCTATTGGTATAACTATAAACGATGCCCTTCATGCCTCCAAAATATTCATAGAATATCTCGACAGCAATGAATTTCATTTTTTCCTCGTATTCTACAGTACTCGTACTTTATGTTTTTTATTTGAGTAGAGATATATTATATTTCAAGGTAAAAGTTAGGATTAAAACTAAAGGTGGCTATTAGATGAGAAATAACCAAAAATTATGAGGAATCTAAACCGGCATGATGTAGAATAACCGAAAACTTCACCCACATTATAGACATAAGAAAATTTTATTCTCAAAGCTCAAATGGGTTGGCAATTACTATATTTATACTGTAAGGACCGAACCGTACCCGTATAAATCTCCATGGAAACCGCAAAAATATTCTCATGTTATATTGATTTGACTATAAAAATGTTGAGAAAATAAATAATTATGTGTTAAGTTATTATTATAGTTTTGAAATGGTTTGTTTAATATTAGCATAACTAAATTTATCATTTATGTTTGTAATTTTAAAGATTTAATGTTGTATATTTGTTTTAATGTATCAAGATTTTGATATTTTTAAGTGTAATGAATATGATTTGTAAACTAAAATTGGACATATATTTTTGGCTAGTAAAGTAGCAAGTTGTTTTTTTTTGGATGAGGATTCCTTGAAACCCGGGGATCTCACGAGAAGGGGATGGGATGAAAAAAATCCTTGAAGCATTTAATGGGGTTCCCCGAAACCTTCGTAAGTGTTGGGGATGGAGTGAGGAATGCAAAACTATCTTTGTCCCACCCCGTAACCACCCCTAATTCGAACATTTCCAAGATAGACAACATGGGCATCTTTAATTATTCGCTCAACTAGTGGATGTTAGCCATACTATTTGCTTATATATATATATATATTACATAAATAAATAAAAGCAAAAAAAAACATATTATTATTGTAGTATGTAGAAGTGTTCTTCTCAAAAGTTTACATCTCTTTCTTTCTCGGTTAAAGAACATTGATGTCATTGAACTTTAGGAGATGTGTCGTTCATACCGACGAACTTTTAATTGCCTCAATCATATATATATATATATAATACTTTGATAAAGAAGTAGTTTACACAAGTTTTTTTAATTTTAAGGTTTAAATGTTTAGGATTTAGTGTGTATGGTGTTGAATTTAAGGTTTATAATTAGAATTTGGTGTTTAGGGTTTAGGGTTTGTAACGACTCAATTTTGAATTGGTAAATCGGCTCTCGAATCCAGGTTGCAGGTCTTTTGATATGGTGATTCGATTTAAAGAAATTAAAGTTAGGAGATTGGTTCTAGAAGAATTAGTAACCATTTTGTAGGCAGGTAAAAGTTTGGTTTCGGAAGTGGAAACCTTTGAAAAGCTAAGTGGCTAAGAGTGTAATTTGACCATTTTGCTTTAAGAGGCATTGGTATGATTTTTATGTGCTGGAGGGGGAAGTTTTGAAATAATTGAGGAGAGAGATGGGGATATTTATTAGAGAGTTTTGGAGAGAAGAAACGTTTGGACCAAGTTTAGTGGTGGTCCGATGATCCACCGTCGACATCGCTCGTACCGTTGGACTTCTCTTTTCGAGACAAATTAGATGGCGGTTGTTTCTTCACCGTCAGAGTGGTCGTTCATAGGTGTGGGGGGGGGGGAAGTTTTGACAAAGTGTTGAGCTTCAGAATGCCATCCTCCGCCGTCCTCCACCAAAGTCTGCTGCCACCATCGAGCTCAGAAAGTGTTAAAGTGTTGGACTGGAGCTTGCCGGTTAGTTGCTATCTCCAGGAGCTGCTGCACGCACCGTCACCTGAGCATGGGTGACGTCCAGCTGCAATGGGTAGCTATAACCAGCTTGGGCCGAGCCGTTTGGGCTGGTTGTTGGGTCAGCCGGTTGAGTCGGGATCGTACATAGAGGTTTTTCGATGTTTTGAGTCCGTTTCGCCAAATAAAGTATGTGATTAATTGATATTTATGGTATTGATTATTGTATGGGGATTATTCGAGATCGGATATTGGACCAAGTGGAGTAACCGAGAAGCTTATATGAGGATTTATCGCTAGTGCTCGAGGTTTGCACACCTCGAACTCTGAATACTTCATGATTATCATAAATATGATTGATTTTAGTGTTAGTATCTGCAAAATAGGTAGAAGATAAATAAGCATGTGTGGAGACTGATAGATAAGACTTGATAATTATGAGATGCATGATGAGTTTGAGAATATTTCGAGACTCGTATAAGCTTTACATGTAGTGTTGCCTCAAGAAACAAAAACAAAAACAAAGCCATTTTAAATGGCACAAGAAAGCCATGGGAAATGGCGCAAGGATAGTGCCCTTTCGAACCTTTGAGAGCAGTGCTCTCACATGGAATTTTTATTTTTTTGATGGTTCGATTAATCATTCGATCGGGGTCCTGCTGAGATTTGTTCGGGTCATTTTTGGCGAGATAATGCAAGGATCCTGCTAGGGGTCGGTCGAAGTTCTTCATTCGAGCTTCTAGTAGGGTAAATTTTTATCTTTATTTAATATTAGCTTAGATATAGGGTAATATATATTGGCACGTTTTTGTAATAAATATATTTGGTATGCCATATTTTAAGTTGAATGAATTATTTACAATGTTCTTTTAATTATCGGTATGTTCCTATATTTTGTATGCCATGCTTATATATTTTAAGTTGTATGAATTATTTACATGAATAAAATATATTTAATTCTAAATTATAGTTTCTAAAATAGATTTTCCTTTAAAATTTTTTTTTAGAATATTAAATTCAGTTTAATATTAAGAGAATATTTTCTAATTTATTTCAAAAATTGGCTAGGAACTGGTATCCTGACTCATTCAGGTGTCATCTTTCTCGGTTTTCGTAAATAAGAAAGTATTCACCTTAGACCGTTTTTTGGGATTAAATTTTAAATTAAATTCGAATTTTTATCTTCTTACAAAGACAACACTTAATCAACGCGGTACCAATTTCGGGCATTGTGGGGGTGCTAATCCTTCTCCATGCGTAATTGACTCCCGAACTCAAATGTTTTTGGAATCTCTGGTTGATTTTTAACGATGTCTGGCCTACCAAAGTGGCCGGTGGCGACTCCATTCCCGTTTTCCCTATTCTCGCTATTTTTTATAATTGTTCAAAAAACCCTTATTACAATGAACTCTAGACCCATTAGGAGCACTCCTCTTCCTTCTCCTAGAGCCCCCTTCCCCTCTAGATAAGATAAGGATTAGATTAGAATTTGTCAAAAAAATATGCTATTTTTATATATATTCATTTTATTTTATTAAACTTGTACGATATTTTTACATTCTTAGTCGTATAAGTTGTTTTCGAACTCAACATTTGGCATGAATTGGGTGTAGATATGCAGGGTGTAAGCAAAGGTTTGGTAGCTAAGCGCCTACTTTCAAGGATGGAAGAGAATGGAATATTACCAGATTTGCCTCCGTGCACATATAAGAGTCAGTAGATGAGGGATCCGATAAAGGCATGTTTGAGGTAATAATCAGTTGAATAGAGGGCCCGACAATGAATCCTAGAGCCGAAGTGTTCGCATGTACTGTAGGGAAAAAACCCAGTAAAGACAAGTACTGCCTGGATGACACAATTGAAATTGTTAGGTTCATACAAAGTCTACCTTCGGTTTTTGATCAATTGTTGATTTCTGCATTAACGAAATTGCACTCATGTCATGCTATAATAAATTATGTTTGTCGAACAGTTATGCACTTTAGAGCAAGTATACTCGTCGTATCAAGTAATAAAGTGAGAGTAAAGTGTCAAACCCACGAGGATTGATTTGATAAATATGAGGTTATCATACTTAAGGATGAGTTGCAAGTATAGTGAATGTTGGTTTAAGAGAAAACTAATTAAACTAATCTAAGATTGCAGTAGTAAAGGCAAACAGCTATAGCGACTTAACGATTAATTACGGAGGTTGAGATTATTGCTAAGGATATATGTATGGTTATTTAACTCAATGCTATAGCAACGGGCCATACATGTTTGCGTAAGCCCTAAGATACTTCATCTACTCGACAGGATTTTCTAAAGAACTTCTGACTCTCTCGATGCCTAGAAGTTAATAACTTTGTAATTAAGGTGATACATGTCTGCATTAACCCTAACCACTCTATTATTTTTTTAATAACTCCCTTTTAGTTGTTGAAACTCTAAACTTATGTTTAAGCCGAATTAGAACTAAGTTGACAGCTTAGTCCCACTGCTCATGTTTGTTTAACTTAACTCTCTCGAATATTAAGCCACATATTAATAGTTAACAGGACTCTCTCGAATAGCTCTTATAGTTAACTACACATTAAACACATGAACAGAATAGATGAAGACAAAACAACTAAAGCATTGAATTAAAATAACCAAAACATATAATCCTGGAGCGCAATAAACCCAACTAAATAGTTTAGGTTATGTCTGAGCGTAAAACAACCATAATTAAAAGTATATAGTATGACAATTTATCATGCAAGAAAAGAAATAAGCTAAGCGTCCTCAACAAAACTCTCTCAATGTCGTCCAATTATACTACAGGTCTCCTATCCGCCAGCCTCTCTCGATGGCTTCGTTCGATGAGGAGAATCATCTAGCTTTGCCCCGGTGGTTCTCCACAAGCTCGGACTAGGACTGTCGTCTAAATTGTGCTCTCTAGTGATCGGCCCTTTTTTATTAATGTCCAATTCTTCTTTATATAGGCGGTGAAACTAGGGCTTCGGTACCCTAAAGTGCGTGGATTCATTAAGGAAAGGCCAATTGTTTCCTGCATCATTAAATGTTGCGTATCTAAGAGAAAGTCCACGTTGGCAAAGAAATATTCATCTCGAACTCTTCATGCTTCGATAGCTCTAACCATGCAATCTACTACTCTCCTGCTCCAACATTCCTCCAGCATCCACTAGCATCCTACACATACACCACAAAACATCACCTTCCCATGAAAAGCACCAATATATATGAAAATTTACGCACAGGTGGTATAACTCCCTATCTAAATGCAAATATGTACATTCTAACCTAAATGCAACCTAAATGAGCTTAAAGACATGCAAAATACAAGGATTAAAAGCATATAAAATAGAACATTTATGCACTCGTTACCCCCAAACTTGAACTGTTGCTTGTCCTCAAGCAATGCAAAGCAGAAATAAGAAAAATAAAAATAGAAAGTAAGAACAGCAAATAACCCATAAGTCCTAAGGTTCCACTAAACATGATTGCAATGATTCCAAGTTATGTTGCAACAGCAATTCATTCCTCAGCTATGTCGATGATAAGCAAGAATATCAGAGCTTACAGTTTTATTCAAAAGATTAAATCTATTGTAAATGCAGTGTGTGCTTGGTTAATAGTCTTAGAGAGGCTTAAGGGTTGCTTTCTTTTTCTGCCTTGGCACATTGATTTTCCTTTTAAACACATCTTTACTCCCTGTTCTTTTAAGTTTGAAAACTGCATCCCTGGGGCTTCAGCTTATCACACTATCCTTCGGTACCTGAAGATGGAGTGAAGCAAACAGCACATCCCCAAGCCCTACAAGCAGTGTTATCCCGTGAAGACTTTTATTCACTCTTTTCCAGTACTATCATTCCTACCATGGAAAGTTAAATGGAGCAAACACAACTCACCTAGTGTACTAAGATAGCAAGATGCATAGAAGAGTGTCCCTCAACAGTTTTGTTTAAATTATCAAGTCCTAATTTATTTTCTTGATTTTTTTTTCTTCTTTAGGGAGTCGTTTAGCCTTTAACTTGCTACATTGAGCATTTTAATTCTTTTATTTTCTTTTGATTCATACTTAAGCATCAAAAAGTTGAGCTAAAGCATCCCTAAGATTTCTTAAGTGTCAAATTGCATGCAACTTATGGTTCTTAAGGGCTACAACAGATTTATCATTAAGTTCAAAAACTAGAAAGCTCTTAACACCTTGCAAAGCATCAACACAGAATCATCACAGTAAGTCATAATTAACGAAACAACAAATTCAAAATCAAAGGAATCATAGCAAAGGGAACCTATTGGGAAGATTAGGCTAATTACAGTCCTAATTTTTTTCAATTTTTAAATTTTACCTAAATTTAACCTAATCTATATGAGTATGTACTCCCCCAAACTTGAGGTTGTGGCGTTCTTGTCAATTGGGGCGACAGTTGACACCGAGGAGCTAGAGAATGTAGATAGTGGGGGTCAGTGCCCTAAAATTTCTTTTAGCTCCTCAATGAGATCAAGGACTTGTCCGGTGGACATCTTTGTACGGATCCTGATGACAGTAGAAGTTAGAGTTGGTGACATTTGAACGGAAGGGGGAGTGGCCCGACCAGTTGGCTGTTGCACCTCCAAAGAATTGTCGCTGACTAAGTGAACTAGGCTAGCAGTAGTTAAGGGTCCAGGGTGCATGGGTGCCTTGTTCTTGTCTTGGGATTTCATCCGCTTACTCATTCGGTAGGGAGCAGACATCAGAGGGCTGGTTTTCCTCTTTTGTGTCCTAGAAGCAGTAGTAGGAGGGCAAGGGCAGTTTCTTCATCTTCTTTTTCTTTTTATTTTTCTTCTTCTTCTTCTTCTTCTTCTTCCTTATGCACTTTCTAGTTCTTTCTCATCTTCTTTTTCCTCATTTTTATCTCTTTCATTGTTTTCTCTGGGTGGTCGGTTGGCAGGGATCTCGACAAAATACTGTTCTAGAACACCAAGAATGCTTCAGTCGACCCTGGGGACAATTGATTCAGCATGGCTCTCATAGACAGATAATTTACTCTAATATATTCAAAGAATGGCCTAAATAATTCCACCATCGCAATTCGCAGGGTGGTGCATAGTGAATTCCTAGTGGTGGTGCTAAATAGTGTTGAGCTAGCAACAGTCCCTTAATCCGAGGGATTTCCTTTGGAAGTGTCCCTATAGAGGCCTTTATAATCTCATCATCTGGATTGGTTCAAACACACGCCTTTTTGTATAAAGCAATTATCAGGCTGGGAAAGAGTAGGGTCCTCTTCTTACCATAAGAAATTGCTTTGTTAACAATGTATTCATAGGTCATCTTGCCAATGTTGATTCGGCGTTCTGACATTACATAGTATATGAGGAGTATTCTTTCAGTGGGGATTGTAGAGTGTTGTCCAGTAGGTTCCATCTTGGAGTTCATAAAGTGAATCCAAAATTTGGGGTCTGGTTTCAAGTTAACCCATTTCATGATCTTGTGGTTGCTGGACTTCCATGTCCATGCAATCTCTGAAATGCACAATTCTCGCAGGACCTCATCATGGATGGCATTGGTTTTGTCGCCACAAAGTTTTTATGCTCACCCTCTACATTGTCGAGGTCATAGATTGCATTTATAGTCTTAGCAGAGAAGCATACTATTTTCCCACGGACGAATGTCTTAGTGTTTGTGGCTTTGTTTATGTGCTTGTAGAACTCGTGCACCCATGAGACATTAATCTGCTTTGGCTATAGGACAAACTCCTCCCAACCACGGGTCTCGATAACTGAACGGATGTAATCATTGAATTAGGTTCAGTGAATACCAATAAAATCAAGTCCTTTTTCTGGATGTAGTTGTTGATTCTTGAGGGTTGGCTTCTCGAGGCTTGGTGAGAGGGTAAAATAGGTTTTTTTTTTTGATGGAGTGGTCTTGATGGACCTTGGAGTTACTAGTGAAGCACTAGTGTGGATGCGGTTCATCGATCGGGTTTTAGCCATTTACGGAAGAAGTTATGAAATTTTAGGGAAACAGCTTGGCAAAGAGATAATTGGAAATTAAAAGTGTATTTTCAAAGAAAGATTTCTCCAAGTAGGTTGCTGAAGGGTTTTGGGTAACATGTTGAAGGAAAGAGGAAGGGTTTTTAATTGTGAGTGATTGATGGAAGGCTTGTAGCGGCAGGAGAAAAGTGTGTAGGGTAAAGTTAGTGAGGTAGACATGTGTAGAGGTTGGCTTGAATATCTTTTTCTCTCGAATTCCAAGGAATATCCCCTCATTCAAATGCTATTTTCTTACTATGGGAGGGCCCTCGCAAATAACCTTGCTTGATATCTGCCAAAAATTATTTATTAAAGCTCTTAAAAGAAATGGAAAGCTAGAATTAAAAATATGGAAAGTAAAGTGTATAAAGTAAATGCAGAAAAAGTAAAATGGAATAAAAGGAGGATGTTTTAGATAATCGATTGCATGAACATAGTTTTATCACGGAGGATTGGTGCCCCATTGTAAATCTGTAACCATTAGAGTGTCAGTCTGGTTTGGCTGAAATGGCAATCAGGATATAAGATCCAATGTATTAATGAAAATGAATAGCCTTTTCAGCTTCATTTACTGGTTGGATGATACCCTGTCGTGGTCGATTTCTAAAGTTCAAGCTTGAAACAGGCCATTCTGCAATGGGAGGGAGAATACTAGCTACATACCATTTGATGACTTCTTGCATGAGCATGGTTTTCATGGCTGGTGTAAGGCTTGGTCCAACCCAGTTGTGGAATTCATTCGCGATCAGTACTTTATAACTGTACAATTTACGATTTGACTCTTGTATTTGGAAAAATGCAAAAGTATAGAGTGTTCTTCTTCCTCATTAGCTGCGTGCATATTCTCATATACTAGGTCGTCAATGTTATCCACAACCTGACAATCTTCATAGCCCTCCACGTACCTTGTTTTGCTGAAGACATTACATGTTATCTTGTCATCATTTATCTTCATGGTGCAATTTTCGTTTTCACAATCGATCACGATCCGTCTGGTGGCTAGGAATGGTCTCCCCTGAATGATTGGGAGCATTCTCATCAACTTCACAGTCAAGAATGATAAAGTCTACTGAGAAGACAAACTTATCAACCCTAACTAGCACATCTTCAATTCTTCCTTTGGGTCAAATGTGCGATTGATCAGCCAACTGAAGGATCATTGATGTAGGCCTTGTTTTCCTCATCCTTAGTCATTTGAACAGAGATTTCGGAATTAAGTTTACACTTACACTGAAATCACACAAAGCACGAAAAATATAGTTATGGCCTATAGAGCATGGAATGGTGAAGCTGCCAGGGTCCTTCATCTTGGGTGGCAAATCACTTAGCACAGCCACGAATTCGCCCATGGTGGTGACAATTTCAACATCACTCACCTTTCTCTTCTTAGTGATGATCTCCTACAGAAACTTTGCATAGGTTGGCATCTGATCAATGGCCTCCAGGAGTGGGACATTGATGTGCAACTATTTGAGCATCTCCAAAAATTTCTGATATTGGACATCCTGTTTCTGGGAATTCAATATTTATGGGAAAGGAGGTGATGGTCTGGGCTCATTTTGTGGTTTTCTGGCAGGAGGAACATCTTCATCCTTGTCTTCCTTGCCTTCAGTAGCAAGGTTACTCACTGTATCAGGCACAAGAGTTGATTTCTTTGTTGCAGGAGCATCTGTGGATGGCTTGCTTGGAGTAGGTTCCACTAGAGAACTTCCCCCAAACTTGGGTTCTGTCTTCAATTGCATGCCTCTATGAAGAGTGATGGCATTGCATTGCTTTGCATTAAAGGCCTTAGTGAATTCAGTATCACTAGGTAAGCCGTCAGGTGGTCTCGTCTTCAACATCTGGGCAATTTACCCTACTTGAGTCGCAAGAGACCTTATTAAGGCGGTGTTGTTTTGCATGATTGATTGCTGGTTTTGCAACATGGCATACTATGTTGTGAGCATGTCATTTTGGTTCTTCGAGTAGGCTACTTGATCCTGCATAATGACACAGGCAATTTCCATAAACGTTTGATAAGAATTATCAAAAGATTTTGAATTGGAGTTAGAAGCTCCCTGGTTCTTGCTCTGAGTCCTCTGGAATCCAGAAGGTTCAGGTGATATAGATGGTTGTGCTCATGAATTTCCTTTATTACCTCCTCAACCAAAATTTAGATGTTGCTGACACCCTGGGTTGTATGTGTTGGAGTAGGGATTGTTGTTTTGATTGGTGTTCTCTACATAGCATCCAAATTCCTGTTGGTTTGGGCATTCACTCAAAAAGTGTTCCCCACCACAGTGCTCACAAGTGTATTGTACCACCTTTGCCTTACGGAGGGTCCATATATGTTTTGAGCAAGGTAGTGATGGTGGAGAGCTGAGATGCGATAGTCTGAGATTTGTCTAATTGAAGTGTGCCAACTGCTATAGGTCTAAGACTCAATCTCCCTCGTGGGAATTGATAGTCGGCGTTGGCTATCTTGTCAAGTGTCTTGATAGCCTCGTCAGGTTCTCTATCGGTCAAGGTACCATTAGTTGACGAGTCGATCATCATCCTTTTTTGTGCATTGATACCATTATAGAACATCATGACTTCTAGCCAATCTGTAAATCCAAAGATCGAGCACTTCTGCAGCAGATTCTTGTATCTCTCCCAAGCTTCATACATGGACTCATCATCATACTATTGGAAGGAGATGATGTCCCTTTGTGTCTGGGTGTGCACGTTCGGTTGACCATATTTGTAAAGGAATTTACTGCACAATTCATCTCAGGATGTAATAGATCCTACGGAACAAGTTTTCAACCATGCTCTAGCTCGATCACGCAAAGAGAAAAGGAATAGCTTAAGTGACAAGGCATCGGTAGGTATGTCTGATTGCCTAAAACAATCACAGACTTCCAAGAAAGCTTTGATATGCTCGCGAGCGTCTTCTCTTGCAGGTCCTCCAAATTGTCCAATATTGTTGACCATGTTGCATAATGGGCTTTAGCTCAAAAGTGGTTGTCCCTAGATCAGGTACCAGGATCGGTGGATTAAGATTCTTGATAACGGACTCAATGATATCTCTAATATGTCTTCTAGGCCTGGCAGGTGGTTGCCCATCTTGTCCATTGAGTACCGCTCTAATATCCCCTTGTCCATCGATTGGAGGTACTTCGTTATGTACATTGTCAAGGTTGTTCCTTGGTGGTGGGTCATCTTTGTTCACCATTCTCTTATTCTCCTATATAAGCCTCTAAAAGGTTCTTTCAATCTCCGAATTTAATGGAAGAATAGATTCGTTGGTGGAACTTCTGGTCATGCACTGGAACGCTCCTGAGAATGAGAACAAAAACAAAAATTAAATGCAATAAAAATAAAAGTCCTAAGCGCAATTACAACGTAAGTATCAATTATCAATCCCTGACAACGACTCCAAAAACTTGATGCTTGTGGCATAGTAATGCACTTTAAAGCAAGGAGATTTAAAAAGGGATCACATGCTTGAGAATGTTATCTTCGAATTACTAAAGATTCAATTTGAGTTAATTGAATAGGTAAGACAATGGAATTAAAGGTCAAAGAGATAAATTGAGCTAAAGATCAATTATCTAATGAGTAAAGTAATTATATTTCAAGGACTATGAAGGAGCATATATAAGTATTAAGAGGCTAATTTAGTATATGACTTGAACTATTAAGGATTGAATTGTAAGAAGTAAGAATGAAATTGTAAAAGATTTGAAATTAGTCTTGAAGGACCGAAATGAAAGAAACTTAAAGTTGAGAGCAAGGGATCAAATTTGGAACAAGGGTAAAACAATAAATTTGCATGTGTATTTAGACCACTAAGTGTTAGTGGAAAAACATGTGGCAAAGCCATTTCACACATGGAAAATGGATTAAGTGATGGCCAGCCAAGTAATGGAAGAAAGAGAAAGGAAAATTTGAAGCTTTCTTCATCTTTGTTCTCCCCATTGCCGAGAGTGGGTGTTTGAGAGAAACACCATGGGAGACTTGCATAGTTGAGATTGATCTCAAGATAAATTAGTGAAATTTGAAGCAAAAATTTGTGGGAGGAAGTCTAACAAGAGGTAAGCTCATCTTAAACTATGAATTTATTATGGAAATTGTTGTTATTAAAGTTGAGTAGAATTGATGGATTTAGGAATGATTAGTTGGTTGAATAATTGAAATTCTTCATTTTTAGGGGGCTCAATACCTTGCTGGAAATTTGGTTTTTGAAGACGCTTGAATGAGTTCATGAATGAGAAGGTAAGAGGTTAACTAAAAGGATGTATATGGATGAAAGCTTATTGAAATTCAATGATATAATTGCTTTGATTTTTGAATTAAAGAATGTTGGAATTTTGAATTTATTATGTTTAAATTGATAATGATTTGTGGGATGAAGTAGTTAAGTTTAGAGTACTTAAATTATTGAAAAACATAGATCAAATGCAATCTTCCTAGAGGACCTTGTTCTGGCGGTAAGTTTATAAATTCATAGAAAATTTAATATGTTGAGTTTGAGGATTAATTTTATATGTGTAGAACCATGTACGAGTCTAGTTTAATCTCAAAAAAACGGTGACTAATTTTGAGTTCTAAATAAAATTTTATGAATTTTTAAGTGAAGGTAATGCAGAAAATCTGGAGGCAGATTCTGCTCTGGGCAGTTTCTGTTTTGAAAATCCTAAAAATTCTCTTAATTGCTATAAAAACTTTTTAAATTCTAAGGCTTATACCATTAAAACCATGGTTTAATATAGTTTGTAAATGTGTAAAGATCTTTAAATCCCATTGTATACTTTTTTCTAGAGAGACAGTTCTTTGATGATAGCTCAAGTTGCCAAAAGTTGGAAATAAGGGCTTAAAGTGAAAATGGAATTGAGAAATGATTAGCATATGTATGTTTATTGTTCGAATGATAATATTGGTTATGCATATAGAGTAAATGTATGATGAAAGAGGTGTATATTAATGGATAAATGATGAATGCGCATGAAAGCTTTATGTAAGCTTAAAATAAGTTTAAGGTAAGCTTAAGGTAAGTTATTCATAATGATATTGATTGATTTGAGTGATGTGTTCATGTGTCATGGAAAGCACTATGCTTATATAAAAATGATATGTTTAAATGCTATACAAAATGATATGCCTAATGGGTGAACTATAGGATAATGATAAACGGTTAAAAGTATATTAATTAAGTTTGATAATGTTATGTATGTTTGACATGCAAGGTATAATGATCATGATTGATGAAAAGAGATGCATGCTATGTTTGAATGCTATATAAGTAATATGCTTAATGAAAGAAATAGAGCTAAGGCTTGATTGCTAAATGGCAAGCAATGCTTGCAAATGATTATGAATTGAAAGATAATAAAGCGTAAATATGTGTCCTTAGATTTGAGTCAACTTAGGACATAATTGGAATGTCATAGGATCTATTGAGCTCTTGTGTAGGAGGGACTACGGTCCAGGACAATTGAGGTCCTTATTTGGCGACAGTATGAGGGTTGACCATATTGTTAAATGTTTATTGGCAACAGTTTGGTTGGGGATTTGAGTGTTCGTATTTTGTCTAAGTCCAAGGAAATTAAATAAAATAATAATGATAAGATGATAAGGAACTTATAAGTAAGTATAAATGATGCTTATCTATGAAAATGAATATGTTTTCACATTGTGTGTTAATGACATTGAGGTAAATAAGATAATGAAATGAATGATAATGCTTATGACTTTGAAAGAATACAATTGCTTGTTTGGTGTGATTCTTTAAAAGTATATGAAAGATTGATACGATATGCTTAATAAGGAAACAAGATATGATATTGATTATTATGCTTTTTCCTTGAAATATGTGTGTGTGTGTGTGTGTATGTGTGTGTTAAGGACACTTATATGCTTGTGAGTATGGAAATAAAAGTGGTTGCTATTATCATGTTCTGCTTTAGGAATCTTTGGAATAGTTTTGAGCCATTGTTTGATTGTGAAATTTGTGCTTGAAGATTGAATACAGTGACATTTCTTGCTAGTGACCAAATGTGGATTGTTCTATGAGTGAAATGAAGTGTTTGGGACTGTTTTAGTAAATTAAAATATAGGCAGTTTTGTAACCAGAGTGGAATGTTTTGTAACCTTAATTAAGGGATTGTTTTGCAATTGAAAATGGGACTATTTTGTAACCAGGGTGGATTGTTTTGTAACCTTAATTAAGGGATTGTTTTGCAATTGAAAATGGGATATTTTGTAACCAGGGTGGACTATTTTGTAACCTTAATTAAGGGACTATTTTGCAATTGAAAATGGGATTGTTTTGTAACCAGGGTGGACTGTTTTGTAACCTTAATTAAGAGATTGTTTTGCAATTGAAAATGGGATGGTTTTGTAACTAGAGTGGACTGTTTTGTAACCTTAATTAAGGGACTATTTTGCAATTGAAAGTGGGACTGTTTTGTAAGCTTAATTAAGGGTATGTTTTGCTAGTTAAAAAAGTGGACTATTATGTAAAGTATGGAATTCATAAAATGAAAACTCAAGTTATATGGTTCTTGGTGAATCAAATATGAAATGGCTTAAAGGATGTGTAAGTAGAGTGAACTTTGATTAAATGAAATGAATCAATTAAAACTAAATTGTAAGGATCTTGTAATGCAAATACATCTTGTATCATTGTATGTTTGGACTGGTTTAGTTACCTCACTAAGTTTTTCTGATCTTACTGGTGTTTGAATGATTGATCTTTCAGGTAGCTAATCAGTGAATCGAGGATTGTGTCAAACTTCCGGCAACAAGTCACACAAGATCTAATATTAGAGTATGTGATAAGTAGTTTATGTTTTAAATTCGTAGAGTGGCAATACATGATTAAGGTTTATGTTATCTATTTGGTTAGATAACATATTTATGCATTCAAGTAATTTTTAAAGTACCTTATGAAGAAGGTACAAGATTGTATTATTAATAAGCATTTGTGTGAATTATGGTTTCTTGCAAAGATAGTTGATTGTGTGCTTAGGATTGAGTATATGGTTGCTGAGAATGCATACTATTTAGATTATCGTTTGCATATGATTGAGTATGTATGATTTATGAATGTTTGATATGTTAGGTAATAATGTGTCTGACTAGGCTGAACTATTAGTCTGTTGATAAGCATGAGTTGCATTGATATAGGATAAGTAATAAATTAGTACTAGAGATTAAATGATAAAGGATGGTTAAGCAAAGTTTTAAAGATATGACTAATAGGTATAGTTTTGAACTATATATGTAATACTTGTTAAAGGTTAATGTGATTTGGGGATTTACTATGTAGTTCTTAAAGACCCTTAAGTTATAGAATATTAGTTCTTTAAGACCTTGAAAATATATCCACGAACCTAAATTCAGGGAGCAATAGAAGAATGAACGGATAAATTATAAGAACATAAGTTACTTGTTCTGCTTGAAGCTTGTGTTGCTAGATTGTGATTAGAAACAAATATGCATAATTGGTCAATGATGGTAAATGATTTAAGGAACTTTGTATGAATGATTTAATCCATGTTTCGAATGAATGGTTGAATGAATGGAAGAAGGATTAAGTAAAGAATATAGTTAATACTAGTGTATAATTGAATGTAAATACATGATTGAGTTATGAATGTTCAATTATGTCTTGGACATTTGAGGAGTGATGCTTACTATGTGAACTTAACATAGTAATTGAGACTAGGTCTTAAAAATGTGAAACCCTTATGATATATGATGTGGATACAAATCTATAGTAAGGAACTTTAGGGTTCAACCAAGAATGGTAAAAACATAATAACATATATTGTCTTGAGAAGAATTGAGATAAGCAATGGAAGTTATTCCTTAATGTCTTAAAAGAAAATGAGAACTTGTTGAATGTCTTTGCAGTCTTAATAATAAGATTTGAAGATTAAATGATACAAACATTTAGAATTAAAGATCTTTAAATAATGGGTTAATGATATTTCGAATGATCTTAAGCATTGATCTATATGTCTTAAAATGGCTAGAAATATACCAAATTTGGTAATTGGTTTAAGAAGAATAAAGTTTATGAATAAGGATACAATCTTATGAGTTTGCAGAAGTGATATGGAAGCTTTGTGTACTAGGGTATTAATATGGTGTATGTTATAAGTTAACAATTGAATTGAACTGCATAATGTGTGTATTCTTTTTTGTATATGCAATAAAGTTAGAAGCATGTATTGTGAATAAGATTAAAAGTTTTAAATTACCCTGAAAATTCCATGTTTACATAAGATAGTTTTAAGTCTTTAATGCAATGTTTTGAATGCTTGATTGTGTGTAACACTTTCTGAACCAGTCTTACTCCTAAACTGGGTAAGGGATTTTACACGATTAATTATGGAGGTTGGGATTATTGCTAAGGATATATGTATGGTTATCTAACTCAATGTTATACCAATGGGCGATACATGTTTGCGTAAACCCTAAAACACTTCATCTACTCGACAGGATTTTCTAAAGAACTTCTGACTCTCTCGTTGCCTAGAAGTTAATAACTTTGTAATTAAGGTGAAACATGTCTGTGTTAACCCTAACCACTCTATTATTTGTTTAAGAACTCTCTTTTAGTCGTTAAAACCCTAAACTTATGTCTAAGCCAGATTAGAACTAAGTTGACAGCTTAACCTCACTACCCATATTTGTTTAACTTAACTCTATCAAATATTAAGCCATATATCAATAGTTAACAGGTCTCTCTCGAATAACTCTTACAATTAACTATGCATTAAGCATATGAAAGGAATAGATGAAGATGAAACAACTAAAGCATTAAACTAAAATAACCAAAACATATAATCCTAGGGTGCAATAACCCCAACAAAAGAGTTTAGCTTATGTCTGAGCGTAAAACAACCATAATTAAAAGTATATAGTATGGAAGTTTATCAAGCAAGAAAAGAAACAAGCCGAGCGTCCTCGACAAAACTCCCCCAATTTTGTCCAACTGTGCTGCAAGCCTCCTCTCCGTCAGCCTCTCTCAATATCTTCGTTCGATGAGAAGAATCGTCTAGCTTCGCCCTAGTGGTTCTCTGCAAGCTCAGACTAGAACTGTCGTCTAAATTGTGCTCTCTAGCGATCAGCCCTTTCTTGAGTAGCGATCGGCCCTAAAGTGCGTGGCTTCATTAAAGAAAGGTTATTTGTTTACCACCTTATTAAATGTTATGTATCTAAGAGAAAGTCCACGTGGGAAAAGGAATATTCATCTCAAACTCTTCATGCTTCGTCAGCTCCAGCCATGTGATCTACTCTTCTCCTGCTCTAGCATTCCTCCAGCATCCACCAACATCTTGAACATACGCCAGAAAACACCACATTCCCATGAAAAGCACCAATATATGACAATTTTAGCACATGTGGTGTAACTCCCTATCTAAATGAAACTATGTACATTCTAACCTAAATGCAACCTAAATGAGCTTAAAGACATGCAAAATACAAGGATTAAGGGCACATAAAATATAACATTTATGCACTCGTCAATAACTATGTGCTTTGTTTGATGATATTCGAGTTTTTCATTATGTTAAGGAGATTGAATGCAATTGTTTGTTTTGGGGAAGCTTCAACCAATATTTTTCATATGCTATAACCTATAGTTGCTTTTTTGTCATTGTTTCTTTAACCTATTGTAGTTCTGTGTTCTATCGATTTTCCATCATTCGAAAAATATTTATTATATATAATATAAAATAATACATGTTAACTAGTAAAGTGAACAATGCTCATAGACGGTGGTTCTAACTTGCTCTGGCCTTGTATTTAGGTGTAAAAGGTTCATCATGTCATCTTTCTCCGTTGCATGGCCATTTATAAGGTTCTGGACAGATGACGATAGGTGTCGATAGGGAATTGTTGTGGCATTGTGATTGGACGTCCTAGAAAGTGATGGTTTGTCATCGGGTGAGGCCACGTGTGTCAACACGTGGTCGTCGATGAAAGTTCACAGGGTGTGTTTGCAGAGAACTCTATGATGGGCATTCTCATGTCTGAGGGTTAGCATAGTAGTAAAATACATATTTATAAATAATATATTACATTATATTTATAATATTAAGGCCTAAATCGAAAAGGTTCTGAAATTTTTAGGTTTATTGATAAATGAGCTATACATAATAAATGGCAGATGGTTCAGCTGGCCAAGACCTCATCGTGGGCTTGAAGGCTCGACCCAATAGATTCATAATACCATCAAATGGGCCTCTTAGGGGGGCTCACGAACAAGACATCTTGAGTGCTATTGAAAAAAGTGTAGAGGTGTAGGGAAAGAGCATTGGAGAGGTGCGCAAGAAGGAGAGTATGGGTGCTTACCAGGTCGTACTGAGGCACTAAGCAAATGTAGAGGGGTTTTATAGAGTCAAGCATACAACTGAGTTTGAGTGAGAAAATGGATGGATGAGTATAAAGGGTTAGAGTCATTGATAGTGTATGCGAAGATGCAACATGTAGGCGTCAGTGAAAGGTTCCCAAAGCGGCAAGACTAAATGGTGGTAGGGTGAATATGGGCGAGTTCACCTGATGGTGGTGTGTGAGTAAGGGCACTAGGTGAAATGGTCTAGCAAGAGTGTCATTGAAGTCTATTGGTTGATGATGTTTGAGTTATAGAGAAAAGGTGGGTGATGACATGGATTAAGGCAATGTGGTCCTCTGACATGTGAAGTAAGAGTGCACGACAGAGGAGCTCACATGGGTCATTTAAGGGGCTCATGAACAAGGCAAAGACACTATAATGGTGTGTATGGTTGAGCACACGAATGTTGATTAGGGCGAGTCGAGGCATTGAGCCTAAGCATAGTGTTTCACCGAGTCAAACATGCAACTAAATTTGCATGAGCAAACATATCGATAAGGGCGAAAGGTTAGAGGTATTGATAGTGTGTGTGAAGCTACTGACAAGTGTCGTATATTGTCAAATAAATATTCCTTAATCTCAAATGAATATAAAAATAATGTAGTGTAAAGAGAAGAAGGGTCGATCCACAGGGACTATGGAGCTTCTAATGTAGAGAGGTTTTGATTCTAACATTAGCGCGAAAATAAAAATAATTTGGGGGCTTTTGATAGAGTGAAAACTAAAGGTAAAATAATAAAAACGACTTTGGAGAAAATGAAGGAAGTAAATATTTTTGAGAAAATTTGATTAAATTAATTAGCCTCAAACTTTGCTTAGCTTCAATTCAAACTGATCATCGAAAAAGAATATTTACTCCAGATACATGTCGGTTACAGTCTACAAGGTCCAACCCTTGTAACTTGTTTTTCTCTCCGGTAAACCGATAATCCAAAATCAATTTTTGAATCTCAGTTTTTTGGCTAGACTAACCACGACTATCGTTGTTAGAATAAAACATTTTTAAAATCTAGAAAAACTCGACTCGGACTATGTTGTCTCGATGAGAATCGAATCCGATCTCAATTTCCCTTAGCAAATTTGTCTCCAAGTGTGTTCATAGGAAGTCAAATTTGCTACAAGCCGATCCTTCCTCCCAACTATAAATCTGAACAACATTCAAGTCAACGCTAGCTTTTTGAAATGAAAGCGTAAAGATTTTTAATAGAAAGGCCGATTGCCGATCTAAGTTTCTAGAAAATCGAGAATGTAATACGGAGATGTTGAGTGCTTTTTAATTCTCACAAGGTGAATTGAAGTTTTGCTCTAAGCCTTTGGCTAATAGGAAATTTTAGCTAAGCATGATTATGGTAAAAATTATACTTAGCATTTTAAAAGAAAAAGAACGTAAAGAGAATTTTATAAAACTTCAAAAACAAGAACAAACTAAGAATGAGAGATGATTTGAGCTTACCCTAAATGGGGAATTTATAGTATTCTAAAACCCTAAAAATAACCTAAAAATAATAAAAGATAAATCCTAAAAAATATTCAAATAAAATCCTAAAAGATAATTTCCAAGTTTTAAATTTCAAATCGTAGCCGATCTACTATCCAATGTTGCTGATGTCACGTTTTGGAAGCCACTGACGTCGCCTTTTAGAAGCTGTTGCCTGGATGCCACGTCAGACTTCATGCCCAGATTCATGCCCACTGGCCCAGCCTTGACTTTAGAAAATAAAACTACAGAAATTTGCCCCTTTTAAGTTAAATTTCCCGAATTAATGTCTTGCACAGAAAACACATAAAAACATTCGAATCAGCACCATAATCAATCCACTAGAGGCATAATTAAAGATGAAAAAGTGATCATCTAAGCTACTTGTCAAATTCCCCCTCACTTATTCAATGCTTGTCCTCAAGCATATCTCAACTAATACATCAAAACTCAAGTTTCTATCCTTCATTTCACAATGAATCTAAGATAACCAAATTCCCCAAGATTGAAACAATTATTGAAATCAAGAAACAATCAAGTAAATCCATAACTAGGAACAATTTTAAGCAAAGAAAGACATTCCAACAACCTGTCAACTTCAATGAAGTAAAACCTAGTACCCTCACAAGGATTCACTCATATCGCTCAAAGTGTTTGGGTAAAAGAATTGCTCAAGTTAGAACTAATCAAAACATTACCATAAGCTTGTAACTAAATCTAACCTCCACTACTAAATATTGAACATGATGTAAAAATCAAGGGGTCTTAAAATAGGGTTGTAATGTGGCTTAGGTTAGGGTAGGGGAAAAGGCCAAAAAGTGGTTAAAATGTCAAGACAAGATATGCTAAAAAGAAGCATAAGCAATAAACTTATTTCTTTGCTAATTTTTCTGCTGCATTTTCTCTCTCTTTTTTTGCGTGTTCCATTCGTACTCTTTATTGGCAACAAAAAAATTTCTTCTTTTATTATTATTATTATTATTATTATTATTTTTATTTTTATTTTCAAATGCTTCCCTTTTTATTTTTGACACTGTTTTTGTCGTTTCGTGGAACAAGTCTTCTTTTGTCTCGACAAGGGTATGAAAAACGAAATAAAAATAGAAAAAAGGCTTGGGTAAATGTGGTGAAAAAAAGAATGGAAATTGGCTCAAAAGTGGCTAACTAGGGGAAATGAAATGGGAAGCTAATTTTTTGGTAGAGAATTGGTTAATCCTAAGTGCCTCTATCACTTTAAAACATCATATTCAAGCATGTAGCCTCGAAAAGTATTACGTTACAAGTTATAGAATGTTGAGAACTAGTTCGGCACACTTAAAGAAGTAAAGAGAAAGAATGAAAGTATATGCCCGTAAGGCTCAAAAACTCACATGAGGTGGAATGTGTACTAAGTCAAGCAACTTGTCAACTAACAAATGTATGTAATGTCAAATAAAAATTTATTGAAAATCACTAGTCATGCCATTATCTATCGCATATCCTAAATTCCAACAAAAGCAAGATCACAAGTCATAGGGAAATCAGAGAGATAATGTGAAATGTAGGATAGGCAACAAGAAATTCCAACATATTATAATTAAGATAAACTCAATTTCAACCAATCAAATAAGCAGAAAAAGAATTTAACACAAATACTATTCCCCTCACTTAAATCATATTGTCCCAATATGTAAATGAAAGAACAAGAGAAGGAATGGAGATATTCCCCGTGTTTAATGACAATGGGCTGTTTGGTGTGATGACTGCTTGGCCACGCCATTGAGGTTGGTTCGGCTACTCGAAACAGGAGTTGTCGGAGTATGGATTGGCATTGAGATTTCTTGAAAAGACAAAATATGGATTTAGTAATGGTGTAAAAAAATTTGATTCATCACTTATCGGCAGAGAAGAACGTGTTTCAGCAGTAAGCATTTGGTCTTGCTCAGGGGCGTCATGCGACTGTCGCTGACGACCATGGGAGGTGCGGACATAAATTGACTTCCCCTTCGATTCAAGAACACCGGATTGTGGTCGGGACCTTGGCGTCTTGTGCAAACCATGGTGTTGTGTCGGCCGGTCGGGTTGTTGATAGCGTGCGAACTGAGGAGGAAGAACATAGCAGTGGTCGAGTGGTGGTCAAACCTTGAGGGTTGAGGGTGACAACAATGCGGAGGGAAAATTTGGCTGAGGGGTAAAGGTTTATGATGCAGAAAAGTTGGGTGAAATCGGTATTTAGGTTGTAGAATTGGGGAAAAGGGAAGTTGGTAATTTGGGTGATTTGGGGAAAGGTGAAAATGAAAGTTTGAAAGTGCAGAGAGGCAGAGTGCGGTGCATGACTTAGGAAAGTAGGAAGGGTTAGGTTAATTTTTAGGTACAAATGTCAAAAATTCCCCATACTTACCTTGATTTAAGTTTCCCTTCAAATTAAAAATTGTCGTACTTCAGCCTTTCGACGCCATTCGGACCTAAAAATCCCTGTGATTTTTTCAAATAAAAATTAAATAAAATGAAAAAGAATGAAATGGTAAAAATAAAATTAAATAGAAACAAAAATGAAAAATGGGTTGCCTCCCATTTAGCGTTTTGTTTAACGTAGTTAGCTTGACGACTTGATTCAGACAATAGGTATTGTGACAAATATTTCCTCTAATTCATGCGCTTTGTCTAACTGAGAATTTCCCTATGAGAAAACTTACGGTTATGGAGTTTCTTCATTTTTCTGACAAAATATTTTCTTTACTCTTCAACTTATCTGGTGGTAATTTTAACTCCAAATTTGGTGCCTGCAATATGGAAGGTAATGTTTTAGATTTCGAATAAGTTAGGCGCAAATCAGAATGAACAGAAAAATATTTTCCAACTCCCTAATTTCTTTGTCTTTATCCTTTAATTCCCTGCACAAATCATCAGATATGTTAGTTTCCTCATATTCATCAACTAAAGGTTCATAAATACCAACGAAGCTAACGTTTGCCATAGAATCTGGATGTTTCATCACTTTATAAACGTCAAACTTAACAATCTCACCATCGAAGTCCATTGTAAGAATTCCTCTTCTTACATCGATTTTTGTATTTGTTGTACTAAGGAAGGGACGGCTGAGAATGACTTCTAAAGAGGTGTTTGATCGGTCATTTTCCATGTCGATGACATAAAAATCTGCCGGTAAAATAAGTTCGTTTACCTTTACTAAGATGTTCTCAAAGAGTCCTTCCAGGTATATCACGGACTGATCAGCCAGCTGTATCGTCACTTTCGTATCCTTCAAAGGCTCCGTAGAGAGTAAGTTGTACAAAAAAAGAGGCATAACATTTATAAAAGCGCCTAAATCACACATTGCACGTTTAATACCAATTTTTTCGATTTTAAAAGGAATAGCAAACATACCTTGGTCTTTTAACTTTGGTGGAAACTTTCGTTGGAAAACGGCTTAGATGTGTTCCCCCAAACTCACCTTCTCAATTCTGGTAAGCCGTCTTTTATTTGTGCATAGATCTTTTAGGAACTTGGCATATCTCGGTATTTTTCGGATTACTTCAAGAAGTGGGATATTAATTTCCACCTTCCAAAGTATATCTAAGATCTCCTTTTCTTCATTTGTCTTCTCTTGTTTTACCAATCTCGATGGAAAAAGAGGTGGAACGACATAAGGAGATGGCGTGGGAGGAGTTTGCGATTCATCATTCTTCTTTCTTTGGGATCTTGTGTCAACTTCTTCTTTCTCCCTCTGGGATTTCGATTAATCTCCTTTTTTGGATTCTGTGGCAATGTTCGCAGGGACTGGTGGTGCAATAATAGTTCCACTTTGAAGGGTTATTGCGCTAACATTTTCTCATGGGTTCACCTCGGTCTACGACAACAGCTTTTCTTTGGATTCTAAACAACTCATTGCTAACGTCAGTTGACTTACTGTTTGTAAATTGCTTGAAAGTGTGCTTTGGTCTTTAGTTGAAATTTTTCTTGGGATAGCGCCAACCTTTCAACAACCGACTCCAATAATGGTTTTTGCGGTTGATATTGCTATGGTGCAGGTGGTTGATAGTTGAAGTTTGGATTGTCCTTCCACCTTGGATTATAGGTGTTGGCGTGAGGGTTGTATGGTCTTTGTGGAGGTCCCAGAAAATTTCGCACTGAATTTACTTGTGCGGTAGCATCTTCTTGTAATATTGGACAGCAATTCGTAGGGTGGTCGGGCTTTGTGCATATTCCGCAAACTCTAGCTATAATTGTTTTACCTGCAACAAGAGATTGAACTATTTCAGCTAACTTATCAATTTTATTCTCTAATGAAACTGTACTTATCTCGTGAACTTGTCGAGAGGGTTCATTTGAAGAGCGAAATTGCTGGGAGTTAGCAGCCATAGTAGAAATTAAGTTCCTAGCCACAGCTGGAGTCATGTTTACTAGTGCCCCTCCACTTGATGCATCGACCATCTTTATTTCCATAGAGGTTAAGCCTTCGTAGAAGTATTGAAGAAGTATTTGTTCCGTCAATGCATGTTGTGGACAATTCGCGCATAATTTCTTGAATCTCTCCCAGTAGCCATATAACGACTAAGTATCTTTTTGTCGGATACTCAAGATGCTTCACCTTAGTTTGCTCGCCTTGGCTGCAGGGAAAAACTTGTCAAGAAAAAGTCAAGCCATGTCAGTCCACGTAGTAACCGAATTAGATGGTATATCGAATAACCAATCTTTAGCCACATCAGCTAAAGAAAAAGGGAAAGCACCGAGTTAAATTTGGTATTCTGATACTCCATGTGGTTTTGTTCTTAAACAAACCATGTGAAATTCTTTGAGATGCTTGTGTGGATTTTCACTAGGCAAACCATGATAGGCCAGTAGAAGATGTATCAGGCTCGTCTTGAGTGCGAATGTTGTTTCTCTATTATGGAATATAATGCACAGTGGTGTTGATCATCTGGTGCCACGACAAGTTCGTGAATAGTTTGATCTTCTTCTGCCATCGGAATCTGTTCTACGTTGTTGAATTCAAAGTGTGTGTCTGCGTTCAAGTTCACGAATAGTCTGATCTTCTTCTACCATCGCGAATGGTGTTTCTAGATCTCGTTCAAATTGTCGTTGTCGCTGTCTTCTTTCCTGAAGTGTGCGTGCGTGCCGTCTTCAAGCTACTGCTTCAATTTCTGGTTCAAAATCTGCTAATTCGCCCGGATTCTTCTTGGCCAATTTGACAAGCATATTATATTGTCAAATAAATATTCCTTAATCTCAAATGAATATAAAAATAATATAGTATAGAGAGAAGAAGGGTTGATCCACAAGGACTATGGAGCTTCTGATGTAGAGAGGTTTTGATTCTAACTTTATGGCGAAAATAAAAATAATTGGGGGGTTTTGATAGAGTAGGAACTAAAGGTAAAATAATAAAAACGAATTTGGAGAAAATGACGGAAGTAATTTTTTTTTAGAAAAGTTGATTAAATTAATTAGCCTCAAGCTTTGCTTAGCTTTAATTCAAACTGATCAACGAAAAAGGATTTTTACCCCAGATACATGTCGGTTACAGTCTACAAGGCCCAACCCTTGTAACTTATTTTTTTCTCCGGTAAATCGATAATCCAAAATCAATTTTTGGATCTCAGATTTCTGGCTAGACTAACCACGACTATCGCTGTTAGAATAAAATAGTTTTAAAATATGGAGAAACCCGACTCGGACTATGTTGTCTCGATGAGAATTGAATCTAATCTCAATTTCCCTTAGCGAATCTGTCGCTAAGTGTGTTCGTAGGAAGTCGAATTTGCTACAAGTCGATCCTTCCTCCCAACTATAAATCTAAACAGCATTCAACTCAGCACTAGCTTTTTGAAATGAAAGTGTAAAGATTTTTAATAGAAAGGTCAATTGAAGTTTCTAGAAAATCGAGAATGTAATATGGAGATGTTGAGTGCTTTTTAATTCTCACAAGGTGAATTGAAGTTTTGCTATAAGCATTTGGCTAATAAGAAAATTTAGTTAAGCATGATTATGGTAAAAACCATACTTAGTATTTTAAAAGAAAATAAATAATAAAAAAACTAAAAGAACAAGAACGTAAAGAGAATTTTATAAAACTTCAAAAACAAGAACAAACTAAGAATGATAGATGATTTGTGCTTACCCCAAATGGGGTATTTATAGTATTTTAAAACCCTAAAAATAAACTAAAAATAATAAAGGATAAATCCTAAAAAAGTATTCAAATAAAATCCTAAAAGATAATTTCCAAGTTTTAAATTTCAAATCGCAGCTGATCTACTATCCGCTGTCGCTAGCCATTGACGTCGCCTTCTAGAAGATGCTGACTGTATGCCACGTCAGACTTCATGCCCAGATTCATGCCCTCTAGCCCAGCCTTGACTCCAGAAAATAAAACTACAGAACTTTGCCTATTTTAAGTGTAATTTCCATAATTAAAGTCATGTACAAAAAACACATAAAAACATCCGAATCAGCACCATAATCAATCCACTAGAGGCATAATTAATGATGAAAATTTGATCATCTACGCTACTTATCAGCTACAATTTGTAGACAGCAATTAATGGTTCTCAAGGCCTCGAAGCCAGATGATGGTAAGGTGAATACAAACGGATTCACATAATGGTTGTGTTAGAAAGCAATTTTTTCTACTTTCTTAGTTTGTTGATTGTATTACCATGGCCATTGGGGCTATTAGTTAGGCTGATAGAGAATGAGCTATATGCCAAACGATTGATTGGTTTGAAATCATCTTTTGTAATCCATTTTCTTAATCTTTAGTAAAATTCCAGATATCTCATTTGCCTTTTCTTTTGTTATTCTAAATCTCTAACTATCTTTCACTTTCCTCACACACAAACCACCGTCGTTCATCATGTAACACCTCGATCCGGATCCAAAGTACTACATTTGGGTCACCCAAAATTCGACCCATCAAATTTCCAATTTAAAACAATAAGTTTAGCCATTATTTAAAAACATTAAACATCCATAATATTTCATCGTGAAATCAACCCATATAATTTATTTTACAAAATAGGAGCACCAAGTTTAAAATATTGTATATCAAAATAGTAAAGCAAATAGAGTTTACAGCCTCAACATTTGTAATGTCCTATGAATACATAAGCCCAAAACTAAATACTAAGCATTGTACTCTAAAGTAACGTGGTGCTGGGAGATCCCTTCTGGATGTGTTCTTCAATCATGAACAACCTACAAACTTGTGAATGGAAACAACAATTCCGAACGTTAAGCTTACAAAGCTCAATGGTATATTTCTACTCTACAAGAAGTCTTAGATCACCTATCTCAAGGCTTCACTATCAATGAGTCATCATCTAGCCTACACTAGATAGATTTCTTATATCACCTATCTTAAGGCATCAATAAGTCTACAAGAAGTCTTACATGTTCCATAATGTTCCACAATACTCGAGATCACCCAGCCTATCGAGTAAGTTCATATCGTACCATGTTCACTCATCCATTGGGTACATAAGCTACTATCTATAACATCCACACATCATATATAAATAAATCCATACATCATCAACATAATGGCCAACGAAGCCCTACTTTACCCATGCTCATACAACCGTTAGGTTACCCATACTCACACAGCCGTTAGGTTACATGGACCATATCTGGATCACCATAATCACGGATACGTCTTAGATGTACTTGGATCACATTAGCCACAAGTAGTCATACCTAAGGTCACTTAGCCTATTAGGTTACTCGAGCTCATATAGCCATCGAGTTAATTACCTTATCCAGATCACCATAGCCACGGATAGGTTTCTAACTACACCTAGATCACTTAGCCCATAGGTTCGATGTACTCGATCACACGGCCCTGAGTACACATCCCCTTATATAAGTATCGTGGTACTAACTCTTAAGAAAGTTGGACTTCTTCATACAAAATTCATAAGATAAGTAATGCTCCCCGAGCATTGATACACCCCATTAAGGGGTAAGGCCCCCGAGGCCCCACTATCAAGCCTTCAGTACATTATGGAATATATCTAGTCATTTCTACAATCCAAGTCTCATTATTGAATTATCATCGAATTATTAATCAACACCATCACCTTTAGTGAATACACATTTTATTCAAGGGTTTAATCATGTCATTAACCATTTAGCGATGAAAGTTTTTATGTCAATTCGAAACATTTCTCAACATTTAGAACAATGCCCAACATCATCCTTCATAAGGAATGGAAACTTTTCCTGAAGGTCTGGAAACTTTTGCCCAGAGGTTCGGAAACCTTTCTAAAGGTATGGAAACCTTTGCCCAGAGGTTTCCAAACCTCTTCTCCATAATCCAATTTTTTCATAGAAATTCATAAGGTATCGAAACTAGTTCATATGATTTTGAAACCTTAATCCGAGAACCATTTTTAATCCCCAAAAATCACTATAATATGCCCTAAATCATACCAAAAGTTAGTAAGTCATATTGGAGAATCCAAGGATCATTTAATCATACTTTTGTAAACCCCTCGACCTGGCCTAGTCGCAAGACCGAACTGAGCGAGCTATATTGGGTTTGCCGAAACAAACCTGTAAAGATTAACTCGAATTACAATTTTTTTTCTTTTTGTCTTATCTATATGCAACATATTAACCTATGGTGTGCATACTAGTAGCGAAAGAAAACTCAACTCAATCGGGCATCAAATTGATATCCAATTGTTCGCAATTGCAATTTAGGGACCAAATTGCAATTCTAGAAAATTAAAGAGACTTAACCCATTTTAAGTTTACCGATCCTCAATTAATCAGGTTTAATGCTTATGTGAAAAAAATTAGCTCAAAACGATCATTCAATTGCATGATTATCAAATAGGGACTAAAACGAAAGAAACAAAAACTTCCAAACATCACAATAACTGAATTAACAACTCCCGTATCGGTACAAGGGCAAGTTTATCAATACGCTTTGGCAATTTTCCAAAAACCATATTCCAGAAGCTCAAAACCGTACCAATACGGCTTCTGCGTATCAGTACGCCTTACAAAAATGGAATTGTTCGTACCGAAACGCAAACCCAAAAACAGCTTACCTGTATCAGTACAGGGACACGCGTATTGATACGCTTGGACCTGTAATGTTCAATTTTGCTGATTTGCTAAGCTTTGTAGGATACAAAAACCTTCTAACATACTTCTAACATAAACACAACATCACCAAGGATCAATCCACAACAATTAATCACATGAATTTCAACAAATCATGGCTTTATGCTTCAAAGGTTAAACTAGGGCATGCTTCCTAAAAACCAAATCATCCAAAGCACGAATCATAAATCCAAAGAAATTCCAAACATTTAAGACCATTTACAACCCGAAACAACATAGCAAACATGCTAAAACAGGGAGTTTATCAAAATGCCTCCAAAACCAACAATGAACCCCATTGCCTTAATTACTACAAGTCTAATTCAAAATCATACTTTCAAATTTTGATGTCCTTGGTAATCCTTTGCCAACACGCTGCCTCGCAAGCTTTAATTCTCTTCATTGATAGACAAAAAGAGCATAAGCACACAAGGCTTAGTGAGGAGTGCTCAAACAACACACCATCAATTCATTTTTAAACCATTTTTCGAAACCACATTGAAATCACCATTTCAATCATCATTTAAAACATCATACCATGAAAACCATGCACTTAACACTTTCAAAAACCAGCATATTAAACCATATGCAACATGTATCATGGATCTACAACATGTGCTAATGTTAACCCTCAATTTAAGCCTTCCCATGCAATACAACCATATACAAAGCTTAAAGAGTAACATATATATAAACCAACATTACACACTAACATCCATCGACATGATACATCAACAATTATATTGGCTTTCAAGTGATTATAAACCAAGTTCCACTTTCCTAAAATATTACATCGGATACACGGATTCAACAAGTGTCCTCTCAAAACTTCATGCCATCTCAACTGGAATTCAAGGGTACATTCACAACCCAGGGACACCAACCCCAATCATCGGTTAGATGCATAATCCACTAATGGGATTTTTCAGTACCATATAACCCCTCAACCACTAAGGTACTGGGATGGAGTATTCAGTACACCGTATAAACCCCTTGACATCCAAGGTCACATTTTATAATGCACTATCAATCCTATGGTCATCCAACTATATCTGATAACATTTTAAACCACATCACTTGCCAATATAATTCATTATTAACCATGTACCTCATTGTTTTTATATGCATCAATTCAAAATCATTTCCAAAGAAACAAGCCATGCTTTTAAACAAGCATAACTCATACTTACATGGATTACTTACCACGTGCATCCATCATCATTTCATGGTCAAAATCAGTATATAACATACTTTAAAACATGCTTAAACAATAGTGTAATCAATAATTTTATCTGGGGTATCAACCATTTTTTATGTTTATGATAATAATGGGTTTCTTTATCTAGCTTAGGTTGCTTTGTTATTATCTGTTCAAAAACCCAGAAATATTATACTATAGCACATATTGGTCTAATTTGGAAAAAAGGAAAAGAAAAAAAAAGAAGAAGAATTATTATTGCATGTTAATCTTGCATACGATATTGATAGTAGTGTTAATGGGATACAATTGTAGTTGCCACATTACCATATTCTAGTTCATCATTTATTATTATCCAAAAGATAAGTCATAATAAAGCCCAAATGCATGTTTAAAGAAGTCCATTTACATTTATTTAAAACCCAAAATAGTATATCCATTACATAGACCGATAAGCCCAAGTATTTAAAAACCCTAGCCCTATTCTGACAGGTGTTTTATCCATCTTGCACAGCCCAACCCTCACCATCAGATCGACTTTTAATCTGACAGTCCAAATGTACGCGATAAAGGGGCTCATCGCATCCCTCACGTGTGCGTATAACCCACGCACTCGTCTCCTCATCTCCCTATACCACTTCCGTTTATCTCTGACACGCGCCCATACACCATCAGATTAGGGCCTTTCGAACTGAGAAAGCCCTTTTATCTCTCCCACGCACGCGCCCACATGTCTGCTCAGCTCTTCTACGCTATCTACCATGACCACCCCACATCTCCCCCTATTCGAGCCCCAAAAACATGAAGCAAAAAGAATATAGAGCATCATAGAGCTAAAATTAGCAAAAACATATCAAAAACCACAAACAGATACAAAGGCAAACAAACACAAACAGGGTCAGAGCCAACATCTGTAGAAAATTACATGAACTTGGCCAAAATACACAGATCGGCCAATAGAGATTCGGGAATTTCCTTTCTTGTTTTAAAACGTTGTAAACTTTAAGGGGCTATATAACTCAAGCCCTAAATAGTTGTTAGGAGGAGAGGCTAAAAATTCGAAGGAATAGAGAACGAAAAGCAAAAAAAAAACTAAAAGCGTTAGAGGTATCCTTTCTCTTCTCTTTTCATATCATCGTCAAAATATATAAGAAAAGAATTTAGGGTTTAGTGTTTACCAAGGAGTCGGTTTATCTTCCCGACGTTTCTTCTTCTTTGTGTATGTTGTTCTCCCTCGCCGGTGATAAGCCTACCGGCCTTTTCAAGGCCGCGTGTGGTGAATCGGTGAAAGGATAAGCAGACAGAGAGTTTGTTTTCACTTACACAAAAAAGGAAGGGTTTTTTTATGGTTTTCAAGAGGAATACGGTTTAGATATGGGTTTATAGACGAACAAGGGTTTGCTTTGGGGTGTTTTTGGGTTTGCTGGCCGCCATCGAGCGACGGCCGACGCAGCAGAGGAGCTGCCAGAATCTAGGCTTAGTGGTGGTTTTTTGGGTTTGGGGATGAACACTAAAGCAGTGTTCATCCGATTTTAGAGAGAGTGGAGAGAAACGAGAGTTATCAAAAAATTTTAAGGGATTTTGTTGTTTTTTGTAAAAAGACGGCTTTTATATCTGTTTTAAAAGCGAAAAAGGGTTATTAACCTCATTAGATCCCTCCACCCTTTAAAAACTCTTCTACGGTCCCTAGATCTTTTCAAAACGTTACAATTTTGTCATCTTTCATTTGCGTCGTAATAGTCCTGGCTAAATGGATGTTGACCAAATATTTGAATTAATTTTCACTGTCCGAAGGTAAAAATTAATTTGAATTAAAAGTTGATAGACCATAACATCATATGTAAATGCTTGCATCATGCATAAAGGTGATGTGCGGAATTCGAACCATAAATTAACACGACAGTCGGGCTTATTTGATGTCAGTTTAATCTATGGTTCGTTCTATCATCACCCTTATTAACTAAATGTTTAATTAATTCAGACCCGCCAATTTGATAAAGCCCACTTAATTAGGGTCCATATTCAATGGATAACACTTAATTAGAGTTACTTTGAATTTCATCTATTTCCATCGATTAAAAGTAATATATCATTTGGTACCGATTTTGGGCGTTGTGGGGGTGCTAGCCCTTCCCCATACGTAACCAACTACAGAACCCAATTTCATGAATCTCTGGTTTTGTGGTGTCTGGTCTACCTTAGACAAGTGATCGGTGGCGACTTCAAGTCCTCTTATTTTCCAAAAAACAAATGGTCGCTATAGCATGGTGACTCCGCTGAGCACTTAATTTGTTCTTTCTTGAGGATAACACTTTTATTAAGTGGGCTTTGATAATTGGTGATTTTTGAATTAATTGCTCATTTAATTTCTAAAGAATCACCGACATGTGTTGCATCAGGATCATCAAGCTCTATACCCGAGCTATGTCCCTTAAGTGAGAGTGAAACGCCACATACCCATGTGAGTAGCCCTCCATGGGTCGGTAATTCACTTCTGGAATCCATGCCTTTGACACATGAACAACCCTCCATGTTACTAGCTTGTGCTTTCCCTCGAACCAAATCCAATTCGCAAGCTTGTAATGGGCCAGAATTGGGGTTCCTGTTACCTTAGCAGGTGACAAGATAGGTTCGGGTACCCTTGTCTAAAATTAACCCACATGTGTGAGAATCTAGGAAGCCCACCCCTAGTAGATCCATGCGGACAACCATAGTGAGCTAGAATTTACGTGATCAGGTGTTTTTCTCCTTCTTAGTCTTTTGTCTAATTTGTTTGTATTTATCTTTTTCTTAATTTGAATTTATTGTTTATTCCATGACTAACACGATTCTTTTTTACCTTTGTCTTTTCCTTTTTATTTTGCATATTTTGTCATATTATGAAGAGCACACTAAGTCAGAAATAGTTTGAAATTAAAGGCTCGGTCAATGGGAGATTTGGTCAATAGTAACAACGAGAAGAATTTCGATGTACAAGTATGGTCAGAATGAGAATAGATCCATGATGAAGACAGTATTTCTACCGGTTTTGGGTCTGCGATATCAGCCGAGACTTTCATGAATACAGAATATAATGATGTGTCCAGATTAAGGTTGGTTTGGAATAGTTGGGATTTCGAGACAAGTGACGCTTTCAAAGGCGAGTATGGCGAAATTGCGTACTTGTTAGATGCTCTCATCGATCAATCACTACTTTAAGCTTTGGTGAGGTTTTGGAATTCAGCTTATAGTTGTTTCACAGTTGGCAATGTTGATTTGAACCCAAAAATTGAAGAATATCAAGCCCTCATAAATTGCAAAATGATCGACGAGAATCGTGTCTACTCAAAATCGAGCAAGAACAAATCCTTCCAGGCAAAGGTTGGTATGATTTCAAATACTTTGCCATCCTGGGTCGACAATCAGGTTACAACTTGGAATAAGAGAGAGTATCTCAGGTGGGAAGGAATTCTTGTCTTAGCATCAATACATTTTGTGGGTCGAGTTCAGTGGGACTTTTTTCACTTTTGATCTATGGGTTAGTGCTATTTCTTAAGACATTGGGACTTATCAACCTGTTAGTATTGGATTTGTTCGATTGCTTTGGTGGAGGGACCAATCCCGTACCTGTGGTTTTGTAGAAAATTTTTGGTCTTTGAGGTTTTGTAGAAGCCACGGAAGAGGTTGTTTTCGAGGACGCCCCTAGCTTTTGACCGTTTGGCTTTACAGTCACTTTTGGTCAAATGTTCATTTCTCAAGACCTATTTTTGATGGCAAGTTCTCACCATTAGAGGAGTTTGTACAGAAAGGGGATTGGCTGATCGGGAGATCTGAGGAGGTTTGGATAGACGTTTTCTAGCATCTAAAGAACAAAGACATAGCATGGAGAGCTCCGTGGCAATCGGCAAGGAATATCCTTTATAGATGGGGGAGTACTCTTGGGTACTGTTACTTGGTCTTTAGGGGCATATAGCTGACACACCCCTTTTGGTTTTGAGGCAATATGGTTCTAAGCAGTTTGTGCCGGCCACAAGTGGACTGAACGAGTTCAATATGGACTATGAGACTGAAAAAGACTACAAGGGGAAGGTGTACAGTGCTTTTTCAGCTTGGAACAACGTGAGACGATTTAGGATCGTGAGTGCTCCTTACGAGGTCACCCTCGAGTATGAAGTTTGGTGGTTCAACCGTGTCAACGACAATATTCCTAAGTTAGATATGGGTAATAGGAAGTCTGTTGAAGAAAGGTTGGCTACGTTCCCCACTAAAGCCGATTTAATGAGAAATCAGCTCGAAGAGGAACAAAAGAAGTTTATTCAGCTTGAAGAGAAAGCCAATCAAGATAGGTTTGACTTTGAATTGGATAAAACAAAACTGAGGGGGAGATTAAAGGCCTGAAAAGAAGGAAAGATGAGTTGGAACTAGAGCTTAAACTAGAGAAGGGGAACATTCAAAAATTACAGAGGCTAAACAAGAACATGAGAGTCACGGAGGACGGGCTAAGTAGAGGATTGGAGCTCCGACTTAAGGAAGAGAAGGTAAAAGCCAAGACTTAAAAGAAGAAATATTACAAGCACAAGGACCAAGTGCTCACTATGACACAAGAGATGGAGAATCTACGGACCTCTCACTCAAGGCAGCTTGAGAAGGAACAATGCCAAAGCGAAGCATTGAAAGCCCAAGTGAAATGTTTGGAAAAGTCTCTCCTCGGGCATAAGGGTTCTACCCAGAAGTTAGAAGCCAATAGCTCAGAAAACCAGGCATTGAAGACCCGTATTGAAAAGTTGGAGACTGAAATTCAGCAACTCAAAGACCAATAGCGAGTTTTAGAGGGGCAATTCAAGTGTATCAGATGCTAACTTTGGAGCGACTACAGTTTGCTGCTTACACTATTTGGAGGCAGGAGCAAGAGTTGGCACATTTAATGACTCAGATGTAGGCGGTTGCCCAAAAATTACAACTCCTAGCGAAAGATGTTACCGAGCTTCAGGAATGTGTGGACAACGAATATGAGGACGGAGAAAGAATCAGTTGGATCTTGAGAAAGATCATCGACCTAGATGCTAGCTTAGAACCATATGCGTAGCGAGTTTCTTTGGTTATTGTAATGAAACAATATTTCCATTAGTACAAGTTGTTTAATGATGATATTTGCCAAACTCAGTGTCGCTCTTTGCATTCATGCATGACACATTTATTTTCATATTTTGTTTAATTACTAAAATTAATTAAAAGACTTCTTATTTTAGAAAGTTTTTTTATTCCTTAAATTGCAATCATTCCACACCCACATCGCACTTGGTTACAAACAAGGATAATGGAAGAAAGCTTTGCAAAGTTGGAAGTCATTCTTAGAGGCCAGTTGGAACAGGCTCAGCAAGAACTAAGGGACACCATCGTCAAGTCCCAACAAGACATGATGAAGGAGATATCTCATATGATATAGTTCAATCTAAGAGGAAATGGTGCTGTCGAGAACCCAACACAAGACTCAAGGGATCGCTCATATGCCCCAATCTTTAAGAACCCTCTCTTTATCAACCCTTCACTAAACCCTCTACAAAGGGTATCTTTTTCTTATCAGGCCGGTGCCTCCGCCCCAGCTCAGTCGGACGTGACATTTAGAAACATTGAAGATGTCAGAGATAGCATCCCAAATTTTGATGAGTTGGAAAATTTTAACCAAGTGAAGGCGGAGTTCTCGAAGCAGTTAGAGGATACTCGGAATGACCTCGAAGAAAAGTTCCAGGTAAAGAAAGATGGAAAAGGTCCCTATAGACTAAACACTAGAGAGCTCAGTTTGGTGCCAAATGTAGAAATCCAGCACAAATTTAAGACCCCGAAATTTAAGAAGTTTGACGGGATGACTTACCCCACTACGCACCCGATCATATTTTGTCAAAAAATGGTCGGGTACACAGACAATGAGAAGCTGTTGATCTACTGCTTTAAAGACAGCTCAATAGGATCTGCCACGACGTGGTACAATCAGCTAACATACGCTCAAATCAAGTAGTGGAAAGATCTGGCCAAAGCTTTCACCGACCAGTACAAGTACATAACTAACATAGTCCCTAATCGACTTCTGTTGCAAGGAATGGAGGAAAGACGTGATGAAAGCCTCCGGAAGTATGCTTAGAGGTGGCGTGATATGGTGGCACAAGTTCAGCCCCTGCTTTTTGAAAATGAGATCTCTTCGATGCTCGTGGACACGCTAAAGGGGACACTCTATGATTATTTAATCAGCAATCTCATTAGCAATTTCGTGAAGATGGTTATGATAGGTGAGCGTATCAAGGCTACCATTAAGAGCAGGAGAATTGACGGGGGAGAACCATCACACAAGCACTACAAGAAGACAGATCACAAGGTTAACAACACTTATGAGGCCTTTAAGAACCTCACTATCTCCCAACCCCAAGCCACGGCGGGGAATGCCTGAAGCTTCAACAAGAGAAAAGACATGGGATTTAAGAGGGAAAGTGAGAATAGGTCCTTCAATCCCTTACCAATGTCTTACAAAGAACTTTATTCATATTTGTATAAGGCAGATCTAGTTCGGCCTTATCATGTCTCACCTTTCAACCTGCCTTACCCGGCGAGGTATGACCCCAAGGCACACTACGAGTACCATGCCGATGTTCTTGGGCATTTAATTGAAAACTGTGTGGCATTCAAGATATTTTCTCAAAATTTGATCCAAACCGGAATCTTGTAGTTAGGGGAGCCAAGCACGGCCAGCAACCACCTCTCGAATCATGGGGGCAAGGCGTAAATGCTCTTGAAGAAGAGTATGCATGAAAGGCTAAAGTGAGTGCCCGAGATCCAGTCTCCGTTGAGATAGGTTTTCCAGCATTTTTGCATGACGCGTCTCATCGATCGAGGAATGGTAGTCGTGAAGAAGGGTTGTGGACCATACCATGAGTATCATCAGTCGGGGGATCATGAGATATAGGATTGTGGGGAGTTTCACCAATAAATTCAGAATATGATGGACAACAAACAAATCGAGTTTTCTGAGAAAGATGAAGGAAGAAAGGAATCTAAAGTTTGTGTGTCTGAGAATCAAGACACCAAGTACAGCGCAAAGAGACCACTTGTCATCAGTTTCAAGCCAATTGAGAAAAGTGCCCCTAAGGTGGCCCCCAAGGTTATAATTTTTGCCTCGACATCTTTTTCTTTCAAGGATACACATCTGGTCCCATAGAAGTATACCGCAAGCGTTTCGGTGCTAAGAAGAACCACTCCCAAAGATTAAAGAACCAGTCACGCTTCAGAAGCGAGTTTTGTCCCCAACATAAGGGTACGAAGGTAATGCTGGGGACAAAACTCGCTTCGGAAGGGCTCGTAGAACCGAGTCCTGAATGGGTAAACAGTGTATGGCATTTCATGAGAAGTGGACGGTGTTACAATTTTGAAGCACCCAAAGCAGCGAAATAACAGAAATGAGAAAATAAAGAAACTGAGGTCGAAACTGAGGGCAAACCTAAGAAGATATTCAAAGAAGAACCACCCCCAAAGATTAAAGAACCAGTCACAGAGGCCCAAGCCCAAGAATTCTTGAGGTTCTTGAAACACAGCGAGTATAATGTTGTGGAACAACTCCAGAAATAGCCAGCTCAGATTTTAGTACTTGATCTCTTACTAAATTCAAAAAATATCGTGATGCTTTGTTGAAGGTGTTGAATCAAACTTTCGTCACGAATGATATTTTGATCAGTAAACTAGACCGGATCGTCAGCCATATCACCGCTGACAATTACATCACCTTTAGTGATGATGAGATACCGGTGGAGGGTAGGGGATCTACCAAAGCCCTAAACATCACCACCCATTATAAAGGACATGTGTTACGTGGAGTGCTGATTGACAATGGCTTTGCTCTAAATATTATGCCTTTGGCTACTCTGCAACGTCTGGCAATTGACATTTCATACATGAAGCCATGTCAAAATAAAGTCTGAGCATTTGATGGGACCCAACGAGATGTGTTCGGGAAGATCGAAGTACAACTGCTCATTGGTCCTAGTGAGTACATCGTTGATTTTGTGGTCATGGATACCTGACCCTCCTATAACTGTCTATTGGGAAGACCATGGGTACATTGAGCCGGTGCAGTCCCGTCTTCGCTACACCAGAAATTGAAGTTTGTTATTGAGGGGAAGTTGGTCACAGTAATGTTGAGCATGACATAATCACTTCAGTGACTTCTAACGCACCATATATCCAGACCGATGAGGAGGTAATAGAATGTGCTTTTAGGGCCTTGGAATTTATTAGCGCTGCCTTCTTCGCTGAAGGGAGATGGATCCCTTGACCTAAACTATCCAACTACACCAAGATGGTGGTATCAGAGACCCTTGAAAAGGGGGCGAGGAAGGGAAAAGGCTGTGGAAAGAATCTGCATGGACGCCTCCGACCTATCAATGTAATCCACAAGAATGACCTCTTTGGGCTTGACTATAGGCCCAATTTCTTGCAAAAGAAATAAGAGCGGAAGAAGAGGCAAGAACAAAGGAAGGCCCGATTCAGAGGAGAGGATGTTCCTTGGGCTCCTATCACTTACGGGAGTTTCGAGTACATTTTCAAGTCGGGCAGACTAAGTAACACTGATCTGGAAGTCCAAGAGGCAATCCGAGAAGGCGAGAGATGCCCCCGTGAAGAACTAACCTATGAAGCTTTAGAGGAGATGGATGTGAATGTGATCAGCAAGGGTGACAAGCTTGACCCGCCTTTGACCAAGATCCGCCCGTGCTTCCTGGGTGAAGAGCTCAACAATTTGACCTACATGGACATGCAATTTGTTTTTAGGTTCGAATCAAAGTAATGGCCCGAACAACCACATTACTTTTGGCCCGAAAGTAACGTGCATCCTTTGTAGAAGGGCAACTATGTCACTTCCTATCAACTTTCAATAAAATGAATGTTTTCTATATTCCTTTCTCAAACGGCAAACATAACATTCATTCTATGCATTTTTTTATTTCATATCACAAGTCATTCTTTTCCATTCCCAGTGCATACTTTCAAACTCATGTAGGCCCTTTAGTATAAACTGTATGAATAATTTAGAACCTAATCTTGAGGTGGATTTCAAGCGACCGCCTGTTTGGCAGAGATCGATAAGAAAGATGACGAGGTCATAGATGAGCTGTTAAGGCTAATGGAAAGTGAGGAAAACAAAATTCTGCCACATCAAGAAGAAGTAGAGATTTTGAATTTGGGGACTAACGAAGGAAGGAAAAAGGTGAAGATCGGCACTACCCTGTCGCCAAAGGTTAAGAAGAATTTGGTGGAACTACTTCTAGAATTCAAGGATGTGTTCGTGTGGACATATCGATATATGCCAGGTTTGAACATGGATATCGTGGTACACAAGCTCCCTATAAGGCCAGAATGCAAGCTTGTCCAGCAAAACCTCCAGAGGATGAGAACAGACATGCTGCTAAAAGTTAGGGAAGAAGAACAAAACCAGTTTGAGGTAGGATTCTTGAAGGTTTCCAAATATCCAAAATGGGTAGCCAACATAGTGCCAGTACCAAAAAAGGATGGAAAGGTACGCATGTGCGTGGATTATAGGGATCTTAACAGGGCAAGTCCCAAAGATAACTTCCCCTTGCCCCACATTGATACATTAGTTGATAACATTATCGAAAATGCTTGGTTCTCATTCATGGATGGCTTTTCGGGATATAATCAGATTAAAATGCACCCTGGAGACATGGAAAAGACTACTTTTGTGACAATGTGAAGGGCGTTCTGCTATAAGGTGATGCCTTTTAGGTTAAAGAATATCGGGGGCAACCTATCAAAGAGCCATGGTGATCTTGTACCATGACATGATGCATAAGGAGATTGAGGTGTATGTGGATGACATGATAGCCAAGTCTCAAACTGAGGAAGAGCACATCCAAAGTTTGCAGAAACTTTTTCGGAGGCTTAGAAAGTACCAGTTGAAGCTCAACCCTACCAAATGTACCTTTGTAGTCACATTTGGGAAACTTTTGGGTTTCGTGGTAATCCAAAAAAGAATTGAGATCAACCCTGACAAGGTGAAAGAAATCTAAGAGCTCCCACCACCTCGAACTCAAAAGGAAGCTCGAGGATTTTTGGGAAGGTTGAATTACATCTCTCAGTTCATCTTTCAATTGACCAAGAAATGTGACCCCGTCTTTAGGCTGCTCTAAAACAATAATCCAGGAATTTGGGATGAAGATTGTCAACAAGCGTTAAAAGAGATCAAGAAGTATTTAACCAATGCCCTGATCTTAGTAGCGCCAGTACCCAATAGGCTGTTAATCCTGTATTTAACAGTCTTCGAGAATTTGATGGGTTGTGTATTAGGGCAACTTGACGAATTTGGCAAGAAGGAAAGGGTTATTTATTACTTGAGTAGAAAGTTCACCAGGTTCGAAGCACGTTACCCATTGATCCAGAAGTTATGATGTGCCTTGGTATGGGCTACGAAGCGACTCAAGCAATACATGTTATATCACACCACCTTCTTAATTTCCCAGATAGATCCATTGAAAGTTTTGATAGAAGCACGAGCACTAACCGAGAAAATGGCCCGTTGGCAAATGTTGCTCTCGGAGTTTGATATCGTTTATGTGAGCCAAAAAGTAGTAAAAAGAAGTCTGGTGGCAGATCTTTTGGCAAGTCGCACTTTAGACGACTACGAGCCGTTGGATTTTAGCTTCCTGGATAAATATTTGATCTGTGCTTTGTTCGAGGAGAATCCTACCACCGAGGGTGAGAGTTGGAAGCTTTGCTTTGATGGAGCATCTAATGCCTTAGGCCATGGGATAGGGGCAGTGTTAATTTCTCCCAACAAGGTCTACTACCCCTTTACGAGTAGGTTGGATTTCTTTTGCACCAACAACATAGTCGAATATGAAGCTTGTGTTATGGGGCTCCGTGCAGCCATAGAAAGGAAGATCAAGGTGCTTCAAGTCTTTGGAGACTCGTCCCTAGTAGTCTACCAGCTCCGAAAGGAGTGGGAGACTATAGATCCAAAATTGGTCAAGTATTATGAATTGATTCAAGAGTTGGTCAAGGGTTTTGAAGAAATCAATTTTGCCTACTTGCTGATGGAGGATAATCAGATGGCCGATGCCCTAACGACCTTCGCCGCCGTGTTTGAGTTGAGCGTGAAGGCTGAGATGAAGCCAATTGAGATGCAGACTTTTGAAGTGCCAGCCCACTGCTATAGTTTGGAGGAGGATGATGATGGTAATCCATGGTATCGTGATATCCTCCAATACATCAAGTTCCAAGCTTATCTTAAAGGGGCCGATGATAACGATACAAGAACTATTCGAAGGCTAACGTCGAGGTATGTCCTTGACGGAGAGATTTTGTACAAAATAAGCAAATATCAGATGCTATTACTATGTGTCAACGGTCAAAAAGCTAAAACTATCATAGTCGAGGTCCACGGAGGATTGTATAGAACCCACGCTAGTGGATTCTTAATGGCTAGAAAAATCATGAGATATGGCTACTTCAGGTCAACCATGGAGGGAGATTGTATCAACTATGCAAAGAAGTGCCATAAATGTCAGATCTATGTCGATAAGATACACTCCCTACCAGTGCCACTCCACGCCATGAATTCGCCATGGCCTTTTGCTGGCTGAGGTATGGATGTCATCGGTCAGATACACCTGAAGGATTCTAATAGGCATCGTATCATCTTGGTAGCTACCGATTACTTCACGGAATGGATAGAAGCCGCCTCGTATGCCAACATCACAAGAGCAACGGTTTGCAAGTTCTTAAAGAAAGAAATTATATGTCGCTATGGCCTGCCTGAAAGGACCGTCATCGACAACGCTTCCAACTTGAATAACAAGATAATGAGCGAAGTACGTGAGCAGTTCAAAATTTCCACCACAATTCTACTGCCTATTGCCCCAAGATGAATGGAGCAGTAGAGGTGGCAAATAAAAATATCAAAAAGATCATAACAAAGATCACGAAGACTTTCAAAGATTGGCATGAAAAGCTACCATTTACTCTGTTAGCCTATCGAACCTCTATGAGAACCTCCACTAGGGCAACACTGTATTCCTTGGTGTATGGCACGAAGGTTGTATTACCCATTGAGGTAGAGATCCCGTCGCTTCAAATTTTGAACGAAGTAAAGTTGGATGAAGCTAAATGGATGCAAGCCAGGATTGATCAGTTAAACCTCATTGAAGAAGAAAGACTAAAGGTCATCTCTTATAGCCAAATGTATCATAAAAGGATGATACGGGCTTATAACAAAAGGTTCACCCGAGGGAATTTTGAGATGGGATCTGGTGCTTAAGAGGATCTTATTGAATCAAAGAGACTTCTGAGGGAAGTGGATGCCCAATTGGGAAGGGCTTTATATTGTAAAAAAGACTTTCTCTGGCGGAGCGTTAATCCTAGTGGAGATGGATGGAAAAGAGTTAAGCAATCCCATAAACTCAGACTCTGTCAAGAAATACTACGCCTGAGAAGAAGAAAAAAAAGGAGGAAAAAAGAAAAAGGGAAAATAAAAAAAAAATAAATAAAATGAGGGTTTAGGGTGAAAAAATGAATATGAGCACCTCGAAACCAAAGGAGGATCTGAATTAAAAACTCGGAAAGGGCGATTCAGATTTGATTGATGGGCTCTACTCCAATCAAAGGGTTACACCTCGATCCAAGAGTCAACATGAGTTTCAGTCGAGGACGGTGAGTGTGAGATCTATCACAGTCGATGGGTTCTCATCATTCATGCAGTCGATACCATCTGTATCTTTTCCATTTCTTCATGTTTGCCATGATTTTCAAAATTATCCCAGTATTTCTTTGAACATTAATAAAAACCTTAGTTTCGTTTCCATTCTCTATTTCCCGTGCATCCCCCGAATAGACTAACATATATCATGAAAAAGCAAAGGATTTCTTGACATTACTATGATTTAATCTATTGAGTGTGGTCTTTTCCGAATTGTGGAGGCGAAGTTAACAGGATGTCGTATGTCTCTCGGGCTGAAATCCAAAGAGCTAGAGGCGAAAACCTGGAAGGGCACCCAAAGAAAAAGAAAAGAAAAAAAGAAAAGGGAAGGGAAGGGAAGAAAAAGAAAGAAGGAAAAAAGGAAAAATCCAAAAGGGAATGGGAAAAAGAAAAAACAAAGAAAATGGAAAAAGGAAAAAAGAGAAAAAGAAATGAAGAAAAAACCTCTAAGTGAAAACCCGAATAAGGCGCTTGGAGGAAAAGAGATCTCTAAAATGAAAACTTGAAAAGGCACCTTAGAGTAGAAATTCGAAGGTTCAAGAAAAGGGGACATAGAGGGTGAACATGAGTGAAAGGTTGGGCACCGCAATTACCAAGGGGAGAAGAGGAGAACAAGAGAAGATCAAAGTTGAGGAACCGAGAAGAAAAAGTGCCCAAGAAAGTTTTCATTCATGCATCACGCTTAGTTAGACATCTCAAAGTTAGGAGCATGCAAACTCACATCATCATAGTATTTCATCTCTTTCTACAAATATTTAAACGACAAAGTAAAGAACCAAAAAAGGTTACAGACAAAGGATTTCAAACTCGCCATATTAGAGCGAATGAGCCAGATACTCATAGCTCAAGGACTTCAGGCGAAGGATTTCGAACTCGCCACATTAGAGAGAAGGAGGCAGATACTCATAGTGTAATATCCCTAAAATAAGTCTTAGGGCCGAATTGATTAAAAATGAGAATTGGATGACCAATTGTTAAAAGGGGACTGAAATCCAAGTTGTTAAAACTCGGTTCGTGCATGCTAAACTCTTAAAAATTTTGGTACAAACCACATGTCCACAAATTAGATTGATTAAAAGCATTAAGAATGGTTCTTCTTCCTCAATTGCTTACCCGAAAATCCTTATATAGAGAAAGGTGAGAGAGAGACTTTTGCATGTTGATGATTCGGCCATTGGAAGTGAATTTAGTTGAGCTTTGATTTGTTATATGATCTAGTTAAGGTAAGTTGTGTTCCTCTTAAATTTGGTTGATTCAAATCCCCTTGTAGGTTGGGTATTAGCATATAGATGAATCCTCACTTTCTTGTAATTCTAGTCACATGCATGAATTAGAATTTGTTTGATATGAATTTCAAATGGGGATTGTTTCAAGGTTAAAGTTTATACATTAGATAGTTGTTGTTGAAAATGTGTATCCATGATACTTTCGATTCTTGTATAGAAAATTCAAGAATGTTTGTATTTAATCTAGCTGGTAATAGGACTGTTTTGTGGAAGTAATTTGGTTGATTATGCTTATTCGACTGAGTCAAATGCAAGTTCGAAATCTGCCCAGGTTTTGATGTGTGAATTGAAAGAAAAACTGACTTAAAATCTATTGATCATACACTGTTTGGACTGCCCTATTTTATATGTAAAATTGAGAATGTTTTTGGTTGACTCTGAATGAATGTTTTGCTGGATTTCAAGGCTATATTATGTAGAATCGATAGTAGGAAAAACTAAGGTATTTGGAAGTCTTGTTAGATGGAAAATAAGGGCTGGAAACGAGTTATAAAGAAACTGCCCTGCTTTGTACCTGCTAAACAGTTTTAAAATCTGCACTAGCTGTGACTTTGGAAAATTGCTATAAATTGTATTTGTTGATTTAGAACCTATAATTTATATGGTTGAAAAGTTTGTCATGTCTAGTTTCATTTAAAACCAGAGAAATTGAATTTTGAGTTTTATAAAAGCTTGTAGAGACAATTGTTCAAAGACAGTGTAATCTGCCTGGCGGAAGAATTAGGTGTATCTTTAGGTTAAAAACTGTATTAATTCACAAGGAGTAAAAATGCAATGCCTATATGGTTAGAAATCTAGTTAAGTCAGCTTTCCAACGGTGTAAACGGTTCGAAATTCCGATGTACGAAATGAACTTTATGAAATTTTGACTGAGGGATGTACAGTCTACCCGGCAGCAACAACCATATAAGATATTAGAAAATGTCATGGAAAACATGAATGTAGGGAAACTGTTTTGAGATTATATATAAACACATGTGATTTTGGACTATCTTGAGTATCTTTGTATGCTATAGGCTGATTGATAAAATATAAATGTATATGTATGTGAATTTGATTGAATATAACATGTTGAATTTCATGCTTGTTGCTCTATTCCTGAGAAAATGAATGTGTGTATTTATAAGCCGTCTTGATGATTCATATTAAAGGTTGTCTTGATGCTAATATGTAGTTATAATGTTTTGCTATGTTAGACCAAGAGGAAGCTAAGAAGAATTGGGATAATAGGAAGATAATTAAGGATTCAGGTATTCCGTAACATCGGGATAAGAGGTGAGTGTAGTTAAAAGTCTCGGGCTAGGAGAAATCCATCCTGAGTTTCCCTTAATTACTTTAATTTACTTACATGGAAAGTAGATTATGAATGTTGTACAATTAAACTTGGAAGATTGGAGGAAAGTACTTCTATTGAAAGTACCTTGTAATTTAAGTGATTAATTTGATAGTATTGTTGGTGCTTGTACCTTAGATTCAATCAGTATTTGCATGAGGTTGATTATTGTCGATAGAGGTTTTGAAGTTAAATTAAGAAATCTGAATGTTTTGATGTTGTTTCCAGTCTTGAAAGATCAAGTGATTGGTCCTTGTAATTTGATTGGTAATAATGTTAATTTTTATATAAATTCAAAGGTCATAAACAAAAAGAACCTAAGGTTCTTTAAGGACTAGTCGAATTGTTAGAAAAGAAAGTGAAAACATAAATGGTATTTCATGATGCATTTCATGCTTGAATAATAGTTAAATCTTGTGACCTTGTTGTTAAACATATGAGCAATGCTCATCCTGAATGTATAATTCGATCTAGGTGAGTAACACCTACTTGGAAAGGTCAATATAAGGTGATATAATATCACTAAGAAGCTATGATCAAAATGTTGTAATATACATATATAATAATTTGGAAAAGCCTTGGTCTTGAGTCAGTCATAGGTACAGTTGACATGTCATAGATTTCGTCGAGCTCACGTGTCAGATTGGACTACGATCCCCTATTTGGTACTTCAAGTACCCTTGTCTTCCTTGATAGTATAGACTACGGTCCCCTATTTAGTACTTCGAGTACTCTTGTCTTCCTAGATGGAATGGACTACGCTCCCTTGATTGGTACTTCGTTTACCCTTGTTTAATGACGGATGTCATCGGATTTGAGTATCTAGGTTGTCGCTTGAGTCTAGAATGTAGAAAAGTGTAGTCAAGTGTAATGGAAAATGTATATGAGCATGCTGCCCAAATTTGTGAATATTGTGTGCTTGTAACTTTGTCTTGATTTGGTGATCATATGAACTTGTCTTGACATGTACTTGTTGTGCAATGTGATAGAACCAGGAGTAAACTTGGTGGAAGAGGATAGAGTGCATCATCCTAAAGCCAAGAACAAAAGAGTGTGGACCCAAGACTAGCTAAGCTTGAAGTATTGTGAGTGTAGTTACCTCTAGGGTTAGGAGCTCGGAGTATTGTGAGTGTAGTTACCTCTAGGGTTAGGACTATGTCCTAACCAATGCATATTTGTTACATCCTTGAAATTTTAAATGAATCTAATCATTAACTTGACCTAATAAGGGAAGAATGACTAGTAATGCATGAAACTAGATCACATCTTGATTTACATGATCAATTCGAATGCTAAGCATGTTTGTATGGTATATTGGTGCTTGTATGTGGCATGATACTTGTGATTGAATGCTAAAGAACATGCTTGAGATATCATCTCATCTTGATGAAATGAAACATGAAACTACATGACATGTGAGCTATGGCTCAATGGCCTAAGGGTCAAATATGAAATGAACTTGCTTGACATGATCTTGATCTTGAAACACTTGAATAAATGGTAAATCGAACAACCTTGGTAGCTAGTTGGACTAGGTAGAAGGGCATGCCTTAGAGTCTAGAGCTCATTGTGTAAGGGTGGACTACGGTCCAGGGCTAAGACCTCTATTTGGCGACAGACGGGGGGTACCTATGTAGTCTTTGGCGACAGTAGGAGGGTTGACCAGCACTACGGTGCATCTTGTGGCGACAGTTGGTTGGAGACTCGATTACCTATACAAACTAAGTACCAAGGGGTTGTTTAATGAATAACAATTGAAATAACAATCCTACATCATATGTTACTTGTCTTGAATGCCATGAAATTGTATGTTACTTGACTTGAAAGCATGACTCCTTGATTTCTTGTTTTGCAAGCATGTTGTGCTTGATTCATGAAGTATGAATTCTTGTTGCTTATACCTTGTTGGCCAAATGTATGATATCCTTAGCTAGGATAATCTTGATGCTTGAAAGCCTAGCTAAGATCGCTCTAATGCTTGAAAGCCTAGCTAAGATCACTCTAATGCTTGAAAGCTTAGCTAGGATTATCTTAATGCTTGACATCCTTAGCTAGGTCTATATTTGATTAAATGACATAAAACTTGAAATAGCAAATGGTTAGATTTAGTAATACCTCAATAAGTACATTCTTGTACTTATCACTCTTGTTTTCATTATTCCCAACTACAGGATAAAGGATACGAGTTTTCTTGATCTTGAAGCTTGTTACCTTAAGCAAGAAGCAAGTCACACAAGTGTGCCTAAATATGATTTCATACTTGTTTTGTATATATCCTAGAATGGTGGCACTAAATTGTATATAGTTAGTTGAGCATGCATTTTGGTACTTGTATATGATGTCTTGATGGTCCTATTATGTTATAAACCTATGGTTAAGTATGTAATGAACTTAAGATTCTTGTAATTGAATGGTGATTGTTGCGCATATATTGATGGAATGAATGATCTAATGTTTGATTTAAAGTACCTTGAATCCATACAAAAGTCTTGCTTAGTGTACATGTCTTGCTTGAAATGAACATTGTGTGTGATGAACCATGTTGCTTGCCTTTCATTCGAATGCATTAGAGACTATATGGTCACTTGTGTGTATGTTTATACCATGATGTATGTGTTTGGCATTTGTATAGGTGATTGCTGAATGTATAGGCATAAAGAATGACTTGATTTGAAGCTAGTTACATGCAATTAGAATTCTCAAGAAACATGTTAGTAATTTAGGGATAAGATGTACATGTATAAGTCTAAGAAACAAAGAAATGAAATGGAATTAGGTTGTTTGTTAGTTCATTTGAATGATAGGTATAACATGAAGTAAATTGTATTGATAATGTCGTAACCTATAATGTAAGTATAATAGGAAACAACTATATGCCCTATTTGAATGGTTTTAATAACAAGTAAGAATCAATGGTGACGTTACTTATTTGCTAAGTAAGTAGGAAGACTTGATTGCTTGTTCTTGGTTGTTTGTATTGTCCTAGTTTGAATACCTTAGGATGATTTGAAATCAAATATGAAGTTGCTTGTATGATAAGTAAGTTGCTTGATTGTTCTTGTATTACTTGCCATGTCCTTGCTTGCTTGTTAAGTAACGCTCCCGAGCTGGGTTGCTACTAGCTCGGGTAGGGGGTGTTACAAGCGTAACCATTGACATCGAAAGATGTAGTGACAGTTTAGATTAACAAGCATTTCAACGGGAGTTGGATGAGGATACAATGGGAGTTGATCCACTTGTGTAGTTTCGACCAGAAATGCAAGTTTTGGTAGAATTACATATTTGAGTCATCATTGAAAAGTTGAAGGAAAGCTAGTAAGAAATCTTGATATTATTTGTCAACTGGATCATCTTATATTGTTGCCTTGTTGCATTTGGTAGTCTACCGAGTTAAACCGAGGGAATCCGGTTTCTTAATTGATAATCTTCATCTTTGTTAGTTCTTTCTTATTGCTTCCACATCAATCTTCAAATCAAACCTTTTTAATCTTCCTTTACAGTCACAATTACGATCACAATCTTTTTTACTTTTAGAATTATTTGCATCGATATAAGAATACAACCAAATTTCTATCCTCGTAGGATCGATATCTTACATGATCTACCTATTAATTATACTTACAGCAGTAGTGTACACTTGCACAAGTCGTGTGACGTTATTTCACCGATCACCCTTCACCTAGTGCTCTTATACACATTTCATGAGGAAAGAATGCTTTCTATTCGTGTAGCAGCCAATTTCATCCATTGCAATTTGTTGAGAACCAAAATATGCTTTGATACCATGATGACTGAAATTTAGTGATGTTGAGTCAATTAGAAGACCTCACCAGCAATTTAGGATGTTAGAAAAATAGTAGAAGTACAAGCAAACAATATTTATTTACTTATAGCATGTTCAAAATTGCAAAGGCACTTGAGAAACGAAATAAATTAACGATTTGATGACTAAAAAAGAATTAAGATCTAGTGATCAATCATGATTTGTAGCTATATAAGCTTTATCGAAAAAGGTGGAATCGATTGATTCTTTGATTGGCAACAGAAACGATGCTTGAATCATGATGTCTATACACGAGCATAATCAAAGTCAAATAGAAAGAGTATGAATAGAACAACATTAGCGTCAGAAATGGTCGGATCATCAGGCTCGAATTGAGTGGAAGGAAAAAATATGGCGATAGAAGATTTCTAATCCAAGGACAACAAGAACAAGATCCGATGAATTGTCAGCAGCAGAAGGAAAATAAACGATGCTAGGACCGCCAACGACTGATACCATGTGAGAAATGCAACATAATTTTTGGAGATGTGATGTGTACCAACCCGAATTTCCAAGTTAACAAAAGGGCATTGACCTGTGTTATAGACATTTGTGTGGGATTGAGTAATTGTACCCTTTGGGCCAAATTTGGGCTTAATTAGATGAGTTTTGGATCTTGTAAAGTTAGGAAGTGACCATTTTGTAGAAGGGAAGAAATGTGAGAGCTTTATGTTGTAATTAGACCATATTTAAAAGAAATGGCTGACCTCCCTTTTCTTCACGTGTTTATATGGGGGAAAAGTGGGATGTGATATCACCTCTTCTTTCTCATATTTCCTTTTTCTCTTTCTTTCCATCATCTCCTCCATGGAAACTATAAGCACTAAAACTTAAAAATCCAAGCTTTCCTACCCAATTCTTTTATCCAAGACTCAAGATTGAAGTATGTTAATCTCCTATTCAAGAACTTCATGAAAGTATAATTTTGTGGAAAAAGGGTAAGTCTCTCATTTATGGGTTTTTGGAAGATTCAAGCTTGGAAAGATTTATGGAGTTATTCCTTTGTTTTAAGGGTTGTGTCTTCATAGTTAATCTTCTCCATCATGCTAAACTAAGTCTTGGTTCGAATTTCTAGTTGGTATGGAAAATAGAAGAGGTTAGAGGACTTTCACAATCTTGAGATAAAGAATGAAGTCCAAGGGAGCTAGAAGAAGAGCTAAATCTGGAATTCTTGCTTAAGGTCAGTGCATCTTTGACTCCTTTAACTCTTGAGGATTATAAATTAATTTCCTTGCTTGATTTTATAGTTTTGTTGGGTGTTTATGTGCTAAACATGATTTGAGGATTTAAGTAACAGTGTTGGTATTAAAAGTTGTAACGCCCCAATTTTGGGCCTAGAGGTTTATAGGCTGATTAGACGGTCTAGTGGACCGGGTTAGAGATTCAAGTTGGATTAGAGATTAAAATTGAATTAAATATTTTTGGGTGAGAAAATATTTGGGAAAATATTCTAAAATCCTTATTTAGTATATTAATTATTTTGGTAAAGACAATTTTGGAAAGTAAGATTTGAAAATTGGACATTTTGGGTTAGTGACCAAAATGTAAGAAATGGAAATTGTTTTTAGTGACTGTTTTATAAAGAGTCAAAACTTTGAATCATTAAGGAGCTATTTATCCAAAGTCTAATATCAGGCTTTTATCCCTTAATTGGTTATTTTTAAAAGGGTTTTGGAAAATATAAATAGATTGGGAGAATTAATTCTATAATTAATTGCTTAAATAAATTTCACGTAACTAATTTTCTCTAAAAGAATTTTCTCTCAAATTCTCTCCAGCCAAACACTTTGTTCTTCTTCAAAATCTTAAGGTAAATTCTTGTCTTCTTTAATCTTTTGATTTCAAATGGATTCTTGATGGTTCTTATCAAAACCTTATTGTTTTAATCTTGTTTTCTCATGTAAATCAATCCAATTAAGGGGGAAATCTATCTATTAGAGGTGACTTTAATTTCCTCCTCTAATATAAGGTTATTTAATGAAATTTCCAAGTTCTTGACTCTTTATAAATGTTTTCTATTGAGTTTTAATGATTTAATTATGGAATATGGTTAAATCAAGGTTTAATTGATGAGTTTATGTGATTTTCGAATTGGATATGATTCATTGGGTTCTTGATTGGTTTTAATCAATATTTTGATATTATATAATGTTAATAGATTGAATTTAACATTAGAATCCCAAAACTATGTGAATCTATAATTTTCTAGGTTGCTGGTTTTGTGTTTTTGAAGAGTTGTGGAGGTTTAATGTATACTGGAGGTATAAGGATTGGTTTGGATTGTTTTTGAATGTCAATTGATGGATTGAAGTGTTAGTTTGTGGCTAGGTTGAGTTTAGGTTAATTTGGAAGGTGTTTTTGGTTGTTTTTGGAAGACGTTTGATAGTTGTTTGTGAGGCGAAATGGAGGAGTTGTGTTGCTGGGATTATGAATGTATGATGATGCATTAATCCTCTGTTGTTATGTGATTAAAATAGGGAGAGTGATCCTAGAGTCGTCGGTGAAGCTTCGGAGGCTTTGGATGCTTGTTTTCGCATCGGCGATTAAAGCTTTGCGTTATCAGTGAGTGAGAACGTGGATTTCAGTTTTGAAATGGTTTAAAGGTGGTTATGGTAGTTTAAACTTAGCTTGAAATGCTGGTTTAAACTCAGAAGTAAGTATAAAGGGATTTCTCTCTCAGTCGTGCTTATACGAAATGGTTTTTATGCACTTGTTTTGAATTACATAGTACCTACTGTTTAAGCATATTTTAAAGTATGTTATATACTGATTTTGATCAAGAAATGATGATGGATGCACGTGTTAAGTGATCCATGTAAGTATGAGTTATACTTTTTTAAAAGCATGGCTTGTTGCTTTGGAAATGGTTTTGAATTGATGCATATAAAAACAATGAGGTACATGGTTAATAACGACTTGTATTGGCAAGTGATGCGGTTTAAGATGTTATCAGATATAGTTGGCCAGCCATAGGATTGATAGTGCACTATAAAAAGTGGCATTGGATGTTGATGGGTTTATACGGTGTACCGAATACTCCATCCAAGTACCCTAACGGTTAAGGGGTTATATGGTACCGAAAACTCCCGTTAGTAGATTATGTATCTAACCGATGATTATGGTTGGTTTCCCAGGGTTATGAATGTACCCTTGAATTCCAGTTGAGATTGCATGAAGGGTTGAGAGGACACTTGTTGATTTCGTGTATCCGATATAATATTTTGGGAAAGTGGAACTTGGTTTATAATCACTTGAAAGCCAATATACTTGTTGATGTATCATGTTGATGGATGTTAATGTATAATGTTGGTTTATGCATGTTTTACTCTTTAAGCTTTGCATATGGTTGTTACGCATGATAAGGCTTAAATTGAGTGTTAGCATTGGGACATGCTATAGATCCATGATACATGTTGCATATGGTTTAATATGCTAGTTTTTGAAAGTGTTAAGTGCTTGGTTTTCAAGGCATGATGTTTTAAATGATGATTAAAACGGTGATTTCAATGTAGTTTCGAAAAATGGTTTAAAATACATTGATGGTGTGTTGTTTGAGCACTCCTCACTAAGCCTTGTGTGCTTATGCTCCTTTTGTCCATCAATACAGAGAATTAAAGCTTGTGAGGCAGCGTGTGGGCAAGGTATTACCAAGGACTTTAGAATTTGAAAGTATGATTTCGAATTAGACTTGTAGTAATAAAGACAATGGGGTTCATTGTTGGTTTGGGAGGTGTTTTGATAAACTCCTTGTTTTAGCATGTTTGCTATGTTGTTTCGGGTTGTAAATGGCCTTAAATGTTTGGTATTGCTTTGAATTTATGATTCGTGCTTTGGATGATTTGGTTTTTAGGAAGCATGCCTCTAGTTTAACCTTTGAAGCATAATGTCATGATTTGTTGAAGTTCTTGTGATGAATTGTTGTGGATTGATCCTTGGCGATGTTGTGTTTATGTTAGAAGTATGTTAGCATGTTTTGGTATCCTACAAAGCTTAGGAAATCAGAAAAATTGGACATTACAGGTCCAAGCATATCAATACGCGTGTCCATGTACTGACACATGTAAGCTATTTTTGGGTCTTTGTTTCGGTACACGAGAAATTGTTTATGTACGGGCAAGGCCATTTTAGCAAGGCGTACTAATACACAGAAGCCATAATGGTACGATTTTGAGCTACTAGAATCTGGATTTTGGAAAATTGGCAAAGCGTACCAATACACTTGCCCATGTACCAATACAAATAGCTGTTAATTTAGTTATTGTGATGGTTGGAAGTTTTTGTTTCTTTCATTTTAGTCTATGTTTAATAAGCATGCAATTGGATGAGTTTGGATGATCATTTTAAGCTAATTTTTGGCATATGAGCATGAAACCTGATTAATTGAGGATCGATAAACTTAAAATGGGTTAAGTCCCTATAATTTTCCAGAATTGCAATTTGGTCCATAAATTACAATTGCGAACAATTGGTATCGATTTGATGCCCGATTGAGTTGAGTTTTCTTCTACTGCCAGTATTCACACCTTAGGTTAATATGTTGCATCTAGATAAGATAAAAAGAAAAAAATGGTCGTAATTTGAGTTAATCTTTGCGGGTTTGTTTTGGTAAACCCAATGTAGCTCGCTCGGTTCAGTCTTGCGACTAGGCCGAGTTGAGGGGGTTACATTTGGTGGTATGAGAGCTAGGTTTATGATAAATGGGATGATTTTGTGATTGTTGAAATGTTGTATTTGGTTGATTTCTATTGTTTGTTATGCACGGTTATTGTTATATGCATGTTGGTTGCTATATGTCATGTTGGGGTATGTTTTGGGGACGCATTGCCTTATTACTATAGTCTGTAATGTTTTGATTTGAAATGGAAGTCTTGGATCCTTGATTTAAGATGGCTTGATAGTTTTGTTTTGGTGTATTATCATGTCTTAAATATTTTAGCACGATGGGACTGAGGAGAGAGTTGCGATCTGGTATGATTACTGCTATCGTTGGGTAGGGAAATCAAGAGGATGTTGTACCTCCTTGAGGGTTGCCACCCCTTCTGCCTATTCCACCTGAGAATGTGGAACAAGCACCACCTGCACCAGTTGGGCCAGTGTTGGGTGACATGGCACCTTTGATACATGCGATAACTGGAGCTTTTCAGGCTGCTGTTGCTGGAGCGCACGTGCCTGCGCCAGCTATCGGGAAAACAGGATTGCCATTGGAATGTCTCTATAGTTTTGGAGGAGATGAGTACTGTGGGCTGTCACACGAGGCACCCGAGGTGTGGATGGCCAGTACTGTTCAAATTTTGGACCAAATAGGGTTTAATGACGCCTATAAGTTAGGAGGTGATGTATCACTGTTGCTAGGGGATGCTTATAGTTGGTGGATAACTATAAGTACGGGCATGGAACCCAATGATGTGGATTGTGAGTTTTTCCAATATGACTTTAAGAAGAAGTATCTTGGAGTTAGATACTTGAACGAAAAGAAATGTGAGTTCATGGCTTTGGTTCAGAGCAATATGACTGTGGCTGAGTACGAGGTTTAATTTGTTCAGTTGAGCAAATATGCTCCTAGGCTAGTACCAGATAAGAGGCATCACTATGACCGATTCCATTACAGATTGGTGTAGGATATGAAGACTTACATGTTGGCTTCTGACTAGAAGAGAGGCTCGATTTTTCATTGTTGGTTGGTCGTAGTTAGCTATAGCACATACAATTGCACCATAACGAGACCATGGTTGTGGTCGTGGCCGAGGACAGTTTTGGCATAGGGACGAGGGTCCGAGTTTGGTGGCTCATATTGTTGCTATTCAACCAGAGGGTGGTGGTCCTGTGAGGGTGTACGTACATCGTGAGGGACACAATGATACCGATGTGATTGCAGGTACATTTACTTTGCAATTGTTGTCGTTGTTTTTTTTGTTGATTATGGTTCTACGCATTTATATATCTTGCATGAGCATGCACATTTGCTTAATATACATGTTGAGGTGTTAAATGTGGGAATGCAAGTAACTAGTTCTTTTGGTGAGACAGTTTTTACAAGATGGTTGTTTAGAATATGTCCTTTGACTGTTCATGGTCATGTGTTTGCGATTGATTTGATGGAGTTGTTGTTTCATAGTTTTGATGTAATTCTGGATATGGATTGGTTAACCAAGCATAGGGTTGTGGTTGATTTTGAAACCAAGTGAGTTACCTTGAAACTTGCTGATAATTACGAGGTAGTAATCGTGTGTGAGAATGCTAAGTTCTTGTCCAATGTTGTTTCAGCCCAAGAAGTGAGTCGTTTGATGGATTCGGGTTGTGAGGCATTCTTAGCTTATGTTATGAATCTGGATCAAAGGAAGTGCGTGTTCAGGATATTCGCACAGATTGTGAGTTTCCAAGTGTTTTTCCAGAGGAGTTGCATGGTTTGCTGTCGAGTAAAGAGGTTGAGTTTGGCATTGAGTTGTATACAAATCCAACTTTGGTGTCTATTGCTCCCTATCGCATGGCTCCGAAAGACTTGAAGGAGTTGACGACGCAACTTTAGGAGTTGTTTGATCGAGGTTTTATTAGGCCTAGTGTTTTGCCACGGAGTGCACGGGTGTTGTTTGTAAAAAGGAAAGATGGCATAATACAAATGTGCATTGATTATCGATAACTAAACAAGTTGACGTTAAGAATAAGTACCCTTTTGCCAAGGATTGATGATCTGTTTGATCAGTTTAGAGGTGCATCGGTGTTTTCCAAGATTGGTTTAAGGTTCGGGTATTATCAATTGAAGGTGAATGATGTGGATGTGCTTAAGACTGGTTTTCGTACGACGTACGGGCATTACGAGTTCTTGGTGATGCCGTTTGGTTTGACCAATGCCCTTGTTGAGTTCATGGATATGATGACTCGGGTGTTTCATGAGTTTTTGGATCAATTTATGGTCGTTTTATCGATTATATTCTTGTATACTCTCATACTGAGGAGGATCATGATAGACATTTTTGGATTGTGCTTCAGGCGTTGTTGGATAATCAGCTGTATGCCAAGTTGAGCAAGTGTGAGTTTTGGCTTAGGGAGGTTGTTTTCCTTGGGCATGTTGTGTCGGTCGAGGGAATTTGGGCTGACCCTCATAAGATTGAGGCAGTGATAAGTTGGAAATCACCTAAGTCGGTACCAGAGGTTCGTAGTTTTCTTGGTTTGGCAGGTTATTACCGTAGGTTTGTGGATGGTTTCTCGAAGGTTGCTACTCATTTGACTAAGCTGTTGCAAAAGACTGTTCGCTTTGAGTGGACAAAAGATAGACATCGAGCTTTCAAAACGTTGAAGGAGGCTTTGATGCAAGCTCATATCTTGATTCAACCTGAGTCGAGTAAGGAGTTTGTTGTTTATAGCGATACATCATATGTAGGGTTGGGTTGTGTGTTGATTCAAGAAGGAAAAGTTGTGGCTTATGCATCTAGACAATTGAAGGTGCACGGGCACAATTATCCTACCCATGATCTTGAGCTTGTCGCGATTGTGTTTGTGTTGAAAATTTGGAGGCATTATCTCTATGTGTGTTAAGGCTGAGCATCAGTTTCATTTCAGGTTGTTGCAACTATTGAGGATATTAGAATGGAAGTGGGAAAGAATCGCCATGGATTTTTTGTTTGGGTTGCCGTTGACACCCATTAAAAAGGATTCCATTTGGGTGGTTGTTGATCGGCTTACGAAGTGTGCGCATTTTGTGCTAGTGCATACTATGTATACTTTGGATAAGTTGGCGGATTTGTATATTGCCAAGATTGTGCGTTTGCACGGTGTGCCTAAGTCCATAGTTTCAGATAGAGATTTGTGGATTACAGCAAGGTTTTGGGAGTGTTTGCATCGAGCTTTGGGTACACGGTTGAGTTTTAGTACTTCGTATCATCCTTAGACGGATGGTCAGTCAGAACGTGTGGTCCAGGTCTTGGAGGATACGTTGAGGTGTTGTACCATTGAGTTCCAAGGAACCTGGGAGAAGCAGTTGTCTTTGGTGGAGTTTGCTTATAATAACATTTATTAGGCCAGTAAACAAATGGCAACATGTGAGGCTTTGTATGGTAGGAAGTGTCATACACCTTTGTGTTGAGCTGAGGCTGGAGAAAAGTATGTTTCCTTGCCGGATGTGTTAAAGGATACAAATGAGAAAGTGAAGCTCATTTGTGATTGCTTGAAAGCGGCTTCGAATCGTCAAAAATTCTATGCAAATTTGAAGCGTAGAGAGATTGAATATGAAGTTGGTGATCGCATGTTCTTGAAAGTGTCACCTTGGAAGAAGGTGATGCGGTTCGGACGTAAGGGTAAGCTTAGCCTGAGGTTTATCGGGCCGCAAGAGGTTGTGGAGTGAGTTGGTCGTGTTGCTTATCGTTTGAGGTTACCTCCTAAGTTGGAGAAGATTCATGATGTGTTTCATGTGTCGATGTTGCAGAGGTATCAGTCGGATCCATCGCGTGTTATGCCAGTGGAGGATATTGAGTTGTAACTGAATTTGAACTAAGATGAGGAACCAGTAGAGATCCTTGATTCCAGCAGTAAAATTCTTCGTGGCAGGACGATTGAACTTGTAAAGGTGTTGTGGCGACATCGGGGAGTTGAGGAGGCCACGTGGGAGAGCAAAGCGGACATGTTGGAAAAATTTATGTATTTGTTTCCTTCAGGTAAAATTTAAAGGACAAAATTTCCTAAATGAGGGAGATTTGTAACACCCCAGTTTTGGGTGTAGAGGTTTTTAGGCTGACTAGGCAGTTTGGTAGACCGGGTTAGAGATTCGAGTCAGATTTGGGATTAAAATTGAATTAAATATTTTTGGGTGAGAAAATATTTGGGAAAAATATTCTAACATCCTTATTTAGTATATTGATGATTTTGGTAAAGTCAATTTTAGAAAGTAAGATTTGGAAATTGGACATTTTGGGTTAGTGGCCAAAATGTAAGAATTGAAAACTATTTTTAGTGACCGTTTTTAGTGATCATTTGATTATTTTGAATTATCTTTTATGCTCTTTTGGAAAATAAAAGGACTTGGAGTAGCCATCGGTCACTTGGCTAAGGTAGACCGGACACCAAAAAACTAGAGATTCATGAAATTGGGTTCGGGAGTTGGTTATGTGTGGAGAAAGGCTGGCACCCCCACAATGCCCGAAATCGATACCAAATCATGTATTACTTTTAATTGATGGAAATAGATGAAATTCAAAGTAACTCTAATTAAGTGCTCTCCATTGAATATGGACCCTAATTAAGTGGGCTTTATCAAATTGGTGGGTCTAAATTAATTAAACATTTAGTTAATAAGAGTGACGATAGAACAGACCATAGATTAAACCGACATCGAATAAGTCTGACTGTCGTGTTGATTTATGGTTCAAATTTCGTACATCACCTCTATGCATGATGCAAGCATTTAAATATGATGTTATGGTCTATAAACTTTTAATTCAAATTAATGTTTACCTTCGGACGGTGAGAATTAATTCAAATATTTGTTCAACATCCATTTAGCCAGGACTGCTATGTCGCAAATATCGGAATTAATGAATACCTCATTTTTTAGGGTTTAAGTTAATTAATTACCATGTCCAATTAGACTATTAAATGTCATATGAATGACAATTATAAATACATGAGCAAAACATAAATAAAGGTGAATCAAGTAAACAAATACGAAAATTAAAAAGGCACCGAACATGGGACCGAATTTGAACATAAAGTAGAAGCACAAAGTAATTATAGAAATAAAATGCGGAAAGTAAATGTGAAATGTAAAATGTTCGGAAAAGGACCAGATTGAACTGAAATTAAAGGTGGAAAAGTAAAATGCAAGAAATTAAATATATATTATTATAAGACTAATACTATGATACATAATAATATATGTATACTATGTATAATGCGCATATAGTATATAATATATAGGTATCATATAATGTAATACTATTCAGCATGTATAAAGTATGTACTATAATCGAACATAATATATATTATAATATGTTATAATCTAAGTAATATAAAACCATAGTATATATATAATATGCTATGTCTAATAAATATACATAATATATATATATATTATAAGGTCAAATGAAAGATGACGAAATTGTAATGTTTGAAAAAGATCTGGGGACCGCAGAAGATATTTTTAAAGGGCGGAGGGATTTAATGAGGTAAATAACCCTTTTTCGCCTTTAAAACATATATAAAAGTCGTCTTTTTACCAAAACACCAAAATCCCTTAAAAAAATTGATAACTCCCGTTTCTCTCCACTCTCTCTAAAATCAGATGAACATCGCCGCAGTGTTTATCCCTAAACCCAAAAAACCACCACCGAGCTCAGGTTCCGGTAGCTCCTCTACCGTGTCGGCCGCCGCTCGACAGCGGCCGATAAACCCAAAAACACCCCAAAACAAACCCTTGTTCATCTTTAAACCCAGATCTAAACCCTATTCCGCTTGAAAACCACAAAAAATCCCTTTCCTTTTTTGCGTAAGTGAAAACAAACTCCACTGTCTACTTATCCTTTCACCGATTGAACACATGCGGTCTTGAAGAGACTGGTAGGCTTATCACCGGTGAGGGAGAACAACGGACGCAGAGAAGAAGAAACACCGAGAAGATGAACCGACTCCTCGTTAAACACTAAACCCTAAATTCTTTTAGTATATATTTTGATGATGATATGAAAAGAGAGGAGAAAGGATACCTCTAAAGCTTTTAGTTTTTTTTTTGCTTTTCGTTCTCTATTCCTTCGAATTTCTGGCCTCTCCTCCTTACAACTGTTTAGGGCTTGGGTTATATAGCCTCTTAAAGTTTATACGTTAACGACAAACAAGCAAGCAGTCAAGATGAATGAACTCTGATCCAAACAAGTATACCAGGAAATTCTAAAACTTTTTAAAATTAACCAAATTTTATTTAGGTTCACTCTAGGTGTTTAAAGTTTAGGTAATCATCTAAAAACCACAACTATCTTATACCATTGAAATTAATCAAGAAACTCGCAAGGAACTTACATGACTATCAAAGTAACAACTATTCACAACTACAGTTACCACATTTTGACTCTTATAACCGTAACGAATTTTTTTATCTCATTAAACGATTAATACTATGATTTGCAATCATCAGTAAAGCGAAACAACAAAACTCAAGTCATTTCAAAACTAGAATCGATTACCCTATTCGACTAAAACCAAAGGAATGTCTTCATACATGGAATCATCATTTTATATATACTAACCGATTTGGTTAATAATTAACCTAATCATTTGGCTAATTACGAGGATGATATACTCATATAATAACTCAAGGTGGTCTTATAAAACTAATCACAATCAAGTATGAGACCATTCAAGATAATGCTTAACATTCCAAGCATGTACTAGGATTCAAGATATCATATTAACCGATCAATCATTAAGCAACCCAAAATAATAACTATAAAGGCCCTTATTAGAACTCAATGCTCCAAGGAGCTTCATAAACAAATATATATACATGCCACATGAGAACCAATATGCATATGCAAGACTAACTAGGTCCCACTATCCTAGGAGTATACAAAGTTTGATCCGAACTGTAAGAGACTTCCGGTACATGTTTAGCTCGGAAACAACCTGAAAACAAGCCAAACCTGCAAGGAGATTAGGAAATATACACTGTAAGCATGAGTTTAGTGAGGTAGTTAAATTCTAACTAGAACAAGGCTCCCTTAATTCTAATCATCAATCTTTTTCAAAACTATTCGAACTCCAAGTTCACATGTTGTATACGCTCTCATGGTATAAACCAATTATAAAGTAACATTTTAAACACTAAGAAAATGGAGGTACTATGTTAAACTGATCAAATATAATTACATACTTAAGTGTATTCTGAATTAGCCGATTCCCAATCCAATCTTTTAACTCACTTATACCACAAGACTCTAATACAAATATATCAGGCCAAGGTATCCTATTGAACATAGTTTAAGGATATATTTTTATTTGATTGAATCTTTACTTACTTAATTCTCTCATTAGTAGTTCTTTCCCACAATGTAGGTTTACAACCAGGATACTATCATTCATGAGTAATAAGCAGTAATATAATTCTTTATTATCCAATCACCTAATCAAGAATAAATCTTAGACCAAAGTCGGACTGCAACAATAAGAAGGAGTACGATCCTTAAGCTTGTCCGAGATGCTTTATCTATAGAGACTAAATTCCTTAATCTCTTTGACCGCACAAATTAACAAGAAGAAAATGAGTTCTTTATCAAAACTTAATCACATTTGACAATTATTGGGAGCAAATTCCAGATTTCCTAAAGAACAACACTCATCTTACAGTTTACTAATCCTTCCTATTCTTGTGTTAGTTCTCCTAATAACGAAATGAGTACAAGCTTATGTGTCATATACTCAATTTTATTATTACCTTATTAATCAGCTCAATATAATATCACACCTTCTATTTTTTTAACTCACAAGTTATCATAATTAAATATTATTACCAATTTATAAACTTTCTTGGATTCCATAACTTTAGCTAATTACTCCATAGTTCTTTGATTTATGAATCAGTGGATCTTCAATCTATCCCTTCATGCTTTCTTACCATCCAAAGCCAAGACTATTCTCTAGTTCCATGAAATTCTTTATAGAATTTTAACATACCATGGTGACTACCTCTAGTTCTTTAAGTTATAAATTACATCCAGGTATTTTCTAAAGTCCATGATTGTTCAATTTAGGACTAAACAGTCCGCCTACAAGTATTTCACACTTCAAACAATACAAAACAATTCATGGTTACTCAATTTAAGTCCACACGGCCCACATACAAGAGTTCACCTTTTGAACATTATAAATTAGTCCACTTGGGTTCAATTTAGGACTAAACAGTCCAACTACAAGTATTTCACACTTCAAACAATACAAACAGTCCATTTAGGTTTTTGAACTAGTCTGTATCTTATTATCAAACAAGATATCAATCGGACTAACCATACATCATCTTTTCTTTAATTATAAACATGTGATCAATCTAGCATGTATCATATCATCTAACATAACTTTCATGTCAGGAAAGCATTTGCCTAAGTATTACAACCTTTCATTAATTCCAAGTAATTAATCAAACAACATGTATTTCCTTATGACTTAATTCACAATGAATTATTCGAGCAAGCATGTATCATAACATGTCTTAAACTACAAGTAAATCTCCAATCTAGCATGTAACATACATGTCCTCCAATACAAGGGTTATTCGAACCAATTCATGTACCATTTCACTTTCAAAATCAATGGCCTAAAACTGTTTACAAGACAGTTTACAAAATGCCACAAAACAGTGTGCATTTGCCTATATAGCTGCTGCCAGGCAGCTTGCACTCTAGTCACTAAATCATGCATAACTTTCATTCCGTACGTCGGAATTTCAATTGGTTTACACCGTTGGAAAGCTAACAAAATTTTATTTATGACCATATAAGGCTTGAATTGTAGTTCTTTTCCAATTAATACAGTTTTTAACTTAAAGACAGGGCATTTTGCTTTACTGAACAGTTTGCACTGTCCCTAGTGTTTCTTCTCTACATTTCAGTATACAACTCAGAGTTCAGTTCTGTTTTCTCATAATGAATTTAGACATACTAAGGTGTTGTCCATAAAAATTTCAGCCTTAAATTCACTATACACAATTTATAGTGATTTTTCAAAGTTACTGCCCATAATAGAGCATTCTAGGCAGATCACACTAGGTTGAATTTCTAGCTTCTTAACTCATTTTAGCAAGGTCCTAACATGGCAATTCCATTCATGTTCATATTCATACATGTCTAGGTCATCATAATTCACCTAGCAATGTTCTTAAAACAGGGCATTATCATGTTGAACCTAATTTGATCTATTTGATCACATTTACACATTCAATTCATCAACTAGGCAGTCCATTACCTAATTTAACTAGTTCAATTAGGTGTAGTCATTTTCCAGAAACATATATATTCAATTCAATCTTCATTTTACCTAGAAACATGATCGAAATAGGGTTCTATGTTCAATTGGCATGTTTACACATGTTCTATATCAAAACAGTCCCTAATCAAGACTGTTTTCATTCATGTTCATACTTCTCAAATTTCCAGCAACTATATATATATATCTCATTAGCAATTTAGTTACTAGCATTCAATTTCCAAGTACTAATTGAAGCTAGCATGACCCTAACATGCATAACATTCATCCAATTTTATCACGACAACAAGAACATCATCATTAGCATATTCAAACAATCTATAACAAGTTAGAATCAAGTATTATACCATCTCCAAGCTTAATTTGATCAATGGTTGAATCAAGAAGCTTGAATTGAAGGTGTTTGCATGCAAATTTCTCTCCCCTTTCTCTCTCTAGAATCGGCCAAGAAGATGAATTAGGGAGGAAGATAACAATTTGTTTGTTATTTTCCCTCCTTGGTCGTGAGTCATCCATGGCTTTGGCACGTGTTCTCTTCATTTGAGAACGTGTCAAGGCCCTCAAACTTAATCCCCATTGCATGCAAACTCTAATGTTTTTTATGTTCACATTTCTATCCTTTCATTTATGCCTTCTAGTTTTCAATTCAATTTAATTTGGTTCAATTTTACTTATTTGATTTTAAGGATGGCCAATATTCATTCTTCTTTTAAATTGATTACCACATATATTCAATTAGCCTATAGTTTAGATAGTGGTAACATTACTAGGCCAATTTTAGGGTGTTACAACGCTAGACATTTCCATGCAAACATCGTTCAAATCCAACAATTAAAATATAAAAGAAAGCTCATAAGAATATATTGAATTAAAAATCCAAAATAATTCAAGTTCATAAGCAAACTAAATAGTAAATCATCGTCATTCAAATACAAAGAAATATATAAACTCAACGGAACCTCTACTTCTAGTAAGCTTCGAAGAGAATCTACACATTTCCCCTTGTTCTGACACTTAGATCTTCATGTTCTCAAAGAATTCTGCCTCGTCTCGCCTTAGTTCTCTAGAAAGTAAGCTCAAGCGGCCATGGGAGGAGCTTCAAATCATTTAAATATGATGAAGAATGATAATCCAGCTTGAGTGTGTTTCTCTCTCATCAAAAATTTACTTTTTATAGGCCGCTGTGATGAGGACACTTGTCCTTCATGTGAATTGTCTGAAGGACTGCCATACTCAATCTGATATAATGGACTATACAACTGGCATATTAGTCCTTATCCTTAGCGATCTGAACAGTTGGTAGCTGCAGTGACGGGCCTAGCTGTAGTGAATAAACTTCCTCTGTAGGGACATTAACATTATAGCGACAAAGCAGCATAAAGGTAGAATTTTGCATAAAAAGAGAAAAGATGACTAGAGTTAAAGAAAATGCAAATAATAAACTAAAAATGCAGAAATGAATGCATGAGGCACAAATGTATGGACAAATTAATCAATAAATATGGAGAAAATACATGCTCTTTAGAGAGCTATCAAAGGGTTCGTAAGGTAAACAAAAGTGTCGACTCTAGTGAGGGTGGCGTTAAAGCTTCTCACTTGATTAAGTCTTTGTCTTATTGTTTGCTTATTTGTAATTCTCTTTGAGAGAGTTTGTACACAAGATTTGGTGTATCAACGTTAAGAGAAATTTGTAAGATTACATCTATTGTTAAAGGTTTGAAAATCTAGTGGATTTAGAAGATTTCTTAGTGTGGATTGTTAAGGTAGTGTAGTAAACTTGGTTTTATATGTCTTTTAGAGCCTTAATCTTCAATTTATTTGAATCTTGTCCCTCCTACTTTTATGGTTAATTATACTTTGTCCCTTAAATCCTAATCTTGATTTCTGGCTTCGTCCCTGTATACATCAACTTTGATTTTGTATTCTATACATGTAGTTTTCATTTCATTCAATTTTTAAAAATTATTACAACTTATATCCACGTAGCAACTTTTTATGTTTAAATATCATGTACACAAATAATTTTATCTATCCAATATGAAAATAAATAGATGTAATCATTTTTTAAAATAAGCATAATTGAATCAAGATCAAATTTTCAAGTATACAATTAAATCAATATGAAAATTTCATGTATATAATTACACCAAATTAAATTTTATCTATTATACTGCACATTTTAACAAAAAAATAAATATAATTTTAATATTATCCTTACTAATAAAAAGAACTGTTATTATATATTTTTCATTTAATCCGTACTAATAAGAAAAAGTTATTATCCTTTCTAGACAATTTTCATTAATAGATACTAATTAAAGTATTAAAGTGGCAACAGCTAAGAAGGATGTAACATCCCGCAAAATCGGTTAGAAGATTTGAGTGAATTATCATAATCAGATTAAAATTTTTGGCTAGTCCTTAGCTAATTAATTAATTCTAGAAAATAATTTAGGTTGACTAAATTAGTTTTCTATAAATTTATCGTGACAAATATTTTTGAAAATATTTTAATGAGTTTGTCAAGGGACGAAATTAAACTTGGGTAATTTTAAATGGGTTGATTTAATATTAAATTTCGTAGTAACTATATTACAAGAATTGCAAAATTCTATTAATGGCAATTTTGTAAAAAAAGATTAAAGTGGTATTTTTATTGGAATTATTAAATCAAATAAAAAATATTTTTCTCTCTTGTTTTATCAAAAAGGAGTTGACGATTATAATTTTTTAAAAGATGAAAAGACCTTTTTTAAGTTTCTCTCATTTTCTTCCAAACAAAATTTAGGGATTTTTTGATTCCTTAATTATTTCTACTTCAATTTTTCTCCATTTATTTTTAAACAATTGTGGATTAAGGATTTTGATTTCTACATCATCTTCACTATTTTTCTTGTTGGAAATCACGAGGAGTGTTCATTTTTAAGTTGGTTTTTCATCAAGTAAGCTGGGAAAATGTTCTTTAATAATATTCTTCATGATTTTGATTTTTAATCTATAATTTGTCATGCTTTTGGAATAATTAAAAGGAATTTCTAATGGAATTATTGGATTTTAATGAATTTTCTCATAAATCTTGATTAGATTATAGTAATATGTGATTTTTCTAATGTTTTGTGCATAGGTAATAATAATCTAAAGTTGATTTTGTAATTTAATTCCCGAAATTAATCTAGTTGGTTGAATTTAGATTTAAATTTTTAGATGAGATAATTGGTCAAGATAGATTACCACCATAATCATTCAACATTCAACATTGAATTTCTTAATCATTCAACATTGGAGAATCTAATAACATAGATTACCACCATAAGAACACGGAATCAACACTGGAGAATCTGAAAATATAGATTCAACCATGGTCAAGATAGATGAGATCCTCAGCTTGAGCAATTTCTTTCTTTGCCAATGAATCTACCAAAGAAAGCATTACACTCTCTTGAAACGTTGAATTTGCCAATCCAAACCTGCACCAGTTTCTAAGCAATTAATAATTTGGGATTTAAAAACAGCAGGGGAATTATGCGGGTTCAAAATCCACTCCACAACCAATTTGTTATTTGTTTCAATAATAGATTTGAATAGCTTGGACCACAGAGAACCACCAAATAACCTAATAGCAGCGTTAACTGCCATGATCTCAGCTTCCGAAGGGTTAGCCAGACCAATAGATTTTGAGAAGTATAATAAAGTTTTTCTGGCTTCATTTCGCAACACACCCCCTATCTCGGCATGTCTGAAGCTTCCACACACTACACCATCTGTGTTAAACTTAAGAAAACCATGAGTGGGGGCACTATTCACTCAAATTTTTTGGAGGCTGACTTGGAATAAACAAGCCAAACAGGTTGGGATTAACGCTGCATAACGGCCAATTAAATTTACACCACTAAGCTAGTCTCACTACATAACTCGAACAATTGACTATAATTCACCTTAATGCCCTTGAGGATAATCTCATTTCTATAAATCCAAATTGTCCACACAAAGCTGAAGAAACTAAGAATCCAAACCTGTTTGTTGATTCCTTCAACCAATACATCAAACCATTGAGCTAACATGTCTCGAATACCTCCTGGAACAACAAAATGGACCTTCCACATAAGGCATCATCTTTGCCAAATGGGCCAAATTAGAGAGCAATGGCAGAACAAATGCACCTCATTCTCATTGATATTTAAACAGAAGGCGCATAGCAGGGACTGATGGTTGAGCATACCTCTTTTGGCCAGCTCGCATTTAGTGGGGATTCTTCCTTGGACCAATTTCCAAACAAAAGAGGTCACTTTTGGGGGTGTAAATTTGCACCAAACAGACATCCAATTGAAGCTATTGGAAGCTCCATACGAATAGTTGACTTGACAAAAAGATTTAGTAGTAAAATCACCGTTAGAAGAAGTTGTCCATCTGATATTGTCAGGAATATATGAATTAAGATGATAGACATTAATAGTGGTGTAGAAAGAATCCCATATGCCACTCTCTCAATCAAATAGAGATCGTCTCAGAGGTATATTCCATCTCCAGACCCCTCCGTGAAACTCCCCAAACTCGCTAATTGCCCCTGATTTTTTTTCTGCAAGTGCAAAAATTCGCTGAAAAGTGTCGCGAAGCGAGAACTGGCCAGCCTATCTATCAGACCAAAATTGGATATATTTCCCATCACCAACACAGAGATGAATATTTTTTGAGAAGATGTTATCCGAGTTGGATAAAGGTGATATAATATTTCTCCAAATCTACGATTTGTTAGATACTCTAATATTAGATGGCAGGATTGAGGAAGAGGCTGGCTCATAGATTTCAGATATGACTCTACGCCACAAACTATTAGGCTCAGATCCGTACCTCCATAACCATTTGCAAAGCAGAGCGTGATTCTAAGTTTTAAAGTCAAAGAGACCCAAAACTCCAAACTCTTTCTGCAAACACAGTGTCCCAACTTACCCAGTGGATTGCTCGACAATCCATAGCACCCCATAAGAATCTCGCCACCAATTTAGCCAACAAGGAGCTAACAACACTTGGCATCGGAAATATTGAGATAAAATAGATGGGGAGATTAGAAATGACAGCATTTACTAATGTGAGGCGACCACTGAATGATAATGATTTAGCTTTCCAACCAGCAAGCTTCGACTTAACTTTATCCATAATCTGATTCTATATTTGAACCGAATTTTTTGAGTGGCTCAAAGGAAGGCCGAGATAATTGCAAGGAAAAGCTTCAGTCTTGCAATTGATGATATTAGCCTATTGTTCTAAAAGCGAGACCTCCACATTGACACCAAGTAATTTGGATTTTTGAAGATTGAGCTTTAGGCCCGAAGCTAAATCAAATCCTCCAAGGATACAGACAATATTCACAATTTGTTGCTCATTAGCACCACAAAACATAATGAGATCATCAGCAAACTGTAAATGAGAGATCTCGATGGAGCTATTACCGATACGGAAGCCATCAAAAGAAACCAAGAGAGACTGCCTTATGAAAAAGCGAGCTAAGAGCCTCAACCACAATGTTGAATAATAAAGGGGATAGAGGGCAGCCTTGTCAAAGGTAGCGGCCAATGTGGAAAGCTTTAGATGGAGACCTGTTAACTAGAATAGAGATTGAAGCGGTAGAGATGTACATATTTATCCAGGAATACCACAGATAACCGAAACCTATATTTTGCATAATAAATAATAAAAAGTTCCAGTCCACTCTATTATAGGCTTTACGAAAATCAACTTTAAATATAACTCTAGACTGACCCCTTCTTCTAGTAAAGTCAATGATCTCATTTGATTAAGGAACAGTCTAAGATCTGCTCACCTAGGCAAAACGTGAATTGGGATTCGCCAATAATTTCTTCCGAAACACGACTGAGCCGAATAGCTAGAACCTTGGCGAGAAGTTTGTAGACACGACCTACGTGACTAATGGGGCGATAATCCTCTATAAATTTTGGATGCTGAGATTTCGGAATAAGAACAATAAATGAATGATTGAAGAACTTTAAAATTTCTTCTTTCAAAGACTGCCAGAACTTTTTTAGAAATCCCATGTTAAAGCAATCGGGGCCAGGGGTTCTCATCTCAAACCATCTAGAGAGGAGAGTGTAGACCAAATTTCCTCGAGCGTGAGAGGAGCCTCCAATTTCTCAGCTAAGGCAGGGGATAACACTTTCAAATTACAATCGAAGCTGTAAATAGGAATAGTCGGCGATTGATTGTAAATATCTTTAAAATAGTCTTCTGCCACTTTTTTCACGCCCACAGGATCACTGTAAACAGTATTGTGCTCCTTTAATGTTTTAATCTAATTAATCCTTCTTCTGTTGGAAGTAACCAAGTAAAAAAATCTCGTATTTCTGTCACCGACCTCGAACCATTTTAATTGCGACTTTTGAAGTAATTCCCGTTCTTCTCTGCGAATGCGAGCCCATAGTTTGCCACGAATAGAAATAAGATCTGAGCGTAGACGTTGATTAGACGGATCCACCAACAAAGCTTGCTCGGTAACCTCGCAATTTCTTTCAAGGTCTTGGATGGATTCAAATTTCGTAGCCCTCTTTTCATTCTGCCAAAGCTTGATAGAATTTTTGCATTCTCTTAACACCTTGCTGATGCCAATACCCTTGGACTTTCCACATGTTGATTGAATAATTTGAACATACTCTTTATCATCAACCCAAAAATCAAACCATTTGAATGGTTTAGGGCCCCAATCCAACAACTTCACAGACAAAGAGATTGGGTTATGATCAGATATACTTTTGGGGAGGATACACTGAATCATATCTGGCCATAAGGATAATAGGAACCGTTCCAACCTGCTAGAAGACGGGTTATCGTGAAAGTTCGACCAAGTAAACTTACCCCTAACTGAAGGTAAATCAATAAGAGCAAGACTATCGATGAAATCAGAGAAGATCGCCATCGCCCTCTTATTAAAGCTAGAGCCCATCCTTTCATCAGCCTTTTTAACAATGTTAAAGTCGCCACCTATAAGCACAAAAAGCTGGAATCTAGAAACGATAGAGTACAGATTAAGGAAAACTTCTTGTCGTTGACTGTGATCATTCGGTGCATAAATATTCACCAAAACACACTTGAAATTACTTGGAATAAGTTTCCCCACAAGAATAATAAAACTCGCCTCAGTAACAGTCCATTCACACTCAAAGAACTCAGGATCCCAAAGGGAGATGATTCCGCCAACCGATGCTGAAAATATCATTTTAAAGGAAGTCGAGTTACCACGGATGCGTTTAACAACCCATTGATCGACCTGTTGTAATTTTGACTCTTGTAAAAACACCACCCTTGACCTATTAGTTGATATTAACCTTTTAACAAAGACTTTCTTCCCTAAGCCCCTGATATTCCATGAGAAAATAGCACTGATGCATAGAAAAAGACAAACCCGCTGACCTTGAACCCAATCTAACTAATTTCACCTGTTCTCCGACTAATTCTTCAAACCGCTTGCAAACTTCTTCCTCAAACCGCTTGCAAACTTCTTCTTCAAACAGCTAGGGTGGATCTTGCCTTGGCTGGAACATTCATCTTCAGCAACAGGATGTGGGATTTTTTCAGATCCAGAAGTGCCCCCTAATAATTGTCCCCCTTTTTCTTGTTAAGTTTAGAAGAACCAGACAAATGATTACAAGTCTGAAATTTATCAAACTTTGATCTGAAGATGAGGGGAGATAGTCCATTGGGATTTTTAATGTATCTAGTCTTAATGGTGAAAAGGCCTGAACCTTTGTCCAATACAAGTTTGATGGGCTAACTTGAGCCCAAAGAAGATTTAGATGACTCAGAGGCTAACACAATAGGCACATCGAGTAACGTCCCTTTAGAATTCACAAGATCAGAAGATACTTGGGCAAAGCCCGGGTTGTTAGAAAAACCGTGAGGCATAACGGGTGTATCTTTATCGATCATATATACTGTTGTTGGATATGTCAAGGAGACCAGATTACCAAGGATGTTGGGAACAGACTCAGCCACCACGGCATGATTGCTCTGGGCAAAATCTTCTAGGCGACAACTATTGAGAGTGACGTTTGGGCTCTCCGGTGACTCGTCATCGATCCAGCACCGATCATCCTTAAAATCTGCCGTTGAGATTTTGATGCGGAAGAAATTATCGTTAAGATAAATCCAGGCAGAAGATGGAATATCCAAACAGTAACTGACTCCAGTAAGGATGCGAACAGTGTCAAAGCGATTTCCCTGTAGTGTGTCTTCATCTATCTTAACTACAGCACCCCACCTATTTACAATGGATCTTAGAACAGACCCATGCCAGGCAAATAGAAGCAAACCTTCAATAATAACCCACACTTTAAGCTTCTTCTCTGCATAAAAATTATCCACTGAGTCAATGTTGACAAACCAAGATTGTAATAAAGCTTCCTTGAGGTCCCAAAATATCTAGATCTACTCTACCTCCTCGAACAAAATAACCACGTAAAAATCTGACCAGATGCTAACTTTAACTTTGAAACCATCCGAGCGTAGGGCATCCTGGACAAAGTTTGCATCATACATACCTTTGACTTGGCCAATCACACAATTTTTTAACCACCCCATCTCACTCAAAGGCAAATACAAACGAATTGACTCTGAATCCATGTTCCCATTTAAGACACCCTCGTGAGCATTTTTGTCTTGAGGCCGGCTGACATCGTTCTCCTTACAAGACACGTTTCTTTTTGCTCGTTCCAGCAAGAACTTCTGGGTCTGTAAACTTACCAATTTTATCCTCCGACTTCTCCAAGCAACCCGAAATATTGAGGAGCAAAGCATCCTTATAGAATTTCCCATCTATCACCTTCGAGTGACATTTTCGTGCAGTAACTTTCTAGCTTGGGGGCATAAGGCTTGAGGATATATTGCTGGATTTGGATCCGTCAGCTACCTGGTTTGAATAAGATTTTTCCAAGAAAACTTTAATATAGTAACCATCCATCCTCCTATCATTGCCCAAATCAATAGCTCTCAAAGCATCCTTCTAAGAAGCAAATCTAATGAAAGCAAAGGTGGATTTGTTGTTGATTCTTCTAGGGTTGTTATATGCAATATACACATCAATAACGTTTCCATACTCCATGAAAGCTTCCTTTAGGGCGGATCGGTGTATTCTCTTACTAATGAAATTCACAAACACAGGGACTCCCTTTCTTGAATTTCTAGAAAAATCCTTCCTCTCCAGAGACTTCCTCCATTGACACCTACTTGGTTGTGCTCCATGCTGCTGCCGCTTTGCTCCACGCTGTTGCCGCTCCGTTAAAGTTTAAGAGAGGTACGCCCCGTTGCGTACCGATACCAATTTTAGCTTTGATCTTTTTTTGTACTTGAACGGTATTCTGTGTACTGGTATGATCATCAAGTTTAAATTCTTTACATTTTGGTCCTTATATGTTCATGCATCAATTGAATGGGTAAATGGAGTCCGTTCGACCTGAGATTTTGCAAGCCTACTTTTAACATATCTAATTGCTATAAGAAGCTTTTATAAACATGTTAATTCATGTGTTTTGACATTTTTACGATTTAGTTTTTAGTTTCGTATTTTGCTAAATTGGATGCTTATTTGTTATCCGTTTGAGCTGAAATTTGACACGCTAGCATGAAATATGATTAATTAAGTATTGATAACTTGAGACTTGTATATGTCCCTGTAATTATTTAGATTTTTGTTTTGGTCCCTAGAATGCTTTGTATTTGCAATTGAGTGCCTCACCGATTTTCGTATCAAATGAAAATTGAACCGCTACTTGTATAAAAACCATAGGTCTTAATGATGCATCTAGTCAAGTAAAAAATAAAAAATAGACCGAAATTCGAGTAAGATTATTCGGGTTTGCTTCGCCAAACCTAATGTGATCTTCTTGGTTCGGGTCTAGCGACTAGGCAGGGTCAAGGGGGTTACAAAGGACATGTGAGGTCATGACCCTCAAAATTTTAAAAATTTAAAATTTAGTCTTAAGTTTTTTAAAAAAATTAATTTGATCTCAACAAAATTTTAAAAAATGCATATTAAGTTTTATTTTTTAAAATATTTTTAATTAAACCATCCATTTTAAAACTCTTATTAAGCCTCTCAAGTTTTCAAAAAAAATTAGTTAGAACTTTTTTTTTGAAAAATATATTAAACTATTTAAAAATTTCAGTTTAAGCTTTTATTTTTTTAAAAAAAACATAAGTTGACTCTTTCGAAATTTTTCACAAAGTTTCACGATTGACTAATCATAAGATAAATAAATAAATAAATTCACTTGCCACTATCATAAGATAAATAAATATATAAAAATCATTATTCAATACATTACGATTAGTATCTATAGAATTATTATTTGGTATACTAGTGGTAGAGTTTTTTTCTTTCATAAACAATTTTAATTTATCATATGTGTATCAAATAATTATTATATTAATAATATAATTTTTAAATAAAAAATTTATTTTAAGTAATATATAAATAAAAATTAAACTATATCATATTTGTCTCATCATATTTAATTATGGGTAAACAACATTATTGGTCACTAACTATTCTCGCTTTCCTATTTTGGTTATTAAACTATTATTTTTGGCAAAACCGTCACCAACATTACATTTTTTCTATTTTGGTTATTAATGTTATTTTTTTTGTTTTGGTCACCAATTATTATTTTTCCTTAATTTTTTTAACGATAAATGACCAAAATAAAAAATAAAATAATATTAGTGATGATTTTATTAAAAATAATAATTTAATAACCAAAACAGAAAAGTAGGCCGTGAATAGTTTAGTAACAAAATAGAGTTCTTTACTCTCTAATTACTTATGATTTTTGAATTGTTAATTGGGCTTGAGGTTAAAGACTGAAAGCCCATAGCTATATAGGCTTTTTACAAATTGCGTGGCGCTGTGATATACCGCAATAAATTGCAGCTACATGTTTATTTCATTTCAAACTCCTCAATTTTTTAGTTTATCTGCGAGCTCTTTAAATAGATAAATAGATAGAAGAGTATTTAATTTCTTTGCATTTCTAGTTAGAGTTTGGTTTTGCCGATTTCTAATATGCTGTCACTTTCCCCAGAAGAAAAGAAAATTTCTTGTTAGCAAAAGTGGAAAAAGAAAAACAGAAACAAAAAAGGAGCATTGCGGTGCAAACCTCTGGTGTCCTTTAACGATTTAATTTGATTTGAATTGAATTTTCCTTGTTGTTGGGAGGATTTGTTTGATGAGCATGGCCGTGGGTATATGCCGCTCCTTTCGCGATCGAGCTCTCGGCCGATGCTTTCACTTCTTCCCTTGTCTCTCCGATCCCGGTACTTCTTTTTTTCCTCTGCTTATTTCCTGAGAAAAAGAGAAAACGCCTTTTACTTTGTGTGGTTGTATCTTTTCCTTTGAATCGTGGATAATTAGTTAATTACTTGCCGATTAGTCAGTTTTTCTTAGTAAGCATGGGTTTTCTTTCTTGACGGATAAATTGCCTGATATGCTTTGTACTTTCTCTCTCTCTTTTTCGTTTTTAATTGATTACGATATTATTGTTGTGTTCTCAGCTCGGAGGTCATCGTTGGGTTTGAAAGTGACATTAGTGATGCTGCATTTCTTATACGCTGGGATTCTCTTCCTTTTCGATAGTGACTTGGTAGATAAAACGAAAAAGGAACCCTGGTATGTATGGAACTCCATTAACAGCTATTATTTTATCTTCAATGGAAATTTGGAGTTGGATACTTTTATTCCAACTTTTCATTTAATGATTGTTTTAACTTCCAGTTTCTACTTGTGTTGCTTTAGAATTTCCCTTGCATATTTTAATGAGTAATTGGTTCATAACCTTTGTAACATTCAATTTAATCATTTCCCGTTTTCCCAGGTACACTGCATTATATTTGTTGTTGTTTTTTGTCACATTGGTGCAATTCTTCATTACTTCTGGTTCATCTCCCGGGTAAATATCTGTCTCCTCTTACTGTCAAGATCAAAGTTTTAAACTGTATGAAGTATGTTTTACATTTCTCTGTAATGTGTTTGTTCCGTTTCCCGTTTTTCGATTTTTAGTTATGTCATTGATGCAATGAAGGCTTTTAACGAGACAAATGTGATATATAGGAAGTCATCAGTGGCCTCAAAGTAAGCATTTCTCTTTTTCTTTTATTGTTCCTTTTCCATTTCTCTTCCAGCTTTTGGACTAAATTATTCTGGATGTGAACAGAAGCAGAAATGAATTTATGCATAGACTCTTACTGTTTATCATGTTCTTATAATGTTTAAGCAAAGGCAGTCTGCTTCAAGCAAAAACGGAAGCTTGGATGCCATGGTAGAAGGGTGCCAATCAGTGAGAAATTTTCAAGGGAGTAATTCTGCTTCTTGGACAAAGTTGGTGATGGACATGTATCCCCCTGGAACCTCCATTAGGTGTGTAAAAACTTCATTGAGTTCTTGGATAACCTCTTTCAGTTACCGTCTAAAAAGATGTATGTTTATGAATCTTCATGGGTGCCTAAAGCCAAATAAGTTAAGCAATCATGGTATTTTCTGTTGTGTCTTGCTTGTATCTCTTGCCTTTTCTTCCATACCATTTGCTGCTTTTACGTATCCAACATCAGTGTGAATTTAAAGTTTTAATCTCTTTGCCTTTGTAATTTAATTTTATATAAGTCTACTGAACACATGAAAATATGAATATTGGTGTTCTGTTTGAATTAATCTATTATTATTTTTTCATTCAAATCAAGAAAAAGTAGAAGGAAGTTATGAGAAGTTTATAGAAATTACTGAACTACTAACTTCTGTTTGGATTTTTTCAGGACTTGCATTTGCTCATATTGTAACGTTGAACAGGTATTAAGATCCCATGTTTATGTCCTTCATGTGATGCAACTTATTTTCCGTGAATCAAGATCTCTTGGTGTCATCTGTTATGCTGTGTTATTTACCTTGATGAGGATGCCTATTCTTGGCTTTGTATGAAGTCTTGCTAAAAAAAATGCATGTGGAAGTATCTTTGGCTTTGTTAGTGACATGGTGGTCCATGAACTCAGGAAACATGTAAAATTGAGTCATCATTGTAGCTTTTGATTGGATGTTCATTGCAAAAGTTGTGTAAAGAATTGTTTCTGATCTTCCAGCTATCTCTTTGGATTTTCTATGCTCTTAGTACATTACATTACATGGGATGTGGTTGTTGCTTATACTTTTTCTTGCTCAATTGCAGCCTCCACGAACAAAACATTGTCATGATTGTGATAAATGTGTTCTTCAGTTTGATCATCATTGTGTATGGCTTGGAACATGTATTGGCCAGGGTAATCATTGTAAATTTTGGTGAGTCTAAATCATATTTGACTAGTTCTTTATGACTTTGCGTATATCTTGTGCCCTTATATACGCTACTATGATATAATTTTGCTATAATGCAATGAAAAACTGTTGAAAGAAAAAGAAAGGAAGAAAAGAACAAAGCCCCGTCGTTAACTGATCAAACATTTTGAAGAGGATCCCCCTCCCCCTTCTTCCCTTTTTTCCCTTTAATATCTGGATCGATTTAAAACTCTTTACATGCTGCACCCAACATCAGCCAGTTCATTTCAGGAATAAAATGATATGCATGCATGCTAATATTTTTTCACCTACTTTCTAATTCCATCTCAGTATATTTTTCCTAATTTGGAACCAAAGTGTTTTATTGTCTCGATTTGTAAATTTAGGTGGTACATCTGTGAGGAGTCGGCATTGTGCCTCTGGACTGCCGTCTTGTACATTACATATCTCAAGGGGAACATTTCAAGGGCTTGGTATGTTGTATTATAACAGCACCTTTTTGTTTCTGATGTGTTGATATGGCGGTTCCAAATTTTCTAGTATGACACTATAGGTGGCTACATGTCTAGTGTTTGACTTTTCATTTGGAGCCTGTATGTTTACATCTATGTTCTCTTTTTTGGTTTGAGAAAGAACTTGTTTATTTACCTGAATCTGAAATCTGACCGGGAAAAATATTGTTAACAGGTGGAAGGATGCTATCATATTATTCTGTTGATTGCCTTGTTAATTTCCATTATATTTCTACTTCTTCTTCTACTTTTCCACAGGTAACTTTGGTTTTTATTTGTTTTCAGAATTGAATTTGAGATTTTGATGATTAGTTTTCATGTTATGTACCATGAGCGTTGTTCTAATATGGGAACCTTTATTTTTATGCAGCTATCTTGTTATAACAAATCAGACTACATATGAACTAGTTAGACGCAGGCGTATCCCATATCTAAGGTTAGCGGGTGCTTTTATTCACTTCACACTGTTTTGCATCTTGCAAATTGTGCATTAATGAGAGATGATAGAAATAGAAATGTTAATGGCAGTTATGAAGACGAGCTCATAAGAGATTTGCCATTTTTGTGAGTATGCAGGGGGGTTCCTGAGCGAGTATATCCTTTTAGTAAAGGAGTTTGCAGCAATTTGTATGACTTCTGTTGTGTTGGAAGCAATAGCATATACAGTTTGGAACCTTTGCCCTCAGCTGAAGAGATTGAAGAAAAGTCAAGGCCCTACACTTGCTTAGATGTTTTAACCTGCCGTTGCTGCTGACATTATAGCACAATGTACCATTTACTATATCTATGAAACAATTCTTTACCCGCACAATTTAATGTGGTCGTGTTGTGTACTAGATCGGATATGGTTCTGTTCGGAGTCGCCTGTCAGGATTAGACTTGTACCGGTGACGAGTCTGGTATGTTTTATTTTGCAGAGTTTGGAAGCATAGTTCAGCATGTTTGCTATGTAATTATTGAAAAATCAGATCTTTTTTAGGTTTGATCAATCTGTTAATTAACCATTTACTATATCTATGAAACAATTCTTTACCCGCACAATTTAATGTGGTCGTGTTGTGTACTAGATCGGATATGGTTCTGTTCGGAGTCGCCTGTCAGGATTAGACTTGTACCGGTGACGAGTCTGGTATATTTTATTTTGCAGAGTTTGGAAGCATAGTTCAGCAGGTTTGCTATGTAATTATTGAAAAATCAGATCTTTTTTAGGTTTGATCAATCTGTTAATTAATAATGTTAATGACCGCTCTCTGTTTCTTTCTCAAGGACGGTACATGCAAAACAACTGCATTCTTAACATAATATATGTAATAATATAATATCTGAATCCCAATGAAAAACAACTGATTACAAAAGCCTCTAAATTTTCATGGTAGTGATTTGCGAAACTTGAGAGCTTCAAAACGAGCTGCAAGATCATCATAATCTGGCAATTTCGGGTGAACACGATGAATCTTCTATTCATCATGAGATGAAGGTACTGGAGGTGGAAGATCATCTTCAACTTCTATTTCTTCATCACAATCAGATTCATCAAACTTTATATCTGAGTATGCAGCAGGGGCATTATTGTAGCTGTGTCTCCTCCAGTTCTTCCCACCTTCATCATTGCCGGGTCTTACTTCCTCACTACTCGGAGCGCAAAACGTTCCGAAACTCCGAGATTCATTTATTCCTCTAGGCCCAAGAGGATTGCTCGGAACGAATCCATGAGCAGAGTTAACGCGACCAGATGATTCGCTGAATAGATTACTGTCTCGATTGGCTAAATATGCAGCAGCTTGTGCAGCAGCAATTGCTCTTTTCGCAGATTCTTCCGCTGCTTCAGCAGCTGCAACCGTGTTTTTAAAACGAACAGGGTCCTCTTCTCCTCTGCCACATTTTTCACAGTAAGTAAATAACCAAAACAAGGTAGCAAATAATGATGGGGAAAAAATTGTTTGGAAATTATCAAACAGTTACCTGGTCATCATCTCTTTTGGCTCAGGGAAGGGATTTGAAGCAGGTTTCACAGGTAAACTGGAAGCACTAACAAATGTACGTGGCCCCTCCTATTCATCAATTAGGAAAAAAAAAGCACATTAGTTTATTACAGAACAATGATTGAACTTAGACAGAATGAAGTTAGGAACTAACTAGAAGCTCTTGAGGAGGTTTGAGCAGCTCCTTTTCTGATTCAGATGTATCCCATTCTATGTTGTGCTCCTTAGCTATTTCTTTCATCACTTTCAGTTTGGCTTCACCTGTAGGTGTTTTCACCGAGAGCTTGTCAATCAGCTGTAGGAACAGAGGCAAGGCATTGTCAGTCTTAAGATGCTTTGAATTTGATATCCTACAATGGAGCAAATGATAGACGAGAAAGCTAACCAAGCGATTAACGCCGCAGTTGGGCCGCAGATCAGTGGCTGCACCTACAAAATCAGTTCCATATTTCTTCTCAAAAATGTTTCTGATTTCTATCATCTCTGGAATTTCAGCACATCTTGGGGCCGCAAATATCAGACTAGCAATCCCTTCTTTTAGATCAGCAGGACATTCCCTGGAACAATTGGACTCCTTTAGGAACTTTTTTTTTTAATTTTTATGTAAAGAGAATCTATAGAGCTTCAAATAAGCAACTCACCTTCGCTTTTTAATGATGGAAAGCCTGGCTACAACTAACTCACAGAAGAGCTCAATGAACTCATTTGCAGCCAAAACATTCTGTTCTCTTATGACATGCTCAACCTACGCACCCCCATTACACCATAACAAAACAAAATCCAAATACGATGATTTGATGCTAATAGTCAACTAAAGAGCAACGGGAAGAAAAAAAAATACTCGAATGCGGGCGGTGGCGTCTTGACCAGACTGAAGAAGCAGGGCGATGTCCCGCCTCATTTGCTTCACCGTCACTTGTCTCTTGTTTCTGAGTAGCTTGATCCTTGCAACCGCCATTTTGGCCGCTGTTTTACTAGGGTAAATAACAAAAGAAATTTTAAAAAATGGAAACCAAGAATAGAAAAATCTGTTCTTGATTCGCATTTGCCAAAAAAAAAGAGAGTACAAATTTGGGGTTTAAGAAGAATGGAAGATTTACCATTTGGAGGAGTTGAAGGCGTTTCCGAAGAGGGAGAGAGTGAGCTTCATTAGCTTCTTGGAATGGGCTGCGGCGGCAGTGGCAACAGTCATGGCTTGCACCCTTTGCCCTTCAGAAATAGAAAGAGGGGAACTAAGGAAGACAAAAGAAATGAGTGGTTTTATTTATTCGTAACGGCTCCAAAGTGCGAAAGAATACTCCATTTACATTGGGATACGTTGTTTGGTTTTTCAGCGTTTCTATTCTTTTTTTTATTGATTGGGTCCCACTGTCTTCTACAATGATTAGTGGGCGGCAATGTAACCGTTATGTGATTTGACACGTCTTAAGAATCCGATGCGAATCGGATAAGGTTTTGGGCTTAAATTTGGATCAAAGAAACCCATTTTGCATGTAGGGTCACATGAAAATTTAATTTTATGGCTTATAATTAGGGCCGTTTAAGTTCAGGTATTTAAACTTTCGGATACTCAAATCTTCGGGTATTATATTGTCGACTCGTGTATATTGGATACCCATAAAATTGGGTAATATAAGATATCCGGTTCATTTTTTATTTTTTAAATTAAAATATCTTAAAAAATCACATAAAATAAAATATTTAAAAAGTTCATAATAAATAATCTAAACATAATAATTAGTGTTTTGAAGTTAGATTTAAGTGAAACAAATATTTATATATATATAATAGTCCACCACCAAAATAAAGCATTAAAGTATTGATCTCGATCATGATTTTTTTCTTCAAACCTTATGTCGATAAATTAATATAAATATTTTTGAAAATTTTAGACTTAAAAGTATATAATACAAACACAGAAATAATTTAAAGTTTTAAATTTAGTTTTATGGTAAAATATTAAATAACCTAAAATAAAAATATAATTTAAAATTTATATATATATATATATATAATACAGAGTCGGGTACCCAGTTAGAAAAAAAAAATTAGCCTAGACCTGACATGAGTACTCGGAAGAAATAATGGGTCGGGTACACGCACAATATTATATTATTTTTAGAGAAATATTTTAGATAAACTGTACGATAAGTTTTAGATAAATTGTACGATAAGTTTTTTTAGATAAACTGTACGATAATTTTTTTAGAAATATACTATTATAATCTTCAAATATGCGATACTGAATTATGCATTTTTATTTTAGATAAACTGTACGATAAGTTTTTTTTTACAATACCCAAGTTTGGAAAATTACATTAGGACCACTAACGTTATTGATTTCTAACAAAACAGTCGATACGTCATGAAAATTACGTGAATTACGAAAGTTTGATGTGATTTATTAAATTTTAAATGTATCTTAACTCGTTGAGTAGTTCTTTTAGTAAAAGATAATATTGTTCATTTTAAACGATACAGGTTCGAGCAGCATAGATTGCAACCAAGTTGAGTATAGTAATATAAATAGGCAGTATGTTGAGAAATGGAATATGGGCAAAGTTTAATTGTGTGGCTTGACGATGGTGAATATTGAATGAGATGAACTAATAGTGGTGAGCCTGAGTGGTTGTGCATAGATGAGCACACATGCGTCGTCATCCATCAGCTTTAATCTGTCGCTATTGATTTATCTCGACTCTAAAGCTTTTATCATCTCCACTTCAACACGATGAAAATGGTTATTAAAGTTATTTGATAGTGGTGAAAAGATGAGCGAGAACTCGTACAATTATTATTTTTTATAATGATCAACTACACCGATAATCATTAAATTCTTACGTTATTTTTACTTTACTCACCAAACTTAAAATTTCTATTGCAATCCTCAAACTTTTAATTTACTTTTTTTGGATAAATTTATTTGTATAATGTCCAAAGAAGCAGAAAATCTGCTACAATGACATCAAAACACCTATGCAAGGAAAGTAAAAAACCCTTGTAAAGAACACCCTATACACCTTTACCTCAATTATCACAAAGCTGTAAATTGACATGATCATTAACAAAATCCTTACCAGCAATCCTAATAACCACTATGTCTTTAAGTTTGCGCAACAATTCATCAACCATTCTATGTTGCCCACGAAAAATTTTATGATTTCTTTCTTCCTATATAAGATATATACAAGCGAACCGAACTGAACTGAAACCGAATCGAAGTTCAGTTGAACCGAAAATTGACCCGAGCCAATTTTTAACCGAACCGAATAGACCCGAGCCGATTTTCAACCGAACCGAATGGAACCAAACCGATTTCACCCGAACTGAAAACAACCGAACTGAAGGCAACCCGAAATTAAGAAAATATATTAAAATAAATAAATAAAGATGAGATGTGAACTGCCGTACAACTTACCAAAAAGTTAAATATACATGCTATATAAAGTCATATATAGGGTGGAAAAACCTAACTTGGCCTAAAAACCCGACTAAAACCGATCGATCTCGTATTAACCCGATATTGACCCGAACCAAAAGTCAACCGAACCGAAAATCAATCGACTCGACGTCCTGACCCGATACCCGAACCGAAATCACCATAGACCCGAACTAAAATCGAACCAGACCCGAACTGAACCGAATTTAAACCGAATGCAGTCAGAACCAAAATCACCCGAACCGAAATGACCCGAATTGAAACCGAACCGAATGACCCATTTGCCACCTCTACTAATAGCTGATAACTGTTTGATTATTTGAACAAGTAAAATGACATATAAGAATACGATTATATTCAATATTTATTTAAATGATTTATTAGTTATTATTATTTTGAATCAATTAATATTAATTATATTATAAAAATTAATTTTTTAATAAAATTACTAAACATATATGAAAGATGTGTATATTTTTTATTTGTAAAATTGTCTTTTTAATATAATTTTAATAATTATTAAATTTATATGTTTAGATTAATTTCTTATTTATAAAATTATATTTTAAATATAATTTTATTAATTATTAAATTTATATGTATATATTAATTTATTATTTGTAAAATTATTTTTTTAATTTTATTAATTATTCAAATTTATGTTATTTAAAAAACTATAATTATCAAGGATAAAAAAGTATTCACAAGTCTTTTATTTAAAATTCTAACTCAAAAAGTTTCTAAAGTGAACTTTTTTAAAATGAGAAATTCTACCCCAATTCACTATTACAATCATTCATTTATAAAACATCTAAGTTATCAAATTTGACTGGTTAAACTTCTAATTTTGATTAAAAAAATATTGTTTACCAAACCTAACCTAAATCACCAAGCCAACTTATGTTTTTCTAAAACATGAGAATTGTTGAAGCTAAAAATTAAACCCAGACCTGGTGGATAAAAAGCTCAATTAAAGCTAAATTTTATGGCATCGCCTAGATTCAAACGGTTAATTCAAATCGAAAACTTTTAATGTGATAACCAACTACACCACAACTATGCCAACAATAGAGAGTGAAAAGAATTCACTTTAATCAGAAGATGAGATTTGATCCTTAGGTTATAGTTTGAAATAAATTGCGTTCAAACGAGTCTAATTTATAACCCGACCGTAACAATAAGGAAGGTTAAATCTCAATGTTAGCAGAAGTAACTATGAAAGAAAAGAAAACACGCACAATATATAATTCAATTATATATATTATATTTCATTCTATTATTGTAATTTTCGTGTAACATACAAATGGTTGAATATAAACAGAAATGAGAAATTCGGAGGCATGTCGTTTAAAATTTGGATGCCTCAGCTCAGCAATTGATGAGAGATTATGTTCAAGAGAGTGGTCCTTGCTTTGATCAGCTGCCTAAACACACACTCCAAACGCTTCTCAAGGCCTTCAATGCCACTTTCCAAAGCCACCAATGCAATCTGCATCTTCTCTACATCGGAAGTGTGTCTGCAAAGTGCAGCATCCACGCTTTCCAATTCATTTACATTCTCTTCACATGATATTACACCCTTGTGCATCAATTTTGAGACCAAAGGCCATCTTTTTTGTTTTGATGGAACCGGCGCTGACACAAACGAGAAAAATGATTGGAAAATTGAAGTGCAGGTTGCAATCACTTGGGTTAGGACCCTAATCACAGCTGAGAAATGATGATCCTGGTCCTGGTCCATGAGTGGTGGTGATGCTTCGATTTTCTTCAATTGTGTGATCAATTTCTTTCCCCTTTTGTTCAACTCCTTCCTGAATTTAGTGTAATTAAGACTGTTATTCTCAATGCTTGAATCTCCCTTCCTTCTTCGTAGACCAGATTGAAAAGCATGAACATGTTCCTTGAGTTCAAACATGGTATCCCTTGCTATACCACAAAAATCCAAAAGCCTCACACATCCATCCAACATTTCATCAACACATTTCTCATGTTGATGTTGGGACATGACTTGTCGTGTTGAAGGCATGCTGAGAAGATCATCCAAGCATTCATACAAGTTTTCAAGTCCAGAAAGACTTGCAGAAATGGACTCACATGTTGACAAAGATGATGATGATGCTTCCCAAGTTTTGAGCTCGTTGAGCTCATCTTCAATTCTAAGGGTTGCAGGATGTGATCTTGAAGGCATGCTGATTGATCTTACATGGTATTTGCCACCCATGTTTTAATTCGCACTCTTTCTTCTTTGAGAGCTTGTGTTTGAGATGGTCTCTATCAAAATCAAACAAGGGAATATCTATATATATAGACACAAATAATATGCATGTAAGTTGTAACCTAATGGAATATGCATGTATGTATGAGGTGTCATGTATTCGTTTGTTTATGCATGCAACTTAAAAGAGTCATCACCAGTTTTGCCTGCCTGCCTGCCACATTACCCCATATTCCCCAACCATTTTCGAGTTTAAAAATTGCAGATGCTGCCTCATTTTCTACATATGTGGCTTACCTGGTGTGTCTCCATTTGTAAGAACCTTAGAACAGCAAAAGGAATTTATTAATATTTTTCTCGAGATTGAGATCTGGATCTGTTAAACAAACCAAACGGCAAAGTTTATAGTTTATTGGTTGTTAGAATTCCAAGATCTTGATAATAGCATCATTGGCTACCCTTTCTATGCTATTATTATAGTGTTTGCACGAGTGGCTTGTGCTACTCTTGTCTCCATCATTTTGTTTTACTTGCTAGACGTTGTTTAAAGCGATCAAAGGTCAAAGGCGTATTTAATTCGGATAATATGGTAAGAACACGTATTGCTCGTATGGGAACACGTGTGCCAATACTAAGGTCTGGTTGGAAGTCATTGCATTGTCATTGTCATTGCCATCGCCATCCTTCCGTTGGGACAGTTGCTGCTCTTTCACCAATGCTAATAGCTGATAAGTATGGGGAATCACCAATAAGCCACAACTCTTGAGAGTAGAAATCTTGTTCCTATGAATATTGTATCAGTCTCTAATTTATAAAAGGGTAGTATAGCTTTTTGGTACTTAATTTTAGTATTTATGTGTAATTAGGTACTTAACTTCTTTAATAATGAGGATGCTTATGCATTCATGATAAAGCACCAGTAGAAAGACTAATTCTATTTGTTTCATATGTAGAATTTTCAACTACAGTATCACTATACAACAATTTGGTATCACTGATGAGTGATGATGTTAAGGAAAGTGACTCTATTTTGAACCAGACACTTGAAAACGCTGTCTAATCCAGCTTCAAACCCATCAATGGTGGCATCAAGAGCCTTCAACATCCTTTGTACCATCTCCGCTTCACCATTCTTGATGGAGTGAAAAGCAAGATCAACACTCCCAACTTCATTCATCACCTTCTCTTCTCTTTCATTCGGAAGTAACCGTGTGGGAATCAACTTTGTAATCTTCGACCGTCCTCCAACCCTTGAAGGCACCGAGAGGAAGAGCAGAAGAGATTGAAAAACCCACATGGTAATGGAACTTGTTTCTCTTAGGACTTTGGTCACCATTGACAAATGTTGATCTACATCCAAGGGTGTGGAGGAGGAACCAAATTTACGCTCTAATTTCCTCAACGCTCCAAGGCACTTGGCTACTTCCTTTTTTGCCGTTTTCCTGAAGTTGATGTAAGCTGCAACTTGAGTTTCCACACTTGAATCTCCACCACGCCTCCGTCGTAGAGCTGATTGCAGGGTTTGAACATGTTGTTTCATCGCCAACAATAGATCCCTACCTCTGCCACAAGTGTCCAAAAACGTGACGGACTCATCCAATGCCTCCTCTACAAGTTTCCCATTCTGATACTGAACAAGTGTTCTTTGTGTTTGTGGAGAGCTAATAATTTCCCGGACACAGTTACACAAATCGGCAAGGTCAACCAGCCCGATCCGAATGGTTTCACCAGAAAAACTTGCAGCCGTTGAAACCGAGGATATTTTCCATGCCTTTAGATGGTTCAATGCTGCTTCAAGTTTAAAACAAGTGGGATGGACCCTTGAAGGTAAGCTAATGGACCTAACAGGAAGATGCACATCGGACAATGGGGGTAAGCCTGCCATTTTAGTTACTTTACCGATTGTGAACGCTTTGGTGGTGCTTAATCTGCAATGATTCATTAACTTAGCTATTTATAAGGGAACCCTTGCATATTCGTATCAAGGTGGCTAACGCATGTGATGGCATTGTGGTGGACCTAACTTTGTGTAACAGTTTTTGGCAACACCAGGCAACCCGTAATTCATTTTTTATTCATATGGCCATAAGATGGGCAATGTTAACCGGATGGAATAGGTGGACAGCGAACACAGGCAAGCAGTGTAGCTGCATGCCTCTTTGCCTCTTCAATCATCAAATGCTGCCATTGGTCTCAATTAACAAGTCATTGTGATTCCTTGATGACGATAATAATCAGAATAATAGTTACTCACAAATGATATATACGTGTTAATATGTGCAATTCATGTCTTCCTTCAAAGAACCAACAGCAAGGTCGTACTGTAATAGACTAAACAATTTTGGGTTAGCTTAAGATAAGAGTTGGGGCATTAAAAATCAGCCCTTGTCCTCCAATCTAACCCAAGATTAGAACCGGATTCTATGGGTAATGGGTGTTACTGTGCAGTTGGTGTCCAAAGGAGACAAGGAAGCATGAAGCACAAGATTTTCATTTATCTCGGTAATTGGAGACAAATAATTCATGTAAAGTGTCAGCTTGTCGAAGATACATGTAAAAAGTTAGTCACTTATTGTGTTATAGTTTTTTTTTTATGAAACAGAGTAGAAATCGTCTCCCTCGTTTTAGTGTTTTTATTTGTCCTAACATTAAAAATTAATTCAAAGTTTTATGATTTGAGGTTAGAATTTAGGATTAAGATTATTATTAGGGTTTAGAGCATTGACTATATGATGTATTTTTTAAGATTTTGGGTTTAGAATTTAGGGTCAAGTCTTAGGATTTAATTTTTTTAGTATTGTGGCTCAAAAGAAATACCAAAAAAGATAAAAGATTTTTATTCTCTAAAACATATATAATAATCAGTGACGAATAGTTTTTTAAAATTTAAAGAAAATAATTTATAATTATCTCATAATTTCTTTAAAATTATTACTATATAAATTAAAGGTAATAATTTATAAGTGTTAGCTTGTTGAAGGGTTATGCAAGTAAAAAGTTTAGTTACTTAAAGTTTAGAGTTTAAGATTTTTCAGAGTTCTTCTTGTGTAACCAGGTCTTAAAACACATCTTATAATAAGTGACCGAGCACGAATACTAATTTGAAGGGATAGAATAATTTTTTAAAATTTAAAGAGGATAATTTATAATTATTTCTTAAAATTTTTAAAATTACTACATAAATTAAAGGAAAATTTTTCTTTGGGTGAAGTAGGAAAGCTGGGACGAAACTATGTTGAGGGTAGAAAGGGCAATTGTCCCTAATTTTAATAGTTTAACTACATTTTAATCACTTGATGTTTTGAAATTATTTCAATTAAATTTTTGCCCCTCTTAAAATTGTTTGGTATAATTTATTTTTAGAATCTTATCAGTTCTAATTAATTAAATTAAATATTAATCCCAAAATTTTCTAGTTTAATTACTTTTAAGATCTTTTAATATTAAGATTAGTGAAATTAAATTCTACTTTCCTTATTTTTTATAATTTAATTACTTGTTAAGATCTCACTCATCCAAAATTAAACATCTTACCCCTCATGATTTAACCATAGTTCTTTCCCGTTAGAAAAGCCATAATCCCTCCAGGTACCAAGGTACATGGGGTTGTGCCTTCATCCCCAATTTTTTTATTAAAATATATAATGAAGTTTTTATCTATTTGGACCTTAAATTTTTAACTTATTTAAATTTTATCTATTTTAATGATTAATGAATTTTTTTATCTATTTTAACCCTCTCATCTATTGAATATCCCCGTCCCTGCTTGTAATTAGTAAATGTTGCCTCGGTAAAAACAGATGATGAAAACCTTAGGGCTGCTTTAGTTTTGGACAGGGTAAGTAGAAACACAACTGGATTAGGATAGGGTTGCAAATCACATCACATGTCCATCTAATCAGAGAAAAGCAAAGAATGAAGGGAGTGGCAGCAGAGGTTTGCGTGAGTCGGTCCCGTAAGGCACGACGCATGCTTCAACATGTGAAGGAACACAGCCCTGACGCCACGATCGCTTTGTTTCTCAATCATGTGGAATGGCTGGAGACTTGTGCACAAAAGCATTTGGCTTGGGAAAGTGAGCAAATGGCATTCTTTTTCCCTTTTAAATTTGTAAAATATCAATGCCATGCACGGTGATTCTAGCATTTTCTCTTCGTCTTCTTTCATTTGGCTGATGTATCCACCAGAGAAAAATATCTAAGTTATAGAATAAACTTTTTTCCCTTTATTTATGGGAAAATATATGAAGCATCAGAAACAAATATCAAGTTGATGAAATTCTTATATTAACAGTCCACCAATTCTCATATGCTGAGCTGCGAGGTCAGTGACAGCCAAGGTTTGTCCTTCCTATTCTTGATCAATAAAATAGCAAAACAAAAGGCTAACAAATAATTATTATGGTTGTTTTCCATTTAATATATATTCAGTTTCGTAATATCAATGGCCAGTACTGAATTTCCATTTCCATTTCCAAAATTATTTATTTTTAACTGATAAAAATTATATTAATTCCATAAAAAAATGAAGATTTCTCTTAAATTATTGATTGTTGGGTCTGTGTCACGGGGCTAGTCTTCTGCTAGACAACCGTGCGGCCTTAGCTGCTTTCTCGGCTGAAAACTGGGCTAAGTCACCTTGAAAACTCCTAAGTAGAAATACTTAGAAACTACTGCGGAACAAAAGAAAAGCGATGGCAAAAGAATAAGAGAAAGTGAGTGAATACTGAGTTGTATTACTCTGGGTAAAAGCTTACAAACTGAAGCAAGTGATGAATGAATGAATGAATGAATGACCTGGGTTGAGCCTCCTTTTATAGTGAGAGCTCAGTACAATCAACGGTCAAGATTACAATGGATCAACGGTCCAGACGAGAGCCTATCCTATCCTCAACATTTGAATTTTAAATAAGAGATAAAGTGAGAATTATCTTTACAAATAATCACATAAATGATAAGTGAGATGCCTTATCAGATTTCACCATGGTAAATACTCTGCTTGCTCATTTTACCATGGTAATTGGCCAGCTTACTTGGGTCATTTGGCAAGCCCAAAATGCTGTAGAGATAGGCTTGGGCTGCCATGGTTGCACTTGTCTCGGTCGCGGGCTTGCGGTCCGTGACATTCTCCCCCACTAGTTCTAGCGACGCCCTCGTCGCGCGGCTAGAATGGTACTGGTCGATCTGCTCCTGGAATTGCCACAAGGCATCGGCTGGTTCCCAACTCATTTCACACTCGGGAAGACCCTTCCATTGAACAAGGTACTCATGCCTTGGTCGATTTCCCACTTGACGAACGGCTCTCTCTGAATGGATTGCTTCTACCTCTTTCTCGTATGAGACCTTTACTCCGACTGGCGCTCGGTGTGATTTGCCTCGATCTGGATCATCCTCATCATGGTGATATGCCTTCAACAAACTCACATGAAACACCGGATGAGCTCGGATAGTTGGCGGCAACTCTAGTTGATAGGCCATGGTGCCTACCCGCTTCACAACTTTGAACGGCCCCTCATATCGTCACACAAGCCCCTTGTGATTTGGGTTGCGCAAGATCGAAGTCAGTTTGGCAAGGACTAGATCACCAACCTCAAAGTACACATCCCGACACTTTCGATCTGCCCACTTCTTGGTCCGCTTTCTCGTCTTGCGCAAGCATGCACGGGCTAAGTCATAAAGCTCATGCCACCCCTTGGCAAAATGATAGGCTGCTGGACTCGGCCCCCGGTACCCGGTCACAACCGCGTTTGGTGTAAGCGGCTGCTGCCCGGTTACAATCTCGAACGGACTCTGGTTTGTCGCCTCGCGCTCATTGCAAGTTGTAAGAGAACTCGGGCCACATCTAACAGCTTTGTCCAGTCACGTTGATTAGCACTCACATAGTGCCTCAAGTAGATCTCAACGAGTGCATTCACTCTCTCGGTTTGCCCATCGGTCTGCGGGTGGACACTCGTCGAGAAGTTCAAGTTTGAGCCCAACAACTTGAACAACTCTGTCCAAAACCTCCCCGTGAACCTCGTGTCCCGATCACTGATAATGGATTGTGGAACACCCCAAAGATTTCACCACGTGCTTGAGAAAAAGCCTAGCTGCCTCCTCACCGACACACCTTGGGTCTTTGGGATAAATGTCGATACTTGGAAAACCCGTCTCGACCACCATAATACTAGACTTTCCGTCAACAACTGGCAAACCGACTATAAAATCCATGGAAACACTTACCCATGGTTTCTCCGGAATTGGCAAAGGCTGCAACAACCCTGCTGGACTCTTCTGCTCGATCTTGTCTTGTTGGCACACAAGGCAAGTCTTCACATAGGCTTCAACATCACTGCCCATGTGTGGCCAATAATAATGCTCCGCCATCAAGGCCAATGTCCGGTGTATCCCCGGATGTCCCGCCCACTTGGAATCATGGCATTCCTTCATGAGCTCCTTTCGAATTCCATCAAACTGAGGCACAAAGAGGCGATGTCCACAAACAAACAACAAGCCTCCCTCTAGCCAAAACCTCCGGGTTTTGCCCTCCTTGGTAAGTTCGATCAATGACTTGGCCGTCGGATCATGTGTCAATCCCTCCTTGATGCGCTCCAGCATCGGTCCCTCTGGCAAACTCGCAAACTCCATGGTATACCTTCGGCTTAGGGCATCGGCCACGGAATTCACCTTCCCTGGTTTGTGCTCCAAAGTAACGTCGAACTCGGCAAGAAACTCCTGCCAACGAGCTTGCTTCGGGGACAACTTCTTCTGAGTCAAGAAGTAACTATTGGTGACATTGTCTGTGTACACCACGAACTTGGACCCAAGCACATAGTGTCTCCATGTGCGTAGACAATGCACCACCGCTGTCATCTCCTTCTCATGGATTGTGTATCTCCGCTCGGTCTCATTGAGCTTCCGGCTTTCATATGCAACCGGATGTCCCTCTTGCATTAGGACCTCACCAATGGCAATGTCGGATGCATCAGTGTGAACTTTGAAAGGTTTGGTGTAATCTGGCAACACCAAGACAGGCTCACTCACCATGGCGAGCTTGATCTCATCAAAGGCTTTCTGGCACTCCGATCCCCAATCCCACGCCTTGTCCTTCTTTAGCAAGTCGGTCAATGGTGCCGCAATTTTGGAGTAGCTTTTGACAAACCTCCGATAGTAATTCGCCAACCCCAGGAAAGATCTCAACCCGGTTACCTTTGTTGGCGCCTCCCATTCTTCAATGGCTCGAACCTTCTCCTTGTCCATTCGGATCAGACCTCCTCCAACAATGTGTCCAAGGAAAGGAACCTCTAGTCGGGCAAATGAGCACTTCTCCTTTTTGACATACAACTCATTTTTCCGCAAGACTTTGAACACCTCCCGCAAGTGTTCGACATGCTCCTCCAATGTCTTGCTGTAGATGACGATGTCGTCGAGGTAGACTACAACAAACTTGTCCAGGAACGGTTGTAGCACCTTGTTCATCAGGGTACAGAAAGTAGCTGGAGCATTCGTGAGGCCGAAAGGCATCACAAGATACTCGAAAGAACCATACCTCGTCACGCAAGCTGTCTTCGGCTCATCACCCTCGGCTATTCTGACTTGGTAGTAGCCCGATCGCAAGTCCAACTTGGTGAACCACCTTGCACCACCAAGCTGGTCGAACAAATCCGCAATGAGAGAAATCGGATACTTGTTCTTCACTGTGAGCTTATTCAAAGCCCTATAGTCGATGCACATCCGTAGGGACCCATCGTGCTTCTTCTGGAATAACACCGGCGCACCGTAGGGTGCCTTTGATGGGCGGATGTACCCGGCATCTAGGAGATCGTTCAACTGTTTGCGCATCTCCTCTAACTCAGGCGGGGCTAGTCGGTAAGGGGCTCGAGCGGGGGGCTCCGCTCCTGGCACAAGCTCAATCTTGTGATCAACATCCCTCTTCGGAGGCAACTTCTTTGGCAACTCAGCAGGCATCATATCTGCAAATTCCACCAAGACTTGCCCCACCTCATCGGGGACTCCCTCAGTTGCGACAGGCTCATCGCACACCAAGGTTGCTAGGAAGGTCGGCTCCTCCTTGCGCACCGCCTTTGAAAACTGAATTGCGGATAGAACTTTTGCACCTACTCCTGACCCTCGGCTCACTGGAACAATGCATTGATGCTTCGGATCTAGAATGCATAGACAATTCGCAAAAGGAACAGGGAAAGCGTTGATCCGATCTAGAAAACTTAACCCAAGCACAAAATCAAAGTCATCGAGTGGGATTACCTTGATGGCTTCCTTACCGGTCCAACCTCCAATGTCAAGTTGAACTCCCTTTGCGACTCCCGCAATCGGTACTTCCTTGGCATTCACTGTTTTGATAGATCCACTGGACTTCTCGATAGTAACGCCAAGTTTCTCGGCAGTTTGCTCGGACATGAACAGTTCAGAGGCACCGGTGTCAACTAGTGCACTCAACTTCTGGCCCGCAATAGTGATGTCGACGAACATCAACCCCTTCTTCTTTCGACCCTTCTTGACCTCAATTGTACTAATGATGGATCCAAGCTTCAGAGCCTCGCTAGTCTCGCCATCAGCTGTCTCTTTGACGGCAGCGATTCTGTTCTTTTGGGGACAATCCCTGGAAAGATGCCCTTCTTTATGGCATTGGTAACACTTGACGTGCTGCTTGTCCCTTGAATCAGAATGTTTCCCATTCGAAGGCTTATTCCCGCCACTCGAATCTTTGTCGGATCGACTTGACTTCTCCTTGTCTCCACCATGACCTCTGTGCTTCGGTTTTGGTTTGGAGGAGTCAGGTTTCCTACGCCCAACCTCAATGATGGACTCGGCATTAGTCGGGCAGTAGAGAGCTTGGTCACTCCCGTCGCTGCAACTCCATCTTCGCCCATGGTTGCAACCCATCCATGAAGGTGAAAAACCCATCCTCTTGATCAAGCTCGGGACTCCGCAAACTCAACTCCATGAACTTTCGGACATGGTCCTCAAATTCTTGGCATCATCTTGTCTAAGTCGCCTCAGCTTTGACCGTGCCTCATCTTCAAAGATACAGAGGATAGAACTGTTCCTTGAACTCATCTTGGAACTCCTTCCAAGTCTCAATGGCAGATGTTCCACGCTTCACATCTTCGCACCTACGTCGCCACCACGTTTGTGCAAGATCAATTAAGTAAATACTTGCAAAGCTTACCTTCTTAGCATCTTCCTCGATGCCCATGGCTTTGAAGTATTGCTCCATTCCCCAAAGGAAATTCTCCACTTCCTGGGCGGACCTCGTCCCCTTGAACTTTTCCGGTTTGGGGATATCTCCCGAGGTTCTAGAAACTGCAACAGTCGCGCTGTTCGCAATCGCCGCTTTCAGCACAAACAACTCTGTCTTAAGCAGCTCCACTTCCTTCTTCAGTTCATCTTTCTCGGAGTTGGAACCCTTTGCCTTGAGCTCCTCAATCTCCTCCCTTAGAGCAACCACCGTGGCCTCTAAGGCATCGCCACGCTTAGACATCTTCACATCCATCCCATTAAGAGCCTCCTGAACATCATCCTGAAATCCTTCTAAGGACTCGAGCATCTCGAAATCCAACGAACTCAGCTTCTCAACATCCATTGACTCCAAAGGTTCCAACGTCGCCTTGGCCTCCGCCATAGACTCCTCGAGCTTGGTAACCCTTCCCTGGATCGATGTGATCACGTCCTTCGACGAACCCCTCTTGGATTTGTCGGCTGTGGCCTCTGCACCCTTCTTCACTGCAGTGTTCTCTCCATCACGTGCCATCTCGAATCAACAACTTCTCAGCAAAACCTGGCTCTGATACCACTTGTTACGGGGCTAGTCTTCTGCTAGACAATCGTGCGGCCTTAGCTGCTTTCTCGGCTGAAAACTGGGCTAAGTCACCTTGAAAACTCCTAAGTAGAAATACTTAGAAACTACTGCGGAACAAAAGAAAAGCGATGGCAAAAGAACAAGAGAAAGTGAGTGAATACTGAGTTGTATTACTCTGGGTAAAAGCTTACAAACTGAAGCAAGTGATGAATGAATGAATGAATGAATGACCTGGGTTGAGCCTCCTTTTATAGTGAGAGCTCAGTACAATCAACAGTCAAGATTACAATGGATCAACGGTCCAGACGAGAGCCTATCATATCCTCAACATTTGAATTTTAAATAAGAGATAAAATGAGAATTATCTTTACAAATAATCACATAAATGATAAGTGAAATGCCTTATCAGATTTCACCATGGTAAATACTCTGCTTGCTCATTTTACCATGGTAATTGGCCAGCTTACTTGGGTCATTTGGCAAGCCCAAAATGCTGTAGAGATAGGCTTGGGCTGCCATGGTTGCACTTGTCTCGGTCGCGGGCTTGCGGTCCGTGACATCTGTGTCATATGCGACTAAAAAAAATCAAAATGGGCTACTCTATACTCCAATAGTTTATACTTGATGGAAGTACAACAAATAAAAATCCATCTTCCCTCACTTGTCAGGTAGGACAAGCCTTTTCTTGATTATTTTCTTTTAAAGCATAATACCAAAGAATACTTTCTAACATTTGTTGTTAGTCATTTTAGTCCTTTATTTAGCCTTTTAACTCTTAATTTTTTATTTTAGTTTAAAATAATTCTTCGGTAGATAAAAATTATAAGTCAATTAATGATAAAGAGCTTAAGATAAATTAATAGAATGACCCGATATCAAAAGATATTTTTATATTTTGTATAATTTTTAAAAATTATTTTTTGGTTGACATGTTATTTTGTCAAGTCAATACCTTTGACTATATAACAATGTCATGTTAGCGTGCAATGTCACGTAGGTTTGTCACGTTATTTCAAGCCGTTTTTCTTTAATTGACTAATAACTATTATCCATAGAGGGAACATTTTAATCTAAATTAAAATGTTCAGAGTTAAAATACTTTAAAAAATAAAGACTAAAATGATTATTCAATTAAACTTTAAGAAATTTTTTGGCATTATATTTTTTTTGAATGATAATCAAATAATGAGAGCCACTACACGTTGGCCGAAGTTATCAATATAATTCAACAACGAAACAATATATTTGATATTTGCATGCCCTCATTTGCTTAAATTTTATTGCTTTAGATAGAAAGGAAAGATGAGACAACTTAATTTGGGTTCCATTGGATTTCACCCAAGTGGTGGTGAGATAGAATTTAACGATGCATCTAGTTCACATAACGTAATGTTCCTTCTAGAAATGGGATTATTGAAATATATAATTATTTGGTAAATTTTAAGAATCTTTCTTTATCTATTAGTTCATTTGACCAAAACTATGGGTAGGTATTCAATTGATTCGAGTTGAAAAATTCGAGTTAGTCGAGTTTTCGGATACTATTTTCTCATTCATTTTATTTGAAAATTTTCCTGTCGAATTTATAAAATTTGAGTCGAATCTAATATATTAGTTTAAGTTTTTATTCAAATTTAAATGTATTTTTATAATATTATAATATTGATTGGTTCCAATTTAAACAACTCTATTTAACAATATATGATATACATTTTTTCATATTATTTTTCACATGTTTAAGTAATATTTATAATATTATTTGATAAGTTAAATACCATCTAAATTATATGATATATTTATGTTGTTATTTTTAAAAAAAAGATTTTGAGGGTAAATTATTAATTAGAGTATAAATGTGTCAAGGAATTGATGAGAACAAAGAATTTGTAAAGATTTGTAGTAGGATGACCAAATTGGATAAAATACAAAAGTTGAAGGACTAAATTAAAAAAAAGAAATTATTGTTAAAAGGAAAAATTGAAGTTAAATAAGTATTTGATAGTGATAGAGGAACATGCAGTTCAAATTTTGTCAAAATAAACTTAAAATAAAGTAGAAATTCAAGAAACAAGAAAATCATGTGAAGTTGAGGGGTTGAATTGAAAAAGAAAAAAAATTATTGTCAAAAGTGGAGACTTTGATGAAAAGGTTCAAGCATTGGAAATGAAGATAAATGAGTTAGAAGAAGAAGGAGAAAGGACTAATTGGGATGCAGAGAAAGAATGTGAGTTGAAAGACTACATGTTAAAATTGTGGGAAACGTTGAAGCTCCAAGAAGAGTTGTGGAAGCAAAAAGCAAGGATGAACTGGATATCAAAGGGGATACTAACACAGCTATTTCCCATAAAGCTTTCAAGATAAAGGCAAAAAGGAAAACAATTCTCGGTTTGAAGTTTGGAGATAAGTGGTGAGATGATCAAAAACAACTAAAAAATTAGATTTTTGAACACTTTAGGAATCATTCTAGTTGTGAAAATCGAGTATGGAGGGGAGTTTTTAACATGAAGTTTAAGAAACTCTTGATAGAAGAGGCATCAAAAAGTTGGAAGAACATTTCACATTGGATGAGATTCAGGAGGCGCTGTGGAGTTGTGACGAAACAAAGGCCCCTGGACCGGATGAATTTAATATGAAATTTTACAAGAGCTGATGGAAGGAAGTCAATGGAGTTTTGATGAAACTGATGAATGATTTCTATGAATCTGGTATACTGCCACATAAGATAAATGCTTCATTGATTGCATTTATACCTAAGACAAAGAATCCAATTGATACCTCTGAATTTCGACCTATAAGCTTAGTGGGTTCTGTTTAGAAGATCATTGCAAAGATATTATTTAGAAGACTTCGAGAGGTAATAGATAAGTTAGTAAGCGACACCCAATGTGCTTTTGTAAAATGTAGGCAGATTTTTTCATTCGATGAGGTCCTTATTAAAATGGGTTTTGGTGCTAAGTGGAGGCATTGGATAAGGGGTGTATCTCTTCAACTAGTGTTTTAGTTCTTGTCAATAGAGCACTAACTGGAAAATATATGATGAGAATGAGGTTGCGACACTCTCTCTCTTTTTTGTTTATATTGGTCACAAAAGCTCTTCACTTACTGCTTGAAAGTGCAAAGACTTGGGGAATAATTGAAGGTATTAGGGATATACTTCCAAGTCAGGCGATCTCTCATCTACATTTCATCGACGAAACAATCATGTTCCTAAAGCTAGAGAAAAGTTCGATGTTCAATTTGAAACTCATCCTGAGTTGTTTTGAAGCATGTTCCGGATTAAGTATAAATTTTAAGAAGTCATGCTTAGTTGGTGTTGAGGTGGAGCAGGAAGAAGATAAGTTGGGAAAGCTTTGTGGCTGTAAGGTTGGGAAATTACTATTCAGCTAGCTAGGTATCACTCTTAGAGCTAATCTGAGGAAGGTGCTAACATGAGAACTTATGAGGGAGAAATTTTAAACCAAGCTAGTAGGATGGAAATGTAAGGACATGTCTTTTATTGGTAGAGTGGTGTTGATAAACTCTGTATTGTCCTCATTGCCTTTGTACTACATGTCATTGTTAATACCGAAAAGTGTAATTATGAAGATTGAAACATTGTGAATGGGTTTCTTATGGGGATATTTGAAGAGAAATAGAATTCTATTCTAATTTCGATTACTTCTAAATTACATAGATTACAGACTATTTAAAGACTATAGAATAGTACTTATGGTATAATTAGGAGTCCTACTTACAACAGACTTCTAACTCTAGTTCTCCTAGGAAGTAGACTTCAAATAAAACTATTAACTACTAAAATTACATTAAATACAACATTAATACTTATCGAATAAACTTACACTCCCCCTCAAGTTGGAAAATATACATTGTATAATCCCAGCTTGAATGAAAAGTTATCGAAAAAAGCTTTTGACAAAGCTTTTGTTAGGATGTCCGCTACTTGCTCTTCTGTAGGAATATAGCTTAGGGATACCACTCCACTTGTAAGCTTCTCTACAATGAAGAGTCGGTCGATTTCAACATGTTTTGTTCTATCATGTTGAATAGGATTCTTGGCAATTTGTATTGTTGACTGATTGTCATAGGAAACTTTAAATTTCCCTTCTTGATGCACTCCCAACTCTTTGAGTAACTTCATTAACCAAATTCCTTCACATTCCTAGTGCTAAAGCTCTATATTCTACCTCTACGCTGCTTCTGAAAACAACAATTTACTTTTTTACTTTTCCATGTGACTAAATTTCCCCAAACAAATTAGCATTACCCACTGGTAGATCTCTTATCTGTCAACTCACTTGCCCAACTTGAATTTGAAAAAAATTCATTGTTCTATATGTGGTTTTCTTGAACATCAAGCCATGACCTGGTGTTCCTTTTAGATACCTCAGGATTCTTTTCGCGGCTTCCATATGTTCTTGACTAGGATTTGTCATATATTGACTAACAATGTTTACTGGAAAAGAAATATCAAGTCTGTCAAGGGTAAGTAAATCAGTTTTCCATCTAACCTTTGATACAACCCTTTCTTAGCTTCAAGACTCGAATTATCTTTGCTGAACTTCAAACCTGCATCCATAGGTGTTTCAGCTGGTTTATAGCCCAACAATCATGTTTCAATGAGCAAATCCATAACATATTTCCCCTGATTAATGACCAAGCCTTGCTTGATCTAGCTACCTCTATGCCTAGGAAATATTTGAGTTTTCCTAGGTCTTTTATCTCAAATTTCTTGCTCAATAGATTTTTTAAGTGGTCTATTTCTTTATCATCATCACCTGTCAAAATTATATCATGCACATACACTATCAAAATAACTCTTTTGTTATTAGAAATTACCTTCGAAAATAGTGCATGGTCTACTAGGGATTGCTCATATCCATATTTAAGAACCACTTTAGTGAATTTGTCAAACCAAGCTCTAGGTGATTGCTTCAAGCCATAGAGTGATTTTTCCAACTTGCAAGCTTTTTTCTCACATTCTGCAAACTTCACCCTTGGTGGAACTTTCATATAAACCTCTTCTTCTAGATTTCCATTAAGAATAGCATTCTTAATGTCAACTTAGTGCAAATTCCAATCACAGTTTACGGCTAAGCTCAAAAGTACCCTGATAGTGTTTAACTTGGCTACTGGAGCAAGGTCTCCTTGTAGTCAATCCCATAGGTTTGTGTTAAACCTTTGGCCACTAACCTTGCTTTGTACATGTGTACACTCTCACTAGAATTATATTTAATGGTAAACACCCACTTGTTTCCCACCAATTTCTTTCCTTGTGGAAGATCTACTACAGTCCAAGTTCCATTTTCTCTAATGCTTCAATCTCTTCTTCAACAGTCCTCTTCCACTTGAGATTCTTCAAGGCCTCTTCAATAGTGTTAGGTATATGCTCTTCATCTGAACAAGCTGTAAAAGCCGTAAAAGATAACATTAATTTTCTATAAGCAATATACTTTTGGATGGGGTGTTTTGTGCATTCCTTAATCCATTTTCTTTTGGTAATAAGAAAATACTCAAAATTAAGAAAACGAGACGAAATATCAATTGCATCATTACCTCCAATTTCTTCACAAGCAGCTGGACTAAAGTCCAATTCTCGGTAAGTGTCAGATTGCATAATAGTCTTTGGGAGGGTTTTTTTCCTTCTGGTATAGACTTGTAAATCTTTAAGGGTTGAATAGTGGATTTAGGTGAGATTTGAGGAGCTGTAGGGATAATAGTAGGTGATGAATATGTTTCTGTGGTGACGGGTGAAAGGGCAGTAAGTTTGAAACAGGTTTGAGGTTTAAAAAATAGAATTATCAAAGGATAAAGATTCTGAAGAAAAAAGGGATAAACCTGACTTGTATGAGGTTGGAACACATCCCAACTTTCCCCTGAGTTGCAACGGAGGTTAAATATGGCAAATGTTCAAAAAAGGTAAAATCTAGAGAGGTAAAGAATTTTTTAGAAGGATGGTGATAACATTTGTAGCCCCTTTTAAGTGAAGAATATCCAACTAAAACACACTTCAAAGATCTAGGATCAAGTTTATATTTAGAAGGGTCAGAGTTTTGAACAAACACTGTACAACCAAAATCTCTCAAGGGAAGAACAGAAGACATCGGTTTGAAATTGGGGTAACTCTCCAAGAAAACATCCATGGGTGTCCTAAATTTAAGGACTTTACTAGGCATTCTATTAATTAGATAAGTGGCTATTAACAAGGCTTCCCCCCACAAGTATTTGGGAACATTATTGGTAAACAAATTACTTTTTTTGTAATTTCAAAAGATTTAGAGAACATTATTGTTAACCATTACTTGTGGGGGGAAGATGATTGGCACTGGACAATCCATTTTTTGTAAAAAAAATCACCCAAGGATTTAACAAGGCTTTCCCCCACAAGTACATAGAGACCACTCTACAAGCTAGCATTGCCAATCATCTTCCTCGAGTCTAGTGCCTACAAAAATGACTTAGAATTAGTAAACTTCAGATAGCACTTTAAATCTTTTGAAAGTTTGTTGACAGAAATTAAGTTGCAAGCAAGGTTAGGCACAAATAGGACACCCCCTCAAACAATAAATCCTTACTAACAACCACATAACCACTCCCTTGTATAGGAGATAGGGAGCCATCAACAGTTTTAATTGAACTTGCATAAGAGAAGGGTTCAAAAGAAATAAGTCCCTATTACCAGTCATATGATCTGAAGCCCTAGAATCTACAATCTATGTTGATCCAGCCTTGGTGGAAATAAGAGCAGTAGGGAAAGAGTTGCTCGATTTACCTATATCTTCCACTAGAGCCAGGTTTCCTTCACTATGGCTTGTAAATCTGCCAAATATTCTCTATAGTTCTTCAAATTGTTCCCTAATGAATCCATTGGAGCCAACACTAGTTGCTGCATTGGACTGTGGTTCTCTAAAAGCCTTTGTTGTTAAGGATTTTCATTTTACTGGTTTTTTATGGAGTTTCCAGCATTATTCCTTCAAGTGCCCAACTTTCTTACAATAATCACACACAAATCTTCCCTTTCTCGCCTTGGTAGAAGAACTTTGAGTTACAAGGGCAGAGCTCTCAGTTGAAGAAGCATCATGCATCATATAAGATCTCCTACTTTATTCCCGTCGAACCTCTAAAATATCTTCTCTAATTGATGGTAGAGGTTTGCTGCCAAGTATCCAGGATTTTATTGTATCCCAATCTCTATTCAAGCCATTTAGGAATTGTAAAATCCTCTTCTAAGTAGTGATTTTCCTGTAGAGAGCAACATCATTAGGAGTGTCCCACTCATGATTGTCATAAAGATTTATTTTCTGCCACAAATTTGTCAAAGTGTTATAGAACTGCGTGACAGTCATGCCTTCTTGCTTTAAATTAGAAGCTTCATTTTCTATGCCAAACAATTCTGAAATATTATCAGTTTCAGAATATGTTTCTTTCACAGCATTTCAGATCTCACAGGCTGTGTCATAAAGAAGAAAATTAGTCCCAACTTCAAGGGACATTGTGTTGATGAGCCAAGACCCAACTTTGCTATTCTCTTGGGCCCATCGCTTAAAACCTTGGTCTTCAGCATAGGGTTTTTGAACTAACCCTGTAATATACCTAGTTTTCCCCTGCCAATGTCTAAAGTTCTTTTGGTTTATGCATACTCTGAATTCAGTAAAGTTGATCTCACTAAGGTTTAGGAGGACCAGTTGGAAATAGACATGTACGGTTCACATTTCATGTAATTTTCCATGCTACGCTTCCATGATTGATCTATGTCATTTGACTATATTTGTATATGTGACCATTAATGGGTCTAGTCATGATTGATATGGCAAAGACTGTTTTGATCTATATTGAATTGGTTTAACGATCTGATACAACGTCCTTGGTGTTGGTGGGCAATCCTTGTGGACATTGATAAACTAACTCGAAGGATAGGTATTGTGAAATTTGAATTCGTGCCGAGACAAGCAAATATGTTAGCAGATAGCCTTGCGAAGGATTAAATGTACCGGTCTTCCCTCTTCAAGGCATGGTGGTAGGCTCTTGTCATGAAGGTGCTAGTTGAGGTGGTATTTGTATTGGTAAAAGCCATGTAGGTGATAGAAAGGTGGTAGGGTGTACAACCCATAACAATTTCGAGAGTTATTTGCTTTGTATTTCCCCTTGATTGTATGTACTTTTTTTCTTCAACTTAGGATTAGGGAGGTTTTTAATGAGGCATACGATCAAAGTTATTTTAAATAACAAAAAATTTCTTTGCCGAGCAAAAAAAAAGAGAAATTGATGCTACATAGATATTCTACACCGGTTGAGGAGCATGTGGTTCAAACTTAAAACGATGAGGAATTGAGGAACAAAGAAATTAGATATCAAATCATAAAACAATAAAATTACTTAGCTAAATATCACAACCACGTTTTAATTTTTGGTTTTTTTGGCTATTCAAACTTTACAAATTTAAACTTGAATCGAACTTGAAATGTGAACAAAAATTCGAGTTCACTCAAATAATTAGAATCGAATAACTTAAAATTTAAAGAAAAAAATTATTTGAATTGAGTTTTGTTCACCCTAACTAAAATGTAAGATGGTGGTGTTCAATTGACAGAATGTAAGATTACCTAAGATTACATTTTACAAAATTGTCCTTTTTGATAGATTTTTTTTATACAAAATTAACCTTTAATATTAAATTAAAAGGAGCAAGCTGGATTTGGATGATCACTCATAATGAAATATTGCAAGACCCTACGGATTATAACACCTTAAATATTATCTTATCAATCCAAAAGATCCAAAATGTCATGTTTGACCACCGAAGTGGCCGAACAATAAAACATTTCATAAAATGCGTAAATATAATAATATCATTAAATCATAATAATAAATTAATGTTTTATAAAATATGAATCTCTAATATAAAACAATGTATTCAAAAATATTTTTTTTGAGAAGGAGTGCGTCAGTTTTATTTATAAAGGAAAAAATCAAGAGGAATTTTGCAACTTGATCCAAATAAACTCTTAAAACAAAAACTAACGCCTCTAGAATAAACATGACCAAAGAAGAAAAGGTAAAAACCCTAATTCAAAGACTCGAATCACAAAGATACAAAATATCACCAAAGCTTGATGATGAAGGTAAAAACATCAACAACAACATTAAAAAATGCATATTGCAGAATTGGGGTACTTTGACAATACGTTTATTACCACACTCAATCAGAAACAAGAGCGGTGAAGAAACTTGCATCTAGATCCAGTTTGAGAGTCCAAGCCAGGGAGATCAACAAGACAACTAGAAGAACGCCATCTTGATCAGTCGTGACGACGTCAAATTTAACCCTGACAGAAAACAAACAACAGAAAACGTGACGAAAGGCAGAAAAGCGTGCTAAGAAACAAAAAATACATACCAATAGATAGAAGATAGCGTGTCATAAATACAGATTTATTGAAATAAAACTAAAATTTAAAGAACAATATAAATAAATAAAAGAGAGTGACTGGCAGTCGACAACCAGCACTAAAACTAGTGTTGCCGCCGGCTATAAAATTGGACAAAAAACAAGGAGCGAAGGCGGGGGCAAAACCTAGAGAAACTGTTTAAAACTCTGTTTTATTCAAAAATATTGTATATAAAGTTACGGACCCAAAAATACAATACTAGAATGTATGGTTGCATATATCACAAAAGAAACAAGGTAATGTATTCTCCAGCATTGATGTAATGAAATTCCTCGACAAATGGTACTGTTCGATCACAAACAATCTATTAACATGCGAATGAAAATATCTAAATATTGAATTTCACACGCTTTGTATTTCTACTCTACTATACTTCATATAATTTATAAATATATGTATACAAGTGAGCATAAACAATAAGACATGAGTATAGTTACACAAAATTTATGTTTAGCCATATATTCTAACCATACTTTAATCACACAATATTATCAATCACACGGTTAGATATCAAAGTTATACAATGCCGACACAACTCACACAAGTAAAAGGACACATGGTATCACACAACCAAAGCTGTAGTTGAGTATGGGCAGGGGCACCTGTCTAGGGCCCATAATTAAGAAGTTTAAACACTTGTTATTAAGGGTTTAATTTACAAGCATTAACTTACTTTTGTTTACTTTTAATTTTTTTAATACTTGTTATTAGAGATTAATTTATAAGTAAAATAATTTTTTTTTGTTTATTTTTACAATTTAATTTTTTTAATACTTGTTATTAAGGGCTCGATTTACAAGCAAATTAAATTTATTTTTTCTACTATTAAAATTTAATTTTTTTTCCATGCGTGTTATTAGGGGCCAATTTTTACAAGCAAACTATTTTTTTGTTTAATATTAAAATATATTTATTTTTTAATACTTGATATTAAAGACTAATTTTTAAATTCGCCTTTAGACTATCAAAATCTCATAAACGATTCTGCACACAACGTTAAGTTATACCGCATAAAACATGTGGTATCACAGTGTCATATATTAATAGATGAGTTATGATGTCAGGAACTTACATCCAACTACCTTAATCCTTTGTGTTGAAGCACAATATATACAGGGTATCTGGAATATCACGAAATCAAGCAATGCCATAAGGTCATACACAATCATCACACAATTCAAGTCGAATAGGACTACAGACGAGTTACCATACAACTCGTTATTATTAACACGTTATGCAAGAGTAATTAGGCTCATTAATGGTTTACTAAAGTCGATTAAACGTATCAAACCAATTCTTGACTTATTAGGAAGTCATTAACAATGAGTATTGATACCCCTAAAATGAGCGTCTATATTGACATTATGTATCAATACTCGCTTATGAGTATCAAATTAAGTACCAAATGTAGAAAGCATTGTTTTTTTTGTAAAAAAAAAACGATTTGAATTTTGATTGAGAGGATTTTCTCATCTTCATCTTGGATGAAGTTTGACATTTTCAAAGTGTGATTATAATTTTGATTATTGATTCTTTATAATTAATAGGTTAATAGTTTGAATATGTTGGCATTATTGATTATTACTTCTTTTTAAGCAACGAAATAATAATCTGTACGATTGATTCTTATATATTAATTTTATCTCTTACGGAATCTGGTTCATGAATATGGACCAATCCTTTACAATACAGATGCCATGAACAATTAACGAGGTGTACAATCTGTACCTTCAATGTGGCGACACAGGATATTAAGTAAAGACTCTATTTCTGATTAGGAATCTAAATAGCCAATCTGAAGACATTTTATGCTATCAGAAAATGTCTCTAATCCCAACTTCAATGAAAAGCTTATGTCTTCTCTCCTTAATTCTTGTATTTTTGTTTTGGGGCCACTTTTCCTATTTGTTTTAATAGTTTAAACAGCGATTAATCTCATCGAATTACAGTAGAAGCTCTGTAAATTAATAATTTTTTTAAAAATTGTGAAGAGTTGTTGTCGCTATGAGTGCTTCCTTCCGCGTAATTAGTTGCAAAGGCATTGTTTCATCTTCATTTTTATCCTCAACATGATTTTCAATAACACTAACTACAATTTCTTCTAAACTTTGGATCTCTAAACATGTATCATTTTCACCCGGGTAATCCAATAGGCGATTGACATCTATTTTGTTGTGGTATTCAAGGCCATTAAACACTCTCGGTATATGTTTTATTAGAATAATGTAGGTTCTTGGCGATTGACATCCATTTTGTTACGGTATTCAAGGCCATTAAACACTCTTCGTATATGTTTTATTAGAATAATGTAGGTTCGTTGAATAAGAAAAAATCTCTTTATTTTAATAAATTATTAATTTATCGGTTAATTAATACCTCTTTTAATTGATAAAATTATGTGGTCCCGATATTATTAATTTATAGAAGTTTTACTGTATATGTATGATCACAAGGGTGACAAAGTTCTTTAATTAAGTATTTAACAATGTGTCAACAATCTCTAGAGCACGTTATTAAAGTTTTTAGTTGATATTATCTCCTTCTTTTGTGGGTTCAAGACCCAGTAGGAATAAAATTTCCTTTCTCCTTAAGTAAAAATTGTTAAAAAAAAGTAGGCTTAATGCACTTTTCCTCCCTAAATTTTACTTGTTTTCCCAACTTGCCCCCTAAAGTTTATTTTGACCACTTTTGCCCCCTAAACTTTTCATCGTTACCCATTTCACCCAAAAAGTTAACACCGTTAAAAAATGTCTTAACCAATTAGAACGTGCCACATCATTTTCTTTATTTCTTATTTTAATTTTAAAAAATAAAATAAATATATTAAAATATTTATTAATTTAATTATATTTCTCAAAATACCCCTATCTTCTTCCCCTAAAATACCCATCCTCCATTATTTTTCAAAGAGAAAACCATCTCCACGCCCATCAACCAGCACCGTGCACAACAATCCCACTCACCTGGTACTAGTATCAAAACGTCCCAAATCAAACACCCCCTTGTCCCTAGCATTCAACCAAGAACTTTTATACCATAACCTCACTAGCACCCAAAACATCCACCCCTCAAACAAACTTGAAAATCAGCTCGACACCATTGCAAAACCATCAACAAAAATTGAATCTCAATCCACACCCTCCTTAGCAAGAACACAAATTGAATCTCGATCTAAATCCCTAAATTCAAGGTTCAATCTTATGGGATTTCTCTTTGAAAAACAATCGACATTGCTTTCCAATTTTTGAACTCAATGTGTTCGACACAAAGACTAAGCAAGCTTTGGGGGTGTGATTTGAACACACTCTCGATGGAAAGCAATTATCTGTTGCCTAATGAATGTAACGAAGAAATCCAAGTCATGAAAAACTGAGACTTACACTTTGAATTCTGGAAAAAGCCTTGATTTTGGAGAAGAAACCTTTGGTTTTTGCCCCTAAATGTGAAGTTCATAGTGTTTGTTGATGACTTAAACGATGCTGCTTTGGCCAGGAAGCCATTGAAACATTTGGTTTCTGTAGAAGAGGGAAATAGGTCTTTGAAACAAAAGATGAATTTTTTTCTTAGACTGCGTACATCACCGAGGAAGAAGATGACAACTTCGTCACCAATTTTGACACCGGGGAAAATTTCGGGCAATAAAGTGGTAGGCTCTGGTGAAGATTTGATGGGAACGGAGAGGTTAATGTAGAAAACGGAGAAGCCATTGCAAGCTAAAAGCACGAGGATGAACAGAGCTAGAAGTGAAGTGGGTAACAGAAACACAAAGGCAAAGACTGAAGAAGGGTGGGTATTTTGAGAAATATAATTATATTTATTTTATTTTAAAATGAAAAAAAGAAATAAAAAAATGATGAGGCAAGTTATTATTGGTCAAGACAGATTTTTTAACGGTGTTAGTTTTTTTGGGTGAAATGAGTAACGACGAAAAATTTATGGAGCAAAAGTGGTCAAAATAAACTTTAAGAGATAAGTTAAAAAAAAAAAAACAAGTAAAGTTTAAGGGAGAAGAGTGCATTAAACAAAAAGAAGTATTTAACAATGTTGCATTCCAAAGAAGTCAGACACCTTGATTAAGTTGAAAAGAATTCGTACCAGTTGATCCAAACCTTTAGATGTTGGTTAATTTTTATGGTTTCATAAGAAAGTAATTCGAAGCCGAAGCTAACCCAATCATTGACCATGTGATGGCACCCAACAACTGAAAGATCCATGTAGTATACTTAGCCAGCATCCTGCAATTGTTTATCATCCTTTCATGTTATACGATTTGAGAGATGAACAATGTATGGGGTGAGCTATTTTTGTTTATCAACTTCAAACCGCAAACAACTGGTACGTCGTATGTTGCCTTGTCTCCCCCGTCTTTATTATAAAAGGTGGCCAGGATATACAACAAAATTCCAAGACCACCAGCCTGAAAGAGAGATTGATTGTTAATTTACGAAACATGGAAGATTATTAATGTAAAACTAGACAAGGAACAATAGTGTAAGAAAGCTGAATGGTTGAGGGAAGGGAAAAGGGACGGCAATCGGCATTCAGATTCACATGCTCCGTTTCATAGCCTAGCCTAGCCTAGGGAAGGAAGCTCTGATTCTCCTTGTCATAAATTAATGGGACAGTATTGTAGTTACCGAATGCATTGTACTCCAGCAAAAACCATGCTGTTTTTTTCACCCTTTGTCCAATGATTTAATTTAGAGAAACTGTTGGTTTTCCTTAATTTTATGTCTCAACTCTTAACTACATAAATTAGCAGAAGCAGAGAACATCAATCTACCATAAATTTTGTTGTCGAATTTGGGTGTATGTGGACATCTTAACGCATGGCCAATGTACAAGATGGGGCGGAGGGTGAGGGTGCCAAGATAAAATATGTACAATTGTTTTGTCCGCAGTTGTCCTACCATAATTCACCGGTGCTATTCATTTAATACTGAACTTGCAATTATCACTTCATGGATTACAAATATAATATGTACAATCGGTGGTACGTACGGGCTCCTCAAAATATAATATCCATATATACCCATATGTGGCCTGCTGCCCCTAAAAAATTAAATTATTTATATTTATATTTTACCGCTCCAACTTTAATTTGTATTTTATCCGTATATATTTGGATCCGTAGATAGAATTAGAATTAAGTATCATAGAAAAATATAAATTGTAATCAAATGCAGCGTCGTGTCTATTATGAAGTCATCAATTTAAGATTTAAAAATTTAAAAATTAATTTATTAAATTTTAAAATCAACGGAAATCTAAAACGTATTTAATGGACAACGCTTAATTTATTCGAAACTAGTAGAGAACTAAGAAAGAATTAAGCCCAAATTGCCAGACCTCCCGCCTCATTCCGTCGCAGCTTAGACCTTAAGACGGCAATTGCTTGTTGATGCATGATTATGGTTCACCCTTTCATATAAAATACCAACAGATAAGACAACTTTCAGCACACTGCCAAAGAACGAAAGAGCATGCATAGAATCACATTGAAGATGAGCTGAATATTTCCATGCCTGTACTATGAAAATAACCTAGAAAATTAAAGGTTAAATTATCACTAAACTTTAGTTCCAAATCTATTTTGGTCATTAAAATTTTAAGTTATTTAATTTATTCACTCAACTTTCATATTACTTTAATTTTTGTGAATTGTTTTATTATTATGGCACTCAATTTTATTAATATTAAATATCAACTGTGATTTAAAATAAAAAATAAAAAATTCAAATCATACCCATAAACCCATAATCATATCTCAAATCATAACCCTCTTCTTCATCCTCACTCTTGACGGCCTCACCTCACACCTACAAACGGTGACTAATCGACGGCTTCACCAAAGAACTAACTACCCAAACCCCAAAACCACCATCCCCATCCATTCTATATGGCTTGTTTCCCAAAGATCTGAAAAGCTCAAAAAGGATTCAGCTTCATCTACTGCTTCCAAGATCAATAAAATGATGGGATTCAACAACTTCGGGTTTCAAACATATTTAACCCCGTTACACTCAAACCTGTGTGCCTGTCACTCTTTGAGTTTCCAGGCTCTTCGATTGGTCCACAAAACCACGGAGATGAATGGAATTCCTGTGCCATGTCAAATAACATATTCTGAAACTCCTCAAGCTACAAACTTTCTCCCGAAAGAAACCACATATAATACACAACAATGTGTTATGAATGGGGGACCACTTGAAGAGTTGGGGAATTTTTATTAATTGAGTTTTCTTTTAATCGTATAGCGGTAATGCTAGTATAAATAAGTGGGTATGACCTAAGATAGAATATAAGAATTTTGTAAACATTTAGTTGCGATTATTTTTTCCCCTAAATTTAAGATTTTTTTGAAACTTATTTCTTCTTTTCTATTTCTTTTATTGTTATTACGGTAATATTCGTTACTTTAGTACTTTCGTTGACAGATAAATCATGGCGAATATCATTGAAACAATGCACCCCTATCTGAAAACTTTGAAGAAAAACAATGAGACTTTGAAGCAGACGGATGAGATGCTCCATGAGGTGCCTGGGCAGCTAAAGTCTTTGTCGGTTCGGATTTGTATGTTGAATGTTGGTGAAATCATTGAAACCAAAGAAATTGGAGTTAAGCAAGACGATCCAAGGACAATGATTCACCAGGTGTTCGACGAATTGCCAACACCCAGTAATATTGAAATTGTCGATCAACCAATTCCGAGCAGTGAGAGATATGATTTGAAAAAGGATGAAACAAAGATGCACGGTTGTTTTGTGGAGATGAATTCAATGCTGGTCACTTCCCATAAACCAATGTTCAATTATATGAAACGTGGGATACGAAACTTTACAAATCAAATGCTCCCTCGACGCATATTAACGATATTAGCGGTTGAAGCTTAGAGGCAGAGGGAAAATGGATGCTGGGAATATTGTGACGACAAGTACACTATCGGCCATAAGTGTAAGGTTCTTCACCACTACGAGGATGTTCTCACTAAACCAAATAGATTTTGGTTTGTGAGAGAGACTGACCATAGTATTCATTTTGATCCCGGTAGAAAACCTATATTTGAGCTTGTGAAAGTAGGCTCATTTGAGAATCACAAGGTTTCATTTCAACAGTATGGACAAGAAGGTGCTGGTGCTGGTGCTGGTGCTGGAGAACAAACAAGGGAGGGCAATGACTTGTATGGGGAAAAGATTGAGAATGGTGTCATCAATTCAGGTGACAAACAGATAGAAAGCAAGTATGGTTTTGTCTATGGTCAAAGGAATGAACCAACTGACGCTAATGCTCGTGTTGACTTTATTGGCTTGACTGGGGCTCAGCATTCTGTGATGCTAAAGGGCAGGATGTTCTTCTCCTTACTGACAACATTTTTCATTTTACTAAAGAAAACTCAAAAGCATCCGCTTTGCTTGGTCGAACACCAAAGGAAAATTATTTTCAAAGGCGAAATAACCCTGACCCAATAATCCACCAAGTGTTCGATAAAAGGTCAACACCAATTGACACCGAAATTGTAAACCAAAGGATTCAAGACAGGAAAGGGGGTGATTTTCAAAATGAGGAAACATCGATGCAGGGCCGTTTTGAGAACATGACTCCACTAGTAACAAGTTTTTACAAATCAAATTTCAACTCGACCCATATTAGTGACTGAGGCGCAGAAGGAGCGAGGAAATAGATGCTTCTATTGTTGCAATGAAAAGTACATTGTTAATCATAAATTTAAGTTTCGTCAATCGTTACCGATGGACGGACGATAGTGTTGCGAAAGTAGATGCTGCTATGTTTGTTGAAGCAACCGATTTATCAAGTAAAGGGATCGACACATATTTTGTTAAATTTGTGCTTGAATTCAAGTTACATGGAGTTCAGTATCCAAGGCAAAGAGAAACTGGTCATAGCATTTGTTTTGATCCTAGGGGAAAAGTCACATTTGAGCTTGTAAGAGCAGGTTTCTTTAAGAATCACGAAGGTTCATTTCATGGTCAAGGAGATGCAACGTTTACTGACATGGATGAAAATTTTGAGAAATTCAAGACAAGGGCTAGTAAGCATAGATTGGCAACAATTATCCACTTAATCAAGATCTACTATGATGAAGAATGTGATGACTTCCAGGAACATGGACAGAGTTATTTTGGAGTTCTTAGAAGTGAGCAGACTGCAGCAATCAAAAAGTTAGATGCCAGCAAGCAACCTGATGATGAGTTCTTAGACCAAGTTTACATGGTATCAAGGTTGAAGCATGAAAACTTTGTTCAATTGCTTGGTTACTGTGTTGATGGGAGCTCTCGTATACTTGCCTACGAGTTTGCATCTAATAGTTCACTGCTTAATATTTTTCATGGGAGAAAAGGTGTTGAGGGAGCTCAACCAGGCCCTGTTCTGACATGGCCACAAAGAGTGAAAATTGCTGTAGGAGCTGCAAAAGGGCTCGAGTACTTGCATGAGAAGGTTAATCCTCACATCATTCACCGCGACATAAAGTCCAGCAATGTAGATAGGATAATTCTACAGTAAATGACATGTACTGTAATATACTACCATTCATATGTACTACAATGTACTATTAACTGCTTTAATTTGTTTTGAAATCTTAAGGACAGAAAGTGTTATTATCCACTTTTAGAATAAAATTTTAAAAAATATTTTTTATATTATTTTTCAGATTTTTTTATTTTTTAATTTAAAAATAATTAATTTTTTATTACTATAATAATTCTTACATTCACTTTAATTTAAGGGTAAAGTTCACAAATGGTCTCTAAACTTTGATCAATTATTCAATTTAGTAACAAAACTTTCAATTGTTTTAATGTTACCATTAAATTTTAGTTTTGTTTCAATTTGGCCACTGACCCATTAACAACAAGGTGGCTATTAAAATATTTTGTATAATAACGCATTTAGTCCTCCACGTTTGCACATTCAAACAATTATGTCCTAATTTGAAGAAAATAAGTAAATTTAACCCTCATTGTTTACAAATTATTTTAATTTTACACTATTTTAAATAAAAATAATTTAACCCTAAACCCTTAAAACACTAAAACATAATAAAGCTAGCCACATAAAAATGAACATATTCTAACTAGATTAAACGTGGATTTTGGTTCCAAAATTTCTGATTAGACAAAATAATCAAATTAAATGTGGATTTTTTATTCCACGATTTCTTATTTAAAAATTTAATTAAACTAAATGTTGATTTTAATTTCATGAAATAATGAAAATTATATATTTTTGGAGTCTCTCATTTTTACCTTTCTTTTTTTTATGTCTTTTGTTCTAACTTTACTACCGATTAGATTAGAGGTCTCCAGAACTGCACAAAGTCGCCATTTTTTGTCGAGGACTTTGCCCCTTATTTTTTTTATTTATCAGGTAACAATTTTAATGAAAATTAATGTAAAATCATCTTTATAATCCAACTACTCTCATTTTATCGTATTTTTTATATCTAGAAAAAACTCATTTTAAAATCAAAATTTATTTTTTATTAAAAAATATATCTTAGCATGTTTTTACCCACACCCAAACTAAAAATTCATTCCATTTCTTTCTCTAACGTTTCCTATTTTCAGAGAATTCCTCAGTTTTCATCCTCATTCCATTCACACCTGCTTATTCTTTTATCATATTTTATTTCCAGTCCTCTTCAAGACATCATATGCTTTTGTTTTCTCATAATATTCTTTCACTTTTTATTTTTTTTACTTTAATATGGTTATGTGATCAAAATAAAATATTAAATTATCTCTAATTAAAAATAAGGTCAAATTGAATTAATGAGGGTTAAATTTATAATTTCTTTCAAATTAGGACTAAATTGTTTGAATGTGCAAACTTGGAGGACTAAATGTGTTATTATACAAAATATTTTAACAGCCACATCACCCTATTAGCAGTTGTTAATGGGTCAGTGGCCAAATTGAAACAAAACTAAAAATTTAATGGTAACATTAAAATAATTAAAAGTTTGGTTATCAAATTGAATAATTGATCAAAGTTTAGTGACTATTTGTGAACTTTACCTTTAAATTAAAGTGAATGTATGAATTATTTTAGTAATAAAAGTTTAATTATTTTTAAATTAAAAAATAAAAGAAAATATGTAAAAATAATATAAAAAAATATTTTTTAAGATTTATTTTAAAAGGGGATAACAACATTTTCCGTCTTTAAAATTTTAAAATTAATTAAAACAATTAATAGTATACTACAGTGTATATAAATAATGGTAATATTACGGTACATGTCATTTACTGTAGAATTATCCATATGATGATGATGTGGCGAAGATTGTAAACTTTGATTTATCTAATCAGGCTCCTGATATGTCAACCCGTCTTCATTTCACTCGGTTCTTGGAACCTTCGATTATCATGCACCTGAATCTGCAATGACTGGGCAATTAAATGCCGAGAGCGGTGTATACAACCTTGGTGTTGTGCTGTTGAAGCTTTTGACAGGAAGAAAACCTGATGATCATACTTTACCCCGTGGACAACAAAGTCTCGTGACATAGGCTTATGTAGCCACCTTTTTATGAAAGGACAATTGTGTAGATCGTACTTAAATTAGGTGCTACAAATTATTCTTTTAAATTTTTAATGAAAACTTTTTAAAAGAATGAGAATTTCTCTTGAAAATTTTAATTTTTGAAAACGATGAAAATTTGGAGTCATCACTGGTCACTTGGATAAGGTAAGCTGGACACCATAAGAAACCAAAGATACGTTGTGAAAGGGTCCGGGAGTTGGTTACGCGTGGGGAAGGATTAGCACCCCCATCACGCCCAGAAATCGGTACCAAAATATTTGTTGCTTTTTAAAAGGATGAAAATCAGTGAATTTTATATTGAATTTAACTCGGAGTTCTTAAATGAAAATTAACCTTGATTGCACAGGCTTTATTAAATTGGTGGATTCAAATTAATTGAACAATTAATTAATAAGATTGATGATATATCAGACCATAGATTAAACCGACATCGAATAAGTCCGACTGCCGTGTTAACTTATGGTTTGACTTCCGTACGTTACATTTATGATGATGCAAGCATTTAAGTATGATGTGATGATTTTGTCAATTCTTAATCTATTTACCTCGGGATGGTAAGGATTAATCCGAATATTTGGTCAATATCCTTTAAGCTTGGACTGTTACGACGCAAATATTGGAATTAATAAGTACCTCCTTTTTACAATTTAGATTAATTAAGAATACAATTAAGATTAAAGATTACATGAATGGCAATTAAAGTATGATAATCAAAGGCACAAATATAAACACACAAAATAAAGGCCCAACTTATTAGAAAACTCAATTAGTGATCTAATTATTGATTAAGTGATTCTAATATTTAATCCTAAATTAACTAGCCTTAAAAACTAGAAACCCTAAAAATTATGAGAATTAATCTGAAATTTTATGTCAATCTAAACTCGAAATTAATTTTATCCTAAAATTAATTATGAAGTGTTCAATTAATTTTATGAATTTAACATTTGCCTAAATGAGCCAAAGGCAAATTAAAATTCACTAAACTAATTCGAGCCTAAATCTAACTATGGTTCTCAAAACTAATCCTAAAACTAACTTAATTATTTTAGAGATCATGACCCTATAAGACGGGCACACGATCTAAATTAATTAAATTAATTTGCCTAATCTAATTTAAAGGCCTAAGGCCCACCCAAGCTATGCAAGCCCCCCAAAAAACATAAAAGGCCCAAACTAATCTAAACCTAGCAATCTAAGCCCAAAAATAAGTAGGCCCAAACTAAACCAAAATTAAACAAGACAAGCCTAAAGTAACAAGGCCCAAAATACTACAAGCATACATATGACTATCATAAATTTATATTATATATTATAAAGAAATATTTTATAAACTTTTAAAAAAGGTCACATAATATATGCTTTAAATATATAAATTATATGTAAACTTTACAAAACCATTTATGCATATCAAATACTTTCAAAAAACCATATTATACTTTAGAAAAACATAGATATTATAAACTTCGAATCTACATTTATAATATAGATACTATACATTATAGCTTTATAATACTATATTATATACTCCATAAGCTACACATTATACATTAGAAAACTTATAACATATATGTACTCTAATCTTTATAAAATCGTATATATTATAATTAAAAAAGGTTATATATTTGAAGAAAACCATACATTAAATATATGTATTAGAAAAATCCATATTTTATATCTATTATAAAAAAACCATATATTATATATACTTACAAGGACTATATATTATATTAGAAACCATATAGTATACAAAGCTATATATATATATATGTGTGTGTTATATTATATAGAATTTACATATCACATGATCATATAAAAAGCCACATGCTATATATTATATCACACTAAGTAAAAACACATATCAAACCATAAATCAAACACCACTAACAATTAACAAATTAACATGAAAAGTAAAACTAGAAATTAACAAGAAATAACTATGCAAAGTATAAATTAAAATGCATGAAAAAGAATAAATAATAAATTTTAATTTAAAACTGGAAAAAGGGACTAAATTGGATAAATTAAAAATTGGGGGCCAAAATTTAAAAACTTAAAATTGGTTAATAAGGACGAAATTGAAAACAAACAAAAAGTTTCGAGGACCCAGGGCGAGATTTACAAAGGCAGAATGGCTTGGGTACGTAATTATCCCACGCGGAGGGATCAAAAATGTAATTGGACCATGAAGAAGGACCGCAGACATAATTATTTTAGGGCGAAGGTCCTTAAAATGTAATAACATCAATTTTAAAATGTTATAACTCTAAAATACCCCCTTTAACGTTATTTCGAACTGGAAAAAATGGAAGAATGGATACCATGAAAGGCCTTTTTGTTTGTATTGATTCTGGATTTTCCCCGTTCGAGCTTAGGGTTACAAAAAAGGTTTGATTATCATCTTATATCTGATTTTTTGTTTACAATCTTAAGCAAACATTAATTGAAAAAACTGTTGATGATGCCTAGGATTAGCTTCTGATATTTTTTATTATTTCTCTGCCTTGCATGGTGGGTGGAGAGCTGGTAAAAGGACGACGTGAATGGGATTTTCGGATACAAGGCCACGTGGCCGGAGAAGACAAAGGGTCTAGCGCGTGGGCGCGTGAGAGCTGAACGGTCGCGGTCGTGGGGAGCACGCGCGCGTGGGGAAGCTGACGGGGTTCTCAGCTTCATCTGGGGCCGTTGGAGCGGCTGCGTAGAGAATAGAACAAATTAAGGTTAATTTAGAATTGGACCCTAACCGAGCTATATATAGTTATATGTATTAATTTTTTTGGGCTTTTAAAAATGTAATTGGACTTTAATAAACTTGGGCTTATATTTGATATTATTTATTTTATCTGTTTGTTTTTTAATTAATTATCAGCCCATGCTATAATAATTCTAATAATAAACTTATAATATAACACATATATATAAACAAATATATTTACACATAACACAAAAATATTAATACACACATAATACGTACATATAATCATACATGCAATATACATACATTCATAGTTAAATATTAATGACATTGAAGTAACAATGAATACATACACACATGCACATAATACCTATACACACTCACATTAAAACAATAGTAAACACATACATACATACAATATACTATCATGCATTACATGTGATACAACGTACATTCATACAAACATAAAAAACATAGATAATAACCATACATATAATAATCACATACTAGAGACACACATATAATAGCACACATCACTTAATAATATTTATACATATATAAGCCCATTATTGCAAAAACAAAAATAAAGACGAGTTTACCCCAGACAAAATTAGTGATCACAGCTGCCCCTATTTGCTTATACTTCCATAAGTATAAGCAAAGACTATAAGTACTAATTTTGTCCTACTTCCATGTCAGACGATTTGCCCCTCCGGAACGACAGCGAACAAATCCAAATAAGTTGTTTTCCCGAAGCGGCAAAAACAAACTGGCTAGCGCTGGCATATCTTTCTGAAACGACAATAGACGAATCAGATAGCAAATGATTCATTCTTCCGAAATGGCAGCGAATAAATCCAAATAACTTATTTTTTCTGAAACGGCAAAAAAAATCCAGGCAATGTCGGCATGTCTTTCCGAAATGGCAGCAAACGAGCCAACTAACCTTCAAATGATCCATTCCTTTAAAACAACAATGAATAAATCCAAATAACTTTACTTTCCCTAAGCGGCAGAAAGCAAACTAAGTGGCGCTAGGATGTCCTTCCGAAATGGCAGCAAACAAGCCAACTAACATTCAAACGACTCATTGTTTCGAAATGGTGATGAACGAATCCAATGTCCTTAAATGGTAGGTGAACTTGATTCCTAAAGTGGCAGAAATAAAGTGTGCTGGTGCACCCATCCGAAACTGTAGCGGACAAATAGCAATTCCTCAAATGAAGGTTCCAAGAAGGCTTTCGTTCTTCGTGAGCCTACACAGATAGGCTAATCTTCTTCTTCCCATTTGCTTGAAAATTCCTTTCAATTTTCTACTTTGTCGTTTACTCCTCTTCTTAGGAGGTACCCCATTTATCTTTCAAATCCCTGTGAAAAGAGATGAAATGTTACAATGGTATGGGTTAGCATGCTCCTAGGGATGTCTAACTAAATATGATGCATGAATGAAAATAATTCACTCAGACACTTTTTCTTCTCAGTCCCTTGATTTTGATCTTTTCTTGCTTCTCTCTTCTCTTCTTTGTAACGGCAGTGCCCCATCTCTCACTTGGGTTCATCCTTTATGCCCCCCTCTCTCTAAACCTTATGCTCTAAAGCACCCTTTCAGGTTTTCACTTTAGACTTGTCTTTCCCTAAAGCGCCCTTTACGGGTTTTCACTTTAGGGTTTTTCTTTTTCCTTTTTCTTTTTTCCTTTTTCTTTTTCCCCCTTTTTCTTTCCTTTGGGCGCCCTTCTGGGTTTTCGCCTTTAGCTCCTTCGATTTCAACACGTGAGATACTCATTGTCTTTCTTTCTATTTGAATCTCGTCAATTTTGCCCCCGATGTTCTTTTGCCTTTGGCGGATTCGCCTTTTATCTTGGAACAACCTGCACTCAATAGGTTAAATCGTAGTAATGCCAAGAAATCCTTTTCTTTATTTTCATAATCTGTGCCAATTCATCTGCGCGATGATTATGAGACGGATAACGAAAATGAGTATATTATTTTATTAATACTTAGAGAAATATTAACAAAATTTTGAAAGTCATGGCAAACATGAGAGAGAAAAAATATATAGATAATATTGACTGTATGAATAATGAGAACCCATCACCATAGTAGAGAACCCATCACCATAGTAGAAATAATGAGAACCCTTCAAACGACTCATTGTTTCGAAATGGTGATGAACGAATCCAATGTCCTTAAATGGTAGGTGAACTTGATTCCTAAAGTGGCAGAAATAAAGTGTGCTGGTGCACCCATCCGAAACTGTAGTGGACAAATAGCAATTCCTCAAATGAAGGTTCCAAGAAGGCTTTCGTTCTTCGTGAGCCTACACAGATAGGCTAATCTTCTTCTTCCCATTTGCTTGAAAATTCCTTTCAATTTTCTACTTTGTCGTTTACTCCTCTTCTTAGGAGGTACCCCATTTATCTTTCAAATCCCTGTGAAAAGAGATGAAATGTTACAATGGTATGGGTTAGCATGCTCCTAGGGATGTCTAACTAAATATGATGCATGAATGAAAATAATTCACTCAGACACTTTTTCTTCTCAGTCCCTTGATTTTGATCTTTTCTTGCTTCTCACTTCTCTTCTTTGTAACGGCAGTGCCCCATCTCTCACTCGGGTTCATCCTTTATGCCCCTCTCTCTCTAAACCTTATGCTCTAAAGCACCCTTTCAGGTTTTCACTTTAGACTTGTATTTCCCTAAAGCGCCCTTTACGGGTTTTCACTTTAGGGTTTTTCTTTTTCCTTTTTCTTTTTTCCTTTTTCTTTTTCCCTTTTTTTCTTTCCTTTGGGCGCCCTTCTGGGTTTTCGCCTTTAGCTCCTTCGATTTCAACACGTGAGATACTCATTGTCTTTCTTTCTATTTGAATCTCGTCAATTTTGCCCCCGATGTTCTTTTGCCTTTGGCGGATTCGCCTTTTATCTTGGAGCAACCTGCACTCAATAGGTTAAATCGTAGTAATGCCAAGAAATCATTTTCTTTATTTTCATAATCTGTGCCAATTCATCTGCGCGATGATTATGAGACGGATAACGAAAATGAGTATATTATTTTATTAATACTTAGAGAAATATTAACAAAATTTTGAAAGTCATGGCAAACATGAGAGAGAAAAAATATATAGATAATATTGACTGTATGAATAATGAGAACCCATCACCATAGTAGATATTTCATTCGCCACTTTTGGTTACTATTTTTGACGACCTAAGGTTTGAAGCATCATTCTTCGATGAAGTCTGCCAATCGTATACCAAAATTCAAGTATATCTGAATCGTCATGTTCAGATTTTCAATTCAGATCACTCATTGGTTTTAAGACGCCCATTTTTGGGTTTTCGCCCTAAACCCTTCTTCTTCTTCTTTCTTTTTTCTTTTTCTTTTTTCTTTTTTCTTTTTTTTTAGGCATATTACTTTTTTACAGAGTCTGAGTTTTCTGGGTTGCTCAACTCTTTCCCATCCATCTCGGCTATGATTAATGCTCTTCTGGATAAGGCATTCTTTACAACATAAGGCCCTTCCCAATTAGGCATCCACTTCCCTCGAAAGTCTTTTTGGTTAAGTAAGACTTTTTTAAGCACTAGATCCCCCCTCTTGAAACTCCCTCGAGCTAACTTTTTTATTATAGGCTCACATCATCCTTTTCTGATACATTTGACTATGACAGATGGCCTTCAACCTTTTTTCTTCAATGAGGTTCAATTGGTCAATCCTAGCTTGTATCCATTCGGCTTCATCCAACTTTACTTTGTTCAAAATTCGAAGTGATGGAATCTCTACCTCGATGGGTAATACCGTCTCCGTGCCGTATACCAAATAGTATGGTGTTGCCCTGGTGGAGGTTCTCACAGAGGTTTAATAAGCAAATAGGGCAAAAGGTAGATTTTCATGCCAATCCTTGTAATTTTCTGTGGTTTTTGCTATGATCTTCTTTATATTCTTATTCGCCGCTTCTACTACTTCGTTCATCTTGGGGCGATAAACAGTAGAATTGTGATGCACAATTTTGAACTGTTCACAAACCTCAGTCATTATTTTGTTATTCAAGTTGGAAGCATTGTCGGTGATGATTTTTTTAGGCAGGCCATAGCGAAATATAATTTCTTTCTTGATAAACTTGCAAACTTTCGCTCTTGTGATGTTGGCGTACGAGACAACTTCTACCCATTTGGTGAAGTAATCGATGGCTACTAGGATGAAGCGATACCTATTAAAATCTTTTGGGTGTATTAGGCCAATAACGTCTATTCCCCAGGTAGTAAAAGGCCAAGGTGAGTTCATAACATGAATTGGTATCTTATCGGTGTAGATTTGGCATTTATGGCATTTCTTTGCATAATTGATGCAATCTCCCTCCATTGTTGACCAGAAGTAGCCGTATCTCATGATTTTCCTAGCCATCAAAAATCCGCTAGCGTGTGTTCCGCACAAACCTCCATAGACCTCTGCTAAAATAGTTTTGGCCTCCCGGGAATTGACACATCTCAACAGTATCTGATCTTTGCTTTTTTATACAAAACCTCCTCGTCGAGGACGTACATCGATGCCAACCTTCTGATAGTTCTTTTTTCGTTATTGTTGGCATCTTTTGGGTAAGCTTGGTATTTGATATGTTGAAAGATGTCATAATACCATGGATTGACGTCTTTTTCCTCTTCTAAACTATAGTAGTAGGCCGGCACCTCAAAAGTTTGCAACTCAACAGGCTTCATCTCGGTTGTCCCATTTACTTTGAACACGGCGGCCAAAATGTCTAGAGCGTCGGCCATTTGATTATCCTCTCTTGGCAAGTAGGTGAAACTGACTTCTTCAAAATTTCTGACCAAATCTTGGATCAAATTGTGGTATTTAATTAGCTTCAGATCTCTCGTCTCCCATTCTTTTCGAAGTTGGTAGACTACCAAGGAAGAATCTCTAAAAACTTAAAGCCCCTTGATCTTTTTTCAATGGCTTCCCGGAGTCCCATGACGCAGGCTTAATGCTCGGCTATATTGTTGGTGCAGAAGAATTCCAACCTACTTGTAAAAGGGTAGTGGTCATTTTTAGGGGAAATTAATACTGCCCCTATTCCATGGCCTAAGGCATTCAACGCCCCGTCAAAATAGAGCTTCCACCCCTCTTTCTCGGTAACAGATCTCCCTTCAGTTAAACCACATATCAAATTTTCGCCTGGAAAATGAAATCCAACGGTTCATAGTCATCCGAGGCATGACTTGCCAAAAGATCTACCACGACACTTACTTTTACCGATTTCTGGTTCACATAAACGATGTCAAACTCAGACAAGAGCATTTGCCAACGGGCTATTTTCCTGGTCAATGCTGGCGCTTCCATAAGAAATTTCAGCAGATCCATCTGGGAAATTAGACAGGTGGTATGATACAACATGTATTGCCGTAGCCGCTTAGTAGCCCATACTAAGGCACAACTAAATTTTTGAATTGGCGGGTATAGTGTTTCACAATCGGTGAACTTCTTGCTCAAATAGTAGATTGCCCTTTCCTTCTTGCCTGAGTCATCATGTTGTCCAAGTACACATCCCATAGAATTTTCAAAGACTGTCAGGTACAGGATGAACGGTCTATCCAGCATTGGTGCTACTAGAACCGGGGGATCGATCAGATACTTCTTGATCTTTTCTAGTGCCTCTTGACAATCTTCATCTTAGACACCCGGGTTATTCTTTCAGAGCAGTCTGAAGACGGGGTATTAGTCAAGTGAGATATGAACTGGGAGATGTAGTTTAGCCTCCCCAAAAATCCTCGGACCTCTTTTTGTGTTCGTGGAGGTGGAAGATCTTGAATTACTTTCACCTTGTCGGGGTTGATCTCAATGCCCTTCTGACTTACCACAAAGCCCAAAAGCTTCCTTGATGTAAATGCGAAGGTGCATTTGGCTGGGTTGAGCTTCAACTGAAACTTTCTTAGCCTTCGGAAGAGTTTTTCCAAGTTTTGGATGTGCTCCTCCTCGGTCTTAGATTTGGCTATCATGTCATCCACGTATACCTCGATTTCCTTATGCATCACGTCACGAAACAAGGTTACCATGGCCTTTTGATAAGTTTCCCTAGCATTTTTTAATCCGAATGGCATTACTTTGTAACAAAATGTGCCCCACATGGTAACAAAAGTGGTTTTCTGCATGTCCTTGGGGTGCATTTTTGATCTGGTTGTACCCTGAAAAGCCATCAATGAATGAGAACCAAGCATGCCCCGCAATATTGTCCATTAAAGTATCAATATGGAGCAAATGAAAGTTGTCTATGAGCCTTATTAAGGTCCCTATAATCTACACACATACGCACATTCCCATCATTTTTTGGTACCGAAACGATATTGGCTAACCATTCTGGGTACTTAGAGACTTCAAAAAATCCGGGCTCGAACTGTTTCTTCACCTCTTCCCTAATTTTTAGTAACATGTCATTTCTCATTCTTCGAAGCTTTTGCTGGACGGGCTTGCATTCTGGCCTAATGGGAAGCTTGTGCATTACAATTTTCGTGTTTAAGCCCGACATATCTTGGTATGACCATGCGAACACGTCTCTAAATTCTACCAGCAGTTCCACTAGCCCCTGCTTGACTTCTGGTGATAGGGTACCTCCTATCTTTACTTCTTTCCTTTCTTCGTCAGTCCCCAAGTTTAGGATCCCTATTTTCTCTTGGTGCGGAAGGATTTGCTTCTCCTCACCGACCATCATTCTTAGCAGCTCATTGGGAATCTCATCATTTTCTTCCCCTATCTCCACCGAGTACATGGGTCGTTCAAAATCTACCTTAGGATTAGGTTCCACATCGTTTATACAGTTTATATTAAGAGGCCTGCACAATTTTGAAAGTGCATATTGGGAAAAAAATTATAGTTTATGACGCGAATAAATAATTAATCAATAAATAAATGAATAGATAAATAAATATATAATGAATGAATGACATGGAATGGAATGGAATGAATGCCATGTTTGTCATTTGAGAAAGAAAATGTGGACATGGTATATTTCATTAAAAGCATATGAATATGACATAGTTGCCCCTATTTTACAAAAGATGCCCATTACTTTCGGGCCAAAGTAAGGGAGTGGTTCTAGGCATTACTTTGATTTGCCCCTATTGAGTGTTGGCATAACCCTGAAGGTCCATTTGTTAAGCTCCTCTTCTAGGCGGTACGGGCGAATTCTGGCTAGAAACCGATTATCCTTACTTCCTTCATCAATCATGTTCACATTCATTTCTTCTAAAGCTTCACTAATCAGCTCTTCTTGGAGGCGTCTTTCACCCTCCTGGTTTGCCTCCTGGATATCCTTCTCCGGATTTCGAATCCCCTCAGATATGAAAATACCTTTGAAGTTTGAGTAGGTTATGGGAGCCCAGGGAATGTCTTCCCCTCTCAACATGGCATTCCTCTGTTCTTTTCTCTTTTTACACTCTTGTCTTTTTTGCAAAAAATTAGGCTTATAGCCAAGTCCGAAGTGGTCCACCTTATGAATCACACTAACGGGACGAAGAAGCCCTTGTAGATTCCTCCCCAAACCTTTATTCTTTCTTGCTCCTTTTTTTAGGGTTTCGAATACCATCATCTTAGTGTAATTTGACAATTTAGGGCATGGAACATTGCTCCTTTCGGCAACAAAAATAGCATTGAAAAGTTCCAAAACTCTAAAGGCGCAGTCCATTGCTTCTCCATCAATATGGATGTATGGTGTATTTGGAGTCACTGAAGCGATGATGTCCTTTTCAGCATTCACCATTACTAATTTCCCTTCGGTGACAAACTTTAACTTTTGATGGAGTGAGGACAGAACGGCGTCGGCCGAGTGTATCCACGGCCTACCTAATAGGCAGTTGTGAGATGGTTGGATATCAATGACCACGAAATCGACTACATATTCAGTGGGACCAATGAGCAGGGGTACTTCTATTTTCCCGACCACATCTCTTTGAGTCCCGTCGAAGCTAGCACTGTATTATGACGTGGTTTCATATGCGAGCTATCGATTGGTAGTCGTTGTAGCGTGGCTAATGGCATAACATTCAATGCAGAGCCATTATCAATTAAAACACCCGGTAGCACATAACCTTTACAGTGAGTGGTGATGTTTAGGGCCTTGACGGACCCCGTTCCTTCCCCTAGAATTTCATCATCACTAAAAGTAATGTGATTGACATCAATGATGTGACTGATAATCTGATCCATCCTCCCAACAGAGATGTCATTTGTAACGAATGTTTCATTCAAAACCTCAACAAAGCATTACGATGCTTTTCTGAATTTAGTAACAGATCAAGTACTGAAATACGAGGTGGTTGTTTTTAGAGTTGATTGACAACATTATACTCATTGTGCTTCAAAAATTTCAAAAACTCTTGTGCTTGCGTTTCTGTGATCGGCTCCTTGACTTTTGAGGGTGGGTCTTCTCCGAACAACTTCTCAAGGTCTGCTCCAACTTCATGGCCTTTCTCCTTTGGATCCCTTAGGTTTTTTGAAACGTATTATCGACCACTTCTTGTTAGATGCCCCACAACGCTTACTTCTCTGCTATTCGGTTGAGCAGGTTCTGTCTCCATTATCCTATTTTCCTCTTGTTCACTGGACGAGCCCGAAATCGCAACGTTCGTGGTGTAATTCCATGGACCATCTTCGTGTCTTTGAAATGAAAAGACTTTGGGGTAGCAATTATAATTTTGGGAGCCACTTTTGGCTCGCTTGCCTCACTCAGCCTGAGACCGAGGACAAGTGGTCTCTTCGCACTTTATCTGGTTTCTTGACTCTCTTATGCACAAACTTCAAACTCTTTTCCTCTTTTTTCCTTCTCAAAAAACTCAATCTCCTTGTTATCCATCATAGCTTGTAGTAAATGACGAAATTCCTCACAATGCTGAATATCATGACCTTTTAATTGGTGGTACTCACAGTATGGGCCACATCCTTCTTTGACCAACGCCATTCTCTGATTGATAAAGCGCGCCATGCATAACTACTAAAAGACCCATCTCAAGGGAGATTGGACTTCGGACACGTTTCTTTTGGCTCTCTCAGTGCACTTGTTTTCGATAGCATTTACACCCTGTCCCCCGTGATTTGGCAACGGATTGTTGGCCGTATTGGGTTCCCCTAATTGTAACACCACAATTCGAATCAAATTCTGAACAAACATTTTGAATGTCCTGGGATATCGGCATGGTACTCACAGTATTCCTTAGGGTTATACCAGGCCGGGTATGGTGGGTTGTAAGGAGTAACATGGTACGGTCGGACTAGATCAGCCTTGTATAACTACGAGTAGACTTCTTTATAGGTAATTGGCAAAGGCATGAAAGATCTATCGTCCATTTCCTTCTTAGGTTCCTTATCTTCTCTTTTGTTGAAGTTTCTAGAATTCTCTGCTGGGGCCAGTGGTTGGGAGAGGTGAAGTTCTTGGTTTTCTTAAAAGCGTTGGTGTTGTTCACTTCATGATCCTTCTTCTTAAACTGCTTTCGTGAATGATCCCCTCCATCAATCCTTCCGCTCTTGATGGCCGCTTCAATGTGTTCGCCAGTCATGACCATTTTTACAAAGTTACTAATAGGGTTGCTGATCAACCGATCATAAAGTGCCCCTTTTAGCGTATCTACGAACATTGAAGAGATCTAATGTTCATGAAGAGGTGGTTGGACTTAAGCTGTCACATCGCGCCGCCTTTGAGTATATTCACGAAGGGTCTCGTTGCGCTTTTGTTCCATACCTTGTAACAACAGTCGGATGGGAACCATGTCGGTTACATGCTTATACTGACCAGTAAAAGCTTTCGCCAGATCTCTCCATGACTTTATTTGAGCCTAGTTAGTTGGTTATACCACCTCAAAGCATATCCTACTAAGCTGTCCTTAAAACAGTGAATCAAGGGCTTCTCATTGTTGGTAAATCCAACCATCTTCCGGCAAAACATCACTATATGAGCAGATGAGCAGATGCTTCTATCGAACTTCTCAAAATCTGGGGCCTTGAACTTATATGGGATCTCTACATTGGGAACCAAACTGAGCTCCATAGCACTTAACCTATAGGGGTCATCCTCGTCTTCCTTCACTCAGAACTTTTCTTCTAGGTCTTTCCGAGTATCCTCTAGTTGCTTAGTGAACTCTTCTTTCATTTGGTTCAAATTTTCCAATTCGTCATAGTCTGGGATACCGTCCCCAATAATCTCGGGATTCCTGAAGGTCGCTCTTGGTTGAGTTTGAGCTACTGCACCGGTATGAGAAGTAGATGCACCTTGTGTAGGATTCGATAAAGGATCAATGAGCATAGAATTCTTGACGATTTGGGCATAAAGGCGATCCCCCGAGTTTTGGAAAGGATTCTCGACGGTACCCTTGTCTTTCGACTCCTGCCCTAGCCGGGCTTACAACAGTTGAGATATTTCCTTCATCATGTCTTGCTGGGACTTGAGGATGGTGTCCCTTAATTCCTGTTGGGTTCGTTCCATTTGACCAAGCAAATCGACTTCCAACTTTGCAAAACCTTCCTCCATTCGCTTCATTCATAAACGAGTATGGTATGGGTGTGGAATGACGGTACCCTTATCTTTTTTTGTTTCTGAAACAGAAAGTTTTTTTAGTCAATTATTTGTAACAAAACAAAGAATGCAAATAAATGAGTTATACATGAATGCAATGAGCAACACTGAGTTTGGCAAATATCATCGTTAAATGACTTTCATTAATAGAAACATAGTCTTGGTACAATAACCAAAGAAAGCCAACTAAACATATGACTTCAGGGTAGTATTGAGGTCAATGATCTCTCTCAAAATCCAAACATTCCTCTCTCCTTCTTCAGAATCATTATCGACACAATCATGAAGTTCAGTAGCGTCTTCTACCAAGAGCTATATCTTCTACGCAACTCCTTGCATCTGATCCTTCCATTGTGCTAACTCATGTTCTTGTCTCCAAATGGTGTAGGCAGCGAAATGTAGTTGCTCCAAACTTGGCACTGGGCGTACTTGAATTGCTCCCCTAAAGCTTGCCACATGATCCTTGTGCTTGAAAAGATACTTCTCCAAACACTTAACCTGATCCTTCAAGGCTTCATTTTGGTGACGTTCTTTTTCGAGGTGCCTAGAGTGAGAAGTGTGCAGGTTCTTCATTTACTATGTTAAAGTGAGCACCTGGTCCCTGTTCTCACAATACATCCTTTTATAATTCTCAGCTCTCATTTTCTCCTCCCTGAGTCGGAGCTCTAACCCTTCGTCTGACCCACCTTCCACAACTCTTTTGCTCTTGTTTAGCCTCTTGAGTTTCTGAATCTCTTCATTTTCTAACTTGAGTTCAAGTTCCAAATCATCCTTTCTCTTTTGTAGACCTTTAACCACTCCTTCAAACTGTATTTTCTCCAACTCAAAATAGAATCTTTCTTGGCAAACTCTCTCTCCGAGCTTGAGATACCTCTCTTGCTCCTCTTCTAGCTGTTTTCTCATCAACTCGACTTCTGTAGAAAGTGTGGCCAACCTCTCTTCCATTGACCTTTTTCTATCATGATTCAATTGGGGAATGTTGTCATTGACGTGGCTGAATCTCCATGTCTAGTATTCGGGAGTGGTCATGTGGGTAGCATTCATGACTCAGACTCGTCTCGCGTTGTTCCAAGCCAAAGAAACATTGTACACCACTGCCTTGTGGCCTTTTTCCTTGTCATAATTCATATTGAACTCATTCAAACCCTTGGTAGCAGGTACGAATTGCTTCGAGCTATACTGTCTTAAAACCATAAGAGGAGCATAAGTAGTGTGCCCTTAAAGTCCAAGTAATGGCACCCAAGGGTGTATCTCGCAGCTATAGAGGATACTCCTTGCAGAAAGCCACGGAGCCCTCAAACTATATCTTCCTCTTTTAGGTTGCAAAGAACATCTACCCAAACTTCCTCACATCTTCGGGTGGGCCAATCTTTCTTTTGCAGAAAATTTTCTAATGGTGAAAAATTGCCATTGTAGAGAGGTTTTGAGAAGTTAGCATCCGACCATAGGTGACTATAGAACCATACCGTCAAAAGCTGTGGACAACCATGAAAACGACCCCCGCCATGCTTCCAGTAAAACCACAGAGATCAGAAAGTTTTTGCTAAAAACACATGCATCGGATTGGTCCGCCACTCAAACGGTCAAACAGGTCCAACACTGCCGGATCAATTAGCCCTCTTGCTCGGGGAAAAAACACTAACTGAACTCGGCCTACCAGATGTACGAAAGCTAGGGATAGAATCCCATCCCACTTGAGATACTCCTTACCGTTCCAAGTAGTGATCTGAAGTTCGACCCAAGATTCCAACATGTCCGAGAATTTCTTGAGCTTGCCTCGGAAAGCTTTGTTCTTACTAGGTTTCGAGTACACTCGGGTTTCGTCAATCTTCTCACAGTTTAAAAGGTCTTGATATTCTTCAATCATAGGAGTTAAATAGAAGTTACTGATCGTGAAACAACTATAGGCGGGATTCCAGAACCTCACAAAGGCTTGAAATAGTGCCTGATTCACCAGAACATCTAACAAACATGCAATGTCACCATATTCTCTGCTGAAAGTGCACCTTGTTTCCAAATCCCAACTATTCCATACTATCTTCAGCCCAGAAGTGTCATTGTATTCTGTATTCATAAATGTCTCTGTTTCCAGTGTTGATCTGAACCCGGTAGGGATATTGTCCCCATCATGCAACTGCTCCCCTTCAGACCATATTTGTACGTCGGAGTTCTTTTCATCATTGCTGCGAACTAGGTCTCCCATCAATCTAGCCTTTAACTTCAGACTATTTCCAACTCAATGTGCTCTTTATGATATAACGACAAAATGCAAAACATGAAAGCGAGAAAAGATAAACATAAACAGTTTACACAAAGAAAGAAACCTAACCACATGAGTTCTAGTTCGCTAAGGTTATCCGCATGGCTCTAGTAGGGGTGGGTTTCTTAAATTCTCACACATGGGTTCGGTTCTAATTAAGCGTACCCGAACCTATCTTATTGCCTACTAAGGCAACAAGAACCCAATTCTGGTCCATTATAAGCATGTGAATTGGTTTCAATTCGAGGGAAAGCACGACCTGATGACGCGGAGGGTTGTTCATGTGTCAAAAGGCATGGATTTCGGGAGTGAATTACCAACCCGTGGAGGGCTACTCACGTGGGTATGTGGCGTTTCACTCCCACTTAAGGGAAGGGGCTCAACTATAGAGCTTAATGATATGATGCAACACATGTCGGTGACTCCTTAGAAATTAAATGAAGAATTAATTCGAGGACCACTAATTATCAAAGCCCGTGAAATTTCGATCACATTTTCAAAGAAGAATCGTCTTGGTTTAAATCAATTGAAATCCCAATAATTTTCATCATTTAAAAGTAACAATTTTTCCTTTGGCCTAACACTCTTTTGTTTAAAAAATAAAAACGTCCCCGTGGAGTCGCCACGCTGTAGCGACCTTTTTTTTGAAAGGACAATCGTGTAGATTGTACCTAAATTAGGTGCTACGAATCATCCCCTTAAATCATTAATGAAAATCTTTTAAAAGAATCAGGATTTCTTTTGAAAACCTTAATTTTTGAAAATGATGAAAATTTACAGTTGCCACCAGCCACTTGGGTAACGTAGGCCGGACACCATAAGAAACGAAAGATTCATTGTGAAAGGGTCCGGGAGTTGGTTATGCGTGGGGAAGGATTAGCACCCCCATCACCGCCGAAAATCAGTACCAAAATATTTGTTGCTTTTAAAAGATGAAAATCATTGAAATTTATATTGAATTTAACTCGGAGTTCTTAAATGAAAATTAACCTTGATTGCACGGCCTTTATTGAATTGGTGGATTCAAATTAATTGGACATTTAATTAATAAGGTTGACGATATATCGGACCATAGATTAAACCGACATCCAATAAGCCCGACTGCAGTGTTAATTTATGGTTCGACTTCCGTACGTCACCTTTATGCATGATGCAAGAATTTAAGTATAATGTGATGATTTTGTCAATTCTTAATCCATTTACCTCGGGATGGTAAGGATTAATCCGAATATTTGGTCAACATCCTTTAAGCTCGGACTGTTACGACGCAAATATTGGAATTAATAAGTACCTCCTTTTTACGACTTAGATTAATTAAGAATGCAATTAAGATTAAAGGTTACATGAATGACAATTAAAGCATGATAATTAAAGGCACAAATATAAACACACAAAAGGAAGGCCCAATTTATTAGGAAGCCCAATTAGTGATCTAATTATTGATTAAGTGATTCTAATATTTAATCTTAAATTAATTAGCCTTAAAAAACTAGAAACCCTAAAAATTATGAGAATTAATCTGAAATTTTATGTCAATCTAAACTCGAAATTAATTTTATCCTAAATTAATTAGGAAGTGTTCAATTAATTTTATGAATTTAACATTTGCCTAAATGAGCCAAAAGCAAATTAAAATTCACTAAACTAATTCGAGCCTAAATCTAACTATGGTTCTCAAAACTAATCCTAAATTAACTTAATTAATTTATAGATCATGCCTCTATGAGACGGGCACGCGATCTAAATTAATTAAATTAATTTGTCTAATCTAATTTAAAGGCCTAAGGCCTACCCAAGCTATGCAAGTCCCCCAAAAAAACATAAAATGCCCAAACTAATCTCAACCTAGCAATCTAAGCCCAAAAACAAGTAGGCCCAAACTAAACCAAAATTAAACAAGACAAGCCTAAAGTAACAAGGCCCAAAATACTACAAGAATACATATGGATATCATAAATCTATATTATATGTTATGAAGAAATATTTTATAAACTTTTAAAAAAGGTTACATAATATATACTTTAAATATATAAATTATATGTAAACTTTACAAAACCATTTATCCATATTAAATACCTTCAGAAAACCATATTATACTTTAGAAAAACATAGATATTATAAACTTCAAATCTACATTTATAATATAGATACTATACATTATAGCTTTATAATACTATATTATATACTCCATAAGCTACACATTATACATTAGAAAACTTATAACATATATGTACTTTAATTTTTATAAAATCGTATATATTATAATTAAAAAAGGTTATATATTTGAAGAAAACCATACATTAAATATATGTATTAGAAAAATCCATATGTTATATCTATTATAAAAAACCATATATTATATACACTTACAAGGACTATATATTATATTAGAAACCATATAGTATACAAAGCTATATATATATATATGTGTGTGTGTTATATTATATAGAATTTACATATCACATGATCATATATTATTGAAAAAGCCACATGCTATATATTATATCACACTAAGTAAAAACACATATCAAACCATAAATCAAACACCACTAACAATTAACAAATTAACATGAAAAGTAAAACTAGAAATTAACAAGAAATAACTATGCAAAGTATAAATTAAAATGCATGAAAAAGAATAAATAATAAATTTTAATTTAAACCTAGAAAAGGGACTAAATTGTATAAATTAAAAATTGAGGGCCAAAATTTAAAAACTTAAAAATGGTTAAATAAGGACGAAATTGAAAACAAACAAAAAGTTTTGAAGACCCAGAGCGAGATTTACAAAGGCGGAATGGTTTAGGTTCGTAATTATTCCACGCGGAGGGATCAAAAATGTAATTGGACCATGAAGAAGGACCACATACATAATTATTTTAGGGCGGAGGTCCTTAAAATGTAATAACACCATTAAAACGCTATAACGCTATAAATACCCCTTTTAGTTGAAATTCAGTCCCTTTAGCCATTTTTTCTGTTATAACACACTAGAATTCTCTACATCCACTACCTTAGCTCCCCACTAAGGATTTCAAACAATTTTACTAAAAGATTCTTCCCCTTTTTCTAGGAGAAAACTGTTGCAAAGATCAAAGCTTTGGGTAAACCTTTCTACCCAAAGCTTGATCAAGTTGACTCACTTTACAAGAAAGAATGACAAATAAACAAAGGCCTCTCAAAGGTGCTCACTCACTTTATAATTTGCCCCAATTATAATTTCACTCAACCCAAACCTGAAAGAATGAATTACAAATATGCTCACTCAAGTGGGTTACAAAGGATTTGACTCTAATATGCTAAAAGTGTTGGATTTGTGCTTAAAAGCTTTAGACTTGTTCAATGGATGTTCAATAGTTGTTGTTGTAGCTCTGGAGACTTGATTTATATCCCCTCATTGATTTCTAATCGTTTGGGTGGTTGAGATCATCAATAGAGCCGTTGGAGACCATTTTCCCTGCAATAAATGTTGTTTGGTGACCAATCGTATCGGTACACGAACATCCGTATCGATACCTGTCAAAAGAATAAAGAGCCGTTGTACAAAGGGGTATCGATACGCTTGAAGGCGTATCGAAACGGTCATAGTGTAAAAATAGGGGCGTATCGATACAGATAGGTCGTATCAGTACGGTTTTTGCTTACTGAAATCTGAGGAAAAAGTCTAGTGAAAAATGCATCGGTACGCCTAAGGAGCGTATCGATACGGGTTAACTAAAATTTAAATATTGATGATTCTAATAACTGACAAGGCAACGGTAATAAATTAAATGCAAAGATTTGAAAATCTCAACACCCCGTATCGATACGGTGAAGTCCGTATCGATACTCGTAACCAAGAACACAAACCAGATGAATGTTGTATCGATACAAGACAATCGTATCAATACATTTTTGCGATTAAAATTCCAGTAGTCAAAATTCGTATCGAAATGATAAGAAGCGTATCGATATGCTTGGGCGTTTTTGGTTATTTGAGTATGAAAACACTTAGGAAATTTTGGGGTATTGAGTTTTTAACTTAGAAACAATTTTAGGTTCAAATCCTTGTCATTTTGTGAGAATTTTGAATACTTAAAAATTTATCTAATTTTACAAATTGGTCCTTAAACTCTTTGTTATATCAAAATCAAATATAAGTTTTACAATCTCTCATTTTTAATATAGCAAAACCAAAGTAAATTTTTAAGTAGGTTTAAAATACTTCCCCTTTCTTTAAGACTAAAAGATATATTTTTGAAAAATTTATAAGAGCTCTTTACTTCTCCATCTTTTTGTTAGATCAAAATCAATGGATATAAATAAAGCATGATATAAACATTAAAGGTACTCCAAGAATTAAAGGAAACAACAAAGATATTCATTAAAATTCAAAGCATAGTTCAAAGTAACATAATAAAATCCAACTTAAAACTTAAAAACATATACCAAAGGAAATGAACCAAAACATAAGAGTTCATAACATAAAGACATAGGTGCATAAAACTAATCCTAATATGACATGATATGATATGCAAGATGTCTAAGGAGCGTCTTCATCCTCTTCATCTTCATCATAGGCATGGGTTCCAAAAGATTGTCGTCACTCTCCATGAAAGGCGGTAATAGATATATCCATCGAAGCTTGGCGATTCTTAATGGCAGGAACTTTTTCCCTCAAAAAATGTAAAACGAGTGTCAATAGCGGCAAAACCAGGGGTCATGGTAGTGTCCAAAGATGCAAATTTCCCATCGAGATAAGCCATAAGAGCATCAAGGGAAGGTTGGGCTACCAAAACTTATTGAATAGAACCGCTTGAGGAGCCGCCAATAGATCCAGTTGAACACCACAAGGAAGATCAACATTCTAGATCCATTCTTCATTATAGTATGAAAATTTTGCACGGTGGAGAGAACGATCATCGATTGTTCCGGTGAGAGATTCGACAACATCACAAAAGCAATCAATTCCAATCTTGTGAAAAAAATAGCTCAAAGCAGTGCCATAGGTGAAGGATGAAACAAGAGTTGTATGACAGTTTTGCACAAGGAAAACGATCTCCGCAAATATAATTTGAGCAAGGTTTGGACGCTTACCCTCACGAAAGCAATGGATCCAAAAGTCATCAACTTGACGGATCGTAGAGAATTTTCCACCAGATGGGCGAAACCACCAAGTGATCATGACGTGAAGGATGCGAACATGAGCATCCAGTACGATCACAGAGCCACCAAGAACATGTCCCAAAGAGTCCTCATTATTAATTCCCGCACCTCAAAACCCAAAATTTTTTTGCTAAAACCGAAGAATCAATTTGAAATTTCTTTCTCATAAGATAAGATTCGATAGCAACAACTTCGGATCTATCTTGATTATAAGCACACCGAGCATTTAAGTAAAAAATAAGGACAGGATTTTGGTATAAAATTACGGGTAAGGCTAAAAATTGCATGAACTTCTATTGTTGCATCAACTCAAGATATTTAAATTGAAATCTTTCAGAAGACAAGAAAGGGATCTAAACAATGCGCTCATGGCAGATTTTAAAACCTTGATAATGTTTAAAACGTTCCATAGCAATTGGAAATCTTGGCTCATTAAAACAATTTTAGAAAATATGGGTGAGGTTGGGTCTATTACCATTAATTTCGAGATTTTGATTAGGAGGATTGGAACTAGATGCCATATCTTTTCTTTGTCTTTTCTTAGGACCCATGGTAATAACCTGAAATCAAAATCAAACCAAAAACTGTGTATGCATAAACATCACACTCAATCCAATAATTAATCCAATGATCAAGGTATTGTAAAAACCTATATCAGATAGTTTAAAATCATATACAAGTATAAAAAGAATTTTTATAAAAAGAAAACTAAAAAACAGAGTTGAAAATGTACGATATAATTTTATATTCGAACAAAAAATCGGATTTGAAAAAAATTTTACAAAATTTTTGAAAAACAGATCATATATATACTAAATATATAAATTTAAAAAATGTATAAATAATAACAAAATTAAAAAATAAAGAAAAGAAGTTTATACCTTGAGTATGAGATTATGGATGAATGAGGTGATGATGATGCACAAATCTTGATGATTTCGTTAGGGTTTGATGAATAACCAAAAACCATCAGAAGTTTTGAAGAATTGTGTGAAAAAACAAGAAGGTTTGAGAGGTTTTTATAGAGGAAAAACATATCTAGGGTTTGAAAGTTTTGATTAAAGTAGGAAAACCCCTTTTAATGACTCATTTAAAGACCACCAGCTACGCGTACCGATATGCCACCTGTGCGTATCGAAACACCGTACTGAAATGGTTTTTAGCCGTTCCGATACGCGACACCGTACCAGTACAGGTTTACATGTACCGAAACTATCTCATGATACCCGTACTGATAGACGTTACCCCATATCGGTACCCCTATGCCAAAAATGTCATTTTTGGCTTCAAGGTGCTCAAAAATTCGAACTTAATCAGAATTCATGCAAATGATATATGAACATCATGTATGAGCTACAACAGATGCATACTCCCCCTAGCAACAAGCATAGATGCATATATGAGCCAAAATACATAAGCAAAGCAATAATCCAAATTCAAGCATAATTTTAAGACCAAAAAGGCTCTAAGGCTCAAGAAAGGCTAGTTAAACCTAACTCTCTCCTAAGAGACCAAAAACACTCTTTGTCTAAAGGTTTGGTAAAGATATTCGCTAATTGATTTAAGGTGTCTACATATTCTAGAACAACATCATTTTTCAATACATGATCTCTAATGAAATTATGTCTTATCTCTATGTGCTTGGTTCTAGAATGTTGGATGGGATTCTAAGTGAGACATATGGCATTAGTGTTGTCACACTTAAGAGGGATGGTACCTACATCAATTCCATAATCTAAAGTTGTTGCTTCATCCAAAGGACTTGAGCACAACAACTTCCGGTCGATATACAATGTTGGACGGGATTCTTAGTGAGACATATGGAACTAGTGTTGTTAAACTTAAGAGGGATGATACCTACATCAATTCTACAATCTAAAAGTTGTTGCTTCATCCAAAGGACTTGAGCACAACAGCTTCCGACCGATATATATTATGCTTCAGTGGTAGAGAATGCTACACTATTTTGTTTCTCAGAAAACCAAGATATGAGCATACTGTCTAGGAATTGACAAGTACCGAAGGTACTTTTTCTATCTATCTTACAACCTCCATAATCCGTATTCGAAAAAGCATGCAAATCAAAGGAGGAATCTATAGGATACCAAAAACCTAAACAAGGTGTGTCTCTAAGGTATCTAAAGATTCTCTTAACGACTATAAGGTGTGATTCTCTATGACCAGCTTGAAATCTAGCACACAAGCAAACACTAAACATTATATTCGGTCTACTTATGGTAAGATAAAGCAAATATCCTATCATGGAACGATAAAACTTTAAATCAACACACTTACCTCCTTCATCTTTGTCAAGCTTTGTAGAAGAGCTCATCGGTGTGGCTTGAGGCTTCACATTATCCAATCAAAACTTCTTGAGCATGTCCTTGATGTACTTATCTTGATTGATAAAGATGTCATCCTTTCTTTTTTTGATTTGGAGTCCCAAGAAGAATGAGAGCTCTCCCATCATGCTCATCTCAAACTCACCTTACATCAACTTAGCAAATTCTTGGCAAATCAATTCATTAGTAGAACCAAAAATGATATCATTAACATAAATTTGAACTACTAAGATGTCTTTGCCTTTTCTTTTAATGAAGAGTGTAGTGTTCATCTTTCCTTTTTCAAAACCTTTTTCAATTAAAAAGTTTGATAATCTTTCATACCAAGCTCTAGGAGCTTGTTTCAAACCATATAAAACTTTTGTAAGTTTAAAAACATGGTTTGGGTACTTCTAATCTTCAAAACTGGATGGTTGTTCTACATACAATTGTTCATTAATAAAACCATTTAGAAAAACACTTTTTACATCCATTTGAAAAAGCTTGAATTCATGATAATATGCAAATGTAAGAAGCATCCTAATAGCTTCCATTCTAGCTACGAGTGCATAGGTTTAATCAAAATTGATTCCTTCTTCTTGAGTGTAACCTTGAGCAACAAGTCCAGCCTTGTTTCTCACTGTGTTACCACTCTCATCTAGTTTGTTTCTAAAAACCCATTTAGTTCCTATGGTAGACTTATTATTAGGCCTATCAACTAGTGTCCAGAATCGACTTCTCTCAAATTGATTTAACTCCTCTTGCATAGCCAATATCTAATAATTATCTTTTAATGCTTCTGTAATCACTAATTTCGTCCGGGGTATTAATCTATTGTTAAAATTTTGTAATAAAGGGGCTTTGTTTAATTTTAACTGGTCTACGCTATATATGTACATGATTATCTTTAAAACCCAAAAAAATTTAACTACTAGTGCCAACTTTAATTAAATATTTATGTACCTATCATATTTTTGTTATAGTATGTTATTGTTCATTTAAAAAAAACCCCAAAATAGTATTAGTGTATTATATTTTTTTGTGTTATTTTATTACTATATCCTTTATATATAGTATGGCTATCATTAGTGACTATTAGCGATATATATATGTTGTTAGTTCTCTTTTACCTATTATCGTTTGTAATAGTATTATTAGTTTATATTGTTAAAATCAGAAAAACAAAACAAAAAATATATAAATACTAAGATAGTTTAAATTAAAAGCTTAATGTTAAATAGAAACCCAACTTGCATAAATAAATCAGCCCATAAATAATTAGAGTCCATTTACAATGTTATAAAATCCAAAAATTAAATACAATATATGCCCGATAGGCCCAATTTCTAGTTAAACACTTAACCCTAATCAATCTGCCTTCCTTGTACAGCTGCCTAATGACCGTTGGATCTAGTGGTTGGGATCGAGCCAAAGAAGGCCCCCCAACCGACCATCTCTGCACCAGCAAGGATGAAACTAGTCCCCCCTCTCCTCCAGCAGCCACATGCGCAAGGAAACAAAAATCACCCGATTATCAGAAATATTCCAGGAGGCAAACAAACATTTTCAGGATTATGAGATAAATACAAACAAAATTACACAAAGGCAACCAATCACTGTTTTTCGTTCTTTTTATATATATAAATTCAATGTAATTCAGGTTATATATAGAAACGAACACTAATCAATTGTACAAGGAGAGTATTCAAGAATCAATAGAAAAAAGCGTTTTCAGAGTTTTTTTTTCTTTTTTTCGAATCAAAAGGCAAAACAGAGGGGATATTCAACAATAAATACAAAGGAAGGAAATTTTTGAGTTTTTACTGACCTCATGGTTCAAATATAAAAAAAAGGAAAAAATGAGAAAAGAAAGGGAAACTTTACTTTCAGATTTCAGCAGTTTCCGGCGACTCTAACGCCGAATCCCAACGGTGGACAGAGAGCCCACGTCCCGGTGAGCAACATAGTTTGATTTTGGCTCGATCCAACAGTGGAGCATGTAGATCGGCGGCGAAAACGTCAATGCACTCAAGGGCTTACCCACTTCCAGCTTTTGGCGTTTTTCGGTGACCAAAACCTCCGACGGACGATCCAAACGATGTAGGGTCGGTCATCCCGACGAGGAGAATCACATAGTTCAGAAGAAGTCGAACGGGTGGCGAGAAGAAGTCGAACGGGTCAAGGCCATTTTTGCAAAGATCAGGCATTTTTCTTGTAAACCTAGTCCGATAGGAAGAAAGGGGAGGCCGAGAGGACTCTGCCGGCGGTCTTGCTTCACCGAGAAACATACCAAAACGGCGGTGACGGCGTAGAGACTCCGGCGTCTAAGGCTTGTTTGAAGGGAGAGGGTTTTCTCTTGTTTTGTTTCAGGGGTGATAAAAATGGGAATGAACCATTAGGGTTAACCCCTTTTGTCAACTGACCAACGCACCGAACCCGGACCCGGTTGTTGACCTGGTCCACTCAGGCAAAACCGCTCCAACCAACAGCCCACATCCGTTTACAGCCCAATTGTATTGGGCTTGGTACATTCTCCTCCTTAATATCACTTTTGGATCCTGGTTTTATTGATGTTGGGCTCTCCTCTTTTTTCATTTAGTTGTATGTGTAATCACTCATTTTCGCTTGTAAATACATATTAGTATTGCATGTATATTTATTATATTATATGCATGAATGTTACTAATATATATATAAGGTGTGGTGTGTGCATGTATATTATAAGCTATGTATGTATACGTATTAAGGGTGTATGTATGTCGCGTATATATCTATTTAGTACGAGTGTATTTGTTTAATGTGTATAGATGTTAAGTCAATTATGTGTATGATTATACGTACGTATGCTAGAATGTTATATTAATGTTTGTATAATATAAGTATACGTTTGCGTATGTATGTGTATTGCTATTATAATACTAATTATATTATTATTAATGGGCTGATATAAAATGAAATCCAAAAAATTTAAATATATTAAACCCAAATAAAAATGAAGTCCAAGTCCAATTACAAATAAATTACAAGGCCCGGTTGGCCCAAACCCAAACCTTATCTAATTACAATTATGGTGTGCGGTGATCAGGGGGCCGTTGGATCAAGATCTGATCCAACGGCCACGATCCAACCAAGAAGTCAAAAATATCGCCACCGCGTGTTCCACACGTATGGACCGCTCGAGTGCCACGCGGGTCCACGCTTTGATATCCCACGCCGGCGTATGATCCACGCGTTTTGACTCCTCGATCGCGCGGAGCTCCACGTGGCAAGATCCGGAGCCGCCTCATCAAATCGAGGCTTCATCCAGCCGTTCGTCCTTCAAGCCATCTCGGCCGTTAGAGATCGATCTAACGGTCGAGAACGATCCGTCACCGGCGAAACACCCATACCGCCACCATGCCGATATTCAACCATCGTGCTCAGAGCATGCCAAATACAACAAGCAACAAGTTGTCAGTCCATATCTGAAAAAGCAAGATGCAACTTGTACAAAACAAAGAATGATATATATGAAACGGGGACTTTGGTAACAAAGGAGAGAGTTGTAACCGAGGGGGTAACACAAAAAAAAACAGAGAGTGGTAACAGAGATCTTGTAACACAAAAACTGAAAGTTGTAACCATTCAAGTGATAATCGAAAGAAAAGTCCAGTGGTAAATACTCGTTTCTCTTTTTTATTTTTGCATGCATATACAAAAGAGGTAAACAAAAAAAGAGGGAGAGTCGTCTTACCGTCGCCGTTTGTGGGTCTTCCCTCCTCAGTAACAAGCCTTTCGGCTTTCCCCAAGCCAGATACGGTGAACTGAAGGGAAGAGGAGACCCCTTGTAGTTTCGTTTTGGGTTTAAAACATGGTTTTTTTCGTTTCGTATTTCCTAGATCTAGGGCGAGTAGAGGTGTATCCTCTGAATCCAACCTCGGATTCGTGTCGAGGATGAAAAGGGGGTCATTTTGGTGTGTTTTGGAGGCTCGTCGGCGACGGTTAGCGGCGGCCGGCCGCCGGATTCTCGGTTTTACAGGGGATATTTGAGAGAAAATAAGAACGGGGCTGGGGTTATGAAAACTGAAAAATGAAACAAAGAAGGGGAAAATGGGTTTCGGTCTAAAAATAGGCTTTTTATAGTTATTATTATTTTTGAAATGGGTAAATCACACACTTAATCCCCCCACATTTTCAATATTTTCGTTTTTGTCTTGCCGCATGGTATAATTACAATCCAGTCCCCCTGATATTTCAAAATCTTGTAATCCAGTCCCTAAATTACACCGAATCATTTTTCAAATGGTAAAATTACGCCTTTAGCCATCCCGCGTTTTTGAACTTTTCATTTTGGGTCTGCCCCTTGGTCTAATTACAGTTTTGATCCTTTTAGGTTCTGTTTGTTTCGCATTTTCGTCCCTAAATTACATATTATTGTTCTTTAATTTCTGCCACTGACTTTTATTTTTCTTTCATTCCAGTCATGTTTCTTTGTAAATACTCATGTTCGTATTATAATCGTATATGTTGATGTATTCTATTATTTTATTTTATGTCCCTCGTATATGCCTCGTATTTTATGTTTAAATGTATATGTGTATTAAGCTTACGATAATTATATATTTTTTATCCGGTTATTCGTATTAAAGCATGTTATGTTCTATTTGACTCAATGAACGGCATGTTCTTGTATTTTTGTACGTATTATATGTTTTCTTGGCTTTTAGGTTACGTGTTAGTGTGTCTTCTTTTTTTATGTATAATATATTGTTCCATATATGTTGAAATATGTTTTATTACTAGCATGTATGTCTTTTTTTGAATATTTGTTCGCCTATATACGTAATTATTCCCGCTTGTTATTCGACTTGTTAAAGTTGTTTTTATCTATTATTTAGATTAATATGTATATATGCATGTTTTAGTCTAGTATATTATTTATGTTAGATTAGTATTCTGTTATGTCAATATTTATTGCATTTAAATATTTTGCCATGTTTTATATTTTTGCCACTAAGATTGCATATCGAGATATAAATTGTTAATACGGTGCCCTTTTATCCGAGCGTAAACGGGGCCAGTATCAGGCGTAGTGATAGTGGTTGGGCGTTTATTCTCGGATAACGGGGCCCTTAAAATTTATTCGCAATTATGACTGAATTTTAAAATAATCATCACTTTAATCTGGAAAATCCAATATTAATAAAGCGGTAATTATTAAAGTACCAATTTTGGGCGGTGTGGGGGTGCTAATCCTTCCCCATCCGTAACCGACTCCCGAACCCTATCTTTTTGAATCTCTGGTTTTATGGTGTCCGGCCTACCTAAGTGGTCGGTGGCGACTCCATTTTTTTAATGCGGTTTCTTTTAAAACCCCACGGAATAAATATTTTATATCCAAAAGATTCACAAACACCTTTCAAACACCTTCGAAAACCCACGTTTTTATTTTAGCGATAAAAAGAAGAAGACATCGCTACAGATGGCGACTCCGCTGGGGACAATTTTTGTTTTAAAAAAAAAACAAATTAGAGTCAAGCTTTTAAAATAATTACCGCTTTACTAATATTGGAAGTTTCGGATTAAAGTGACTATTAAATTAACATTCGGTCATAATTGCGCGTTTATTTTAACGCATTTAAAATATGGCATATAAACCCGTCTTTTTAAGTGGGGGGAAAACGCTAATGCTTTCGTGGAGATATCGTTCTCCCGTATGGGCCTAGCAAGTACCTTCGGGGCTTGAGTACCTTATGCTTTCGTAAGGATATCGTTCCTTAAAGACGGGCATAAGCGAATGGGTCCCTCGAATTGAACCCGTTGAAAGGAGACTATAATGGGTGATGATCGGGGCCTTGCTACTCTTAGTAGAGGACAGCAAGGACAATTCGGGTACCTCCTAGCACCAACACTGCATGTAGAGAACATAGAAACCCACCCTGTTAGAGCCATGCGGATAACCTTAGGTGTTTTAGACGAGATAAATAGGGTTGTTTTGTGTGTTTATTCTGTTTAATTTTGTCCTTTTATTTACATATTTATTAATTTTATCCGGTACTGACTTGTTTTCTTTTCGCTTTTGTTTTTTTTTTCATACATCATGCATTTGCATCACATAAAGGTACTGGATCAAGTGGTTTGCCTGATCAGAAAGTCTTTCACCATGGAAAAAAGGTGTCTTAGGAAAGAAGAGCTTAATTTGTCAGTCAGACATTGGTCAGAGGTCAACCAGAAAATCCAAGGGGACAGTTTGCCGAACGAACGCGTAATAACAGGATACACCTATGTGAGTCTCCAACAGAACGACTTATGGGATCTTCAAAGCATTTGGGAAAGATGGGACCGAAGACTACAAGTCTTGTTCTGCAATAGTTATGGCGACATCGCACAGCTGTTATATGTTCGGATTAACCAGCCCCTACTCCGAGCTATATTCCGCCTGAATCCGACTTTTTGTCGCTTCACCTTCAATGGGCAGGACATGATGCCTACGGTAGAAGAATACACTCGCTTTACTTAACCAACCGTAAAAATATTCAGAAGATTGGATCTACGTGAAACCTCCGAGGAATCAGAATTACACTGCGAAACTCAAAACCTTTGCGGGAATGAGTGACGATTGGGTTAGTGGCCTCCTTCAAATCCGAGGAGACAATACAGTCTTTGCATGGGAAAGTATTCGGGACATCATACCGACACATCCGCATTTAGGCAAAGAAAATGGACTTGTTCGCTTTAGGAATATATGGCTTGGTGATCTTTCTAAGAGTACTCGGGAACATTGACATAGCCATTCTGGATTTGTTTGAGCGGGTGAAACGGAAAGTAAACCCAGTACCAGCAATCTTGGTCGAGACTTTCATTTCCTTAAATGCTAGCCGGAAACATGAAGAATAACGTTTTCGAGGATGCACACAGCTGTTACAAGTATGGATTCAGAGTCACATGTGGAAGACGCCGACGAGGGTCCTGCCGGGGATATCCTTCCAAGGTTTTTCGCATTTACGGGAATACTTAGCAAAGGAATGGCGAGAGGATTTGAAAACAAAAATGTGGACCAGTTTCTTCAGAAACATTCAAGATGAAGACATAGCATGGAGGGTCTTATGGCTCGGTAAAGTTAATTATTTTCTATACAGTTGTGGTGACTTTAACTAGCTGATGATGTTGGGATTGCATGGAGGGATCGCCTGTGCTCCGCTTTTAGTGTCTCGGCAGTTCGGATCACGACAGTTCATTCCCAATACCGCCGGATTAAGTCAAACTGAATTTCTTTTCAAAGGGGAGTTCAAAGGAAAAATTCGCACCATCATGAGGGCCAGGGATCATTGTTACGGATCGGGGTGGAAGGAGATACCAAGCACATGACTACCCCGATTACGATCTTTGGAGACGTTTGAGGGTTAATAATGTGATTCCCGAATCGATCAAGGACCAGCAAGGTGTCACTCGAAGAGCTTACAAGGGTGGTACCGTCTGCGGTCCGACATCTTAAGGAATGAACTCGAAGAAGTTAAAAGGAAAATGGACATCCAACAGACCCAACATGCTAGCGAACTCTATAAAGCAAGCTTAGAGGTTGACGAGCGAGACGGGATCATTAGGCAATTGAAGAAATTAAATGCAGATTTGAGCGACAAGAACACTCTTTATAAAAAGATGCCCTTCTATTACAAGCAAAAAATACGTAAGGCGGCCGAGTCAGTTCATAGCTGTGGAAAGAGAAAGATTGAACGGCATCCGTTTGGTGGAAGAAGAACGAGAAATCAACAAGAGAGCGATCGAGAAAGAGATAGAAAGCTGCCGTTTGGCTATGGAGGAAGAAAAACGGTCCGCCAAGAAGGCCATTGATCAAGAGAAAGAAATATTCAGGCTAGAAATCAGCAAGGGAAAACAAGCTGTCCAGCATGAGAGAGAAAGCGTCGCCGTATGGAAAAGAAAGTCCATGAGTAGTCGAAATAGACTGTTAGAGATGCAAAAACTGTACGATGACACTATTCAAAGTCTGGAGCAAAGCTAAAGTCAGAATGGCGAATTGAAAGAAAAAGTGGCGGAAGTTGAACACTCACTTCGAATGTACTGCCGCAAGAATAACTTCGCTGAGCTGCAAGAAAGAGAACGCGAAGTGGGTGTTTTACGAGCACGAATGAGTCCTCGAAGCTACCGCTTGAGGATTACAAGGAAAGAATTAATGTGTTCGAGGAGGCTGCAGCAGGAGGGGACACCTATTGGCAGAAGAGACTACGCGACGCTGCTCGAATGGTACAGGACAGGGACCAGTATTACGCAAACCTAATGGTGGATATACAGCGAGTCGCCAGGCATATGAATGATTTGGTTGTCGAGGCTGAGACACTCCGACCTTTCATAGCCCCGGAATGGAAGAAGCTCCCGTGTTCCTCAAGCTGCTCGGGGCAATTGGAAAATTAGGAGATAGAGCTAGAGCCTATCTATAGGACTCGTGTTGTTGTTAGATCTTTTGTATTAGGGATCTTTACTTTGTAATACGAACTTTGTTGTAATCTAGACCCTTTAATTCCAAAGAAGTAGTTCAAAAGGTGATTACCAGTGAATCGATACCTTATCTGCATACATTCTTGCATTTGCATCATAACATTCGCATCATTATACATGCATTTATTTTTTGCAACCATATTAACAATATGAATATTGTGGCGTTGTGTGTAGTTAACCCGCAATCATTCATCACCCATACTTTACCCGTCTACAAAGAAAGCTCATGGAAGAAAGGATAATCAGTCTAGAAAGAGGGCAAAGATAGCTCGAGACAAGGCTTGAAGAGGCCCAGAGAAGCCTTAGTGATCAGATTGCGCGATGCAAACATCTATAGTATCGACATAACCGCATTCTTGGGCAAAGAGTCTTGGAAAAAGAGTGGAAGGAGAAAATGTTCAAGAGCCAGAAGGAACCCCGGCTCACTACAAGGTTCAACCAACTGCACCAAACCAGGCTAGGAAGGTGTATATTGACCCTGCAGGAATGTCTTCTAGCTTTCAAGTAGGGGCACCTGAGACTCAACCCCTCGATACTGAAGCACTCTATGAAGAAGAAGTGCCGGACCTGAACATGGTCGAAAGAATCGGAATGAGGTAGAAAAAGTGGGAGGAAAGATTTACCTCATGGAGGAAAAATTTAAAGCGTTACAATCAAATGAAGAATCGAAATGACGCTAGCGACTTAAGTCCCTGTGTCCGATCTTGTCCTACCGCCAAAATTTAAAACGCCAGAGTTCGATAAATACGATGGAACCACATGTCCTTCTCGCACATAACAATGTACTGTAGAAAAAAATGTGGTCATTTTGGAGAGAAGTAGCAAATGGTAAAATGAAATCACGCCATTATTTGTCAATCCCACTCTTTTCGCTTTATTAATAACACAACGAACTTTTCATTTTCGGACTTAATCACACACTTAATCCCCCGCGTTTTCAATATTTTTGTTTTTGTCTTGCCTTTATAATTACAATCCCAATTTGATTTTCAAAATCTTGTAATCCAGTCCCTAAATTACACCGAATCAGTTTTCAAATGGTAAAATTGTTCTTTAGCCATCCCGCGTTTTTGAACTTTTCATTTTGGGTCTGCCCCTTGGTTTAATTACGCTTTGATCCTTTTATTTTTTGTTTCATTTTCGTCCCTAAATTACAATTATTGTTTCTTTGTAAATACTCTTTTATTTTTCTTTCATTTTAGTCCTGTTTCTTAAATAATCGTATAATGTTGATGTATTTCTATTGTTTTATTTTATGTCCCTCGATATGCCTCGTATTTTATGTTTAAATGTATATGTGTATTAAGCTTACGATAATTATATATTTTTTATCCTAAGTATTCGTATTAAAGCATGTTATGTTCTATTTGACTCGTAAACGGCATGTTCTTGTATTTTTGTACGTATTATATGTTTTCTTGGCTTTTAGGTTACGTGTTAGTGTGTCTTCTTTTATGTATAATATATTGTTCCATATATGTTGAAATATGTTTTATTACTAGCATGTATGTCTTTTGAAATATTTGTTCGTCTATATACGTAATTATTCTTGCCTTGTTATTCTGACTTGTTAAAGTTGTTTTTATCTATTATTTAGATTAATATGTATATATGCATGTTTTAGTCTAGTATATTATTTATGTTAGATTAGTATTCTGTTATGTCAATATTTATTGCATTTAAATATTTTGCCATGTTTTATATTTTTGCCACTAAGATTGCATATCGAGATATAAATTGTTAATACGGTGCCCTTTTATCCGAGCGTAAACGGGCGATGTCGAGCGTAGTGATAGTGGTTGGGCGTTTATTCTCGGATAACGGGCCCTTAAAATTTATTCGCAATTATGACTGAATTTTAAAATAATCATCACTTTAACTGGAAAATCCAATATTAATAAAGCGGTAATTATTAAAGTACCAATTTTGGGCGGTGTGGGGGTGCTAATCCTTCCCCATCCGTAACCGACTCCCGAACCCTATCTTTTTGAATCTCTGGTTTTATGGTGTCCGGCCTACCTAAGTGGTCGGTGGCGACTCCATTTTTTTAATGCGGTTTCTTTTAAAACCCCACGGAATAAATATTTTATATCCAAAAGATTCACAAACACCTTTCAAACACCTTCGAAAACCCACGTTTTTATTTTAGCGATAAAAAGAAGAAGACATCGCTACAGATGGCGACTCCGCTGGGGACAATTTTTGTTTTAAAAAAAAAACAAATTAGAGTCAAGCTTTTAAAATAATTACCGCTTTACTAATATTGGAAGTTTCGGATTAAAGTGACTATTAAATTAACATTCGGTCATAATTGCGCGTTTATTTTAACGCATTTAAAATATGCATATAAACCCGTCTTTTTAAGTGGGGAAAACGCTAATGCTTTCGTGGAGATATCGTTCTCCGTATGGGCCTAGCAAGTACCTTCGGGGCTTGAGTACCTTATGCTTTCGTAAGGATATCGTTCCTTCGTACGGGCATAAGCGAATGGGTCCCCCTGAATTGAACCCGGTTGAAAGGAGACTATAATGGGTGATGATCGGGGCCTTGCTACTCTTAGTAGAGGGGCAGCAAGGACAATTCGGTACCTCCTAGCACCAACACTGCATGTAGAGAACATAGAAACCCACCTGTTAGAGCCATGCGGATAACCTTAGGTGTTTTAGACGAGATAAATAGGGTTGTTTTGTGTGTTTATTCTGCTTTAATTTTGTCCTTTTATTTACATATTTATTAATTTTATCCGTCTTGACTTGTTTTCTTTTCGCTTTTGTTTTTTTCATACATCATGCATTTGCATCACATAAAGGTCTTGGATCAAGTGGTTTGCCTGATCAGAAAAGTCTTTCACCATGGAAAAAGGTGTCTTAGGAAAGAAGAGCTTAATTTGTCGATCGGACATTGGTCGAGGTCAACCAGAAAATCCAAGGGACAGCTTTTGCGAACGAACGCTGCGTAATAACAGGATACACCTATGTGAGTCTCCAACAGAACGACTTATGGGATCTTCAAAGCATTTGGGAAAGATGGGACCGAAGACTACAAGTCTTGTTCTGCAATAGTTATGGCGACATCGCACAGCTGTTATATGTTCGGATTAACCAGCCCCTACTCCGAGCTATATTCCGCCTGAATCCAGCTTTTTGTTGCTTCACCTTCAATGGGCAGGACATGATGCCTACGGTAGAAGAATACACTGCTTTACTTAACCAGAAAAATATTCAGGAAGATTGGATCTACGTGAAACCTCCGAGGAATCAGAATTACACTGCGAAACTCAAAACCTTTGCGGGAATGAGTGACGATTGGGTTAGTGGCCTCCTTCAAATCCGAGGAGACAATACAGTCTTTGCATGGGAAAGTATTCGGGACATCATACCGACACATCCAGACGAGGCAAAGAAAATGGACTTGTTCGCTTTAGGAATATATGGCTTGGTGATCTTTCTAAGAGTACTCGGGAACATTGACATAGCCATTCTGGATTTGTTTGAGCGGGTGAAACGGAAAGTAAACCCAGTACCAGCAATCTTGGTCGAGACTTTCATTTCCTTAAATGCTAGCCTAAAACATGAAGAATAACGTTTTGAGGATGCACACAATTTATTACAAGTATGGATTCGAGTCACATGTGGAAGACGCCGACGCGAGGTCCCGCCGGGATATCCTTCCAAGGTTTTTCGCATTTACGGGAATACTTAGCAAAGGAATGGCGAGAGGATTTGAAAACAAAAATGTGGACCAGTTTCTTCAGAAACATTCAAGATGAAGACATAGCATGGAGGGTCTTATGGCTCGGTAAAGTTAATTATTTTCTATACAGTTGTGGTGACTTTAACTAGCTGATGATGTTGGGATTGCATGGAGGGATCGCCTGTGCTCCGCTTTTAGTGTCTCGGCAGTTCGGATCACGACAGTTCATTCCCAATACCGCCGGATTAAGTCAAACTGAATTTCTTTTCAAAGGGGAGTTCAAAGGAAAAATTCAGACCATCATGAGGGCCTGGGATCATTGTTACCGGATCAGGGTGGAAGGAGATACCAAGCACATGACTACCCCAGATTACGATCTTTGGAGACGTTTGAGGGTTAATAATGTGATTCCCGAATCTGATCAAGGACCAGCAGTGTCACTCGAAGAGCTTACAAGGGTGGTACCGTCTGAAGCCGACATCTTAAGGAATGAACTCGAAGAAGTTAAAAGGAAAATGGACATCCAACAGACCCAACATGCTAGCGAACTCTATAAAGCAAGCTTAGAGGTTGACGAGCGAGACGGGATCATTAGGCAATTGAAGAAATTAAATGCAGATTTGAGCGACAAGAACACTCTTTATAAAAAAGATGCCCTTCTATTACAAGCAAAAATACAGAAGGCCGGCCGGAGTCAGTTCATAGCTGTGGAAAGAGAAAGATTGAACGGCATCCGTTTGGTGGAAGAAGAACGAGAAATCAACAAGAGAGCGATCGAGAAAGAGATAGAAAGCTGCCGTTTGGCTATGGAGGAAGAAAAACGGTCCGCCAAGAAGGCCATTGATCAAGAGAAAGAAATATTCAGGCTAGAAATCAGCAAGGGAAAACAAGCTGTCCAGCATGAGAGAGAAAGCGTCGCCGTATGGAAAAGAAAGTCCATGAGTAGTCGAAATAGACTGTTAGAGATGCAAAAACTGTACGATGACACTATTCAAAGTCTGGAGCAAAGCTAAAGTCAGAATGGCGAATTGAAAGAAAAAGTGGCGGAAGTTGAACACTCACTTCGAATGTACTGCCGCAAGAATAACTTCGCTGAGCTGCAAGAAAGAGAACGCGAAGTGGGTGTTTTACGAGCACGAATTGAGTCCCTCGAAGCTACTGTTGAGGATTACAAGGAAAGAATTAATGTGTTCGAGGAGGCTGCAGCAGGAGGGGACACCTATTGGCAGAAGAGACTACGCGACGCTGCTCGAATGGTACAGACGAGGGGACCAGATATTACGCAAACCTAATGGTGGATATACAAATGAGTCGCCAGGCATATGAATGATTTAGCTGCCGAGGCCGAGACACTCCGACCTTTCATAGCCCCGGGAATGGAAGAAGCTCCCGGTTCCTCAAGCTGCTCAGGGCAATTGGAAAATTAGGAGATAGAGCTAGAGCCTATCTATAGGACTCTGTGTTGTAATTAGATCTTTTGTATTAGGGATCTTTACTTTGTAATACTGAACTTTGTTGTAATCTAGACCCTTTAATTCCCAAAGTGGAAGTAGTTCAAAAGGGTGATTACCAGCGGAATCGATACCTTATCTGCATACATTCTTGCATTTGCATCATAACATTCGCATCATTATACATGCATTTATTTTTTGCAACCATATTAACAATATGAATATTGTGGCGTTGTGTGTAGTTAACCCAAGAATCATTCATCACCCATACTTTACCCGTCTACAAAGAAAGCTCATGGAAGAAAGGATAATCAGTCTAGAAAGAGGGCAAAGATAGCTCGAGACAAGGCTTGAAGAGGCCCGGAGAAGCCTTAGTGATCAGATTAACGCAATCATGAACATCTATAGTATCGACATAACCGCATTCTTTGGCAAAGAGTCTTGGAAAAAGAGTGGAAGGAGAAAATGTTCAAGAGCCGAAGGAACCCCGCTCACTACAAGGTTCAACCAACTGCACCAAACCAGGCTAGGAAGGTGTATATTGACCTGCAGGAATGTCTTCTAGCTTTCAAGTAGGGGCACACGAGACTCAACCCCTCGATCTTCAAGCACTCTATGAAGAAGAAGTGCGGACTGAACATGGTCGAAAGAATCGGGAATGAGGTAGAAAAAAAGTGTGGGAGGAAAGATTTACGCCTCATGGAGGAAAAATTTAAAAAGCGTTACAATCAAATGAAGAATCGAAATGACGCTAGCGACTTAAGTCCAGTGTCTCGATCTTGTCCTACCGCCAAAATTTAAAACGCCGGAGTTCGATAAATACGATGGAACCACATGTCCTTCTGCACACATAACAATGTACTGTAGAAAAATGGTGGCCTACTATAAGGACGAAAAGCTACTGATCCATTGTTTCCAGGATAGTCTAACTGGAGCGGCGTTACGTTGGTACACTCAGTTGAGCAAGGCAAATGTTAAGACATGGAAAGATCTATCAAAAGCATTTACTGAGCAATACAAACATGTAACATGCATGATCCCTAGCAGAATTATATTAGAAAATATGGGGCAGAAGTCCAACGAAAGCCTGCGGCAATACGCCCAAAGATGGAGAGAAGTAGCCGCCCAAATCCAGCCACCCATTCCGGAGCATGAAATCACGCCATTATTTGTCAATACTCTGAAAGGGGCACTCTTTGATCGCCTTATTAATAACACAACGCAATGCTTTGCCGACTTAATCAGGACTTAATCACACACTTAATCCCCCCGCGTTTTCAATATTTTTGTTTTTGTCTTGCCGCATGGTATAATTACAATCCCAATCCCCCTGATATTTCAAAATCTTGTAATCCAGTCCCTAAATTACACCGAATCAGTTTTCAAATGGTAAAATTACGCCTTTAGCCATCCCGCGTTTTTGAACTTTTCATTTTGGGTCTGCCCCTTGGTTTAATTACAGTTTTGATCCTTTTAGGTTCTGTTTGTTTCACATTTTCGTCCCTAAATTACAATTATTGTTCTTTAATTTCTGCCACTGACTTTTATTTTTCTTTCATTTTAGTCCTGTTTCTTTGTAAATACTCATGTTCGTATTATAATCGTATATGTTGATGTATTCTATTGTTTTATTTTATGTCCCTCGTATATGCCTCGTATTTTATGTTTAAATGTATATGTGTATTAAGCTTACGATAATTATATATTTTTTATCCGGTTATTCGTATTAAAGCATGTTATGCTCTATTTGACTCGTAAACGGCATGTTCTTGTATTTTTGTACGTATTGTATGTTTTCTTGGCTTTTAGGTTACGTGTTAGTGTGTCTTCTTTTATGTATAATATATTGTTCCATATATGTTGAAATATGTTTTATTACTAGCATGTATGTCTTTTGAAATATTTGTTCGTCTATATACGTAATTATTCTTGCCTTGTTATTCTGACTTGTTAAAGTTGTTTTTATCTATTATTTAGATTAATATGTATATATGCATGTTTTAGTCTAGTATATTATTTATGTTAGATTAGTATTCTGTTATGTCAATATTTATTGCATTTAAATATTTTGCCATGTTTTATATTTTTGCCACTAAGATTGCATATCGAGATATAAATTGTTAATACGGTGCCCTTTTATCCGAGCGTAAACGGGGCCAGTATCAGGCGTAGTGATAGTGGTTGGGCGTTTATTCTCGGATAACGGGGCCCTTAAAATTTATTCGCAATTATGACTGAATTTTAAAATAATCGTCACTTTAATCTGGAAAATCCAATATTAATAAAGCGGTAATTATTAAAGTACCAATTTTGGGCGGTGTGGGGGTGCTAATCCTTCCCCATCCGTAACCGACTCCCGAACCCAATCTTTTTGAATCTCTGGTTTTATGGTGTCCTGCCTACCTAAGTGACCGGTGGCGACTCCATTTTTTTTAATGCTGTTTCTTTTAAAACCCCACGGAATAAATATTTTATATCCAAAAGATTCACAAACACCTTTCAAACACCTTCGAAAACCCACGTTTTTATTTTAGCGATAAAAAGAAGAAGACATCGCTACAGTATGCTTACTTACATATTATTATATCTTAACATTTGTCATGTATATTACATTAGATTATAATATTTAGTTTATGTAATGTGGTTGTTTGATATAATATAAGATATTATGTGTGATATATTGATATAGTTTGATATGTGGTTGTTTCGCGAGATGTACGATTTTCTTTTTTAACATACAATAAATATATATATATATAGTACATGGTTTTATAAATATAATATGTACATATATAAATTTTTGTAATCTATAGTCTTGTGACATATAGTTTTTATTATACGGTATATATATACATATATATATTATAGTTTTTTACAAAATATATATAATATAGTTTTTAAGTGTAATATAGTTTTTATAAGATATACGGCTTATAGTTTTTTTAATATATAATATATAGTTTTTCTTTATTTAATTTATAATATAATTTTAAATATATATATTGTTTTATTATATATAGTATAGAATGTTTATATGGGTGGGCCTTTAGTCATATGCTTAGCTTAAGTAGTTTAGCCCATGTTGTGGTTTGGGCCTTTTGCTTAGTTCAGTTGTTTGGGCCTTTTGTGTTTTGGGCCTAGGTTTAGTTTTAGCTTAATGGGCCTTGGGCTTAGCTGGGCTTTATGTTTATTAAGGCCTTTGGATTAGCTTAGGAATTAATTTAATTATTTTAAGTCGTGTGCTGGTCTCATAGAGGCACGGCTTTAAATTAATTAAATTAATTTAGGATCTGCCTTTTAGAGCCATAGTTAGATTAGGGTTCGAATTGATTTAGTGAATTTAAATTCATCCTTGGCTTATTGGGATAAGTGTTAAGTTCACTAAATTAGTTGGACATTTCTTAATTATTTTTAAGATAAAATCAAATGCGAGTTTAGATTGACTTTTATTTTTAAACCATGGTTAATTAACTCAATTTGCTTTAAATAGTGTTCTTGGCTTATTGGAACACTAGTTTAAAATCGATTGAATTCATTATCATGTTACAAGATAATTCATAATTTGTTAGGGTTTTCTAGTTTTCTTAGGGCTAATTAATTTAGGGTTAATATTAGATTCACCTAATTTGTAACTAGATCACTAATTGAATCTTCTATAACTTGGGCCTTTTAGATCAGGACCTCAGGTGGGCTCTTGTGTATTTATTTTAAAACCTTTTGTTTGACATTCACATTAATTGTCATTCATGTGACCCATATATTTCGAATTAATTAATTTAAATCATAAAAATAAGGTATTCATTAATTTCGATATTTGTGTCATAACAGTCATGCCTTAATGGATGACCAAATATTTGAATTAATTCTTACCGACTCAAGGTCAAATTAAAACTTAGCCAAATCATTACATCATATCTTAATTGCTTGCATCATGCATAAAGGTGACGTGCAGGATTCGAACCATAAACTAACATTGTAGTCGGGCTTATATGATGTCGGTTTAGTTTATGGTTCGATGTTCGTCAACCTTATTAATTAAGTGTCCAATTAATTTGAATCCGCCAATTTGATAAAGCCCGTTCAATTAAGGTTAATTTTCAATTAAGGTCACCGAATCAAATTCCTTTCAATTTCTAACAATTTCCTTCAAATTAAAAGCAAAAAGTATTTGGGTAACGATTTTCGGGCGTGATGGGGGTGCTAATCCTTCCCACACGTAACCAACTCCTGAACCCTTTCAAAACGAATCTTTGGTTTTATGGTGTTCGACCTACCTTATCCAAGTGGCCAGCGACGACTCCAAGTTTTATTGTTTTAAAAAATATTACGACTTTTCAAAGGACATTCCCCTTTTAAACAAATCTTTATAGGACACTTCAAAGTAATTTTCAAAAAAACGTCATCACAGCTTCTTTGATATTTTCAGGCTCAATGCATGAGATAAATGCAACATTGCAAGTATTTTTAAGAGAAAGTCTAGTGGTTACCCCTTTAGATGGATCACCCAAAATCTCACCACCTTTGACATAGTTGAACTCCCTTTTGTATCTCACTTTCCTCTCCTCTAGAGTCATGTTCTTCAAGGCTTATAGAGATAGACCTTGTACTTCTTCTTCTTTGGATGGAACTTCATCTACCTTTGATGATTGCCCACCATCATTGGCTTCAAAAATTCATACATCATCATCATCACAAGAATCTTTCCTTGGAATGAGGTTATCATCGAAAACCACATGAATAAACTCTTCAACTACCAAAGTTCTTTTGTTAAATACTCGATATGCTTTAGAATTTAAAGAATAACCAAAGAAAATAGCTTCATCACGTTTAGAATCAAATTTGCCTAAATTGTCTTTTCCATTATTTAAAACAAAATATTTACATCTAAAAGGATGAAAATAGCTAATGTTAGGCTTTTTGGATTTCAAAATCTCATAAGGATTTTTCTTTAAAATTGGCCTAATCATTACTTGGTTGACAATATAGCAAGCCGTATAAGTGACTTCCGCCCAAAAATACTTTGGCAAATTGTTTTCACAAAGCATGGTTCTAGCCATTTCTTCTAAAGTTCGATTTTTCCTATCAACAACCCCATTTTGTTGAGGAGTGCGAGGAGCGGAAAAATTATGGCTTATACCATTTGAGTTACAAAAATCCTCAAAACCTAAATTTTGAAATTCGGTTCCATGGTCACTTTTAATGTGAGAAATAGAATGACCAACATCATTTTGAGTAATTTTTGAAGTGATGAATTTTTCTAAAGCCTCATCCTTGGTACTTAAAAATAGAACCCAAGTAAATCTAGAGTAATCGTCGACTAAAACAAATGCAGTTAATTTTCCACCCAAGCTCATGGTCCTAATAGGGCCAAAAAGATCCATGTTGATCAATTTTAAAACGCTACTAGTAGAAACATCATTAATAGGTTTGAAAGAGAAAACTTTATTTAGGCATTTTTTTGCACAAGTATCACAAATTTTATCAAGAGAAACTTTATTTTAGGCAAATCTCTTACTAGATCTTTTAAAACCAAAATTTTTAAAACACTCATGCTTGCATGCCCTAGTTTTCTATGCCATAACCATGAGTCATGGTCATCTTTTGCAATAAAACATGTATTTGAAATATGAATGTCATCTAAATGCACCATGTATATGTTTCCTATGTGATGACCAATAAGCACAATTTTGTTAGTTTCAATGTTTATAATTTTGCAACCATTTAAATCAAAAAAAACATTGAAACCTTTATCACAAAGTTGGCTTATGCTTAAAAGGTTATGTTTTGGACCATTGACATATAAAACATTGTCTATAAGGATAGAATAGTGATTACCAATGGAACCAATTTCTTCAATGTGGCCTTTAGAGTTGTTACCGAAAGTCACTACTCCACCACTCTTTGGTTTTAGCTCCAAGAACAGACTCTTATCACCGATCATGTGTCTTGAGCATCCACTATCAAGGTCCCATGAGTTTGCACATGTAGCTTTGGCCTTGTAGCAATGCCCCCTACAAACAAAGCATTAAACCTTGGTTTTTGGTACCCAAATCATTTTGGGTCCATGAGTATTAGCTCTCGAAATCTTAGTTCCCTTGGAAATCTAAAAACACAAAGCACTAATGTTGTTAGAAGCAATTAGTTCCTTAGGAACCCACACGCTTCTAACATTTTTACCATATGAAGGCCTTGGGAAGCATCTTTATTTGTATCCATTAAAGTTTCTCTTTACATAGTTGGGTTTGAAGAACTTGCTTTTTCAAAACTTTGTTTCCCAACCTTGCTTAGAGAAGCTTTAAGATCACTCACTTCCTTGTGGTGATCATCATGAACTTTAGAAAGAAGGTTATTTAAATCAAGATTTTTCTTTTCAAAATCATTTTGTTTTTGTTGTAAATCAAAAATCTTCTTTTCAAGTTCATAGTTAGTTTTAGAAAGAGAATCGTTTTGGTTTTTTTAAATCAGAAATTATTTTCTTTTTGTTAAAGTCGATTCCTTAAAGTTTTTAACCAACTCGTCATAAACCTCTTGTAACTCATCGTATACTTCTCGAAGTTCATCAAAAGATAAATCAAATGAAGATGAGTTAAAGGTTACTTTAGGATCTTCTTCAAAAGCCATAAGGCAACGTTTGAAAACTTCTTGCTCCTCTACATCAGATGATTCCTCATCACTCCAAGTAGCAACGTTTGCCTTGAGTTTCTTCTTCTTCCTGAAGCTCTTTTTTTAAGTTGAGGGCATTCGATTCTTATGTGCCCTGTCTTCTTGCACTCATAGCAAATGATTTGATCATTTTCCTCCTCTTTTTTCTTGTTCTTGAATTCTCTTTTTTGATGGAACTTTCTTCCCCGGTTGGACTTCATGAACTAAGTGAATCATTTGGCTAGCATAGCCATTTCTTCATCTTCTTTCTCACTAGAATCACTCTCTTCTTGTGAAGCTTTGAGAGCAATTCTCATCTTCTTTTTTTCTACTTCTTTCTTTTTGACATTTTTCTCTTATCTCTTCTTCTCATTTTCTCTTCCTTTTTCCATGATCTTATGGGTTAGAAGAGATCCCATAAGAGCATCGAGCTTCAAGGTTTTGAAGTCCTTGGCCTCGATGATGGCGGTCCTCTTTTCATCCTATGACTTAGGGAGGGAGTAGATAAGCTTCTAGACTAGCTTGTCTTCAATGATGACTTCTCTGAAGCCTTTAAGATCGTTGACGATGACGGAGAAACGATCGAACATCTTGGTGGTGCTCTCGTCGGGCTCCATCTCAAAATTCTTATAGCTCAAGTTGAAGAGTCCAATCTTGGTCTCCTCTACATCATTTGTGCCTTCATATGTGGTCTCGAGCTTGTCCCATATCTCTTTTGCACTTGTACAAGAGGATATCTCTGAGTACTCGTCCAGTCTAAGCGCATAAAAGAGCATGTGCATAGCTTTATTATTGACTTGCAAGTACCTTCGTTCTTCATCGGTCATCTCAAGCTTGGACTTTGGAACAAACCAGTTTCATTCTCTCTTCATCGGTATAGTTGGTTTGTCTTCCACTCATCCCATAGGATGTAATCATTGGATTTGATGAAGAGCTTCATGCAATTCTTCCAATAGGGTGGTTTGGTGACGGGTTGAGACTCGTACCAGTTGTGGCCAAAAGTAGTCACCATGGCTTGAATGTCGGTTGATTGAATCACCTCTAGGATCGTTTCAAGTGGATGTTAATCCTTCAAATGAGCTAGGCTCTGATACCAATTTTTATGATTATTAATCAACTCACTTTGGCCAAGAAGGGGTGAATTGGCAATAAAAAAACTGAAGGGAAGCAAAAGGATAAATGAAAAATGTGACACAAGGAATTTATAGTGGTTCAAGCTTCTAACAAGCTCTACATCCACTACCTTAGCTCCCCACTAAGGATTTCAAACAATTTCACTAAGAAATTCTTCTTATTTTCTAGGCTTAGGAAGAAACCATTACAAATATCAAAGCTTTCTTCTCAAAGCTTGATCAAGTTCACTCACTTTACAAAAAAGAATGACAAATAAACAAAGACCTCTCAAAGATGAATAATTTGCCCCAATTACAATTTCACTGAACCCACATTTGAAAGAATGAATTACAAATATGCTCACTCAAGTGGGTTACAAAGGATTTGACTCTAATAGGCTCAAAGTGTTTGATTTGTGCTTGAAAACTTAGACTTGTTCAAATGATGTTCAATAGTTGTTGTTGTAGCTTTGAAGACTTGATTTTATTTCCCCACATTGATTTCTAACTGTTTGGGTGGTTCAGATCATCAATAAAGCCGTTGGAGACCATTTTTCCCGCAATAAATGTTGTTTGGTGACCAACCGTATCAGTACACGAACATCTGTATTGGTACCTATCAAAAGAAGAAAGAGCCGTTGTACAAAGGCGTATCGATATGCTTGAAGGCATATCGAAGTGGAAATAGTTTAAAAATGGGGGCTATCGATATGGATAGGTCATATCGGTACAGTTTTTGCTTATTGGAATCTAAGGAAAAAGTATAGTGAAAAATGCATCAGTACGCCTAAGGGGTGTATCGATACGGGTTAACTGAAATTTTATAAATTGGTCCTTAAACTTTTTGTTATATGAAAATCAAATATAGGTTTTACAAACTTAGCATCATACCGAGTTCTCTTCCGTTGGTATGATAAAACTACCAATACAAATAAACAAGAATCAAAACCACGCTGGTGATGCCGTTGATTAACCACCGTTCACAGGTAAAGGGTGATGCCGTCGAAAACGAGGGTGGAAAAGATGGTTAAGATTAGGGGTGTTCATTTTCAGATATCGGAGCTGATCTAAAAAATTAGATATTCAAAATTTCTGATCAATAAAATAGCAACCGTATCCGATCTAGAAGAAAATTTATATCTGGATATGGGATATTTGGATCAGGTATTTAGATATCTGACTATCCGAGTATATAATATGATTTAAGTGTTTTTCAGATTTGACGGTCCTACTAATGAAAATTTTGGAATTTCGGATATAGCAAACAAATTACTAAATATAATAAGATTCACATCTATGAAATTTTTTATTTTTCGATTTTTTAATGTAACAAGCATCAAATTGTGAAATATAATAAGATTAAAATTCCTGAAATTTCGGATAATCTGAAATTTGAAATATTGCGATTTGTATCCGATCAGAAAAATTAAAAATTGGATCAAATATTCGATCCAAAAATAAAAATTGGATCGTATATTCGAATCAACGGATCTGATCAATGGATAATAGGATCATATCGGTCGGATCGAATATTTTTGCACACCCCTATTTAAGGTTTGAGGTATAGTTTTCGGGGTATGATTTTGGGTTTAGAATTATGATCAGTGGCGGATCTTGACCTTATAGCTTGAGGGAGCCTAATTAAAATTTTCAAAATTTTAGTTGTCTAACTAGAATTTTCAAGAATTTTGAGGGACTTAATGAAAATTTTATTTTTAAAATGTGAGGGTCTAATTAAAATTTTTAGAAAGTTTAAGGATTTTTTTTATAATTTTGGGGGTAATTAAAAATATTTAAAAATTTTAGAACTTTATGAGAATTTCTATAAATTTTGAGGTTGTCTAACTAAAATTTTAAAAATATTACAAGGGTATAATAAATTTTTCCAAAACTTTGGAGGTGTCATGCTCCCCTCCACACACCCTCCGCCCTTAATTATGATTTGGGTTTTTATTTTTTATTTTTTTACTTTTAATTTTAAATTATATTTGGCATTTAATATTAATAAAATTGATATGTTATAATAAAATAATACATGTCATCATAGAGTTACTAAAACAGGAGCAATTTGAAAGTTGGGTGAGTAATTTGAACGTTTTAAAACTTCAGCAGCCACAATAAATTTGAGAATAAAATTTAGTCATAATTTACGTAATTTACCCAAAATCAAACGAACAAAGAAATTATTGAACCACACATGAAAATTAGAGAAATAAAGATTCGAGGGGAAAGTAAATGAATAAATATTATTTTAAAAAATATTAAAATGTAGTGTTGTTTGAATCGTATCCAATCCGTGTGTTTTTTTACATAAACAAAAAACATTCATTCATTAAAACGAGGATTATAAAAGAGAATTCAAGTCTAGAGGGACAACAACCGTCCAGTACGTTGGACAAGAATTCGAGCGAGCAGCTCTTGCCACCCAATCAGCAACACGATTCATCGAACGAGGGACAAAAGAAAAAACAGAAATAGAAAAGGAATCCACAAATTTCAAAATGTCTTGTTCAATGGGAACAGAATCCCAAAAGGAAAAGTCTTTAAGTTTAAAAAATTAATAACCCCTAAATTATCAAATTCAAAGACAACATTTTCAAACCCTACTTTAATAGCAAGGAAAAATTAGTAGCCGAGAAGGAAGTGGAGTCGCCACCTAAGATGGATCCAAAAAAATCCCTCATCACTGCCGTTGCTGCAGCAAGGCCAGAAACTGAAACAAAGCTTGCGTCACAATTTACTTTGATAAAGTTTCTTTCCGAAGGGGTCAAACGAACAATCGTGTCGGCCTGCTCTTTTGGTGGAGTAGAATTCCTAAAGTCCGCATCGATAAATTCACCATAAGAAACTTCAGAATGTTTCCAAACATCATGAGGGGAGTCGATCCCACCTAAAAACAAGAAAGAGTTTCAAGATTTCTGTAACACCCCTTCCCGGCTTAATAGAGAACCGGGTCAAAAAGTGTTACCAGAAGACATATTCAGAGATCGAAAGCTCAATTGGAGTTTGGAACTTATTCGGAATGTCTTATTAACCTCTTTTAAGACTTAACAGACCTATTTATCAGCAGTTTACTCGATTTGGGTCAATTTTAAACTTTTGTAAACTTAGGGACCAAAATATAAATTTTACAAGTTAAGGGTCTTTATCAGAATTTCTCTCTACTAACCTTCAATTGAACTTATCAATTATTAGCCTGTGAAATTTTATCACTCATGGAGGTCATTTACCTATCCAATTATACCATACAAGACTTAGTGACCATTTTATAAAATATTCAAAACTATATTCAATTCTTTTTAACCGGATTAACTAACCCCGTATCGATACACCTTGAGACCGTATCGATATGGATACACATAAATCACATCTCCATTTGAATTTGCCAAATCCTATATCGATACAGCTAAGCTTGTATTGATATGCGTTGACCAAGGTTAACTTGTTTCGATACAGGCTGTATCGATACAATTTATTTTCCAGACCTTACTACCAAGATCCGTACTGATACACCCCCTTAGTGTATCGATACACTCTGTTTTAACAAGTCCAAATATGCAAGGCCGTATCGATAAGCTTGACCTGTATCGATACACTTGTATTGTAATGACAGATTTTATCTGGTTTTTTGTCCGTTTAACCTGTTGAACGATGTCTAAATGCAATGAAATTTTACCAGTAAGTTTTTAATCAACATTTCTAATGGCATGCAAAATTTTAGAGCGATTCGAATCCATTTACTAAGTTTTTACCTTTTAGTGCCTTTAAGCCCATTTGACAAGTTTTACTATTTTACAAACACACCATATTTCATATATAACACCTAGACACTTTTAGGCTATTACACACATATCAAAATAGGCAAACATAACATGTCTAAGCCTTATGTCACCTTACTAGGAGTTAAAAACAAAATGTAAGCATACATGGAGTTGATGAGAGTGACTTGCAACTTCAACCACACGATCGAAGCTTGGATTTCCTTAAAGATTCTGAAATGCATGGGACACATGAATGTTAGGCTTACATAGCCTAGTGAGGTAGTTATAACAAATGTAAAATAAGCTTGTTAATGGCATGAATGATATGTAAACATGCTTGAATGATATATGTACATCATTAATCATGTATAGATCATACTCAAAGCCAAGTGTTATGTTTCCATATATCAAATGCAAACCACAAATGCATATCATCTCCTTGGACATAGTAACCAATGGATACATGGATTCCCCCGTACGCCACACACATTGGAAATAGGCCTTAGCCTTGAGCCGCAGCTCCGGAGTCCCTTACACAATCTAACCTTTTCTCCCTATATATAGGCCGTAGTCCAGACCGTAGTCTAATCCCTTACATGATGAGCTCAATTAACCCTATGGCAAGCCAATTGTATCCAAATCCCACAAGTGTCCAAGGTTACATGTTTCATCATAAAACTTACCTTTGTGCCCTTAGGCCATATCATATCGGATTGCTAATTGAGCCTTGGATCCAACTAACATAGCATATCATTTATGCATCATATCAATTCCCATGTATGTCAATGTTAACATTAAACATTTCTCATATGTAACATATAATGATTGAATTATAGAACACTAAAATGCATCGAAAGTAATAGGTGACCTTACCACACTTACCACATGAAATTCATACCTTGTAGGCTCTACTCGATCTATCCAAATGAAGATATAACATAGACTCAAATAAAATGCAACCGAGATGGCACCTAGCCGATCTCGAGACATAACTACACTCATCTAGCAATCGAAGGCTTCAAGGTTCTCGGATAACGACTCCCTTGCCTCTAGAAGGGCTTGGTATTGGATATGATGAAGATGGCTTGTCTTCCACCACTTGAGCTAGTTCAAAATTAGAGGATTACATTAGAATCGAAACTAATGATTCATAAACGTTCTTCAAGCTTACTAAAGCTTATAGGCAATATCAAAATAGGGAAATTGACTTTCTAACACATGGGCTTAGCGTGAACATTAAAGACTTAGATCTTGAAATTAAACTCTAAAGATTGAAGGAATCATCAGATTGACATAGGGGTTTTACTTACCAAGATATAAGCTCTCAAATGGTATATTGAAATCAAAAAAGGATCAATGATCGGATTGAGGTGCTTGGTTGAGCTTAAGCTTGAAGATGACAATGAAGGTGCTTGCTTAGCTTTGTTAGGAAAATGATGAAAAGAGTGAGAATTGGTCTTAGTTCACTTTTAAACAATGTTTCCCCCTCTTTTTCTTTTATCTACTAGACTTAACCGAGTAGTTTTACTACTCTTTAATGGTTGTCTCGCAAGCAACCAATAACATAGTTTCCTAGCTTGGGAGGAAACCCTTTTTTAATCATCACTTAAGCTTTCTTTTCTATTTCCACACATGTTGTCATCTTTTCTTAATTAAGATGACCCATCTCACGTGGGGTAAAGACAAGCAAGGAGGTTATGCACACCACTAATTGGTATAATTATGAGGGTAGTCCCTCAACTTTCCAAAGTCTGCACTTATGTCTCTAAACTTTGAATTTTCACAATTTAGTCACTAAAAGACTTATTCCTTACAAAAAGGTACAACAACTTCGATTAAGCCTAAATAACTTTCATTACTTTAAAATGAGGTCCAAAGATTGAGCAATTACATTATTCGAGCACGACCGACACAAAATTTTCGATCACCAGAACCTAATTTCGACTAGACTGGTTTTCGGGGTGTGACAATTTCCATGAAGAGCAACAAAGGAAAATAATAAAATCATATCCTTCATTGAACCTTCCTTTGTCCTGAAGGCTTATAATGTGAGCCCACTATTTCTGAAAACCTGGAAAACCGATCTTTGAAATAGAGTAACTAAACACGAACGTTTTCCAAACTACTTGGGTGAAGGGATAGAAGAAAAGCATATGCTCAATGGATTCAAATTCTATTCCACATCTCAAGCACATGGTACTTGATGCAAAGGCCCTATAAAGCCTCTTGCACAAGACCTCTTTAGTAGGGAGTATGTTATGGCATAGTTTTCACAAGAATGACCCAAGTTTGGGAGGCACGTTCAACTCCCAAATAGAGCGCCACAAGGAATGGTTATAAGAGGGGTTATCACTACAGCTCGGTTTATCTTGAATACCTTGGGATTGTGAAATAAAGTGATACCCTAATTTCACCGTGTATTCTCTATGTTCTCTTTCCTCCCATACAAGAACATCATTCACCATCATACCCCAAATTGGGATTTTAAGAATGTTCTCCACTTCCTTGGCAAAAAAGGGCGAGTGAATTTTCGAGTATCACATTCTCTTGAGTCATCATGGTTAGAAGGAAAGGTCACGAGTTTACAGAGCTTTGGGATCCATCGATCTTTCCAAATAGAAACCCTTCTTCCATTGCCAATTTTCTAAATCATACCATTATATATAGCTTTAATACCTTATCGTGTTTTGGTCCAAGCCCAGGGTTGTTGCACGAATGACCCAAGAAAACGTCACCGTTAGGGAAAGTAAATGCCACAGAGAAGATGAGTCAAGAGGGAATCAAGATTTTTAACAATCCTCCATGCAACTTTAGCAATAAGAGCAAGATTGAATAACCTCAAGTCACAAAAACCGAGTCATTTATCTTTAGGCAAGCACAAATTCTTCCAGTTCAACCAATGTATGCCTCTCTCTTTCTCACTCGAATCGTTCCACCAAAACGACCAATCATAGAACTTAGTTCATCATATACCGACACCGAAAGCAAGAAGCATTGCATGACATATGAGGGTATAGCTTGTGCCACCGCTTTAATCAAAGTCTCTTTTCTCGCCTATGATAGAAATCTTGTTTTCCATCCCTTAAGCTTCTTCCAAACTCTATCTTTAATGAATATCAGAGCTTCATTTTTTTCTCCTACCCCAAATGGATGGTAATCCTAGGTACGCGCTATCCTCATCCATCAAAGAAAACCCTAGTACATTATAAAGATGGGCCTTTGTACTAAGACTGGCGTTTTGGGAGAAAATAACCCACGATTTGTTGAAATTAACAGATTGGCCCGTCACTTTCTAAAAGACCTTCTGTTAGGATATTTGTTTTTATATAATAATTGAAAAATAGTTTTGGACTAAATTTAAAAGATTTCAAAAATAATTTTAAGTCTAAACAACTTGAAAATAAGTTTGAGATGTTTTCTTAAGGTTTTGGAAGTGTTTAAAAAAGTTTTAAAGTAGCCAAACTCATGTTTTCAACTCGACCGTACCAATACAGTATACCCTATATCCATAACTTTTAGGATTTTAGCTACAGGGATTTTTCAGTAGCCAAAACCTGTACTGGTACAGGCCTGGCCGTACTGATATGGAGAGGGATCGTACTGATATGCCTCAAAGCGTACCGATACCCCTGTGTTTTGAACTCCCCAACGGCTATTTCCAAGCAGGGCCGTACCGATACGCACATTAGCATACCCGATACGCCTAGATGATTTCAATCTCAACAGCTCTTTCTGTAACCACTCATTTTTATCTGGTGTATAAAGCATTATGTTAATCTACTTTAGTTTATTAGTTAATATATTATCATTGCATGCATACATATTATATTATGTATTCATTACTATACGTGTGATTAATGTGTACGTAAATCATGGGTATGAGTATATATGCATGTATGTTGGTATATTATGTTAATGTGTTACATATATTAACGTTTGCATGAATATATTAAGTAATATGCGTGTATGTGTGCATACGTATGGGTGTTTGCAGGTGCATATCAATTTGTATGTATTGTATGTGTATGTATGCATATAGTATTATTATTACTACTATTATTATTACTATTATTATTAATATTATTGGGCTGAAATTAAAGTAAGATAAAAGGTATATTAAAATCCAACATGGATATTCAGGCCTTAATTACAAGACCCAAGCTTGATTATACATGGCCCATTCGGCCAAGCCAGCCCACACCCTAAGAAACCCTAACCCGTATCAAATATTGAACCCTAATGCTCTCTTTATCATGCGCAGCTACACGAGGGCCGTTGGATCAGATCTGGATCCAACGGCCACGATTGAAGCATAAAGCCTCCTCATCTACCGCGTGAAGTCCACGCGCGGGCTGTTGGATTCCCCACTCGCGCATGTGAGACATGTAAGACCGGCCATCTTCTTCTGGCCACGTGGCGCGATCCCGGACCACTACATCATTTCTGAGGCCTCATCTCAGCCATCTGATCATCGAGCAGTCCTAGCCGTTGGATCAGATCTGATCCAACGGATAGGAACGATTCTGGCAATAATAATCGCCTCACCTCCTGAGACGCCAGTCTGCGCAGCCGAACGGTCACTTCCACCATGCTGCTCCCCATGCCGGCCGTACCAACCACCAAGTATGGCCGGGCATGCCAAAGACGCAAAGACAGAAAGGCATCAGAAAATCAAATCAAAAAAGAATATATCTTATGTACTAGTCTAAGAAAACATAGAAAAAAGCAGAGAGATATATGTAACTGAAAAAACAAAAAGAGAGAGTTCAGTTGGAACCCATTTTTCAGAAATACAAAAAGTCCCATCCTTTCGTTCTTTTCTCAAACTTACAGAGATCATACAAAGGTATCCATCCACCTTGAATGTTGCATGCATGTATGTGTTCTAAAAATAACAAAGGAAAATGAGTGTGAGGTTTTACCTTCGGTGGTCAGTTCCTCTACCGGCAACAAGCCTTAATCTGGTGAGCCGGCTAAAAGGGGAAGATTTTCTTAGTTCTAGGACAAAGAGGAGTTTTTTCTTCAAATCCAAGTTCGGATTCGAGTTTAGGTTGAAGTAAGGTTCGTTTTGGTGTTTTTTGGGGGTTCGCCGGTGTCGACTAGCGGCGGCCGGCGGCGGAGAGGACGACGGTTGGCAACCAGTTTCTGGGTTCATCATAGGTTCAGGGGGACGGTTGAGAGAAAATGAAAGAGCTGGGTTATTATAAAACCTTGAAAGAAAATAAGGAAAAGTTTGTGTTTGGGCCAAAAAAAGGGTTTTATAGGTATTTTTATTTTGTGAAATGGTGAAATTCTGTAATAAATCTCCCCGCGTTTTCGATATTTTCATTTTTGTCTCGTCGTAGGGGATATTTACAACTCTGGTCCTCCTCATATTTCGAAATCTTACAATCCAACCCCAGATTAAACTGAATCAGTTTTTAAATGGTGAAATTACCTCACCAGTCCCACCACGTTTTTGAAGTTTTCATTCCGAGCTTTCCCCTTGGTCCAACTACAGATTTAGTCCTTTTAGGTTTTGTTCGATTTGCAACTTCATCCCTAAATAGCACTTTATTACCTTTTAATTTCCGCTTCCTATTTTCGTTTCTTTTCATTTCAGTCATTTTCCATATCTAAATATTCATGTTTATTTATTATGATCGTATATGTTGATGTGGCCCTTTTGCATTCTTACATGTTTCTTGTACATATTTTGTATTTTCGTATATGTGTTTAGTTTACGATGATTATGTATTTTATACGCCTGTTCGCTCATTCGTACCGCACATGTTCGATTAATATTTTAGTTGGCTCGAACACAACATGTTTTATATTTCAGCATGTATCGCATGTTTTCTTTGCTTTTAGGCTACGTGTTAGTATTAATGCCATGTTCTACATATGTTACAATGTGTCTTATTGTAATATGTATATTTTCTTGTAATATGTATATTTTCTTGTAATATGTTTTTGTTTCATGCCTTGTTATTGTGATATGTTAGGGTTATTTTTAGTCACGAGTAAGAGTAATCTGTATGCATGTATGTTTTAGAATAGTATTTTATTTATGTTGAATTTGTTTTTTATTTATGAGTTAGATTAATATTTATGTATGTATGTTTTAGATTAGTATTTTATTTATGTTAGATTAGTATTCTATTATGTTAATATTTATTTGTATTGTATTTAAATTATTTGCCATGTTTTATATTTTGCTCACTAAGTTTGCATAATGGAATATATAATGTCAATGTGGTGCCCTTTTATCCGAGCGTGAACGGGGCCAGTATCAGGCGTAGTGATAGTGGTTGGGCGTTTACTCTCGGATAACGGGGCCTTTAAAATTTATTCGCAATTATATCCGAATTTTAAATTAATCGTCACTTTAACCCAGAAAATCTAATATTAATAAAGCAGTAATTATTAAAGTACCAATTTTGGGCGGTGTGGGGGTGCTAATCCTTCCCCATCCGTAACTGACTTCCGAACCCAACAGTTTTTTTAAATCTCTGGTTTTATGGTGTCCGGCCTACCTAAGTGGCCGATGGCGACTCCTTTTCTTTAAATAAAATACGGTATTTTTAAAACCCCACGGAATAAATATTTTAATACCCGAAAAAGCACAAACACCTCGAAAACTCACTTTTTTAGCAAAAAAGGACATCGCTACAGATGGCGACTCCGCTGGGGAACATTTTTGTTTTAAAAAAAAACAAATAAGAGTCAAGCTTTTAAAATAATTATCGCTTTATTAATATTAGAAATTCTGGGTTAAAGTGACTATTAAATTAACATTCGGTTATAATTGCGCGTTATTTTAATGCATTTAAAATATGGCATATAAACCCGTTTTTTAAGTGGGGGGGAAACGCTAATGCTTTCGTGGAGATATCGTTCTCCCGTATGAGCCTAGCAAGTACCTTCGGGGCTCGAGTACCTTATGCTTTCGTAAGGATATCGTTCTTTCGTATGGGCATAAGCGAATGGGTCCCCCTGAATTGAACTCGGTTGAAAGGAGCCTATAATGGGTGATGATCGGGGGCCTTGATATTCTTAGTAGAGGACAGCAAGGACAATTCGGGTACCTCCTAGAACCAAGACTGCATGTAGAGAATACATAGAAACCTACCCCTTTAGAGCCATGCGGATAACCTTAGGTTTTAGACGGGATAAATAGGGTTGTTTTATGTGTTTATTCTGTTTAATTTTGTCCTTTTATTTATATATTTATTAATTTTATCTGGTACTGACTTGTTTTCTTTTTCGCTTTTGTTTTTTCATACTCATACATTTACATCACATAAAGGTACTGGATCAAGTGGTTTGCCCGATCAGAAAGTCTTTCACCATGGAAAAAATGTGTCTTAGGAAAGAAGAGCTTAATTTGTCAGTCGGACATTGGTCAGAAGTCAACCAGAAAACCCAAGGGGACAGTTCGCCGAACGAACGCGTAATAGCAGGGTACACCTATGTGAGTCTCCAACAGAACGACTTATGGGATCTTCAAAGCATTTGGGAAAGATGGGACCAAAGACTACATGACTTGTTCTGCAATAGTTATGGCGACATTGCACAACTGTTATATGTTCGGGTTAACCAGCCCCTGCTCCGAGCTATTGTCCAGTTCTGGAATCCGGCCTTTTGCTGCTTCACCTTCAATGGGCAGGACATGATGCCTACAGTAGAAGAATACACTACTTTACTTAACCATAAGAACATTTAGGAAGATTGGATCTAAGCGAAGCCTCCGAGGAATCAGAATTACACTGCGAAGCTCAAAACCTTTGCAGGAATGAGTGACGATTGGGTTAATGGCCTGCTTCAGCTCCGAGGAGACAATGCAGTCTTTGCATGGGAAAGTATTCGGGACATCATACCAACACATCCAGACGAGGCAAAGAAAATGGACCTATTCGCCTTAGGAATATATGGCTTGGTGATCTTTCCGAGAGTACTTAGGAACATTGACATAGCCATTCTGGACTTGTTTGAGCGTGTGAAACGGAAAGCAAACCCAGTACCAGTAATCTTGGCCGAGACCTTCATTTCTTTAAATGCTAGCCAGAAGCATTAAGAAGGACATTTTCGAGGATGTGCACAGCTGTTACAGGTGTGGATTCAGAGTCACATGTGGAAGACACCGATGAGGGTCCTGCCGGGGATATCCTTCCAAGGTTTTTCGCCTTTACGGGAGTACTTAGAAAAAGAATGGCGAGAGGACTTGAAAACAAAAATGTGGACTAGTTTCTTTAGGAACATTCAAGACGAAGACATAGCTTGGAGGGTCCCATGGCTCGGCAAAGTTAATTACTTTCTATACAGTTATGGCGACTTCAACTGGCTAATGATGTTGGGATTGCACGGAGGGATTGCCTGTGCTCCGCTTTTGGTGTCTCGACAGTTCAGATCATGACAGTTCATTCCCAATACCGCCGGGTTAAGCCAAACTGAATTTCTTTTCAAAGGGGGGTTCAAAGGAAAAATTCAGACCATCATGAGGGTCTGGGATCATTGTTATCGGATCAGGGTGGAAGGAGATACCGAGCACATGACTACCCCAGACTACGATCTTTGGAGACGTTTGAGGGTTAATAATGTGATTCTTTAATCTGATCAAGGACCAGCAGTGTCGCTCGAGGATCTTACAAGGGTGGTACCGTCTGAAACTAACATCTTACGGAATGAACTCGAAGAAATTAAAAGGAAAATGGACACCCAACAGACTAAACATGCGAGTGAGCTCTATAAGGCAAGCTTAGAGGTTGACGAACGGGACGGGATCATTGGGCAGTTGAAGAAATTAAATGCGGATTTGAGCGACAAAAACGCTCTTTATAAAAAAAGATGCCCTTCTACTACAAGCAAAAATACAGAAGGCCGATCGAAGTCAATTCATAACCCTGGAAAAAGAAAGAATGAATGGTATCCGTTTGGTGGAAGAAGAATGAGAAATCAGCAAGAGAGCGATCGAGAAAGAGATAGAAAACTGTCGGTCAGCTATTGAGGAAGAAAAACGGTCCTCCAAGAAGGCCATTGACCAAGAAAAGGAAAGACTCAGGCAAGAAATCAACAAGGGAAAACAAGCCGTCCATCATGAGAGAGAAAACGTCGCCGTATGGAAAAGAAAGTCCATGAGTAGCCGGAATAGACTGTTAGAGATGCAAAAGTTGTACGATGACACTATTCAAAGTCTGGAGCAAAGCCGAAGTCAGAATGGCGAATTGAAAGGAAAGGTGGTGGAAGTTGAACACTCCATTCGAACGTACTGCCAGAGAAATGGCTTCACTGAGCTACAAGAAAGAGAGCACAAAGTAGGCGTGTTACGAGCACGAATTAAGTCCCTCGAAGCAACTATTGAAGATTACAAGGAAATAATTAGTGTATTCGAGGAGGCTACAGCCGGAGGGGACACTTATTGGCAAAGGAGACTGCGTGACGCTGCCCGGATGGTACAGGATAGGGACCAATATTACGCAAACCTGATGGTGGACATACAACGAGTCGCTAGACATGTGAATGATTTAGCCGTCGAGGCTGAAACACTCCAACCTTTCATAGTCCCAGAAATGGAAGAAGCTCCCAGGTTCGTCAAGTTGCTCAAAGCAATTGGAAGATTAGGAGATAGAGCTAGGGCTTATCTATAGGACTCTGTGTTGTAATTAGCTATTTTGTATTAAGAATCTTCATTTTGTAATACGAACTCTGTTGTAATCTAGACCCTTTAATTCTCGTGGAAGTAGTTCAAAAGGGTAATTACCAGCGGAATCAGTACCTTATCTGCATACATTCTTGGATTGCATCATGACATTCGCGTCATTATACATGCATTTATTTTCTTGCAACCATATTAACGTTATGAATATTGTGGCAGTGTGTGAAAATAGAAGTTAACCCGCAATCATTCATCATCCATACCTTACCCGATTACAAAGCAAGCTCATGGAAGACATGATAATCAGTCTAGAAAAGGGGCAAAGAGAGCTCGAGGCAAGGCTTGAAGAGGCTCAAAGAAGCCTCAGTGACTAGATTGCTCAGTCACAAGCATCGATAGTAAGTCTTGGAAAAAGAGTGGAAGGAGAAACCGTTCAAGAGCCAGAGGGTACCCCAGCTCACTATAAGGTTCAACCAGCTGCGCCAAATCCGGCTAGAAAGATGTATATCGATCCTACAGGAATGTCAGCTAGGGGCACCTGAAACTTAACCCCTCGACACTGAAGCACTCTATGAAGAGGAGGTGCCAGACCTGAATGTGGTCGAAAGGATCATGACAGAGGTAGAGAAAAAGTGAGAGGAGAGGTTTCGCCTCATGGAGGAAAAATTTAAAACGTTACAATCTATGGAAGAGTCAGGAAATGACGCTAGCGACTTAAGTCTGGTGTCCGATCTTGTCCTACCGCCAAAATTTAAAACACCAGAGTTTGACAAATACGATGGAACCACGTGTCCTTTCGCACACATAACAATGTACTGTCGAAAGATGGCGGCCTACCTTAAGGATGAAAAGCTACTGATCCACTGTTTCCAGGACAACCTAACTGGAGCGGCGTTACGGTGGTACACCCAGTTGAGCAAGGCAAATGTTAAGACTTGGAAAGATCTGTCAAGAGCATTCATTAGGCAATATAAGCATGTAACAGATATGACCCCCAGTAGAATTATGTTGGAAAATATGGGGCAGAAGTCCAACGAAAGTCTACGGCAATACGCTCAAAGGTGGTGGGAAGTGGCCGCCCAAATTCAGCCACCCCTCCCGGAACATGAAATTACGTCGTTATTTGTTAATACTTTGAAAGGGGCACTATTTGATCGCCTCATTAATAACACAACACAGTGTTTTGCTGACTTAATTAGGACTGGGGAGTCCCTTGAATTGGCAATTAAGAGTGGTAGAATTAATAGCGGGGAAGGGTCTCGGAAATATAGCAAGAAGAATAAAGTAAACGCCACTAGCACTTACACCACCCCGAAGAACTTTACAGTCTCAAAGCCACAAGCACCTATAGGAAAAGCACAAAACTCGAATCAAAGAGAGGAGATAACCTCCAGAAAAGAGAAAGAGAGGAAAACTTTCACTCCCCTACCCGTTTCGTACTCGGAGCTTTACTCCCAGTTGTATGAAGCGGACCTGGTCCATCCATACATCGTTACTCCTTTCAAGCCGTCATTCCCTTCTTGGTATAATCCGAACGCGCATTGCGACTATTACGACGGTGCCCCTGGGTATTCCACCAAGAACTGCCTTGCCTTCAAAAAACTTGTGCAGAACTTAATTGATTCTGGGATATTGAAGTTCGAAGAACCAAGTGTAGCTACTAACCCGCTACCTAATCATGGGAACAGAGGAGTAAATGTTATTGAAGAATACTTTACCAGGAAGATTAATGATGATGTGTCAGAAATCAAATCTCCTTTGCGGTGGGTATTTCAACAATTATGCATGGCCCGTGTGATCGACAAAGGCATGATAATAAGGCAGAAGGGATGTGAAGTGTATTGCGAATTCCACCAGGATGAAGGGCATGACATCCAAAAGTGCGATGAGTTCAAGAGATTGGTACAACAATTGATGAATGAAAAGCAAATAGAATTCTTCGAAGAGCCCATGGGAAAGAAGGGGTCGGACGTACACATGACGGATAACCCTAAATCTAAATACAGGAATGATAGACCTTTTATCATCTCTTCCAGGCTAGGGAATGCAGGTGCCTCCCAAGGAGAAACCAACAAGATAAACCCAAGATCATCATTTCAGCACCATCCCCGTTCCCATTCAAGGATATATGTCAAACCCCCTGGAACTATGCTATAAATGTGACCACGCCAGAAAAGCCAGAACATGGTCAGGTAAAAGGGCGCCTACGCTAAAAGACGAACAAAGCCAAAGCGATGTAAATGTTGGTGAGGTGGGCCATTTCACAAGGAGCGGCAGATGTTATTCCTCTGAGGCTTTGAGAGCAGCTGAAGCGGTCAAAGATAAGGGAATGAATACAATGGTTAGCCTCACGCAGATATTTGGTGAAGAACCTCCCTCAAATATGAATGAGCCGGTAACTGAGGCCCAGGCCAAAGAATTTCTGAAGTTCTTAAGGCATAGTGAGTACAACGTAGTGGAACAACTACGAAAGCAACCGGCTAGGATCACAGTGCTGGAATTACTCTTGAGTTCATAAAAGCACTGAGAGGCACTATTGATCGGACCGACTGAGTATGTGATCGATTTTGTGGTAATGGACATAAAACCATCTTACAGCTGCTTATTGGGAAGGCCATGGATCCACTCCGCAGGAGTTGTCCCCTCATCATTGCATCAGAAATTAAAATTTGTAGTCGAAAGCAAATTGGTCACAGTAGAGGCTGAGCAGGAAATTGTTGCTTCAGTGACATCGGATGCCCCCTATATTCAAAATGATGAGGATGCTGCAGAATGCTCGTTCCGAGCATTAGAACTAGTGAATGCCACATTCGTTTCAGAGGGAAGTCGGATCCCCTATCCCAGGTTATCTAATTGTACCAAGATGACCGTCGCAGAAACTTTTGGCCGAGGAGACAAAGTAGGAAGGGGGTTGGGGAAGAAATTACAAGGGAACCTAAGAGCCAAAAGTATGATAACCAAGAAGGGTCGTTTTGGGCTGGGTTACAAACCAAGTGTCCAACAGAGAAAAGAAGAATACAAGAGAAAAGAAGAGCAAAGAAAAGCCAGATTTAAAGGAGAAGACATTCCGTGGAGACCAATGTCTTTTCCTAGTTTGAAAACCACTTTTGTCTCCGGAGGATTCTACCGGCCAGGTCAAGAAGTTGAAGAGGCAATCAAGGAAAATGATGTACTCAACCAGGAGGAGATATTCAATGAATCACTTGAAGAGATGTACATCAACATGATAGCTGGAAAGGACCAAGGCAGCAAAATGTTGACCAGTATCCGCCCCTGCCGTCCCGGGGAAACACTCGATAACTGGAGCTGCATTGATCTACCTGTGGTTTTTAGGAATAGATCAGAGTAATGCTCCGAATCAACCTTTTGTTTTTGCCCATAAACAATGAGGATCTCTTGTATAGGGCACCTATGTTAACTTTTTTGTTGAAATGAAAATATCCCCACTTTCATGAATGACCAAAATTTCATTTATTTCATTCATGCATTCTTCATGTTCATTCCCTTCATATAAAGCCGTATTCTTCCCAATACAATTCATTCTCATTTAATGCAGGTCGCTCATGATTGACTATATGAATGATACCGGATCCAATCCTGGAGTGAATTTTGAATGCCCTGAGATCTCAGAGGGAATTGAGGAAAAAGATGATGAGATAGAAGGTGAGGTCCCGGAAGAGTTGAAGAGAATGGTGGCCAACGAAGAAAGGCAGATCATGCCCCACCAAGAAGAAACAGAAGTTGTAAACTTGGGGACTGAAGAAGAGAGAAAAGAAGTAAAAATAGGGACGACGTTTTCCTCGAAAACCAAGCACGAAACCCTACTTCAGGAATTTAAGGATGTTTTCACCTCGACCTATCAAGATATGCCAGGGTTGAATACCAACATAGTGGTGCAAAAATTGCCAACAAAGCCGGAGTGCAAACCAATACAGCAAAAACTTCGGAGAATGAGACCATATATGTTATTAAAAATCAGAGAAGAAGTAAAAAAACAGTTTGATGCTGGTTTCTTGGAGGTAGCCATATACCCCGAATGGGTTGCAAACATTGTACCAGTACCAAAGAATGACGGGAAAGTTCGTATGTGTGTAAATTATAGGGATCTAAATCGAGCCAACCCTAAAGACAATTTCCCCTTACCACATATTGACACGCTGGTTGACAACACTGCAGGACATTCATGGTTTTCATTCATGGACGGATTCTCAGGGTACAACCAGATAAAGATGGACTCTAACGACATGGAGAAAACTACGTTCATAACCATGTGGGGCACTTTTTGTTATCGGGTGATGCCTTTTGGGCTAAAGAACGTAGGGGCAACATACCAAAGAGCAATGGTGACTCTTTTCCATGACATGATGCACAAAGAAATAGAAGTATACGTGGATGACTTGATTGCCAAGTCCCGAACAGAGGAGGAACACCTACAGAACTTGAGAAAACTATTCCAAAGACTACGGAAGTACCAGCTGAGGCTCAATCCTGCAAAATGTACCTTCGCCGTTACCTCTGGAAAGCTCCTAGGGTTAGTAGTAAGTAGAAGAGGGATTGAGATCGATCCGGATAAAGTGAAAGCCATCCAGGATCTCTAACCACCCCACACTCAGAAGGAAGTTCGCGGTTTCCTGGGGAGGTTGAATTATATCTCTCGTTTCATTGCCCAATTAACCGACCGATGTGACCCGGTCTTCAGACTTCTTAGAAAGAATAATCCTGGTGTGTGGGATGAAGAATGTCAAAGAGCCCTATAAAAGATCAAAAATTACCTGACAAATGCTCCGATTTTAGTTGCACCAGTACCAGATCGACCATTAATTCTCTACTTGACAGTCTTTGAGAATTCAATGGGATGCGTATTGGGGCAACACGATGAGTCAAGAAAAAGGGAGTAAGCCATCTATTACCTAAGCAGGAAATTCAATGATTGCGAAACGCGGTACCCGGCAGTTCAGAAGTTGTGTTGTGCTCTAGTTTGGGCTACCAAGCGGCTTAGGCAGTATATGCTGTACCATACTACTTGGTTGATATCCAAGCTAGACCCATTGAAGTTCTTAATGGAAGCGCCAGCACTAACAGGGAGGATGGCCCGATGGCAGATACTCTTATCTGAATTCGATATTGTATACGTGAGCCAGAAAGCCGTAAAAGGGAGTGCCGTAGCAGATTTCCTAGCTAGTCGCGCTTCAGACGACTATGAGGCATTGAACTTTAATTTCCCAGATGAAGACTTGATGTGTATTACAACCGAGGAAGAGGTTTCAGATGATAAATCGTGGAAGCTTTACTTCGATGGAGCCTCTAATGCCCTCAGACATGGGATAGGAGCCGTGCTAATTTCTCCTGAGGATGTCTATTATCCCTTCACCAGCAGATTAGAATTCTTCTGCACCAACAATATAGTTGAATACGAAGCTTGCGTTATGGGACTAAACTCAGCTATTGAGAGAAAGGTTAAAGACTTCGAGTATTCAGAGATTCATCATTAGTAATTTACCAATTACGTGGGGAATGGGAAACCAGGGACCCAAAGTTGGTCAAATATTATGAATTGATTCAAGAGCTCACCAAGGAGTTCCAAAGGGTCAGCTTCAATTACCTTCCCCGAGAAGAAAATCAGATGGCAGACGCCTTGGCGACCCTGGCATCCATGTTTAAAACAAACACTGGGCCAGAAATAAAGCCCATTAAGATGCAGACGTTTGAAAGGCTTGCTCATTGTTGTAATGTACAGGAAGAGATTGATGGAAACCCATGGTACTATGACATCTTGCAATATGTCAAACTTCGAAAGTATTCGGAATGGGCAAATGACAATGACAGAAAAACACTCAGAAAAATGGCAACAAGATATGTCCTAGATGGGGAGATCCTATATAAGAGAAGTCATGATCAGACATTGCTGAGATGTGTGGATGCCCGGGAGGCGAAGGAGATTTTAACCGAGGTACATGATGGGCTCTGTGGAACGCACGCCAACGGGCTATCTATAGCCCGGAAAATTATGAGATATGGCTATTTTTGATTGACCATAGAGGGAGATTGTATCGATTACGCCAAGAAATGCCACAAATGCCAAATTTACGCTGACAAGATTCACGCACCCTCATCACCTTTACACACCATGAATTCTCCATGGCCCTTTGCGGCTTGGGGCATGGACATCATCGGGCAGATTCATTCGAAGGCCTCCAACGGACACTGTTTCATTTTGGTCGCCATAGACTATTTCACTAAGTGGGTAGAGGCAGCATCTTACGCCAACATCACAAGGACTACAGTATGTAAGTTCCTAAAGAATGAGATTATTTGTCGATATGGATTACCAGAAAGGGTCATCACCGACAACGCTTCCAATCTGAATAACAAAATGATGACGGACGTGTGAACTCAATTCAAGATAACACACCATAATTCCACAGTCTATCGTCCTAAAATGAATGGGGCAGTGGAAGCAGCAAATAAGAACATAAAGAAGATCCTAGCAAAGACGACGGATACCTACAGGGATTGGCATGAGAAGTTGTCATTTGCCCTTTTCGCCTATAGGACGTCCGTTCGCACATCAACAGGGGCAACACCCTACTCCTTGGTGTATGGTACCGAAGCAGTACTCCCCATCGAGGTAGAGATCCCGTCTCTCCGAGTCTTAAATAAAGTAAAATTGGAAGAAGCCGAATAGGTGCAGGCCAGATTCGACCAGCTAAATCTCATTGATGAAAAGAGACTAAAGGCCATTTGTCATGGTCAGATGTACCAAAAGCGGATGATGCAGGCATACAACAAAAATGTGCGCCCAAGAGAATTCAGAGAGGGGGATCTGGTGCTCAAGAAGATCCTCCCGATTCAGAAAGATTCTCGAGGAAAGTGGATGCCCAACTGGGAAGGGTCGTACGTGGTAAAAAAGGCCTTCTCAGGAGGAGCCCTAATTTAACAGAAATGGATAGAGACGAGCTGAAAAACCCTATAAATTCTGATGCTGTTAAGAAATACTATGTTTGAAAAAAAAGAAAACAGAAAAGAAAAAAGAAAAAAGAAAAAAGAAAAAGAACAAAAGAACAAAAATAGAGAGCTCAGGGCAAAAACCTGAAATAGGGCGTCTTGAAGCAAATGGAGGACCCGAGTTGAAAACCCATAAAGGGTGGCTCGGATAAATTGAAAGGTTGGATATCCGAAGAGAAGGGTTATCCCCATGAACACTGTGAAGAGGGAGCTTCAGGCAAAAGATTCTACGCCGGTTGACAGGATCATGTATTATTCATACCGAAGATAATGAGGGATCTTGTATTTCATATTTAGCTTTTCTTCTTTCTCATGCGTGTCATAACTCTTTTAAAATATCCCAAGCCCTTAATCGTAATAAAATCATGTTTTTGAGCATCCATTCCTTGCCTTCTTGTTAATTTCAGGCAAATAAGCTAACATAGGCTTATGGTAAAACAAGAGATTTCTGAGCATTACTGTGATCTAACCTTAAAGATGCAGGTGATAAGAAAACGATGTTAACTTTGCCCTCTAGCTCCCTACATAACGGCCGTTGATAGGGAGGGCGGAAGGCTTCAAGAAACAGGATAGGATGACCAATGGTGTACGCCCTGCTTATTCAAAGAAAGCATGCGAGATGACAAGAGAGATCTCCCAGGTGAAAACCCAGAAGGGCACCCCTCGAAAAAAAAACTCTAAAGCAAAAACCCGAAAGGACACTTTAGAACCCCAAGTCGAAAATTGAGAAAAAGAAAGGTTGGAATGGTTGAACCCGACAGTGAAATGGGGTATCGCCGCCCATAAAAAGGGAGAAAGTGAACAGCGTGAAGTCGAGATCCACTAAGGACTAAAGCAAGCCCACCAAGATATTGATACACATGCATCATGAATAGTTAGACATCACTAGGATTAGGAGCATGTCAATTCATTTGTCATAGCATTTTGTTTTATCTTAGACAAGTATCTATGGATTCAAAGAGACATCGGTAGCCATCGTGGTGTGAATCCCAAATGTGAAGATGAAGGTTCTACATACAAAAGCCTATGTTTCCAAGCGTCTGCAGAGAGAGGTTCTATATAGGAAGAATCCGCCGCTTCGAGGCTTCAGAAGCTAAAAGTTTTATATAAGAAGGACTTGCAGCTCCTGGGTGAAGACTAGCAGTTCTATATAGGAAGAACTCCCAGCCGAAGGAATTCGCCCATGACACACAAGGTCATATAGGAAAACTTGTTGTGCACGAAAGCGAAGAGTCTTATATAGGAAGGGCTCCGACCTTCACTGTCTTAGAGTAAAAGATTCTATATAGGAAGAATCTGTAGCTCCAAGATTTCAGAAGCTGAAAGTTTTATATAGGAAAGGCTTGCAGCTCCAGGGTGAAGACTAGCAGTTTTATATAGGAAGAACTCCCAACCGAAGGAATTCACCCATGACACACAAGGTTATATAGGAAAACCTGTTGTGTCTGAAAGTGAAGAGTCTTATATAGGAAGGGCTCCGAGCTTCACTGTCTTAGAGTAAAAGATCATATATAGGAGGAATCCGTAGCTCCAAGATTTTAGAAGCTGAAAGTTTTATATAGGAAAGGCTTGCAGCTCCAGGGTGAAGACTAGCAGTTTTATATAGGAAGAACTCCCAGCCGAAGAATTCACCCATGACACAAAAGGTTTTATATAGGGAAAACCCACTATGTTGAAGGCGAAGAGTACTATATAGGAAAGGCTCCGAGCTTTACTGTCTTAGAGTGAAATGTTCTATATAGGAAGAACCTGTAGCTCCGAGATTTCAGAAGCTAAAAGTTCTATATATGAAGGATTGGCGGCTCCCAGGTTTGAAGACTATTAGTTCTATAAACGAGGAACTCTCAGTCAGAAGAACCCATCCATGGCACAGAAGGTTTTCTGTAGGAAAAACCAGCCGCGTTGAAGGCAAAGAGTCCTATATAGGAAGGACTTCAAGCCTTACCGTCTCAGAGCGAAAAGTTCTGTATAGAAGGGACTCATAACTCGAGGCTTCAGAGTGAAGGGTTCTATGTAGAAAGAGCCTATAACTCCAAGATCGGAAGGTGACGAAGCTCTATATAGGAAGAACTTACGAGCCTGAAGATTCAGCTAAGGAAAAGCGGAGGCTTCCAGAACAGCACGTGATTCCGAAGCTACAAACATGAAAGTCAGATAAAAATGAATGCTTATAATCTTTGCTTTGTTCTCGTTTTACAAGAACAAGCAAAGAGGGGCAACTGTAATCACTCATTTTTATCTAGTGTATAAAGTATTATGTTAATCTACTTTAGTTTATTAGTTAATATATTACCATTGCATGTATACGTATTATATTATGTATTCATTACTATACGTGTGATTAATGTGTACGTAAATCATGGGTATGAGTATATATGCATGTATGTTGGTATATTATGTTAATGTGTTGCATATATTAACGTTTGCATGAATATATTAAGTAATATGCGTGTATGTGTGCATACGTGTGGGTGTTTGTAGTTGTATATCAATTTGTATGTATTATATGTGTATGTATGCATATAATATTGTTATTACTACTATTATTATTAATACTATTGGGATGAAATTAAAGTAAGATGAAAGGTATATTAAAATCCAACATGGATATTCAGCCCTTAATTACAAGACCCAAGCTTGATTATACATGGCCCATTCGGCCAAGCCAGCCCACACCTTAAGAAACCCTAACCCGTATCAAATATTGAACCCTAATGCTCTCTTTATCATGCACAGCTACACGAGGGCCGTTGGATCAGATCTGGATCTAACGGCCACGATTGAAGCATAAAGACTTCTCATCTACCGCGTGAAGTCCACGCGCGGGCTGTTGGATTCCCCACTCGCGCGTGTGAGACGTGCAAGACCGGCCATCTTCTTCAGGCCACGTGGCGCGATCCCGGACCACTACATTATTTCCGAGGCCTCATCTCAGCCATTTGATCATTGAGCAGTCCTAGCCGTTAGATCAGATCTGATCCAACGGATAGGAACGATTCTGGCAATAATAATCGCCTCACCTCCCGAAACGTCAGTCTGCTCAGCCGAACGGTCACTTCCACCACGCCGCTCCCCATGCCGGCCGTACCAACCACCAAGTATGGTCGGGCATGCCAAAGACACAAAGATAGAAAGACATCAAAAAATCAGATCAAAAAAGAAGATATCTTATGTACTAGTCTAAGAAAACAGAGAAAAAAGCAGAGAGATATATGTAACTAAAAAAACAAAAAGAAAGAGTTCAGTTGGAACCCATTTTTCAGAAATACAAAAAGTCTCATCCTTTCGTTCTTTTCTCAAACTTACAGAGATCATACAAAGGTATCCATCCACCTTGAATGTTGCATGCATGTATGTGTTCTAAAAATAACAAAGGAAAAGGAGTGTGAGGTTTTACCTTCGGTGGTCAGTTCCTCTACAGGCAACAAGCCTTAATCTATTGAGCCGGCTAAAAGGGGAAGATGTTCCTTCGGTCTCGATAAAAAAATATATACGGTTTTCGCTTCATATTTTCTTAGATCTAGGACAAAGAGGAGTTTTTTCTTCAAATCCAAGTTCGGATTCGAGTTTAGGTTGAAGTAAGGTTCGTTTTGGTGTTTTTTTGGGGGTTCGCCGGCGTCGGCTAGCGGCAGCCAGCGGCGGAGAGGACGACGGTTGGCCGCCGATTTTTGGGTTCATCACAGGTTCAGGGGGACGGTTGAGAGAAAATGAAAAAGCTGGGTTATTATAAAACCGGTTTTGAAAGAAAATAAGGAAAAGTTTGAGCCTGGGCCAAAAAAAGGGTTTTATAGGTATTTTATTTTGTGAAATGGTGAAATTCTGTAATAAATCCCCCCACGTTTTCGATATTTTCATTTTTGTCTCGCCGTAAGGGATATTTACAACTCTGGTCCTCCTCATATTTCGAAATCTTGCAATCCAACCCCCAGATTAAACTGAATCAGTTTTTAAATGGTGAAATTACCTCACCAGTCCCACCGCGTTTTTTAAGTTTTCATTCCGAGCTTGCCCCTTGGTCCAACTACAGATTTAGTCCTTTTAGGTTATGTTCGATTTGCAATTTCGTCCCTAAATCGCACTTTATTACCTTTTAATTTATGCTTCCTATTTTCATTTCTTTTCATTTCAGTCTTTTTCCATGTCTAAATATTCATGTTTATTTATTATGATCGTATATGTTGATGTGGCCCTTTTGCATTCTTACATGTTTCTTGTACATATTTTGTATTTTCGTATATGTGTTTAGTTTATGATGATTATGTATTTTATACGCATGTTCGCTCGTTCGTACCGTACATGTTCGATTAATATTTTAGTTGGCTCGAACAGAACATGTTTTATATTTCAGCATGTATCGCATGTTTTCTTTGCTTTTAGGCTACGTGTTAGTATTAATGCCATGTTCTACATATGTTACAATGTGTCTTATTGTAATATGTATATTTTCTTGTAATATGTTTTTGTTTCATGTCTTGTTATTGTGATATGTTAGGGTTATTTTTAGTCACGAGTAGGAGTAATCTGTATGCATGTATGTTTTAGAATCGTATTTTATTTATGTTGAATTTGTTTTTTATTTATGAGTTAGATTAATATTTATGTATGTATGTTTTAGATTAGTATTTTATTTATGTTAGATTAGTATTCTGTTATGTTAATATTTATTTGTATTGTATTTAAATTATTTGCCATGTTTTATATTTTGCTCACTAAGTTTGCATAATGAAATATATAATGTCAATGCGGTGCCCTTTTATCCGAGCGTAAACGGGGCCAGTATCAGGCGTAGTGATAGTGGTTGGGTGTTTACTCTCGGATAATGGGGCCTTTAAAATTTATTCGCAATTATAACCGAATTTTAAATTAATCGTCACTTTAACCCGGAAAATCTAATATTAATAAAGCGGTAATTATTAAAGTACCAATTTTGGGCGGTGTGGGGGTTCTAATCCTTCCCCATCCGTAACCGACTTCCGAACCCAACAGTTTTTTTAAATCTCTGGTTTTATGGTGTCCGGCCTACCTAAGTGGCCGGTGGCGACTCCTTTTCTTTAAATAAAATACGATATTTTTAAAACCCCACGAAATAAATATTTTAATACCCGAAAAATCACAAACACCTCGAAAACTCACTTTTTTAGCGAAAAAGGACATCGCTACACTTTCCTAAAGAACCCATATTGATATAGGTACCCCGCGTATTGGTACCGGCATCACCAGAATGGGAAATTTAGTATGGAAATCATCTTCAACGACCTCAATTCATTCCTAACGGTCACCAATGGCTAGATTCTCATTTGGGAGTATAGAAGGGACCTTCAAGCACCAGAATCAACTAATGATCAAAAACCCAACACACTTATGATTGTAAAATGTCTTAGTGCTCAAATTTTCACATCTATTCATAGACAACACTTGTGAGCTTTCATTGTAATATTTGCTCAAGTGTTTTAGGATTGGGTGAGTGAGCTAAATTGTGCACACATTTACCTTTGAGAGGTTTTCCTAGTTTGCTAATTGTTTTACTCTTTGTAAAAGAGAGTTTTTTCAAAGCTTTTGGTAGAAAGCTTTGAGTGTGTACAAGGTTGCCTCCTTAGCCTAGAAAGGGAGAAGAATTCAATAGTGAAATGGGAAAATCGTTAGTGGAAACCTAAGGTAGTGGACGTAGAGTTTGATTAGAAGCTCGAACCACTCTAAATTCTTTGTGTTTATCTTTTCTTTCATTGCTTCCACCACCACCCAAATTAACTATTTTCCACCACTTGGCAAGCAAATCAGTTGAGGATATCGGGTTTCTCACCTTCAAAGCTCTTAAAATTGCCATTCAATTACTCTTATCCACTTTAGAAAATAAGATGCAATCATCAGCGAACATTAGGTGGGAGAGAGAGTAGGGCATCGTCTCTTTATCTTGAAACCCTCTCATGCATTAGTATTGACTTCCTTCTCAATCAGCCATGACAAGATATTAAAATGAGAAGAAAGAGGAAAGGGGATAACAAATCTCCTTAACGAAGTCCTCGAGTGGGGTAGAAATCCCTGCGCCTTTCTCCATTTATCACCAAGGCGAAAGAAAGAGTAGTAACACATTGTAAAACGCGTTGAATCCACCATTCACCAAACCCCATCTCTTGCATCACAATCCTAAGCACCTCCCAATCCACTTTGTCATAGGCTCTCTCCATATCGATTTTAAGAGCCATAACCTTGAATTTGCCTTTCTTCATTCTTTTAATTGCATAGAAGGCTTCATGGGGGATAAGAATATTATTAATGATAAGTCTTCCATTAACAAAAGCCGATTGAGTAGGAGGAATAATATCAAGGAGAATCATTTTGAGACGAGTTGTCATGATCTTGGTGATGATCTTCGGAGAGTAATTGCACAAGCTTATTGGTCTGAAATGTTGAACTTCAGTCACATTCTGTCTCTTAGGGATGAGAATGATGTTTGTTTTATTTAAAGCCTTCTCCAATAGCCCATGTTTAAAGAAATCCTTAACCATGTTCATCAGATCTTCCTTAATAGTACTCTAAAAAGATTGATAAAAGGTACCAGGGAATCCATCAGGGCCTAGAGCTTTCAACGGTCCCATACCAAAAACTGCTTCAATTATTTCCTCATAAGAGACTTCTTTGCTGAGCATCGAATTCATTTCCGATGAGATCCCCTAGGGTATGACTCCTGACAGACAATTTAAGTCAATGGCTGGATCCTTCGTGTACGCTTTTTGGAAATAACTTTGCAAATGATCCGCTATAAAAGAGTCATCCTCAAGCCAAACCCCATTGTCATCCTTCAAGCGGCAAATGGCATTCGATCTCGTATTTTGAATTGTAATGGCATGGAAGAATTTAGTGTTATGATCCCCAATTTTAGCTAATCGATTCTCGCTCTTTGATGCCAATGTCATTCTTCGCTTTCCCAAACCTTATCCACTTCACGCTAAGCAATTTTAACTCCTCCACCTTATTACTTGTCAGAGGCCTATCTTGCATCTTTTTAATATGCATTAAAAGATCATCCACAATTTTTCTCGATTTTCCGTATTTTTCTCTACTCTACTACTGAATCTTCGTTTTGTTCCTTAACAGTTTCTTCCCAAACACTTTGTTTATGAAAGAGGTATCACTCGCCTCTCATCCCTCCTTGACATTCGTGAGACACTCTTTCTTCGAGCAACCACTTGGATTCAAACTTGAAATCCCTTTTGCCTTTCTTATTTAAACCTTGTAAAAGCAAGAAAATTGGTGCATGGTCAGATATGATAGCCATGTCTATAAGACCGATGGCTTTAGGGAAAGTTGAGCTCCATTCAGGGGAAACAATTGCCCGATCATCCTCTTCGTTGTGCATATTAGACCAAGTGTATGTTCCCCCTTTTATTGGCAACTCTATCAGACGTTCTCGGTCAATGAAATTAAGAAAACACTTTGCCATAGATTGATCGAAACAACCACCTCCAATTTATCTTTCAGGCTCGCACCAATGTTTGAGTCACCAATTATGCACCACTTCTCGTATGGATTTCTTCGTAGAGTACATAGTAGATCCCAAAAGGCCTTTTTCTCCTAAGCATAAGGGGGACCATAAATGAAGGTGCCAAACCATTCCCATTCTCTGTTAATGGAAATTTTTGTATCAATAATGTGTCGGTCCCAATGGAGGATGGATATCTTCGTGTCGCTCATCCACCATAAGGCCAATCCCCCATCAATCCCTACAGGATCCACATAGAAGGAATTTTGGAATTTCATTTTCATTCGAATTTTCTCCAAATAATTCTTCTTCTTCTTAGTCTGACTTAGGAAGACAATGGAAGGGTGAAACTTGAAAGCAACATTCTTTAGAGCTCTCACCGTCTCTTTGTTCCCTAGCCCCTTACATTCCAGGCCAAAAGAGCCATTGCGGCACAAGGGGCAAAAACCACTAATAAAATTCAGGCCATAGACAAAGAAGAAAGAGCACCAACAGAGAAGAAAAACATGCTTTCTTTCAAACCCCCTAACAGGTACTGCCACCACAACCAGGCCAGAGATCTTCGGGTGCCACAGATCTCAAATACATGCCCATCAATTTGAAGAAAGAAGAAACACCACAGCAGCCTTGGGACCAAAACCAATCAGAGTCGATGAGTGACCCTCCCAAAAACAGAAGGGGCCGAAACCGACCACCAATGTCGGGATGAACCAGAGAAGCAGGTGGAACCGAAAAACCAAGGGAAGAAGGGGAGAAAAGGAAACCCAAGCACCGACCACCACTGTCGGGATGAAACCAAGAACAGAGAAGAAAATCGGAAGCAGAGGAACGAAAGAGCAGAACAAACTTGTGGGAGCGAGAATCCAAGAAAACCCAAGCTGCCAGAAAAGAATGCAACAACCTCATCCCTTTAAACCCTTCCTTGCCGTCTCCATAAAAGCCTCTCCAAACAATTCTAAGCTGCCAAACGAACGAATCTTTAGTAGAAATCGCAAGAACTAAGGAAGGAGATATTTTGGGGAAAAGCTAGGTATTTTTTTTTGCTCCAACTCAAGTTTATTTAGTAAAACAACACTAAAAGTAATCAGGGATTATTATTAATGTAAAAAACTGGTGAAAACCATGTTAAAAGAAAATTATGATGAAAGGGTTTCCGTAAGATTGAGATCCAATAAAGGGATTGATCTTATTTCAACTCTGGATCCAATCACACTAATGGTCGATTCATACATAAAAATCAAAATCATACAAACTGATTAAAGAAACGAACAAAATTATTGAGTTGGTATAGTGGTGCCTTTCAAACTAAAATTAAGTAAGATAATTTTAAAACATAAAAAAAAAAAATTTACTTCCTATCAGCTTGCATGGGAAAGGAACATTTATCTTTTGAGAAGCTACTTAAAATTTTATTTTAACTCGATTATTTATCAGCCCAAAAAAATTTCAGGCGTTTTGGGCCACCCAGAAGGAATATAGTATAAAGTAAAAGCCCAACGCAATCCAACTGTACTGATGCCTTGATTAATGTTGGTTTCATTTCCAATGTACGAAATGTGATTAAGATTTACATTTTAAATTTTTTGTTTGATTGTTCATGGTCGATCAGAAATGAAAGCTGTTAGTATCAGCGAATCGCGATCACGCGACATCAATTATAATTTTTTTGAACTCACCGGTAGATTACGATCGTATAAACAATTAATTATAATTTTTTGTGAACTCGATATGTGAACGTTATTTTAAATTATGCGATAATAGGTGTGATCTATATTGACATTTGAGCTACGATAACTCATCAAACAATTGTCTTCTTCAAATGACACATATCATTACCTCGTCTAGCACCTTATAAAGAGCCATGCACCCCAAATTAAAAAAAAAAAAATTCCCCATAATCCAGGCCTAAGTTAAGAACTTTCACCAAGGACCAAGCCAAGCTCTCTGGATCTCCACTGAAAACCTCCTCTTTACTACCATTCGAGCCACCTTAATAAAAAATGAAGCTATAAATTTATTTAAAGAGTATTATTTTTTAATAATATTTAAAGATGATTAATTATTTATAAAAGATGTCATTTTATTTATAAAAATAGTATTATTTTATTTATAAAAAATATTATTTATATAATTTTTAAATAAATTATATAAAAAAATTCAAAATATTTTGGATGTCACGAGACACTCATCGTATAATATGGCTCTGCCAATGACCGTGATCCTCTTTATATATATTTTTTTCTTTTTTATATAAATTATATATAAAAAAAATTAAAAATATTTTAAATATCATGAGACACTCATTCTATAATATGGCTCCGCCGATGACCATGATCCTCCGTCTAAAAGTGTTGCACACTTATGTATTCAACAATGGTACGTTGAGCGTGGATCAAACACACCGTTAGTATTTTGTTTATGTTGAAGAGCAAAACTCATTGAACCCAGGCGAACCCATGTTCCAAATCCAAAACCCAATCCATCAAGTTCTTCACCTCCTGCTTGTTGCCTAGAGCTTTCCAGGAGAAGTCATGGTTTTCCTTCACTTGACCACAGACATTAGTTCTTGTCCTACTGCCGCCCCCATCACTGGTTTCTTTTCAAGCTCAGCTCTTGCCTTTTCATTCCAAGATATGGGTAAGCTTATTTCTTCTCTGATTCTTCGTTATGTTGACAATACATGAAGGAATCTTTCTTCTTTTCCTTCTTCTGTTAACCCCTTGGTCCCCTTCGTTACCCACTTAAATGCCTTAAATAAGAAAACCATGTCCGGTACGGTGGCTTCCATAATGTTGATGATGCTCTGAATTTGTTTGGTAAGATGATTGGCAAGTACCCAATGTCTTCTATTGTGCAATTTAATAAACTATTAGGAGCAATTGTTCAAATGAAACATTATGCCATTGTTGTTTCCATGTGTAGCCGCATGGAATTTCTAGGAGTTTCCCTTGATGTTTATTCTTTTAACATCTTGATTAATTGCTTCTGCAAATTGGGTCATATTGGTTTTGGGTATTCTGTTTCGGTGGAATAAGCGTTGCCTTTTATAATTAACGTTATTTTTTACGGATCTTGGGGGTGTTCAATTCATTTGACCTGGTTCAACAATCAATTTCAATCTTTTTACTCGGTATGTGTGTTTTGGATGGTAAGATTTTGCTCACCGTCAGTATTTTGTGGGATGGTAAGGTTTTGGATGCAATCCCCTCATTATATAGTTCTTGAGTTCCGACTTTTTTACCGTCATTAGACATGTAAAAGGCCATGGTTATGGCAGCTTCATCAGCTTTTCCCATTTCCTTGCCTTCCTAGTTCCTTCGTACTCTTTGATTTGGGTGTATTTAGTTCTCTGCTTACTTGCAAACGAAGGTGAGCAAATATAGAAGGAGAGTTTTATTCCCTTGGCTCCTAGGGAAAGAAAGCAGCTTCGATTCTACTAGAGTTTGATTCGATCTGAAATGGGATTATGCAAATTTCTATTTTAGGCGTGTATTAGAAGAAAGGAAGGGTTTTACTCTTGCATATCTTGATCTGTGTGCAGCATTGCTTAGATTGTGTTGTGGTTACTTGTCTCAATGAATCTGTTATTTAGATTTAGAATTGGAATTTTCTTCATCTTGTGATCTTGTTATATGAGTTGGTATTATTAATGGCTTTGACAATGTGCAAGAAACGATCATGCATTGCACTAATATGTTTGCTTCCAACTAGATGTAAGAAATGGTTTCAACTTTATTAAAGGGCTAAAATTGCAGTATAATAATCTAGTTTACTCATCAGAGTTCTGCAATAAGTTGGGTTTAGAGAAACTGATGAGTCAGGATGTTACAGGGAAGAATTAGTGTTTTAGTAAATTAATTTGTCTCTTATTCTTCTGTGATTTAGAAGTTGGTTACTTCCGTTTCTTATGGTTTCTTTGTAAAGATGCTAATGTGGTTTCTGCTCTTCTATCGATATGCTCAACCTACATCTTCTTATTAGATAACAACATTATTAGCTTGTATCCTTGCCATCAGCATTCTGAATATACAATAAACCATGTTCCATTGCTTGATTCACACCTTACATTTAGCCTCTAATTCTATTATCACGCCCTTTTTATATTTCAATCAAATGCCAAATTCATGTATATTGGGATTTGAAATTTGAGTGCCTTGGGAATTCTACTTTGCAAGAATGATCTTTTAAGCGATATCGATGATGGTTTGTAAGTAAACTACTAAACTTCCTCTGTATTGCATGTTAAGCGATAAAGTGTGCATTCGTTAATTTCTGCAAATGGCATGAGTGAATTTAATAAAACTCCCAAGTTATGTGTGTTTTGAAATTTGTCTATCCTTGCCATATTGCCCCAGACATTACATATTTACCTCTGTATGCCGTCATTTACCTTCAAAATGTGGAACTTACTCTTTGCTTGTGCATAGACATTTGGCATTTGGTTATGAAAAACAAATTACATAAGTTGCAGGAAATCCTCCAAACAAGTCCACACATTTTGATAACCAAATGTTTTACTCTCATTCATAGTCTGGTTTTATTTACTGGCTGAGCATCTTCCCAAACTTTTACATTCTTGTATAAACCTTGTGGAACAATGCTCGGTTACAACAATTTTTCTTTGATTGCTGGTAGAGAGCAGTTCTTTTAGTAAATCATGGATTAGGTCATGTGAAATGCTTTTTGTGTCCCCATGGTACTTTATGTTACATCATGATTGCTATTGTTTCTTATTAATCAAAAGATATAAGTATATTGTTCCCTATCTAATTACATTAGTTCCCATGAAAACCTCCCCTTTCCGATGTAATTATCAACTGAGTATACATTAGACTTGGTCCAGATTGTCATCAATTCCTTCTATTGGCTGAGTACTCGGTATTCCTTGAGTCTTGCTGAGGTACAACATACTGGAGAATGTTATCTAATTCATGTGCCTTTTGGATATCTTTCAATCTAACCCACTTGTTATCTTCACTTTGAGAAGTATTTTGCTACAATGGTCTACTAAATCGCTTCTTTATACGAAAGGAGAGTGGGAGATTGGAGCAATTATTTCACACCTTCCATGTGTGCGAACAGTCCTTCATGTTTAAAATAAGTTTGCGGTCTTAAATAGCGAACTACAAGCAGGTTCAGGGAAAGATGGTCTCAAATTGTGAGCTAAAAACAGTTACAGAAGATTTGATAGCACACCAAATTCCACCAGTAGAGAAATGAGTTTCGAGGATTTGGATTCAGATGCTACAAAATGTGTGAACCTTCGGTTGTGCAATGTCTCAGGGTCTGTTGCATTTATAAATATTCTGATTTTATATAGAAGGTTCATATTAACAGAAAAACCACAAATTAAGAATGTGAAAAATGAAATGGGCAGAAGGTGTTTGAGAAAATGCTTAATAGAAAAACGAGAAGAAAGCTTGGAGAGCTGCTCAAAAACTGATGACCTGTTTTGTTAAGTCAACACAACCTACCTCAATCATTAATAGCAGTCATTATTTGTACACAAGGAAGCTGACTCAGCTAACCAAAAAACGTTTTGACCAACTGCACTAAAGAAAATACTAACAAACATGCAAATTGACTTAAGTCTGAGAAACTAAATTTTTAGATAATGGAAATTGGTGCTAATCAGCCCTCATTACATGTTTGTTCTTGGAAATCCTGGCTTGTTAATGTCATTGATGTACTAGTTTGGTATTAGTTGAATTGTGAGAATCAGATCTCAAGTGCTCCTGGTCATCTCAGGTGCTATTTACCTTTTACAAGGAATTTGTGGAACCATTGTTTGAGTTCCTCGGAGGAATCGCATCTGTATCAGGCAAAAGATTGAGAACCTTTTTCTTTTTTCTGAAAGAGATTATCATTTTTTAATTATTAGTTGCTTTCGTGTGGTTCCGGTCAGCTGTTGGCGCTGCAGGTTATACAGAAAAGAATTGGGATCATGGAAGATTGTATTCCTTGCAAGAACAAATCGTTCATCAAAGTGCAAAATATTGAAGCCCCTTTGGTTCTGGTAGGGCACTCAATTGGTTCATACATAGCGCTAGAAATGCTAAGGAGACTGGCATTGGACTCTACCTGTTTTTAGCCTTAAATCTGCAATCAAAGAAACATGCTTTCATTGTGAAGGTGATTATGCAAGGCACTTTCTCTATCATTTCTTCCCGCTATACATAGTTTACGGGATAAATATTTCAGTTCTCCATTACGATGAATGCTAATTTCCAGTACCCTGCCCTCACACTTGTTCTATCTGTTGCACCTGCACCACATCATCAGGTATGTTATTGTATATCATGTTTAAATTTCCTTTACCGCTATAATTTATGATCCCTTAACTGCACAATATATATAAAGCTTGTGCAAAATCATAATCTCATCAATCTAAGTTTTAGGTCCAGAGTACTGTCCACTACAGTCACCTTGTAGCATTATTGGGCTTGTCACCAAGACGAGTTCTGAGGCTAATTTCTGAACTTTCTAATGGGAAGTCATGGTCTAACACTGCGAATTGAAAAGCATGCCACGCCATTTCCAAGTTAGTGCGCGGATTTGAAATGATCGCTAGCCGCTTCCAAATAAGTGTGTATAGTAAAGCGATCGCACGCCACCCCACTTTCAAGTAAGTGCGAGAATTTGAAAGGATCGCTAGCTGCTTTCAAGTAAGTGTGCATAGTAAAGCGGCCGCATGCTACACCACTTCCAAACAGGTGCGTGAATTTGAAAGGATCGCTAGCCATTTTTAAGTAAGTGCGCATAGTAAAGCGATTGCACGCCACGCCACCTCCAAGTAAGTGCGCAAATTTGAAAGGATTGCTAGCTGCTTCCAAGTAAGTGTGCATAGTAAAGCGATCGCACGCCACACCACTTCCACGTAAGTGTGCGAATGTGAAAGGATCGCTAACCGCTTCCAAGTAAATGTGTATAGTAAAGCGGTTGCACGTCATGCCACTTCCAAGCAAGTGCGCGAATTTGAAAGGATCACTAACCGCTTTTAAGTAAGTGTGCATATTAAAGCGATCGCACGTCACGCCACTTCCAAGTAAGTGTGTGAAGATTCTGTTGAGAAGAAGGGAAAACCATCCGACCTGCAGACTTTCATGCTTGTTGTCCTAACAAGCCAAATAGCGTATATAAGAGAAGATGTTTCGAGAAATTGTTGGGGCGATGTGCAAGCTCTTACTTCTGTCTCCTAAGTCAGTTAGTGGATCCAGAAAGCTCCGCCCAAAGGTGCTTTTTGAAAGCCGATCCCCGGTAACCCAAGATCCGTCTCTGACAGAAGAAAAAAGTTAGCACTCGAGTCAAGCAAGACGGGAATGTCACTCAATTGAGAAATCATACCTTCAGTAGGGGAAAATTGTCGCATATACGCTATATTATATGACTACTAACCATATCAGCGGATAAGGCAAGTGTCCAGCTATAGGAGAGACTACGAGGACCCTAGAATTTAGGACTCTTATAAAGAAGGATTATTGGCCTATTACTGCCCTACTACTAGCTTAATACTAGTAGCACAGGCTTACCTATTAATCACAGACCCCCTTCCTTACTTGTTTATTTCCTTGCTTGCCTGGAGAGAAAGAATCTTAGAAAGAAAGAAAGGATCCCCTACTTACATAGTACAAGGAAGGGAAATACTTACTAAAAGACCAAAGACTGGCTTCCTTACTGTCTTGGCTGCTAGGACTTTTTACCAGGAATGGGAAGATAGAGAAAGAGAGACAAGAAAGAAAGAGATATAGGAAAGCTAAGGATATAACGAAGAAGTTTGCCCGTCACATATCGAAAATATCAAACAAATTCAAGAATCCAATCCAAGAGTCATTTTACAACATATCAGAAATAGTGCAGCTACAAACATCAACAAATAAAAGTATCCGAAAGACCTACCCAAACTAGATTACTAAGGCAAACTCTCCCAGAGAACATGAGTTTATGATGGCATATACTTCGCGCTTTCAAGTAAGCGAACAATGATTTAAACTACTCATAACAACTAAGAACAAGACTATTTACACAAACTAATAAATGTGCGAATAAGTACATAGCGATCAAGACTATCACATAAGGGGCAATAACCCTCCCAATTCAAGATATGTTAAACAATAATTTGTTTTTTGAGATTTTTTTTCAAAAGAGGGCAAACATTCACACTAGCAAACAAGTATACACAAAATTTGCTAAAATAATAATTCGCTTCTTGCGAATCCTTCCCAAACAGGGAGCAAAAATTCCTCTATCCAAAATGAATATGCCAACACACAAGAAAATATAGTTTGCTACCTATTTATCTTACAAGTTTGCAATATTAGAAGCCTATATTTATGTTTTTTCATCTTAATGAAAGTGAAATTTTAAAAATACGCACTTTAAAATTTATACTTTATAATTTTCTCATCACTTGGGGGCAAGAATCTACTACAAAGGAAAATCAACCCATCACCACAATACAAGACGAAATTACTCCAGACATCTACAACAAAATAAGAAAATAAGAGATTAATTATATGAAAGGTCACATTTCAAACTCTTTCTAAAACTTAACTCGAGTTCTCAAGCTTGCAAAGGTCACTTTATAACTTTTCCCCGTCTGTGGGCAAATGCTAGTACCAACAAACCGCGACCACACGAACACCAATTACAACCTTCTACAAACGTATCAAGGACCATGACTATGCGAATGATCACAATACAAGACAAGATCACTTCAGACATTTACGACAAAATAGAAAATAAGAGATGAATTACACATAAGGTCACTTTCCAAACTCTTTATAAAACCCAACTCAAATTCTTAGGCTTGTAAAGGTCACTTTACAACCTTCTATCATCTGGGGGCAAATGTTAGTACCAACAAATCGCAATCACACGAACAACCAATTGCAACTCTCTGCAAACTTACCAGCAGACTACTACCGTGCGATCGACCAATCACAACCCTTTGCAAACTTGGCATACAAACGCTATCCCAGACCACGTGATGATGCACGTGATCTATATCGACACTTGAACCACGAAAACTCACCAAGACACTTATCTTCCTCAATTGACATGTGTCATCACTTCATCTAGCCCCTTATAAGGAGCCATGCACCCCAAATAAAAAAAAGCTCCCGATAACCCTTACCTAAGTGAAGAACCCCTGCCAAAGTGAAAAACCTTCACCGAGGACCAAGCCAAGCTCTCTCGATCTCCACTAAAAACCCCTTTTTACCACCGTCCGAGCCACCTTGATCTTCCGTCTAAGAGTGTTACACACTTATGTGATCAACAAAAGTGATCATGGAATTTAGGCTATCTTTTCTTTTGGGTTTTTAGTCAAGTTAATACTGCTAATATAGAACCTTATATCTTTCTAAGTGGAATCCATCAAGAATGTTAAAAGCCAGATTATAGCCGAAATTCAAATAGGCTTTCGACATTTCTTCAAGCACCTAGAAGAACCTGGGATTGCAAAATTAAGTTTTAGTTTTTTTAAACATTCAATGTGTTTCATATACTTTGTTTTCGTCTTTCGAAATTCCTTGAGTTTAACCCTGTTAGGGATGGTGAAAATATTCAAACTTTATATGTCTCAACCCGATTCGGCTAAATTAGGATAGATTTTTGTTTGAATAGAATTTTAAGGCAGGACAAGACGGGGTTTCTTAGAAAAATTAGGGTCAGGTTTAGGAGTAATCGGACTACCTATCTTGGGTATATATATATATATAGGATGAGTAAAATGGATGGATGAGATTAACAGTAAAAAATGTGAAGATTATCACTTGGAAAAAAGATAAGGAAACAATCTTAGCCATTAATTACCATCATCCAACGGTTCAAAAATGTGTAAAAGTAATTGAGTTTTACACCATGTAAGTGGATCCTAACCCATATATATAGTAAAAAAGTTTGACTGAATAGTCATTTTAATCCTTATTTTTTTAACCAATTTAACCCCCAATGTTTCATTTATATATACGACATAAAGTCAAAAAGTGCCCTTAACGACTGAATAGTCATTTTGGTCCCTGTTTTTTTGAACCAATTTAACCCAGCGTTTCATTTTGGGTCAAAATGACCCATTTGTAGATAAAAACTGTTAGTCAACTGATGATAGACAACTTGAAATGACTTGACTGAATGACGTGTCAGAAAAAAAATATTTTATATTTTGTACAATTTTATAAAAGTATTTTTTGACTGATATGCCATTATGTAAATTTAGCATATTTGTCCATATGACACTGCTATCATGGCGTGCACTGCCATGTAGATATGTCATGTCATTTCAAGTTGTTTATCGTCAGTTGACTAACAATTTTTATCCGTAGAAGGGCCATTTTGACCCAAAATAAAACGTTGGGGTTAAATTGGTTTAAAATAAAGAATATGGGCCACAATAATTAATCAGTCAAACGTTAAAGGCATTTTTAGTAGTATGCCTATATATATTTTTTTCCACCTCACTTCCCTGAATAGAAATCTACCCTTTTTGTGCTCCTATTTATGTCCCATATTAAAAATTAGGTTTAGAGTTTGTGATTCAGGATTTAAGGTTAGGGATTATGGTTAGGGTTTAGGGAATTTGGGACATAGTGTATTTTAGGGTGTAAGGTTTAGAATTTAAGATTACGACCTAAAATTTATTTTTTCAGTGTTAGGGCATAATAAAGGGCACCGAAGAGTGGTAGAGAATTTTCTCTCACTTCCCCAACATATTGTTTCCTCCACCTCTTCTTCACAGTTTATTTATTTCTTCTTCTTTTCATATTTTTTGAAATTCATATTCAATGTCATCTTGGATCTATTTTCATATATATATATATATATATATATATATATATATAAAAGGACGAGGTGAATAAAAAATAATATTTTGAAAATTTGTTTATATTAAGAAAATATGAGTCTTAAATAATAGTGGAAATTTAATAAAATTTTAATTATATTAAAAATAAATTATTCACTAACAATTAATTGGTCTAGTGGGATGAGTCGTTAGGACTTTCAAGTTAGGTCCGGAGTTCGAATTCTGGCATTGTGAGTGAAGAAAAATGGGTTGGGAGGGTCACCCTATTTTGGGCCTTTGTAAAACTCAATATGTACTAGTTGGCTGATGAGTCAGATACTAATGGTTAATAAAAAAACAAATTATTTAACACGGATTTTTTTATTAATAAAAATAGAATTGATTGACGTTATGTAACACCATAATCCCGATTCAGATCTAAAGTACTACATCCGGGTCACCTGCAAATCGACGCATCAAAATTTTAATTTAAAACCATAAGTTTAGCCATCAATTAAAAGCATTAAACATTTCTAAATCTATGAAAGTAAATAAGCATTTAAGTAAGTTTACAAAACAGGAGGTCCAAGTTTAAAACACTGTTTAACAAAATAACATTTTAAAAAGAGTTACAGACTCAACAGCGGTAAGGTTCTATGAATACATTAGCCTAAACTAAAATAACAAGTATTGCACTCTGAAACGAACGTGGTGCTGGGGAATCTTCCTCGATGTGCTCCTCCAAGAGATGACCTGTCAACCTACTCACGGAAAAACCATACATGCGCACACTGAGCTAACAAAGCTCAGTGGTACATTTCTACTCTACCATAATTCGTGATTATCATAAAATAAGCATGCAAGATAAATATAGTAAAGAGATCATAGATAAGGCTTCCACTATCTATGAAATATCGTCTAGCCTACACTAGATAAAATTCTTAGATCATCTATCTCAATGCATCATTAAGTCTACAACAAGCCTTACATAATCTACAAGCTTTACCATACTCGAGGTCACATAGCCTATAGAGATACTCGAGCTCACACAACCCATCGAGTTAATATATGTCATACCATGATCACTCAGCCATAGGATGCATAAGCTATCAATCTATAGCAACCACACAACATACATAATTACATCCATACATTATCTATATAATGGCCAACGTAGCCCTACTTTTCCCATGCTCACACAGCTGTTGGGTTACCCGTGTTCACACAACCGTTAGAGTTAATAAATCGTATCCAGATCACCATAGCCACAGATACTTCCTAGACATACTTGTATCACATTAGCCACAAGTAGTCTTTAACTGAGGTCACTCAGCCAATCAGGTTACTCAAGCTCACTCAGCCTATCGAGTTAATTACCTTATCCGGATCATCATAGCCACGGATAGGTTTCTAACTGCTCCCATATCACTCAGCCCGTGGGTACGTCAGATGTACTTAATCACTCAACCCGAAGTACACATCCCCTTATAGAAGTATTGTAGTACTAACTCTAGGACATCCAGATTCCTTTACCACAATCATAAGATAATACATGCTCCCCGAGCATTCGTAGACCTTACCAAGAGATAAGTGGCACCAAGTCAAGCCATTCAACAAATGCCCCAAGGCATTCCACTAACCATCACGGTTATCAGGAGTCATCATTTAACAAGCTATTACATGTTATTCTCATATATGAGGGTTAAACCTCGGTTTTTCGATTTTACAATTCATTTTAGTACCTTAGAAGCCCATGAGACCATAGTTCTCAAATTATTAATCCCTTAAACTCAACTTTAGATTTTTTGGGTAGGTTGCCCGGGTAGTACCGATACCCACTTGAGGGTATCAATACGCCCCTCTAGGTACCGATACCCAGACTATGCGTATCGATTCTCGGCTTCACATGATGAGGTTGACTGTTGACCCCGTACCGGTACACGAACTTCGCGTACCGATAAGTCCTATGTATCGATACGGCTCTAAGCGTACTGATACCGATTTAATCTACTGGAATTTCAATGAAACAGTGGGTACCGATACCCACCTTAAGCGTATCGATACTCCTTTTAACTTTTTCCAGTGTTTATCAATTATAACACAGGTTATCGGTGCTGGCTCCCCGTGTACTGGTACCAAAGCTCAGAAATGGCTTCCAAAGCTCGAGAAATCACTCCCAAACCCTCAACACGTAACCTTAGGCCCTTTAACTTATTCCTACATCTTATGGGAGTTAATTAGGATGGTTTGCTACCGTTTTTACACATTATTAACTACTAATCTGAAATTTACCATTAAAGGCTCTAAGCTACTTTAACACCAAAACTAACAACCTTAACCACTATATCATGCAAGGCAATTACTTTAGGATATTTAAGAATAAAGGAGTCAGAAATGTACTGACCTTAAGCAACAAACTCGGATTTGCTTCACACTCAAAATCCTCAACTTCTTATCCTTAGCTAAAACTTGAATAAACCCAAATCACCTCATTTTCACCACAAACACATGAAACTCGCGTCAATACTTGAACCCAAGATTTATCAAGAATTTACTACGAATTTACACCCTTTAAAAACAAAGGAAGGCTTTCTACAAGCTTTACACCACCAAAAACCCATTAATGAAATTCTTGCCCGTTTTCTTCATAAATGACATTTTCATGAGGCTTGAGAGGTGTGGATTAACATACTTGAATTTCAAAGCTTGGATGGAAGAGATGTGGTTGAAAGCTTGAACCTTTAAGCTTGGTGGCTATGGGATCTTGAAGAAGAAAGATGAAGATGGGGAAAGAAAAGGTGTAGGTGATAATATCACAAAACCAACTTTGTCTCCCATTTTTCCTTTTCACGTGAGGACAAGGAGGAGAGAATAAATGGCCATCCCATTTATTTAAAATTGGTTTATTCTCCCCTTAAAACTCCAATCTTTCACTTATACTGCAAGAATGCCACACCCCAAGCCTACATAACCAAAATCTCATCCAAAAAGGCCTAAACTTGGCCCAAAGGGCCAACCCGACACCTAGGTCCACAACCGAGGTCATCGCCTCGTTGACTCGAAAATTCGGGTCGTTACACGTTAGATAATTAAAATTATATTTATGTTGTAAAATAATATAATAAAAATAATAATAGAATTTATGAAAGGGCTAAACAGAAAATTACCCTCTAAATGTAAATTTGCTCCACCGAAATTTTGAGCTCCGGTTAAAAAACTTTGATGGGTTGGGTCACTTGGTGGAGATTTAAAGGGCATTAACTCATAATAACTTTGGGTACCCATGTGAAGCTAAAAATTCGTCTTTGATACGCCCTTTTTGATATTTTAGACGTATCCAATTAATTTTAGTCATACTCCTTAAACATGCCAAAATTATCTTTGGGGCGGCAACATATCAAATACGTGGGACAACAACGCAATGTCGTACACGTGCTTCATAGCATGAATAATGTCTTTTTTTACTTTTACTATTATATTTTTTATCATTTATTTTTTGCTTAAAGACCCATTTGCCCCCTAAAGTATATACTTTTTCCCAAACAGGCCCCTAAAGTATTTTTTGAGATGTGCCCCTAAACAAAAAATTGTTACCCCGTTTGGCCCCTCCATTAGACGCCGTTAAAAAAATTTCTCTCGAGCCAATCGAAACATGCCACGTGTCATTTTATTAAAAAATAAACCGGCTTAAACAAAAGGGGTGAATTGCACAGTAGATATGTCAAATTTTATTTTTTGTTTATTTTAGTCCCAAATTGTTCATCTTCTTCCTCGAGTTGTTTGGTACGTGGATTTTATTGACGAATAGAACATACAAGGAAGAATACAACATTAAAGGGGAAAAAAAAAATCAATAAGAGCATACTTCTCCAGCATGCAAAAATGGCCATTCTCACCCGGGGAAGAAATCCCAGAAAAAGCATAGAAACTCTACCTACAGAACGAAGACCGATATCAACACCAAAGTCATATAGTCTGAACATTAATGGCTAGATTTTACAGATTATCTGAATGTTAATAACAAACAGCAGCTGGAGCATCCCATTAAATAGATTCTGATCATTTTAAAAGATCACTTACACAGCAACAAAAGGCCCGACAAGTTTTTTTTTTGAATGAAAAGCTCTGACAAGTTAAAATGTGCTCAACTAAAACGTTAAAAATTTATGGAAACTTTTCCAGAGAGAGTAACAGGAATGCTACTAATTACAACATAGAAACAAAACACACAGTTACTATCAGATCAAATTCATAATTGGAGGGTGGAGAGGGGACGTTAACCAGAGATCAAATAGCTTATTACCCAGTAATAAAAACATCAAATGAGAACAAAAAAACTAATTCTATAACAATAATAAAGTACTAAGAACCTAGATATGATAAAAGGGAGAGAGAGAAAGAGAACAAGGGGAACCTGGGCGGTATTGATGATGAATTGGCGGAATCTGGGATGTAAACCAGCCTCTTTCTTGAGACGATTAGCAATGGGTTTGCAAGCGGTTTTTAGCGCGAGAGTTCCATGCTTTACAACATGTAGTATCATCTACAGATCAAACAACCAGAGGAAAAAAATGAACAGTTCGGGATTAAAATGAACAAAAAATAAAATTTGGTATACTTAATGTGCAATTTACCCCTTTTATTTAAGTCAATTTACTTTTTTAATAAAATGACATAAGGTGCGTTTTAATTGGTCCGTTAATTTTTTTAAGATGTCTAATGGAGGAGCCCAACAAAATAATAATTTTTAGTTAAAAAACACGTCCTAAAAAATATTTTAAAAGTCTATTCGGAAAGAAATGTATACTTTAAAGAGTTCCGAATTTTTATTAAAAATTTGAAAGGAATTTTTTTTTCTGAATCTTGTTCATAGTACCTAAATCTAGTTTTTCAAATAAGGATTACATGCCTTTGTTAAAAAAAAAAAGAATTACACGCCGGATTCATTTTACCTATTGATTGCTTCTTGTTTTGTTTTCTTATTTTTTTATTAGTTTTTCGTTTTTATTTTAAATCTGATGGTTCTCCATTAAAATTATCGATCTGAAATTTTCGAGTGCTTTTATTTTTTATAAAAAAATCATAACTTTTGTTTTCTGATAATCTTTAATTTTATCAGTTTGTTTTGATTCATCATGTATTTAGTAAAAAATGAAATTGGAGATATACATGCATGAGTATAGGGATGAAACTTCTTTGGGACCTAAGGGCCCCGGCTTATGTAATAAAATTTAAATATTTGATGAAGTTTGGTCTAATAATAATTGTCTCTGTAAAAAGATAAATATTCAAATTTAAAAATATAATAGTTATTAAATATACAACCAAGTATGGGTGAACTAAAGAAGAATGAGTATATGTCTTTAATTTTTTAGTCCAATAACAATTTAGGTTCTTATAAGTTTAATTATTAGACATATTAAGGTTTGCCCCATAAATTTTGAGTTAAAATACTTAATAAGCCATTGCATTTTTAAAATTCAATGTTTTGGCTCATATAAATGTTCAGTCTTGATTCGGTTTCTAGTTAGGTATACATGTGATCTCTAAGGTCGGGTTTGAGGTGAATAAATTAATATTGAATTAAAAGTTGGGTTAAGATTGACCGATTGGGCGTAGGTGTAAACATATAAGGTCGGATCGAATTTAGGGGTAATTGGACCTACCTATCGAATTTAAGGTTTCTAGACTTCGTTTGTCATTGAGGGGTAAAAGCCCGTTGGCCAGCAACGTCTATTTGGGCAAAAATTTAAAACTTCAGTTGTAAGAAAACGAGCGTTTAACCGTTAAATTCAGATGACTACAAAAAATTATAACTGCAACGAGTATTAGGGGTAAAATGCAACAAAAAACGAAACCTAAATATTAGGGATAAGATGCTTTTGTTTTTGTATAATAAAATCATAACTTTTTTTTGTAATCTTTAATTTTATCAGTTTGTGTTTTTGTAGAAAAAAAATGAAATCTGAGATATACTGGTCGGTTTTGAGGGGATGAATTAATATTTAATTTGAAGACACGTTAGAATTGGTTATTTTATTGGGTTTAGTTGCTTGCTACTCTTAATTAGAAGAGAAATATTTGTTAATGACGAGCCACGTCAATTGTACCTATCAAAGCCACTAAAAGAATTATTGAAATGAATCTAAATGGAAGAAAAAAATCTGTTACTAAATGAATTTCAATTTGTTGACTATTACTTATCAAATATTTTTGTATAATTTGGTTTGATCTTGTAGTCCAAATAATTCCGTACTACGATGTATCTAATATAATAGTAATTAATGAAACAAAAACGTAAACGTATAAGATGAGGTTGGATTGGCCAAAAACTCACTCTATCTTGTTATTTCTAAACGCTCTTAATTAATGACATGACAAGAATACAGTTCCGTACTCTACCATGCGACACTTTTTTTTTTCCAGAGAAAATCGTAGAGGATAAATGGCATTCTTCAAAGTATAGAAAGATAAATATATTTTTATCAAACCTCAGGTCTCCAAATCTAATATCAAATTTTGGCACTTTTAATTCTTCTTTCTCATTAAAGGAAGTCAATGGGGATCCTCTTATCGTGGAATCAGAGAAGAAGTTAATTATATCATCCTTCAATACTGGGAAACCATAACCGTTGTTGAGCAAGAAAATAGGCTCCTGCTGTGTGCCCAACCAGGTTGCTCCAGACTTACTAGAAATGGCACTTGTCTTGATGTTTTATTGCAGGAGAGGATCACTGTAATGGTAGTTGTTAGTGAAAGATTCTCGTTTCATCAAATAATAAAGGCAAAGATGGCAGACTTCAACAACCCTGTTTAAAACGATGGAGGGTTAGACAACCAGAGATGAGAGAACTGGCTTCAATGGGAAGCTCACCCTATATATTGGAACTTACCAACTACTACTGGGGAGCTCCAGTAACATTTTTAATGTCTCTTTAACTTTACCTTAAAATACAAATCAGCTCTTCACTTGATCACTTCAGTGGCTAAATTTTCTTTCCTATCAAATTAAACCATGAGCTAGGTAAATTTCATCAAATTGTCCCATGATTTTTTCCCTCAAATTGTCCCTTAAACTTAACAAGTTTAGTTAAATTATCTCATAAACTTTTAAAACGTGATACAAAATGGCTGTAAAATTAGCGACATTAATTTTTGGATATTCTATTGAGATGAACTAGGGGTGTTCAAAACAGGTATCAGTTCCTCGGGTCCTGTAAAATTCGAGTACCCACAAAATCGAGTACCAAGCACCTGATTCACATTTTTTTTATTTTTTTTAAATTTATTTAAAAAATTACATAATAAACACAAAATTTAAAAGTTCATAATACATAATTCAAATACAAATATTAATAATTTGAAGTTAGTTTTAAGATAAAAATATTTAGATATATATATATATATATATATATATATATATTACATAATCCAAACACAAAATATTAGTGATTTGAAATTAGTTTTAAGATAGAAATAATTGGATATATGTGTGTATTAAACAAATATTGATGATTTGAAGTTAGTTTTAAGATATATATTAGAGTTTATCACCAAAAGAAAACAATAAAAATATTAATCTTATTTTTCCTTTGAATCTTGTATTAACAAATTAATACAAATATTTTAAAAAATTTCAAAACTTAAAAGTACATAATACAAACACAGAAAGAATTTAAAGATTTAAATTTACTTTTAGGGTAAAAATAATAAGAAACCTAAAATAAAAATATAATTTAAATTTTTAAAAATAATATATTAAAAATATCAGGTTATGTCGGGTACCCGATTATAAAAAATCGACCCAGACTCAACCCAACTACCCGGGAAAAATTTCGAGTCGAATGGCTTTTTAAAAGAAACACCCGTTTTCTTAAAGTTCAGGTCGATGGGTCAACCGAGTCGAGTATTTTTAAACACTTTTAATATAAACCACTAAGGTGGTGACATTATAGGGGTTGATCGAGTTCTCGGCCTTTCTCTTAGCTACTTAAAACCATAGTTCAAATCATCTAATCTCTTACTTGATCACCAAATAAAAGAGTGAGTTTGTAGGACGAATAAAAAAGATGAGATTTCCGCTATCATTTTATTAATAAAATACACTTTCTAAAATTTTCTATGTTCCTGTCTCCCATGCTCTTTCCCCATTGAATAGAATGAAAGAAAATAGAGAAATTTAGAAGCACCGCAACGAGAAGGACAACGGATGGATCGAAGCATTTAGAGCAAGTATTGACGTCATCCAAGAAAAACGAACGACAAAACAAAAAAGAAAGGACAAAACAAAAAAGGAAAGAGAAAAAAAAAGGATGACAATCACTTAGAACAGGCATCGACGTCGCTTAAAAAATATAAAAAAACTTTAAAACTTTTTAGAGAAATTATTTATCAATAAATACTTAATTTGAATCATTTTAACATTGGGGTCGTACAAAATATCTATTTTGTATTTTTTACGACGTTATCACCAAAATATCACCTTTTAATAAATTATTTACTATTTTGACATCCATTTGAAATAATTTTCTTGCACAACATTCTTATAGTAAACTTGTAAAGCTAAAATGACGAGTTTGTTATTGTTAATTTTTTAATGTGAGTAATGAAAACTTTAAGCGTTAAAGAAAATAAATTTTAATAGAACTCGTATGTTAGTTTGGGGAGTTCTGTTAAAAATTTAAAAAAATAATAAAATTCGACATGCCAACCTGACGAGTTCACTGTAAGGATGATAGATTGAAAATATTTTTTTAATATTGATATATTTGTGATAATGTCATTGTTGACACTTAAATTAAAGGCTTAAGCGTATTATAAGCCCTTAGACTTTTGAGAGAAAAATCAATTAAGCCTCTGAACTTTTTTTTGCACCCAATTAAGCTCTTATACTCTAAAATCTCACCAATTCACCCTTTTGACCAACGTAGACAACTAAATTTAACAGTTTTTTACACCAGTTGATGCAACATGTCGTGTTACAATATTCTCACTTGGCATTTTCAGAATTTTTATTTTATTTAGAAAATTCTTTAAAATTTATAAAAATTCTAAAAAACTTATAAAAATTATAAATAATAGTTTTTTTGAAAAATATGTAAATGTCATTTGGTAGAACTATAGTGTGTCATGTGACAGTAATATCTCAAGAAAAAATCTTTTAAAATTTGATGGTCAAAATTGGTCAAATGGCTTATTTGGTTCAATTTATTAATTTAGGGGCTTAATTGGGTGCAAATAAAATTCAAAAGCTTAATTAATAATTTTCAAAAATTTAGAGGTTTCACACATCTTTATATCAAAATTTAAATTTTATTAGACTTGAAATCGTCACTGACTAAATTGAATTAAGACACTTTATTTATAGCTTTCTTCGTTAACTAATTTTAACATAATAAGTGACACATGGCGGAATCTGGAAGTCTCACATCATCAACTACCAATAATCATTAAAAATCATAAAACTATAAAACATTTAAAAGTAATGAAAATTACTAAAACAAGATGCAATATAAAAATTTAATATAAATTCTATAAATATAAAAAATTAAAGAATTATAATAGTTATAAAATATAAAAATATAAAACATAAAATATAAAATAAAATATTATTAAAAAGTTATGATGATCCTTCATTTCAACTAAATGATGATGTTATCGGTCTCATCGTCTCGTATCTCGATTCATGGAACTTTAAAAAAATTATGATTTAGTTTGTCGTCGTTTTTTAGATGTGTGGTAGAAAAGCGTTTTAAAAAACACTTAAAAGTATTTTTAAATAATTTTGTTTAGAATGAAAATGTTTGATATTATTGTCAAAAAAGGTTTTTTAAGTATATAGAATGTATATATTAGACATTGTTTTTGAAAATATAAAAGAATTAATGATATAAACGATAACAAATAAGTAAATTTATCAAAAAATCCTTTTGAAAAACCTAAACACTACAAATTTTAACTTTTAAAAAACACTTTTTAAATCAAGCTAAATAATACATTTTGACTTAAAAAGTTACTTGTTCTGTATTATTTTTGACCCAAAAACACTTTTGAAATGTATTGCAGAATGAGATATAAATAAAAAAAGAATATCATAAAATATTGGTGTAATTTTTAAATAAATTATATTTTTTATTTTTTGAATTTTCTAAATTTATATAATTTTTTATAATTGTTAGTAATTTAGTTTTTAATATTTTGTAGTTGAATACATCACCATCTGTCAAGTATCACTATCCTATTTATATGTTATTGATTTAATGATCAAAATTTATAAACATAAAAAAATTACTAACAAAGATTAATACAATGACTCAATTGGGGGTAAGAGTTTATTAAAGAGTTAATTATTTTTAAATTTTTTTTCAAAACGCATAAATATAATATTATCTTTTAATATTAATAAAACAACATTTAAATTTAATCCTTGAATTTAACAATTAGCATAAATTATTTTATGAATTTTTTGTTTAGTCTTAGAAATTTGACAGTTTTTTTAAAATTGATTCGTGAATTTATTATTTAGTCCTTACAATGATATGTTATTTTGAGATTATTTTGTTAAAAATTTTAAAGTAAAATAAACAAAGTCAAATATTGAGCAAGCACATTTGGCCGGTTGACCAAGCTACTTATCTTTATTCTCCATAATCCTTGGGTCATGAGTTATAAACCTATTAGGATCACTTTTTTTCCTTCTCTTAAAGTTCCTATTTCCCTTACCTCTAGGTAGGATTAAGATTAAATTTAAGGTTTGTCAAAAAAACAAAATTAAATATTCAAATTAGACATTACAAACAAAAAAAAATTAAATTTGAACTAATTAATCGAATATCGATTGTTATATAAAAGCTACATCATTAAAAGAATTAAAAATCTAGATTCAAAAATCAAATAAAAAACTACAAAATATAAGCAATAAATATTAGATTATCCTTTGAGAAAAGTACCTTTTTATAAAAAGAAAAGTTAGTTTACATTTTCCAAAATAAACACTATATTTGTTTGCCAAATAATATTAAATAACACTGATCAAAAGAAAAACAGTCCATAAAATGAGTTGAGTATGTCAGTCGGGCATCCTAACGTCTCTTTGATTCTGTCGATTTAACGGATAGATCATGGATTCAAATTTTGAATTTCCAAAAAAAGCTGTGCGTTTTAAACACAAATGTACCCCACCATCCATTAAACTTATTCATTGCTCCCTCTCCTACACCATTTCTTCTCACTTTTCAATTCCTCCGACTGACAAATCCCAAATGGGTGTCTGTTTCAGCAAAAAGAAAGCCTCCTCCTCCCATCTTAACCCTCAGCCACCGCTTCCGCCGCAACCTCTGCCGAAGTCGTCAACTCTTTCTTCTGCAGTAACACCGGTAGCGACAGCGACCACCCTGAAAGTCGAAGCTGAGCCCAAGACTCACAAGGTAACTGAAGAAGAACAGGTTGTGAAAGCAAGCCAAGAGGAGAGCTTGGTCAAGAAGGAGGTATTCATCATAAAACACAGAAAGAGCCATGACAAAGACAAACGCTCCCCTCCGCCGCCGCAAAATCCACCGCAGTCAAAAGAAAACGAGCATGCTTCGTCCGCCTCCGCCGAAGGAGGCGACTGCAACATCAATTCTGCTGTCGTGAGGACGTCCAGTTGCACTAAAGAGGAAGTCGACGCCATTTTGATACAGTGCGGGAGACTTAGCAGAAGCAACTCCTCGGGTAAAACGCCTTCTTCCAGGAAGTACTCAGGATCCAAGCGAAGCTACGATTTTGATTGCGAAAACGACAATGACATCGGTGCTGCTACCCCTACTGATGACCGCCCACGCCGCAGGCCATCGAGCAGGTCGTCTTCTCAAGGAAGGAGGAGGACTCCTAGCAGAGAAAGAGAGCAGCAGCAGCAGCAACGCTCCGGCAGCAGAGAAAGAAGTAGCAGCGGTAGCGGAAGGCGAGTGAGCCGGTCCCCGGGAAGAAGATCAGAGAACACTGAAGGCACTCATGGTACCAATGCTGCCAATGGCACTAACAGACCCGGGAAGATGGTCTCGGTTCCGCCGACTGTTTCTTCATTGGCAATGGATAAGAGCATCAACGGTGTAGAAGCTGCCACGACTACTGCAAATGGTGTGAAAAGGATATCTGTGAAGAGGAATGTCGGAGAGTCCCCTGCAAGAACCGCTGCTTCACCTCGCTCTCGGTCTCCTGCAAAGACTAACCCGAACGCTAATAATGCCAAATTCAACGAGAATCAGCAACAGCCGGCACTGAGTCGCAGTTCGTCGAGGAAAGCAGAGCATTCGCCTTATAGACGAAACCCGTTGAGTGAGATCGACCCCAACTCACTTGCATACCCACAGTCGGCTGCCAACAAGGGACAACAAGGAGGAATCAAGGTATCGACCAATGTCGATATACTTATTACATCCAAAGACTTTGTGTTTAATTGCTCACATCTAAAGACATGTATTTGCAGAAATTGAATGTTAAAGGGGGCAGCATTGCTGCTACAAATGTGAATGGCACGGCAAAGGAGCCAACAATGTTTGAAGATACGGAGAGGCAGCCACCGCCCAAGGCCGGAGCTGATAATCTGAAACCTCAATCACTGACGAGAAGCAGATCCTCTAGGCGATCGAGGGAGCTGGACTTGAATCCAGAAACTTTGTTGAATCCCATTCCATCATCATATACATCTCTGTTGCTCGAAGACATCCAAAATTTTCACCAAAACAACAACAATCCTCCTCAGTTCTCACTCCCACTGTGCGTTAGCAAGGCTTGTTCCATCGTTGAAGCAGTTGCTGACCTCAACTCAACTACAAGCTCCAACCTTTCTGATAGAAAAGGCCTCCCAACAGATAATTCAAATAAGAATGGCTACGACAATAGTGCCATCGGGCGGAAAATGAGGGAAGCCGGAGACCCTTTTGTCGAATCCGAGGTAATCGGAAGTGATCATTTGATGGAGCCAAGTTTTCACAAGTATGTGACAGTTAGGAGAGCTGGTGGTAGTGGTGGTGGTAGTAGTGGTGCAGATATGGAGGAACAAGAATCATCTGGCAGCAATAGCATTGTGGCCGGTGGGCAGCAGCATTGGGGATTTTCGGGTTCCTCGTCGTGGGAACCCAATTCGGCAGATTCGACCGACCGATGGATTTCAAGGACGAAAAGCAGGCAAGAGGATTACAGCACTCCCCTGGGACTCCAAAGGCAAGCGATGACATAAGAAGATAAGGGCTGGATCGGATCTTAACTCAATTGCAACTTCAGTAGTACAACCACGATTGCATTCTACATATTCAAGTTGCAGTTTTTAATTGTAAACTTTCTTGTATTGGTTGCTTTCTTGCAACCACTTGTATGTCTCTAGTTATTTGATTCTCTCGTCTATGAACGTTGCTCTTATCGTGCTTTCTTCAATTTGTCTGTACACTTTTCTCTAATTCAATTACTGTGCTCAGTCAACCCGAAAATTATTTCTTAAAAGAGTAATTCTTAGATTATTCCTTAAAAACTTAAAAGAGTACACGTGTCAAGGACGTACCCTCATATTCAACTAAATTCAAAATTTTGATTCTTGTAATAAGTTTATTTATTTGTTTTATTGTTTTCCTTGTTCGAAAATCTTGCCTGGTATCTAATTTAGGCTTTATTTTTGGATTCAGGGGCAAACGGCCGTTGGGGGTTTGACAACAAAAACACGACAACAGGCGATTGGGGAGAAAATTCAGCTATAGACAAATGGGTATTTAGGCGGAGAATAAGACGAGCAAACGTCCATTGGGTGCTACACGACACCTGTTTGACAACAAAAACAGGACTACAGGCGTTTGGGGAGAAAACTCAACCAAAAACAAGCCCTTAATTTGTCATTATTTTATTAAAAAGGCTCGACTCAAACAATATAGAGATAAAATGGCTAATTTTACACCAATTATAATGTTTGGTTCATGTAATTTCACATTAACCCTTATTTTATAATTGACTGTTTTTGTTTTACATTCTTTTGTAGTTTATTTCACCATATTATTTTTCGTAAAATATTTTATGTTGCTACAACTCTAAAACCTTTCCCCTTTATTGTTATTGATCATCTTTTCTTTTCTGGCATCAGCATTTCACCATCGACAGTAAAACGCTCTACAAGTCTTTTTTTTTTTGTATTTTTGATACTCAAAGATAATTCTGTCGACACCAACGTTTTTCCTTCATCGCCGATACTAATTCATGTAAGTGAGTTATCTTTTTCCTTTATCACAAATCGTGAAAACTTTTTTCTAGCGTGCTTTTGAAGTTTGATTTATTGTTTAGTAAAAATTAAAAGGAAATGGTCGCTATCGTTGTCGCACCAACTGCATCTTCTTCTGTGACGGAGGAGAAACTGACGCTGATAGTAAAATAAAGTGGGAAATTTATGACGATGACTCAATAGTCGAGTTGAAATGAAGAATATTGAAAGCGAATACAGTGACAGATGCAAGTGCATTTTAGGGTGGGCTCGTGCCCATGCTCATGCTAAATTTTCTAACTTTTACACATTTTAGTTTAATTTTTTATGAGTTAGTCCTTAAATTTTTTAACATTTATAAATTGTGCTCACCCTGAAATTTTGAGATTTGTGAGCCCACCCTCAAAATTATTTCTGGATCCACCATTGAGTGACGAATATTTTACCCAAGAGACATAAGCTTCTTTAATCGGTAACAATTTCTTCAATGACTCCATTTTGCTCTCTCATATTCCCTTCAAACTTTTTTATTGATCAAACTTTTTTTAATTTCTTGTTGCGCTTTCGGTTTTTAGGACTTCACCCTGCCTAATCCAAATCGACATGTATCACACACTTAGTTTTGATGGGTAAGTTTCCCAACGGGAATTTCCTGCATGCACAACGCCTCGAACTCGAAACCTGCTTAAGCGATACCAAACTGCTTGCCACTTGGACCATCCCTTGTTGGTATATAGTTTTTTTTATAAAATTTATTTTATTTCTTAAAATGCCATTTATGGGGATTTTAGTTGTTTTTTTAAACATGTTATTGTAAAAATATTAACGATTGCTTTGATGAATATACTTCTATTCATAGTATAGATATTAATGTTGTTTTTATGAATATCTAGAACGTTAAAGATGATATAATTGTCAATTCGGTCGAGACTCTGAAGGTCGTCAATGACTTTGAAATTGGACAAGATGAGGCTGTTGCTATAAAAAAGCAAAGAGGTTAACAGCAGAAACTGAAGAGACGCATAGATAAATATAAGCTTAGAATCTCTTCTTCACGTGTCTATGATTGCTCGTTTCTTGGTCATTGATGCATGGGTGGTTTATGTTATTAATCTCTTCTTCATGTCTGGAATTTTTTTCTTCTTTCGAGCTTCATGTAATTCATATGTTGTTTTAGTGGCAGAGAATGTTTGAGCTGAGATTGTAAAAGATAGATATATGAATTTGTTTTGGTGAATTCGTATGGTGGTGTATGTTCTAAAACTTTGAAATGTTCGTCTTTAGTTGATGTTTAATGAACTCGGAATGAAGTATCATACGGTGGTAGAGAATGTTTGAGCTGAGATTGAGAAAGATCGATACACGAGTATGTTTCGGTGAATTAGAAAGTATCAGACATTGCTAAATTTGATTCCGCTGAAGGTTTAGCATAACCCTCTTATTAGTTATTACCAATTGTTTGTGGGTATGTTTACTCAAGACCAAGTAATTTCGTAGTTAGGAACACTTTATTCAATTAATGTTGTACCTTTTTAATCATTGATACACAACTGAGAATTCACTTCAACTTATCCGTCCTTGTAAGTCTATTGTCCATTTATTTAAAATCATGTTTAATATGTTTCAATAGAAGCTAATGTTGAAGTTTTTTTTTTTTTTTTTGCATATCTTCTTGAGGTTTTTACAACTGCATATGCCAAGTACGATGCCATGATTTTGTCTATAATCAGGTGATATTTTTTCTATGACTGTTATGTTCATTTTTACTAAAGAAAGTGTGGAACATCTTTGATTTTAATCATTTAAATATTATATATATATACACACTTACATGATTCTTAATGCTGAGGTTGAGATAGTAAAGATGGTTCCCACCAATCATTTAATTTTTGAGACTCTCTGATTACTCATCTCGTAGACTTTTTTTTGTTAGGGACATGTTTCAAAAAATGGTTGTTGGTGTTGTTGAGAGCATTGAGAAGGTTATCAAATCTAATACCAAAAAGAAATGAGACCGCATTTGAGATAGAAAACACTTATCACAATCATTATAGGTGTTTTAGCTTTATTTATTTCTATAGTATTTATTTGTAGTTTTTTACCAAATATTTAGGTTAGTACATATATTGTTGTTTATATATAAGATACTTTTAGGAATGTTGTCAAATAGAACATTTAAGAATTTTTATTGTTTATCTTTGACGTGAGCAATAAAATGTTTTCTTGTGATACGATGAATTAGTTGATTTTACAATGATTAATATATAATGTAAATCGTTGTTGTAAATTTGTTGCATACATTACATAAATTTGTTAAAAAAGTTAAACTAATTTATAAAAAGAAAATAATTTTGTTTATTTTATTAAAAATAATTTAAATAATACGAGTTTAAATAAATTTGTTAAAATCGAAAAAAATCAAAACATTATACACTTGACTAATGAGGAGACATTAAAATTTATTTTATGTGCTTATAAAAAATAAAACATTGTAGTATATATTCAAAATTTTATAAAATATAATTTATTTACATCAATAAATTTGCAATGTGTGTTTGTTTCACTTAAAAGTTAAAATAGATTTTGAAAAATGTTTTTATAAAAATTTACCGAACAACATAAAATGTATTGCACAATATCATCCAAACATCAGAAAATAGTTTCTGTAATTTGTGTTTCAAAAATGTAGTTAATTTTCTAAAATTTATTTTCCAAAAACAGTTTTAGTGAGACAAACTGACCCTAAATTTACAAGACTTGAATGGTGTATAAGTTGTGGATTTTGTTCATGTACTCTTATTTGCACATTTTTAGTTCCATCTAATTTTTGAATTTTGAAATTTTAGTCTCGACTCAATGGACGTATGGACAAAATGACTAAGGGTCTGATTATTTCATTGTAATTGGCTTTCCATAAAATTAATTTTGAAAAGTGAACTACATTTTCTGAGAAAACAGGTTACGAAAAGTATTTTCTGGTGTTTGCATGTTACTGTGTAATTTAATTTCTGCTGTTTGATAAATTTTCCTACATTTTAGGAAATCTATTTTTAGTATAACAAACACAATTTTTTATTGAGTTAATTTTATCTATAAAATTATATTTTGTAAAATTTTAAATATATAATACAATGTTTTATATTTTATAAGTACATTAAATAATTTAAGTAAAATTACAAATATATTACTTAACAAGTTAATGAAGACAACTATAAATAGAATACTCAATAAGTTAATAAAGATAGTTATAAATTTGTCAACAACCTCTAGAACAAGTGATTAAAAGCTCTCAGTTGACACCTCTCTTCCCCTTAGGTTATGAGTTCTACTTAGTAGGAGCAAATTTTCCTTTCCTTTTCCTCTAAGTAGGAATTGTTAAAAAAAGATAGTTAAAAATTTATTTTGCTCTACAATATGAAAAACACAACTACAAATTTGCTCTTATCAATAAAATGTGATTCAATACGATAAAAAAAGAATTAGTATCATATCATATTAAACAACACCATTCTAAGTGTATAATTAGTGCCACACTACATTAAAACAATAATATTGTTCAAATGCAAAATTAATATTACACAACTTTAAAACAATAATATAATCTGAATACAGAATTAATAGTATATAATAATTATAACACAATATCATCCAACTACATAATTAGTATTACAACACATTAAACCAACCATATTGTCAATGTGCATAATTAATACTACAACACTTTTTTTTGAACAAATACTACAACACATTAAAACAACAACATATGGTAAAAGTGCATAACTAGTACTACAACATATGAAAACAAAATTGGTAAGTGTATAATTATAATTAAACACCACATTAAAACTATATATTTTTACCCTTGAGTAAACTTTTGAAGCTAAATTTTTCTGTGCTTTGGTTTTTTAGTTAATAAAACTTTGGCCTCAAACTCATTCCTCCCAAGAAAATCAAACACATTGCAAAGAAACGCATCATCAAACCCCTTTGTTTCCATCAACATTGATAAATCTATTTTATTTTGATATAATTTAAAGAAAGATATTTTTGGACTTAAACAAATATGCAAAAATATTTCAAAGTCCACAAACTTGAAAAATATATTTAAAATATTTTCAAAGAAAAATGTTTTTGGACTTAAACTAATATGCACAAGTGTTACGTTTTGGGTGAGTGAGCTTAATTGTTGAAACATTATACCTTAGGGGTTTTCTAGTTTGCTTAAATCTTTTCGCTTGTAAAAGAGGGTTTGCTCAAAGCTTTGGGGTATAAGCTTTGAGTGTTATAAAGGTTTCCTTATGAGCCTAGAAAAAAGGAATAAATCCTTAGTGGGAAGCTAAGGTAGTGGATGTAGAGCATGGTTAGAATCTTGAACTACTATAAATCATTGTGTCCTTTTTTAATTTCTATTGCTTCCACTTCAAACACCCTAAAACCAATTCACCCCCTCTTGGCTATCTCGGTTGATCAATTGAGCCTCCTAACAATTGGTATTAGAGCGAGGTCTCCTTTATCGGATTAACCTCCTAAGAGTCTATCCTCGAAGAACTTAAGTCATTTCTACATCAACTGAAGTTCATGGTGAAATCCATTGATAGGCCACCTTACTTCGACAGGACCAACTACTCATATTGGAAGAATAAGATGGTGTTCTTCATGAGAGCCAAAGACTATCGTCTTTGGGATATCATTCTTGATGGTATGTTCATGCTTCAAAGAAGCAAGGCATAATGGAGTGTAGATGATCGCAAGAAGATGGAGCTAAATGCGAAGGCATTGCATATTATTTTTTGTGCACTTGGCTCGTAAGAGTATGCCAAAGTGTCATCTTGAGAAAGTGCCAAAGAGATTTGGGACAAGCTTGAAGTCACCCATGAAGGAACCAATGAAGTAAAGGAGACCAAGATTGGTCTTCTCAACCTTGAGTACGAGAACTTTAAAGTGGAATTGGATGAAGAAATCACCAAGATGTTCGATAGATTCTCTATCATCGTCAATGGACTTAAAGGCTTTGGAGAAATTATTTCAGAAGATAAGCTTGTCCGAAAGCTTATTTATTCTCTTCCCGAGTCATAGGACTCAAAGAAGTCTGCCATCATTGAAGCCAAGGATCTCAAGACCTTGAAGCTTGATGCTTTCATGGGGTCTCTTCTTACTCATAAAATCATGAAGAAAGGAAACAAAGAGGAGAAGAAGAAGGAAGAGAAGAAGATAATTGAGCAAGACATTGATGTGAATGTTGTTGCTCTCAAATCCTTCACAAGCCAACAAGAAGATTCAAGTGAAGAGGATAGTGAAGAAAAAGAGATGATCAAGCTCTTCAAGAAATGTGCCTGATTCATGAAGTGCCATAAGGAAGAATTAAGGCATGAATCAAAAATGAAGATGAATGATCCCATCATATGCTTCGAGTACAAGAAGTCGGGGCATTCAAGTACAATTGCCCTCATTTCAACAAGAAGAGATCAAGCCATAAGAAGAAGGCGTATATGACTACTAGAGTAATGAAGAGGACTCCACCAACAATGAAGTAGCCCACCTTTGTCTCATGGCCATCGAAGAAGATTCAAGGGTAACTTCTAATTCATCTATTTCAATTTTATATACATTTGATGAATTACAAGATGCCTATGATGAGTTCGTTTTGGAATTTAAAGCCTCATTTTCGAAAAATGAGAAATCGATTTCAAAATTAAAAATAATTTGCTTTCCAAAACTAATTTAGAACTTGAAAGCAACTTGATCAAATGCAAGTTATTTTTAAAGATTTTGAAGCTAAAATTTCAAACTTGCAAAATTTGCTTTCTAAAGTTCAAGAGGATCATTAAATGGAAATCAATGACCTCAAAAAGAATTTGTTTAACAAAAATGTTCAAAAATATGAAATTAGAGGTAGCTTCAAATCTAATTCTGTTAAATTTTTTTTTATCAAAGACAATCTAGTTCCCCTAGATTTTTAAATGACAAAATTGTTAAGGACATTTGGGTCCCTAAGGGACTAATTTGTTCAAAGAAAAAAGACGAAATTGAAAAATGAATTCCTAAGGGGCTAAGATTTTTTGGATTAATGCTATTGGATCCAAAACAAATTGGATACCAAAAATTACTTAATCGTCTTTTCTAGGTGTGCTTGAGCCATTATTGATCAAATTTGAAATTATGGAAGCTTATGACACACAAATGAGGAAGGACACTTGGAGAAGGAATGCTTAACATCCTACATTGGTTCAAGTGGTAAAATTTAATTTCATGGAATTTGCTTGATCACATGTTTTCCATGTCTAATTTTTATGTTGATCTAAGCATGTTTGTATGTCTTCTTGTTGTGCATAATTGCATATAGTTAGGGGGAGTCGCCAATTGCATAAGTTACATGTTTTTGGCCACCATGTTTGATATATATGTTTTTTGCCTTAAACTTGTAATGTTTGGTTGAATTTGGTGAAATCCATACTTTTGAATGCTTAAATGTGTTATCTTGAGAAGCATGTTGTTGTTTTGTGACAAAAATGATCAAAATGTATATCTAAAACTTTATAGAGCCTTTGCATGAACTTTTAATTAAGTTGCAAGGTCTTTAAAGTTGATTTTGCTGCAGTTTCACCAGATTTCGTGCCTTCGATGCCGGTACCGCCCATATCGTACCAATACGACCTTCAACCAGTACCGATACGGCTTCCACTGTATTGATACGCACAGTAAAAAAGGAATTGTTTTGTCTCCTTTTTGCCATTCTTGGTATGCTTATGATTCATATTACATAAATGACATGTTTAAATTGAATTTCTTAGTTTATTTGCTTTATTTATTTGAAATTTAAATTTTTTTTATCTTGAATTGTTGGACTAACAATTTATTTAATGCTTGAGTAAGAGGGAGTCATTTTAAAATTCTTTTCATGTTAATTTTTTTGTCTCTTTTCTCCAAATGTTATTTTACACCAACAATTGAAATTTACTATCAATTAGTACTAATTTTTCCAACAATTGGTGTTTTTGAACTTAATGTAATTTCAAACTTATTTTTGAAATATTTTTGATATAACAAAAAGGGGAGAGATAGTTAAAAAATCATTTTCAAAACGAAAAAGGGGAGTTTTAAATATTTTCAAAATGTATTCTCTTTTTCTAAAAATATTTTCCTAAGGGGGAGCTTTTACAAAAACAATTTTTCAAGTGGTTTCGTTATATCAAAAAGGGGGAGATTGATAAATCTATTTGATTTTGATATAACTTAAAGAAAAATATTTTTGGACTTAAACTAATTTGCAAAAATATTGGACTTAAACTAATTTGCAAAAATATTTCAAAGTCCATAAACCTAAAAAATATGTTTGAAATGTTTTCAAAGAGTGTTTGACTTGTTTTAAATGTTTTTAAATAGCCATAATGTCAAAAACAGGCATTGAGTACCGATACGATTTTCATCCCCAAGTTTTGCAAAATTCCATTAGCCAAATTTTATACCGATAAGGTTTCAAACGTACCAATACCAATAGGTACGTATCGATACCCATGTGTATTAAATGCTCCAATGACTCTTTCTATTTAAGGCAGTTATCGATACTGGAGTCTCGTGTACCGATACCGGAGTGCCCAAAACTGCATTTATGGGTGGAATTTATGTCTTCAACGGCTCTTAACAACCCCTAGCGGCTAGTAACGACCATGAAGTTGTTAGAAGATTTAAAAGACCACTTCAAGCATCCATAGAAGAATAAGAAACAACTTTCCAACATTCAATGTATAAAAAAATGTCTTGTGCTTGTAAAGTCTATTTTTTCATTAGAACACACTTGTGAGCTTAATTGTTATATATGCTCAAGTGTTAGGTTTTGAGTGAGTGAGCTTAATTGTACAAACGTTATACCTTAGAGGGTTTTCTAGTTTGCTTAAATATTTTCTCTTGTAAAAAAGGGTTTGCTCAAAGCTTTGGAGTATAAGCTTTAAGTGTTGTAAAGGTTTCCTCTTGAGCCTAGAAAAAGAGAATAAATTCTTAGTGAATTTGGGAAAATCCTTAGTGAGAAGATAAGGTAGTGGATGTAAAGCTTTAGAAGCTTGAACCACTATAAATCATTGTGTCCTTTTTTTAATTTCTATTGCTTCTACTTCAAACACCCTAAAACCAATTCATGCCCACTCTTGGCTATCTTGATTGATCAATTGAGCCTCCTAACAAACATTACTTCTTCGTAAAGATGTGATGTCTTATCCTCGGTAATGTTTTTAATGCTTCAATAATCTCACCAAGTTTTTCACCTAAAATTTAATGTCACCATCTTTGTCACTTTCTTTGATATTTTTCCTTTTATGCTTTGATGTTCTAGATGAAGATACCTTTGTTATTTCCTCATAAACATCTTCAATTTTGAAGTTTAACGAGATTGAACTTTCATTAGCATCATCCAAATCTATATCCGCAAATGTTTTGGCAAAACTTTTTGTTGCCATATCTTTACCGACAACCAAAACCATCTCATCATAGAAATCATTTTTTTTCAAAAATGGCACATATTTTGGGTGTACCTGTTAAATATTATACACAATTAGAATAACTAATAAAATATAAGTTTAATATATTAGGATAAGAGTATGTAAAGATTACTGTTATTGTAGCATAATGTATCACTCAATTGCATATTATCATTTTCATGTTGTTATCCCACCTAAATCCATTTTCTTCGCAAGTTATGCATATAATTTTTTATGTATTTTTGATAGTTCTCAAAAGATTTTCCACATGTTTAGTATCACACTAAACTTAAAATTTTTCATAAATAGCTGCAGTAACTCGTTTTTATAGAAACTGATATAAAGGAATTAGATGGTTTATTTCCTTTTTGAGCCTCCTTCGCAAGTATTTCTAAGAAAATGCATTCCATTGATTTTTCCATATAAAATGTTTTGATGTGCCTTCTTTATTTATTTGATTTAGGCGTACTCATTGCTATTTGCTACATTAAAAAGACATGTAAAAACAAAATAGTTATATAAGTAATAAAAAAATTTAAACTCAACGCAACAATAATTACTATATCTAAAGAAAGAAGTAATTCAAAAATAGTCTTGACTAGGAAGCTAAAAATTAAGTCTTTTTGCTTTTTGGATTTAAAGATAATAATCCAATTGTTAACACTATTTTTTATCAGCAACGTATGATTTTATTAAAGAATAAAATCATAAACAAAATAAATTATTGTCAAAGGCCTCGTTAACCCCCCCTAAACCTATATTGGAGGAAAAGAGTACCCTTGACAATATAATGGACAAAACATCCAAAAAAGAAAAACGAGATACAACAAGAGAAAACTGACACCCCGTATAAAGCGACCATACCCCAAATCCCCACTACTCGAAAGAAAGTGTAAAACCGATATAACAAATTGTTTAAGGACCTATTTGTAAAAGAAAATACATTTTTAAATATCTCAAAGACTCACAATTGACAAGGATTTTTCAAGGTCAAAATTATTCAAAGTCAAAAACTTAAACCCCATAAATTTTTCTAAGTGTTTTTAAAGCCAAATTCAACTTTTACTCATAGGCGTATCGATACGCCCTCGAGCGTTTCGATACGGGCTTAACATAAAAGGTCACTGTAAGAATCTATTTCGATATAGGCAAGCCTATTTCGATACGGGTGTTTCAATACGATGCCATCCGTTTTAATACGGCTTTTATATTGGGTTTAAGATTTAAGAACATCGTACTGATACGGCTACCATTGTATCGATACGGGGGTTAAGATTTTTCCAATCTTTTCATTTATTATTCGAACATTGCCTTGTCAGTTATTGGGAACACACAATTTTGAAAATCAGTTAACCCGTATCGATACGCCTACATGGCGTACCAAAACAGGTTTTGGCAGTAGCCCAAGTGAGCAAAATTGTATCGATACGGCCTTGCCCATTTCGATACCCCCTTGTTTTACGCTGAGACCGTACCGATACGCCTTCCCGCGTATCGATATACCCCTGTATTTTTGTACACAACAGCTCTTTCTATTTTGAGATAAGTATTATACGGTTGTTCGTGTACCGATACAGTAGGTTGCAGAAGTGCATTAATGGTGGGAAAAAGAGAGCCCAACGGCTTTATTGATGATGCCAACTACCCAAACAGATAGAAATCAATGAAGGGGTATAAAAGCAAGCCTAAAAAGCTACAACAATAAGAATTGAACAAGTCAAGCACATTCAAGTAGAAATTCAATCCTTTTGAGCCTTATAGAATCAAATTCTTGTAACCCACTTAGAGATTTTATTGTATTCATTTTATTCGAGTTTAGGTTTGTGTGAACTTGTAATTGGGTAAACTTATCTACCTTTGAGAGGTATTTTTCTGTTGACCATAATTTCTCTTTGTAAGAGTGTCTTTGATCAAGCTTTGGGTAGAAAGCTTTGATCGATTGTAACGGTTTTCTCCTAAGCAGAGAAAAGGGGACGAATTCATTGAGTGAATTGTTGAAATCCTTAGTAGGGTGTTGAAGTAGTGGATGTAGAGCTTGTTCTAAGCTTGAACCAGTCTAAAATTGCTTGTTTCCAATTTTTACATTTCTATCTTTCACCCTTCAACTTTTAAATAGCCAATTCACCCATTCTTGGTCAATTGCCATTGTTCGATCAACTTAACAATTGGTATCAGAGCTACACTCATTGGAAGGATTAACATCCTCTTGAGTCGATCTTGGAGAAGTTGATCAACCGTACACCAAGCTACAATCAAGCCATGGCATCTAACTCGAGTCAAAGCTTGTACGAGTCACAATCTATCACAAAACCACCATTCTTCAATGGGGACAATTACCCATATTGGAAGAACCGGATGAGGCTATTCATCAAATCCAACGATTAAGCTCTTTGAGATGTAATCGAGGACGGGCCATCTATTTAGATGAAATAAGAAGGTGATAGACAAGTTCCCAATGCCAAGCACGAAATAACGGATGAAGAAAAAAGGAAGCTTCAAGTGAATGACAAAGCCTTGCACATTCTCTTTTGTGCGCTCATACCAAAATGTATTCAAAGATGTCTTCATTTACGAGTGCAAAGGAGGTGTGGGACACTCTAGAGACCACTTACAAGGGCACCAATGATGTTAAGTAGACCAAGATTGGACTCCTCAACAAAGATGTTTGACCGCTTCTCAGTCATTGTAAATGGTATCAAAGGCTTCAGTGAGGTCATTTCCGAAGACAAACTTATCCAAAAACTCCTCTTATCTTTTTCTGAGTCATGGGATGGGAAAATAACTACGATCATCGAGGCAAAAAATTTGAAGACACTAAAGCTCAATGGTCTCATGGGATGTCTTCTCACTCATGGGATAATGAAGCAAAGAAGAGATGAAGAAAAGAAAAGAAAGAGGAAGAGAAGAAGATAGAGAAAAAGAAGGTAGAAAATAAAAAACTCAGAATTGCTCTCAAAGCTTCTTTTGATGAGAGTGATTCGAGTGAGGATGAAGACGAAGAGATGGCTATGTTAGCCAAACGGTTCACTCGGTTCATGAAGTCCAACTGGGGAAGAAAGTTTAACCGAAGAGGAGACTTCGAGAACAAAAACAAAGAGGAAGATAAGGACCAACTCATATGCTATGAGTGTAAGAAATTGAGTCACATTCGAACGGAGTGCCCTCAACTAAAAAGGAAGAGCTTTGGAAAGAATAAAAAGCTCAAACCTCAAATTGCAACTTGAAGTTATGAGGAATCATCCGAGGATGAGGAGCAAGAAGTGGCCAACCTTTGCTTCATGGCTCTTGAGGAGGATCCTATGGTAACCTCTAACTCATCATCTTTGATTTTACATATGATAAATTCCATGATGCATATGATAAGTTACAAGAGGTTTACGATGAGTTTGTAGAAAAATTTAAAGAATCAATTTTGAAAAACAAGAAAATGATTTTCGATTTAAAAGCTCAAAACGATTCTCTTTTAAAAGCCAACTCGAAACTCGAAAAGAAAATTTTGTATTTGATAAATCTTTCAAATAATCTCAAAAAGAAAAATTTTTATTTAGAAAAACTTCTTTCCGATTTCTAAAATTATCACACCAAAGAGGTGGATAATCTTAAAACTTCTCTAAACACTATTGGGAAAATGGTTTTGAGAAAGGAAGTTCTTCAAAATCCCAATATGTGAAAAGAAATTTTGTTAACCACAAACAAAGAAACTTCCATAAGCATTCTAAAAGTACAAAGATTAGAATTGTATAGGTACCTAAAGAACTTATTGCTTCTAATGATATTCATGCTATTGCTTCTTGGATTCCCAAGGGAACCAAGTTTTGGGGAGCTAATACTCATGGACCAAAAATGATTTGGGTACCAAAAATCAAGAATTAATTATTTGTTTGTAGGGAGAGCATTGCTACAAGGCCAAAGCTTCAAGCAAAAACACATGGTACCTTGATAGTGGATGCTCAAGACATATGACCGGTGACAAGAGTGGATTCTTGGATCTCAAACCAAAGAGTGGAGGAATAGTGACTTTTGGTGACAACTCCAAAGGCCACATTGAAAGGATTGGCTCCGTTGGTAATCTTTCAACTACTCTTATTGAAAATGTTCTTTATGTCAACGATCTTAAGCATAATTTATTGAGCAATAGTCAATTGTGTGATAAGGGTTTTATTATTCTATTTGATGCTAATGGATGTAAAATCATGAACATTGAAACTAATCAAATAATGCTCACAGGTAATCACATAGGTAACGTTTACATGGTGCATTTAGATGACATTCATGTTTCCAATGCATGCTTTGTTGTGTAATCACTCATTTTTATCCGGTTTGTAAGTAGTATGTTAATATTAGCTTAATAATTAATATATTATTATTGCGTGTATACATATATTATATTATCATATGTGCTTATTATATACGTGTTATTAATATATACGCAATATATGTATGTGTTTATATATGTGCATAATGTACATTGTATGTATGTCTATACGTGTACGAATGTATATTATTATTATTATTATGCTAAATGGGCTAAATTGAAAAACACAGATCTTAATATAAAAACCTAGTCAATATCATTATAAGGGTCCAATCCTCAATACAAATGTAAAACCCAACTTAAATAAATTACATAGCCCATTTTGGCCTGACCCAATATTGAAAAAACCCTAAAACCCTATCTAATATCCTATCTCTTTCTTACAGCCGTCACCCTCCCAGCCGTTGGATCAAGATTTGATCCAATGGTCCAGATCAGTCCAAGATGATCCAACTGGCGCACGTGTAATTCACTCTGGGACTGCTCGTCTCCCACTCGCGCGTGCGTTGCACGCGCGAGACCGTTCATTCCCCCTCTGCCACGCGTCAAGATCAGATGTAGCTTCGCTCATTTCAAGGCTCGATCTAGGCCGTTCATTCCCCATGAAATCACAGCCGTTGAATCAGATCTGATCCAACGGCCGTGAGTGAATCTGGCCGAAGACGATGCTGCCATACTCTCTCCACGCCGGTACCACTCCGCCGTACCAACCACCGTGCTCAGGATTTCACCAGAAAACACAGAAAAATAGAGATCATGTCAGTGACCAAATCACAGAAAATATGTATTTTATGTCATATCTTCTACCAAATAGAGAGCAGAATATATATGTATCAAAAATTTTGTAAAGGGGAGAGTTTTTTTTTCATGTTCCATAAATAAAAAAAAAAGAAAGAGGCTCAGAGTTTCTAATGGTAATGATCGAACTTTCTTTTTACTATGCATGTATTATTTTCATCAAAAAAGGGGAACAATAAACCAACAAGGTACTTACCCTGACCGTGATCCTCCTTCACATCGGTGATAAGCCCACTCCTAGGGTGAATCGGTCGAGAGGAGAGATGTCAGGGTTGTGAAAAGGAGTGATTTTTTTTTCTTTCAAGGGCTTCGGGTTTTTCAGATCTAGGCAAATCGGAGTGTTTTCTCTGAAGTCTAAGCGTATACTCGGGTTTTAGAGAGAGGGGAGAGTTTTTATGAAGCTGGTTTGGGCTCCGCCATCGCCGGGGATGACACCGGAGACGAAAGGGGTGAGCGGCGATGTCGAGTTTGTTGAGAGAAAAGGATGGAGGCTGAGTTTTTTAGGTTTAGGTTTAATATTTTACCGGTTATAAAACAAATAATAACCATTGGATGTTTAAATGGTCTAATTACATGAGGGGTCCTTTTCGTTTTTCCCGCTTTTACTTTTGGTCATGGGATAATTGCATTTTCAATCCCTGTTCTCTGTTATCGCATGGTTTTGCATCCCTTTTTTATTTCAAATCAGCATCTCCATTTCACTTTCATTCAATTCAATCCCGAAATTAAATTGGATTAGATCTCAAATGGCATAAATACCTTCAAAGTCCTTCCGCGTTTCTATTTCTTGCACTTTGAGCTTGCCCCTGGGGCAAATTACATAGCCGGTCCCTTCAGGTTTTGTGTAGCTTGAAATTTCGTCCTTAAATCGTTTTTAATTTCTGCCGTTATGTTTCATTTCATTGCATTTCAGTCCCTTTTCATGTATTAAATATTTTATCCTTGTTTTTATTTTCTTATAATGTTGTATTTGCTTTTCTTTTGTGTGTGTATTTACGTTTAAATATTACGTTTTCAATATGTGTATTAATATGGGTGATATCATGTTTTATTTGTTCGTGTTATGTGCATGTTTGTTTTATATGTTATGTTTAGTTTAATTGGTAGTATGTCTACATGAGTCTTACGATTATTTTACATTGTAGATCACATGTTAGTCTAAGGTGATATGCTTGGCATGTGTTATGGTATGTTTTTTAGAGCTTTATTAATATGTATTATGTTAATGTTATTTTGTTTTTATTAAATCTAATAGTTCATGCTTGCATCCCTTTTTATTTTATTATTTTATTTAAATAGCTTAAGTTTTTAGCGTAATTTATGTGTGTATCGTGTTTTTTAGCCCATGTACGTTTCTTGCCATGACTGTGTTAATATTAGTGAAATCCTTGATATAAAAATTGTGTCATATGATAAAGTTTTAGTATAATTTTATGTGGAGTTGTTGCTTTGCTAATTTAGTATCTTTTCTGCTCTATGTATGTCATGCACATGTTGCATTGGTTTTTATGTCCAAGTATGGTATAGTTAATTAGTTTGATTTAAAAGCATGTTGTTCTTCTCTTTACCATGTCCATGCGTTTATGTTCTTTTTGTATGAAGTTTTGATCCGTGTATGTGTTATTTATATCTATGCTAGTGCATTTTATTATTTTTGTTTAATATTATGATGTTTCTTTTTATGTTTTAGTATCATGTCGTGTATGTGTTTAAGTATGTTAGGATTAATTAATTTAGTTTTTAAAGAATGTTTTGTCTTGTTCATGTCTTTATTTTGTCTTTTTATGATGTGTCGTTTTTGTTCATTTGTTTTATTATCTTCTTATTAATTTTGTAGTATTCCCCTTTTTTATGTTTTTTTTGTACATACCATCTCCATGTGCATGTTTTACATATTTATTTATTTAATTAGCTCTAGGTTGCATAATGGAATATAAATTGTCAATGCGGTACCTTTTTATCCGAGCATAAACAGGGCCAGTATCAGGCGTAGTGATGGTGGTTGGGTGTTTATTCTCGGATAACGGGGCCTTTAAAATCTACTCGCACCTATAACCGAATCTTAACTTAATCGTCACTTTAATCCAGAAAGTTTAATTTTAATAAAGCGGTAATTATTAAAGTACCAATTTTGGGTGGTGTGGGGGTGCTAATCCTTCCCCATCCGTAACCGACTCCCGAACCCAATAGTTTTTAACTCTCTGGTTTTATGGTGTCCGGCCTACCACAGTGGCCGGTGGCGACTCCCTTTCTTTAAATAAAATACGGTATTTTTAAAACCCCAAAAAATAAATATTTTAATACCCGAAAAACCACAAACACTTCGAAAACTTCATTTTTAGCGAAGAGGGGACATCGCTACATGTTGCACAAAATGAACATGATACATGGTTATGACATAGGAAGCTAGGACATGCTAGCATGAATGTTTTAGAGAAATTGGTTTCCCTAAATCTAGTAAGAGGTTTACCTAAGCTAAATTTTTCTAAAGATAAAATTTGTGATGCATGTGCTAAGGGTAAACATCAAATATCTTCATTTAAATCCATTAATGATGTTTCTACTTGTAGAGTGTTACAATTGATCCATATGGATCTTTTTGGGCCAATTAGGACTATGAGCTTGGGTGGTAAATCTTACGCATTTGTGTTAGTAGATGAATACTTTAGATACACTTGGGTTCTCTTCTTCAGTACTAAAGATGGGGCTTTAGAAAAGTTAATCATTTTTTTAAAAATTACTCAAAATAACCTTTGTCAAAAGATTTTACATATTAGAAGTGACCATGGAACCGAATTTCAAAATATAGGTTTTGAGGATTTTTGTAATAAAAATGGTATAAGTCGTAACTTTTTAGCTCATCGCACTCCTCAACAAAATGGGGTAGTTGAGAGGAAAAATCATACTTTAGAAGAAATGTCTAGAACCATGGAGAAGAGGAAAAATCGTACATTTACAACCAAATTTACCTATATTATCTTCTCCAATGTTCAAAACAATTTACCTAAATCCAAAAAGCCTAACATTAGGTATTTTCATCCATTTGGTTGTAAATGTTTTGTTTTAAACAATGGAGAAGATAATATAGGTAAATTTGATGCTAAAAGCGATGAAGCTATTTTTCTAGGATACTTTTTAAACTCTAAAGCCTATCGAGTATTTAATAAAAGAACTTTGGTTGTTGAAGAGTCCATCCATGTTGTTTTTGATGATAACCTCTTTCCGAGGAAGGATTCTTGTGATGATGATGATGTAGGAATCATTGAAGCCACTGATAGAGGACAAACATCAAAGGTGAATGAGGTTCCAACTAAAGAAGAAGAAACACAAGATCCACCTGTTGAAGCTTTGAAGGACATAGCACTTATGGAAAAGGAGGTCACCTACCCAAGGGAGTTCAACTATGTCAAGGGTGGTGAGATTTTGGGTGATCCATCCAAAGGGGTAACCACTCGTTCTTCTCTTAAGCTCTTTAATAATGTTGCATTCATTTCATGCATTGAGCCTAAAAATATCAAAGAAGCATTAAAATATGTTTTTTTATATATTGGCTATGTAAGAAGAGCTTAACCAATTTGAGAGAAGTAAAGTATGAGCATTAGTTGATAGGCCTAGTAATAAATCTACAATAGGAACTAAATGGGTCTTTAGAAACAAACTAGATGAGAGTGGTAACATAGTGAGGAACAAGGCTAGACTTATTGCTCAAGGTTACACTCAAGAAGAGGCAATCAATTTTGATGAAACATACGCACCCATAGCTAGAATGGAAACAATTAGGATACTTCTTGCATTTGCATGCTTTCATGAGTTCAAGCTTTTTCAAATAGACGTCAAAACTGCTTTTCTAAATGGTTTTATAAATGAAGAAGTGTATGTAAAACAAACACCGGGTTTTGAGGATCGAAAATTTCCAAATCATGTTTTCAAACTCACTAAAGCTTTATATGGTTTGAAACAAGCTCCTAGAGCTTGGTATGAAAGGCTTTCAAACTTTTTGATTGAAAAAGATTTTGAAAAAGGCAAGGTGGACACTACACTTTTCTTTAAAAGATATGACAAAGACATCTTAGTAGTTCAAATATATGTAGATTATATTATTTTCGGTTCTACTAATGAATTGTTTTGCCAAGAGTTTTCTAAGCTAATGCACGGTGAATTTGAGGTAAGTATTTTGGGGGAGCTTTCATTTTTCTTGGGGCTCCAAATCAATCAAAGGAAGGATGACACCTTCATCAATCAAGCAAAGTATATAAAAGACATGCTCAAGAAGTTTTGTGTTGGAGAATGTGAAGCCTCAAGCCACACCAATGAGCTCATCCTTAAATCTTGACAAAGATGAAGGAGGTAAGTGTGTCGATTCTAAGCTTTATTGTTCCATGATCAGATCTTTGCTTTACCTTGCTGCAAGTAGACCCGATATTATGTTTAGTGTTTGCTTGTGTGCTAGGTTTCAAGCTAGCCCTAGAGAATCACATCTTATAGCCGTTAAGAGAATCATTAGATACCTTAGAGATACACCTAGTTTAGGTATTTGGTATCCTAGAGATTCATCCTTTGATCTTCATGCTTTCTCGGATGCGGATTATGGGGGATGTAAGATAGATAGAAAGAGTACCTCCGGAACTTGTCAATTCTTAGGTAGTATGCAAATATCTTGGTTCTCTAAGAAACAAAATAGTGTAGCTTTGTCTACCACCGAAGCAGAGTTTATATGGTCGAGAGTTGTTGTGCTCAAGTCCTTTGGATGAAGCAACAACTATTAGATTATGGAGTCAATATAGGTACCATACCCCTTAAGTGTGACAACACTAGTGCCATTTGTCTCACTAAGAATCTCATTCAACATTCTAGAACCAAACACATAGAAATTAGACATCATTTCATTAGAGGTCATTTCTTGAAAAATAATGTAGTTCTAGAGTATGCTGACACCTTACACCAATTAGCGGATATATTTACCAAACCTTTAGATAAAGAGCGATTTTGGACTCTTAGGAGAGAGTTAGGTTTAACCAGCCTCTCTTGACCCTTTAGAGCCATTTAAGGTCAAAATTTTGCTTGAATTTAATTGATTGATACGCATGTGTGATTTTTCTTCTTGATGCATCCATGCTTGTTGCTAGGGGGAGTATGTATCCATGTTAGACCATACATGTTGTTCACATATCATCTGCATGAATTTTGGTTCGAATAAAATTGAACTTTTGAGCAACTTGTGGCCCAAAATGCATTTTCTAGGTTATCCGTATCGAAAAAGGTGAAGGTGTTTCGATACACCATTCTTGACTACTCAGATTGCATTTCTCAGCACAAGTGTATCGATACGGGTCCATTCATATCGATACTGGTTCAAGAACGCATTTCGGTATAGTCGAGTCTACTGATATGGGACTCGTGTTTTGGTACAAATCCTAGGAGTACCGGTACACCTGTTTCGATACGGCACGTGGAGTATCGATAGGCGAAGCCGTTTGCCATTAAAAGAGTAATTAAAGGGTTTCCAGCTTTAACCAAAACTTTTTTCTCAAAACCTTAGCTAATTTTCCCTTTAAATACAAACCCAATTCTAAGTTTTTCACAACAATTCATCAAACATTTTGAGGGGTTTTACTCTAAACATCATCCCAAGCTCTTTTCATCAAAGATTGTGCATTGCTTCATCCCCATTCATCCATAATCCCAACTTCAAGGTATAAAACTCTTTTATTTTTCTTTCTAATTTCATTTTGATTTCTATGTTGTTTTACTTAGTTTTTGTGCTTTAAACATATACATACTATAGTTTTTCAAGTTTTTGTAAAAAAATTTCAAAATTCGAATTTTTTTATTCGAATATAAAATTATACTATATATTTTTCTAAAATGGTTTTTGAAATTCTTTTTACCAAAATTATATTTTATGCCTGTATATGTTTTTAAACTATATATTTTCAAACAATACCTTGAATTATTGGATTGAATATTGGATCGAATATGATGATTTATGCATACATTATTTTTGTACCTTAACATTATTTTTCAGATTATCTATTGCACCGAGAAAGAGAGCTAGAACAACCGAGGTTGGCGAGTCTTCAAACGAAGACAATTTGGCTCGTCCTAACCTTAGCGTTATTTACCAAAAGAGTTTTTCTATCCTGGCAGCTTTAAATCACTTCAAGCAATACCAAAACTACAAAATTCGCTGCGAAAGAGTAACATCTCTTCCATTCTTAAACTCTGAACGTTTCAAGTTTAAATATCTTCATCTTTTGAGACGTTGGAATTTTACTCAATTTTTGGCTATCCTCGGGATTTTATACCGTAATATTGTCTTGATTTTCTTTGCTAATGCTCGGTGCATCCCTAACCATGACCGTTCTAAGGTCATATCCATTGAATCTTTCTTGATGGGAAGAAATTTCGAATTAACATCGATACCTTGAAATATATTTTTGGATTTGATGATGAGGGTATTGATGATAAAGACTCTTTGGGGCATGTTCTTGGTGGCTCCGCAACTGTATTAGACGTGCACGATCGCATCCTACACTTGATGATCACTTGGTGGTTTCGACCATCTGGTGGTAAGTTCTTCACTATTCGACAAGTGGGCGATTTTTGGATTAGATGCTTTCGGGAGAACAAGCAACTGAACCTTGCTCGAATTATGTTTGCGGAGCTTGTTTACCTCGTTCAACACCGTCACATTTTGATGGTATCTTCATTTACTTACGGTACGGCTTTGAATCATCTATTTTTGCAATTGGAGATTGACTGCTCGCACGACTTTCCCGAGCCTCTTACGGATCCCATTGATGAGCGCTCCCTTACTTGATACAAATTTTACTATTTTAATGGTGAGTGGCTTCGTCTCGCCGAGCTTTCACATGATGCTATCCCCGAAGAACCGAAAGCTCCTCCACAAGCCGCTTCTCAAGCTCCGGTAGCTCCACCGGCTATGGATGCTCTCATGGCTTATCTCAATGAGCAATTCACTACATTAAACACCTCTATGACCTCATTGAATACAACCATGAATGAAGGGTTTGCGGCCATTGACACTCGTTTTATTTCCTTAGAGGAACGAGTTCAAGCAATTGAGAGCCAACAATGATCAATGGATATCTCCCTCACGGCTTTCCATGGGGAATGGAGACAATCTCAAGCTACTCAAACCCATGATGAAGATGAAGAGGACAATGACGATGAGGATACTCCCTAGACATTCATTGCATATCATATATGTCATATTAGGATTTCTATTTTATGCACCTATGCTATTTAATATTTGAACCTATGCTTATGTTTTTAGGATTTCAAATTTGGATTTTTCTTATGTTGCTTGATTATTGCTTTATGCTTCAATGAATATTATACTATTTTTACTTTACTCTTGCTTATCTATTGATCTATCATTGATTTTGATCTAACAAAAAGGGGGAGAAGTAAAAGAGCTTAAATTTTCAAAAACATTTTTAAAACCTATCTTAAAGTAAATGGGAGTTTTTCAAAAAGACTTAAAATTTTAACTTGGTTTTGTTATATCAAAAAGAGGGAGATTGTAAAACCAAAGTTTGATTTTGATATAACAAATTGTTTAAGGACCTATTTGTAAAAGAAAATAATTTTTTCAGTATTTCAAAGACTCGCAATTGAAAAGGATTTTTCAAGTAAAAAATTATTCAAAGTCAAAAACTTAAACCCCATAAATTTTTCTAAGTGTTTTTAAAGCCAAATTCAACTTTTACGCCAAGACGTATTGATACGCCATTGAGTGTTTCGATACGGGCTTAACTTAAAATGCCACTGTAAGAATCTGTTTCGATACAGACAAGCCTGTTTCGATACGGGTGTTTTGATACGGTGCCATCCGTTTCGATACGGCTTTCATATTGGGTTTAAAATTTAAGAACAACATACCGATATGGCTACCACCGTATCGATACGGGGGTAAAGATTTTTCCAATCTTTTCATTTATTATTCGAACGTTGCCTTGTCAGTTATTGGGAACACGCGATTTTGAAAATCAGTTAACCCATATCGATACGCCTACGTGGCGTACCGAAACAGGTTTTGGTAGTAGCACAAGTGAGCAAAATTGTATTGATACGGCATTGCCCGTTTCGATACACCCCTTGTTTTACACTAAGATTGTACCGATACGCCTTACTGCGTATCCACACACCCCTGTATTTTTGTACACAATGGCTCTTTCTATTTTAAGATAAGTATCGATACGGCTGTTCGTGTACCGATATGGTAGGTTGTAGAAGTGCATTAATGGTGGGAAAAGGGAGCCCAACGGCTCTATCGATTATGCCAACTACCCAAACGAATAGAAATCAATGAAGGGGTATAAAAGCAAGCCTAAAAAGCTACAACAATAAGAATTGAACAAGTCAAGCACATTCAAGTAGAAATCCAATCCTTTTGAGCCTTATAGAGTCAAATTCTTGTAACCCTCTTGAGAGATTTTATTGTATTCGTTTTTATTCAAGTTTGGGTTTGTGTGAACTTGTAATTGGGTAAACTTATCTACCTTTGAGAGACATTTTTCTTTTTACCACATTTTCTCTTTGTAAGAGTGTCTTTGATCAAGCTTTGGGTAGAAAACTTTGATCGATTGTAACGGTTTCCTCCTAAGCCGAGAAAATGGGACAAATTCATTGAGTGGATTGTTGAAATCCTTAGTAGGGTGCTAAGGTGGTGGATGCAGAGCTTGTTCTAAGCTTGAACCACTCTAAAATTGCTTGTGTCCAATTTTTACATTTCTATCTTGCACCTTTCAACTTTTAAATAGCCAATTCACCCCCTCTTGACCAATTGCCATTGTTCGATCAACTCAAAAGAAAGCAGCTACACCCCTATTCCATCTTTTGTTCAGTCGTAAATATACCAAAAAATTGAACCCCAAGAAAGAATTGTACTCATCAAGTAACCATGCATATCACCACTCATCAAACAAACACAGCACCTACTCAGCACCAAATGAGCCATAAGTGACCCGCCCCTAATTCAACTAAACAATATAAAACAAAGTTAAAAAAAATTTCACACAACAACCAATTATTATTATACTTGTCGACATTCACTCACGGACTACACACAACCCCTAAGACACTCGACTTCACCCAGAGTCGGACACCTTAGAAATCCTTTTCACGCACCTCAATAAGACACGCGATATATTGAACAATAAGTTCTTCGTTACCTACCGTACTAGCCCCTACCATCTTACCCAAGGCCAACGTCTCTCTTGCCTCATAAAATATCGCCTTTTTACATTGAATAAAATCTAAATCCGATAATGAACTATTAGCGATCCTCTGCAAAGTGGGTGGATTTTTCCTTGGCCTTCCTTTAAACTTCTTCGATAATTTCTTTTTCGCTACCTGTCTCTCCTCCGGTTGCATTAAATTGAAAACCACATCGAAAACACTACGAACCTTTCTCAATTTGCCATTCAACTGAACAACTTGCACATCGAGATCCCTACCAGTCACCACGACAATTTGCTCATTTTCGTAACATTACCCAGCTGTTTCTCAATATCTATTCCCATTTGAACAACATCGTCCTCTCTATTCAAAATGGACACGTTTTCATCCGAAGACCAAGATGACATTTCACACGGTACTTCTAAAACCTGTAGATCTTCACGACGCAAACAACTCATATCACAATGATCAACCACAACTGCTGAACTATCCTGAACTCGCTCGGCCTCAGGCACCCCAACAGCATCATCCTTAACACCCAATTTCTATGAACATCACTTGTTTCCAATCCATCAAACCTAAAATTACCCATTTCCTTATCGAACCTCATAAATTTCCCTAAAACTGTTTCATGGCTTCGAGCTGCTATTGAATCAGGTACCACCGTATCCATTGAGTAATACTTATGCACATCACCACCAACCTCTTGTTGTTCAAATTCTTTAACACTGCCATTGTTCGATGAAAAGGAATCCCCATCCTTGTTATTATTCTCCAACTGTTCATCATTGTATTGACATTCAAACAATATTGGCCTAGCAGTCTCTCGACTACCCTAACATTAAAGGTTTGTCCAGCCACGTCCACTTCCACCATTTCATTAATCAGTAGCTGCAATTCAGTTTCGATTAAAATTCTTCCTCTCTCAAATGAGCACGAAGAAGAAGTTTCTTCCTCAATGTGTACCAATGACCCCCAAAGACCAGCAATATTACGAAACATGTTCTTCGACCACGCATGAGCCGGCAAACCAAAAACTTCCAGCCAAGCCCGCCTATTCTCGACCGCATATTCTGCATATTCTGGTAACCATATCTCGACACGAGCAAACCATCTACTTAAATCTAAATCTTGTAAAATTTTATTCCTAACCTCACTATTACCAAACATCAATAGCACCATCGAACCCGACAATCGCATGATTGAAAAACCCAGTATTCCCATTTTCTCCAATTCTTTTGCAATTTCATTGATCTTCTTTGGTCGGTGACACTATCCAATAGCGCATTGCCCCAGAATTTCCAACTTGATATCATCTATACTACTACTTACCCTCTTATACTTCGATGGTGTGCTCGCCATAGGTTGAATCGGCGTCACTATTTTACGCCGCCAAAAAACAGACCGATCCTCCCATTGTGTCATTGCCACATGCATCTTAGCCCCATATATCCAAAGCCCGAGTAAACGTTCGATTGCTCGTCTAGCGTCCACCTCCAATTGCATCCTGAAAAAACCAAATCGAAGACTCACCTTCGTCCTTTTCGTATGAATAAATACATCAACCACCACGCCATGGCATTCAAAAATTTGCCAAAGCCCCTTCCAGTGAATCGATTCCCCTATATTATTCACAAACAAAGTCAAAACTCGGCTGTCAACCTTTGTTGCACCCTTCGCCTGAAACACAAACGTCATTTCCTTTAAGCTTTGTTAGTTAGGGAATTTTGCCGAACATGTTCCGTGCAGTTTTCTTCTTCTCTCACGTCTATATTTTAGTTCAGATGCTTTGGGGATGAACTATGTGTTTGCTCAAAACGTTTTTAAAACCACAAATTTTGGAAGAAAAAAATTCTTTTCCATTTTTGCTTTCATTCTGCCACATAAGTGTTGTGAACGACCATGTTACTAGATAAAAGTTTCTATTGGTTAAATGGATTAACTGATGTCCAATTGAGAACACTATTATAAACTCAGAAAGATTAAGTAGTAAGCAAATTTTGACAAAAAATACTAATGTGGCAACGATTTTAGATTTTAAATTTTAAATAGAAAAGGAAATCTAACTTTTGATTTGTAAGTACACAGACTAAATCTCGAGCTTTATCAAAGTACATACACTAATCATTTTGGCAAGAAAAACTCCATCTTAACATTAAAACAATACAACAATATAAATTCAACTCGATAGTAAACTAACACGTATACAATGAACAAACAATACTAAAAAACACAAAACAAAATATCTTTACAATCAATTCACAGATCCGAAGAGAAACGTCACAATTCATGATTAACATAAATAAAAGTTAAGTTTAAGCAGCTGCTATAAGCAATAAAATTCTTGTGAGTGAATACTTTAACCTAATCAGCAAGTGAAAATATAAAATAAAAATCACAAACTCAAGAAAAGTTTTAGCTTTTTAATCAAATAATCTTATCCATTGAAATGTTCTTAATATTTAAACTCATGTTATCAAGGAGAAAAAAAATATCAAAATGACAATCACTATAGCAACACAAAATAATCTAAACAATGATAAACTCTTATCAATGTTTTCTCATATCAAAATCTTTTATGAACTGTGAAAAATTATTTACCTATAGTCAAAGACCAAAACAACCCACACCCCAATGTAGTCAAAATCTAAAAAAATATTACCGATAAGCTGAGTAAATCAACAACATTTTGAACCTTGTAAAGTCCAAAGATCCTCTAAATAACATTTAACTAAGATTTAAATCTCACACATCCCTCAAGGGTTACTTAAGAGCAAATGTAGCCAAAGTGAAATTCTTTAAGATTCAATTGGTTAATTAGGCTTCAAGAGGTTATTTTGATAATTTGACACATTAAGGATATTTTGGTCAATTTACAAGTAACAACATTTTGGTGAATTGATTTTACAATGGTAATAAAAAAATTCATCAACTTCAAAGGTTGAAAATGATTCATCGGGTCTTTTTAATAGTTTATGGAGTCAATGGGTTGGTTTAAAGGTCATAACAAGTCCAAAAATCCAAAAGCAATTAGACCTTAACAACCAGCCTAGGTATCGAAACCCTTACACTGAGTTTTGAAACCAATGTTAGGTTTCGATACTTAAGCTAAGGTATCAAAACCCAAATGATCATTGGAATTTTATATTTTTCACTACCAAGCTAAAGGTATCTAAATCCTAACTTAAGATATCAAAACTATCCCCTTAAAATTAAAAAAATATATAGCTTGAAAATGACGTCCTAAGCAACAAAAAATGACTCTTATGGTCTCAAACATTACACAAACATCAAAGGGGGCTAATATGTGTTGGATTAAAATTCAATAATAGTGGGCACATATGTATAATGTACGTTGCTATTATAAAGTTTAACACGTAATTAAGTGACCAATTATGTTACACGTGTTATAGGTACTAAATTGTCATGGAATTAAAAGTGTAGATACCATAAGTTAGATTTATAACTCAATGAGGGGCAGAGTTGTAAATATTAATAAACTGTTTTAATTCAGTTTATATAAAGGGTAGTGGTCCCCGAGATATAGGTTAACTTGCATATCTCTTTTCCCCGTCTGAGAGTTGTGTGCTAGAAGGTAATCTGTCATCTTGGAAGATCAAACCCTCTGAAAAATCTCCATCAATGGATTCAGGTACGCTTCCGCAAATCTAGTATTTATTCTTAATGATTTGACATACATATCGATCTAGGGTTTATATTCGTATTGAATATATTTTGGTTCTAACAAGTGGCATCGAGCCAGGTTATGTTAAATCATTAAAAATCGATTATGAATTCAGGGTTTGATATTTCAAAAATTCTTTTTCTATTGTGCGTTAACGTTTTTAGCGTTAATAATGGGAATTTACAATCACATGATTGTTTGGTGAATTGTAAATTAGGTTTTTAGTTTGTTGCTGTTAATCGACAATTGAAAATTGTTTTCTCATTCAGAATCTATTTTTTTTAGTCTCCATTAATTAGGGTTTGGTTATCATACGTTCTGGAATTCTGAATGTTGGTATATTATGTTTTAGTTATGGGATTCAATAGCAGTAAACTATTTTTTAGAATATGAATCTGCACTTAATATTTTTATTGCCTTTTCTTCTTGAATGATGCCATATTTAGTTTACTGTTATGATATATATTTGATTTACAATATATATTTAAGTCGGTTGGATCAAAAAAAAAATAGTTTTGATCATTAGGTATTAAGATAAATATTAGAAACATATAAATTCATGCTTTGGCTATGTCTAATATTTTAGTGGGTTAATTGAAACACAATGTCACCAAAGTGACCGCTTCTACGTAGATTAACTTATTTAAAATATCAAGATGTTTGTGTTTTGTAATTCATGCGTTTATTAATTGGCCCAAAGGAAAATTAATATTTGGCCGAATTTCAAATAACACCTGTGGTGATAAATGTGTGACAATTATAAGGTAATTTATGTGTGCAATATGTTAGTCAAAAGATTAACTGTTGTTCAACATAGTTTATTGTCAATGTTTGATTGCTACAACGAGTACCGCTTTACTGATTAATATTCTTGTCCAAAGACTTGATATTAATGTTGTGTTTGGTATCTTGAGGGGAATTAGTCATTATTTTGAATTTATTTGTTTACTTATGAATTATTGGTGTGAGCATATTTATTTATTTATTATTCTTTTGTTCTATATTCAGCTAGTTCTTCTGCTGCCACAATATCTGCTAATGTCAATTCAATACCCATGCTTAATGGGACGAATTTCAAGGAATGGAAAAGGCACTTATTGATAGTGCTTGGCTGTATGGACATAGACCTTGCGTTAAGGGAAGAACAACCTGCACCTCTCACTGCGGTAAGCACCCCGATGCAAAAAGGATTTTGAGAGGTGGGAACGTTCTAATCGCATGAGTCGATGATCATGAAACACACAGCATTCGAAAACCTTTAGGGTGCGAGAATCAAAGAAATTATTCAGGCTAAGGATTTCCTTGACAATATTGAGCAACGTTTTGTTAAAAACGATAAGGTTGAGATGACATCACTACAACTCTTTGATGTCCATGAAGTACAAGGGTCAAGGAAATATAAGGGAGTACATTATGGAAATGTCTCATATTGCTTCAAAACTTAAGGCACTTAAGATCGAGTTTTCTGATGATTTACTCGTCCTTATGGTTTTAGTATCGCTTCTGCCTTGCAGTTTAACCAATTTAAAATTAGTTATAAGCTGTCAAAGGGAGAAGTGGACTCTAAATGAGCTCATTTCTCATTGTGTTCAAGAGGAAGAAAGGTTGAAGCGTGAGAAAACTGAAAGTGCTCATTTGTCTAGTGCCTCTAAAGACAAGGGCAAGAAAAGGAAATATCGAATGAAGGCACTAAGGGTCCACTCAAAAGAAACAAGAGAATGTTCCAAATAATTGTTTCTTTTGTGACAAGCTGGACACATGAAGAAAGATTGTACCAAATATCACGCATGGCGTGCAAAGAAAGGTATGAATCTTACTTTGGTCTGTTCATTCTAGGTTAATTTAGCTTGATACCTAGAAACACTTGGTGGTTAGATTACGTGCTACTACTCACATAAGTGTTTCTATGCGAGGTTGCCTGAGCTACCAAAAGCCAAGTGATGGTGAAAGAAACATCTTTGTGGGCGATGGAAAATCGGTGGAAGTGGAAGCAATTGGGCATTTTAGGTTGTTATTAGGAACTGATTTTTATTTGGATTTGAAAGACACTTTTGTTGTTCCGTCTTTTAGGCGGAATTTAGTTTCGATTTCTTTGTTGGACAAATTTGGTTATTATTGTTCATTTGGAAACAATCAGTTTACTTTGTCTTTAAATTCAAGTATTGTTGGGCTGGTTATTTAAATGCTTATGACAACATTTATTTGTTAGATACAATTGCATCCTATAATGAAACCTTGCATGTGGAATCACGTGGTACTAGCGAAAATTAAATAAAGAAAATTCAGCATCATTATGGCATAAACGCTTAGGTCATATATCAAAGTGTAGGATTTAGCGTCTTGTGTCTAATGGTATTTTAGAGTCCCTTGACTTCACAGACTTTAATGTTTGTGTTGATTGTATCAAGGAAAGCGGACCAAAACTAAGAGATTAGGTGCCAATCGTTCTCTGACGTCTTAGAATTAATTCATACGATATTTGTGGGCCATTCCCTACGGCATCTTGGAATGGTCAACAATATTTCATAACATTCATAGACGATTACTCACGTTATGGGTACCTATATCTCATTCATGAAAAATCTCGATCTTTGGGCGTGTTCAAATCCTATAAAGCTGAAGTTGAGAATCAACTCAACAAAAGGATTAAAAAGGTTCGATCGATCGTGGTGGTGAGTACTACGGTAGATATGATGGATCGGGTGAACAACGTTCAGGACCATTTGCAAAGTTCCTAGAGGAATGTGGTATTGCCCCACAAAGACACACCATGCCGGGATCACCTAGTATGAATGGTGTTCTTTGAGAGACGTAATAGGACTCTTAAAGATATAAGAAGTATGATTGCTCATTCTACCTTACCCGAGTCACTCTGGGAGAAGCATTAAAGACAACAACAGCGTACATTTTGAATAGAGTTCCCACTAAAGCAGGTGAAAAAGACACCTTATGAGCTTTGGGTGGGTAGAAAGCCCACTCTAAAGCATTTTCACATTTGGGGATGTCCAATGAGGCAAGGCCTTATAGGCCACTTGAAAAGAAATTGGACTCCAAAACAAGTGGCGACTACTTTATTGGTTATTACGAGCGATCTAGGGGCTATAAATTTTATGATCCCATAATTAAGAATATTTTTGAGACGAGAATTGCAATATTTTTGAGGATGTTGAGTTTGGAGGGAGAAATAAGGTAAGAGACATTGTCTTTGAGGAGGAATTGAGTTTTAACTCGGTTCCTACTATCACTTTGATGATGTTCAAGTTTCTATACCGATCATCAATCAAGAAGTGAATCCAGAACCTCAACAAGACAATGTCGAACAGCTCCCTCTTATTCGGGATGAGGTAATTGTTCCCGAAAGAGCAAACTCAGCAACCTCAAGAACAAGTGTCATTAAGGAGATCCACGAGAGAAAGGAGAAATGCTATTCGGATGATTATATTGTATTTCTCCAAGAAAATGAGGATGATAATGGAATGATGGAAGATGATCCGATCAACTTTCATCAGGCCATGCAAAGTATTAACTCTCAAAAGTGGATTGATGACATGCAAGAAGAGTATAAATCCATGCAAGACAATAAAGTTTGGAAACTTGTCCCATTACCTGAAGGTGCAAAACCAATTGGTTGTAAATGGATTTTTAAAACCAAGAGGGATGCAAATGGTAATGTGGAGAGGTATAAAGCACGTCTTGTAGCTAAAGGTTATACTAAAAAAGAAGGCATTGACTTTTCAGAGACTTTCTCACCAGTTTCATCGAAAGACTCATTTAGGACAATCATGGCACTTGTAGCTCATTTTGATCTTGAGTTAAATCAGATGGATGTTAAGACTGCGTTTCTCAATGGAGAAATTGAAGAAACAATTTATATGGTGCAACCAGAAAACTTTGAGTCGGGAGACCCAAAGAATATAGTTTGCAAATTAACAAAATCCATCTATGGACTCAAACAAGCTTCTCGTCAATGGTATCACAAATTTCATCAAGTAATTGTCTCGTTCGGTTTTGAGATGAATATTGTTGATGATTGTGTGTATCACAAGTTTAATGGGAGTAAGTACATATTTTTGGTTTTATATGTCGATGACATTTTGCTTGCCACAAATGATATAGGCTTACTGCACGAAACCAAAAGATTTCTATCTAAGCATTTTGAAATGAAAGATCTTGGGGACGCTTCTTTTGTTTTAGGAATTCAGATACATCAAGATCGATCTCGGGGTATTCTTGGATTGTCACAAAAGAACTATATCGATAAAGTACTTAAAAGGTTTGGCATGCAAAATAGTAAACCAATAGACACCCCTGCCACTAAAGGAGACAAGTTTTGTCTTGCTCAATGCCCTAAAAGTAATCTTGAAATTCAAGAAATGCATAAGATTCCTTATACATCAGCTATTGGGAGTCTAATGTATGCTCAGGTATGTACGCGTCCGGATATTGCGTACATTGTTGGGATGTTAGGCGATACTCAAGCAACCTGGTATGGACCATTGGAAAGCGACCAAGAGGGTTATGAGGTATCTTGAGAGAACAAAAGATTATATGCTCACATACAGAAATCGATCATTTGGAGGTCGTAGGGTATACGGATTCTGATTTTGCTTTGGGTGCCAAGATAGCAGAAAATCTACATCAGGCTATATTTATCTGTTAGCTGGTGGAGCTATATCTGGAAAAGTGCCAAACAGACACTTGTAGCTTCTTCCACTATGGCAGCAGTTTGTAGCATGCTACGAGGCATCTAATCATAGAATATGGCTGCGAAATTTTGTCACTGGGCTGCGTATTTTGGAGAATATAGAAAGACCACTTAAATTATTTTGTGACAATAAATCAGCAGTGTTGTATTCCAACAACAATAGGAGCTCGTCTAAGTCAAAGCACATTGACATAAAGTTCCTAGTTGTGAAAGAAAGAGTGCAAAGTGGACAAATATCCATAGAACACATTGGGACAAACTCTATGATAGCGGATCCGCTCACAAAAGGTTTACCACCCAAGGTCTTTCATGAGCACACTGCTCATATGGGTGTTACATCATTTAAGGATATTATTGTTTGAGTGAGAGTTTGTTATTTGTTCACTTTATGTTTATGTTTATTTTTAGACATTTATGTATTTGGTTATTTTCTGATCAGAAATAAAGTATTCAGTTAATTCACTCTTTTCTTATTTGGATAAGGACCTCACTTATGTTTAAAGAGGACTAGTTGGAAATAGGCATGTTCGGTTCACATTTACATGTAATTTCCATGCTACGCATCCATGATTGATCTATGTCATTTGATTATGTTTGTATACGTGACCATTGATGGGTCCAGTCATGATTGATATGGCAATGACCGCTTTGATCCTATATGGATATAATTGATGGACGAGATTGTTATAGAATACCTATTACATGATAGCAAATTTTTGAGCTCATAAGGTCGTACATTTGTCAGGTAACATATGTTGCTCAAGTGGGAGATTGTTGGATTAAAATTCAATAATAGTGGGCACATATGTATAATGTACGTTGCTATTATAAAGTTTAACACGTAATTAAGTGACCAATTATGTTACACGTGTTATAGGTACTAAATTGTCATGGAATTAAAAGTGTAGATACCATAAGTTAGATTTATAACTCAATTAGGGGCAGAGTTGTAAATATTAATAAACTGTTTTAATTCAGTTTATATAAAGGGTAGTGGTCCCCGAGATATAGGTTAACTTGCATATCTCTTTTCCCCGTCTGAGAGTTGTGTGCTAGGAGGTAATCTGTCATCTTGGAAGATCAAACCCTCTGAAAAATCTCCATCAATGGATTCAGGTACGCTTCCGCAAATCTAGTATTTATTCTTAATGATTTGACATACATATCGATCTAGGGTTTATATTCGTATTGAATATATTTTGGTTCTAACAATATGGACATAAGACAACCAATTACTACATCAAAAACAATATCACCGTTTGAGAATGAATCAAATATCACACAATGTCATACAATATTTTAATATTCTTAAAGTTATTATAAGGTAGTATTTGTTGAAACTTTTTCTTAACCCTTTTATAAAGTACACACATTGCATACAAAATTACTCAAATCCGGATCTCTTAAAATAAACATAATTTTCTTTTTCACTAAAACCGCTCGTTGAGTTCTCATAATTCATACATTTATTTATCCTTTAGCCAAGCAATCCGCATGATTTATATAACATCTATAACCCAAGTAATGTATTACCTTAGCTCAAAATGTTGAATGAAACACCACTAAGTTTTATGTTCGCCTCTCTCTTTAAAGGATTCTCCAACTTCACTCGGAGCTTAAATCAAGAACAAAAATGAATAAAAACAAAGATATAAAAAATTAAAAATGTAATTAAACACAACATATCAAATAAATGATAAGAACTAAAGCTTCAACTTTTTACTCTTAAACCTTCCTAAAACGCACTTGTTCACAACACTTCTTCCTAAAAGTTTTTGAACAATTTAATGATGAAGATGAACTTGAAAATAAAAATATGGTGCTAGATTTAAGGGTTTAGCTAGACAGATATCTTTGTTGAAACTCAAGGTTGAAAAACATGAATGGATGAAAAAGATAAAAAAAAATGATAGACAAAAATCAGAAGAAGACGAATATGAACAAAAAGGGATGAAGGTTTCTGACCATTTAATAATTTTAGCTAAAATCTCCCCAAATCCCGCGGAATGAGAAAAATAGATCAACTTTGGATGGGTAAAATGGTTAACATGGGCCTTCAAATTGCAAAGTTTCCAAAAAGATACCCCATCCACAAAGGAGCCCAAAACCTTCATGACCCAACAAGTTCAATAATCTACACTCAATTATCTAAAACTCAAACCCAAGCCTCAAACCACTAATCTAAAACTCATATTGTTACAAATTATACATTTGGAAACAAATTTGAAAGCAACTTTCTTCATTGTGTGCCACCATCAATACTTTTGAATATTTATATACATCTTTTTTCATACAAATAATATTTTCAAAGCAAACTCGCCTACTACAAATTTTAGTTCATGAGTCAAATAGCTCATTTAGTATTCTTAAGTTATCGGGAAGTATTTGACACAAGTTTATCTTCTTGCATTAATACACAACCTAGATCTTTGCCTGGCTAAAGTTGAGTTAGAACTACAACGTTCATCAAAACGAACTTCAACCGATCAAAACTTTGCTACTGCTTGTTCATCGAATAAAATGGTTTGTCTTTATGAAGTAATTCGGTAAAAGGAGCGTTGATTGTTGAAAATTCTTTCACAAATCTTCTGTGATATCCGGTCAAACCTAAGAAATTCCAAACCTCATTGACTTTGTTGGGTGGCTTCTAATCAATAATTATTTGGACCTTTTTAGGATCAACTTGGATAACTGTCGAACACACAACATGGCCTAAGAATAACACTTATGATAACTAGAAATCGTATTTGCTAAGTTTAACAAACAATTTTTTCTTCGGAAGTGGTTGAAGTACAATATAGATATGTTAATAATCAATGAAGAGTCGTATCAAGCTATTTTCTTTCTAAAAAATAACATCAGAGCACTCCAAGATGATATATTAGGTCATATAAAGCCCCAATCTAACAATTCTTGTAGTTGAGCCTTCTACTCTTGCAATTCCATATGAGTCATTTAATAAGAAGTAATTGAAACCGATGTAGTCATGAGTTGTACTTCAATCCCAAATTCTCTCTCTCTATTAAGAGATAAGCCTGATAATTCCTTATAGAAAACATTTGAGAACTCTCAAACCATCGAGATATATTTAATCTTTGGATCAGACTTCTAGGTATCAAACACATAGGCTAGAAAAAACTTTCACATATCTTACAATATTTTGTGAGTCTTAAGTGTCGAATTCACTATAATCAGATAATTCAGTCTCTTTCCCATTAGCAACACTTGAATTCCATTTAAACCATGCAAAATCAATATCTATCTTAAAAATCCACCCAAACACGGTGTTCGAATAACCAATTCAAACCTCAAAGGATACCTTTTGCACACACGGATAACCGAAACACTATCCTTTAAAGGATTTATGGCTAAGATCTCGGTTTCAGTTGGTTTTAAGGGTAGGCTTCTTTCTCGGAAAAGTTGAGAGCAAATGAACGAGTACATAAATTTGAGATCCACTAATGAAAATTCAAAATCAATAAATAATTCAAAGACACACGCTATCATATCTAGAGCATCTTGCTCCTCCCGAGTTTAAACATTTGTAAATTTGAACATGTACATTTGACTCCTAATGAGCCACTACCTTAGACTGAACTTTAGAACGAATAGTAGCACTTTAGCTTCCCTTGATTGATATGACCTCACCCTTTAAGAGCTGAAGAAACAACTAAATGACGAATTCTCCTATCTTGTCAGGATCACACGAAGACTCTCCTATGTATTTTAAAAATCACAATAAATCCCTAAATAATTCTCTACCTACCACATTTTCTACTTCTTTTTTCCAAGAGCATTATTTTTGCTAAACTTGCTAGAAAATTAGATTATCTCCATTTTTTTATCAGAAGTTTTTATTCTTATATTTAAATAAAATGAAAATTTCATCTTTATTATTTTTCTTTTAAAGTAACTTTAAATTTAGGGTAAAATTCACAAATGGTCACAAAATTTTATTAAATTATTCGATTTGGTAAACGAACTTTCTATTGCATAAACGTGGGCGTTAAATTTTCAGTTTTGCTTCAAATTGGTCACTGTGTTGTTAACGACTCTTAAAAGGGTGACATTAAAGTTAAGAAAATTTGTATAATAATGTATTAAGTCCTTCAAATTTTCACATTCAAACAATTTAATCATAATACAAAAAAATTATATATTTAAATCTCGTTATTTACATATTCATTCAGTGGTCATATTTTTAATTAAAAATAATTTAATAATTATATTAAAAATGAAAAAATGTTTTTGAAACCATTTCCCCATAATTACCAAAATAACAATAAACAAGATCAATCAGCATAACAATAAACAATATATAACCGTAGGCATCATTGTCGACTTTTATTATATTTATTTTAAATTAGCAAACTTTGAAAATATGAATTTTTATGCCTGAAATATCAGTCACCAGACAATGAGATGGAAATGGTGGTGGTTTACAGTGGTTCACCCATATTCTTCCCGAGCTGAGATCCACTAATGGTGATCAGGAGTGAGGATCTTGCAAAGGGAAGAGAATTAAGGATCCTCTATCTCTCTTTGATATGCCTTTTTTTACAAACATCGAGGGTTTCGAGGTCCTTAATGGTGGGAGGTACCGAGTTGATGGCTATGGAAAGGTTGTCAAAGGTTAATTCGGCTGTAAAACCTCAGTTTTGGGCCTAGTGGTTTTTAGGCTAATTAGACGGTCAAATGGGCTGAGATTAGAGATTTGAGTCGGATTCGGGATTAAAATTGGATTAAATATTTTTTGTGAGAAAATATTTGGGAAAATATATAAAAATCATTATTTAATATATGAATATTGTTGATAAAGTCAATTTTGGAAAATAAAATTTGGAAAGTTGACATTTTGGTTAGTGACCAAAATGTAAAGAATGTAAAACCATTTTTAGTGACCGTTTTGTAAAAGGGTCAAAACTTTGAATCTTTAAGGAGCTATTTGCCCAAAATCTAATATCAGATTTTTCTCCTTAATTGGCTATTTTAAAAAAGGTTTTGGAAAATATAAATAGATTTGGGGAATTAATTTTATAATTAGTTCCTAAACAAAATTTACTTAACTAGCTTTTCACTAAAAGATTTTATCTCAAATTCTTTTCAGTCAAACACTCCTTTCTTCTTCAAAATCATTAGGTAACTTCTTGATTTCATCAATCTTTTGGTTTCAAATGAGTTCTTAATTGGTTCTTATCAAAGCCCCATTGTTTAAATCTTGTTTTCACATGTAATAAATCCACTTAAGGGGCAAAGTCCACATTAGAGGTGAGCTTCATCCTTCTCCTCTAATGTATGGTTTTTTTTACTGAAATGCCCAAGTTATTGATCCTTTATACATGTTTTCTAATCAGTTTTGATGATTTAATTATGGAAAATTGGTTTAACCAATGTTTAATTGATGAGATTATATGATTTTCGGATTGAATCTATTTTGTTGAGTTCTTGATTGATTTTAATCATGATTTTTATGTTTTATAATTTTAATAAGATAGATTTAACATTGGAATGTAGAAACTAGGTGAATCTCTAATTTCTTAGGTTGCTAGTGTTGTGTTTGTGGCGAGTTAAGGGTGTTTAGTGAACACTGGAAGTGTAAGGATGATGTTAAGTTGTTTCTTGATTTTAATTGAAGATAATTGATGGATTAAACCTATAGGTTTTTGTTGGGTTAAGTTTGGAAGATGTTTGATGTTGATTTCGGTAGTTTTGGAAGGTTTCAGCTAGAGTTTGAAGAGGTTGTTGTGAATTATTGTTGTTGGGTTTGTGAATGCATTTTGATGCATTGAATCCCCTATTTTTGTGTGGCCAAATCAAGGTTGATTGATCCTCAAGCTTGTGGTACCCTTACGGAACCTTTGGAGGAGTGGTTCGCATTGGGAATCGAGACGTTGCATTGTCGGTGAGTGAGAACGTGGATTTCAGCTTTGAAATGGCTTAAAGGTGATTTTTGGGAGTTTAAATTTAGTGTGAAATGCTAGTTTAAACTTAGAAGTAAGTATAAAGATATTTCTCCCTTGGTAGTGCTTTAATGAAATTAGTTTTACGCACTTGTTTTGAATGACATGGTTCTTACTGTCTAAGCGTGATTTCAAGTATGCTTTATATTGTTTTTTGATCATTTAATTATGATGGATGCATTTGGTAAATAATCTGTGTAAGTATGTAGAATTCTTGTTTTAAAGCATGGTTATTTACTTTGTAAATAGTTTTGAATTGATGCATATAAAAACAATAAGGTACATGGTTGATAATGAATTATGTTGGCAAGTGATGCGCTTTAAAATGTTATAGGATATAGTTGGCCGGCCATAAGATTGATAGTGCACTATAAAATGTCACCTTGGGTGTTGAGGGGTTATAAGGTATCAAAAACTCCACCACGAGTACCCTAATGGTTGGGAGGTTATATGGTACCGAAAACTCTCGTTAGTAGACTATACACTTAATTGGCGATTTGGGTTGTGATTATACCAGTTGTGATTGTACCATAATTCATGTTGAGGTTGTATGAGGTATTGAGAGGACACTTGTTGAATTCGTGTATCGATGTAATATTTTGGAAAGCGGAACTTGGTTTATGATCACTTGAAAGCCAATATAATTGTTAATGTATCATGTTGATGGACATTGATGTATAATGTTGGTTTATACATGTTTACTCTTTAAGCATTGCATATGGTTTGTTATGCATGAGAAGGCTTAAATTGAGGGTTAGCAAATGGGATTTGTTGTTAATCCATGATACATATAGCATATGGTTTAATATACTAGTCTTTGGAAATGTTAAGTGCATGGTTTTCAAGACATGATGTTTTATAAGATGATTGAAATAATGATTTCAATGTGTTTTATAAGATGATTAAAATGATGATTTCACTAAGCCTATTGTGATTAAACTCTCTTTCTCCATCAATGCAGAGAAATAGAGTTGGAGGTAGCGAGCGAGGGAGCGAAGGAAATCCAAGGACTTCGGCTATTCAAATGTATGGTTTCAAACTAGGCTTGTAGTAATAAAGACAATGGGGTTCAATGTGTTTTGGGAGGGTTTTTGCTAAACTCCCTATTAAGCAAGTTTATATTGCTGTTGTGGATTTGTAAATGTCCTTTTATGGTTGTTATTGATTTGGATTCATGTTTTGGATATTGGATGGCTTGATTCTAGGATGCATGCCTCTAGACTCCCTTTTGAAGCATGATGCTACGTCTTGATTAGGTTTCTATGATGATATGATATGGCTTGATCCGTAGAATAATTGAGTTTATTTTTAGAGCATATTTGGCTTATGTTTGAATCCATGAAAATGTGAAATCCCAGCTAATTGGGACATTTTGGATCTAGGCGTTTTGGTACACCTGACCCTGTACTGAAACAAGTAAGTGTTTTTCGAAGGTCTGTTTTGGTACTCGAGAAACTGTTTCGATATGGATATTAGTATATGAGCTAGGCGTTTCGGTACACGAATGGGTGTTTCGGTACGGGTTCGAGTTACTGAAATCTTAGTTTTTGGAAATGTATATCCGTACCGATACGTTTGTCTGTGTACCAATACGACCAGCAATTAAATTAGTTAAAGTAAAGTCTGATGTTTTAATATTCTCTCGTTTTGGTCCCTGGTTGTTATGTATGCAATTACATGAGTTTGGATCATCGTTTTGAGCTGAAATTTTACCAGCAAGAATGTAACTTGACTAATTAAGTATTGGTAACTTTAAAATGGGATAAGTTCCTATAATTTTCTAGAATTGTAATTTGGTCCCTAAATTGCAATTGCGAGCAATTGGATATTGATTCGATGCCCGATTGTGTTGATAATTCACCCGTCACCAGTATGCACACCATAGGTTATAAAGTTTCATATAGATATGATAAATGGGAAAAATAGATACAATTCGACTTAAATCTTTACGGTTTTATTTTGGCAAACCCAATGTAGCTCAATCGATTCGGTCTTACATTTAGACCGGGTCAAGGGGGTTATATTTGGTGGTATCAGAGCCAGGTTTGCGATAAATGGGATGAGGTTATGATTGTTGTTGTTGGTTGATTACTGTTGTTTGCTATGCACAATGATGTTGATTGTTTATATGTCTATTGGATGACATATGTTATGCTGGGGATATTTGGGGGACAGATTGTCTTATTACTACTTTCTGAAGTGTTTTGATTTGAAATTGAAGTCTTGGATCCTCGCTTGAAGCTACCTTGACTATTTTTGTTTTGGTGTAATTATCATGCCTTAGAAATAGTGTTATGTTATGACCGATGAGAGAATTGAGGGCTAGCACGAATGTTGTTGCCATTGGGCAAGGTGTTGAGGAGAATGTCATATCTCCTAGGGCTTTGCCACCCTAGAACAAGTACCACCTGTGCTAGCTGAGCCAGTGTTGGGTGATATGGCGCCTTTGATATAGGCAATGGTTGGATCCTTTTGAACTATTGTTGCTAGAGTGTATGTGTCTGCACCAGTTGTTGGGTTAACGGGGTTGTCGTTGGAACGTTTGTGTAGTTTGAGAGGAGTTGAGTTTCGAGTGTTGACACCTGAGATATCCGGGCAGTGGATGGCCAGTACTTATTGGACACTGGTACAAATAGGGTGTAATGGTACTCGTAAGTTAGGATGTGTCGTATCCCTGTTGCAAGGAGATGTGTATAGTTGGTGGACAACTGTAACCGTGAGCATGAAACTCAGTGATGTGACCTGGGAGTTCTTTCAAACTGCATTTAAAAGGAAATATCTGAGAGTTAGATACTTAGATAGGAAGAAATGCGAGTTTATGGATTTGGTTCATGATGGTATGACTGTGGCTGAGTATGAGGTACAGTTTGTACGGTTGAGCTAATATACTCCCAAACCGGTACCGGTTGAGAGGCATCGCTATGTTTGATTTTGTTACAGATTGGTATAGGATGTTAAGACGTACATGTTGGCTTCTGACTATACCGATTTTAATGTGTTGGTTATAGGGGCGAAGGACATTGAGCAGAATCTGGGTTTATTAGTTCGTGCGGGATGTTTTGGCTTGGGTAAAAGAGTTGCGGATTCTAGCTTCGGTGGTGGTTAGTTTAAGAAGCATCATGATAAGAGGTATCGCTCTGATTCGAGACGAGGTGGAGGTAATGCTGGACGAGGACTATAAGGTCAAGGTACCCAGGTTAGAGCAGCACTTAATACTTTTTGGGTATGTATATCATGAGATCATATGAGGCGAGATTGTCCACGTTTGGCTCGTGAGGGACAGGCTCCTGCACCTATTATTGCTAATTTTTGTTGGAGTATAGATCGAGAAATTATATCAGAAGTGTTAGATGTGGGTATGTAAGTAACTAATTCTTTCAGGGAGACGGTTATTGTGAGAAATTTGTATAGGAGATGTCCTTTGATGGTCTAAGGTTATGTGTTTAAGGTTGATTTAATAGAGTTTTCGTTTTATAGTTTTGATGTAATCCTGGGTATGGATTGGTTGCCTGAGCATAAAGCTGCGGTTGATTTTGAAACCAAGAGAGTTTCTTTGAAACTTGCTGATGATTATGAGGAGGTAATCGTGGGTGAGAATGCTAAGTTCTTGTCTAATGTTGTTTCAGCTCTAGAAGCGAGTCGTTTGTTGGATTCGGGGTGTCATGCATTTTTAGCCTATGTTATGGATTCGAGATCAAATGAGGTGCGTTTTTAGGACATACGCATGGTATGTGAGTTTTCGAGTGTTTTTCTGAAGGAGTTGCCCGTTTGTCGCCGAATAGAGAGGTTAAGTTTGGCATTGAGTTGTATACAAATACAACTCTATTGTCTATTGCTCCCTATCATATGACTCCAAATGAGTTGAAGGAGTTAAAGACGTAACTTTAAGAGTTGCTTGATCGAGGGTTTATTAAGCCTAGTGTTTCGCTGTGGGGTGCACCGATGTTGTTTGTGAAAAACAATGATGTCACGATGTGGATGTGCATTGATTATCGGCAACTAAACAAGTTGACGATTGAGAATAAGTATTCTTTTCCATAGAATGATGATTTATTCGATCAGTTTAGAGGTGCAACAATGTTTTCTAAAATTGATTTGAGGTCTAGGTATTATCAATTGAAGGTAAAGGATGTGGATGTGCCTAAGACTGTTTTCCGTACGAGGTACGAGCATTATGAGCTCTTGGTGATGTCGTTTGGTTTGACCAATTGATACAAGAATAAGAGGGGTAAAATTAATCATTTTTTAAAAGAAATTAAAGTCATTTTTGAAGGCTGGAACATCATTTTATTTTATCTTTTTAATTAGGATAATTTTATTTAGTTATTTGAAATTAGTCTTATTTTTTTAATTATGATAATTTTATTATCTCTTTTAATTAGGATAATATTATCTATTTTAATTGAGATAATATTCACATATTTTTTAGGATAATATTCTATTTTATTATTTATCTATTTAGTATTTTAGATTAAATTAAACTCTTTTCCCTTTGTAATTAGGGTTTCACTAGACTATAAATAGGCCCATTCACTTTGTACAATTCATTCAATTTAGAGATCAATACAATTATTTCTTTTAAATTTCTCTTGTGAGTTCTTTTTTTCTGTTCAAGATTTTTATCTTGTTCTTGCTTCGGAGTGTGAGTGTCCAATTGCGCAGCATCGAGTATTTGGTGTTCTTCTCCATCGTCTAGGTTGCTAAGGGCAGGATCCTTAGAGGGTTAGGCGTTACCAATTTCATACGCACGTTTGTCTAAAACATGATCTTAAAATAGGGTGTTATCTTTATTAAAGGGATATTCAACCCAAGCTTCCGCGATTCCCTATCATTTGGTATCAGTTTCCAGGTGTTCTTGGTTTTTAGGTGTTTTCTAAATTAAGAACAAATCAAACTCCTTTTCCCAAACAAGGTGGAGTCTAAGTTTTCTAATTTTTTTTCTTCTGTTTTACAGCTTATTCTTTGACTCTAGGTCTAAGATTTCTTTACCGTATATTTTTATTGTATTACACTTACTAACACATTTTCTCTTCTTGTGTTAGCACACTAAAAGGTTTATATTTTTTAGAATTTATGAGTGAGCAACGATGAGTAGTAGACAAATTGTTCTTTTTTTGTGCTTCTCAAGAATATCAATGGAAGTAATCATCCCACCATTTAGTGGTTCCACTAATCTTGACGAATACGTACAATGGGAGATAATGGTTGATGAGTTCTTTTTCGACAGTTATTAGATAGAAGATAAAGTACGACTCTGTACCAGCTCATTTACTAATTTTGCCCTTCATTGGTGGATGCATCTTAATTTAGAGTGGAAACGTAAACACATACGATCTTGATGTGAGTTGGCAGGCATCATGAGAAATTTCTTTTTATCTATCAAATATTATCGATTCAAACACTTCACACTCACTTAGGGTAGCACGACAGTCAATGAATACTACATGATGGTGCAATTGTTCAAATCAGTAGCCCGAATTCATGAAGATGAAACTGATACTATGTATCGTTTCTTTCGTAACTTGAATGATGAGATTCGTGAAATGGTTTAACAAAATGATTCTTTTGACCCACATGCCATATATTTTCAAGCCTTGCAAGCAGAACGACAATTGCAAAATTCTTGGAGAAACACATGTTCTGTATCTTTTCATCGCAACCCTACTTCTTCCGATGACAAATCTAGCAAGCCTAATCAAGTGGATCATCCAAAGCCTATTGAATTGAAAGATTAAAGTGATATTGAACAACCTGAAGAGAAAGAAATTGAATTTGTCGGTTCATTACAATGAGCTCAATTGAATCACTTCACCTATGACAAGGATTCATTTCCAATGGTTATTGATGACTGTTCTCATTTTTAAAATTTAGATTTAAGAATGAATCTTTTTGAGGAGTGGGAGAATGATACGAGAATAAGAGGGGTAAAATTAATCATTTTTGAAAGAAATTGAAGTCGTTTTTGAAGGCTAGAACATCAGTTGACTTGCGACGACTATTCAGATGGGATCCAGGCGTTTCTAATTATGATAATTTTCTACAGTTATTTGAATTTTATTTTATCTTTCTAATTAGGATAATTTTATTTAGTTACTTGAAATTAGTCTTGCTTTTTAACTAGGATAATTTTATTATCTCTTTTAATTATGATAATATTATCTATTTTAATTGATATAATATTCACATTTTTTAGGATAATATTCTATTTTATTATTTATCTATTTAGTATTTTAGATTAAATTAAACTTTTTTCCCTTTGTAATTAGGGTTTTACTAGCCTATAAATAGGCTCATTCACTTTGTACAATTCAGTCAATTCAGAGATCAATACAGTTATTTCTTTTAAAGTTCTCTTGTGAGTTCTTTTTTTCTGTTCAAGATTTTTATCTTGTTCTTGCTTCGGAGTGTGAGTGTCCAATTGCGCAGCAGCGAGTATTTGGCTTTCTTCTCCATCGTCTAGGTTGCTAAGGGCAGAATCCTTAAAGGGTTAGGCGTTACCAATTTCAAACGCACGTTTGTCTAAGACAAGATCTTAGAAGGGGTGTTGTCATATCCTATTTACTTTCATTGTTCTTTTATATATATAAGTTTTTTAAGCGTTCCTTTAATTTCATGCCTTTTTTATTGAGTCGTTTGGGAAAATTAAATTTTAACTCTTGCTTTTTTTCTAGATATTTATTAAAGGGATATTTGATCCAAGCTTTCGCGATTCCCTATCACCAATGCACCAGCTGCGTGCAGGGATATGATGAATTGGGTATTCTATGAGTTTTTGGACTAGTTTGTTGTTGTGTTTATAGATGGTATTCTCGTGTACAAAGGTACCAAGAAGGATATTGAACGACAGGTTTGAATGGTTTAGTAGGCTTTTGTGGAGGAGCGAATGTTTGCTCTTTATTTGGGAAAGTTTGAGATTGGGGTATGTTGAAAAGTATATTGGTTTTGAAAACGTTATTAGTAAGTGTGAACATTAAACATGCATAATGCAAAAACACTTATATGTATATATATAAATATGTCAATACATGCATATATTTGGGCATGGCATTAAAGGTTTGTATACATACACATAGACATCTATGATGACATATAAGTAATCATGCATACATATGTTCACACTTACGGATGACTGTTCGGAAGCCAATGGAGTGATGGTGTAAGTAAGGTAGCTTATGTAAGTAGATTTAGTAATGCGATTCTTTGGAGTTCTCAAGGTTTGTAGGAGGTGTTAAAGGTTGGTTTTTGGAAGTGTGAATTGTGCTAGTTTTGAAGCAACCAATTTAGTGTTAGAGTTACATTGGTTTTCTAGATCCAGTGAATTAATATCAAGGTTTGTTGGGAAATCTTCTAAGATTATTGCGTTGTAAGCAAGGTTGTGGCTTATGCATCTAGACAGCTAAAGGTGCACGAGCGCAATTATTGTACCATGATTTTGAGTTCACCGTGGTTGTGTTTGCGTTGATGATTTGGAGGCATTATCTCTATGGTGAGAAGTGTGTGGTGTTTAAGGATCATAAGAGTTTGAAGTATTTGATGACTCAAAAGGATTTGAATCTTAGGCAATATAGATGGTTGGGGTTGTTTAATGATTATGATTTGACAATTATGTATAATCTGGGAAAGGCTAATGTTGTTGCTGATGCTTTGAGTAGGAAGGTAGTGGTGGAGTTGAGGGTGATGTTTGCGCAGCTAGCTGTGACGCGAGATGGAGGCTTGTTGGCTGAGTGCAAGTAAAACCATCTTTGTCACAATTGATTAAGGACAAGCAACTTTATGATGGTGCATTGGTGTCGCATGTTAAATATATCATGGATGAAAATCTGACGAATTTTCACTTTAATGATGATAGAGTGTTGTGTTTCAAAGATCAGATAGTGACGATGAGTTGAGGCGTACCATTCTAACTGAGGCACATGCTAGTCCTTGTTGCTATGCATCCCGGTTGTACTAAGGTGTATCGAGGGTTGAGGGAAGAGTACTATTGGGTTGGTTTAAAGTGAGATGTGGCTGATTTTGTTGTTAGATGCGTAGGGTGTCAGCGTGTCAAGGTTGAGCATCAGTTTCCCTTCAGGTTGTTGCAACCTTTGAGGATACCGGAATGGAAGTGGGGTAGAATCACCATGGATTTTATGTTTGGGTTGCTGTTGGCACCCACTAAAAAGGATTCTATTTGGGTAATTTTTGATCGATTTATGAAGTGTGCACATTTTGTGTATGTGCATATCACGTATACCTTGGATAAGTTGGTGGAGTTGTATATTGCTGAGATTGTACGTTGCACGGGATGCCTAAGTCTATTGTATCGGATAGAGATCCATGGTTTACAGTGGGGTTTTGGGAGTGTTTGCATCGAGCTTTGAGTACACGGTTGACTTTCAGTACTTCATATCATCCTAAGATAGATGGTCAGTCCGAACGTGTGATCCAAGGTTTGGAGGATATGTTGTGATGTTGTATCATTGAGTTCCAAGGAACCTGGGAGAAACAGTTTCCTTTGGTGGAGTTCACTTATAATAACAATAGTTACCGTGCTGGTGAACGAATGACACCGTATGAAGCCTTGTATGGTAGGAAGTGTCGTACGCCTTTGTGTTAGACCAAGGTTGGTGAAAAGCATGTTTCCTTACCGGATGTGTTGAAAGACACGAATGAGAAAGTAAAGCTTATTTGTGATCACTTGAAGCTGGCTTCGGATCATTAGAAATCTTATGCTGATTTGAAGCGTAGGGAGATTGAGTACACGGTTGGTGATCGCGTGTTCTTGAAAGTTTTATCTTAGAAGAAGGTGATGCGGTTCGGACGTAAGGGTAAGCTTAGTTTGAGGTTTATTGGACCATATGAGGTGGTGGAGTGTGTATGTCCTGTTGCTTATTGTTTGAGGTTATCTCTTGAGTTGGAGAAGACTCATGATGTGTTTCATGAGTCGATGTTGTAGAGGTATCGGTCGAATCCATTGCATGTTATGCTGGTAGAGGACATTGAGTTGCAACCGGATTTGCCTTTTGATGAGGAACCTATTGAGATCCTTGATTCTAGTAGTAAGGTTCTTTGTGGCAAGACGATTGAGCTTGTAAAGGTGTTGTTGAGATACCGTGGAGTTAAGGAGGCCACATGGAAGAGTAAGGTGGACATGATAGAACAGTTTCAGCATCTATTTCCTTCAGGTAAAATTCTGAGATGAAATTTCCTAAGTGAGGTAGAGTTGTAACACCCCGATTTTGGACCTAGTGGTTTTTAGGCTGATTAGACGGTCCGATGGGCTGAGATTAGAGATTCGAGTCAGATTTGGGATTAAATCAGATTAAATATTTTTTAGTGAGAAAATATTTGGAAAAAATATCTAAAAGTCATTATTTAATATATGGATATTGTTGGTAAAGTCAATTTTGGAAAATGAAATTTGGAAAGTTGACATTTTGGTTAGCGACCAAAACGAAAAGAATGTAAAACTGTTTTTAGTGATTGTTTTGTAAAATGATCAAAACTTTGAATCTTTAAGGAGCTATTTGCCTAAAATCTAATATTATATTTTTCTCCTTAATTGGCTATTTTAAAAAAAGTTTTGAAAAAAATAAATAGATTTGGAAAATTAATTTTATAATTAATTCCTAAAATAATTTTACGTTACTACATTTTCACTAAAAGATTTTATCTCAAATTATTTTCAGCCAAACACTCTTTTCTTCTTCACAACCCTTAGGTAACTTCTTGATTTCATCAATCTTTTGTTTTCAAATAAGTTCTTTATTGGTTTCTATCAAAACTTTATTGTTTTAATCTTGTTTTCACATGTAATCAATCAAATTAAGGGGGAAAGTCAACATTAGAGGTGAGCTTCATCCTTATCCTCTAATGTATGGTTCTTTACTGAAATCCCCAAGTTATTTATCCTTTATACATGTTTTCTAATGAGTTTTGATGATTTAATTATGAAAAATTGGTTTAATCAATGTTTAATTGATGGTATTATATAATTTTTGGATTGGATCTATTTTGCTGAATTCTTGATTGATTTTAATCATGATTTTGATGTTTTATAATGTTAATAAGATGGATTTAACATTGGAATCTCGTAACTAGGTGAATCTCTAATTTTTTAAGTTGCTAGTGTTGTGTTTGTGGCGAGTTATGGGTGTTTAATGAATGCTGGAAGTGTAAGGATGATGTTATGTTGTTTTTAGATGTTAATTGAAGATAATTGATGGATTAAACATATAGGTTTTGGCTGGTTAAGTTTTGAAGATGTTTGATGTTGATTTCGATATTTTTGGAAGGTTTCGGCTAGAGTTTGAAGAGGTTGTTGAGAATTGTTGTTGCTGGGTTTGTGAATGCATTTTGATGCACTGAGTCCCCTGCTTTTGTATGGTTAAATCAGGGTTGATTGATCCTGAAGTCTGTGGCACCCTTACGGAAGCTTTGGAGGAGTGATTCACGTTGGCAATTGAGACGTTGTGTTGTCGGTGAGTGAGAATGTGGATTTCAGCTGAAATGGTTTAAATGTGATTTTTGGGAGTTTAAACTTAGCTTGAAATGCTGGTTTAAACTCGGAAGTAAGTATAAAGTGATTTCTCCCTCAGTTGTGCTTTAATGAAATTGGTTTTATGCACTTGTTTTGAATGACATGGTAACTACTGTCTAAGCGCGATCTAAAGTATGTTTTATATTATTTTTGATCATATAATGATGATTGATGCATTTGGTAAATGATCCATGTAAGTATGTGGAATATTTGTTTTAAAGCATGGTTAGTTGCTTTGTAAATGATTTTGAATTGATGCATATAAAAATAATGAGGTATATGGTTAATAATGAATTATATTGGCAAGTGATGTGGTTTAAAATGTTATCAGATATAGTTGGTTGGCCATAGGATTGATAGTGCACTATAAAAAGTCGCCTCGAGTGTTGAGGGGTGGTAAGGTACCGAAAACTCCACCATGAGTACCCTAACGGTTGAGGGGTTATATGGTACTAAAAACTCTCGTTAGTGGGTTATACACCTAACTGATGATTTGGGATGTGATTATGCCCAGTTGTGATTGTACCATGGTTGTGATTGTACCATAATTCTGGTTGAGGTTGTATGAGGTGTTGAGAGGACACTTGTTGAATTCGTGTATCCAATGTAATATTTTGAAAAGTGAAAATTGGTTTATGATCACTTGAAAGCCAATATAATTGTTAATGTATCATGTTGATGGATGTTGATGTATAATGTTAGTTTATACATGTTTACTCTTTAAGCTTTGCATATGGTTTGTTATGCTTGGGAAGGCTTAAATTGAGGGCTAACAAATGGGATTTGATGTTAATCCATGATACATGTAGCATATGGTTTAATATGCTAGTTTTTGGAAATGTTAAGTGCATGGTTTCAAGACACGGTGTTTTATAAGATGATTGAAATGATGATTTCAATGTGTTTTGAAAGAAATGGTTTTAATATGCATTGATGGTGTGTTGTTTGAGCACTCCTCACTAAGCCTATTGTGCTTACGTTCTCTTTGTCCATCAATGCAGAGAAATAGAGTTGGAGGCATCGAGTGAGTGAAAAAAAATCTAAGGACTTCGGCTACTCGAATGTATGGTTATGAACTAGACTTACAGTAATAAAGGCAATGGGGTTCAATGTGTTTAGGGATGGTTTTTGCTAAACTCCCTATTAAGAAAGTTTATATTGTTGTTGTGGATTTGTAAATGGCCTTTTATGGTTTTTATTGCTTTAGATTCATGTTTTGGATATTGGATGGCTTGATTCTAGGATGCATGCCTCTAGACTCCCTTTTGAAGCATGATGCTATGTCTTGATGATATTTCTGTGATGATATAATAAGGATTGATGCTTAGAATAATTGAGTTTATGTTCGAAGCATGTTTGAATCCATAGAAATGTGAAAAACTAGCTAATTGGGATATTTTGGGTCCAAGCATTTCGGTACACCTGACCCTATACCGAAATAGGTAAGTGTTTTTCGAGGGTTTGATTCGGTACTCGAGAAACTATTCTAATACGGGTATTAGTATATGGGCTAGGCATTTCGGTACACGAAGGAGTGTTTTGGTACGAGTTTGAGCTACTAAAATGTGAGTTTTTGGAAATGCTTGCCCGTGTACTGTTACGGCCATTAGTTAAGTTAGTTAAAGTGAAGTATGGTGTTTTAATATTCTCTCGTTTTGGTCCCTAATTGTTATGTATGCGATTACATGAGTTTGGATCATTGTTTTGAGCTGAAATTTGACCAACAAGCATGTAACTTGATTAATTAAGGATTAGTAACTTTAAAATGGGATAAGTTCCTATAATTTTTTAGAATTGCAATTTGGTCCCAAAATTGCAATTACGAGCAATTGGATGTCGATTCAACGCCCGATTGTGTTAATAATTCACCCGCTGCTAGTATGCACACCATAGTTTTGAATCTAGATAAGATAAAAGGAAAATAGACACAATTCAAGTTAAATCATTACGGGTTTGTTTTGGCAAACCCAATGTAGCTCGCTCGGTTCAATTTTGCTTCTAGAGCGGGTCAAAGGGGTTACATCGGTTGATTGGACAACAATAATGTTTATTAGTAATATTAGGGATTGGTAATCTAAGGGCAGAATCCTGGAGGCCTTGGGTTATCTCTAGTTGTCCTAGAGGTATGTGGGTATAACAGTTGACGTATTGAGTCGAAGGAGTGCCAAAAAGAGGCATGATTTGAGAGTGAGACTGGTGTATTATGTCGTTTTTCATTCGAAATAATTTTTGACATCCATCTCAAACTTTTGGGGGTAAATATGGGCTGTCAGAGGCATGGTGGGAGATATAATTAAGTTGGAGTTTCTTTGCGCTATTGAAGAGGTGAATTGTTGGGAGGCTCGAACGATTAATCGAATGCCAAAAGGGGGTGAATTGGATTTTTGTTTGGGTGGATGATTGGCTAAGTAACAAAAAAATCAGACACGATGATTTATAGTGGTTCAACTTCTAAACCAAGTCTACCTCCACTACCTTAGCTATCCACACTCAAGATTTTCCACAAATCCACTAATTTGTCTTTCCTTTTTTCGGGATCAAGGAGATAACCCTTACAACCAAGACTTATACCCCAAAGTCTTGAAACACTCTCTTACAAAGAGAATACAAATTAGCAAACAATAAAAAACATCACTAGGCAAATGTGTTTGCAATTTAAGCACTCACCAAAACCTAACACTTGAGCAAATATAACAATTAAGTGTGTTCTACAAAAAAAATTAAAAAAAAAAGCACTAGAAAAATTTCTCTATCATTAAATGTTGGTAGTTGGTTTCTTGTTCTTTCATGGCTGCTTGATTGAGCCTTTTAAACCCTCAAAGGAGTTTGTAGCTGTTACTAGCTGTTACGGTTAATTTGGAGCTGTTGGGACTTTAATTCCAGCATTAAATGTAGTCTGGTACAGGGTGTATTGGTACACAAGCTTCGGATATCGGTACTTGCCTTAAAATAGAAAGAGTTGTTGGGAAATTTTACACTAGTTATCGGTACACGATACATGTGTATCGTTACAAACCCATCCGTATCGGTATGGTCTAAGCCGTATTGATACTCAGTTTTGGAGAAACAAAGGGGCGTATCAATACGGGTAAAATGGGTATATATACAACTAACTATGTATCGATACTTGGAAAGGGTATCGATACTCACAACATGTTTTTGACACTTTGACTATTTTGAAAGCATTTAAACATGTCAAAAACCCTTTGAAAAACTTTCAAACATATTTTTCAAGTTAATAGACTTTTAAAATATTTTTGCAAATTTGTTTAAGTCCAAAGACATTTTTCTTTAAAGTTATATCAAAATCAAATATCTAAACATAAATGTTGATGAGTGGGGTTTTTACCACTAATTTTGCAGAAATGAACACTTAGTGAATATTAACATCTTCGTATGGAGGTATCTCAGACCCTTGGAGTAATAATTGCAATTGGGTTAAGGTGTCTCATAACTATTGGGGGAACAAATACTGAGAAGTGGATCTTTTCTCGACACTATTATAGAAACGAGCGTTAAGTGATTGGAGGCATCTTCGCATTCTTGGACTATCAGTCTTAAGTGACGCAGAGGCATCTCATCGTTGAGGAAATCGTGTGTTCGTAGTAATTACATTCCCCAATTTGCATAAAACACAGAGAACTCTATTTCCATAGAGAATCGTAAGGCTAATGGCATCGAATGGATAGAAGCATCTATGTTCTAAAAAAATCCACAATGGCCTACGACGATTGGGAGGAGGAATTAGAGGCATCCATGTGCTCGTAATCATAGCAAACATATACCTTGGTTGGCATGAAACATGTGCATCTCAGTTCTTTTTGGAGGGACACTCGTAGGTTGAGCGAAGGTATCTCGACCCTCTTGGAAAGATAGTCGAAGTTTAGAGTTGAGCTTATCTTGACACTCTTGAAGGAAATGACAATGCCATGGGTGAAGGTGTCTCGATACCATTGAAAAAACATTTATCATATAGGCAGAGGTATTATGTCTCCCTTGGGTCAAATTCATAATGAATGGTGTTGTCTAAACACCCTTGGGGAAACGGTTTATGATTCCGGGTGGAGCTTACCTTGACAACATTGAAGGAAACAATTTATGATTCTGGATGGAGTTTACCTCGACACCCTTGGATGGGGTAGTTTTGATTTTGAGTAAAGCTTATACCAACACACTTGGGGAAAACATATGAGCGAAAGCATGCAATTTCATTACAAATCTGAGTGTTAGTAATCATGCTTTTATACAATATGATGTTAGGTTCAGGAGAACCGTTGGTTAAATATAGAATTTTCGGAGGTGGCGCACGTTCCATGTATGGGGCACTTCTTTGCTGCTCATATCTTCCAACTTGTATGCTCCAAAGCCGATTTTTGGAGTTACTTTGTAGGGACCCTCTCAGTTAGGCAACATCGTTCCTCTTCTTCTTGCGAGAAGGTTAGCCCTAATGTTTCGCATAACCAGGTCTCCTACTTGATATTGCTTGTTCTGGACTTTGGAGTTGTAGTATTGGGCCACTTATTGATTTCGAGGGGCTAACTTGATCTTCGTTGTTTTCCTGGTTTTCTCCAGCAGGTCGAGGTTGGTGGGGAGCATCTCTTTGTTACTGGTTTGATCGTAGTGGGATGTTCGAAGGTAGCTTTCCTATTTCCATCAGGATTACTGCTTCAGAATCAAACATCATGTTGAAGGGTTTTCTACGGTACTCGTGTAGGATGTGGTTCGAAGAGCCCATAAGACGCTTGGCAATTCCTCTAGCTAGGCCTCGCCAACGTTGTCAACCTTTCTTTTCAGTGTTGTGAGGATCTTTTTATTTGCGGCCTCAGCTTGACCATTTGTCTAGGGATGGCAAAATAACCCGTCTCTGTCGGGTCCCGACCCGACCCGATAGGGGCAGGTTTTTTCATTAAAAATTAGGTTCGGGGCGAGGTGGGGCAAGTTTGGGTTTAGGGTAAAAATTTTCCGACCAGACGTGATATATTTATATATATTTATTATATTTTTATATATTATATTTAATATTTTTATTAATTTTTTTCAGGGCGGGTCGGGTTTAGTCGAGGTTTTTATTAAAATATTGGGGGTGGGTTGGGTTATATTTTTTATTATGTCGAGGCGGGGATAGAATATATTAGAATCGGGTCAGGTCAGGGTGGATGGTTTAAATTTTGGGTCGGGGTGGCCAAAAACCCACCCCGACCCGCCCCGCCCCGTTTCCATCCTTACATTTTCTAAGGAGTTTTGAAAGAGCTCTTGGAGGGGTGATCTTCAAGTTGTGACAGAATTCTTCAAATTTTCCTTAAAAATGTGTTCTGTTATCAGTGATGATGGCATGCGTGAGACGTATAGGCATATGATGGTCTTCCAAGCAAAACTCTCGACCTACTTTTTCATAATGGTGGTTAGAGCCTCAACTTCAATCCACTTAGTGAAGTACTCCACGTCTACCATTATGAATTTTTTTTCTACCAAATGCCTCCAAGAAGGGTCCTAATATGTCTATTCCCCATGTGGCGAAAGGCCAAAGGCTAGAGATTGCTTGCAATGATTCTGCCGGTGTTAATAGGATAGACGATTATTTTTGACAAAGTGCACACTTAGTCACAATTTAAAGGGTGTCTTGGTGGATATTCGACCACTAGAATCCTTGTCGGAGGAATTTTTCGGCTAAGCACTGTGATCCCGTGTGATTTTCGCAGATGCCTTCGTGAATCACGTGGAAGACATAATATGCCTCCTTAGGGCCCATACATTGAAAGAACGGTTGGGAGAAGATTTTTCTATACAAGACATTTTCAATTAACATGTACCTTTTCGTTCTGTTCCTTGGTTTAGCTCTCATTGGGGTTTTTTGGTCCTTCACCGTCGGCAAAGAATTTTATAATAGGGGTAATCCAGTTGGGCTCTTCATCTACGCACATGACAGTGTTCTGCGTGTAGTTTTGGGTAGGTCTTATGCTCGAGGAGGGCTTTTTCCCTATCTTTGATTTTGACGGAGGCTGCTAATCCTAACAAGGTGTCGGCACGAGAATTCTCGGACCTAGCTATTTGTTGGAGGTAAGCCGTTTGAAGTTTGCTCATCAAGAATAAAATTGAAAGATTGATACCAACTTTAATGTAATTGAAACTTTAATTTTCAAATTAAATAATTTACTAAAACTTAGTGACCATTTGTAAACTTTACTCTTAAATTTAAAATCATTTATCCCAATTATTCGAATACCAATTAATTCAAATATAAAAATTGGACCAGGCCCAAGTCAAAAAAGATGGGGGGGAAAGGGACGCGACCTGAAATTTCTAATCAAATGCAGCAAACACGACTCCATCCAATCGCCAAATCTGTATATATTATTTTCTTTGGCACCATTTCTTGTCAAAGGTACGGCATATAACACGCTTTTACAAGAGATTTGAGAAGAGCGAGAAGAAATGGCGAAACGTGTGGGTATGAGTCGGGACAGCGGCAGTAGCAGGAAGGGGTGGTCGCTGACCGCCGCCGTCGATAACATCTTCGAGTTTTTCCGATTGGCAGAGTTCGAGATCCTCTTTTTCCTCTTTCTCATGATCGCTTTTCTCATCTTCAAAGATCTCGTAAGTTTCTTCTTTTTTTTCCCCTAATTTAGGGCTCCCAATCAATTTTCGATTCTGATGTATAGAAAAATTGAATCTATTGTCTTTGATTGACTAATTTTCTCTTGCAAAATCGATAGGATGACAAAATCAATCCCAATCCTTTCTTCATTATGTTAAAATTCAAATAAATAGATTCGATACTTTATCAAAAAAGGGTTGAATTTTTGTGGAACCAATCGGGTGTGTGGTATTTTGCAGACGTCACGGCCTGAATACAACCAGCTGCTCGTGAAAAAGCCCGGGGGTGTGGATCTGTGGCCGTACTAGGAGTAAGATAAAAGAGGACAGCGGGTGCCACGGTAAATCTCCTGCATAATTCGATTCCTAATGCTTACTTTGTTGTTTAAGGTCTATTCTATGTATTTTTTTCTAATTGTTTGCTTGATACCTTAAACAAGGCTAGCTTGTTTGTTGTTAAGGTCTAAGTAACCCATTCTGGTTTGACATTGAAACAACACTAGCTGTATTTTCTCTTTGGATATTTGCTGTGGATAAGTTCAATTTATTGAATTCCTAGATCTCTTGTCCTCAGTTGAAACTTGAAGTATTGGGAGATGCTTTCTTTCTTTCCTTCTTTTTCATGTATATTTAGAAGAAAAGAACTCAAATATTCACTATAATATACATACATGATTATACAAGTTGATAATTAAATAAAAATGGATAAATGGTTATTTGAAGAATAAATTAAGATTAAAGTTTAAGAACCTGTGGAGTGGTCCAAGTGGTAAAGGATGGTGTATTTCATCCAGGTGATTTGGGTTCGAGCACCATGTGTGCACGATGTGCGTGCCTTGTTAAATGGCTTAGAAAATTGAACAAATAATACATTGTAATTACACAGGCGAATTCAAAAAAATTAAAGTTTTAAAGCAAATGCCTAAAGGGTAATACTATTAATTATTTTTTTTACAAATCTTAATTCTAATTTTAATCCTACCTAGAGTGGAGGGGATTAGGGAACACATGATCAACTTAGTCAACCGATCAAATGTGCTTGCTCAATACTATTAATTATTGTCCAATTATTTGTTCTAATGCTTTAATTATAAATAAATGAATAACATAGTTATGAATTAATATATTTGAATTAAAGTTTTAAGAACTTAGCTATCCTTTTATAAAAGGAAATTAACTTTTTAATATATAAAATAAGACGAAAGATTATTATTGCATGAGGTTATCATATCAAACAAAATAAACATGAATGCCCCCAACAAACAATGTTTGATATGGTTCAGCCCTTTTGCTTGCGCCCGCAATCTAAAAAGATAAAGATTAATTCCTATAACTTTATATAGAGAAAATTATATACCCTCTTTATAAATATTTCGATTAATTTATAAGTTTTGTATGGATACAATAGTGTAAAAAGTATCTCTTTTTCTTCTGATAAGAAAAATAAATCTTTCTTCTGCTTATTTGTAAATGTTAAACTTAACTTTTTATTTATAAGAAGTATTTCTTGATCAATAAAAATTTCTTCCTACCTATTAAAACATCATCTTCTTAATAAACTTAATTGTCCTATAATTTTCAAGTAATAGAATCAAATCAAAATCTAAACTAAGTATTACCAATTAGAATTTCAGTTAATATCTAACAGAAAGTATATGTTTGTTGCTTTTTATTATGAGTTTTTTTGTAACCTCTAGGAAAAGAAAAGAATTAGGAATTAGGATTGCATTCTACTTTTCCTTCCAAACTCTGTTTCTTCTTACAAGTTTGATTGATTTCTCATCTCTTCCATCTGCCGGATTACCAATTCCGACTTTTGAAGCAAAATGATTTCATCAGTATTCCGATCTCACTTTATGATTTATATTTATTTATAGGTAATTATACTATGCATTCGCTGTGGGAACTTTTTGTTTCCACAAGCGCCTTAGTTTTATGGTTTAAGAATTTAATTTAGGATTATGGCTTAAGTGTTTACTTTTATGTGCTTAGAATTTAGGATTTAGAGTTAAAAATTAGTATTTATAGGTTAAAACTTAAATCCCTAACGTACTGCCCTAAAACTTAAACCATAACCTCTAAACTCTAAATTTTAATCATAAACCCTAAATTTAAACCCATAAACTTAAACTCTTAAACCCTCGACCCTAATCTGGATTCCTAAACTTTAAAAGTAGGCTAGTATGAAATATTTTTCGACCATTGTTTTTTATGTTGAATTTGTATCAAAGTTTACTTTCTTAAAAAAATTTCTTTTACACAAGCATCCCGTTCTCGATTTAAATTTTGTGCACGACTAAAATGATTATATTATTCAATGCAATGGTCGGTCAATAAAAAATATATAGAACTGACCTATAAGCTAAATAATAATTACAAATCAGGCTATAAGAGAACCTTAAGAAAAATAAGGTGAATCTAAGAAGTGGTCTTTAGTGGTATAGGGTGTACTATTCCCTTTGATGACTCAGGCTCAAGGAGTATTATCTGTAGGGTTAGAAAATAGATAAATAGTATATGACGTGCAAAAAAGCAAATAAGGTTCAATATCTCCATGAAGCATACCGATTCAATCAGTGATAACATTCAGAACATCTTAAAGCATTTTGTTGTAATATCCTCAATTGAGAGCCTTAACCTTGTTTGATAATTGCATTCTTGACAAAAAAAAAATACTAAAACCATTAATATGTAGAAGGTAGACGAAAAAGATACTACAAACATTAGTATGCAGAAGATGGAGAGGAAACATCTAGAGGAATAAGGGTGGCAAACAGGTGGGTGATAATTGAAAACCATAGGGGGATGTTAATCGACAAGGATGAAGAATAATTGAATTCTTCACTCACGAGATAGAGATGGGCAAAATTTTATCCTCGAAAATCAAAAAATAATAAAGAGATTTTGATATTTACAAATTTAATATTGGATATTTGTTCTAAAGTTTTAATTTATCATTAATGTTGGAGATTGTACAAATATAAAATAATATTTATAATTTAATTGGGGATATTTATGTTGTATATTTTATAAAATTCGAGAAATTCAATTTATCATTTATGTTTGTACTTTTGTAGATTTAATGTTAAATATTTATTTTAATGTATTAAGATTTGGATATTTTTAGGTGTAATGAATATATGACTTTTAAACTGAAATTAACTATATATTCTAGCTAGTTAAGTAGTAAGTTTTATTTTTATGAGATTTCACAAAACTCGTGAGGATTCGCTTGGAGAAGGTATGAATATGAAAAAAAATCCCTAAGCATTTAATGAGAAATTCTTAAAATTGTCCTATGTAACAAGGAATGTAAAATCGTTCCCAACTTGCCCTGTTGCCATTTTCATAGAGGAACAACAAAGAGTTTTTCATGATTTGACGGAAGGAAGGTGTTGAAAAAAGTTTAGTCATCACATCAGCCACATGCTCATAAGTTGAAATTTCATTAACCTTGAACTTTCAAGCTAAGGCTTCTTCCCAAACAAAATATAAGTTAAATTCTACATACTTTAACTTGGAATGAATGACACGATCCGTAGATACTGCTACTGTACTAGAATTATAACATCACAATACAACTCTTCCATCAAAATGAAAATGTAGTTCATTTAATAGACTCTCAAGCCATGCAATTTCAATTGTTGAAAAGGCAATACTACAATACTTAGCTTCAACTGTTGAATGAGCCACAACTTGATGTTTCTTTGATCAATAACAAATGTTGATCTTCCTACTTTTAGGGACATATGCTTGAAATAGTGGCTTGCACATTAAATTATATTCCATCTAAATCGGTTTAAATGAGACCATATGAGATATGGATTGAAAAATGTTTTTCATTGAGATTTAGGGTTGTGAAACGTTTGTCAAACATCATGTCTACTAAGCTTAAACCAAATCTCGTAAGTGTATCTTTGTTAGATATCTTGAGAAAATTAAAAGATATTATTTCTTTAATCTTTTCGAAAACAAAGTGTTTCTTAATCGAATAAAAGTCTTCCTTGAACTAGAAAAAAAATCAGAAAAATATTGAACTCGAAGAAGCTCGAGATGAACAATAGATCACTTAACCAGGGGATAAACAACAATTTCTACAAAATGTTATGGAACAATCAATTGTTTTGGAAACACGATCACTGTAAAGATCCTTAAGAACGTCATGTGCTTAAGAGATATGGATTTATCATTACAACACATGGTGATGTTCTACTCATGGATTTGAATGAGCCCAAGATTTATCAAGAAGCAATAACGAGCTCAGACTCTAAGAAATAGCTTGAGGTCATAAGATTCAAAATAGATTCAATGTCAGAAAACCAAGTATAGATCTTAGTTGACCTAACTGAAAGGATTAAGCTCATGTGGTGCAAATGGATTGAAAGAATCTTTATTTTATTGATACAATTAAAATTTTGATTTTATTAAAATTGAATATAAGCCTTGTGTATACAAGAGAAATAGGGGAAGCAATATAACATTCTTATTGCTATATGTAGAACACATCATATAATAAGAAATTCCATTCCTTATAATAAGTGTAAAACAGTAGCACTAATACTACTTTCCAAACTAATAAGAATGATTTATGATTGCAATTGAGATTTGTTTTTCCTTAATGATAATGTAAACTTCAAAAGTTCAAAGCAAGATTCTAGGCTGAATATATATAATAAGAATTTCTTTGGATCAAAATTTTATGTTTGAAATAGGGCTGTACGTACTAATATCAAATGTTATAAAATTTCGTTGCGATAAACTACAAAGCCATTGCACAAAAAAAAAAATCCAGATCTTACCAAAGATTCAAACACATACTTAAACGTTTTTATTTTGTTTGAAAAAAACATTGATTGATGAGATATGAAAATATGCAGAGTACACATTAATGAGAAACTTGTCCATTCACTAAACATGCCTCTGACACAACAGTGGCATGAGCATCACACTAAGTCACTTGGTATTAGATATATATGTGATTGGTCTTAGTGCTAGTGGGATATTATTGGAGTATGCCCAAAGACTAATTATGAGATGATTATAATTATATACTCATTTTACATTATTTATTAATATAAGATGTTATAATATTATTTTAGTTAATTTACTATGCAATAAATAAATTGTTTATAATACGTCAAATCATGAGATTATTATGGGCTTAGACAACAATAATGCATTGAGACTAATATCGTTGTGCTTGAATATGTTAATCGAATATCGCTGAGAGGTGTGACTGGCCTTTTAATAGAAATGTTGGAAGCAATAGAAAATAAAAATTAGACAAAAGGAACTATAGTGGTTCAACTTCTAAATCAAGTCTACATCCACTACCTTAGCTTTCACACTAAGGATTTTCCACAAATCAAGTAAATCTCTCTTTCTTTTAAGGAGAGATAGATAACTTTACAAACCTTCAAAGATTATACCCAAAGCTTTGAGACATTATCTTCCAAAGAAAATACAACTTAGCAAACAAGAGAAAAACCTAATAAGGTAAATTGTTTGCAAATTTAAGCTCTCATCTAAACCTAGACATTTGAGCAATTTTGACAATGAATCTCACTAAGTTTTTTCTAATGAAAAATAAACTTTTAAGTACAAAAATCACTCTCTATACATAAATGTTGACAATGTGTTTCTTCTAGTTCCATGGCTGCTTGAAGAAGTCTTTAAAATCCTTGAGTACCGTTGGGGAAGGTTTGGAGCTATTGGAGGGTATTTTTCCTTTATAGAAAGTAGTTCTATTCAGTTGGTATCAGTACTTGAAAGTGGGTATCAGTACCTACAATAAATTCAAACAAAATTAGCCGTTGAAGGCTCTGCATACCGGTACTCAAGGGGTGAGTATTGGTATGGGGCTTCGGGTATCGGTACTTGAAGGAGTGTACCAATACCCAAACTTCATATTGGAATTTTGAAAAACATAGGTATACATTTTGATCATTTTAACTACAATTTATTAATATTTTTCTAAAAAATCATCATTTTTTATAAGTGGAGTGGTCTCGTTAAAAACCTCCTTCATATCCAACAATGAAAAACATTCATCATTTAAAACATAAAAAGTATGGTTTCACCAAAATTCAACCAAACATTACAAGTTAATGGCCAAAGACATAAATATAAACACATTAGGCTAAAAACATGTAACTTATACAATGTGAGACTCCTCCATCTATATGAAATCAAGTAGCATCAAGAGTCAAAACAAACATGCTTAAATTATTATACAAATTAAAAAAATTAATGTATGATTAAGCAAATTGCATGAAAATAAATTTTACCACTTAAACCAAGGTAGGTTGATTAGGCCTCATCATCTTCAAGTGACCTTTTTCCTTGTGTGTCTAGAGCTCTCAAAATTTGACTTCGCTCATCAATGCTCAAGCATACCTATAAGTAGACAATCATAAAAGTTTTGATATCCAAATTGATTTGGGTCCATTGGCATTAGTTTCATAAACCTTAGTCCCATTTGAAATCTATTTTTCAATGTCTTCCTTTTTCTTTGAAAAAATAAGTCTCTTAGGGATCAAAATATATTTAATCAATTTACAATTTATAAATTTAGGGGAACTAGATTGTCTAACATAAAAGTTTGATTTTTAAAATTTGTTCTGTAGCATTCTTCATTTTTCTTTTAATTTTTTTTGTAAAATATAATTCTTTTTTCTTTTTAAGATGATCAATTTTTCTTTGATGATTTTCTTGAATTTTTGGAACAAATTTTGTAAATCATTTTTTTGCTCAAAGTCCTTAAATTTTGCTTCAAGTTCAAAATTAGTTTTAGAAAACAATTCATTTTCGATTTTTAATTTTGAAATCAACTTCTTGTTTTTCAAAAATGAAGCTTCAAACTCCAAAATTGATTCACCATAGTCTTGTTGTAACACATCAAATGTATATGAATTTGAAATGCATGAGTTAAAAGTTAGCATTGAATCTTCTTGGATGGCCATGAGACATATGTTGCAAATTTAAGCAAACAAGAGAAAATCTCACAAGGTAAATTATTTGCAAATTTAAGTTCTCACCCAAACCTAGACACTTGAACAATTTTGACAATGAAGCTCACTAAGTGCTTTCCAATGAAAAATAATCTTTTAAGTACAAAAATCACTTTCTCTATACATGAATGTTGGCAATGTGTTTCTTCTAGTTTTATGGCTGCTTAAAGATGTCTTTTAAACCTCTAATGAGTTCATGACCGTTTATGACCTTTGGAGAAGGTTTGGAGCTGTTAGAGGGTGTTTTTCCTTCATAAAAAATAGTTCTGCCCAGTCGGTATAGGTACCTGCAATAAATTTAAACAAAACTGCGTACCGATACTCAAGGGTTGAGTATCAATACGGGGCTTTGGGTATCGGAACTTGAAGGAGCGTACCGATACCAAAATTCCATATTAAAATTTTGGAAACACTGTATCGGTACTCAACTTGTTGTAGCGTTACGGGTTGTCAGGTATCAATATCAGGGTTAGTGTATCGGTACTCAAGGCATATTTTTCATCTTGTTATATCAAAATCAAATATCTCAACAAATATGTAATTGATTGACCAAAAAGTTTTGTCATTGACATGAAGATGTCAAACTCATTACATAAGTATGTGTTAAAGAACGAAATATAAGATTGAGACCAAAAAGTTTTGTCATTGACATGGAGATGTCAAACTCATTACATAAGAATGTGTTAAAGAACGAAATATAAGATTGACTTGCTATAAGCATGTTTCTTGGATTATTATGTGACAATCACAACATTGCTCATAGTGATAACTACAACGCATGTCGTAACTGACTACACTATAGAGACTGATATTGGATATGTCACAATCTATGTAGCTGGATGTGGTTGATTAAGATATGATTTGTCCTTTCTACATAATTGGAGTAATGTTTAAGGCCACTTGATTGAATGAGACTAGAAATGTATGACCAGGCTCAAGTATGTTGCTATGAGATGTCGTAAATTATTCGTTTATAATAGTCTACTCAAGATATCAATAAATATTAGATGTATTATACAAGCGTGACTTTTCCATGACTTATATTGAATCTAGATATTAAGGATAAAATGATGTAATACATGAAAAGAGTTAATCATGAAGAGATTAAGTTGAATCATGACTTGTAACGTAGGTGACAATGGCACATCGCTAGATGTCACTCATTGTTTGTAATGTTAGAATTATTATAATATTTGTTAATAACGTTACAAGAACCTACAAGGTCACACCACGATTGAGAATTTTGAAATAAAAAATATTTTTTTTCTTTTTTTCCTTTATTAAGTATTTTTTTAGGGTTATGAATTTTGAAATTTGAGCTCAACGGTTGGATTTATTTTGTTGCTACATATATACCTTCAACTAGTGGTGTATATTCAATCGATTCAAGTCGAATAAAAAATTTGAGTCAATCAAATTTTATTTTATTTTATTTTATTTTATGTTTTTGAAGTTGGATTGGGTTGTGTTGTCACTGATTTTTAACATGACATAAAAAACAAGGGAAGAGATTGCATCAAATATGTAAAAAGGGGAAACAAATCCCAAATCAATGCAAATCGGGCCAAAGTCAAAGGGAAATATGAATCAATCAAGTAAGGCAAGGAATCGAGCATAATCATAACAAACATTGAAAGACAAGGACTCTACACTACGGACTTATGGCAAATTTTCGATAAGATCCAAGCATTTTCAGGCCAAGATGTCTTCTTAAGTATTGACCGTCTTTCAGTTACCTTTCCATCTCATCTTGAAACGCCTCAATCGGACATCGGGAGCTCATGATATGATCATTTTACTGAAGATAACACGTGCAGAAAATGGGTCTGCGAATTGAATACGAAAATTAGGGGAAAATTCATCCCAAATCACAGCAAATCGAATAAAAAAGGGAAGGCCAAATCCGAATAAAAAAAATATGGAAGGAAGATCAACCAGATTTTAGGGATTTGAATTCTGATTTTTTGTAATTTTGGCAACCAAAAAGCCTATATAAACACCCCTCTTCCTTTGTAATTGACACAACACACATTCAACATCCACCACTCATTCAGACACACAATTCATAAAATTCACTAGAGAGAAACATAGTTGATTTTAGAGAGTTTGAGAGTTTTTTTGAGAGAATTTTATACAGTTTATACTCGAGCTCTTGTATGTGGATTCGAAATTGGAATAGAAGTTTGAAGCATCTTTTGAGGTATTTATTTACTTTCTTTTAGGCGTTCTTCTTGTTCGAATGTTTGTATAAAATTTATCTTCTTCTTTCTTGTTTGAATTTTAAATCACTATCACATAACCCGGATTCAAGTGAAGGGATGGTTGAAAGTTGAAGTTTTAAAAAAGAGAGGGAAGTTTCAATTTTTTTAAAAAGGGGGGGGGAAACAATATTTTTCTTGTTTTGAGATTTTTTAATTGGATTTGAATCGGGTTTTCAAAAAGGTTTGTTCCTGGTGTACTTCAATTCATGAAAAAGCATCAAGAACAATTTGAAAGCATTTGTTAGAAATTGGTTTTGATCCATTTTGACTGAAAAAAATAAAGGAAGAAGTGTTTTGTTTTTAAATTGGTTTTATACCCAAAACAAAAAGGGTTATTTTCACTCATTAAATCTCCCATTCCCATTTATTTTTACCCCGCGTGCAACCGAGTTTTCAAATTTCACGATTCAGTCACTATTTTCTTTTAAATTTGGTTTATAGTTTTATTTTGTTTTTAATTCAGTCATTAAATTTCTTTAAATTCTTTTATAAATGAATTCACTTTTTTGGATAATTTATAGTGGGTATATTTTTATAAATCGAATTCTATATAAAAAATATATATTCATTTAATTTAAATAAAACCAGTCTATTTTAACAATTGTTTTTTCCTTTTTTATTTGTTTGTTTATTTACTTATATTTTTTTTATCTTGTATGCTCTTATATTATTCTGTTGATCATTTTTTGTGGTTGTAATGTTTAATAATATAATTAATGTGGTGCCCGAGAATGACGGGTTAGCGCCAGAAGTATTGGTAGTGATTGTAGTTCATTTTCCGAATAGTTAGGCCGTTAAAATGGAATCAAATTCATAAATGGGCAGTAATTTAAATTTTACGTGAACTCGCAAAATCCGACATCAAAGCATTTTGTAATCGGCTAGGTACCAATTTTTGGGCGTTGTGGGGGTGCTAACCATTCCTCACGCGTAATCACCTCCCGTACCCGTTTTTATTTTCCCAGACCAAAATTGTTGTTTTAATAAAATAAAATATTTTTATTAAAATAACCCGATTTTTAGGTGATCCAATCACACCTTTTTAAAAAAAGGTTAACTTAATTGTTTTTTGAAAGAAAAAAAGGGTTGCGACAGCTTGACGACTCCACTAGGGACAACTTTTTGTTTTTTCAAAAAACAGAGTTAGGCCACAAGTCGATTATACCTTGTTTTAATGTTGGATTTTGCGAATTCACGTAAAGCTTAACTTAATTGTCCGTTTATGAATTTGATTCCATTTTACGCATTTAAGATTTGGTTACAAGCTCTAGACCCGAGCTTTGTCCCGTTCGATTAAGTGGGGGGAAACGATATTGCTCTTGTGGGAATACTGCTTCTCTGTATGGGCCTAGCAAGTACCTCCGGGGCTGACACTCTATGTCTTCGTGTGGATATTGATCCCCCATATGGGCATAGGAGTGAGTCCCCCTGAGTTGAACTTGATTCGTTTGAAGCCTATAATGGGTGAGAATCAGGGGCCTTGCTACCCTTAGTAGGGGACAACGAGGACAATTCGAGAACCCTTTTAGAACCAAACCTGTATGAGAATCTAGAAGCCCCCTATTAGATCCATGTAGGAAAACCTAAGTTTTAGAGTCCGGTCAAAATTATTTCGTATGAATAGTCCGTGGAAACATGTCCAGAAGTGTTGGAATGTGCTGCCTAGTTACTATTCGTACAATGGAATTATTTTGGACCTTTTGTGTTTATTTATTTTCTTCCGAAGTGTACTAATCCTTTCTTTTTCTTGTTTTATTGTTTTTTGCATACTTGTTTATTGCATGCATCTCATATCTAGAAGAAGTCGATTCTAAAAGTATGTTGCTCAATTAGAAAAAGCTTTTTGCAATGGATAGAAGATTCCTTCCAAAAGAGGAAAACAATACGGATGCACGTCACTGGTTTAAGGTTAATTAGCAGACACATGGAGAACATCATTCTAGAATACGAGACAAAGATATTGGTCCTTGATGATATCGATGAGGGGGCAATGTCTATTGGGACAATGCCACGAGATTCCAGGAGCGTGACGAGTTCGACGAGAATGTCATGACCCAAGTCCAGGATGTAACTGGGCATGTGATGATGTTGGTCAAAGAAGCTGCAGCTCTACGCCAGTATGCTAAGCTAATTGAAAAAATAAGACTGGGACTCATATGGCTAATCGAAGACATTTAAGGCGGAAAAATACTCGTGAGTCTTTTGTAATAAGGAGCTTCGATATCCAATGGAAAGCTACTTCGAGAGCAATAGCTTAATGGAATCGATGGCCCTTCGTCTGCATTCATGCATTTGCATTTTTTTGTTTGTTTGCATTAGTTTTTGTCATTGCATTTGTTTATGTTTTGATCATTGCATACATACAATCCTAATAAAAGATTAATGCAAATAGCAGGGTTCTACTCGAGCCATGTTTATGGAGGATAGATTGACAACTCTAGAAGTAAACCACAAGAACTCAAGATTGACTTGGCAATTTAGAAAAAGACCGGAATGAGGAAATTGTGCAAGCTCAGAGAAACACTGTTAGCCATATAGCGGCTATGTTGGGACTTAGGGACCCAGCAAGAGGAAAGGCAGTCGAAGCTGTGGATATTTTGTCGCCCCAGCCCAAGATAACTACACATACATTTCCACCAAGTGGGAGGTCCAAGATCCGCATAACAGGAAGCTCAGCCCGTATTCCAGGAGAGTTTGAGATAAATCATGGGGAGAACCAAGGCATTGAGGTTCTCAATAAGTCAGCCAACAGAGGCAGAATAAATAAGAAGCTAGAAAACCGTTGTGATAAGCTCGAAGAGATCATCAGAGCCATACAAGGAGGAAACGTTCATAATGACGTGAGCGCTAGGGATTTAAGCCTAGTGTCTAACTTGGTGATTCCTCCAAAATTTAAAGCTCCTAACTTTGAGAAGTATGACAGGACCACTTGCCCCAGGGCGCACTTGACCATGTACTATTGGAAAATGGCACTGTACTTGGAAAACAAGAAACTACTCGTCCACTATTTCTAAGATAGTTTATCAAGGTCTACTACCCGATGGTATACCCAATTAAGTTGGATCAATATACACAGTTAGAGAGATCTGTCAAGAGCTTTTCTCAAACAATACGAGCATGTGATGGACATGGCCCCGGGAAGGATTCTATTGCAGGATATGGAACAAGGGACCGACGAGAGCTTTCTCTAGTATGCACAAAGGTGGCGAGATGTGGCAGCCCAAGTACAATCTCCATTGTTGGAAAATGAGGTTACTTCAATGTTTGTGAAAACCTTAAATGGTACCTTCTACGACCATATGTTAAACCATGCCACTAAGGGTTTCGCAGACATGGTCGTGAGCGGGGCGGGGAGTTGATATTGGTGGCCATCAAAAGTGGGAGACTCAAGGAAGGAGAACATGACGAACGCTTATAACCCGAACTACCCAACAATAGAATCTTGTCACGGAGTAGATATGAGCATGCTTGGCTAGAATTCATTCATGCCTTTCTAGAGTAATGCTCAAGACAATAAGAATTTTCCTATATAATGTTGGGGTCATACCTAGAACCAACCCTTTTGCTTTTGCCCACGAGAATTATGGATCTTTTGTAAGGGCTTCTATGTTAATCTACTTGATTTAAAGATGCATTCTTTTTATTTTCCCTAGTGGCAAACATTTCTCATTTTTATTTTCATTTTTCATTCTTTTTCAAACATACATCATTTTGGCAGAGCCTTTATTATTGATTGTGAATGATTCTTGGATCTAATCTCGAGATAGATGGGCAATAAAGTGTGTTCAGGATTAATGGGAAATCCCATATACAAAAATTTTGAGTGTTTTTCCTCTCAGACATTGTCGTTAAGGAGTTTGAATAAAGTAATAACTCTAAAACATCTACCAACTGAAGACGACTTCTCTTCGATGATGTTTGTATATGAGATGACATTTGGCATTCCTTCTTTTCCCTTCACGAATAAGAAAATGAAAAAAAATCCATTGTTGTCCCCCTTTGAGCCTGATATTTTTCTTGTGATTAAACCCTAACCAAGGATCACTCCCCACACTGGGGGCAAAGAGGGTGAAAAATTGTTTGCAAGCAAAGGAAAACATGTCAGATCAAGTAAATGTCCTAAATTCGAAATGAAAAGGACGCAAAAAGGAAAATAAAAGAAAAGAAAAGAGAAAAAGAATGAAAGAAAGAAAAAAAAAGAAAAAAAATGAAAGCTGGAGTGCGGAGGACAATTTGAAATAAATCTTTCAAATGAGACATGTGCTAGAAAAGGAAATGAACTCTAGGGTGAAAACCCAAAATGGGCAGTCTAGAGTGATCCAGAAAAGAAAAAAAATGAAGACATCATCAAGAAAGATTGATCCTTGGTTTAATCACCCTTAAAACATGTATTTGAGTTCATATATCCTTTTTTGTAACATAAGCCTAGCCTACATTACAAGCCTTTAAAGACCATTTGGATCACACATGAATATCTGAGAAAAAAGAGTTTGTTTTCAGAACATATTCCGCCTAATTGAGTTAACCTTTCTTCAGGGACCTCAAAACTTCTAATGTCTGATTAAGATTAAAAAAGTGGGAAATTTAAAATTTGGGGAGTGTGTGAGTCAAAGAGAGCCACCTAAAAGTGGGGCACTATCCGGTTGATAGATTCATGAATCATTCATACTATGAATTTTGGGACATCTGACTTTTCTCTTTTCCATGTTTGCCATGACTATTTTCTTTAAATCCCCATTTTTAGCCTTTTCTTGCATCTGCCATGACTTCTTCCTTTAAATTATCATTTCTAGCCTTTTCTTGCATCTTACAATAGGCTGACACAGATTCATAAAAAACAAAGGATTTCTTAGTATTGATCCTAACTGTAGGGAACCAAGAACAAATGTTTTCAAGCCCTTCAAGAAAAAATTAAGGAGGCCGACAATTGAACCTCAGTTTGAACAGGGGCATCACCTTGTATAAGAAGAAAAAAACATGTGTTGAAGGGCTCATTTCCCTAGTAGATTGTGTTCCGCACATGAGATGTAAGATCCCTAAAGCATAAAAAGAGATAGAGCCATGCCAGTGGGCGAATTGTGCCATCAGATTAGGGCAAGTTATGTCGACTAAGAGTTTAGGATCCCTGACTTTGATAGGCATGAAAAGAAGAGATTAAAACGCCAACATCATGCAAAGACATTCAAGGTGAAGGTTTAGCGTGTAAACGCTTCAAGATGCTCTGTAGGGGCAAGAATTTGAGAATTCACAAGAAGCGCTGAAGGCGTTTAATGTTATTTTAAGGGGCATATGAAGACTTGAAGTTTTCAATACCATTCAAGGAAGCCTTTCACTCGAAATTGATGTATCAACTACAATGATAATAGATTTTGAGACATTTGCCAACAAAGATTAGATGTTTTCTGCAAACAAAGAGGTACAAAGAATGAGAATGGTGAAGAAGAGACAGTTGAAGAAATCTGTCCTTCCCATGAATGCAAGATCATCGGATTGAGTGGGCAAATATGCAAAGAGCACATGTTTTCCATGAAGCAAGAAGGCACAAGGAATGAGAATGGTGAAGCAGAATACGACTATTTAATGAAGCAAAGAGATACAAACAATATGGAGCATGCCCATTATAATTAGCATGCATTCATATTTTAGACATCCTTAGGAGCATGCCCATTATAATTGCATCATATATCAGGTTTTTGCAGGTATACAAAAACTCTTCAGAAAAAGAATCTACCTATCCATTCAGGCATAAGGAGAGTGGAGTCCGCCTATCCTTTCAGGCGTAAGGAGATTGGAACCCGCTCATCTATTCGAGCATTCGGAGAATAGAATCCGTCTATCCGTTCAGACGTAAGAAGAATGAAATCTTGCTCACTATTCAAGCACATGGAGAATAGAACCATTCTATCCATTCAGACGTAAAGAGAATAGAACTTGCTTATCTATTCGACCATGAGGAGAATAGAACCCGCCTATCCGTTTGGACATATGGAGAATGGAACCTGTTTATCTATTCAAGCATCAAGAGAATAGAACCCGTCTATCCGTTCAGATGGAACCTGCTTATCTATTCAAGCATCAGGAGAATAGAACATGCTTATCTATTCGAGCATCAGGAGAATAGAACCCGCTTATCCTTTTAGGCGTAAAGAGGATGGAACTTACCTATCCGTTCAGGCCTAAGGAGAATGTAACCTTTACTTTCGGAAACCGCCTATCCGTTCAAGCTTGAGGAGAATAATACCTTTACTTTTTAGCACAACGCCTATCCATTCGGGTGCAAGGAGAATGGAACCTTTATTTTTCAGCAACTGCCTATCCGTTCGGGTGTGAGGAGATTGGAACCAAGCTTTGATGTCCATCAACCAATTTTGCAGTATGATTGGCTAAAATCAGTGCCTTTTGTTCTTTGCTCTATCCCTGTTTCACAGGGATGAGCAAAGAGGGGCAACTGTTGTCACTGATTTTTAGCCTGACATAAAAAACAAGGGAAGAGATCGCATCAAATATGGAAAAAAGGGAAACAAATCCCAAATCAATGCAAATCGGGCCAAAGTCAAAGGGTAATATGAATCATTCAAGTAAGGCAAGGAATCAAGCATAATCATAACAAACATGAAAAGATAAGGATTCCTCACTACGGAATTATGACAAATTTTTGATAAGATCCAAGCATTTTCAGGCCAAGATGTCTTCTTAAGTACTAAATGTCTTTCAGTTACCTTTCCAACGCACCTTGAAACGCTTCAATCGGACATCGAGAGCTCAAGATATGCTCATTTTACTGAAGATAACACGTGCAGAAAATGGATCCGCGAATCAAATACGAAAATTAGGGGGAAAATCATCCCAAATCACAGCAACTCGAATCAAAAAAGGAAGGCCAAATCTGAATCAAGAAAATATGGAAGGAAGATCAACCGGATTTTAGGGATTCGAATTCTGATTTTTTGTAATTTTGGCAACCAAAAAGCCTATATAAACACCCCTCTTCCTTTGTAATTGACACAATACACAATCAACATCCACTACTCATTCAGACACGCAATTCATACAATTCACTAGAGAGAAACATAGTTGATTTTAGAGAGTTAGAGAGTTCTTTTAGAGAATTTTATACAGTTTATGCTCGAGCTCTTGTATGTGGATTCGAAATTGGAATAGAAGTTTGAAGCATCTTTTGAGGTATTTATTTACTTTCTTTTAGGCGTTCTTCTTGTTCGAATGTTTATATAAAATTTATCTTCTTTCTTTTTCGAATTTTAAATCACTATCACCATAACCCGAATTCAAGTGAAGGGATGGTTGAAAGTTGAAGTTTTAAAAAAGAGATGGAAGTTTTGTTTTTTTAAAAAAGGGGGAAACAATATTTTTCTTGTTTTGGGGTTTTAAATTGGATTTGAATCGGGTTTTCAAAAAGGTTTGTTCTTGGTGTTCTTCAATTCATGAAAAAGCATCAGGAACAATTTGAAAGAATTTGTTAGAAATTGGTTTTGATCCATTTTGGCTGGAAAAAATAAAAGGAAGAAGTATTTTTTTAAATTGGGTTTTATACCCAAAACAAAAAGGGTCATTTTCACTCATTAAATCTCCCATTCCCATTTATTTTTACCCCGTGTGCAACCAAGTATTCAAACTTCTCGATTTGGTCACTATTTTCTTTTAAATTTGGTTTATAGTTTTATTTTGTTTTTAATTCAGTCATTAAATTTCTTTAAATTCTTTTTTAAATGAATTCACTTTTTTAAATAATTTATAATGGGTATATTTTTATAAATTGAATTATATATAAAAATATATATTCATTTAATTTAAATAAAATCAGCCTATTTTAACAATTGTTTTTTCCTTTTTTATTTGTTTGTTTATTTACTTATATTTTTTTATCTTGTATGCTATTATATTATTTTGTAGATCATTTTTTTTGTGGCTGTAATGTTTAATAATATAATTAATGTGGTGTCTTACTAAACGAGAATGACGGGTTAGCGCCAGAAGTGTTGGCGGTGATTGGAGTTCATTTTACGAATAGTAAGGCCATTAAAATGGAATCAAATTCATAAATGGACAGTAATTTAAATTTTACGTGAATTCGTAAAATCCGACATCAAAACATTTTGTAATCGGCTAGGTACCAATTTTTGGGCGTTGTGGGGTGCTAACCCTTCCCCATGCGTAATTGACTCTCGAACCTGTTTTTGTTTTCGCAGTCCAAAACCGTTGTTTTAATAAAATAAAATATTTTTATTAAAATAACCCGATTTTTAGGTGATCCAATCACACCTTTTTTAAAAAAGATTGTTGGCGACTCCGTTGTTTTATTTTTAAACGTCGAGACCACTTTTTGAAAGAAAAAAGGTTGCGACAGGTTGTTCGAGTTTCAGTTTAAATTTATTTGTAAATATTTATAGTGTTACAATACTGATTAGTTTCAATTTAAATGTCTTTCTACAACAATATATAATATATATAATACATGCATATTTTTAATATTCTTTTTCATAAGTATGATTTGTAATGTTATTTAATAAATCAAATATCATCTAAAATTATATAATATGTTTATGATATTATTTTTTAAATATAGAATTTTGAGAAAACAATATTGAAGAGAGTATAAATGAGTTAAAGAGTTAATGGAAAGAAAACATTTGTAAAGATTAGTGACTAAATTAAATAAAATATAAAGTTGAGAGGCTAAATTAAAAAATAATGTAGATACAAAAGTTTCGAGTTAGAAAGTGATCTAACACTATGGTTCTGAAGGTGAAAATATTACAGTTGTGAGAGTGATGAATGAGTGGAAAATCAATAAACTTGTACGGTTTAGAATTCATAGTTAGTGCATATTAGAATATTTTTTTTAGTTTAATTATCGGTATCCAATTCTTGGGTTGATTAATTCGGATCGGGTATTGTAGAGGCATGTTATGAGGCGACCCTCTTAATCTAATTTGCTTAATTCTCAACGTTATAATTCAAACCCTTAACCTTTCTTAAGAGATCAAGTGTCTTATCCTAATAGACAAACTAGTAGTTGGTAATGCATATTAGAAATTTAATTGAATGTTCGTTTTTTTTCAAAACTATATCCCTTGTACTAAGACGCTTGATACTCTTGCTCAAGGAATTGATATTGATTACATTTATAACCCGATTACAAATGAAATAAGCTTGAATAGACTATACTCAAGTGTGCAAGTTTATGTTTGATATAAGTTCTATTTCATTTTTGGCATGATTCCTTCAAGCGTCTGAGTCTATCTGCAACTGAGCAAGAAATTTATGATACTTGAGGATGAAGGTTGAAGGATCAATTCATAATATTATTTAGGGTAAATTACTTGAGATGCCACTAAACTATTACCATTAACTTGAAAGTGTCACTGAACTTTAAAAATATTCTAATCTACTCCACTGTTAACTCTTAATGAAACTATTAACTAAAATGACGTTATTTTGCTTAAGGAAAAATAATAAAACCCATGCACTTGAGGGAGTTTGAACTCATGACCTTCAAATACAAAGAGTAAGCCTTAACGATTGAACCAACATGAAATTTTATCACAAATATTATATATATGTGAAACTAAACTTGAGATTAATTCAAATTATTTTATGAAATAAATACTACTATAAAAAAATATAAAATATATTATATATATTATTTTTATATTTTTTACATATTGTTTATAATATAAATATACTGTTCTTAAAAAACACCCAAAACATTCAGAAAACGATAGATTTATATTACAAGTAATATATAAAAAAATCATAAGCTCTAAATTCTAAATCTAAAAACTCAAACCTTAAATTTTAGTATTTCGGGTTTAGGATTTATGATTTTTTATATTTTATAATATAAATATATTATTTTTATGAATATTTTGGGTATTTATAAAAATTATAAAAATAATATATTGTATTTATTGATTAAATAATATAGTTTATATATTAATATTATTTATAGTATTATTTCTTCGTAAAATAATTTGGTTAACCCAAATAAATAAGTTTGTATTATTTAAATAAAAATATATTATTTTTATATATTATTTATAATATAACTATATTATTTTTAAAAAACCCATAATATTTATAAAAACAATATATTTTTATTATAAATAATATATAAAACCCCAACTATAAACCCTGAGGTTTAGAGTTCATGGTTTAAGAATTGAGATTTAGGTCTAGGGTTTTGGGGTTTGTAGTTTAGATTTTAGGGTTTATGGTTTTTATATATTATTTTTATGAACATTTTGAGTTTTTTAAAATAATATATTTATATTATAAATAATATATAAAATAATATATTTTATTTATATATATTGATAGATATCTAAATAATATATTTTATATATTTATTTATAGCATTATTTATTTCATAAAATAATTTGAATTAATCTCAGGTTTAGTTTGCCATATATAATATTTATAGTAAAATATTATATAATTTTATGTTGGTTTAGTGGTTAAAGCTTACCTTTTGTGTTTAAAAGTCTCAAGTTCAAATCCCTAAGTGCATGGATTTTATTATTTTCCTCCAACAAAATGATGTCATTTTGAGCTAAATTAGGCTTCAAAACAATCGCACCAAAACGTCGGTTTGAGTTAACGGTTTTGTTAAGAGTTAACAGCGGAGTGGTATAAAAGAGTCATAAAATAAAGTACATTGTTAAATTTAAACGTTTTAAAGTTCGATGATATATTCATCGGTAGTAATAATTTAGTGATGTTTGGTGTAGTTTATCCTATTATTTAGCTGCAGCTTAGGCGACACGAAAACGAGGTCGTATCAATCCTAACTTTCTATTGCATTTATGAAAAGCGAATAATATTCGTATTAAGTCAAAAGGCAAAAAATATTAACAATAATATAATATTTTTATTTAATATTTACTATTATTTTTATTTAATAAAAATATCACATTTTTACTAGTTCATATTTGTTTAACGTGAAGAAAGAGATAATTTTGTTAAATATAATTCTTTATTTTTTATTAAAAATTAAAATTTAAAGAAAATAATATTATAATTAATAACAAACATTTAACTAAAATATAAAATTTAGAAATGAATAAAAGTCAATCTTATGCACAAATAGGCTTCTCAGGGACTAAACTGAATGAAAGTAAAATTTGAGAGACTTGATATGTCATTTACATTTTTATCAAAATTAAACAGGTTGACCTGGTTAAAGAGGCGTTGACGTGACATAATCTTATTGAGAGAAAGTTATTTTTAACAGATCTTCACAGTAAGGGCAATATGAGTAATAAAAAATGTTAAGAAGCAATAATAATTAAAAAGAACATTAAGTATCAAGTTGAGAAAACATGTAGATGTTAGAGGATAATTTATGTATTAAGTTTTTTTAGGCCTTACGGCTATAATCAATATTCAAGAAATTAAATATTATAAAGAAAATCAATCATATTTTTACAATGATCACCAACTCTAAAAATGTTGGTCAAGACATTAGGAATCTCATGCAAAATCAATATTCAAAATTATTTAATCAATAAAAAATTTAATATTACATAAAGATCTTAATCCATCACTAGCAAAATCACAATTCTAATTTTCTAGATATTAATCAATAAACCTTGAAAAGAAAGGAAGAAACGTTACCAAATTAAAGAAAGTCACTTAAAATTTTTGAAAGATGGATTAATTATTATATAAAAACTCTAAAGAGAGAATGAAAGAATTAGAGAAATCGAAAGCAAAAGTAACAATGTTGAGAAAAAAATAGGGTGAACTATTTATTTGATACCCAACATATTATTGTGTTTATGTTTTGGTACCTCACTTATTTTTTTGTAAAATGGTATCAGACGTTATGTTTCCTTTCTATTTTAGTACATTGACCATTAAAAATAGATAAAGTGTTGACGTGATTTGGCCAAATAACATTTTGTCTCAAAAAATATAATCTATTAATTTAGTCAAAAAAATCTATAAGTTTAAACATCATTTTAATTTTTGGATTAAAACTTCAAATTTCCCATTTTTCTTAGCTTCATTAAAACAGGACAAGGATCTCCCTTTTGTTCTTCCAATTTCACAACTCCTTAGATTTTTTGTCAATGTTCAAAGACGAACCTTTGACAAAAGAATATAAATCTTTTTTTTTTCTCAACCCCTACTTCAATTTCTTGCAAAACCCATCTTTCTTTTTCCTGTTTTGATTCTTTGATTTGAGCTCTCGGAATTGAGAGTTTTATATTGTAATTTTTGTGGGGATCATGTTCTCGTGTATCAATAATTTTGCATTCGATTTTAATTTTTCAGGGTCGGCATTGATCTTCCCAGAATCGAAACTATATTTGAAATTTTAAATATTGAAGCTGCAGCTTTTGTAGGAACCTTTGCCTTCATTTGTTAATTTCAAAACCGGAATATTTGAGGTAGCAATCAGGAGGTGGGTTCGTGCATTGGCAGGGAGGAGAGGCTAAGGTTTTCGGGGAAGAAAAAAGAAAAAGAAGGGAGAAATTTGTCGTTTTAACCCAAATATTTAAGATGGTGATTAAATTGATAGAATTTAGACCAAATTAATAAAATATATAAGTTTTTAGACTAAAATTATTATTATCTCAAAAAAAGGAGCCACATTATAATCTTCACTAAATTTTAACGTAAGGTACATCAACGTGAATATGATAACATGTTGAGTACTAAATATGTAATTTACTCAAAAATATAAAAAATGGGGGTTTGTTGGATATTTAGTGGGTGGAAAGAAATTAATCTATTTTTATGTAAGATAATATTTTAGAAAGTAATTTTCTAAAATATTGTGGGATTAAAATTGAAAATTTTATAAATGATTGTTTATATAAAATAATTCTCCTTTTGTTGCGGGTCAACTAACCCACTTGTAGATAATAATAATAATAATTATAAATTTTGAAGGAACAAACGGCGGCGAAGTGCTGGCACTTTGAAACTGACCTTGAACTTAAGTATGTTTAAAATTTTATAACGTTAAAGTTTAACATCAAATATTAATTAAACAAAACCATTTTACATATCGCACATGTTACAACTCACATCCTATTTATATGATTGGATCTCATAATCAGGTTTATGCAGGGGGCTGCTGAATTTTTTTTTTTGAGAAATAAGCTAAGCAATAAATTATTTAAGGGTGTCCACGCAGGATTCACTATCTGTCTAGAGTCCACTATCCATAAATTTTAGTTATATAAATAATTTTTTAAAATTTAATAATTCAGTAATAGCCCACCATCCTAAATTAAATATAAACAACAATTAAAATTTATTTATTATTCACAATTTCTCTATTTAGTTTAACATTAAATGTTATCGATTATAATTAAGATTTCAATGATAGTTTATTTTTTTCTAATATTTGTTATTAAATGTTCAATTTTTTTAATACTTATTATTTGAGACTTATTTTTTAAAATACTTGCTATTCGAGGTTTAAATTTTCTCTATTGTTTGTTATTAGGGATATACTTTTTTTTTTGAAAATTACATTATTATTAGCTTAGATTGACACATTGTCTCGTGCCTCGTTAAAATACCTCTATTAAGGACATACTTTTAAAATTTATTTTTTTAATATTTGTTATTATGGTCTAATTTTTTCAATACTTGTTATTTGGGGCTATTTTTTTAATATTTGTTATTAAACACTATTTTCCTAATATTTGTTATTAAAGACATACTATTGAAATTAAATTTTTTCAATATTTTTTATTAGGGGCTACTCTTGATTCATTTTTATTCAATATTTATTATTTGAAGTCTAATTTTTTCAATACTTGTTTTTTGGAGTCTAATTTTTTCAATACTTGTTATTAAAAGCTTATTTTTTTCTCAATATTTATAATTAGGGGCTTATTCTAAGAATTTAATTTTTAAATACTTGTTATTAGGGCTCTACTCTTAAAATTCATTTTTTAAATATTTGTTATTAGAGACATACTCTTAAAATATATACTTTTAAATATTTGTTACTAAAAATTTAGTCTTAATTTTTTTTAATATTTATTATTAGAATTATATTCTTAAATTTTAATTTTTTATTTAATATATACTATTAGAGGCCTAATTTTTTCTGTTTATTTCGTAGAACCGGTCATGTCGTTATAATAAGCGGTGAAGTCATTTATAATTGACGATGACTTTGTGTGGTTAGTTTTTTTTTTGTCATTAGGAACTGATGATTTAGAATAAAATTATCATCCGTTGTCGACAATTTCAGATTAAACTAAAAAAATAGACCATTTTTGATAAAGAGTTTAAAATTTAGAGTGTGTAGTTAAAGTTTAAAATTTAGTGTTAGAGTATAGAGTTTAGAAGTTAGGGTTTAGGTTTTAAGGTAATATGATAGAGATTTAGGTTTTTATTTATAACTCCTAAATTTTAATCCTAAACTCTAAATTTAAACCACAATCCCTAAATTTTAAGTACATAAAACCTAAACCCTTAAATTATAAAGTCTAAATTAAATTTCTAATCCCTAAAATTAGGCCGTTTGTGAAAACAAAATGTTTTAACTGCTAGTGCATGATATAGTTATCATTTTTGACAAATTAATTCTAAACCTACTTAAAGAAGAGAAAAAAATGAGAATTTTAAAAAAAGCAAGTGCATGTTTTTAGTGGTTCTAAATTTCATAACCTAAAAAATAAAAATAAATAATTTAATCAACCAACTAAATATATACGAACTTTATTTAATATCAAAATAGAAATAAAATAAGTATGTCAAGATAAATATGAATAGAAAGGAATCAAATATAAAAAGTTTTCTCTTTTATTAAAATAAGCGTTACTCAGGTGTGCCATTGTCATGTGGACCTGATTTCGATAAGGCGATAATTTCTTACCTGGTTCCTTGTACTTTTGTTTTATTCATTTTTATCTTACCTGGTTTCTTCGGAGTGTGAGTCTGCCCCTCCTAATAATACGATCTTCAAATTTTGAATTTGTGTCTTATCCTTGAAAGTGCGATGTATCTTACCAATGCACTCAACACTTATGAGTTTTAAACATGCTTCCTTTTTTAGTTACCCTTTCGGTTTCTAGGGCTTCGCCCTGACTAATACGAATTGACATGTGTCGCACACTTGGCTTTAGTGGGTGAGTCTTACAACGGGATTTTTTGTATGCAGATCGCTTCGAACTAGAAACTTACTTAAGCGGAATCAAATTATTTACCATTTGAACCAACTCATTGAACAACATGCTTCCTTTAATTCTATTTGTCTCTCCTTTTTCAAATTAATTCGCAATCAACCTATGTTAACTTTATAAAATCAAAAATTAAACTCGAATTTGCACATGGGATGAAGACTTCTAAGAAAGTTGATATTCCCCCTACTATAACAAATATCATAATTCCCTAAATAATTTCTTATTTGACTTATTTTCCTATGTTTTATTCATTATCCGGCTAAAAAGCATAAATCAATCCTTTGTTAATTTTCAGCAATAAATAATTTTTTAAAGTGATTTTTGCCTTACATTTCCCTCATCCAGAAAGCAGCATTATCTACAGACTACAGTACCTATCCAGCAATAATAAACCATTATTTATCTCTGTTCACAAACGTAAAAGTAGAAAATAAACTCTGGGTTTATTCCAATTCACAATAATTTTGACATTCAAAGGCGGGACAAAGCAAGAATCCGATCATCATGGTGTTGAGCAACTCCGTTGTTGACTTCACTAGACTTGGTCTCTGTAAGCCGGAAAGTTTTGGCCAAAGCTCTTAGTTGAAACTTTTGGATTTTCCCCGTTGAAGTTTTGGGCAATTCAGCTACAAATTCCACCTTCTTTGGAACCATAAAATGAGGAAGATTTTTACGGCAGTAAGCAATGATATCGGCTTCCGTCACGTCGTCTTTTCGCCCACATTCGTTCTCTCTCACGGCTAGAAAAGCACAAGGGCTCTCCCCCCACCGTGGATGAGGCAATGCCACCACTGCCGCCTCCAGAACTCTTGGATGCCTGTAAAGAACCGACTCCAACTCCACACTGCTGATGTTTTCGCCCCCAGAAATGATGACATCCTTTGATCTATCCTTAATTTCCAGGTATCCATCGGAATGTATCACGCCCACATCTCCGGTGATGAACCATCCGTTCTTAAAGGCCTTGGATGTAGCCTCTGGGTCTTTTAAATACCCTTTCATGATGCTACTTCCCCGAAGTACAATCTCCCCCATTGTTCTACCGTCATGCGGTACACTTTCCATGGTTTCGATATTCTTCACATCGACATCCGCTAGTGTCAATATGCTGATCCCTTGCCTTGCTTTGAGTCTCGCCTGGCTATCCCGCTGAAGACTGTTCCACTTGGCTTGCCACTCGCACACCAGGGCAGGGCCGGTGGCCTCGGTTAGGCCATAGGCATGGGTGACATGGAATCCGAGGGATTCCATTTTCTCGAGGAGTGACGCTGGTGGGGGTGCACCGCCGGTGAGTACTTCCACGGGAGAGGTAATCTCGTGACGCTCATGCGGTTTGGCCTCGATGAGGATGTTGAAGATGATTGGTGCGCAACACAAGTGCGTTACTTTGTGAGAAGCGATGTTACGGTACATATCGTAGGCGGTTGTGTTGCGTATACAGACGTTAGTCCCACCACGTGCGGCGACTCCCCAAGTGAAGGTCCACCCATTGCAATGAAACATCGGGAGGGACCATAGATATACAGGCTCAACTCCCATTTGCCAACCCAGAACAAGACTTAAAGTACTCAGATATGCGCCTCTATGGCTATAAACAACTCCTTTCGGTTCCGATGTGGTTCCGGACGTGTAGTTGAGCGAAATGGGATCCCACTCATCTTGGATTTCAGCCGGCACAAATTTTGGATCTCCCATTTGGATTAACTGCTCATATTCCAACTCCCCGAGCCGGACACCTGTAGGTGAGTCTATGTCGTCTATGACAATCACCAATGGAATTAAGAACTGGTTTTGTTGCGAATCAGCCATCAACAACCGAAGAGCTTCGCGTGCCATCGGCACAAATTGGTAGTCGACAAAGAACACCTTGGCCTCGGAGTGGCGAAGAAGGGTGGCGACGTTCTTGGCATCGAGCCTGGCATTGAGGGTGTTGAGCACCGCTCCGGCCATGGGAACAGCAAAATGCATCTCATACATGGCTGGAATATTGGGAGCTAGAACCGATACCTGCAAATTGACTTCTTACGTTTTAGTTTGTTATTAATGAAAACATAAATGAATTAAAAGAAAGGAACTTACAACGTTGTTTTTCTGGATGTTTAGAGAGAGGAGAGAGGAAGCGAGACGACGGCAACGCTGGTAGGTTTGACTCCAAGTGAAACGAGTATTCTCGTAGATGATCGAAGTTCGATTAGCATAAACAGAGCTGGCCCTTTTCAGGAAAGTCAAGGGGGTGAGCGCCACATAATTTGCTCCGCATTTTGGAAGTTGATCCATGGATGAACAAATGACGCAATTTCCCTTTGTTTTTTTGCTTTTAGAGACTAGAGATTATCAGAATCTTGGATTGCAGAGAAATTAGGATGGAGAGAGACTTAAATAGAGACGGAGATAATCAAGTCTCCTTAAATCCAAGGGTGAAATGGACATTTGAGGTAATAAATAAATAGTAAAAAAGAAAGGTGCGTTTGACAGGGGAAGTTATGGTACGGAAAAATTGGTGAGTTCTTTTATTTCCTATTTGTTACTCCTTGCTTTTGGATTTTGTAAAAAGGATTGTGGTTTGACCCACCCCGAACTACACTTTTCACATTCACACACTGCCTTGCACATTTAGATCGAGAGGCGGCAATAGGGTCATTTCGATCAGAATTGGATTGAATTTTTTAAATTAAATCGTTTTTTGAAATTGAATTACATTCACTTAAGTTTGATTTGTGTTGAATAAAATCTGATTCAGATTTAATTTGAGTCTATACTATTTCATGTTGAGTCAAATATTAGGTTGAGTTAATATTGAACTGGTTAATTTTTGGGTCAGGTTAACATTAGATCAATTGGTTTTTTTGTTGAGTTAGGTCAATATTGGATTGTTGACTTTTTGAGTCATGTCAATATCGAATAGGTCAATTTTTAAGTTGTTTCAATAACAAATAGGTTGATTTTCGATTCTGATCAACCTTCGAATTTTCAAGTCAATTATGGTTTAGTTAGGTATGTGTCCAGTCGAGTATATAAAATTATTGATATATTCGTGTAAAAAAATGTATTTTTTTATTTGTCAATCTTATCATTTAAACTTAATTTCAACTCTTAACCTTTTAATGTTTCGAAATTAACCATCATTTAGAAATGACAATTGGACCCAAACTGACCCTATAAAAAATGTTAAAATTTATAGCTTAAATTTCGTACCTATATTTGTTTAAGAAAAAAAATCATGTGATTTTTATGTTTACATTTTCGTTCAGTTGAATTTCAATCTTTACTAATTTTTAATTGTTGTAGTATAAAATATCCTTTGTATCTATTCTTAATTGAAATATTCAACAAGATGCCTAATGTTTAATTATAAATATAATATTTTTATTGATTTTAAAAAGTAGTAAATACTTTTATTTGAATGAATCTTAGTTTAAACAGTTTTATAAATGATATTATACTCTAATATTTTTTTGCTTAAGGGTTATTTTTGTTTTTATAGTAGTCTTAATTTATCGATTTCGTATTTATGATATTTTGTATCAATTTGGCCCCCGAAGTTGTCAAATTGCATTATCGTTTAGGGTTTAGGAATAATTTAATGTTTCATAATCACTTTAGATTGATAAAAAAATATTATTAGGGTTTAGGATTTAGGGTTTAAAGCTTAGAAATTAGGGTTAGAGTGTTAGTCAAGGGGCAAACGGTGATGCATTGAACTTTACTTTCTGACCTATTTTGGTCACTGAACTTTCAAAACGCTCAATTTACTCATTGAACTTTACTTTCTGACCTATTTTGATCACTCTGAATTATTTTATTAATATTTTAGTATGATATGACATAAATTATTATTATTAAATGTAAAAATAGTTTAAAATAAACTATTGGCTAAATTACACAAACCATCATTGAACTTTGCTCTGACCTATTTTGGTCACTGTACTTTAAAAATGACCAATTTACTCACTAAACTTTATACATTAACCTATTTTGGTCACTCCGCCGTTAATCTATTAAAACTCTTATAACGTGTCATAAATAAATATTAAAATATTAATATTTCTCTCCAAAAAACTCGTTTAAACCTTTTTTTTTATTTTTACATTTCATATTCTCTATAAAAACAAATAAAAATATATCCTAAAAGCTTAACAGCAACAACCGCCTCCGTTTGGAGCTTCTTTCAATCAAACATCATTGCTAAAAGCTTTTCATTTCTATTACCTCAATGACCCAAAATAAGGTTTGTTAAACTAACCTACTTTTGGGTTGAAGGCTGTAAAAGCTTCTCGTAACCCATTTTTAAATTCGCCTTAGCATAGCTCGTTGTGTTGCATTATACTCAAAATTTTGCAACTCTTATCCTTCTCTCTATCTCTCTCGGAACATTAACTGTCATGATGGGTCCACCACTTCCCTAAAACCCTAGTCCCTCGAACAAACTCAAATCAATGGCCCAAGTCGTATCCAAAACCAATACAGTCAAAACATTGATAGGTCTTCCTCCATCACTACCTCTCCCATAAACCCTAACCTGCAAAATTCCCAAGAAAAAGAGAAATAACCAAACTCAAATATGGAACCAAATTCAATCGAAAGGTCATTAAAGTGAAAACAATCATATGTTTCTTACACAATTGCTTACTGGAGTGGACCTCCTTGTCACCATTTCTTTCTCGAGGTGCTTAAAGATGGTTGTATCATTGACCAATTTAAAGTGTAATTGTCTTTTCCCTTTTAATCCTTCATTTTCATTGTTTATTTAGGGGATGTTGAAAATTTGTGAAATTTGTTTGTGTGGGTATAAGAAAGGAGTTTATATGTTTGGTTGTGTTGATCTTTGCAACTTTGTGCTTTAACATCCTACTATCCCCAAAGTTTATAGCTTTTCTAGTGTTTCCACCATATTCAATGGTAAAATATTCAAAGTATTTCACAGTCTTCCACCTAGAGATAGGTAGGTCAGTTCAGCAAACCTTGTTTTGGGTCATTGAGGTAACATAAATGGAAAGCTTTTAGCAATTATGTTTGGTTGAAAGCACCTTCGAACGACGAAAATAAGAAATAGAGAGGAAAAGAGAGAGAAATATTAATATTTTATTATTTATTTATAACATTTCATAACGACATTAATAGATCAACGTCGGAGTGATCAAAATAGGTCAATGCATAAAATTCAATGAGTAAATTGATTATTTTTAAAGTTCAGTGACCAAAATAGGTCAAAGAGCAAAGTTCAGTGTTGGCTTGTGTAATTTACCCAATATTTTTTTTTATTTTAAATTATTTATATATTTAATAATAATAAAATATGCCATGCCATACCAAAATATTAATAAATAATTTAGAGTGATGAAAATAAGTCAGAAAGTAAAGTTCAATGAGTAAATTGAGCGTTTTGAAAGTTTAGTGACCAAAATAGGTCAGAGAGTAAAGTTGAGTGATGATTTAGGTATTTTACCCTTTATTTTAAATTATTTTTATATTTAATAATAATAAAACATACCATGTTATATCAAAATATTAATAAAATAATTCAGAGTGATCAAAATAGATCAGAAAGTAAAGTTCAATGAGTAAATTGGGCGATTTGAAAGTTCTGTGACCAAAATAGGTCAAAGAGCAAAGTTGAGTGGTGATTTAAATATTTTACCCTTTATTAAATTTTGATCCCATAATATAGAAAAAATGAATGTGTTAACTAAGAAGTTTAACCAATGCTTTAAAGATTGTTGACTTGACTCCTTTATTTTTAATTACGTATAGACGTAATTTCAATTCATGAGTACATCATACATATGCCAATGATAATCGTGTATGCATTGAAAAATTAATAAATAATAAAGGACAGATTCTTGATAGATATTTGTCCAGATTAATATACTTTTTTTAAAAAATAAAATCTAAAAACAATCTTTTTAAGAAGTCAAAGTATCGGAAATTTTAATTAAATACTAAATTTGAGTAATATAACTTTTGAATAATTGAATTCAATATAATTTTTTTAATTATCGGTATCCAACTTATTGACCGATTAATCCAGAATTGGCTTTTGTAGAAGTCTAATATGAGGCGACCTTCCCAACCTAATTTTCTCCATTCACAAGTCATGATTCAAACCCCTGACTTTGCTTAAGGGACCCAACCAAGGTCGTTTTTAAGATTTTGGTAGCCCAAGGGTGAATATAAAGATTAGTCCCCTAATAATAAGTATTGAAAAAAATTAAGTAGGCCCCTAATAATAAATATTAGAAAAAAATTAATTTTCTAATAACAAGTATTGTAAAAATTAAAATTTGAATGTGTCCCTAATAACAAATATTGAAAAAAATTAAGCTCCTAATAACAATTATCGGAAAATAATTAAACTCGTAATAACAAATATTATAAAAAAAATGAACTTTGAGAGTATTCCCCTAACAATAAATATTGAGAAAAAATTAGGCCATTAACAACAAATATTAAAAAATTGGTTATCTAATAATAAATATTAAAAAAATTAAATTTTAAGAGTATGACTTTAATAATAAATATTAGAAAAAATTAGGTCCACTAATAATAAATATTAGAAAAAATTGAGTCTCTAATAACAACTTTTGAATTTTTTAAGTGTATGTCCCAAATAACAAATATTGAAGAAAAAAATTTAAGCCCTTAATAACAAGTTTTGAAAAAAATGGATCCGTGATAACAAATATTAGAAAAGAAATAAATTTTAAGAATAAGTTGCTAATAAAAAATAGGAGAAAAAATTGGGCCCTTAATAACAAGTATTAGAAAAAAACTGTGTCTCTAATAACATGTATTGATTTTTTTTAAATTTTAAGAATACTTCCTTAATAACAAACATTAGAAAAAATTAGGCCCTAAATAACAGGTATAGAGAAAAAATTGAGTAACTAATAACAAGTATTGAAAAAATTGGGGCCTAATAAGAAACGTTGGAAAATATTGAATTTTAAGAATAAGCCCCTAATAAAATATATTGGAAAAAATTGAGCTCCTGGTAACAATTGTTAAAAGAAATTGAGCCCCTAATAACAATTGTTGAAAAAAAATTAAAATTTAAGAATAAATCCTAATAATAAGTATTGAAAAATTGGATCCTAATACTAAAATTATAAAGTGTTGGGCTTTGGGCAGGTGCCCTTTTGACCATGCTAATGGATGATTCTTGACCTAACGCCTCATCCCATTAAACTAATTAATTGTTGGTGAATTCATTTCATGATATATTAAAATACATTTGGTATTTATTAAATTATATTGTTTTTAAAAATGACATTGTTGGACTGTCACTCATAAACCACAAACATAAATTATATAATAGACATATATCATATAAAAAATTAAATTAAATCGCTAAATTTATATTAGTTGTCGGAGTTTGTAATCCAAATTAAATTAGACTTTGGTATAAAGTTGAAAATTCAGTTTGAGTAGATTTCTTACTATGTAATTTTCCTTCATAACTAAGTTATTTAACCTATAAATATGTATAGGGTTGTAAATGATCCAAACGTTCAGCGAACCATTCGTGAGCCGTTCGACGAGAAGTTCGTTTATTTATTAAACAAACGAATATGAACAAGATTTTCTGCTCGTTTAATTAAATGAACGAACACGAACAAAGGGCTCATTCGTTCATTTACGTTCATGAACGTTCGGTAATCCGTTCATTTAAATTTATTCACATATATCCATTTATATTTATTATTTTTCATAACAAAAATATTATATTTTTTTAAAAATAAATTTATTTCACATATATATGTTCGTTTAAATTTATTCACATATATCTTTTTATGTTCATTCGTTTGTGTTCGGTTTATCATTTTAACGAATGAACATGAATAAACACGAACAAGCTACATTCCTTAACAAACAAACACGAACAAGCTACATTGTGTCCGTTTAGTTGTTCATGTTCGTTCATTTATTCGGTTAAAACTAAACGAACGAACAAGAACATCCTTCGTTCATGTGCATTCGGTCCGTTTACATGCCTAAATATGTAATGTGGTTTAGGGTATAGTAAGAGCGAATTAAGATAGTCGCAAATAGGTTTAGCTGCACAAACTCATCCTTTTGTATACTTTACATATAAAAGTGAATTTTCTCCTCTTTGCCCGCGATTTTTTCGAAAGAATTTTTCATGTAAAATTTTGATGTCTCTATTTTATGCTATTATCGTATAAAAGATTGATGTCATAGTATTTCAAGTTTGATCCGATCATGATAATGGTATCCATAAGGTATGAAATTTGGTTGTAGGATTACAACACAAGGTTTTTGTTGTGGCAAGTCAAGATGCAATTTGTTTACTGTTCAAATGGTTTTGGAAGATGCTCTGTTAGAGTTTGAAAAGATGCCATCTTTGTGGGTTAAAAGGACATATCTCTAATTAATCATCATCTATCAGATCAAATTTCATAGGACATATTATAGGAGAAAAACTGTTGTTGTGTTATGGTTGAAGTAAGAGGAATCGTGCATGAAGAAAACTCTAACTAGCAAGTTGCATTTGAAGCAATTAATTTATTTTCATCATTTGCAAGAAGATATGTCATTAGAGGATCACAACCATTTTTAAAATAATTGTCTCCAATTTGGATACCATGTAGATAGAGTATGATCAAGAGGATTAAAGGTTAATTTTTCTTTGTTCGTTGCTCACTTTTTATTTGACCTTTAGGGATAATATCTTTCAGAGTCATGATACTCCCACTCTTTATATGATATATGATTCTAACTAGTCGTAAGACAAGGTAAAGCATCTTGTGGTTGAATCTGACTCTTAAAGAGAGTCTCGTTTCTCGTGGTAGGACTCAAGAAAGGTGTTTTTGGCATTGGAACCAAGGCTATATCAAAATCTAGGAAAGTGTGAAAAACCTATTATTATTTCAATAAAATGTACATATTGCAAAATAGAAACTTAATGGGTGAGACATGTTATAAAGGAAAACAAATATTGCTACAAGTTGCAACATAGAAACCTAGTAGATGAGACATAGTATAAAGGAAAACAAATATTGCTACAAGTTGCAACATAGAAACCTAGTGGATGAGACATAGTATAAAGGAAAACAAATTTTGCTACAAGTTGCAAAATAGCAATATGGGGAAGTTGGCATAGTACTGGAAGACTACGATGATAACAAACTTTTAGTTGCTTCCATTGTCGACTCTATAGATTGTGAAGAGTGGATTGGTGACCCTGGTGGCAGCTTTTATATGAGTCTTAATAGGGATTGATTTGTGACGTATGAAGTCGTGTCTACTGGTGTTTTTTTGTGTGGAATAATTTCTCTTGTAAGGTCAAAAGTATTCGCACAATCAAGAATAAGATGTCAATAGAATTTGTAATGGCTCAAGTTAATGTTTCGGGTTTCAGTTCAAGTGTCTGACATGGATTTGGTGTTATTTGAGTCAGAATTATTTAAGCTTATTTAGGTATTTGGACTTGGGCTCGTACTGGATTTGGTCTTAACCCTTTAATGATAGAAATATTTTTATTTGTGAATTTTGTAAAGTTTAATAGCCTCCTTTATAATTTTCCCATTGATTTTTACTACCAAGATTTGATCAATTTTCACCGGGATTTTGCTTTGGAGTTGGGGAAAGAAAAATATATTTTTACAAAAACCTAGATTCCCCTATTATTTCTGGTAGATCTGTTGTGCGGCAGGTTAAAATGCGGCTACTAAACTGGCGACACCTGTTTACCCAGTTACAAGTTACCAACCAATTCAAACAGGGATTGGTTCGATTTTTCAGTTGGCTAATAAAATGTTTTACCTTTAAACTGGTTTTTCTAACCTTTTAGGTGTCGAGTTAATTGTTTCCCTTTGAACTTAGAAAGTGGAATATGCTCGTAATATTTTAGGTTCCCTAACCACCGAAACTCCTTTTTTGTAACATTTTAGGTGGCGAATAAAATGTTCTACTTAACTTAAAAAGTTCAATATCTCGGTAATAATTTAGGTTCCCTAACGCCAAATTGAATGTAGGTAACATTTTAGGTGCCGATTACAAAATTGAATTTCATTAACATTTTAGAGTGAAAATGAAACCTAGGTAACATTTTAGGTGCCGATCCCGAAACTGAATTTCATTAACATTTTAGGGTCCAAACGCCAAACTGATTTCCGCCAACATTTTGTATTTAGATCGCAAAACTAATATTCATTGACATTATAGGTCACGAACCCCAAACTCACTGGCTATAACATTTTAAGTGCCGAACCCCAAACTAATTTTTCAATAACATTTTAAGTGCCAAACCCCAAACTAAAATTCATTAAATATTTAGGTGCCGAACGCCAAACTAATTATCGGTAACATTTTAGGTGCCAAACCCCAAACTGAATACCAGTAACATTTTAGGTACCAAACCTTGAACTGATTATCAATAACATCTTAGGTGCTGAACCCTGATTTTACCCTTACAAATCTTCTATAAATATTCCTAAACTACCATATTGTGCAGAAATTCTTTATTAAAAATTATGACAAGATTTTCTGCAACCGTTTTCTTTTTAGGAACATACCTCAACATTTCATTCAACAGCAACATCAAGAAGGATGATATGTTTGAGTTGATTTTCATGGAGGTTAACAAATCAACAAGGAAGAAATCGTGTTCATTGGAAGCCAAAATCCCCATCGATGAGCCCAGCCCTGAAGCTCATCACATGCTACCGATATGTAATCTAAGCGACCTTTGAAAGATGTTTAGGAGATACAACCGTGTATGGGGTACCAACATCGAGCTGTGTGTAAAATTTGATAAAGGTGTTAGTTCATCAACAATTTGAGGAGGTTCTCTTTCCACAAACGCAGACGTTGTTTGTGTACGTAATTCTAGGAGACGACATGAGAAAAAACAAATAATTGAGGAATTGAACGTCACATCTGATATATCTACAAACTACGACAACACGAAACGAACTCTTCTTCCATTCATTTTAACTGAACTAAGCTAGCTTAGTAGCAATGAACCATGCATCTAATTTCATATCGTACTTTTTAATCTAATTTATATTTCTAGCTTAGCAGCAATGAACCATGCATCTAATTTCATATCATACTTTTTAATCTAATTTATGTTTATATTGGTGATCATGTTTCTCTCGGTTCCTCAAAAAAATGACCAAATGTAATGGGAGTTGTCAACCAACTTAATCAGAGCTAAGTATACCGTTAAACACGTTCGACATCATTTTAGCATCGATAAGTATCGATACTTTACTTCGTGTTTCGATATTATTGAACATGAACGTCAAACCTTACTCAATATTGTAACATTTAAGGTGGCATTCTGGTTATAAGTGTCGCAACTCTTATATACATTTTGATACTCCCAATTATGTATGAACATGCAACTATAAATGAACTTGAACATTATAGACGATTAGTATCGAAGTTGATTAAGAATGGGTACATTTTAAATGTTTGAGTGTCATAACTCTTAATTATGTTACAACTAAGATTCCTACCAAGAGAAGACATGTCAGGCTCGTACAACAAAGAATCCTGATAACGAGACGACGCGCCAATGACATGCATAAGAGATTCCTGACATGAGTTGACGATAGTCGCATTACATTGATGATAAGGAAGCAGTTGTTAGTTTCCAAATGTTTTCTGGCATTGTTTGTTTCTGGAAAAGGTAAGTTGGGTTTTGTTCATATTGTAGATGAAATTTTTTATCACAACGTAACACAAGATGATTATTCAAAACAGACTTGTAGAACATCACATTATTTTTCAGGTTTTTTCTTTTGACTTGAAATTTCTCTATTTTTTGTACAACCTTGTTACTTTATCCATATTCACCAATTTCTGCAATTTGGTATTATGAATTGTAATTTTCCTTTTTTTAGCGAAGAAGGTTGGAACCCGATATCTCAATTCTTCAACGTCGATTGAATATCCATCATTGTGCATCCATTTAAAGAAAGCATATCGGCTCTAAAAATGTGTAGAATAACGCATTAATCAAAATACTGGAATAGTAACGCAACTTATTACTTAAAATCTTGGGGCCTCTTGTGGCCATAAAATATATTCCCTTTGCGTCGTGGTACAGTTGAAGGGTAAACTTGTGATTGCAATACACAAAAATAGTGAACAATGTTTCGTTCGGCACATGATTTAGAACTTCCAGATTTTCAGTACACATCGTGGAAGGAAAACTCAAACAGTTGACTTTGCACTTTATAAAGATGGAAGTGGAGAGGAATATAAGTACAATATATAATTCTGGGTAATAAAATAAATTAAAAAGCAATGCAAGTTTATATCTGCAAAAATGCAAGTGAAATATAATAAAATCAAGTTCATAAAAAATACACATCAAATTCCAAAAAATAATAACAAGTTCAAAAAATCATGATATTAAAAGTTTAGTAAGCCATCTTGCGAGCGGGTACTGAATTCTTGACGAAGGGAGGCCATTTCCTTGCGAATCTTAGCAAACTGAGAATCAATATGCTTACGAAGCTCAGCAAACAGAGAATTAACATGGTTTCGAAGTTGCGTGAACTACGAATGAGCATGATTACGAAGGTTAGCTAATTGCAAATCAACATGGTCACGACAAGTAACCATGTACTCAAGTAGTGACTTCATCGTAATCTCCTTTGGAATTGTAGAAGAAACTTGTTCGGCAGGTGAAGGGGAATGTTCTTCCTCATTTTCTACGTTGGCGACATCTTTTGTGTCCTTATAAATCCAACTCTTTTCTTTTTCGTCAAAGATGTACCCGTATTTGTGGGCTGAATGTTTGTCATTCTTTTACTTTAAAGGGACATGGGGGTCCAAAGAAAAATTGACATCATTCTTGTGAAAGATGTATGTAAGGACAAAAACATATGGAAGAGAGGTTGAGGCCCCATGGTCCTTAGTGACAAAGGATAGTATCTGGTGGAAAATGATTTTGGCAATGTGTAGTCACCAATTTTATCCGGCCCTTTAAATTTTATGCTTGTAAATATATTAGAGCCTGTTTATAAATTAGAGTCCATTAGAAAATAAAAGAGGAGTCCATGCACATGAGTAAATGCCCAACTGACCAATTTTTTTTTTAATGTATTTTAGTTATTCTTGCAGATCACATAAGATCCTAATTACATCAGATATGGGAAGATTGCAAAAGATCCTGTTCAACAAGTTTGCAAAGTCAAGCTATATGCAAGGAATTCTCACTGTGGACTCATGGTAAATTTTCGATAGGATCCAAGCATTTTTGAGTCATAATGTCTTCTTACGTACTGACCGTCTTTTAGTTTTCTTTCCAATGCATCTTGAAACGCCTCAATCGGACATCGGGAGCTCAATTTATGCTCATTTTACTAAGGACAACGCGTGCAAAAAATTAGATACAGGTTCAATACGGGAATTTGAGTTTATTACAAATTTTCAATTATTTTATTGAATATTTGTAATTGAATTCATGCTTAAATATTTCCCTATTTGTTTTAACTCATTTAGGATCATATTAAATGTAAGGAAAGAGTTTGATGCCCAAGTAATGACATTATTCCCTTTTAGAAAAGTAAATAATGTGTAAATAATTTAATAAAGCCTTTTAAGATTAGTCCCCTTAAACACATACTTTGAACATTAAACCACCCATAAAATTAAAGAGAGCATAAAAGATCATTTAAAAAAGAGATTTTATTGCATCATGAAAAACAAAATATTTTCTCAACTAGGGTTAATTTGGTCTTCTCCTAGCCATTTGGGAATAGTCGAAACTCCTATGCGAGACTATATTTTCAGATTTTAGGGATTAATACCTTAATCCCCTTGCGTCTAGGTTGATTCGGGTTTTCTCAGCCATGAGTGAATTTGAGTCAATTTTAGAACTTTGTGAATTTTTTATTAATCCTTGCACGCATTCATCCGAGTTACAAGGAAAATATTAGTGATCAAGTAAGTGCCGTTCTGCGGGCGTGATGGGGGTGATAATCCTTCCCCACATATAACCGTGCCTCCAAACCCTCGATCTGGTTGGTTTTTAGGTTTTCGGTCTACCTAATACAATAAAAGGGACCAGTGGCGACTTTGTTGTTACAGCTTGGCGACTCCACTAGGGATCATTTCAAGAGGGCACAACTTTTACTTGATCACGAGTTATTTTCCTTAGTAATCCGTTGCATTTTTGTATGCATTTTTTGGTGCTTTAAATTGTTTTCATCATAACATAAGCCTTCTACCCGAGCTTTATTAAACGTAAGTGGAAGAAAATAGCTATGCCTTCGTGAGTAACCCTCCGCATGGGCTAGTGAAAGTCTTCGGGGGTCATAAGTACTTATGCTTTCGTGAGTAACCTTCTGCACGGGCGTTACGGAAATACGTCCCCTTGAGCTGTGTTCGATTCACAAGCTTGTGATGGGCCAGAATCAAACATCGTATCCACCTTGGAGTAGGGGATAGGGATAGTTCGAGAACCTTTTCTATATCTGAACCTGCATGAATGTATGTTTTAGGAAGCCCACCCCATTAAGCCATGTGAAGCCATACGTTTTATTTTCTGTATTATTTATTGTTTTACTTTTTGTATCTTACCCTTGTATTTTATTTCATTATTCACACGCACTAACACTTTTTCTGACTTCCTTAGAGTATACATTGCATTGCATCCAATTGGTATTCCGGAACACTAGTTGGTCAGAGATCATGAGTATTCATGTCACATTATCCAGCTCTAGAGTCCCTTGCTCGAATACTGATGTACAAAGTGAGTCTATAGAGCTTCAGTGCCGACACAGAGACAGCGAGCGAAAAGAGACCACTATTGATATGCTGAACAAGTACACATGGGATTGCCTCATAATCATCTTTCTAGATTAGTCACTGTTTGGGAGATCTTAGAAGCCCAAGATCGTGCCGTATTCACCAAGAAGTATGGAGATATAACCCTTCTGCTTGGGGTAGAGGTAGACCAGCCCATGATATTGGCAGCTGTTGAATTCTGGGATCTGGCTTATTGTTGCTTCGTCTTCAATCAAGAAGACATGACTCCCACCAATGAGGAAAACATGATCCTGTTGCGCATAGAGTTAGAGAAGCCTGATAAAATATATTAGAAGGAGAAGAACTCTAGTTATTGAAAGAAATTTGCCAAGCTTGTCGGTCTAGATGTCAAAGAAGTGGATATCCACGTTGCCAAAAAGAATAAAAGCCCTTGCTTCACATAGGAATTCATCTACGCCCAGATCATAAAGGATCTAAAGCATGGAATGGTCATTGACTTGCTTGCCTTGGCTATTTATGGGTTAGTGATATTCCCTAAAGTTCTAGGGCACATTGAGATAACCTTGGTGGACTTGCTAGCCTAGAAAAATGTGAATTAGGTCTCAACTATTTTAGCAGAAACCTTCATGTCCCTAAACTTTTACCGAACTCAAGGAAGGTGGCGCTTCACCGGGTGCTCACAACTTCTTTACTTATGGTCGCAGAGTCATTTTTGGGATAATGAGAAGATAATAAGACATCCAACATCCATAGATCTAGTCCCAATCAAAGAAGTTACCAGAAAGTAGTAGCCCTGAAATGGGAAATGAGAACATTGGGTGACCTTCTTTAAAATCCTCACCGATGCTGACATAACATGGAGAGCCCTGTGGATGTATTCAATACCAATACTATACAAGTGCAGAAAAATGGAGTGGGTTCCTATCATAGGCCTATGAGGAGTTACCAGCTATGCCCCTTTGCTCGTACAATGCCAGTTTTGGTCTTGACAGTTCATTCCAGTTACTTATGGGCTGCATGAGGAAGAATTCTCTTATACAGGAGATAATTCCACAAAACGAGTCATGGAGTTGGCTAGAGAGTGGAAGTAAACATTCTGGATGGAGGTGGCTCTATTTGCGGGTGTTGTGCCTGAGTATACCAGTTGGAGGAAGCAAATGGTCGACAATATAGCCATCCCAGTCGTGGTGAGCCCTTCAGATAATCCTCTGCTTGGCATTGTGCTAACAAAGCAAGAAATTTATAAACAAGACTAAGAGAATGGGAAAGAGAAGCTATGGGGCAGAGTTGCCAAACTTGAAGGCAAGCTTCTTGTAGAACAAATTCAGAGGGAGTGTTATCAAAAGAAGTTGAATCCCCTGTTGTCAAACCAAGAGCTTTTCCTAAAGGATGTGCAGGAATTAACGCAGGAAAACAATCGTTTGAAGGCTGGAGGGGCACAAACAGATGGCTCCAAGACCGCGAAAGAAGAAAAGACACAATTAAAGGAAATGAAGAAGGAGCTAAAAGACTAGCAACGTGAGGCCCGTAAACAAAAAGAGAAGGCAGACAGACTAGCTGAAGAAAAACAACATTTGGAAGGGCGGTATTCAGATGCACGCCGTAGCCTCAGAAAATACCATGGTCAGAATCAAGAGCTCTAAGAGAAGTTGAAGGAAGAATAGGTCAAGGGAGCTGAAGCTGAGTTGCTCCGTTTAGATATCGAAGACTTAAAGAAGCAGCTGCAAGTACATAAATACCATATCCATACTCTTATTGATGATTGGGATTATGAAAGGATCTAGTGGGCCGATACAAAGAGGACTATGGATGTTGCATGCTTAGGTCGACATTTCTATATTGATCATTTGAGATTGAGATTCCTCCCGGCTTGTGAGATGAAGAATCAGGCCAAAGATCTAAGATTGAGATTCCTCCCGGCTAGAGAGGATGGACAACATTTGTTGGACTTCCTGGATGAAGCAATTGAGCAATACCAACAGGTTAGCCAGTTTTTCGGCCGTATTCAGAGAGAGTCAGTGCCAGTGGGTGGAGTTGAGCCGCCAACACCGAAGCATCTTAAGGCAGCAGAACATAAGACCATTTTATATTTTCGTTTTAGAATAATATGTACTCAAAACTCTATGATCTATGAAGTGCATTTTTATTTCAGAATACCACTAGTCTTTTGCATCATTAGCATTTGCATCCATACAATTATAATTTACATTAAAATAAATAAATAAAACAATTAACTACGGGAAGGTCAATCGTAGTTGGCAAAATTACGTATCCATACGGAACTCGCTCCCAAACCTGAAAGATGGATATGGAAAATAGAATTTCCGCAATGGAGGTTGGCTTGAAAGGTACCCAAGATAAGCTAGAAAAGATTGAAGGTGATCTGAAGAATGAAATTGTGAACGCCCAAGAAAACACAATGCTACAAATAACGACCATGCTTGGCAAGAACCCGAAATCTATCAAGGCCCTCAAAGATGCGAGAGCCGTGATACCCCCACAAGAGATAAATCATGAGGCCCTCAAAGGAAAGTTTCATATCCATATTCTAGGAACCTCGACCAATGCTCTGGTGGAGTTTGGTGCAAGTCGAGGTGATGATCAAGATTTTGAAGTGTCTGACCTCATTGAAATGGCCAACAAGAGTCGCACAAATAAGAAAATAAAAGACCGCTGAGAAAAGCTTGAAGGAATTGTCAAAGCCCTACAAAGGGTTACTATTCACCGTGGTCTAAATGCTAGGGGACCTTAGTTTGGTAACTGACCTGGTTATTCCCCCCAAGTTTAAAATGCTAGATTTTGAGAAGTATAAGGGAACTACATGCTCTTCAGCATATTTGATGATGTACTGCAGGAAAATGTCGTACTATCTTGACAACGAGAAGCTGCTCATGCACTATTTCCAAGACAGCTTGTTAGGGTCAGCTGCTCACTAGTATATGCAATTAAGTCGGGCTAACATAAAAACATGGATGAATCTATTAGATGCTTTTGTTATTCAGTATAAACATGTGATGGACATGGCCTCAAATCGATTGGTGCTATAGGGTATGGAACAAAGAACCAACGAGAGTTTCCGCCAATATGCCCAAAGATGGCGGGACGTGGCTGCCCAGGTCCAGCCTCCGTTTTTGGAAAATAAAATCACGCCCATGTTCGTAGAAACACTAAAGGGGAACTTTTATGACCGCATGATAAATCACACTTCTAAAAGCTTTGCAGATATGTTAATGAATGGCGAGTTGATTTTAGCAGCCATAAAAAGCGGAAAGCTTGATGGAGGTGAGTCAAAGAAGCCTTACAAGAAGAGGGAAAGTGAAGTTAACATGACTTCAACATATGATACAAAATTTTACAAAAGCATAGTGATTAATAAACCAAACACGACAAATACAAGTCCAACAGTTCAAAACCCACCGAAATCTGAGGTAAAAGGCCAGACAAATAGGCCCAGTTTCACCCCTATACCAGTAACCTATGCAGAGTTATTTCTTCAACTGGTCAAGTCCCGGCTTGTAGTACCACAACACCTCACCCCAATGTCACCGTCATACCCCTAGTGGTATGACACAGACACTCGTTGCGAATATCATGCCGAGATCATGGGGCACAAGATCGAAAACTGTATAGCCATCAAGAAGGTAGTGGAAAATTTGCAAAAGACAAGTATGCTGTCATTTGAAGCCGTAGAAGAAAAAAGAAAGCCCTTTCCAAACCATCAGGGTGCAGGGGTGAATACCGTGGTGGAAGAAGAAGACAAGTAGGTGAAAACACAAATAGCTGATGTTAAAACACCTATAAGGTGGGTATGGTCGATGATGATGGACGCTGGAGTACTAATTAAGAACACTAAAGTTTAGCACTCAAGATATAGACCCCACTATGAGTACCATAAGGTAGAAGGTCATGAGATTTAATGTTGTTCGGAATTCAGACAGTTGGTCCAAGCCAAGATGGACAGTAGGGAACTAGAATTCTTTGAAAAGAAAGACGCAAACAAAACAGTAGAAGTATGCACATCAGAGGAATCCTCAATAAAGAGTTTTGCTAAAATCAAGCCCTTGATCATCAAAACCAAGGTGAAGGTTGACGAAGTAGCAAAAAAGTGGTTTCGTGGTTAGTGATAAGGGCACTAGCTCCTTTTCCTTATGATGACAGCAAAGGGTACCTTGGAACTATGCATGCACCGTAGTGGCTCTAGAGAGCCCAAAGCAGGCCGAGGTTGAGACCAGCAGAGAGGCAACTCAAAGGAAGAACGCTTTGGACAAAGAGCCGGGGAAAGATTTCTATGAAGAGCATCTGCAGAATTACTTGGGCCAGTAAAGGAGTCTGAGGCTCAGCAGTTTCTAAAGATCCTCAAACACAGTGAGTATAGCATGGTGGAGCAACTACACAAGCTCCCAGCACACATATCTATTTTATCATTATTGCTGAGTTTAGAGGGACACCGTGATACATTGCTCAAGATCCTTAATCAGACGTTTGTGCCAAAAAATAACCACCGACAAGCTGGATAGGTTGGTTAGTAACATTGTTGTTGATAACTTTATTTCTTTTAATGGTGAGGAAATTCTAGAAGGAGGAAAAGGTTTGTACAAGGCTCTTCATATCACTACCCCTACAAAGGACACATGTTGCTAGGGGTCCTATAGACAATGGTTCGGCCTTGAATGTCTTGCTTATGACCACGTTGAAGAATCTGTCGATAGACGAGTCTCACATAAGGGCTTACCGAAATAAGGTTTGAGCATTTGACGAAATATAAAGGCATGTGCTAGGAAAGATAGAGGTCCTTGTACAGATTGAACCATCCACCTTTGAGGTCGATTTTGTGGTAATGGATATTCGACCTACCTACAGCTACTGTAATAACCCAAAACCCGGTCTAGAAGTACGTTCTATTGAACTAATAAATTAATCCTGATCGAACTAAAAATAATTGGTTCTATTAAGTAGGTTGGACTATATTGAAAATTGAATGAATGATAACCCAATTCATTAAGGGCCAAAATTTAATTAGCATAAAGCTAATGATTTGCATGCTAAAAACTCTAAAGATTAGGGGCTTTAACACTTGGCAAATGAAGTGTACACATGGAACACATGGATGAAAGGATCCGGCCAACTAGCTCCAAGGGTCTTCTTCAACCGTTACCCCGAAAATGAACTTAGCTAGAGAGGGAGGGAGAGGAACTTAAGCTTCTGCTAGAGAATTCATGAAGAACGGAATTCAATTCTTAAGAAAATTGATCTCTAAGTGAAGAAGGGTAAATCATCTATCATCCTTCTTGTCTTGGAACCTAAATTGTAGGTTATCTTGTGAATCTTTCATGTGTTCTGAGTATAGGTTCGGTTAGGAAAAGTATTTGATTGATTGTCTTTCAGAATTCTTCCTTGAGCCTTGAATGTTATATGTATCTATGAATGGATCACATGTGAATGTACATTTATAAATCTGATTTTGGTAGTTGAAAATATAGATAATTGAATGAAATGTGTAAACCTATGCATATGAGTAATTAGGTGAATTGGACTGTTATTGAGTGAGTATTTGTATATTAATGGAAACAGGGAAACATTTCAATTACTTGAAAATTTGTGGATTAATAGAGTATATGTATATATGTACGTTTATGAGTAGAAGAATTTACTACACTAATATAAACGAACTAAAGACTGTTTAATACAGTATATAAGAGTATTAGATGGCTTTGGTTGAGTTTAGAGACATATGTGAATTTGGTAAGTAATGTGTATATGTATAAAGATACCAAATAACTGCTTTGTTCTCTAATTTAAGAATTGTCCTGTTTTAATGTGTCTAAGTGAATATATACAACTGGATTGTTTTATGAAGTAAGAATGTTTACTGCCCTATTTTGGTGCTAATATATTCGAATTGGATTGTTTCGATTTATTAGACGTATACAATAAAATCTAAAACTATTTTGTTGTGTATAAAGATGTATATAAGTGTTTGAGCTGTTATATATATGAGCAGAGATGTTATGAGACTGTTTTGTGATAATTGAGAATAGATACATGTGTCTTAGACTGTTTGAACAAATAAAAGAACAAGTATGGTGCCTGGAATGTGTGTATAAATGTATAAATAAACAAGCTGCCTAATCTTGTGTGAAAATGTGTTTAGGTGGACTGCTCTTAAGTGATGAATTGCATGAGTCACATGGGTTAAGAAATTGAATTTGAAAAGAATTGAGGACTGTTTTCAAGTATCATAGGGACTGTTCTGAGTGTTAGGAAGAGGTTAAAGGGTTGTTTGTGTCACAACCTCCTTTTAGGAAGATTTTGACGTTTTGGAAAACTTTATAAAATCACATAGTCGCCACCAATCTTTTTGAAGAAAGTGTGGTTGGATCACTTTTAAAACAAGGGTATTTTGATAAAACGTTTTATTTATCAAAATAATATTTTTGGTCCACGAAAACAAAAGGAATTAGGTTCGGGGGTAAATTACGTGTGGGGAAGGATTAACACCTCTATAAAGCCCAAAAAATTGGTACCTAATTGATTTCAAAAAGCATTTTTTTTTAAAACTGGAATTTGCTAGTTCACAAAATTTCGATTTATTTGTCCGTAAAATGAATGTAAATATATTTTAACGGCCTTATCGCCCGTGAAATGAACTTTAGTCACCGCCAACACTCATGGCGCTAACCCGTCATTCCTGTTTGATAAGACACCGCATTAATTAAGTTTTCACTTTTTTAGTAAATCAACAAAAAGAATAAATGTGTTAAAGTCTTTTAATTAGAATCTAAGTAGTGAATAATCCTAAAGAAATGACTATATTCCTTTTAATTATTAAGGTTATAATACAATTAAGTGTGTTTTATTGAAAATGAAGAATTTTTTACATACATGTCTCTAATCTAAGTTCTAAGTCCCTAATCCTAAGTTTAACATACATACAAGTATATACATAAAAGGCAATAAAAGAAATAATTAATTAATTAAAAAAATAACTAAATGATTACTTAAAATTAAATAAAGAAAAAGGATTTTTTATTATTATTTTTTTTAAAAAAAGAAAATTTGAATTAGGGACTAATTTTGAAAGAAAGTAAAATATGAAGGTTGATTTGAAAACAATTTAAAAATAGGTGCCAAATTGAAAAGAAAAAGGACGAAATTGAAACAATTAAAAACTGAAGAGTTGCGGTGCGAGATCCGGGGAAGAAAGGCGCAGGTTATATCTGGGTTCAGGTCAGGTTAAACGGGTCACTATAAATAATAAAAATTATAACAGATTTCATTTCCTCCTTATTCATCAAAATATATCAAAATCGGCCTTTAAAATTTTCTCTATCGTGTTCATCGTGTTCTTTATTTTATGAAGAACACGCTGAACATCCGCGGCGCAAGCCGCCGTTTTCTGGCGGCGAAATTCCCAGATTCCGATGACCTCAAAATCATGATTTTTCAGCAGATTTTACATCAAAACCAAGTTTCTCGGCGTTTCAAACAAAAACAAGGTAAAAACAACTCCTTTCTTCTTTATTTAATCTGAAACAGAAAGTAAATAGATAGGAAAATTACCAGAACTTGTTTCTCTTTATTGCTTCTGAACGCTGATTACAAATTGTTTGCTCCTACAAATTCCGAATGCTTGTACGTAATTGCTATGTATGATTTCTATCAAATTGTTGTTTTTGTGTTACAATGATTTACAGTGCTATTTATAGTACAAGAGTTGGCTAAATCCTAAGCTTAAATCCCTGATTTCTTCCCCTCTGATTGCTTGATTTTTACCATGGCACTGATTTGGGGATTATGGTCTTTTGCTTTAGTTATGAATTGCCTTTTGCATGTCCAATTGTAGCCCGATTCTCGCTAGGGCTTCGAATTAAGGACTATCCTTTCTCGTTTTGCTTCTGATTTTTCAGCTAGGGCTTTGAATCAGGGATTTAATCCCTGTTGATTTTATCTTGAATTGCTATGCCCAATTTAGGGATTTAAACCTTTTGCTCCTTTTTTTACATGTTTCTGATGATTCAGACAATGTCGGTGAGGAACAATCAGAGCGAGTGAAGCGTCAGAAAAGATAAAGTGATCGGCCGGAGCTAAAACATCATGCGCATGGTGATCCGCGTGAACACCCCGAAGCGATCTGAGCTGTTGGATAACATCCTGATCGGATGGCTGAGAAGTTGAGGTGCTATATCATCCCCAGCTGGCATGATCTACACTTTTGAATCTACCCCTTGATCCAACGGTCCTGCTTCAGCTGCGTATAAGGAAAGAAGATGGGATTAGGGTTTATGGGTTATAAATGGGCTAGCCAGCCCTTTTGTATAATGTATTGGCCTGTTTATTTTTTTTCAATTAATGGACTCTATCTATTTAATGGTTCTTTTTATTTAAATGGGCTATTATATATTTTTGGATTTTGATAACTTATTATATTAACTACTAACTAGGATACTAATATACAACCTAAATTAATTCTAACTATCAAAATATACTAACAATTATATTATACGGGACCTAAACTATTCTAACTATATTATGTTAACTAAGTCATCAATATTTACAACTATAATATTATCAAAATTATATAACTACAATACACTGATATTAATATAACAACTAAAACAAATGAGAAAATCTAGTGACAACAGCTGCCCCTCTTTGGTCATTCAAGTGGAACATGAATAGAGCAAAGAAAAGAAGACACTGATTTTCACCAGTTACCAAACCGTTAATGCCTGAAAAGGTAGGCGAGTTCTATTCTCCTTGTGCTCGAATAGATAAACAGGTTCTATTCTCCTCATGCTTGAATAGATAAGCAGATTCTATTCTCCAAATGCCTAAATAGATAGGCGGGTTCTATTCTCCTCGTGCTCGAATAGATAACCAGATTCCATTCTCTAAATGCCCAAACGGATAAGCAGGTTCTATTCTCCTTACGCTCGAATAGATAAGCAGGTTCCATTCTCTAAATGCCCAAATGAATAGGCGGGTTCTATTCTCCTTACGCTCGAATAGATAAATAGGTTCTATTATCCTCATGCTCGAATATCTATTCTCCAAATGCCTAAATAGATAGGTGGGTATTCTCCTCGTGCTCGAATAGATAAGCATATTCTATTCTCCAAATGCCTGAACGAATAGGCAGGTTTTATTCTCCTTACGCTCAAATAGATAAACATGTTATATTCTCCTCATGCTCGAATAGATAAGCAGATTCTATTCTCCAAATGCCTAAATAGATAGACGAGTTCTATTCTCCTCGTGCTCGAATAGATAAGCAGATTCTATTCTCCAAATGCCTGAACGGATAGGCAGGTTCTATTCTCCTTACGCTTGAATAGATAAGCAGGTTCCATTCTCCAAATGCCCGAATAGATAGGCAAGTTCTATTCTTCTTACACTCGAATAGATAAGCAAGTTCCATTCTCCAAATGCCCGAACGGATAGACAGGTTCTATTCTCCTTACGCCCAAATAGATAAGCAGGTTCCATTCTCCAAATGCCTGAATGGATAGGCAGGTTCCATAATCTGTCAAAACAAATGCAAATGATCCAATTAAGATGCATATGCCCCTAGGGATGCCTAGTCATGAATGCATGTTTTATTTCTCTTACTATTTTTCTTAACAATTTTTTTTCTAATAAACACAGAGGAAAACTGTGAAACTCTAGGAAACTCGGATTATATAATCTCAAACATTTTATCAACTCTAGCAACAGATGGTGGGTATCTGTTTTGACCCATCCTATCAGAAAAGACAGTATGATTTCCTTTTATTTCTCTATAGCTTTTCACTTGCAATAACTCATCTTTCAATTCTAGTTGGCTTCACCAATTTCTTGTTGTTAAAGTTCCATCGATCATTCCTTGGACAACAATCTTCACCATTGCCTGCTTCTTAATATATTCATCCCTTCCTGCGACTTCTGCCTTAATTTTTCAAACAGGGAATCTCCTTGTTGTCAGGACACCTAAGAGCAAAATTCCTTGGGGATATGGGAAATGCATCAATTTGCCATCATTAATGCATGGGAAATCATCTGAAAGTTGCAATTGTATGCTTCGATGATTGACTAAATAATCATAGATAGTCATTTCCATCACTTCCGTTTTACCATTCGCATTCCTAGCACTTCCTTGCTTCATATGATTTTTTATCTTTTGCACACTTGCTTGCTCAATCCAGTTATCTTGTACTCCTGGTTAGTTTCACTGACTTCATCCTCATATTCTTCAACACTCTTTTAGCCTTTGTCAAATTATCATTGTAGTTGATACATCAATGTTTTGTGACATGCTTCATAGGACCCTGCTATTCTTCCAATGTTTCATATCCTTAGATATTTCCTCTAATGTCTGTAAAATTGTTCTCATTGTTGTAGAAAACAAAATATCTCATGTATGCATATCTGTTTTGCAACATGCTACCTCAACGTAATGTCAAAACATCTCTTGAGGGTTTTCAGCAGAGGTTTGTAGAAAAACATATTTCCATCTTGAATTTCCTTATAAGTTTTGCTGATTTTTACGCCCTAAGCTCTAAATTTGACCATTGAATACCTCATAGTTCCAGTATCATTCTAGACAAATTTCAAAGTAATGCTAAAAAATCTTATGTATATTTCAAGTGATGTCAAATTTTAATTCTCAATTCAATGCAAGATGGTTTATGGAAAGATGTCAAAGGAGGAATGAAAAGTTCTACACAACAAAATTTTATTGGTATTGTGGCAAACAAAAAAAGAAATTACAAGGAAAGGAATATGCATTCAGATATCAGAAACCAAAATTTCTCCTATCATGACTTCATAAGATTCCTTAAATGTCCACTATGCTGAGTAGACCCTGAAGATAATGATTATGCGGAAAGATATGAAGCTCCCTAGCCAATCCCCGAGGAAGGTCTTATTTACAAATTGTCTGAGCCGCCCTTTACGGTTTTCAACTCAGATCCTCCTTTGGTTTCAAAATGCCCTTTTGCGGATTTTCATTTTGAACCCCCTTTTCTTTTCTTTTTCTCTTTTTTTCTTTTTTTTTCTCTTTTTTCTTTTCTTTTTTATTTCTTTTCTTTTTTTTCTTCTTTCAAACATAATATTTCTTAACCGAATCTGAATTTATCAGGTTTTGGAGTTCATCTCCATCCATTTCGGCTAAAATTAACGCTCCTCGTGAGAAAATCTTTGTTACAATGTAGGGTCATTCCCAATTCGGTGCCCATTTTCTTCGAGCATCGCTTTGGATTGGCAGCTTCTTCTTCAACACCAAATCTCCCTCTTGGAATTCCCTTGGGTGAACTTTCTTCTCATGAGCCCTTATCATTCTTCTCTGTACATTTGCCTATGACATAGTGCTTTTAGTCTTTTCTCTTCAATTAAGTTCAGTTGATCATATCTTGTTTGAACCCATTCTGCTTCTTCCAACTTTGCTTCCATTAAGACACAGAACGATGGTATTTCAACTTCAATAGGTAGCACTGCTTCTATTCTATATACCAATGAGAAAGGTGTTGCCCCAGTGGAAGTTCTTACCGCGGTTCGATAAGCGTATACGGCAAACGACAGCTTCTTACGCCAATCTTTATAGGTATCAGTAACTTTTGCAATTATCTTCTTAATGTTCTTATTCGCAGCTTCCACTGCCCCATTCATCTTTGGGCAATATACCACCGAATTATGATGCTTGACATTGAACTGCTCACATACTCCACTTATCATCCTATTGTTCAAATTTGAAGTATTGTCGGTGATGATACTTTTAGGCAATCTGTATCGACAAATGATTTCCTTTTTCAAAAACTTGCAAACTGTGGACCTAGTAACGTTTGCATACGAGGCTACTTCTACCCGTTTCGTGAAATAATCAATGGCTACTAGGATAAAATGATGCCCGTTTGATGCCTTGGGGTGAATCTGACCGATGACATCAATGTCCTACATGGAAAATGGCCAAGGGGCTGTCATAACATGAAGAGGTTGAGGTGGCATATGAACCTTGTCAGCATAAATTTGGCACTTGTGGCATTTACGAGAATATTTGATGCAATCACCTTTCATGGTTTTCCAATAATACCCAAGATGTATGATTCTTCTGGCCATGGTGAAACTACTAGGATGGGTTCCGCAGACTCCTTCATGATCTTCTTCCACAATTAATTGTGCCTTTTTTGCCCCCACACATCTTAGAAGCACTTGATCATGACTTCTCTTATATAAAATCTCTCCATCAAGGACATACCCTGATGCCATCTTCCTGATCATTTTCTTTTCATTCTCTGTAGCTTGAGGCGGGTATTGCTGGAATTTTACATATTGTAAGATGTCATGATACCATGGCAATCCATCCATTTCTTCTTCCACGTCATAACAATGAGTTGGAGAGTCAAGCATATATAACTTGATGGGCATCATCTCAGAACCTTCATTTACCCTAAACATGGCGGCCAAGGTGGCTAAAGCATCAGCCATTTGGTTATCTTCTCTGGGGAGATATTTGAAAGTAATCTCATCAAATTCCTTGGTCAACTCAAGGACCAGCTTGTGGTATCCCATCAACTTTGCATCTTTGTCTCCTATTCACCATGTATCTGATAAATGACTAATGCAAAGTCCCCAAAAACTCTTAAAGTACAAATTTTCCTCCTTATAGCTTCTCTTAGTCCCATTATACAAGCCTCGTATTCCACCATATTATTAGTGCAGAAAAACTTTAAACGACTGGTAAAAGGGTAATAATCTCCTTCCGGTGAAACCAGAACCGCCCCTATACCTCTTCCTAATGCATTTGTTGCACCATCAAAGTTCATAACCCAAGATTCCATGGGAGCCTCCTCATCTTCTAAAATACACATCAAGTTTTCATCAGGAAAATTGAAGTTTAATGCTTCATAGTCATCACAGGCGCGACTTGCCAAAAAGTCTGCTATGACACTATCTTTTATCGTTTTTTGGCTCACATACTGGATATCAAATTCTAATAATAACATTTGCCAACGTGCTAACCTTCCTGATAAGGCTGGAGCTTCCATCATGAACTTTAGTGGGTCTAACTTCGAGATTAACCACGTAACGTAATAAAGCATGTATTGCCTTAGCCTTCTAGCTGTCCACACCAAATCACAACATAGTTTTTCAATTGACAAATATCTGGTTTCACAATCAGTGAATTTCTTGCTCATGTAATATATTGCCTTTTCTTTTCTTCCAGTATCATCATGTTGTGCTAACACACAACCCATGGATTTTTCATAGACCGTTAGGTACAAGATTAATGGTCTCCTTGAAACAGGTGGTACTAAAACTGGAGGATTGCTCAGCTGTTCCTTGATCTCTTCCAAAGCCATTTGACATTCTTTATCCCAAGTCCCCAGGTTATTCTTCTCGAGTAGCCTAAACATTGGATCACACTTATCAGTTAACTGAGAAATGAAGCATGCAATGTAATTTAATCGCCCCAGAAAACCTCAAACTTACTTTTGTGTTTGAGGTGGGCGAAGCTCTTGTATGGCTTTTATCTTATCTGTATCGATCTCAATTCCTCTTCTACTCACAACAAAACCCAATAACTTGCCTGATGTGACCCCAAATGTGCACTTAGTCGGGTTGAGCTTCAACTGGAACTTTCTCAATCTTAGGAAGAGCTTTTCTAAATTGACCAAATGTTCTTCCTCAGATCGAGACTTGACGATCATATCATCGACGTATACCTCTATTTCTCTATGCATCATATCATGGAAAAGGGTGACCATGGCCTTTAGATAAGTTGCCCCTGCATTCTTAAGTCCAAAGGGCATCACTTTATAGAAAAAAGTCCCCCATAGCGTCACAAAAGTTGTCTTTTCCACATCTTCTGGGCACATCTTAATTTGGTTATACCCAGAGAAACCATCCATGAAAGAGAAGAGTGAATGACTTGCCGTGTTGTCGACTAAAGTGTCAATATGTGGGAGCGGGAAATTATCTTTAGGGATTGCCTTTTTGAGGTCTTTGTAGTCAACACACATTCATACTTTTCCACTCTTCTTCGGTACTGGACAATATTCGCCACCCATTCCGGATACTTGGCTACCTCAAGGAATCCTACATCGTATTGCTTCTTTACCTCATCCCTGATCTTGATGAGTGTTTCAGTATTCATTCTTCTAAGCTTTTGTTTTACAGGTTCGCATCCTTCTTTTATAGGGAGCCTATGCATAACGATGTCGGTGTCAAGGCCGGGCATATCTTGATACGACCAAGCGAAAATATCTTTAAACTCTTTCAAAAGCTCAATCAAACTTTGTCTAATTTTGGCTGTGATGGTAGTACCGATCTTCACCTCTCATTTTTCTTCTTCAGTTCCGAGGTTTAATGTTTCTAGTTCCTCTTTATGTGGTAGAATATGCTTTTTCTTTCCTTCTACCATTTTGAGCATATCACTGGATACATCATATTCTTCCTCATCGTCAATATTTCCAACTTCTTCTAAGCACAGAGGCAATTCAAAGTCAACCTTGAAGTTAGATTCAGATTCATTTATGCTAATGATATCTGAAGACCTGAAAAAGGAATAGGCAAAAGATATATACAAAGGGAGGAAACAAAATGAATGGAATGTTTTTTATGATTTTAACTTTATGGTTTTCATTTGGTTTTGGTTTATTTATGAAAAAAGTTTACCACGCAAGATTTAAGGGAATGCATCTTTTATTGAATTTCAAATTAAAATTTTGACATAGGCCCTTTACATAAGATCCCCTATTGTCTCCGGGCCTGGAGCAAAGAGGTTGGTTTTGAGAATTACTCTGAACATGTTTTAAAGACTACAAGAATTTCTTCAGCAATCCAATTGTCAAGCTCAGAGCAAGGACGAATCATTGACAGGTACTGGCTCTCTTCTTCTTCTTCTTCTTTTTCTTCTTCTTCCGTCACATCATTGATATTCAACTTTTCAAACGCTTCACATAAAGTATTCTTTCCTTTTCCTTCATCACTAATTGGGGCATTTGGATCTAGCATGCCTTCAGATATAAAGTTATGACTTAGGGGAGGGAAAATCATCGACTCCCACTCATTTCCTCTCCCTTCAATCTAGATCTTCTCATCTTCTGATGCTTTCTGATTTTGGCTCTTTTTTGCCATTTATTGGGCTTGAAGCTCAAACTGAACCGATCATTTTTCACCGAGATTACTACAGGATATAGCCTTCCTTGATGTCTCTTTTCGAATCCTTTTCCTATTTTAGCTCATTTCTCAAGCGTTTATTTTACCTGCATCTTTGCACAGCTCGATAATTCTGGTTATGGCACCTTACTTCCTTAAGCGACAAAGGTTGCATTGACTAGCTCCAATGTCCTTAAATGACACTCGAGCGCACCCTTATCTATCTCGATAAAAGGGTGCATTAGTGGTTATTGATGCAATAATTTTCTCCTCTGCACCGACTGTTATTAGTTGACCATCGATCACAAACTTCAACTTCTGGTGTAAAGTAGAAGGGACCGCTCCTACTGCATGAATCCATGGGCGCCCAAGCAAGCAGCTATAACTAGGTCTTATATCCATGACCACAAATTCAACGTCAAAGATCGTTGGTCCAATTTGCAAAGGCACCTCAATTTTCCCTAACACATCCTTCTGAGTTCCATCAAATGATCTAACCATATTTTGATAAGTTCTCATATGAGAACTGTCTATTGTCAGTTTCTTTAACGTAGCTAGCGGTAGAGCGTTTAGTGCTGACCCATTGTCAATAAGAACGCCCGGTAACATATGCCCTTTACATCTGGTGGTGATGTGTAAAGCTTTGCAAGATCCCGTTCCTTCACCTGGTATTTCCTCATCATTGAATGAGATGAAGTTATTGACAACAATGTTACTGACTAACATATCCATCTTATCAGTTGTGATCTTTTTTGGTATGAATGTCCGGCTCAAAATCTTTAACAAGGCCTCACGGTGGCCCTCAGAACTTAATAGCAACGAAAGCATAGAAATTTGAGCCGAAAGCTTGTGCAGTTGCTCCATGACGTTGTATTCACTGTGTTTTAAGATCTTCAAGAACTCTTGAGCCTCTGATTCCTTTACAGGCTCATGATATGTTGTCAGTTTTTCCTTGAACAAATCTCTGTTATCTTCTTTTTTCAAGCTCCTCAGCAGTTGCTTTCCTCTGCGCTGCATCTTTATCCTCTACTATTGGTTGAGAATAGAGCTTTCAACTCCTCGTGAAACAGTTCATCTCATTGACCGGTTCTCCTTTCTCTTGGACAAATGTTTCTCCTGGGGCTGTCACCTCACAAGTGTAATTCCAAAGGACCTGCTTGCTATCCTTGTATGGAAATGGGCTGGTGCCTTAATTATGAGCCGCGAGGTTACATTCCTTGTTAGCTTTCCAACTCTTGTTTTGGCCTTAATAACTAAAAGGCTTCATTCTAGTGTAGTCTCTTCTAAAGGATGACTCCTCTGATGCACAAATGTCCAGCGTGCATTTATTGTCTTCTCCTCCAAAAAACTCAATTTCTTTCTCATTCATCTTATCTTGAACTAGTTGCCTAAACTCTAAGCAACAATCAATCTCATGTCCTTCCTTCATGTGGTATTCACAGTATAATTCATTCTAAATCTTCAAATTCTGGGCTCCTTCTTCCAACATCCCTACTGCCACCATTTGAGCCCATACCCACTTCATGGGAGCTCTAACTTCAGCAACATATTCTTTAACCACCTTATTCTCTTCTTCTATAATTGCATTCACACATGCCTTTTGATGATTTGGCAGAGGGTTTCCCTTATCTTCCGACGTATCGAACGATATCATCCCTGATTTTATTAAATCATCTACCACCCTTTTGAATGCAGTGCAATTTTCAATGGTATACCCCCTAACTCCTGCATGATATTCACATTGTGCCTTCTCATCGTACCATGGTGGGTATGGCGGTGAGAATGGAGGAACATGCCTTGGCAGCACCTTCTGGGATTTGATCAATTCAGCAAACAGTTCTGCGTATGTCATCGAGATTGGAGAAAAATATGGTTTCGAGCTCCCTTGATATCTTCGTTCTTTTTTTGGCAGGTTTGTGACTGCTAGAACTGTGGTCGAGACATTGGGTTTGTTGAAGACTACCCCCTTCGAGTAACTAGGGTTATAGACATTAGCAGCATTAACTTCATTGATTCTCTTTTTGTAGAGTTTCTTAGTTTCCCCACTATGCAACCTTCTATTTTTCATGGCCGCAAGTATCAATTCTCCATTTATAAGCATGCCCACAAAATTCTTTGTGGCATGATTGAGCATACGATCATAGAAAGATCCCTTTAATATCTCCACGAACATTGGGGTGTTCTCACTCTCCAGCAATGGTGGCTGGACTTGGGCAGCTACATCCCTCCATCTGTACGCGTACTAGAGAAAGCTCTCATAATGCTTTTGCTCCAATCCTTGCAGAACTAAACGGGTTGGAATCATGTCTGAAACATGCTTGTATTGCTCATTGAAGGCTCTCGAAAAATCTTTCCATGATCTGATATTAATTCGACTTAGCAGCGTGTACCAGCGTGCAACTGACCCTACTAGACTATCTTAGAAGTAATGGATAAGTAGCTTTTCGTTCTCCAAATACATTGACATCTTCTTGCAATACATAGTCAGATGTGCTATAGGGCATATCGTTCCATTGTATTTTTCAAAGTCAGGAACCTTGAACTTTGGTGGTACTATCAGATCAGTCACTAAGCTGAAATCCTTGGCATCCACTTCTCCATATATACCTTCTTCTTGGAAGGAATTAATCATCCCCTCCAACTTCTCATAGCAATCTTCCCATTTCTTCTCAGCTTTCACCTTGTCGGTAATTTCATTGAGATCAAGCATCTCAATGACCTCTTTAGAGTTTATCTTCGTATCATTCTACGCCGACACCTCAGCAACATGTAAGGAAATTTTGACCTTAGACGATTGAGCTTCCCTTTGTATGCTCGGATGAACAAAGGCCATCCCTTAAATTTCGGCACAACATTAGCTTCCTCACCAGCTTCTACCTCGTATGGGTCTTTAATGCCTAGCATGGCTGTAATTGAACCAACCATCTTTTGGTGAACCAACTCCATCTGTTGCTTCAGATCTGTCTCCAGCTTGTCTAACCTATCCTGGGTACTCTTGTGGTTTCTTTCTAAAGCCATCACTCTGTCTTCCATTGCTTTGACTTGAGACCGAGTATCGTACTTGTGATTTGTTTTTGCTATTTTGATTTTCTGTCATTTTTATTTAAGTTAGATTCTTATTATGTCATGTATGCATGCACAAATGTAAGCACGAATGCAAAGAAAAACTATTAAACACGAAAGAATGAAATGCAAATGCATGAATGCAAGCGAAGGGCCATCAATTCCATGAAACAATTGCTCAAGAAACAACACTTTTATTGGATATGAAATGGTCCTTATTACATCAAGTTTTGTTTACAAATATTTTTCAGCTTGAATTCCCAGTTCCTTGATTTCTTCAATGAGCCACATAAGCCTCGGTCCCATTTCTCCTGTTGGCTTGACATACTGATGAAGAGCTGCAGCTTCAGTGGCTAGCATCATCACGTGTCGAGCCACGTCTTGTACCTAGGTCATGACAGTCCTATCAAACTCATCTTATTCTTGGAATCTTCTAGCCATGTCCCTAAGACGAGTGAACCAATAATCACTACCTCCCTCAATGATGTCTTCAAGTACCATGATCTTTGTCCTATACTTCTGAATGATGTTGTTCATACCTTCAGCCTGTTTCTTCAAGGTATCATTCTCACTTTAACAGGCCTGAAGCTCGATATAGGTGTGACGGTTCTGAAGTCTGTGCAACGAGTGGTTCAGATCATCTATCTTAGCTTGTAACTTAGCAACATAAGCCTAACTCTATTTTAGCTTTGCACTGATCTGATCATATGCCTTATGCAACTCAAATAGGCGGATCCTGTTGTCGTGGGCCCTCATTTTCCATGCAACCGCACTTTCTTTATCACTTTCATGAACCCGTTTGCCATTTCTATTCTCAGTTACTAGCTTACCCTTCTTCTTCTCTTCAACAAAGGCATGTCTATATTTCTCGACCTCACACCATCCTCGTTCCTTTTCTTTCCCTACAGTGTGCTCGATTTCTTGCTTCCACTGTTCTGGGGTCTTCCTTAGATCAGTATTTCAGACGGCAGTCTGGAGCTTGAGGAAGTCAACCTTTTAGATCTCAAACTTCTTTTCTAGGTCTTCATACAGCTTCACTACTCGTTTCGTCTCCCCTTTATACTTTTCAACATCGAGGCCTGACTCAAACTTGTCTCTTTGGTTCTGCTATTGTAAGGCTTCTATCTCCAGCTTAACCCGTCTTAACTCTTCTATTAAGATGTCAGCTTCTGTAGGGACTACCTTTAAGTGTTCTTCTAGAGACTTAGCTTATCCAGATGTAGGTGCTATGACTTTGTCATTTATTCTCGTATACCTCCAAATGTTATAGTCCGGGGTGCACATGCAGTGACTATCAGATTTTAACTTCATGTGATAATGATGGTTCCATGCATCACTGATTGTCTGAACCTTCTTCCCGAACTCACCTTGGAACTCAAATTCTGATGATCCAAGACCAGTAGTGAATAGGATGAACTGCTGAGACCCATACTGACGAGATACTAGCAAAGGGGCGCATCCAATTCCTCCCCACAAACCTAGCAGCATTAGCAAGTTGAAATTTCCACATTTGTATAGGACTTTGGTGTGACCCATCAAAGGAACCCTCCATCTAATGTCTTCATCACGACGATCCCTGAATATATCAATCCATTTGTTCTTCTTAATAACATGCCGCTCCTTTGCCAAAAATTCCTGAAGAGGTGAGAAGTTCAGGGAAAACACATTTGATAAAGCTAATGTCGGGCACTTCCTAAAGTGACTGAGGGCCCAAACTTGTAGAAGCAGAGCACATCCTCAAAAACGAACACCTTCAACTTTTTGGTAGGCATTAAGGGAAATGAAGGTTTCAGCAAGAACGGTTGGTACCAGATTGACTCCTTTCTTTAGTTGTTCCAGAAGATCAAGTAGCTCCACATCAATGTTTCCTAGAACCCTCAGAAAGATGACTAAACCATAAATTGCTATGGCTAGGAGATCAACCCTCTTTTCCCTATCGGGGTGGATTGAAATTATACTTCTGATGCCTGACCAAGGGAAATTAAAAGTGCCTCCCATATTTTGTATCAACCCTTTAATCCAACCATCACTTATACCAGCGAACGCCTGAAGCTTTGCATGTGAGTTTTTGTTTTTAGGAGGCTTGGCATAGACCCAGTTCTTCTTCACTTTGTATAGGTTGAAAAGGGCTAAGTACTCCTCAAATGTAGGCATCATGTCTTCTTTATTAAAAGTGAAGCAACAATATCCTAGATTCCAGAATTGAACCAAGGCTTTCAGTAACTGCTCATCAACCTTCATGTACAAGAGATAGGCTATGTCACCATAAACTTCATGGAACAACTACTTAGTCTCATAATTAAAGTGCTCCCAGATTTCCTGCAATTCTTGCACATTGTTCTGCTTGATACTGATGTGGGCATATTCTGAAGTCTATGTCTCATGATCAGCTACTAGATTGTCTCCAAATGTTTGCTGATTCACCTCGGACCAATGTCGAACCTTTGCATTATCCTCTTCACTTTTCAAAATTCTTCCATCCATAACAAGTGCTTTTCAAATTTGAGCAAAGATTTTGAGAATCAACCCCTTCTAAATATGTAATGATGTAGCATGAATGGTTATGCAAAACAACAAGGAAAGGGGGACACAGATTAGAATCAAGAAAACACAGAGTTTTCACAACAATTTCACAAACAATTATGGGCAGCATATTCCAATACTCCATGACATGTCTCCCTTTATTACCTAAACCCTAAGTTTTTTGCATGGCTCTATTGGGGTGAGCTCTAAGTTCTCAAACAGTTGGGTTCTAAAAGGTACCTGAGCTGTCCTTGCTGTCCCCTACTAAAGGTAGCAAGACCCCTGGTTCTCACCCATTATAGGCTTCAAACGAACCAAGTTCAACTTAGTAGGACTCACTTCCTATGTCTTCCTGAAGAATCAGTATTCTTACGAAGACATGAGACATATGAGCCCCGAAGGTACTTGCTAGGCTCATACGGAGAATCAATATTCTGACATGAGCAAAGCATTTTCTCTTCACTTAACAATTGGGTGGAGCTTGGGAATAGAGCTTTTTGCAACATTTTTTAAATGCGTAAAATAGAATTACATTCATTAAGTGGACGAATAAATTGAAACCTTTGTGAACTTGCAAATCCCTTTTTCTAAAAACACTTTGAAAACAATTTGTGGCCAGACCCTCTTTTGTTTAAAAAAAATAAATGTCCCCAGCGGAGTCGCCAAGCTGTCGCAACCTCCTTTTAGGAAGGTTTTGACGTTTTGGAAAACTTTATAAAATCACGGAGTCGCCACCAATCTTTTTGAAGAAAGTGTGATTGGATCACTTTTAAAACAAGAGTATTTTGATAAAATGTTTTATTTATCAAAATAATATTTTTGGTCGACGAAAACAAAAGAAATTAGGTTCGGGGGTCAATTACGTGTGGGGAAGGATTAGCACCCCTACAACGCCCAAAAAATTTGTACCTAATTGATTTCAAAAAGCATTTTTTTAAAACTGGAATTTGCTAGTTCACAAAATTTTGATTTATTTGTCCGCAAAATGAATGTAAATATATTTTAACGGCCTTATCGCCCGGGAAATAAACTTTAATCACTGCCAACACTCCTGGTGCTAACTCGTCATTCCCGTTTGATAAGACACCGCATTAATTAAGTTTTCACTTTTTTAGTAAATCAACAAGAAGATTAAATGTGTTAAAGTCTTTTAATTAAAATCTAAGTAGTGAATAATCCTAAAGAAATGACTATATTCCTTTTAATTATTAAGGCTATAATACAATTAAGTGTGTTTTATTGAAAATGAAGAATGTTTTACATACATGTCTCTAATCTAAGTTCTAAGTCCCTAATCCTAAGGTTTAACATACATACAAATACATACATAAAAGGCAATAAAGAAATAATTAATTAAATAAATAAATAACTAAATGATTACTTAAAATTAAATAAAGAAAAAGGATTTTTTATTATTTTTTTTAAAAAAAGAAAATCTGAATCAGGGATTAATTTTGAAAGAAAGTAAAATGTGAAGGTTAATTTAAGAACAAATTAAAATTAGGTGCTGAATTGAAAAGAAAAAGGACGAAATTGAAACAATTGAAAACTGAAGAGCTGCGGTGAGAGATCTGGGAATGAAAGGCGCAGGTTATATTCGGGTTTGGGTCACACGGGTCACTATAAATAATAAAAATTATAACAGATTTCATTTCATCCTTATTCATCAAAATAGATCAAAATCGGCCTTTAAAATTTTCTCTGTCGTGTTCATCGTGTTCTTCATTTTATGAAGAACACGATGAACATCCGCTGTGCCGGCCGTCTTCCACCAGCACCAGCCGCTGTTGCCGGGGGCAAAATTCCCAGATTCTGATCAATTTTCTAGATTCCAGCGACCTCGAAATCAGGTTTTTTCATCGGATTTTACATCAAAACTAAGTTTCTCGGCGTTTCAAACAAAAAAAGGTAAAAATAACTCCTTTCTTCTTTATTTAATCTGAAACAGAAAGCAAATAGATAGGAAAATTACCAGAACTTGCTTCTCTTTATTGCTTCTTAACGCTGATTACAAATTGCTTGCTCCTACAAATTCTGAATGCTAGTACGTAATTGCTATGTATGATTTCTATCAAATTGTTGTTTTTGTGTTACAATGATTTACAATGCTATTTATAGTACAATAGTTGCCTAAATCCTAAGCTTAAATCCTCGATTTATTCCCCTCTGATTGCTTGATTTTTTCCGTAGCACCGATTTGGGGATTTTGGTCTTTTGCTTTGGTTCTGAATTGCCTTTTGCATATCCAATTGTTTCTGATTCTCGCTAGGGCTTCGAATTAGGGATTATCCCTTCCCGTTTTACTTTTGATTTTTCAGCTAGGGCTTTGAATTAGGGATTTAATCCCGGTTGATTTTATCTTGAATTGTTATGCCCCAATTTAAGTATTTAACCCTTTTGCTCCTTTGTTTACATGTTTCTGATGATTCGGACGACACCGGTGAGGAACAATCAGAGTGAGTGAAGCGTCAGAGAAGATGAAGTGATCGGCCGGAGCTGAAACGTCGTGCGCATGGTTGCCACGCATGAGTGGTGATCTGAGTTAACACCCCAAAGCGATCTGAGCCGTTGGATATCATCCTGATCGAATGGCTAAGAAGTTGAGGCGCTATATCATCCCCAGCTCGCATGATCTACACTGTTGGATCTGCCTCTTGATCTAACGGTCCTGCTTCAGCTGCGCATAAGGAAAGAAGACGAGATTAGGGTTTATGGATTATAAATGGGCTAGCCAGCCTTTTCGTATAACGTATTGGCATGTTTGTTTTTTTCAATTAATAAACTCTATTTATTTAATGGATCTTTTTATCTAAATGGGCTATTATATATTTTTGGATTTTGATAAGTTGTTATATTAACTACTAACTAGGATACTAATATACAACCTAAATTAATTCTAAGTATCAAAATATACTAACAATTATATTATACGGGACCTAAACTATTCAAACTATAATATGTTAACTAAGTCGTCAATACTATACCTAACTACATTATCAGTAACATTAATATTTACAACTATAATATTATCAAAATTATATAACTACAATACACTAATATTAACATAAGAACTAAAACAAAGGTGAAAATAGTGACAATAGTTTGGTGAAAATAAATGTGCATATACATGTATAAGGAACAATTTTGCATGTGTATGAATGTTAAAAGACTGTTTGAATTATAGAATGTGTGCACAAGTATATGTATATGATTATATGTTTAAACATTTGAAATTGTTTCGTACATTTGGAAACATCAATGGGTTGTTTGATCATGTGTAAATGAATATGTATGAACTGTGGATTGTTGAAGCTTTATAAGAATTATAAACATGATTGTTAATACATACATTGTGCCTTTGAGCATGATAGAAAGTGTTTTGCTTCATTATAGATAAGGAATGGACTGTTGTGTAGATTTAGACGTGTCAGATTAATTTGGTTGGTAGGTACATGTATATATGTCTAATGGACCAACTAAACATGAAAGTAAGTAAGAATGGATAGTTTCTAATGAATATATAGAGCCTTGTGGAACTAGGTAAGTTATACCTGTATACAAATAAAGCTTGGGACTGTTTTAAAAATAAATAAGGGGCTGTTTACTAAACTGGACTGTTTGGAATCACAAATAGTGCAGATTTTAAGTTAAAATACAGTGTAGTTTTTAAGTTAAAACACATTGCAGTTTTAAGTTAAAACATAGTGCAGTTTTTAAATTAAAAACAATGTAGTTTGTGACTATAAAATCTGTGCAGTTTGGTCCCAATTTAATAATGCAGTTTCGAATGTTTGAACAAATTAATTGGGACTGTTTTACTATAAGATTGTTATATGGGTGATTAAATGTTTGCTGTGTAATTGTATATATATATTGGTGATTTAAAAGATTGCATTGAATATGTTAAGGTGTATATGGTAGTAAGTAAATTGAAAGGGTTCTAATGATATGCCATTCTTGTGAGGTACACATCTTGCTATTAGACTTTTGGTTGGAAGCTAGGATTAATTGTGGATCAGGTAGCCCGTAATGTCGGGATAAGAGGTGAGTGTAATTATGTTTGACTCGGGTAACACAGAGTTATCCCGATGTTTAATTTGTTTTTATTAAGATTATGTATTGATTGATTATGAATGAGATGTATTACATGCACATTGTGAAAAAGGCTAAAATAGAGCTAATTGATGATGAGCATACATTCATAGCATTGCATTCATGTTTTGATTTGAATGATATTGCAATTGTTGTGTTTAAAATGCTTTGCTATGCTTGAATGATTGGCTATGGAATGTCTTGATATTGATAAGAATTGTGTACTTGTAATAAGTCTGGATTAACTTACTAACTAATGGCAATAAGATTCACGATGAAACACTGATTAGTTAACTCTAAAGAGTTAAGAAGTAAGGAAGCTTAATGATGTTATAAGTTGTTGAAACAAAGAGATAAGCAAGGTTACTTATAACTTAAGTAATCCCTGTTAAGATTAAAAGAAAGGATAATTCTACAACAAGCAACTTCCCGAATGGCAAACTAAGTTAAAATACATAAGTTGCCACGGTAAATGGAAGATCTTGGATCTATTGGATGATGCTTGAAATGTTTAGACTACGATCTCTTGTTATTAAGATCAAATGATCTTTTATTACCTCAGGTACTCTTGTTTACACAATTGTTTAAGGGACGCCCTCTTGTTATGTTTCGATATTAGCTATTGCTATGTGCTCTGAGCTAAGTATCACCTGGATTCGTGTTATCCATCACCAATAGTGATCCAAGGCAAACCTGTAAAAGATATGAATGGATAGTTATTAAGCAAAGAATTTCAAAAGAGATAAGATCAAATATTTTGGTGATAGCTCAAGATGAGCCCTGTAATTAATAGCTCCAAATGAGCTTTGAAGTTGATAGCTCTTGGAGAGCATTGTGTTCGATAGCTCTTAGTGAGTATTAAAAATTGAGCTAAGCTATAATAATTTGAATAAAGCCAAAGAACTAAAGTTATTATAGAACCCTAATAATCAAGTTAGATGTATACTAACTTGACTTGCAAGAAAGTTATGGTGTGATTATGGTCTTGAAAAGTTTGGCTACTTGAATAGTATTGTTTATCATTGTACATTATATGTTATGACTACCTCACTTAGGCAACAAAAGCCTAATGCATTTCATGATCATGCATTTGCAGGTTGTTCAAGTATGTATCTCTAATATGTTTGAGAAATTGTAAGTTTTGGATCGAGGTTTCTATAAAGTTGGAAACAATCTTAGAGTGTATACTCCTAGGATGGTGGTACACTACTTGTATAATTATATCTAGATATTAGAATTATGGCTTGTATAATCCCTTTTATGTTTGTCACAATTAAAGGAAGTATTTGAGTATTAAGCATTGCTTGAATTGTCTTGTAATTGATTCATGGGATGAAGTACTTATTGACCTATATGCTAAAGACTTAGCTATGATTGAGTTATTTTGATAGAAATTAGAAGTTAAATATTAGATCTATAATGTAAATTGCTGCCTTGTATTGAAAGAGTTGCCTTGTTCGAACAAATGCTTAATGAATATGTTGACTATGTAACAGTCGTACCATTAAAGAAACTAGATATGATATAAGTCATTTTTATGATAAATGGAATAGTTTGTAATTAAGGTCACTTGAATATTGGACAAATAGAAGATTGTTTCTGAATTGATTAGTTGTTTATGGGACACATGTGTGTGTTATATATTACATTAGTAAATATCCGGATAATTATATTGTGCAAGTTGATTTATTTGGATGAAATTGCATGGTTTACTAACTTGTTGTTAAATAGCTAATGGTTGTGAAGTCAATCGATTAATGGATGAACACACATAACAAATTGGAAACCATGCGTAAAGATTGATATAAGCTTAAATAATACTTGATAGTAGATCTTACCATGTTTCAAGTTAATAGAAGGACTAGACTTTGAATTGTTGTAATTGGGCCATTCGAATGGATGTTTGGAAGTCATATTATGTATGTATAATATATGATTTATATGTCTTAGCTAAACATAATATTACCTCCGAATGGGTCCTTGCCTAATAAGATAAGTTTGTAAATCCTCACATAACTTCTTGGAATATATTGTTTTAATCGAATTGATATATATATATATAAACAAGATATGTGGTAAATGAAGCGAATAGGAGGGCTGATCTTTTAAAATGAGAATGTTAATGATCTAGTTATGGACGACTAATAGGCTAAGGTCAAACATGTATAGTGATGAGTTTGATAAATAAACCATGTCCTTAAATGAGTAAGGATCAAATGATTGTTTAATGAAATGAATGCTTAATCAAGGCTATAGTCTAATGTATGTGGTACAAGTAATGAGTTAAGGAAACATTCTGTTAATCTATAATTGGATAAAAACAAATTGCAGTTTTGAAAAAAGCAAATGGACTGTTTTAGCAAAATTTTTAGAGCTGTTTGAAATATGAAAATGTATGCCATTGTAAGGCTGCCCTGTAATGTGAATGTGTATATTTAGTGGGCTGTTTGTATATTTTAAGGAACTATTTTGGTTCCATGGAGGACATATAAATTACATAGGTTATTATATACATAAAATTAGGTACTGTTTGGATTGTATGGAAGGAAGAGTGGACTATTTTGCACTAAATTAATGGATAACCTTGAATAGGCATAAAATTACATAGTTGTTAAGCTTGTGTTTGTGTATGACTATTCTTTGAAACGATTTGAATAGATTAAATGGGTATTAATATTTTGTTATTTGTTTGAGGTACTTATCGTAATAAGGATGAATAAGAGATAAGGATTAATGAAGATTAACATTGTTACAGTTGGTTTCTTATGATTCTTGATCAAGGGTAGTAATTAAGCAAATGGTTTTGTTGGTGCTTAAGTTATTCCAGTGGTGTACTTTCTTTTTGGTCTTTTGACTATGTTAGTTCTTGGCTATGTAATTGAAAAAGAATATGATCAAATCAAATGAGCTTCTAGTTTCCATCGTTTGATGCTGGCTGTGCTATGCTCGTAATGATTTAATAATTCTGAGAATAGTAGAATTCAAAAAAAAATTAAAGTGTTAAGCAATCATATTGTTAACCTTATTATGTTCAATCAAAAATTTGAAATTTTCTAGCTCGTGCTTTCAGTTTTGCTTGTTGTAACATCTTAAACTCCAATTTCCTTCTGGGCCGGGTTTAGGACGTTACAGCTGCCTTCTAGGGCGTCCATGGATTCATACATCCGTTGTAGTCCCTTCTACGCTCCACCAAAAGTTGAAATTCATGGTTGACGGATAACTTGTGACCATCGGTGCAGAAGAGGACATTATTGCCTTAGTGACAACTGATGCTCCCTATATTGAGATTGACACTAGGGCATTAGAATGTTCTTTCAGGTCGTTGGAGCTAGTGAGCACGACCCTTATTTCTATGGGGAGAAAGATACGAAGGACAAACCTGTCCAAATGCACAAAGATGTAGGTGAAGGAAACTTTGGGCAAAGGTGCCGAGGCAGGAAAGGGATTTGGAAAGCGTCACCAAGGAAGGATATACCCGGTGACTATGGCTGAAAAGAAAAACATATTTGGGTTAGGATTCAAGCCCAACACGTAACATAGAAGGGCCGCCCTGATTAAAAGACAAGGGAGAAGAAAAAGTAGACTTAAAAAGGAGGAGGTCGCATGGGACCGATGACATTTCCACCTCTTAATTTCACCTTTACTTCAGGGGGTTTATGAACCCCAGTATGGCCCATGACAAGAGAGAAGAGAATGAGATTACTGAAATGTTTGAAAATTTGAGCATCAATGCGGTGCTAGAAGAGGAGGAAGAGGGTAGATATTTGTATATGATCTGCCCATGTGTTGAGCTTAACAGAAGAACTTCCTGTAGTTTTTAGATCTCTTTCAGAGTAATTCTCGAAACTAACCCTCTGTTTTAGCCCAAAAACAGTAAGAGATCCTTTATGTAAGGGCATATGCTAAAACCATTTTGGTTCCCATTCAATAAAATGCATTTTCCTTCAATAAATCTTGTGTGGCAAGAAAATATTTAAAAACCAAAAAAGACAAATAAAAAAAGATCAAGCATTTCATTTTATTTTTTCAAACATCGATGTATTCTCGTTCCTTTCCTCGCAGGTCTCCAGATATCAACGACATAAGTAATCTTGAGTCTGAGTCGTGAGGTAATCCTAATGATGAAGTCAAAATTGATGTCCCAGAAGATTTACTTCGACTAATGAAGAGTGAAGAAAAGTAGATTGTCCCCCACAAAGAGCGGTTCGAAACTGCGAACCTTGGGAAAAGAGGAAAGGCGTAAAATGAAGATTGGTACTACCATCACCACATAGACACGTCAGAGCTTAGTCAAACTTTTAACCAACTAAAAGGATGTATTCACCTGGTCATACCAAGATATGCTTGATCTAGATACTGACATTGTGGTTCATAACTTGCCTATAAGACCAGAGTGTCATCCCATACAACAAAAGCTACGAAGAATGAAGGCTGATATGCTCTTGAAGATAAAAGATGAGGTGAAAAAACGATTTGATGCTGGATTCCTGCAAGAAGCCCGATACCCCGAGTGGGTGGCTAACATTGTTCCGGTCCCAAAAAAGGATGGGAAAGTTTTCATATGTGTCGACTATAGAGACCTTAATCAGGCGAGCCCAAAGGAAAATTTTCCACTTCCACACATTGATACCTTGGTAGATAGCACCGCCGGCCATTCCCTATTCTCATTTATGGATAGTTTCTCTAGCTATAACCAAATCAATATGTGCCCCGAAGACATGGAAAAGACTACATTCGTGACGCAATAGGGAACCTTTTGCTACAAGGTAATGCCATTCGGGTTAAAGAATGCTGGGGCTACTTATCAGAGGACCATGGTAAACTTATTCCATGATATGATTCACCGAGAGAGGTATATGTGGACTATATGATTGCCAAATCCTAAACAGAAGAGGAACACATAACGAATCTAGAGAAGCTCTTTAAAAGATTGAGAAAGTTTCAATTGAAACTCAATTCGGCTAAGTGCACTTTCGGAGTAACTTTAGGAAAGCTCTTATGCTTCGTTGTGAGTAAGGAATTGAGGTGGACACTGATAAAGTAAAAACAATCCAACATCTTCCTCCTCCTCAAATGTAAAAAGAAGTTTAGGGTTTCTTAAGAAGGCTTAATTATATTGCCAGATTCATCTCCCAGTTGGTAGAAAAATGTAGCCCAGTGTTTAGATTGTTTAGAAAGAACGACCCTGGGGAATGGAATGAAGAATGCCAAGTAGCCTTTGAGCAAACTAAAAAGCAATTGTCAAATTCACTGGTGTTAGTGCCACCTATTTTAGGAAGGCCTCTGATCTTGTATCTAACCATACAAGAAAGGTTAGTGGGTTGCGTGCTGGGGCAGCATGATGAGACCTGCCGAAAAAAAAGGGCGATCTATTATTTAAGTAAGAAATTCACAGATTGTGAATCGAGGTATCCACAGATTGAGAAGATGTGTTGCGTTTTGGTTTGGGCATCTAAACGGCTCAGGCAATACCTTTTGTACCACACCACGTGGTTAATATGGACTGTTATAAAGTTTGAAGTTGGGCTTTTATTTATAAAAAAATATAGTTTATAATTTTTAAACTTTTTCTGGTTTTTAAATAACAACATAATAATAATAATGATAAATATAATAGTAACGAAACATAACAATAATAGCTAATAGCAAGTAATAATAATAGTAACATATAACATAAATGATAGTAATATATAATAAGATAATAATATAATACAATGTAATATACTAGTAATATTTAGGTTTTCTTTTCAAATATAACAATAATATGATATTAAATAGCATACTATGATAGAAAATATAAATGCTTAATTAAAATAGAATTAGTAACTAATTAATTTTTTGGGTTTTTAAGTTTTAATAAAAAGATAAAGTAAACAAATCCCATAACATTATTTAGAAAGTAGTAACATATATATATATATATATATATATATATATATATATATATATATATATATATATATATATAGCCCATTATTGTAAAAACAAAAGCGAAAATAAAAATGTGTCCACCCCGGACAAAATTAGTGATTATAGCTGCCCCTCTTTGCTTATACTTGTGGAACAAGAATAAAGCAAAGACTATAAGCACTAAATTTGTCCCACTTTCCTGTTAGGAGATTCTGAGCTTCGAGTTCCTCTTATATAGAACTGTTCGCTCTTTCTCTCCCTGTAACATGGAGCTATGAGTATCTACCTCCTTTGCCCCACAGTCCTTGAGCTATGGGCATCTGCCCCTTTCGCTCCAAAATCCTTGAGCTATGAGTATCTACCTCCTCCGCTCGGTAGTTCTAATACAACGAGTTTGAAATCCTTCTCCTGAAATCTTTGAGCTTTGAGTATCTACCTCCTCCGCTCAGTAGTTCCAATATAGTAAGTTTGAAATCCTTCGCCTAAAATCTTTGAGCTTTGAGTATCTGCCTCCTTCGCTCTGAAAACTTGATGTGACGAGTCTGAAATCCTGAAACCTGTGAGCTTTGAGTATCTGCCTCCTTCGCTCTGAAATCTTAATATGGCGTGTCTAAAATCCTTTGCCTGAAATCCATGAGCTTTGTGTGTCTGTCTCATTTGCTCTGAAATCCTTGGGTGTTGGTTTTGAAATTCTTTGCTCGAGAATCCCTTCTTAGGTTTTGCTTTGTTGTTCACACCTCCTCTTAAGAAGTATCCAACTTGTCTTCCGAATATTCTTTCTTCTTTTGGTCCCTTAACTTTTTTCTTTCTTTCTTCTTCTTCTTCTTCCTTTTTCTTTGCAATGGCAGTGCCCCCTCTCTCACTTGGGTTTACCTTTTATGTCATTTCTTTTTCTTGACTTTCTGAATCTCTTGCTCTAATGCGCATTTACATGTTTTCTCTCTAGAGATTTTTTCTTTTTTTTTCTTTCTTCTTCTTTCTCTTTCTTTTCTTTTTTCATTTTTTCTCTCTCATTTTCTCCTTCATCTCTTTTTCCTTTTTCTTTTGCTCTCTTTCTTTTTCGCTTTCTTGTTCCTCTTTTTCTATTTCCCACTTTTTTCTTTTCTCTCGTTCTTTTTCTTTTTCTTATTTTTCTTCTTTCTCTTCTTCTCTTTTTTTCTTCTTTATTCTTTCTCATTCTTCTTCTTTTTTTGGACGCCCTTACGTGTTTTTGCTTCTAGTCCCTTTGGGTTTCTTCATGAGAGACCTTTATTCTCTTTTCTCGGCAAATTTTACTCATTTTGCATTTGATGTCCTCCCGCCTTAGCTTTGGCTGATTCCTTTCATGTCTTGGAACAATCACTAATTTTATGTCGCTTCCTTGCAAGTTCTTTCGAAACTTCCACTTTTCTCCGGCTGACTCTTTCAACTGTAAATTCCTCTATGCCCTGATTTGTGTTGCATTGGAACTTTAGCGTCATGCTTGAAAGATTTCCTGATGGCCCAGAAGTCTTGACCGGAAATGAACTGGTGGCTGAAGCTCAAAATTGTTCTCCTTAATATGAATTCAAGATCTGGAGTTGTTCTTCTTGTTTTGGACTTCTCCTCTATCGAGGTTGATGTCTGAACAGTTATTTTCCTTAGGCACTCTTCGAATCTTTGTTGGGCGAGTCCTTTTCACTGGGGACTCGTGGTCTTTCGAGCATAGGTGTACGTTCCCAAAGCTGTGTGGCACCGAACTTCACCCAAAGAGTGTATGTTCTCAAAGCTATGTAGAATCGGGCCTCACTTAGAGTGTATGTTCCCAAAGTTGTGTGGCACCAAGCCTCACTCTAGGTTTGTGGTTATGACTTTGTATGCTTTTGTTCAGTTGATCTGGTGTGATCCCGAGTATGGTTGGGCCTTGTAGGCCATGTATAATGTTTTTTTATGTTGAGAACATGTGTTTAGGCGACTAGTGGTAGCGCCACGTGTTTATTTATCTCTCGTTATTACTTGTACTAGCTTGTATGCTTATGTTTATGATTAGCATGAAGTATAGTATAGTAGTTGTGTACCACTGAGCTTCGTAAGCTCATCGCTCGGAACCACTGTTTTCGTGCGTAGGTTGATCGTCGAATCGTAGGTTTGAGGAGTACAATTAGTACAAGATTCTAGGATGTAGAGGTTTTCAGAGAATGATACTTGCGTTTAGTGGGCTATGTATTCATAGGACTTACATGGTCGAGTTTGTAATTCTTACTTTTTAAATTGTATTAATCAAGTCAAATGTTTAATTTTTTAAAATTAAAGTGGAGCTCCTTTGTAACGATTTAAATTGTTTATCTATGTTTTCAAATACTAGATCTAAATATTTTGGAAATAACTTGATTAGGGCTTAACCCAATTTGAGAAATTTTTTGGTTTTGGATTGGGCTTGAAGCCCAAATGTGACATCTGGGTCAAGGGTGTTACAACAGTAGTATCAGAGCTTAGATTTAGTCGGTTCTAGGAAACCACGGGGTGGTATAGGTGTTTTAGTAAGTTGTCTAGTGAATAAAAGCCCTTAAATTAATTTTGTACTCTTTAAGATTTGAATCATGATGGTGCATCCAACGTTGTGGCGCAATGATGGTTGTGATCCTGGCTGAGAGGACTGTTAATATTTGAGCCACTCATGGGAGCGATTTTAGGGGCGAGGTCGTCCTAGATAGTTGAGAGGCGAGTTAGTTAAATGATGTCGGAGTCAAGGATGTGTCCTCCTCTTGCCACCTGGATGGTGTCTTAGTTGTTTGTAGTAGTTGTTTCAAAGCCTTCGGATACGTTATGGGAGTTTTAGCAAAAAATCTTCATTCTTATGCATGAATAATGTTTTTTGAGGGTATGGATAACTCACTTTTGAAATCAATCAGTGGATGCGCGTTGATTGGAGGACTCTTTGTTCGCTTAAAGGGAGTCTTGTTAATACTTGGAGAGTATCATTGCCCTTCTCAGAGGCACTTCTCAGAGATAGTGGATTCGAGAATCACTAGTTCGTTAGAATGTGACTGAAGTTAGACGTTCTACAGGTTTTATAGAGCTACCTTCTTGGGAGCTGTTGCACCTTAGAAATTGATTCGGTTAATCAAGCGCGACGGTAGCCTATAATGTCAAGAGTTGTGTTCAAGGCTTTGAGACCTTGAGGGAACCCAACCTTTGGGTAATAAGAATGTTGAACTGTCACCCTTCTACCATGATTTTCGTGGTGGTCATTTTGAGAATGACATAAAGGGGTTGTGAGACATGTTTGGTCGTTCGATAGATGCTAGTGTGTGCAATTCAACGCTCAAGAGCTTTTAGACTGTCAATGTGTTTGTTTATGCCTCTTGAAGGAGTCGTCGGGACTTCCTCCCCGTCAAGAACATGGGTAGATGCTATGGAAAGGCTGAATTGGACATTCGTGCCCATCGCCCTTGTCGGAGGATACCAACCCAATTGAGAGAGTCAGAGATTCAATCGCAAAGGTGCAACTTGAACGAGATTTGTTTTATCTGAGTGTTTCTCCCAAAGGAGAACTGAGCTTGTTTGCTAGTAAGAAGTTGGTTTATTAAGGTGATTCTTAAATCGTTGATAGCTTGTTAAATAACAGTGAGGGACCGTTACGTGTCTCCTAAGGTGGCTGACTCGTTTAACCGATTATGAAGTACATGTGTGTTCTTTTGGGATTGGTTCAAGAATAAGATGGTCAAGTGTTAGAGGCTTATAGTTTCAAAATGAATTTTTGAGTAAGGACTCCTCTCTTTAGGGCATGTCATAGAAACATTTGATGTCTGTAGTGACGTTTGAGGTGTTTCAGCTATGATAAGGTAGAGGCCACCATGTTGTCTCTCGAATGTAAATTGATGCTTTGCATGACAAGTGTGAATGTATAAAGAATATGGAAATATGAGCATTGACAAGATAATGACCTTGCTTGTGGGAAAGGTTAATCACCGTGTAATCATTTAAAGAAGAAAAGGGTTGAGGCTTCATAAATGTTTTTGTTTTGTATCACCGTTTCCTTGGAAGGAGTCGAGGAACATTGGTGGAGATTCAAGCTGCGTGAGACCATTTTGTTGTGACAGTGGTGCTAACTCGATTAAATTCGAGTAAGATTTTGAGATCTTTGAGGATGTTTTGTTGCATTGTCAAGGCTATATTTTTTGTAATAAGAAGGAAGGGTGTGCCTACTCCATCAATATGAAGTTTTGGGTACTTGATCTTTAAGGAATTTAATACTTGGACAACGACGTGAGCCAAAGTAGTTGAAAACTGTTGATCTTGTGATCGATCACCACCTAAATAAAGTGAACTTGATAATTAATGGATTGTACAAAATAGTTCGGATTAGAGTATCATGCTGCCCATATGGGATGGTTAAGAATTGCAAGTGACGGTCGTGTAAGGGAGTACCGATGCTAGCTCAATGTGGTGTCGATACTTGATTCATCTGGTGTCGATACTGATCGGTTAATTTTGGTACTCACGTGTTTTGTTGGTTAATCACCGAGTGAGGATTGGTAACTTTGGAAGCCGTGAGAAGTAACATACGATTGTAATTAAAAGGATATAATGTTGTGATTGAATTTAGGGCCGATGTTTTTTGATGGACTTCGAGATCTTGTTGTGGGTGCTTTTGAGAAAAAGATATCAAGGCAATAGATTCCTTCTATATAGTACAATGGTCAGTATATGGTGAAATTTGAGAGCAACAGTTTGTACCAAGCTTTCACCGCGTGTTTTGAGAGACAATGTGGAGTCGTGTGTTTGGGATTGTGATAAGTGTTTGACTTGCCATCGGTTGGGAGTCAAACATTATATTTCTTAGAGTTGTTTTGATGCTTTGATATTTATCGGTGTAGGCTAAATAGATGATCGTGGACCTTGTAAATGAATTGTTAGTGAACAATTTTGTTGGAATTACATTGGGTAACGATATAGTCCTTAGTGAGTATCGTTTGATATTTTCGACAAAGGTGAGATCTAGATAGAAAGTTTGCTTGGTTTGTTTAAGGGTTTGGTTGTACGACATTGCGTTGTGTACATGTTACCTCTTGACATGAGATTCGAGTTCTATGATGGAACCTTATCCTTTTGAGAGAATTCATGCGATGAAAGATCCGAGTAAGGGTACTGATGACGTGATTTTTGACACATTTTGGGGTTGAAGTGTAAGACTCTTGCGTAAACCGAGCTAGTAGGAGCTACGTTAGTTGCATATATGAGTTATCATGTCGAGTTTAAGGTTTAAGGTGAGTTGATATGTCGTTCGTTTTTAGAAGTCTTGTACTAGGCAAGCAATTTTTTAGATATGGGATGCCTTTAGAGTTAGAGTCTCCTTTTAGGAGTCACCACAAGAAGAATTGTCTCATTTTGGATGCAATGACCGTTTAACATCCTATCCTTTTTAGGTCATACATTGTTGGAAACGATTTTGTGTGCAACAATCTTTTGGGTTCTCCAGCATAAGTTAAGTTTCTTGATGACTTATTCATGTAACAATTTTGACAAAGTACCGTTGAGTTATTTCATGCCTTCAGCAAGCGTTAAGTGGGAATGGATTCCTGTAAAAAAGAATCAGTTGAGATTTCGGTCATACCATTTGAAAATAAGAGCTTTAATTGCTAAGCATGGTGAGAGATTAGAGTTACACAACGGGTAATGTGCGAGGTCTTGGGAGAGGTAATAAAGTTTCATCATCTTTTGTTGAATATTGGGTGCAAATTTCAAGGACGAAATTTCTTTTAAGGAGGGGAGAGTTGTAACGACCCAATTCTCAGGTTAGTGAATCGGGTCTCGAACCCGAATTATGGGCCTTTATTTTAGAATTCAAAGTTGAGGTTATTAAGTTGGGCCCATTATATTGCGGAAGAAGGTTTGAATTCTAAATAGTGAGGAATGGATTAATTGGGGGGGAAGGGAAAAAATGAAAAGTAGATAGGAGAGAAAGAAGAGGAAAGTGAGAGAAAAAGTTAATGAGGGGAGATTTAAACTCCGATCTACAAAGATCTAGCCTTCTGTTGTCAAAACCTTCACCAAAATTGTGTTCATCTCGACGAGACGCGTTTGCCGATACTAGCAGCGTCACTATCGGAGCCACTGTCGGAGGGGGTGAGAGAAAAGAAGTTTCAAGTTGTTCGGCCACTAGAAGCTGAGTTTGGAGACGAGTTCACCGGTACTAGTGACATTGTATTCATCTCGAAATAGGGCCTTGGAGCCGTCGTTCAGCCACTGGAAGCCGCCATAGGCGCCGCCGCTTGCGCGTGAGCGACCTTTAGACATGGGTGAGGTTGATGTCCATCCGTTTGAGCCGGCCTGCTGAGCCGAGCCGCGGCCCAGTGAGCCAACATGTATGTGGTTCAAGCCGATTCTTCAAGCTGAGCCAACCTCTGTTTGCCACCATCGTTAACTGGTGTTCACTTATTCTGAGAGACCCTACCCGGGGTTTTCTTGACGTCTGAGTACAATGGCACAATTCGTTTCATCAAATTTGAATCCAGTAAACTATTTTTACGGGTTTGACCTTGTGAATTGAATAAGATTTAAATGAGTTCATACAAAGCATAAAAAGTTAAACCATCGTCATTAAAGCACAAAATATAATAGAAACCTCCAATAAACATCTAATTAAAGAAAAGCTTAAGAATATAACAAAATTCTCCTTGATCTAGAACTTGAATCCTTTTCTCCTCGGATATGTTTGCCTTGCTTCACCTCGGATCTTTAGAAAAAAGGAGTTTAGGCTGCCATAGAAGGAAAAGCTTAGAGGTTGAAGATGATAAGAGAAAATAGAAATCGCGTGACTCTCTTTCTCTTCCCGAATTTGTCCTTTCATAAGATGCCAAAAAAGGAAACATGTCATTCAGGTGTTTTGTGTGACTCCAAGTCGTACCAATATGTTATAACAAATAATACAGCTGGCAGGGGTTATCCTTATCTTTTAGCAGACTAGACAACTGGCTGCTTAGTGTCGAGCTGGCTGCAGTGGTGAGACTTCCTCTACAGGGAATTCAGAAATATAGCAACAATAGGGCAAAAGGCAGAAATATGTGAAAATAAGAGCAACTGAGACTGAGTTAGGCAAAATGTAGAAAATAGACATGAAAATGCATAAATGGATGCAATAAAAACTGATGTGAGGAAAATTAAATCTATTAAATCTAGAGGAAATACATGCTCTTTAAAGAGCTATCACACCCACAAATTTGAGTTTTTATTTGTCCTCAAGTAAAACTGAAAGTAACAAGGTCTATCAACAGTTTAGAGACATTCTAGATACTTGAATCATTCCAACCAACCAATAAATCCATTGCATTGACACTATAAAGGATTTCATAAACAACTCTAACATCAATATATAATCTTGAATTTCAAGAATACATAACATCATTCTTTCCACCTATCAACATTTATTTAGTACCACATATAACAAGATATCAATATAAATATTTTTCATTTTTTATTTCTTCTTTTTTATGTAGTGCGGGATATCGAACAATGAATGCACCCTAGACCCTAAAAAGTATGATGTTGTACAATGAACCCCTAGGATGTACTTCATTGCTGCATCACACACTTATATAGCAACAGCCTTTGGCCATATTCATTTTTCAAATACATGTAAGGGAGTGTTCCCCCTTAAAGCTACTTTTATTATACTCACATTAGAATGCCCTTTATTTATACTTAATAAGATTTAGTAGCACATATAAAACAAGTTGAACCAGGCAAAAATTATCCAAAATTAAAGAAATGATGATAGATATTCTTTGTAAAACACCCCTAACCCGGCTTAGGAGTGAACCAAATTAGGAAGTGTTTCAAGACAACAAATAATAAACATACATCCAAGATCACGAAGAATTTTAAACCATTTACGTAAATTTGAAGTACCACGATTAACATATTGTCCCAACTAAGCCAAGCTTAGTTTTTAAACTCCTTGTTACCACATTAGCATGATAAACTTGATTAAAGCTAAATACATTTCAGATCCTATCTCATTATTTAGCAAATTGTGTGTTCTCGGATTTGGTAACATATTAAACATTTAATTCATTGATCTTTAGTCAAATGTCAAGCTTAACATAGCTATATCTGTTTATCTCATTATACATTCATCTATTTGTTTTACCATGAACTTATAGAAATGTCATGCTGATTAATGTTAGCTAAGCCAATATTAGAATATGTCAATGGACAAGTTAACCTTTCTAGCATTTCTATGCATGATAGAAAACAATTACCATATTAGATAATTCTAAGCTAATTTTCTCATAAAGCAACAAGATAGTCCAATCCTATATGCGCATATGTATAAGAATATTATAACCTTACAAACAATACAACCATATATGACATTCGGAAGCTTACAAATTCCAAAAACAAACTTTCATTCGAATTACTGTTATCAATCAAGTCTAAATCATCATAAGATTTATTTAATATATCTATAATCAAGCCACGAGAGATTAGCAAATTCACTTAGAAACTAGATACCAAGTTTGACTAACCATATTCATAGACTTACTATCATTTATTTATTTTAACCTTCAATTAAATCAAACAAGAGGCACTACCTTATTAGGGTTACCCATAGGAAGATAAACATATTTAGACCTACTCTCAAACATATCAATTAGGTGATCCAATTACTTTAAACATATGTAGATTTTCCCAACTACCATGCATATCATAACTACCTGACTTAAAAAATAAGCAACCAAGAAACAAATAAAGGCCCTTTACAAAGCTTGGAATAACTAAACAACTTATATACATCTACCACCACCAAAAGAATCTAAATTCACAATGCATTCTTATCAACTACGGGTCACCATCTAGGATTTCTTAAGGAGTATTACAAACATACACCTGGTACTTGTGTTCCGACTGAAGCTCAAGGGTAATCTCAACAAAGCTTTATCCTGAAAGGTAGTGAAAGGATTTTATAAGTATATAAATACTTAGTGAGGTAGTTTAAAGTAGCTTATCATAAAATCAACTAACGAATCCTTTCACTTGATATCTAATAAGCAAATGAGAAGCTAAGCTTGGACAAGAGACTATCTATTCTAAAATAAAATATTCAAAATAGACATATACGTGCATTCAAGGATATTCACCAATCATAGTCAATTAAGCATTCCCACAATTAAAGTGTCTTGGCAATTTACCAAACATGTTTGGTCACACGATAGGCATTTGATCATCCAAAGATTACTTATACTTGCTATTCAAGTTATTATATTAAATCATTATCTAACTTATATTTTTTTTGAATTCCTTTAACATAGTCCATCACTGTGTAATTTCATTACCTAACATGTATTATACATAACATGACATGATCGATTTGTTACATGTCTAACACGTTATCATATATAGCATAACAAAATCAAATGTTACTTGTCATTTAAGATAGTAAGCATATTATATTGTAGCATAAATCTTTATACGATAAAGTATTAGGATTGTTCTTTTACTTATTATAAGCTTCTTTAAAGGTTTATAACATAGTATGTCAATTATGCCAAGTTAATCAAAGAGCACATATGATCAACTTATATAATAGGCCAAAGAGTAAATTTCCCAATGAACAAGTATATTCGACCATCTCAAGATTAATCAATCAACCAATTCATATTAGCATATAGACTTTCGTTCGAAGCATCTATCTCCAAATAAAGAAGTACTAAATTTCCATTAGAAAAATATTTCTTATTAAGCAAGTCATCACAACTTTTCATTATTTTAACATATAATCTCATGACTTCTTATTATCATAGCCTTGAGAATCGAACTTCAGCCTAGGTACACAAATCCTCAACCAACTATCCCCCATAAAATGGTACTCGCAGCACTGGTCAATCCCTCCTACTGTCGCCAAGTGACCACACACACGTCCCTCCTACTGTCACCAAATAAGAACCTTTGGATCAGACCGTAGTCAACCCCAACACTGAGCTCTATAGACTCTATAGCATGCCAATTATACCTAAGACTAACTCGAGACCAAGGCTTTAACTTATAACATCTTTCATTAAGACAAGGTGAGCCTAGCTCCCCATCATAGTATCATATCAATATCTCTTAACCCTTTTTCATTTCGGGTACACATATTCACTTCAAGTGAATCTCAATATTTCATTCTTCATGTTCGAATGGCACCATAGCCAAAATTTCTTTCAATAAGTTCCATATACATCCTCCTTTGAAATTAAGTTATCAATCACATATAAAGTTTAGTATGAACAAGAATTTGTATTCCAATATACAAACAAGCATTTTTCATTCATATATAGCTTTCTTTGAAATCAAGTTATCAAATTCACACAAAGTTAAACATGATCATGAATTGTACTTCATTTCACAAAAACGAGCATTTCAATTCACATGTCGCATTCGAATTTAGCTAACATCTCATAGCACATAAAACATCTTAAATCATAATCAAGACATCAAGTGATATTAGCTAACTTTTCTTCATTTCACATTTGATCATAGAATTCAATCATATGTTATGCTTTCAACTAAATTCATGCCACAAGGTACTTTTCATTAAGTTACTTAGCTTGAATCCAAGCTTGCTCATTTATAGTATAATTCAAACAATGCAAAGCTACCATAATCAATAAACAATGCTTAGGAGGGTTAGTGACCCATCCCGAGACTTTAAACTACACTCACCTTTTACCCTGGAGTTACGATACCTAAACCCAGACTCCCTTATACTCCTAATTTGTTCCCTTTCTAGCCTTCATGCCATTACCCACTTCCTTATCATGGTATGTTCCTCTAATTAAATAACAAATCATCAATAACAATTGCACACATATGTATATATATATACAATTCAATTCAATTCAATTACCATATGATCATAAGTATACATTCAAAATAGTCTAGCATGTACTTAAAATTATACAAAATAGTCCACTAGGTTGTTAAGTGTTCAAAGCATCCCTTAAATGTGCTTAAACAGCCCTCAATTTGCAAAAATAGTCCATATATATATATCCCTTGTTTTTCATTTATTCAAATTAGCCCCTTAACTACATCAAAACAGTCCATGTTTTCTATTACACATTCAAAACAGTTTACTAGGTAGTCTTATCTGCCTCTATTACTTGCAAAACAACCCCTTAATTCTAGTGTTTATAATCAATTTAATTTAGCCACAAAAATAATCTTTAAAACAGTCTCAAAGCAGCCCCTTTTTACTGGACTTCTAAAATAGACCCCCTTAGGTCATAAAACAGTCTCTTGATAATGCCAAATCAACCCCTATTCATTTTCAAATAATCCTTTGTTTCTAAAACATCAAATATATACATTTTTCTTTGTTAAAATAGTCCACAACATTTCCTTATTGTCATAAAACAATCCAAAATGATATTATCAATCCAGTTTGACCTCATCTCCTTAGACTCAATTTTTAACAACTTAAGACTCTAGATCCGAGATTTTTACCACATTAGATACTTATAATTTAACATTTAGGGGCTTTTTACAACCATTCCAAAATAGGGTACACATATATGACATTCACTTGTCTCGGTTTAACACTAGCTTATACACCCTAGCCTCACATCGTAATCAAGCATTCAAAACATCATTTTCCATCAATGTAACTATCCTATTGACAAATATAGCAAGACCATCACCTATATATATATACATATATAATTCGAATGGACCTAAAATTCCATAGCAATGAATTGACTTTGCTAACTAACCTACAACATCATGCTTCAAGAAAATTTTGTAATCATCTACTCAAATTTAAAGCTTGATAATGAGAAAGGAAGAGTGTAATTGCCTTCTTCCTCAAACCAAAACAACTAGGAGCTTAAAATGATTGATCACCAAGCTTTAATATCTACCTCCCATGGCCTATTCTCTCACTCTTCATTCCTTAATGGTTCGGTTTTCATTAAGGAGGAATGAGATAATGGTGCGATAACTCCCTCCAAGGTTGAATCCCTCCTCCAACCGAGCCTTCATTCACGGTTGCAAGTGTGCATGCCCTTGCACAAATCTTTATTTAGCATGCCACATCAAAGTAAATAATTTAATAATCGAATTGGTAGAACACTTCTAAGCCGTATTTTGGGATATTACATTCTTTACTCAAACAAGCAGATATATTTATGCAGAGTTAAAAATACAGCCTTCCAGCATGTATATCAACCAAATTTATCAATAATAAGAATGATTCAAGGTTTACACACCGAATGCAAGTATGAGATTTTTAACATGGAAAGAACAATGCATTTGCTTATATTTTTTTGAAATGGCGTGTTGTTGCACGTATTAAGTGCTTCACAATTGGTGCAAGTGTACACGCCGCAAGTTATAATATAGTATAGATATCGTCTCCACAGGGATTGGTGCTACTTCAAGAATCTAACTTCTCGAAGTTGTAAAAATAAAAAAACACTATTGATAATAGAAGTTGATTTAACGAGTAAAGTAAAAGAACAATTAAACTAAAAAGAAGATGTAATCGAATAAAAGAGAGTAGGCCGAGTTATCGTGAGTCGTGGTGTGATAATTGAATGGTCTGTCATTGTAATTAAGTGCTAGAGTAGCTCAATTGCTTCAACAATTGAATCCAGTCAGATTGCCTGAGCAATTCTACGATTACCTGGGCAAGTCTGCGATTGCCTGGGCAATTGGGAATGGAGCGGTTGCCTGGGCAATTGGGTGACAACCTTCAAAGTTCGGCGAAGCGTTCTTCAATGGTTTCTCATTATCCCTAACTTGAAACACTGTTAATTGTGCATGCCTTGATAATACATCCCTGCGTGAACCAAGGGTGGACAACAACCTATCTTACGCTCCTTTTAGCCGTTGAAATTCGCAACTTATCCCTAAGTTGAATTAGTATTTACCATCAATTGATTGAATAAAGACCATGCTCATTCGCTTCTTGAATCTAACTCTCCCGGTATTAGATAAATGGATGTATTCACGAGATCCTCTCCCAATTCACTCGCAAAATTTAAGAACCAAGAATGAACAAACTTTGAAGTAAAATTGCAAACTCAATACCTAAACAAATCCAATCGTTTTCACAACCACAAAACACAATAACCCAAGCCAAATAAGTTTAGTTCATGGCTGGGCACAAAATAAACTCAAGAATAAAACCCCTAAACATGAATCGAATAAATACAAAGAAGGAAAAGTAAGAAGATGTCGAGCAGCCCCCTTTGTCGAATTCTCTCCCAATCACACATCCTTTGAAGTAGGCGGCTAGGTCTTCTATTTATAGGAGTTGGCTAGGTTAAAGTCTTTCTTAAGGAGGAAATTAAGTTGGAATTAAATAGAATAAAGGAAATAGATCTTTTTTATTATATATCAATTCCTCCAAAAACTTTTCCTAAAACTCTTGGAATTTAATCACCCTTTGATCTCCAAGAACTCCTCATAAATCTGAATTTAAATCTTCATTAAATGTTGCATGGAAATCCAAATCTTTGGGATTTATCTCTTTCTTTTCGTGCTTATCCCTAATGAGGTGGATTTGTCCCGACATCCCTCAGCAATTTGCTCAGCATGGTATTTAGAAGACAGCTTCGATTACCTTGGCAGACTCTTCAGTTTGGCATTTGGAAAGCAACTTCGATTACCTTGGCAGATCCTTCAGTTTCCTTCCTTAGTTGCCACGGCAATCTCCTACTTGCTTGGGCAATTTGATCCCACACACATAAAAACACACACCAGCAATACCTCTTTCCACAAAATCAATTAAATTATGAAATCAAGCTTGATGGTGAAGGAAATCATGAAAACATGCATGAATGCCTAATAATGCAACTAAAATGAGCCTAAGTCTAACAATAATATGAGTAAAAATGGTTATAAAAATAGTACTTTTGAACACTTAACACACCCCCAAACTCGAACTATTGCTTGTCCTCAAGCAATGCAATTCTAATAATTACCTGCCAAGACATCAATCATCAAAGACATTCTTTAAATTTGCCTTCAAACCTCAAAACCGTCGCACAAAGTATGATCACCTTTTAATTTTTCGGATAGCACAAAAATTTCCCAAAACCAAACTATAATGCTCGTGACAATGTGTGTGCGTAGTTGTGTACAAGTTGATTTTCAAGATTCTATGTGAACAATAGGCTTTTATCAATATAATTACCGGGATATTTATTCATATTTTTACTAGAGCCAATTTCGAGCACCTCTAGTAAAGCAAGAAATTTCTCCTTTTAATTAATTAATTTTTTTTTTGTCGACTAGAGCCAATTTTGGGCACCTCTAGCGATATCTTTAATGTGCAATTACTAGAGCCAGTTTCGGGCACCTCTGGCAAGAAATTAAATTTTAATTTTAATTTACCCAAATTTTAAGCAGCCTAAGTTCACTAAGTTTCTTTCAATCAACAAGCCACAACCGCGTAAAAATTTCAGCATCATAGTAAAATTCTAAGTTCTTTTCATGCAATCCTAAAATTTAAAGGTTCTTTCAATTAAGTGCAGTGGCAAAAATTCATCATTGGATATTCAACAAGTTCAAGAAATTAAATCCAATCAAAGGCATGGCAAGTAACATATGCAACCTATATGCTATTACTAAAGATGAATGCAACTAAAAATGAAATTAACTAGAAACAAATACCCCCCAAACTAGAGAGAAGCATTGTCCTCAATGCATGCAAAAATTAAAATAAAAGGCAAATGAGTTAGTTAGAAAGGTTGTCACCTTGAATGATGATTTTCCTTCAAGTCGTGTGCTTGATTATGTTGCCAATTTGTTATGGTTGAGTACGTATGGCTAGTGTTGCCTCTTGAACTTCATCGCGTGCTTCACTTTCTTCATCGGTCTGTTTTAGCATGTGCATCAGTTGCTGAGGCATCCTCAGTTTCTAGGGCAAGTAAGTTAATTGTCGGGCCTCCATTTGCTCTAATTGGATGGATAGGGGGTGGAGCGTCTCTTGTTTGGGTATCAGGACTTGCCGAGGCAATTTTGGTTGCCCGGGTAAGTTTCATTGTTGGGCTTTCTTTGGCACTTCTCGTTCCTCAGCCGGTGAGGAATTGGCTCGATGTTCTCACACATGGTGATTGTGGTTGTGGAATCTGTAACATCCTCCAAATCAAAGGAAGATTAGGCATTCAATTGGTGATGAAATACAAACAGTTAAAGGAGATGACTTAAATAAGCATTCATCCAAGATTAGATACTTCTTTGAAAGATAAGCATACAATCGGCAAAAGAACAAGAAACACATAATTTAGAGATATATCATACTAAGATACTAAGGAACAATTAATATAACTAAGTGAATATAAGCTTATCTCAAGTTAAATAACCCTTAAAATTTATACTACGCAAGGTGTCCCCTAATTAAGGAAAAACAAACGAACTTGCTTGCCTAACAAGAAATCATTCAAATGAAAGATTCAAGGTCTCAAAATCGAAAGAAAACACCTAACAAGACACCAACATGTTCTAACACAACAATTCGGCTAAGGTTAAGGGTAAAATTGTTAGAAATTTATGGAAATTATAGATGATCGGTCTACCAGTCTTCGAGTTATTAGAAATGTACCTAATCTTTTATACATTAGAAGATACTAATGATCGGAGTAATTAAGCCTTCCTAACAGATATATTCGTACAATGATTATTTCAATGCTCAAACCATACTTACGCTAAGGCCTAATATGCATACTATTCATTCATAGCCAATTTCACCAATAATTCCACCAAGTCAATCAAGCAATTGCATTACAAGCACAAACATATATATATATAGAATTTAAGGACCTTTACATGCCTTCTCCAAAGTTCCAAAATATCAAACTAGTATTTACATTCTAGTGCCACCCTTCCTAGGAGTCTAATATAATACACAAAACATACTTTCTAAGGTTTAATTGTGACTTGCGCGGCTTCCCAAGATGGTCTAAGACTCTTCTTTTCCTAAAAGGGAGTCAAGGTGAGTGTTAGAACTTTCAATCTTAACATAGTAGTAAACTATAAGAGTATGAACCAATCACTAGATTTTAAAGCTATATTTGTAGCCATTCGAATAAGTCAAGATCATCAAATTCAACATCAATCCCTACAAGGTCACTTGGCTAAAAAGAAAGAAACAATACTATCATCTCTTATTTTACAAGAGATTGAATTGTTATATATCTCTACAAGGAGCACTCAATTGTCTATCATACGATCAAGTGACATATATGTAATTTGTCATACCATGATACTTTTAAAGATAAACAGACAAAGGTTGTTTCGAGGCCTTGATTAAGTACCTACCTAGGAACAATCTTCATACGAAGAAATTAACAAGCAATGGTACATTCTTACCATTGGAATTTCCATGAAATTATATATATATATATTCAAGGGTACCGTGGTACCACCGAGGGACCATAGTCCATTAACAAGCTGAGCTCAAGTGTTTTTGGCATGCCAAACAAGCTAGGTCTATGTACTAATCAAGGCTTCCAATATAGTTTTGATTTAATTGATTAATGCCATTCAATTAACAATGTTCAACGGACTAGATAGATGACAAAACAGACCAATCTATTCACACAATTGTTCAATTCCATTAATTGGTTTATAACTTACCTCGGCATGCTTACATTACCAAATTTCCAACAAGCACTAGCAACTTAGGCACTTATGCCTCAATTGACAATCGTTTCAATATAATTATACAGCAAGCATTTAGTTAATCAAAATACTGATTGCACTCACAGTTTTCTTCCAAGCTAAAATTATCCTTGAATCGACACTCCTTTTTGTTTATTGTCGACTTGATCACTTAAAGCTTTCCTTCCATCAATCTCTTCAGGGTCTAAATCAAATGTACATATAATTACATTAGACAACAGCGGAACAGTCCCTAATCTTTTTATAATTCATTTCCTAATTCCCAATTAACTTAGCAATTCACACAAATCAAAGGTTCTCACAATACATAGACAATTTGGACATTATTAGCGTAATTATGTTAATTTAACAGCCTTGGATCCTTCCTAAACATATTTAACATAGTTTTAACTCATCACCCTTCTCTTACAACATGCATGACGCTATGCAATACATTTTTGATCTAATACTTAGACTCTAACAATCCCAATTTCATTGCTAAAACAGGGCAGTCCCAGCTCTAGTTAAATTATACATTTCCAAGTTCAATTTAATCATTTACAAGTTACTAAACATGCATGTGTATTTTGTTTACCACCTACATCAATCGGGTCATCAATCCAATTCCAATTATACAATTAAAGTAACAAATTTTAATCAGATACTTCCTAGAGATGCAATTCAATTCATTCAAACGGTTTGCAACAAGTAGGTGACCACAATTTCATGTTTTGGCCAATCGAACTCTAAAATTTCAATAACATCCTCCCAAGTATCTTCTAACCTCACAATTCGAATGAAACCAATCATGCTATAAACTAAACTACTCAATTTGAAATATTCATTTGTTGAAACATGTCTTATTTGAATATTCAATCATCAAAACCTTCACAAATGCAAAATTTCAAACCATCATCTATCAACAAGACGATTTGTAACTACTTAACAACCAAATCAAAAATTCTTGAGGAGAATGACATCACTTACCTTCTCTACAATTGCAAGACAAGATCGAATGACTCTAATCCACCCTTCAAGAACCGGTCCTTGTTATAAGTAAAGTTCTCTCTTCCTAATTCTCCCTTTCAGTCAAGTTTCGGTGAACAAGAATGAAGAAGAAAGCCATTATTTGTTTGTTCCCCATCATCTGATTCCATCAAGCGGAGGGAGACATGTGGATTGTCCACAATGTCTTTAAAAGTTGGAATGCAATCCTCTAGTTTTCAATCTTAAATTTTTAGTCCAATTACAATTGAGTCTTTAGACTCTTCATTCTTCGATTTAGACCCCTAATCCTTTATTCTATTAAGTTAAATCTCCCAATTTTATTTACAAATCAAATTAAAACAATACATTCTTCTAAGCAATGATATGGGATGTCACAATTCTCTCCCCCTTAAGAAAATTTATTCCCGAATTTACTTAAAGTAAACAAGTGAGGATATTGCTTTCTCATGGTTGATTCTGATTCCCATGTGGCTTCTTGAATACCATGATTTCTCCAGAGGACTTTAACAAGAGATATAGGTTTTTTTCGAAGCCTTGTATTCTCTTGGTCAATGATTTGAATAGGCTCTTCCTCATACGTCATATTGGGATTCGATTTTACTTCGTCAGGTTCGAGAACATGAGATGGATCAGACCGGTAACTACGCAGCATTGACACATGAAACACATTGTGTATTTTGTTGAATTCTTCGGGTAAAGCCAAACGATAAGCAATAGGGCCTATCTTTTCTATTATTTTGAATGGCCCAATAAAACGGGGACTAAGTTTTCCCTTTTTCCCAAATCTGAATACCTTGTTCCACGGTGATACTTTAAGAAATACTCTGTCTCCCACCTGATATTGGATGTCCTTTCTTTTACGATCAGCGTAAGCTTTTTGCCGATCAAAAGCTTCGTTTAATCGGTTGCAAATAATTTGTATTTGTTCTTCTGTTTCACGAAGTAGTTTTGGTCCCAAAGCTTTGTCCTCTCCCAATTCTGACCAACACAGGGGTGTTCTGCATTTTCTCCCGTAAAGAGCTTCAAAGAGTTCCATTCTAATAGAAGATTGGTGACTATTATTGTAGGAGAATTCGGCTAAGGGCAAAATTTTCTCCCAGTTTTGGCCAAAATCAAGAATGCAAGCTCTAAGCATGTCTTCTAGAACATGAATGATTCTCTTAGACTGGCCATCTATTTGGGGGTGAAAGGTTGTACTGAGATTAACCTTAGACCCAAGAGCTTTCTGAAATGACTTCCAAAATTTAGAAGTAAATCTGGGATCCCAGTCTGAAATGATAGAAACAGGAATTCCATGAAGCCTTATTATTTCTCAGATGTATAACTCTGCTAATTGCTCCAAACTCATGCTCATTTGAATAGGGAGGAAGTGGGCTGTATTGAGAACCTATCTACGATCACCCATATGGCATCATTCTTCTTTGGAGACATAGGTAATCCACTAACAAAATCCATTGTAATTTGTTCCCATTTCCATTGAGGTATCTCAATAGGTTGCAATAAACCCGAAGGGACTTGGTGCTCCACTTTCACTTTCTGACATACTAAACAAGACACAATATCTGTAATTGCATATTTCATTCCTGACCACCAGTACAAGTCTTTGAGGTCTTTATACATTTTCACTGATCCCGGATGTATCGAGAAAGGCTATTGTGGGCTTCTTGTAAAATTTCTCTTCTCAAAGTAGGATCATTGGGGATACATACTATATTCTGAAAGTAGAGTAATCCATCTTCTCTTAGAGAAAATTCGAACTCGGTATTATCCGTGAATTTGAGTTGAACTTTTTGTAATTCAGGATCCGATCGTTGGAGTAATCGAATTCTAGATACAAGATCTGATTGAATTCGAATGGTGACTATAGAACCTTGCTTTTTGGACACTCGAAAGTGGGCATTTATAGAGTTGGATGCTACAAAATGGTGAAACAAATTTTAGACATAGATCAATTCAATATTTCTATTATATTGAAGGAAAAGAAGTAGTTTGTTTGATAATTACCTCCAGGATGTTGTCGATTGAGTGCATCAGCCACAACATTGGCTTTGCCAGGGTGATAGTCTATGACCAAATCATAGTCTATTAGCAACTTGATCCATCTTCGTTGTCGAAGATTGAGCTCTTTTTGAGTTAGGAAGTATTTCAAACTTTTATGATCAGTAAACAAATGACATTTTTCTCTGTATAAATAGTGCCTCCATAATTTCAAGGCAAAAATTACCGTAACTAACTCAAGATTGTGCGTTGGATAATTAAGCTCGTGAGATTTCAATTGTCGGGAAGCATAGGCTATCACCTTGTTTTCTTGAATTAGAACACAACCTAAACCCAAGTGGGATGCATCGCTAAATACTGTAAAATCTTTCTTCGATTCTAGCTGAGTTAAAACTGGAGCTCGAGTAAGTACTTCTTTCAATTGGTCGAAACTTCTTTATTGATCTTCTGACCAAACAAACAATGTTTCCTTACAAAGTAATTTGGTCAAAGGGGCGGCTAGAATAGAAAAGCCTTTCACAAATCTTCGATAATAACCTACTAAGCCAATGAAACTTCGAACTTCACCAACATTCCTAGGATTCCTCTAATCAATTATCGATTGAATCTTTTTTGGGTCAACTTTAATTCGGCAACAGAAATTACATGCCCGAGAAAGGATACTTTGGGTAACCAAAACTCGCATTTCGTTAACTTGGCAAAAAGTTTATTCTCCCTGAGAGTTTGTAGGACTATTTTAAGATGTCTCGAATGCTCCGATTTATCCTTTGAATAGATAAGGATGTCATCGATAAAAACTACGACAAACTTGTCCAGATAAGGTTTAAAGACCCGATTCATGAGGTCCATAAATGCAGCGGGGGCATTTGTCAAGCCAAAAGGCATTACGAGGAACTCGTAATGGCCGTATCGAGTCTGGAAAGCAGTCTTGGGTATATTGGATTCCTTAACCTTCATTTGATAATATCCCGATCTCAAATCGATCTTAGAAAACATGAATGCGCCTTTCAACTAATCGAACAAGTCTTCTATCCTGGGAAGAGGATACTTGTTCTTGATTGTAATTTGGTTGAGTTGCCGGTAATCTGTGTGCAGTCTCATAGAACCATCCTTCTTTTTAACAAAGAGTACTGGAGCACCCCACGAGGATGAACTGGGTTGAATAAACCCCTTGTCTTGCATTTCTTCCAACTGCTTCTGAAGTTCCTTCAACTCAATCGGAGCCATCCTATAAGGAGTGATGGATGTAGGATTGGTTCCAGGTTGAATCTCGATTTTGAATTTCACCTCTCTAGTTGGGGGCAATCCTGGAAGTTCCTCAAGAAAAACATCAGCAAATTCAGATACAGTTGGTATTGAGTTGATATCAAGTTCGAATTTAGTAGTACCAAGCATAGAAGTGATTAAAGGGTTCGGTTCTTTGGTTTTTGAATGAACAAGGAGTATTGATTCCTTTCCTAAGCCCCTATGGTAAAGTTTCCTCTTTTGACAATCAACCCAGGCTCTATTTTTTCCTAACCAGTCTAGCCCTAAGATCAGATCAAATTCACAATAAGGTAAGACATACAGATCAATTGAAAAGGGAATATTTTGTATATAAAGAGAGCAATTTTTACACATGATATTTAAGGTCATATTGCCTCCTATGGGATTTGAGACCTCATGCCCTTGATCAACAAATTCAGATTTCAAGTTGAGTCTTTCAAGTAAGGGAAAACAAATGAATGAATGTGTAGATCCCGGGTCCACTAAAGCATAAACAAAATGATTATTGAGTTCGATTGTACCTGTGAAAACATCAGGTGTATCTTCATCATCACGGCCTTTGATGTGATAAACCCGAGTAGGGGCTCGAGATTCATGGTGTGTGGAGATAGGAGCTTGCCCTCGATTCTTTCTCGAATTTCTTGAGTATGCTTGTTTCGATCTTTTACCCTTCGGTGATGGAGTAGGTATAGGATTGGAAGCTACCCTGACTCAAGGCTTGTTCCCCAATTGAGGGCAGTCTCTCACAAAGTGGTCTAAACCTCCACATTGATAACAAGCATTGGACTTCTTCCTACAAGAGCCCGAATGAAAATTCTGACAATGTTGGCAAAGACAAGATTGAGATTCTCTAGCCGAGTTTCTCGAGCTATCCACAGATATGGCCGGGGTTAAATTCTTGCCCATATATTGTGGCTTTGGTATCAAATTCCCTTTTGGGGAAGGAGTTTGATTAGAAGAATTTCCTCCGTGGCCTTTGGATTTCTTAGATGACCAAAAGGTTCTATTTTCATTTCTCGGTCTCTTGTCTTTTCTGGAATAATTATCCCTTCGCTTGTCATCAGCTTTCATCTTAGCTTCTGTAGCGATTACCCGATTCACCAAATCTTGGAAGTTGGTAATTCTAGGAGCCGTAAACATGGGACTCAATTCATCATTTAACCCCTCGATAAACATTCTACACTTATCCTCTTCTTTCCTGATATACTCTGACCCTTATTTGCAATACTTACAAAAATCACTAACATATTGCTCAATTGACCTCCCCCTTACTTCAAATACAAGAAACATCTTCTCCTTTCGGCTAGGTATTGCTCACTAACATACTTCTTTCGAAACTCTTTCAAGAAGAAATCCCATGTTACTGCCTCCTTCGAAACTGTAAGAGTCATAGTCTCCCACCAACACAAAGCTTCATCGGCTAACAAAGCTTCCGTACATTCTAATTTGTGTTCATCTGAACACATGAGTTGTTTGGTTAGAATCCTGACGGTAGTTTCTAACCAATACACAGCCGCTTCGGGGTTTTCCTCATCTAATCCTGCAAAGGTGTAGGCTCGATGTTGAGCCAATTTATCAATTGGAGCCCTGGTTTGAGTTACTACAGGTACATGAGGGTCACTTTGTTCCATATTAGTAACCAATTGATTGAATATTTCAGTCATGCTGAGAAGACATTCTTTTTGGATTTGATTTATTTGGGGGGACTCAGGCAGTGGTTGTGCAGCCTTCAAGGGATCTGATTGATCTTGATTCAATCTAACATTTCCTCCTTCGTTGGAGGAACCAGCCGGGCTATTTCCATCACAAGCCAGATGTGTTTTAGACATCTAAAATAAACATTTAAGGGAGGCTTAATCGAACAAAGTCACAAGCATACATAGTATTTAACTCTTAGGTGGCACAACCTATATTGATTTAGTCTAAGGATCGACTAAACCTTAGCTCTAATACCAAATTGTAACATCCTCCAAATCTAAGGAAGATCAGGCATTCAATTGGTGAAGAAATAAAAATAGTTAAAGGAGATGACTCAAATAAGCATTCATCCAAGATTAGATACTTCATTGAAAGATAAGCATACAATCGGTAAAAGAACAAGAAACACATAATTTAGAGACATGTCATACTAAGATACCAAGGAACAATTAATATAACCAAGCGAATATAAGCTTATCTCAAGTTAAATAACCCCTAAAATTTATACTACGCAAGGTGTCCCCTAATTAAGGAAAAACAAACGAACTTGCTTGCCTAACAAGAAATCATTCAAATTAAAGATTAAAGGTCCCAAAATCGAAAGGAAACACCTAACAAGACACCAACATGTTCTAACACAACAATTCGGCTAAGATTAAGGGTGAAATTGTTAGAAATTTATGGAAATCATAGATGATCGGTCTACCAGTCTTCGAGTTATTAGAAATGTACCTAATCTTTTATACATTAGAAGATAACTAATGATCGTAGTAATTAAGCCTTCCTAACAGATATATTTGTACAATGATTATTTCAATGCTCAAACCATCTTACGCTAAGGCCTAATATGCATACTATTCATTCATAGCCAATTTCACCAATAATTCCACCAAGTCAATAAAGCAATTGCATCACAAGCACAAACATATATATATATATATAATTTAAGGACCTTTACATGCCTTCTCCAAAGTTCCAAAATATCAAACTACTATTTACATTCTAGTGCCACCCTTCCTAGGAGTCCAATATAATACACAAAACATACTTTATAAGGTTTACTTGTGACTTGCGCGGCTCCCCAAGATGGTCTAAGACTCTTCTTTTCCTGAAAGGGAGTCAAGGTGAGTGTTAGAACTTTCAATCTAGACATAGTTGTAAAATATATGAGTATGAACCAATCACTAGATTTTAAATCTATATTTGTAGCCATTCGAATAAATCAAGATCATCAAATTCAACATCAATCCCTACAAGGTCACTTGGCTAAAAAGAAAGAAACAATATTATCATCTCTTATTTTACAAGAGATCGAATTGTTATATATCTCTACAAGGAGCACTCAATTATCTATCATACAATCAAGTGACATATATGTAATTTGCCATACCATGATACTGTTAAAGATAAACAAACAAAGGTTGTTTCGAGGCCTTGATTAAGTACCTACCTAGGAACAATCTTCATACGAAGAAATTAACAAGCAATGGTAAATTCTTACCATTGGAATTTTCTATGGAATTATATATATATATATATTCAAGTGTACCGTGGTACCACCGAGGGACCGTAGTCCATTAACAAGCTAAGCTCAGGAGTTTTTGGCATGCCAAACAAGCTAGGTCTATGTACTAATCAAGGCTTCCAATACAATTTCGATTTAATTGATTAATGCCATTCAATTAACAATGTTCAACGAACTATATAGACGACAAAAGAGACCAATCTATTCACACAATTGTTCAATTCCATTAATTGGTTTATAACTTAACTTGGCATGCTTACCTTACCAAATTTCCAACAAGCACCAGCAACTTAGGCACTTATGCCTCAATTGACAATCGTTTCATTATAATTATACAGTAAGCATTTAGTTAATTGAAATACTGATTACACTCACAATTTTCTTCCAAGCTAAAATTATCCTTGAATCGACACTCATTTTTGTCTATTGTTGACTTGATCACTTAAAGCTTTCCTTCCATCAATCTCTTCAGGATCTAAATCAAATGTATTAGACAAATCAAAGGTTCTCACAATACATAGACAATTTGGACATTATTAGCGTTATTACTTTAATTTAACAGCCTTGGATCCTTCCTAAACATATTTAACATAGTTTTAACTCATCACCCTCCTCTTACAACATTCATGACCCTATGTAATACATTTTTGATCTAATACTTAGACTCTAACAATCCCGATTTTATTGCTAAAATAGGGTAGTCCTAGCTCTAGTTAAATTATACATTTCCAAGTTTGATTTAATCATTTACAAGTTACTAAACATGCATGTGTATTTTGTTTACCACCTACATCAATCGGGTCATCAATCCAATTCCAATTAGACAATTAAAGTAACAAATTTTAATCAGATACTTCCTAGGGACGCAATTCAATTCATTCAAATGGTTTACAACAAGTAGGTGATCACAATTTCATGTTTTGGCCAATCGAACTCTAAAATTTCAAGAACATCCTCCCAAGTATCTTCTAACTTCACAATTCGAATGACACCAATCTTGTTATAAACTAAACTACTCAATTTGAAAGATGCATTTGTTGAAACGTGTCTTATTTGAACATTCAATCACCAAAACCTTCACAAATGTAGAATTTCGAACCATCATCTATCAACAAGACAATTCGTAGCTACTTAACAACCAAATCAGAAATTCTTGAGGAGAAGGACATCACTTACCTTCTCTACAATTGCAAGACAAGATTGAATGACTCTAATCCACCCTTCAAGAACCGATCATTGTTATAAGTAAATTTCTCTCTTCCTAATTCTCCCTTTCACTCAAGTTTCGGTGAACAAGAATGAAGAAGAAAGCCATTATTTGTTTGTTCCCCATCATCTGATTCCATCAAGGGGAGGGAGACATGTGGATTATCCACAATGTATTTAAAAGTTGGCATGCAATCCTCTAGTTTTCAATCTTACATTTTTAGTCCAATTACAATTGAGTCTTTAGACTCTTCATTCTTCAATTTAGACCCCTAATCCTTTGTTCTATTAAGTTAAATCTCCCAATTTTATTTACAAATCAAATTAAAACAATACATTCTTCTAAGCCATGATATGATATGTCACGAAATCAAAAACAATGAAAAAAGAATATGTGGAAAGATAAAGATAAAAATTAAACTAAAAACTTACTTTTATCGTAAAAATAAATCCAAAAATAAAATAAGTCTAAAATTAAAAATAAAGCTAAAAATAAATAAGAAATACTAAAGGAGAGCATGATCATGCTTCTCATAAAGCAACTACTTCCTTGTCGCGCTCAACATGGTTGTCGGCATAGTGCTTTAATCTTTGTCTATTAACTTTGAACTCATGTCAGTCAATTGTGGACTTGATTATCACAGCACCATGGGAGAAATGTTTTACAACTTCGAAGGGCCCGAACCATCTCAATCTCAATTTTCCTGGGAAGAGTTTCAACCGAGAATTGAAGAGAATAACTAATTGCCAGGGTAAAAATTGCCGCAGCAATAGCTTCTTATCATTCCAACGCTTCGTTTTCTCCTTGTAGATTCTTGTGTTATCATAAGCTAAGGCACGAAATTCTTCAATTTCGTTAAGGCCCAGTAATAACTTTTTCCCAGCACTTTCCCAAACCATGTTGACAGTTTTGATTGCCCAATAAGCCTTGTGTTCGATCTCTACCGGAAGGTGACAAGTCTTGCCATAGACAAGTCTGTAAGGTGACATGCCTAAAGGCGTCTTGAATGCTGTTCGATAGGCCCATAGTGTTTCATCAATTCTTTCCGACCAATTCTTTCAAGAAGGATTGACAACTTTTTCAAGGAAAACCTTCAATTCACGATTGGAAATTTCGGCTTGCCCGTTTGTCTATGGATGATATTCCGTGGCAATTTTGTGTGTCACTCCAGCATTTTGACAATTAGCCTATTGTCAAAGTGTGTGCCACCATCGCTAATAATTGCCCTTGGTGTTCCAAATTATGTGAATATGTTTTTCTGCAAGAATTTCTGCACAGTCTTGGAATTGTGCTGGGACCTGCAGCTGCCTCTACCCATTTAGACACATAGTCCACGGGAAGTAAGATATACAAATTGCCGAATGAGGATGGGAGTAGCTGCCTCTACCCATTTAGACATATAGTCCACGGCAAGTAAGATATACAAATTGCCGAATGAGGATGGGAAGGGTCCCATGAAATTGATCCCCCATACATCAAACAACTCAACCTCAAGGATATTCTGCAGTGGCATCTCGTGTCGGCGTGAAATATTCCCTGTTCGCTCACATCGATCACACCTTTTGTAGAATTCTTGAGCATCTTTGTAAAGAGTGGGCCAATACAAACCAGATTGTAAGACTTTGGTTGCAGTGTGAGTTCCTCCAAAATGGCCTCCATAGGGTGAGGAATGGCATTGTCGAAGTACAATGTCCTACTCCTCCTCGGGAACACGTCATCTTATCACCTGATCTGCATATTGTTTAAACAAAAGAGGCTCGTCCCAATAGTAATGATTAGCATCATGTTGGAACCTCTTCTTTCCTTGGTGAGTAAGGTTGTAAGGCAAAATACCACTAACCAAGAAATTAACCAAATCAGCATACTAGGGAGTTAGCGAGGCAACTAACAATTGTTCATCTGGGAATGTGTCATGGATCTCCAAAGAGTGGATCTTCATCGCCATTTTCCAACCTTGATAAGTGATCGACAACTTGGTTTTCTGTTCCTTTCCTATCCTTAATTTCAATGTCAAACTCTTGTAAAAGTAAAATCCAACGAATCCAACGAGATTTGGCATCTTTCTTAGCGAAAAGGTACTTAATTGTCGAGTGTTCAATATGAACAATTACCTTAGTACCAATCAGTTAAGAACAAAACTTATCAAATGCAAAAATTGTTGCTAGTACTTCTTTCTCTATTGTGGTGTAATTTGATTGTGCACCGTTTACAGTTTTACCAGCATAGTAAATCACATGAAAAGTCTTACCTGTGCGCTGCCCTAGAACGGCTCCTTCCGCAAAATCACTTGCGTCACACATGAGTTTAAAAGGTAAGGTCCAATCGGGCGGAACGACAATGGATACTGAGGCAAGTTGCTTCTTCAAGGCTTCAAATGCCTGGATGCATGAGTCATCAAAATTAAAGGCTTTGTCTTATTCAAGCAAGTTACACAAAGGTTTAGAGATTTTAGAAAAATTGTAAATAAACCTTCTGTAAAATCCTACATGTCAGAGGAAGCTTCGTATTCCTTTGACCAAATTTGGTGGTTGTAATTTTTCGATCACTTTCACCTTGGCTCTGTCGACTTTAATTCCTTCAAAGGAGATATTGTGACCGAGCACTATGCCTTCATCTACCATAAAGTGGCACTTCTCCCAATTGAGCACTAAATTAGATTCTTCACATCGTGTTAGCACTCTCTCCAAATTGTCGAGGCAATTATCGAAGTTGTCTCTGAATACTAAAAAATCATCCATAAAGATTTCAAGGAAATCTTCCACCATATTAGAAAAAATTGCCATCATACATATCTAGAAAGTTGCCGGAGCATTGCATAATCCAAACGGCATCCTTCAAAACGTATAGGTACCATACAGGCATGTGAAGGTGGTCTTTGCCTGATCATCTGGTGCTATAGCAACTTGGTTATAACCTGAGTAACCATCAAGAAAACAATAAAAAGATTTACCTGCAAGTCGGTCAAGCATTTGGTCAATAAATGGCAAAGGAAATTGATCTTTCCTATTTTGTTGCTTACCACGGTTATACCTCTCTTTTTCAGTATACATTGTATCGGGCTTACCATGTACTATTAGAGATAGGATATATGATACCGGCATCAAGCCATTTGATGATTTCTTTCCTCACGGCTTCTTTCATAGCAGGGTTAAGCCTTCTTTGTGCCTCAATTGTCAGTTTATGATCCTTCTCTAATAGAATTTTGTGCATACACACTACCGGGCTAATTCCTTTCATGTCGGCAATTGTCCATCCTATTACTTTTTTGTGCAATGCCAACAAGTCGATCAACCACTTTTCCTGTTCAGGCTGTAACTTAGAAGAAATTACCACAGGCAAATTGTTATCTTTTCCCAAATAAGCATATTTCAATTGCTCTAGAAATGGTTTCAATTCAAGAATGGGAGGTTTCTCAATAGAAGGTATTTCGGTCTTACCTTTCTTACCGGAGTAGTCCAATGGTTCAAAATACTTACCTGGACGACTTGCTATCCAATTGGCTTCATTCTGCTCTTCATCGTCCGGCTCTTCAAGTTCCTCAGGTTTGGCAATACAATTGCTGAGGCAATTGTTAAGGCAATCTTCCTCCACATCGAAATTGAATTCAGTTGTGGCTCGGATGACTTGGCACTCTTCTGGATCGTCGGCATGCTTAAGGGTTTGGAAAACATTAAGCTTCACTTGCTGGTCGTTTAACCTCATGGTGAGTTCTCCTTTCTCAACATCGATCAAGGTCCTTCCCGTTGCTAAAAGTGGTCTCCCAAGAATAATGGGTGCGAACTCATCTGCTTCACAATCTAGAACAATAAAATCAGCGGGAAAAATAAATTTATCAACTCTTACCAGGATATCCTCGATTTTTCCCTCTGGATGCACATAGGATATGTTCGCAAGTTGTAGCATCACTGTTGTTGGTCTTGCCTTCCCTATTCTTAATTTCAAGAAAACTGATTTGGGCATCAAACTTATGATCGCACAATGCCTTCCCGACATACTAATTTCTGATTGAACATGGTATAGTGAAACTTCCAGGATCTTTAAGTTTAGCTGGCATCCGGTTGTGCAACATGGCCATGCATCCTTCTATCACAGCAACGGTTTCAAACTCTCCTAGCCTTGTTCGCTTAGAGATGATGTCTTTAAGGAACTTAGCATAGTTCAGCATTTGCTCTATTGCTTCTACCAACGGCAAATTGATGTGGACTTGTTTCAAGATGTCAAGGAACTTCTTGAACTGGTACTCTTGCTTTTACCGTTTCAACCTCTGTGGGAATGGTGGTGGAAGTCATATGTCTTCAATCTTTTCATTGGTTTGGAACTTGATGGAAGGAGTTGCTGAGGCATCAGGACTTGTCGAAGCATGTGCAGTTGCCGAGGCATGTGGAATTGCCATGGCATTCTCTGACTCATCAGTTTTTACAGAAGTTTTGTTGCTGGACTCGTCTTTTTGGACAAGGGGTTGCTCCTTTGGTTGAGTGAGCTTGGGTTTCCTTAAGTTATCGGCTACTCCGAATGGTGATTACTTTGCACTGACCGTGGTTTGCTCCTTTTGTGACTTCAGTATCGCTGGGTAAACCGCCCATTGGTCTTGTGTTCAAGTTCTGAGCAAATTGCCCGACTTGTGTCTCCAATGACTTTAGAGCCGCCTCTTAGTTTTGCAATCTCATCTCAGTCATGTTGATAAAGGCATCAGTCCTTTTTATGAAATTACTATTCTCAGCCATATAAGATTCAGTTTTTAACATGAAACCGTTGAGAGAATTTTCTAAAGAACTGGACGGTGTCAATTATTACTGCGACATCTATTGTTGTGGCATCTGTTGCCGTGGCAAGTTCTGTTGAAATCATGTTGCTTGTGCATTCTGACTGCTCTGGTTGAGGACATTGTTGGGATTACTCCATGAGAAATTGGGGTGCTTCCTCCAAGCTAGATTGTAAGTGTTGGACATCACATTGTTGTTCCGGTTGTAGTTTCCAACATAAAAACTAGATTCTGGGTTCTGCGAACAATCAGAAGAATCGTGGTTACCATTACATAAATTACAAATTGAATTTACTACCTTGATCTTCTGTGTGCTGCTAGGTCGCTGCATGTTCTTAACCATATTGGTTAAAGCGGCCAATTGTGCAGAAATAGATCCTGATGAATCAAGCTCATTTATCGTGGCATTGCGTCTGACTATTCCCCTTTGGGTGGTTGGGAACTGATAATCGTTCTTGGCAAGACGATTTAGGATCTCTATCGCTTCCTTAGGTGACTTGTCAAGGAGTATGCCATTTGCCGAGGCATCTAGCATCATCCTTGTCGGTGTGTTCACTGAGTTGTAGAACATCATCACTTGCGTCCACAGTGGGAATACGTGTATGGGGCATTTGTGTAAAAGCTCTCTATATCGCTCCCAAGCCTCGTACATGGATTCATCATCTGTCTGCCGAAAAGAAGTAATATCATTACGCAACTTATTAGTCATATTTGTATAACTAAATGTAGCAATAAATCACGACACAAATCCATCCAAAATCCTATAGATCTGGATGGAATACTATTCAGCCACGTTTTTGCCTTATCCCTCAGTGAATAAGGAAATAATTTCAGCCTTAGAATATCTTCATAGACTCCTTGTAGCTTGAATGAATTGCAAATCTCCAGGAATGATTTGAGATGTTGTCTAGCATCTTCAGTTGTCGAGCCACCAAATTGACCAATTGTGTTGATCATGTTGAACATCACAGGTTTTAATTCAAAGTGGGTGGCTTCTATCTCGGGTGCGACAACTCTTAGATTGAGACTGTTGAGATCATCCTTTAAGTAGTCTCGGATAGGTCTATTCCGAACAGGTTGTACGACTGGATCTCCTCCTCCTCTTGCTACGGTATTCTAGTTACCATTGGCATTCAGATTGTTGATTGGGTTATCTTGTTGTTCTGCCATTGCTGCTAGTTGTTCTCGTCTTCTTCTATGAAGAACTCATTCTATCTCGGGTTCAAATGGGTAGTCTTGTGCTGTAGGTCTCTCCCTGGCCATACACAGATGCAAAACCAAAGTTGTAAGTACCTTGAAACCAATTAGAAATAAAATTAAAACAAAAAGAAACAAAGGTGCAAGATATTAAAAACAAAGTTGCTATTTCCAATCCCCGGCAACGACGCCAAAAACATGTTGCGCGTATTAAGTGCTTCGCAATTGGTACAAGTGTACACGTCGTAAGTTATAGTATAGTATAGATATCGTCTCCACAGGGATTGGTGCTACTTCAGGAATCTAACTTCTCGTACTTGTAAAAAAAACACAATTAATAATAGGAGTTGATTTAACGAGTAAAGTAAAAGAGTAATTAAACTAAAAAGAAGATGTAATCGAATAAAAGAGAGTGAAACGGGTTATCGTGAGTCGTAGTGTGATAATTGAATGGTTCATCGTGGTAATTGAGTGCTAGAGTAGCTCAATTGCTTCAACAATTGAATCCAGTCAGATTTCCTGAGCAACTCTGCGATTGCCTGGGCAAGTCTGCGATTATCTGGGCAATTAGGATTGGAGCGATTGCCTGGGCAATTGAGCGACAACCTTCAAAGCTTGGAGAAACTTTCTTCAATGGTTTCCCATTACCCTAACTCAAAACACTGTTAATTGTGCATGCCTTGATAATACATCCCTGCGTGAACCAAGGGTGGACAACAACCTATCTTGCGCTCCTTTTAGCAGTTGAAATTCGCAATTTATCCCTAAGTTGAATTAGTCTTCACCACTAATTGATTGATTAAAGACCATGCTCATTCGTTTATTGAATCTAACTCTCCCGATATTAGATAAATGGATGTATTCACGAGTTCCTCTCCCAATTCACTCGCAAAATTTAAGAACCAAGAATGAACAAACTTTAAAGTAAAATTGCAAACTCAATACCTAAACAAATCCAATTGTTTTCACAACCACAAAAACACAATAACCCAAGCCAAATAAGTTTAGTTCATGGCTGTGCACAAAATAAACTCAAGAATAAAACCCCTAAACATGAAATGAATAAAAACAAAGAAGGAAAAGTAAGAAGATGTCGAGCAGCCCCCTTTGTCGAATTCTCTCCCAATCGCACATCCCGTGAAATAGGCGGCTAGGTCTTCTATTTATAGAAGCTGGCTAGGTCAAAGTCTTTCTTGATTAGGAAGTTAAGTTGGAATTAAATAGAATAAAAGAAATAGATTTCTTTTATTATATATTAATTCCTCCAAAAACTTTTCCTAAAACTCTTGGAATTTAATCTCCCTTTGATCTCCAAGAACTCCTCATAAATCTGAATTTAAATCTTCATTAAATACTTACTGCATGGAAATCCAAATCTTTGGTATTTATCTCTTTCTTTTCGTGCTTATCCCTAATGAGGTGGATTTGTCCCGACATGCCTCAGCAATCTGCTCAGCATGGCATTTAGAAGACAGCTTTGATTGCCTTGGCAGACTCTTCAGTTTGGCATTTGGAAAGCAGCTTCGATTACCTTGGCAGGTCCTTCAGTTTCCTTCCTTAGTTGCTATGGCAATCTCCTACTTGCTTGGGCAATTTGATCCTGCACACACAAAAACACACACCAGCAGTACCTTTTTTCCACAAAATGAATTAAATTGTGAAATCAAGCTTGACGTTGAAGGAAATCATGAAAACATGCATCAATGCCTAATAATGCAACTAAAGTGAGCCTAATTCTAATAATATTATGAGTAAAAAGGGTTATAAAAATAGTACTTTTGAACACTGAACATGTGTATTTCAACTCCTAGATGTATACCCTCAAACTTAAAGATTGCATTGTCCCCTATGCAAAAGAAAATAGAGTGCAATGACAGAATGTGGTCACAAAGATGAACGCAATGATATTATAACTAAATGAAATTACAATGACATTGCAAATGTCATGACAATACAATAAACAAAATGAAAGTACATTATATGGTATGCATGCCTACAAAAACTAAAACAAACTAACTCAGTTATCAAGCTCTTGCAAGGAGAAGGTGAAGCGATGCTTCTTCTTTTTGCTCTACTTCTCTTATTTTCTCTTCTTTTTGCTTTTGCCTTTTGATTTTGAGCACTTTCTTTTCTTCTCTTTCTTTGGAAGAGAGGTCTCCTCGTCATGATCATCTTCTTCTTCATTCTCGGGCTCCTCTTTTTTGTCAGCATCATTGGCCATGTCGGCATCATGGCGCAATAATCACACTCATTCCCTGCATTTCCCGCGCTCATTGATGAAAGGTTATGATTTGGGAGATTAATCGGTGTTATGCATATCTTGTGTAACCTTCTTTCCGTACAAGATGTTATAAGAAGATTCCATATCAAACCAAGGAGAATTTATTTTGCAAAAAAAGGAATAAAATAAAATTAAAAGTAAACAAGGAAAACTAAATCTATATCTAATAAAACAATTAAAAGGAAATGTCAAAAGAATTCGACCAATTTAATGGTCTCAATATTCCTAGAATCAAAGTCACCAAAATAAAGTTTAAGTCTTTCTCCATTGACTTTGAATGGAATCTCCTCCTTAGTATCTTTGATTGTGACTGCACCGTGTGGAAATACTTCAACAACTTCAAAAGGTCTGAACCAACGTGACCGCAATTTGCATAGCTGCAACTTTAGTCTTGAATTTAATAGAAAAATCAATTGTCCAACTTCAAATTGTCGCTGCAAAATGATCTTGTCATGCAAACGTTTGCTCTTTCCCTTGTAAATATAGAAATTTTCATAAGCATTGCGGTGAATTTCTTCTAATTCAGTAATGTCTAGCAAACGTTTCTTTCCCACGACATCATAATCAAGATTAAACTGCTTTAGCACCCAGAAAGCCTTGTGTTCTAGCTCAATAGGCAACTGACACGATTTTCCAAAGACAAGTTGATACGGTGACATCCCCAATAGAGTTTTGTATGCAGTATGAATAGCTCATAATGCATCATCCAAGCACGAGGACAAATCTTTCCAAGTGGTAGTGACCAATTTTTACAAGATGTTTTTAATGGCCCGATTAGAAATCTCAACTTGTCCATTGGACTGGGGATCATACGTTGCGGCCAGTCCATGATTTACTCCATAACATTTTAGCACAGTAGCCACCTGACTGTAGTGAAAATGCTTTCCCTGATCACTGATCAATGCTCTTGGTGTTCCAAAATAGGTAAGTATATGCTTCTAAAAGAATTTTAAAACCGTTTTGGCATCATATTTAGGTACATCCATGTAACACCCCGGAATAGGGCTTGGAAGAATTATGTTTATGTGCTTAAAATTAAGCCTTAATTATATAGTTAATTAAAAGAATAAGGATAAAGGACTTACAAAGGAAGATTTTAAAGTATGAGTACCGATTTTTATGGGACCAAATAGTTAAGAAACAAATGTGACTATAATGCATGTAAAATCCATAATTAAAATTAACCTCAAGATGTGTCATCAATTTAGAATTCCATGTGGCAAATGGAGGGACATACTCGGCAATGGGAGGGGAGTAAACACATCAAGTGTTCATTTGGTTCTTCTCCATTCATGAATTATACGAGAGAAAGAAAAGGGAAGAGGGAAACTTAGATAAAAAAAATATGCTCTTATAGATCGAATTTATACTTGAATTTTGATGATTTCTTGCTTGAATTTGGAAGAGAAGGTAAACAACATTACCTTTCTTTGATTATTCTTTCAAATGCTCTTGATTGTTCTTGGATTGAATGTTAGAAGTTGGAAAATGATAATGTGAATTCATAGATTATGTTTGCTATTGAAACATGATGATGTAATGTTTAAATTCGGGTAAGTAGATTGTATATGAATTGCTTGAGCATTTAGTAACTTATGAACCATAGGAGAATGGTATGAACTAGAGGATTGGATCGAATAAAGAATTGAAAGCATGAAAATTTTGATATGTATAGGTATGCTTAAAGTGATGATCATTGATTGATTGAAATGAGAGATTGTAATGAATTCGAATTATGGACTGCTGGATTATAAATCCAAATTGTTTTGATTTCATGAATGAACCTGTTAAATTGAAGCTTGAAAATGAAATCAAGATTGTTTAAAGGGTTGAATGATTATGATAAAATGTCTAGGTGGTTAACAAAGGTGCCCTGCTATTTAGAGTAATTAACCAAGACTGTTTTTGGTGTCATGAACTATTAATCATTGTTTGATTGATAAATTGAATAAAGGGGCTGCCTCGGTTCAGATTTGAGCATAATTGAAACTGCCCTGTTTTGGTTTAAGCTCTCATGAGATTCTAAGAATGAATTAAATGTGTAATGGTTCACTAATGGACTAACTAGTAAGGCTAATGTATAAAGACATTAGTTGGGATTGTTAAATGGTAATTTAGAGGCTCTTTGTTTTAATATAAATGTTCACTGAATTGAAGGGATATGATGAATGCAAAATGTAAGAAATTGCTAGTTAAAGTGAAAATTATAAGTGCTTTATTAGTATCATTGTGCTTGTGTAATTGGAAGCCTATCTTGAAGGATGGTTGGTCCATGATTAGAACTTTGAGTGAATTACAATTAGAATTGACCAATTCATATGACTAATAAAATATCATAATGATATATGTTAGATCAAGAGATTATGGAAGGTAGAGGGGCTATTGTAGATCAAAACAACAATAGACAAAAAATGATCGTGTTACGAGAGCAACAATAGCTGGAAATCATCTGTAAGTGTAACCTAGATTAGGGACAATCCTAAGGATGTCCCAAACTCTTTAAATATAAAGTACATTAGGGATATGTGCTAAAATGCCTGTTCATGTGAAATTCGAATCATGCTAGAGTAAGGTAAGTATTTCTGAGGTAAGCATGCTTGAGTTATTCATGTTACACTTTCATGTTTACCTTGAGACTAGACTTGGTTGTGAATCGAATGAACTAAATTGATGATTTAAGGCACAATGCCTCTTGGTTGAAATGGATAATATTAAAAGCAATAAAGCCTTGATTCGAGTTAGCTTAGACACAATTGGCATGCCATAGAGTCCGTCGAGCTCGCTAGTTTGGACTACGGTCCTGGACTACGGTCACTTGTCTTATTGGTATGATTGGTACCCTTGTTCAATAGTAAAATAAATCTGGTACTTTGTGTACCCTTGTTTCGGTACTATGTGTACCCTTGTTTTTACACTTATTGTGGATTCAAGTGTCTAGTAACTTGTTAATCAAGGCTAAGGAAATCTAAAAATTCATGTTAATGAATCTTGATGATACGAAATGAGAAACTTGGAATACATTCCCTTGATATTTAATGGATCTCAATCCCTTGATTCAGTTTGGACTAAGTGTCCCTAGTAAAAATTCAAACTATGCTATATTGGTGATGGAAAATGTTTAAACTTGATTAAATTACATTAATAGATGTTCAATTATTAAAGCATAGTTTTAATGATTACCGTGAAATTGGTTCATGCTAGATTGAATGCCTATTTGGATTGCTTGGAATTAGTTAGTAAAACTCATGAGATAATTCCAAAACTAGAGCATTTTTCAGTGATTATATTCAAAGAAAACATTAATAACAAAATAGGAGACTTGACATAATGTTAGCTATAATCTTCTTGCTTACTGATTACCTTAACTAAGGTCTTACTACTTCTCCTTAATGTGTTCCAGGGTGACTTGTACTTTTTGATCAAGCAAAGGAGCTAAGCAAGATCCCAAGAAGTTTGAAAGTATGTTTTGCTATTTTTTCCTTGTGACTCCTAGGATGGTGGCACTCACTTGTTTTGTATATCTATGACTAGACTACTTGGGCATGTAAATAATTAAGGTTCTATGTTTGATTGTAAATATATATAGTGTTATCCATGGTTTAACTATTCAGTTGGTGGCTCATGCTTCTATATGATATGTTGTTGATGTGGTTGTGTTAATTAAGTGGATTCTAGTAGACCATGTTCATGTTAGGTGATAGATGATCATGTTATGATTGCTTATATGACAGGTTTAGTTGGTTTCTTAGACGTGTAGTTAGGTTATATGAACCTTAAAGTTGTCATGTTTTAAATAGGTCACCAATTGCTAAGTATGTGATTTAATTAAATTGATTCTTGAAGCATAATTTAGAAGTGTTCGAACCCATCTAGGTTTGATTGATTGTTTGAAGTATCATGTTTGGTTGATTGGCTAAGTTTCTCCTAATTCATATAAAACCTAACAATTATGGGGGAGAATGTTCTTGTAACCAAATAAAATGTATTAAAAGAATGTTTGATCTTGTGTTCCTTATTGTGATTGTATTCAAATGATATGATCCCTCACAAGTTAGAATTGTTAGTTAGGAAGTATTTTGGATAACTAGTGATAAATTAGAAACTAAATACTTAAATTTGGTTGCTTAATTTTAGATCTTCTTGTGTTCAGTTAAGTGGTGATATACATGTCTTGATTGAGAAAAATTATCAGTAATGCATGGAAATAAACTTAGTAATGTATGCATCTAGTTTCCAATGACAATCGGAATATAACCAAAATTGTTGTTCTTGTTCTCCCTTGCTTTTTCGAATGGTTAAAGAGCTGATGCATCTAGTTTTGGTTGTTTAGTCTCTAACTTGTGATACAAGTTAGATTGTTTGTTTGTTTTTGATTCCTTAGACCCGGTTTACTACTAAGCTGAGCTGGGGATGTTATAATCCACCTCTTCTATCCACTTTGAAACGTAATCCACAACGACTACAATGTATAGATTGATAAAAGAATTCATAAAATGACCTATGAAATCCAATCCCCAAACATAAAATATCTCAATTTCCATTATTGGTTGATGTGGCATCTTATTTCTCCTATATATTGACCTTATGCGCTAACAACGGTCACGGTATTGGGAAAACTCATGAGTATCTTTGAATAATGAAGGCAAGTAAAATCCAGATTGAAGGACTTTTGCAACCGTTCTCTTGCCACTAAAATGCCCTCCATATAGAGCATTGTGACAATAGTGTAATATCAATGTCATTTCTTCCTTAGGGAAACAACATCAAATTATATTATCATTGCAAACCTTGAAAAATAAGGTTCATTCCAATGATATTTTGTTACATGTCTAAGAAATCTTGCCTTCTTGTGTCTAGTTACACCAAAAGAAGCTTTTCCACACACCAAGTATTTTAAAAATCACCATACCACGGTGTTGCATCCACAACGAAAAGCTTTTCATCAGGGAATGCATCAAAATTTGCAACTTATTTCCATCTTCGTTATCTGCTTCCAACCTCAAAAGATGATTGCAACTTGATTTTCTGACCCTCAGCAGTCTTTTATCTCAATATCAAACTCTTGCAACAATAAAATCCAATGGTTCAATCTTGGTTTTGCATATTTTTTGGCAAAAAGGTATCTCAAGGCAGAATGATCAGTAAAACTATAATTTTTGCACCCACAAGATAATAACTCTTTCTCAGTAGTAGTGTAATTAATTTGAGTTTTAGTTAGAGTCTTACTAACATAGTAGATCGCATGGAATACCTTGCCTCTTCTTTGACCTAAAAATGCTCCCACACTGAAATCATTGGCATCTCACATTAGTTCAAACGGTTGCTCCTAGTTGCATGCAACGACGATCGGCGCATTCAAAAACTGCTTTTTTAATTTTATTGAATGCATCAGGACATGCATCATAAAAAAATATTCTCTGCTCCAACAATAAGCATAATGGTTATGCGATCTTCGAAAAATCCTGAATGAATCTTCTGCAGAATCTAGCATGACCCAAAAAAACTTCGAATGCCTTTTACATTTGTCGGTGGCGGCAATTTCTCAATGACATCCACTTTGCCTTTATCAACTTCAATTTCTGCTTTAGATATTCGATAGCCCAACATAATCCCCTCTGTGACCATAAAATGATATTTTTCTCAATTTAGAGCTAGATTAGTGTCTTCATATTGCTGCAATACTTTCTCCAAATTGTCGGTGCAATGGTCGAAGTTATTTCTATACACCGAAAAATCATCCATAAAGATTTCAAGGGAATTATCAATCATATATGAAAATATTGCCATCACGAACCTTTGAAATGTGGCTGGTGCATTACAAAGACCAAAAGTCATGCGACAAAAAGCAAATGTCCTGAATGGACATGTAAACGTTATATTTTCCTAGTCCTCGGGTGCAATAGTAATTTGATTGTAGCCAAAATACCCATCTAGTAAATGGTAATACTTCTTGCTCTAGAGTCTATCTTGCATTTGATCAATGCAAGGAAGAGGGAAATGATCTTTCCTTATGGCTGCATTGAGTCGCTTGTAGTCCATGCAAATATGTCAACCTGTAGTCATACGAGTAAGAATCAATTCATCAGCATCATTATGGACTATAGTAATGCCAGTTTTCATAGGAACATAGTGGACTAGGCTAACCCATGCACTATCAGAAATTGTATAGATAATATCGACGTCCAACCACTTGAGAATTTCCTTCTTGGTTACTTTTTTCATATTTTTATTCAGTCGGCGTTGCGGCTCAATAGATTGTTTGCTCTCATCATCCAGCTTGATCTTGTACATACAGAAATATGGATTAATGCCCTTAATGTCCACAATGGTCCAGGAAATAGCACATTTTGTGCTACTTCAAAATATTTATCGAACTTATCTTCTTGCATTGCATCCAAAGTTGCAGAGACAATGACTAGAAGTGTTTTCGCATCTCCAAGGAATACATATTTGAGATTAGCTGGTAATGGCTTTAGTTCTAGAGTATGGGCTTCTTTAATAGATTTCTTGAAAGTAAGAATTGTGCGGTGAGCAAGATCAAGAGATTTAACTTGCCATTTATGATGAACTACAACAGTGAGCACTTCAACAATGTGGTCACAATTTGGATGATCGTCTTCTACCATTGTCAGTGCAGTATCCTCAGCAATGAGTATACTATGATGATTCAAGAATATCAATATGATAACATTCCTCAGCATTTCTTCCAATATCTACATTGAACACCCTAAAAGTAACTTGATCATTGTCAACTCACATTGTAAGTTCTCATTTTGATACATCGATAACTGTTTTCCCAATTGCTAAGAATGGGTAGCCAAGAATAATGGGGACATCCTTGTCTACCTCACAGTCAAGAATAATAAAGTATGCTGGAAAACGAACTTGTTCCCACGAACAAGCACATCCAAAATCACAAAGAGCTTTGCTAAAATAGTGATTTCCAATAGAGCAAGGAATGATGAAGCTTTGAGGTCTTTCATTTTTCTCGATAGAGGGGTAGATATTAGTGCATTGCACTTCTCTATGAGCTTCTTCTTCTTGGACAAGATTTCCTTCATGAATTTTACATAATTAGGAATCTATGTAAGAGCATAAATTAAAGAAATTTGCAATGTAAGCTATTGCAATGTATCTTGAAATAATTGATATTTATTATCAAACTCAGTGTTCTTAAATCTCTAAGGAAAAGGTGGAGAAGGATTATTTGTAGATTGTAAAATTGATGGAAAGTGAGTAATAACTGGAGGAGCATTATCCGTCTTGCTAATATCTATTCCATCCTCTATTGTAGGATCAAGTTTAGATGACTCTCCTCGTTCATAAGTAGATATGGATGTTGTTTGGGTCGAGTTAGTAGTTTGTTTGCCACTACGGAGAGTAATAGCCTTGCAATGCTCCTTACCCTTGATCATCAGACTCTCAGTATTGCTAAGAAGTGTTCTCAGTTGTCAAGAATTCATTTCAATTGCTAACTACCCTAGTTGAGCTTCCAAAGTACGTATCAATAAAGAGTGGCCTTGTACTATAGCCTCTATGATAGAGAAATGGTAGCGTATCATTTCCTCAAAAAGAGAAAATGGATCAGATATAGTTGATGGAGTGTAATGACTGGTTTGTGACTGTGCCTGAGATGGTGCACCATATTATGATTGTGCGCCATACTATGATTGTTGAGTTTGTGAAGAAGGATGTTGTGATTGTATCCAATTTTGTTGTGACTACAATTGAGCATGTGGTGCAAACTGATGTAGCAGATAACTGAAGTTCTCTTAGTGCACACTAGAGTTCCCTTGAAAAGAATTATTTAGAGTTTGGAATACTCCTAAATTGTGCACAGAATTAGAGTTACCCCAAGATTTTCGATTAGTTGTGTTGTTAAGAAGTACCCATGTTATTGCCTCTCATGTTGCTGACATAACTAGCATTTTCCGCATGTTGTGAGTAATCTTCATAACTATGGTTCTCGCCAAAAATCTCATAATAGAACACAAGAGTAACGGTTTTTTGAGCTAGCTGAATGGGAGCAACTTCATTTATACCCTCAATATTCTTGATTTTGTTCTCCAATGAAGAAATTTGAGCCTTTAGAGAAGAAATATCATCTAGCTCAAACACTCATGGTGCAAATTTTCATGAAGCAGCTCTTGAAATATGATATTGAGAATCATTCTGAGCAAATTGCTCCAACACACCAACATCAGTGGTGTAAGTGCAATCAAGTAAAGGACCATCATATGACCCTTCAACAAGATGTCTTGTAGCTGTATTCAAACCTTTGTAGAAGATTTCAATTTGAGTTTCTTGTTGAAGGCCATGGTTGGGACATCATCGTAAAAAAGACTTATATCTTTCCCATGTAGTGTGGAGATTCCCATCATCCAACTGATAGTAGGCTATAATATCATTCCTCAGACGCTAGTTCATTGTCGGTGGATTAAAGCGAAAAACAAATTACGTTGCAAGATCATTACATGACATAATAGATCTAGCAGGGAGTCTACGAAACTATGTGCGAGCATGACCCTGCAAAGAATATGGAAACAATTGCATTCGTAAGGCATCATTAGGAACATCTTGTTGAGTAAACGAAACACAAATTAAAAGGAATGATTGGAGATGATCTTTAGTGTCTTCATATGGTAACCCCGCGTACTGCCCATTTGAATTTAACATTTGAAGCATAACCGGTTTCATCTCGAAATTCCCAGCATGAATTGGTGGTCTAAAAACTCCCAATTACAAATCATCAAACTAGGGAACGACAACCTCACAGATTGTTCTATTCTGGGCTAGTTGTGTAGTGGTGGGTTTTTAGGATCGAGAGGAATATCCTCGTTGTTGGGTTGTCTTGCCATCTCACTTCATTCTCAAAGTTTACGTCTAAGAGTTCTCTCAACTTCTGGATCTGGTACGAAGAGTGGTGTGGCAAAACTTCTAGTCATACAACACCTACAAAACTTAATAAAAAGAAAGGAAATAACAAAAATAGACTATTAGAAACAACTAAAAACTAAATAAAGAAATTGGAATTGCAAGAATAAACATTAAAGCCAAATATCGCCATCCCCGGTAGTGGTGCCAAAACTTGATTGATGTAAAAACGTCACTCTAAGTGCAAGCAAATACTTTTGATGAAAGTATAGAAACATGAGGTTCCTGTTAGATATCGATCCCACGAGGATGAGTATTTAGTTTAAATATTATGTGGCCACAAGCAATTCTGTAAAAGGAAATGTTGTGAGTGTAATAGTAGTTGTAGTAAAGAAATAAAGTAATGAGTATAAGATCAATTGTGGTAGCAAAAACAACAAATATAAAAGAGTAAAGGAATATAAGATACGTTCTAGATACCCTTGGTTCAACTTGGCAGAAAGTCAAGTATAATTAAGGAAATACAATGGCTCATCTAGTAAATGAAGCGATTAAGCTCGGTTACTAACTTCTATTCAATCTTCAACTGTTGACGCAAAGACTTAGATCGACTTCAACTCTCTTTGTTAGTAAAAACTACAACCCTTTGAACAAGTGGATCAACTCTCATTGTATCCTCATTGAACTCTCGTTGTAATGGCGTGTTAACCTGACTTGTCATTGCATCTCTCGATGTCAGTAGCTATGTTTAACATTCTCATGCAAAGAATAATCAGATTTAACAATCAAAGTATGAAAAAAAGCTAATAAAAATATATTGATCTAAAATATAAGATTTAAATGAGTTCATACAGATCTTAAAGAATTAAACCATCATCATTAAAGCACAAAATATAATAGAAATATCCAATAAACATCTAATTAAAGAAAAGTTTAAGATAACAAATATTCTCCTTGATCTAGAACTTGAATCTTCTGCTCCTCAGATATTTCTACCTTGCTTCACCTCAGATCTCCAAAAAAATGGAGTTTAGGCCATGGAATGAAAAGATCGGATGTTGAAGATGATAAGAGAAAATTGAAATTGCTTGACTCTTTCTCTCTTCCCGAATTTGTCCTTTTAAAATCTGCCAAAGAAATGACACTTATCCTTTAGGTGTTTTGCGTGACTCCAAGCTGTACCAATTTTATTATAACAAATAATACAGCTGACAGAGGTCGTCCTTATCTTTTGGCAGACTAGACAGCTGTAGTGGTGAGACTTCCTATGCCTGGACATTAGAAATACAAAGACAACAGAGAAAAGGCAGAAATATGTGAAATAACATCAACTGAGACTAAGTTAGACAAAGTGCAAAAAATAGACATGAAAATGTAAAAATGGATGCAATAAACACTGATGTAGGGAAAACTAGATCTAATTAATCTAGAGGAAATACACGCTCTTTAAAGAGGTATCAAGAAGACTTGGGCCACAAAAAGGGAGCTTGATCTTTGACGGCAACCCTTAGTCTTTAGCTATCAGAAAACCACTGGAGTCAAAGTTCTAAAGGAGTCTCCACATGACGAGAGCCATCTAGAGAGGCTTGAGGAGTGCAAGACCTGCAACACAGTTAAAGAGCTTGGAGGAGAACGTCGAGGACGCTTGATTCTTTCTTCTTCCTTGCTTGATAAACTACTATGCTTTTAATTATTTTTATTATGGATGCTTTAGGCTCAGACATGAGCTAAATACTTTAGCTTGGGTTTATTATTTTTAGGATATTATGTTTCGATTAATTTGTTTAATGTTGTAGTTATTTTCCTTTATCTATTTTGTTCATCGTTCTTCATGCAACCGAGAGCTGTCAAGAGAGACTTTTTAACTATTGATTTGTGGTTTAATATCAAGAGAGTTAGGTTGAACAAACATGAACAGTAAGGCTAAGCTGTTAACTTAGTTTTAATCTAGCTTAGACATAAGTTTAGGATTTCAACAAATAATAAAGGGAATTTGAATAGATAATATAGTTGTTAAGGTTCACGCAAACTTGTATTTCCTTAGCTTCATTGTTATCAACTTCTAAGCATCAAGAGAGTCAGAAGTTAGTTAGCAAACTCTATCGAATAGGTAAAGTCTTAATTGGTTTACAAAGACATGTAATGTCAGTCGCTATAGCATTCAAATAAATAATCAAGCATAATTCCTAGGCAATAAACCCAGCTTCCATAATCATCTGAATCTTTTCTACATCATCTGCTTGTCTTATCATTGCTAATTTACTTTATTTGCATTTAGTTTTGATAATCACCATCAAACCAATACTTTCTCAACCATTCTTAAGTACGATCACTTCATATATATTGATCCAATCCTCATGGGTTCGACACTCTACTTTTATCACTTTATTACTTGATCGACAAGTATACTTGTTCTAAAGTGCATATCTATTTCACGAGAATCATTCCACATACGCTTCTTCATTTATAAAACCATTTAGAAAAGAATTTTTTACATCCATTTGAAAAAGCTTGATTTCATGAAAACATGCAAATGCAAGAAACATTCTAATAGCTTCCATTCTAGCTACGGGTGCATAGGTTTTATCAAAATCAATTTCTCCTTCTTGAGTGTAACCTTGAGCAACAAGTCTAGCCTTGTTTCTCACTATGTTATCACTCTCATCTAGTTTGTTTCTAAAAACTCATTTAGTACCTATAGTAGATTCATTACTAGGTCTAGCAACTAATGTCCAAACTTTACTCATCTCAAATTGATTTAACTCTTCCTGCATAGCCAATATCCAATATCCAATAATCATCATTTTCATGTTTATTTGATATTCTTAGGTTCTCTAAATGAGATAAATGCAACATAATTACATGTATTTCTAAGAAAGGAACTATTGGTTACCCCTTTGGATGGATCACACAAAATCTCACCACCTTTGACATAGTGTAATAATGCAAGTAAATAATACAACAGTAAATATTGCCAAGACTAGGTCTTTTTGCGTGCAAGTATACACGGTTAGCAAGTAATACAATAGTAAGTTGAGTATCGTATCCACAAGGATTGTCCAAGAATTAAATTCCACGATAGTTACTTGTGAATTGGAATGAATAGGTTGGTAATTGAGATCATATTTTAATTAAGAAAATTACTAAGGGAAAGTGAAGTGAGAATTTAGGCAGATTGGCAAACAAATGTATCCAGATGATTGATTGGCGTTGGCAAGGGATGCTTGGATTTTATGCTAGCACTGACATCATTTTAACAATGTCCAACCTTGGTTTTATTGCCGAGCAGATTTTAAGGTAGTATTGCCTCTATCGATGGCAATAGGTTAAGTTAAATACCTTTAACACCTATATGTCTATAGTGATGTTTTCAAATAATTAACATGGCAGAGTTTTTATCTTTACTCCTAAGGGGTAGATTCACTTTCGAAGTAAGCTCATCTACTTGAACATCTTCTATCGAAGTTTCTCCTATGTCTTTTAAGATATTAAGAGATAATGAGAATTCAATGCCAACTCTCGTATGGCATAAATATGATAAAATTAAGCACAAGCAAAATAGAGAAAAATGTCAAGGCATTCAATTATTAAAAAAACCTAAAAGCTAAGCGTTCATCACAAAACACCCCTAGCCAACAATAAAGAATTAGTTCATGGTTAGGGAAACTATAAAACCCATATCATTTTTAAACATCACCATCAAATCAGAAATAAAAACTAAGAGAAATGGACAAAGAAGGAGATTTTTCGATGCAGCCCTTCAATGGATCCAGAGCTCTCGATCACGGCCTGGTGGAACCACAGTTTTCCCTTTACTCTCTTTCTCCCTCAAGGCGCAGCCTCCCTCCCTTTGCTTGATCAACGATCTTCTTTATATAGGCACTAGTTGAAAACCCTTGATAGGGTTTGGTTTTTGAAAGTTTTTTATGCAACAATGTTGGCACGTTATCCTCTTTTAGAATTAGGGCTAACCTAGCTCTGACTAACGGCTAACTGATCAGGCATCAGTCGCCCTTCTTTTGCCAACAAAGATTAGCAATTCATGTCCTGCTTGTGCCAATAGAACTCGGCATTTCTCTTCTACTCCTGTCCTTGTCCTACCTTGCAAAACATGCTCCTGACCTGCCCACCACAACAAGAACCTTCACTTTGGCAATGAAAATTGTACATTCCTTAACTCCTAGATGCAAATGCATGAATGAATCTACTGGAAAAATGCAGAAATATGTACTCAAAGTCAAGCAATATCATGTTAATATATACGTGAAAAGTAGTACTTTTGAGGAGTTAACACCAGAGATGCACTTCTTTTGATGCTTTACTTCAAATTAAATACGGAACATAATTGAATTACTTGGTAAATATAAATTTTAAAATAATATGTCTAAGAAATAAAATAAAAAAGTGTTGAAAATATTCTTTATTAAGTGATAGGGTAAGGTACACAAATGGTCACTAAACTATCCCGAAAATACCTAGTCACCAAATTTCAAAAGTTACATAATAGACATTAAATTTTAGTTTTTGTTACAAAATGGTCACTGAGCCATTAACTGTCATTAACTGGGCGATGTGACAGTTACAAAAATTTGAATAATAGCACATTTAATCCTCCATTTGTACATATTCAATCAGTTCAGTCCTAATTCAACCCTCATTATTGATGTCTAAATTGATTGAATGTGTAAATACTGAAGATTAAATGTGATATTATACAAATTTTTGCAACTGTCACATCACCCAGTTAATGACAGCTAATGGCTCAATGACCATTTTGTAACAAAAACTAAATTTTAATACTCGTTATGTAACTTTTGAAAGTTTGGTGACCATTTTGTATTTTCTGGAATAGTTTAGTGACCATTTGTGTACTTTACCCTAAGTGATATTAAAGTTGCAACAATTGATTGATTGGTTGGACTTAAATCATAGTTTTTATTGTGATTCAATAATGAATTCATCTATGAACAGAGTTCTACAGATATAGATTGATTCCGTAAAAACATTTGTTTGTGTTCCTTTCTGTATCTTTAACTATCTATAACAACTCAACAACCACGGCACTTTCGAAAGCTAAAATGATTCTTCATTTCATTAAGTCAACATTTCATTGAAAACGATTTAAAAAAGCCATGATCTTAGTTAATATCATTATGCAACATTGAGATCATTTAATTGGTTGAGTAGTCAAGGATGTTTATATGTTTTTACCGTATATAGGTTCATATCTTAATATTTGCTTTGTGAAATTAAATTTTGCTCTATTGTAACAAAAAAATATCATTATGCAAATAAAAAAATCTTATACCTTTTTGGTGCCATCATACACCCTAAACCTTTACTCTAAATATAATTACTTTTAACTTTAAAGCATATACAAAAACACCAAAAAAATATAGAAGATTTATGTTACATTATGCGACACTAATGTCTAAATTTAATGTTTTGTGGGCAATGAAATAAAATTTAAGCTCAGGTATATTCCGTTCCATTTATATACCTTGTTTTTCTTAGAAAAATTGTAGGAACACTATGTATATTTTCAGCATCTCACATTTTTAATTTTTATATTATAAAAGTGCATGTTTTTTGAAGTTGGAAAATCATTGTTCATCAACTTATAAAAATATATGTAAAACGGATTACAACAAATAATATTTTGTACAAATTTCTGATAATGTAAAAAGTGACTACAAATTTGGATGGAAAGAATATATATTGTTACCAACCCATAAACTCACAAGGACACTACAAGACAAGCAACAACTTATTCTCTCCCAACTTTCTTTGTATAATAGTTCTTTATTTAATTTTTTTTAGTTTAAATCTTAATCAAATAAAATATTTGTCCATTCAAATTTTTAGATTTGAAACCTTCATAAATTATTGTCCTTTCTCGGGACGAAGCTAGAATCAAATTATTAAGAGAGAAAAAATATTTATTTACTTTTAAATTTAAAAATTAAGAGTAAAAAAATCTTATTTTATTATTATTTAAATTAAAAAATTAAATACAATTACATTAAAAAATTCAGAGCGAATAGCTTCTCAAGCTCTACATAGCTCCATCCCCGATCCTTTTCATGTTTCATTCTATTTCGTCTCTTAAGAAAAACTTTAGTGGGTAGCTTTAGCTTAAACATGCTTAACAAATAAAATTTTGGAATCTAATCACCAAATAAATACATCTGCTTAACGCTGTTGATTCGTATTGCGAAAGGAGTTTGACTGACGAGGATAAATTATATTGGGGGGGAGTTGTTGAAGCTTCTGTTTTTTATTGGATTTACATATTATTATTTTCTACTTCCAATTCTGCTATAAGCCAAATCCATGGTGGCCGACCAATGTTTCGCTAGTCACAAGGAAATTGTCCAGCTTCTTCTATGTCTTTTACAAAAGAATTTGAGGCTTGGAAAGACGCTGACAATGACAGTCAACAGTGTCACCTTTCAATGCTTGATGGAAAAAGAACAAAACAAATAATGTCTACCAGAAAGCTATTAGAAGTTAACAGTGGCTGCCTTTATTGGAATTGTTGGAAGATTCTCCTTAGCCTTTTTTTTTTATAATTCATACATGTATATTGCTTGCGGTTCTTTTTGTTCTACTTTTTAATTCTGACACGATGATAATATTTGTTTAATTTTAAATTTAAATTTAAATTAAATTAAATTCATACATATTATGCAGACAAAATTATTTATATTCGAGTTTTCTAAATACAATAACATTCTATTTTTCATTAAGATAGATCATTTGTTGAGTATAATTCTTAGGCATAATATCAAGAAATTTAAAATATATATTATATTTTATGCAATTTTATAAAATTAGTTTTTGACTTATGTGTCATTCCGTAAAGTCAACATATTTGCTTATATGACACTACTATCGTCGCGTGTACTGTTATGTAGGTTTTTCACATCATTGCATGCTTGAGGGTTTGGAAAACATTAAGCTTCACTTGCTGGTCGTTTACCCTCATGGTGAGTTCTCCTTTCTCGACATCGATCAAGGTCCTTCCCGTTGCTAAAAATGGTCTCCCAAGAATAATGGGTGTGAATTCATCTGCTTCACAATCCAAAACAATGAAATCAGCGGGAAAAATAAATTTATCAACTCTTACCAGAATATCCTCGATTTTTACCTATGGGGGAACATAAGATATGTCTACAAGTTGTAGCATCACTGTTGTTGGCCTTTCCTTCCATATTCCTAATCGTTGGAAAATAGATTTCGGTATAAGGTTTATGCTTGCTCCAAGATCGCATAATACCTTCCTGACATAGTGATTTCCGATTGAGCATGGTATTGTAAAACTACCGGGATCTTTTAGTTTGGGCGGCATGCGATTATGTAGCATGGTCATACATCTTTCTATCACAGCAACTGTTTCAAATTCGCCTTGCCTAATTCTCTTGGAGACTATGTCTTTTAGAAACTTGGCGTAGTTCGGCATTTGTTATATTGCTTCAACCAGTGGCAAGTTGATGTGGACTTGCTTCAAGATGTCAAGGAACTTCTTGAACTGGTATTCTTGCTTTTGTGGTTTCAACCTCTGTGGGAATGGTGGTGGAAGTCGGATATCCTCAATCTTTTCATTGGTTTGGAATTTAATTGACGGAATTGCTGAGGCATCAGGACTTGCCGAGGTATGGGTATCTGGTATTGCCTTGGCATCAGGACTTGCAAAAGCATGAGCATATGGAATTGCCTTGGCAATTTCTGACTCGTCATTTTATCAGAGGTTTTGTTGCTAGAGTCATCTTTCTGAATAAGGGGCTGCTCTTTTGGTGGAGTGTTCTCTGTTGGGTGAGCTTGAGCCTCCTTAAGTTGTCGGCCATTCCGAGTGGTGATTTCTTTGCATTGCTCGTGGTTTGTTTCTTTTGCGACTTTAGTATCGCTAGGTAAACCGTCTGGTGGTCTCATATTCAAGTTCTGAGCGAATTGCCCGACTTGTGTCTCCAAGGATTTCAAGACTGCCTCTTGATTTTGCAATCTCATATCTGCCTGTTCATAAAAGCATCAGTCTTCTTCATGAAATTACTATTCTCTACCATATAAAATTCAGTTTTTAACATGAAAGCATTGAGAGAATTTTCCAAAGAACTGGATGGTATTGATTGTTGCTGCGGCATCTATGGCATCTGTTGTCGAGGCAAGTTCTGTTGGAATCATGTTGCTTGTGCATTTGGACTGCTCTAGTTGAATGTATTATTGATATTACTCCATGAGAAGTTCGGGTGCTTCCTCGAGGCTGGATTGTAAGTGTTGGAAATCACATTGTTGTTCCGGTTGTAGTTTCCAACGTAAAAACTAAATTCTGGGTTCTGCGGACATTTAGTAGAATCATGGTTATCTTACATAATTTACAAAATAAACCAACTACCTTGACCTCCTGTGGGTTGCTAGGTCACTACATGTTCTTAACCATATTGGTTAAGGCAGCCAATTGTGTAGAAATAGATCCCGATGAATCAAGCTCGTTTATTGTAGCGTTGCGTTTGACTATTCCCTTTCGAGTGGTTAGGAACTAATAGTCGTTCTTGGCAAGACGATTCAGAATGTCTATTGCTTCCTCATGTGACATGTCGAAGAGTATGCCATTTTCTGAGGCATATTGCATCATCCTTGTCGGTGTGTTCACTGAGTTGCAGAACATCATCACTTGCGTCCACAATGGGAATCCGTGCATGGGACATTTGTGTAAAAACTCTCTATATCGCTCCCAAGCCTCGTACACGGATTTATCGTCTGCTTGCCGAAAATAAGTAATATCATTACACAACTTATCAGTCATATTTGTATAACTAAATCTAGCAATAAAATCACGACACAAATCTGTCCAAGATCCTATAGATCTGGATGAAATACTATTCAGCCACATTTTTGCCCTATCCCTTAGTGAATAGGGAAACAATTTCAGCCTTAGGATATCTTCATAGACTTCTTGTAGCTTGAATGAACTGCAAATCTCCAAGAACAATTTGAGATGTTGTCTGGCATCTTCAGTTATCGAGCCGCCAAATTGACCAATTGTGTTGATCATGTTGAACATCACAGGTTTTAATTCAAAGTGGGCAGCTTCTATCTCTGGTGCGACAACCCCTGGATTGAGACCGTTGAGATCTTCCTCTAAGTAGTCTCAAATGGGTCTGTTACGAACAGGTTGTACGACTTGATCTCCTTCTCCTCATACTACAATGTTCTGGTTACCATTGGCATTCAGATTGCCAACTGGGTTACCTTTGTTGTTCTGCCATTGCTGCTCATTGTTCACGTCTTCTTCTATGAAGAACTTATTCTATCTCGGGCTTGAATGGGTAGTCTTATGTTGTTGGTCTTGCCCTGGTCATACACAGATGCAAAATCAAAGTTATAAGTCCCTTGAAACTGGTTAGAAATAAAACAAAAATAAAAAGAAATAAAGGTGCAAGAAAATAAAAACAAAGTCGCTATTGCCAATCCCCGGCAACGGCGCCAAAAACTTGTTGCATGTTTTTAGTGCAACGTAATTTGTGCAAATATACACGTCGTAAGTAATAAAGTTATATGATAAGTATCGAGTATTGTCTCCACAAAAATTGGTGCTACTTCAAGAATTTGTGTTCTTGCACTTAGAAAGTAAAACACAAGAGATGATAGTTGGGTTGAATAAACAAGTAAAGTAAAGAAAGCAAGTAAACTAAAGAGAAGTTGAATGATTAAGAGAATAGGTCGGATTAAAGTGCGTCTTGGTGTGGAAATTGAATGAACAGTTTCGGTTTTGCATGCAAGGGCAACTTGATTACCTCGGCAATAGGCAAGACGATTACCTGGGCAATTAACAAAGCGTCTGCCTGGGCAATTGGTAAGGCGATTGCTAGGGAAACTAGTGAAATGATTGCCTTGGCAATTGAGCAGCAACCTTCAAGGTTCGGCAAAGCGTTCTTCCATGGTTTCTCCTTATCCTTAATTTGAAACTCTAGTCAATGTGTATGCCTTGATAATACATCCTTGTGTTAATCATGGGTAAACATCAACCTATCTTGCGCTTTTTTTAGCCGTTGAAATTCGTAACTTATTCTTAAGCCGAATTATTCTTCATTGATTTGGACAAAAACCATGTTCATTCGTTTCTTGAATCTAACTCTCTCGATATTAGATAAATGGATGCATTCACGAGATCCTCTCCTGATTCAATCGCAAGCAAAGATAAATACAAAGAATGAACAAACCTTAAACTTAAATTGCAAAACAAAAGACCTAAACAAATCCAATCATTTTCTCACAACCACTAAACACAATAATCCTAGCCAAAAAGATTTTAGTTCATAGTTGGGCACAAAATCAACACAAGATATAACCTTCCCAACAAGAACATAAACCAAAACAAAAAGGAAAATAGGAGATATCGAGTAGCCCTTCGACTTGTCCTTTTCTTCAAATCGATCCCCTCTTCTTCTCTCTAGTCCCTCTTTTTTTCACTCCCGAGTCTTGCAGCTTTGGGGTTTATATAGAGAGATGGTTTAGTTTTTCATGGACTTTATTAGGATGAGTTTAAGTTGGATTTAAATTGAATAAAAGAAATATTAAATCTCTTTTAATTTTATTCCAACTAAAACTCTTTCAAAAGCTCTTGGAATTTGATCTCCCTTTAATCTCCTCATAGTACTTCGACTCCTCTAGGATTCCTCGATATTTTTGACTATATATAGGGCTGAATCCATGGAGAAATCGGCAGCCTCTTTCTTTCCTTCATTACCTCGGTAATACTTGCCCGGGCAATTAACTTGCATGCACCAAAACATATACCAAGCAGTACCTTTTCCACCAAAATAAGCTAATATAGATAATCAAGCATGGCAATGAAGAAAACAATGCAATTATGCATGAATGGCTAAAAATGCAACTAAAATGAGCCTAAGTCAAACTACAATTGAGAGTAAAAAGGGTAGAAATATAGTACTTTCACACACTGAACAATTACCATACAACACCCATCATTAGCACGATTACCATAACTCTATGGTTTCTATCAATTATCAAGTCACCTAATTAAGTTTACCAAGTTGCTAATACATTATGAAAGTGTAAATTAATCATCCTTATTGATTTTTTCATTAATCTGCGTTATCTTATTAATTAATGCATAAATCAATTCATTAATATTTTGCATCGATTTTCATCTTTGATAGGCATTTTAGATTATTCAGTTCAGCAGGTATTAATACTCGAATACGAGTATCGGTACGGTACCCTTGGGTACCGGCACTCAAGTTTGTACCAATACCAATATTGCTTATTGGAAATTCTAGATTTTTACAAGTATCGGTACGGGTCGACCGTACCGGTACAGCCCCCTATCGTGTACCGGTACGGCCGAAGCTTGTACCGATACCCTACGCATGAGTTTGTACCATTTCCTCGAATTATGATTTTACAATGTTTTAATCAATCCCTAAAGCATATGAAAGTCATTAGGGTTTGTTTACTAACACATTTAATCAATTAATATCAATTATCGCATTTATGAACATTTAATCAAATATTTATCAATATTATCCCTTAAGCATAATTTTTATCAAATCACATCAATCCATTCGAACTAGCATACAATGCATCATAATTTTATTAATCAACCAATCATTAAAAAATTATACAAGTATCTCAAACGGCCTTACATGGTCTCTAAAGCCCCTATGAGTTCCAACATATTCACAACATCGTTATGCATTTCACAATGATCAAGTCTTATACTATCGATCTTTAAACATGTTTATTCATCTACCTATTTTGCAGATACTAACACGCAAAGCAATCATATTTATGATGTTCATGAAGCATTCGGAGTTCGATGTGTACTAACCTCAAGTGATTGTCGATAAATCCTTACTCGAGATCCTCAAATGCTCCTCTTGATCCGGTATTCGAGCTTGGACAATCTTAAAAATATACGAATACCACAATCATTAATTAACCTCATTCGCTAACTAAATCGGAAGGTCAAACGCGTAAAAACAGCTTATCAAGTTCAAATTTGGAAAAATGGACTACATCAACAGACTCAAAACGTCGAAAAATCCCTAGGTAGAGTCCCCAGAAAAATTCAACGACGGTGGCGACGCAGTTTGGGCCAACAGTGAGTTTGGGGTATAACAGGTTTAGGGTGCGACTAAAAACATGATAAATTTAAAATTTGTTTAAAAATTTAATATGTTAAACTTTTATATAACATTTTAGGTTGATTTTTTCATGATTTTGACAAGTTTCGAAACTTAAAAAATAAGTTTTGAAACTTGATTTGTTTATAACATTTTAGGTTGACTTTTTTTCGACAAATTTCAAAAATTTTTGTAAAAATTCAACTTAAAATATTATAAAAAATCTAATATTTTAAATTATTTTAACTAATTTCAAAACATGTTATCTTTTAACCTTTGTTTAGACTGTTTTAGACTATTATGAATTTTCAAGCCAACAGCCGCATTATTTAAAACCATAGAGTAGCTGCAGCCACGCATAAAGATTTGTTGTTGCAAACACTGTCAACATGCCAACATACATTATTTGGATTTCACCTTATCTGCTGCCGATCACATTGGGATTTAAGCTCGCCACCCAAAGATAAATATGTGGCTTGTAGTAAAGTATACTTCAAATATTAAATAAAGAGAACAACTCAAAGATTGAAGTTACATGACGTAATATTAGACTTCACTTGTTTTATAGATCTCGATTCACATAAAATATTTTCCAAACAATACAAATATGTTTAGAAATTAAAATATAATTCTTCTATTTTTCTTTAACAAAGAAGGAAGATGAATAGATTCTATAAGGATTAAATCAATATTTGATGTGTGATGTTATTCAAAAATGAACGAATAAAGAATTTCAGAGGGAAAATTGCATTTGTTTCCTTTTCATAAAACATATAATTGTTTTGATGTTTTTTTATTAAATAGTATTAAAAAATAATTTTAAAATAAATGTCGTGGTTCGAACCGCACAAAGAGTAAAATATAATAACATCTATAATCATTAGACCAATGAGCAGATTTCAAAACTGTTTTGATGTTTATTGAGCTCATCAATATATAGACAAGCTACAAACGGTTTTGCTTGTCAAGTCAAACTAATTACAAGTGTATTTTTAAAACTTATCACATTTCATAAATTTAAATAAAGAAATGATATCATCTATTAATTATTCCCAAAAATAGATAAAATTTGACAAGTATGATGCGGTTGATAAAATACGCTTTCATGATCTTATGTAATGCTCCCTGCCATAACATGTCTGCCATATTTTTTTTAAAGTTTAGAAAAGTGAGTTTATTTTGTAAGGAGTGCTTTATGTCAGGACTAAACTTCTTCAAGTTAATCACTCTGACGATAATCTATTAACGCCGTTATAAAATATAAATAAATAATAAAATATTAATATTTCTCTCATTTTTTTTCTTTTTTATTTTCCTCGTTTGAAGGTGCTTTCAACCAAACATAATAGTTAAAAGCTTTCTATTTATGTTACCTCAAGGACCCAAAATAGGGTTTGTTGAACTGACCTATCTATCTCTAGGTGGAAGACTGTGAAAGAATCTTGAATTTTTATCATTGAATATAGTAGAAACACTTGAAAAGTTAGAAACTTTGGGGGATAGTAGGATGTTAAAACACAAAGCCGCAAAGATCAACACAACCAAACATATAAACTCCCTTCTTATACCCACACAAACAAATTTCACGAATTTTCAACATCCCCTAAATAAACAATGAAAATAAATGATTAAAAGGGTAAAGACAATTACACTTTAAATTGGTCAACGGTACAACTATCTTTAAGCACCTCAAGGAAGAAATAGTGACAAGAAGGTCCACTCCACTAAGCGATTGTGTAAGACACGAATGATTGTTTTCACTTTAATGACCTTTCAATTGAATTTAGTTCCGTATTTGAATTTTTTTTTTTGGAGATTTTGCATGTTAAGGTTTATGGGAGAGGTAGTGATGGAAGAAGACCTATCAGTGTTTTTACTGTATTGGTTTTGGATACAACTTGGGCTATCGATTTGGGTTTGGTTGAGGGATTAGGGTTTTGGGGAGGTGATGAACCCATCATGACAGTCAAGGTTGCGAGAGAGAGAGAGAAGAAGAGGAGTTGTAGAAATTTGAGTATGATACAACACAATGAGCTATGTTGGGACGGATTTATTTATGACACGTCATAACAATTTTAATAGATTAACGGTAGAGTAACCGAAATAGGTTAATGTATAAAATTTAGTGAGTAAATTGGTCGTTTTTAAAGTTTAGTGACCAAAATATGTTAGAGAGCAAAGTTTAGTGATGGTTTGTGTAATTTACCTAATAATTTATATTTAATAATTTACCAAAATATGTCATGTCATATCAAAATATTAATAAAATAATTCAGAGTAATCAAAATAGGTCAGAAAGTAAAGTTCAATGAGTAAATTAAACGTTTTGAAAGTTTAGTGACCAAAATAGGTCAGAGAGCAAAGTTGAGTGATGATTTAACTATTTTACCCATATATTATTTTAGTGTTGTTGGATAAAATGTGTGTTGTATTCCATCTAAAGCGTAGCAAAGCTACAAACGGTCAAGAAAGTCTATACAAATATGCCTCATTCTGTACAAAAAAGTTATATTAATCCCATCTATACAATCAATTTTTTTCCTCTACATTTTAATTCTAACTGTATCTTGTATGCAGTGTGTTAGCTCCGCAACAGTTCGGTTGGTCCCTCGAAACTTCTTTCTATTTCTTTATTCCCAGATAGTGTAGATGAATGCACACCAAGCAACTCTAAGCAAATGAACTAGCAGAGACTTACCACACAAGTGGGCAATTGCTCATTCAAACTCTGCATCTCAGTCCATAGGATCTCGGCTGATATGGCAAAGTCTAAGGATATTCTTCCATACTACATGCGAAAGATGACAGCCTAAGAAGAGATGGTCTCTTGATTCCACCCCTTTCTGGCAGATCAAACAGACATCATTCTCAACAATCCCAAACCGTTTCAGCCTTTCAAGAGTGGAGAGTCTATCTAGTATTGCCATCCAGGTGACAATGGAATGCTTGGGTATATGAGATGGATACCATATGAGGTTGTACCATCGAACCTCAGTTTTCTTGTCACGCATTTGATCCCAAATCCATGATGTGTTGATTTCGTCCAGATTGATACTTGGAATGAAGACAAAAGCAGCTTCGGTTCTGAGCTTGAGAAGCTTTTTAGTTATCCAGGTGAAATGAGGCTTACATATAATAGTCCAGTAGCAAGCGTCCTTTAAAACATATGCCTTCAACCATTCCACCCAGAGCGAGCCATTCTGAGCTTAAATGTTCTGGACCAACATTAGTAGATTAGCCCTCTGGCTGTAGTGTCATCCCCCCTCCAGAAGAATCTGCAGCAGATTTGTTCAATTCTATGGATGACAGATGTAGGCATGACAAGTTGTCGACAGCAAAAATTTGCAAGGCTAAAAAGGATGGATTTGATGAGCTAAAGTCACCCTCCATAGCTTAGGTTTCTGCTAGACCAAGAATGAAGCTTAGCTTTGAGTTTCTCGAGAAAAGGTGCACAGCCTTTCTCAGTCAGCTTCCTTGTCACAAGAGGTACACCAAGGTATCTGACAGGAAAATGCCCTGATTTAAACCTAGTAGCATTGCGAATTTCCTCCAGTTTGCTGCCATGTATACCACAAGAAAATAAATGTGTTGGCCACATTTAACTTGAGCCCAGACATAGAGTAGAATTGTTCCAGAATGCTTAGAATCCCCAAAACCGAGTCAATGTCCCCCTTACGAAATATTAAGAGATCATCAGCAAATGAAAGATAAGTCAGTTCAACCCTTTTACATTTTGGATGATACTGGAAGATGCCCTTTTTGACTGATGTGTTCAAGAGGGCAGATAAAGTGCTCATGACCAGAACAAAAAGGTAAGGGGACAAAGGATCACCCTGGTGTATCCCCTTTCCCCTTTGAAGAATCCCCTCAAACCACCATTGAAAGAATCTGAAAATCTTGAGCCAGTAATACATGCCTGCACCCATCCCTTAAATCTTTCTGGTAGTCCCATGGCTTCCAATATCTTCAGTAAGAACTTCCAGTCCACAGAGTCAAAAGGCTTTGTGGAGATCTATTTTGAGGGCACGCCTCGGGAAGAGGTTTTTCCGTCAATATCCTTGCACAAGCTCCTGAGCAAGCAGAGGGTTATCAATGATGCTTCTCCCTTGCACGAAAGCATATTGATTCGGTGCAATCATAGCAAGAAAGAGTTTTGCACCATTTTATATAATAATAGATAAATTACATCATTCATCACTCAACTATCTTCTCATTTCTATTTGGGTCACTCAACGTTTAAAATTTTTAATTTAATTATTAAACTTTCAAATTGTTCTTGTTTTAGTCACTCTAATTATTTTATTAATATTTTGTATGATATGGCATATTTTATTATTATTAAAATTTAAAACAAATATATATTATTAAATAAAAAAATATTTAAAATAAAATAATTATATTTTATACCCATATCCTCCAAAACCCTAAACCTCAAATTACCCCACCTTCACCTTCTCCTTCCCCTCTAATCCCTGTCCCCAAACCAACCCCTCCCCTTACTCCAATCGCTGACCCTTACATCTCCTGTCTTCAACTTTAATTTAACAATCCAAACCAAAGTTAATAAAAAACTGTTGGTGTTGCTACGAAAGTTTATGTTAAAATGCAACAGCACAAGGATGAAAGAAAACCCAAAAATAGAACACATACATTTTATTACGTGCAAGGAAAAATAAAGAGAGTGTAAGAGAAAAAAACAAAACCAGTTTAGTACAGAGAAATATGGAAGAAAAAAAATAATACCATAAATCGAAGAGATAAAAATGAAAATGAAGAAAAGATAAAAATGAAAAAAATGGTTTAGAAGAGATTTTAGAAACATATGATATTGAAATCGAAGGTGGCATTGGACAAATGGATTTATTTACAGTTTCCTAATAACTTGTTAGTAGTGGGTGTTTGAACTCCATTGTGGAGTTGAAGAGCTTCGTCGAGTTTAAGGGGAGGGGGCAATTTGTGGATGGCCGATGGGCATCGAAGGAGAAGGTGAGTTGTAATTTGAGGTTTAGGGTTTGGGTAGATTTGGGTATAAGATATAATTATTTTTTAAAATATTTTTTATTTAATAATATATCTATACATATTATTTTATTTTAAACTATTTTTATATCTTATTAAAAATAAAATATTTTATGTCATACAAAGTTTTAATAAAATAATATAGAGTGACTAAAATATGAGTAATTTGAAAGTTTAGTTGTTAAATTAAACATTTTGAAAGTTGAGTGAATAAAATAAGAGTTAAAAGATAGTTGAGTGATGATTATGTATTTTACCCTATAATAATTAGTGTGTTTTAATTTTTCTAGTGTGATGTAACAGTTTTATTATTATTATTATTTGTTTTTCATGATCCTTGTCTTAATAAGTTCTTTTGAGCAGTGGCAGATGTAGGTAAATGGTTAGGTGGACATGTGCCGGTTTTGAAATTTTTAAAATTTATATATTTAGTTTTAATTAAATAATTATTATTATTTTTAAAATTTTTATGATTTGTACCCGCTTTAAAATTTTGTATGTCCACTAGAGGTGGCAAATTAACCTTAGACTCGAACAGATTTTACCGGATCTGAGATCCGATATTGGCCCGAACAGGATGATCTGAAACCTGAAACAAACGAATCTAATTGAAACCGACCCGAGTTTTAGTTGAACCGATATGGATCCGATCCGATTTTTCAACCTAACAAAATGGACCCGAACCGATTTTCAACCTAACTGAATGGACTCGAACCGAAAGTAACCCGAACTGAAGGCAACCCGAAATAAAGAAAATATATTAAAAGAAATAATGAAATATTTGATATGAATCATCGCACAACTCACCAAAAAGTCAAATATATTGACTTTATAAAGCCATATATGGGTTTAAAAAACTGATCCGGCCTGAAAACCCGACCAAAACATATCGATCTCTTATTGAACCGATCTTGACCCGACCCGAAATCAACCGACCGAAAATCAACCAAACCGATGTGACCTGATCCACTGATATCCGATCTGAATCACTATAGACTCGAATTAAAACGAACCAAACTCGATCCGACCCGACCTAAATCGAAATCGAATGTAGCCAAAACCGAACTTAATTCGAACCGAAATGACCTGAACCAAACTCGATCTGAATGATCTGTTTGCCACCTCTAGTGCCCACACTCAAAAATATTCATGAATCTGCCGCTGCTTTTGAGCTCATTTTAAGATGAAGGATCAAGCTAGGAGATGATTTGGGAGGTCAAAGATCGAAGAGGAGTAGACTAGACCAATTAGCTTCGGTAGAGGATCGATGACGCAACAAACAAGCTGTATAAATCAAGTCAATACTTTCTTCCAAAATTAGTCATGGCGAGAGTCCAACATATCGCTACGAGCTACCAAAAATTAAATGTTTGTTTTGATTTTGTCTTTGTACTAAGGACATTATTGTATTAGAAGCCCTAGCTCATGAATGAACATTTTATAAGCCTCGTTTAGAGCATTTGTTAAGGGAGGCTGGTATTATTAGGGTTTTAGTTTTGCATTGGTTTCTTAATTGTTTTCGATTGTTTCAACCTTCATTCAAGCTAATACTTTGTTTAGTTTTATTTATCTTTCTCTAATGATTGTGCTTTATCTATTTTCATCTTAGTTAGCTTCAATTTTATGGGTTGTTTATGTGCTGATTAAGCACATGAATATGAGAATTCTTAACGACCATAAAAATGAAAACCCTTAGAATGGTTACGTAGTAATTTCATATCATCGTCCGTTTAGTATTTCTTACGCTAGGTAGATAACCATTTAACTTCTATTGTGGGGTCAATGACGGTGAAGGAAAGTGGTACTCGCGGTGATAATTATTGCTCGAGGCCATAAAGTCCTAGGTCTAATCCTTTATCTACTCATAATTGGGGTGTATCACCCTATATTAAATCAAAATAATTGATGGATCTGAAAGTGTACATTTGGGTCATCGAAATGACATATTTTTTTAAACGATCATATCTAATATTTTTTTCAAAGGGTGAAACCCAAATTCAATCCGAGATTAAAATAATTACAAAAAATAAGCTCCAGTATTTAAAATCAAATATAGTTTACATACCATATATCAATAAGGATCCTAAGAATATATTGTCCACTAAAAGATTAATGGTATTGTACTATGAATTGACAATGTTGGAAACTCCTCCGAAGTTGTCACTGCCCTAACTTGAGCATGAAATATAATCATGCTAACAAAAAATAAGGCTTAATGACCAATTTGGCCCCCGAAGTATACACTAAATACCAAACTGCCCCTTAAAGAATTTTTTGGCATTTTGTCCCATGAACCAAACATCGTGACCCCGTTTGGCCCCTCCGTCTAATGGTGTTAAAAAAAATTCACAGGCCAATCAGAACATGCCATGTGTCACTGATAACAAAAAAATAACTGGCTTATTTTAAAGGGGTAAATTACACGCCAAGTCTATAAAATTTTTGTTTTTGTTCAATTTAGTCCTAAAAATCTTTATTTAACCTGAATTGACTCAATTTTTTTTCTAATTTTTATAAATTAGTCCAATATTTTTAATATGGTGATGTTTTTGTTCAATTTAGTCCTCAAAATCTTTATTTAACCCACAATTAACCCCACTACTTTATATTTTTTATAAATTAGTCCAATGTTTTTAATATACTGGTATTTTTGTTCAATTTTGTCATCAAAATCTTTATTTAACCCACAATTGATCCCTACCACTTTATAATTTTTATAATTTAGTCCAATATTTTAAATATAATTATATTTGTTTGTTCAATTTAGTCCTAAAATCTATATTTAACCTGAAATTGACCCATATTTCTTTATAATTTTTATAATTTAGTCCAATATTTTAAATATAATCATATTTTTGTTCAATTTAATCCTAAAATCTACAGTTAGACCGTATGTGTATCGAACAAAAATATGATTATATTTAATAGACAAAATAGGGAGATGATTGAAAAAAATATATAAAGAGAGGGCATTATAGAAATTATACCTAAATATTTTCCTTATTAAATATATGAATAAATCACAAACTTATATGGTTTATTTGTAATTATTTATTATTTGAATAAATAGTTCAAAATTTCCAAATAAAGATTGAAGAATAAGCTAATAAAATAAAATGAGACCTAATAAGATGTAAGGAAATCTAATTAATGGTGCTTTATTTAATAAGTAATATTTTGATACACAAACTGTATAATTATTTTAGATAAATACGTTATATAAAATTTATTTTATATAACTTATCTATTTGAAGTTTCAATCGTAAATCTCTAACACCAAATCCTCAAATCATATACAGTAAATTCTAAACCCTAAAATTAATAGACTTATGTAAATTTATGCAGTCAATGTATCAAAATATTTTCCTTATTAAATATATTGCAATAATTCTTGTTAGTACAGGATTTCTGAACTGGATTTGTATTTGCAGGTGAAATTCTAGAAATTTTTTTTTGAATTTTACTCTTCTCGATCATTCTGATGTTTCTTATAATTATTTCACATGTAAAATTCCAAAACAGATGTGAATTTATTGTAGTAATTTATAGTCGTTACGATATACAAATACATCAAATTTTAACTTTTTTTATTCCCCACATTTGTCTGATATATTTGTTTGAAAAAATTCATGGTAGGTACGATACCGCGTCAAATTGGCAATCTAAAGAATATGATTATATTTAAAATATTAGACTAAATTATAAAAATTATAAAGAAATATGAGTCAATTTCGGGTTAAATATAGATTTTAGGACTAAATTGAACAAAAATATGATTATATTTAAAATATTGGACTAAATTATAAAAATTATAAAGAAATATGGGTCAATTTCGGGTTAAATATAGATTTTAGGACTAAATTGAACAAACAAATATAATTATATTTAAAATATTGGACTAAATTATAAAAATTATGAAGTGGTAGGTATCAATTATGGGTTAAATAAAGATTTTGATGACAAAATTGAACAAAAATACCAGTATATTAAAAATATTGGACTAATTTGTAAAAATTATAAAGTAGTGGGGGTTAATTTTGGGTTAAATAAAGATTTTGAGGACTAAATTGAACAAGAACTTCACCATATTAAAAATATTGGACTAATTTATAAAAATTAGAAAGAAATTTGGGTCAATTCGGGTTAAATAAAGATTTTTAGGACTAAATTGAACAAAAATAAAAATTTTACAAACTTGGCGTGCAATTTACCCCTTTAAAATAAGCAAGCTATTTTTTTTGTTATCAGTGACACGTGACATGTTCTGATTGGCCCGTGAATTTTTTTTAACACCGTTAGACGGAGGGGCCAAACGGGGTCACGGTGTTTAGTTCAAGGGCAAAACATCTCAAAAAATTCTTTAGGGGACAGTTTGATATTTTATGTATACTTCAGGAGCCGAATGGGTCATTAAGCCAAAAAATAATTCTAAAAGTTAGACCTTTACAAAGTTAAGCGGTGCACAACTATTTGACTAAACTACATGAAAAATATAAACACAAGTAGACTAGTCTTAAAATAAGCAAAAATAATTGGAGCAATTAACATAATTCATGCACTAATAATCACCACTTAACAAGGTATACATAAATATATATAGGTATACCACAAGTCATGCCATTAACCTACATTCAATATTTATACATAATAACATATTCATATCATATTCATCATTTCAGACACATTTTCATTTACTTCGTCATAGAGTATATTATAGCTTATTTATACGAGCATGCATCATAAGGTATCGGTATGTAACATCCCGAAATCGAGGTTAGAAGAATCAGCTAGGTGAAACGGTTGGGTTATTAAAGCTAGTGAATTTAGTTAATGAAAATGTTTTTGAAAATTTTAAAATACGAATTAATTTAGAATTATGATTTTGAATTAATTGGGATTTATTTAATTCCTATCAATTTATTTAAATCTAATTTGGTGACTTTTAATAAGTCAAAATAAATTGATGGGAATACATGTTAAGAATTTTTAAGGACCAAATACGCCACGTGATATTTTTAAGGGGTTTTAATTGCATTTTTTTTAAAATAAAATGCTTTATTAAATAATTAATATTAAATTAGTTTAATAAAAATATTTTAACAAAAAAAATTACGGTTAATTGGTTTTCAATAAAAGATAATTTTATCGTCAAATTTTCTCTCAATTGATTTCTCAAAATCCCAAAATCTTCCATTGATATTTTAAGATATTTTCTTAATATTTTATCAAATCAATTCTATGCTCACTTGATTTTAATCTTGATTTCTAAATCTTTTCAAAATTTTATTTTTTCAAGTGTTGAGAAGATCACGTCAACTTGGTGGACAACTTTTCAATCTTAGGTCCATCAATTTCAAAGTATAAAGATGATTCTTAATGAAACTTCATATGCTATGCATTTTTAATATTTGATTTAAATGCCTTTTAATTGACTGATTTGGGGGAAAATATGATGAAAATAAATTATGGATGATTTTTTATGAAATCTTGATGTGATGATGAAATCAATATAATAAGTTTATGATTTATTTACAATGATTCTTTGTATGTTAGATCTTATCTAAAATCAATTTTGTAAAAACAATCCTAGAATTTAATTAATTGATTAAAATAGATTACCTGCTCTTGAGGATTATGTGTTGAATGGTGGTGATTTGGATTCTTAAGTGTTAGCTGTTGTTAGTAGGGTGTTTTTAATAATAATCAATGTATTTTGAAGTTAAGAATTGATCAGTTATGGCTAGGTTTAGGTTAGAACAAATTTGGAAGTGAATAATAGAGATTTTCCGTTGTTAATTGGGTTAGATTACAACAATTCACTGTTTGCTGGGAATTATTGGATATGCATTAATGTTAGTTTATGTATTGGTGAGTTGTAGAACCATCATAATCGCATCCGAAATCCTCAATTTGATTCTTCATCAATATCGGCTCAAGCTTAGGCGAGAGGGCGAAAGCTTGTCAGTGAGTGCAAAATATGTTTTGATACACTAAGAGGTTTGAAATCATACTTTGGGAGCTTAGTTTAAGCCTAGCAAACTTAACTAAACTTGGAAGTAAGTCTTCCTAATTTCGCCATTAAAATATCGTATATAATAAGTGAGAGCATGTTTTACATGATTTGATTGAAAAGCATAAGCTATCATACTTGTTTTTATGCATTAATGTTAGTTAATGTATTGGTGAGTTGTAGAACCATCAGAATCGCATCCAAAAAGCCTCAATTTGATTCTTCATCGATATCGACTCAAGCTTAGGCAAGAGGGTCGGGGAGTGCAAATGTGTTTTGATACAATAAGAGGTTTGAAATCATACCTTGGGAGCTTAGTTTAAGCCTAGCAAACTTAACTAAGCTTGGAAGTAAGTCTTCCTAATTTTGCCATTAAAATATCATGTTTTACATTATTTGATTTAAAAGCATGAGCTATCATACTTGTTTTTATGCATCATTATTTGATGTGTTATGATTTATCAAGCATGAGGATGCCTATGTTCACCGATATAAATATCATCTTATAGATTGTTCCGCAGATGGTTCTGAGTGCATCGAGAAACTATCACAAAATGATCTAACTATAGCAGACCGTCGACTTTCCCTAATCAGGGGGTGCACCGTGATGAATGCAACACAAAACACCAAACTATCATTGTGATAGACAAAAATCGTGCCAAAAGATAGTCAAATATTAAAATGTTGACCAACATGTGTTGGGTGCATTGGTAAGACACATTGCACTCCCAAAGAGAGGACACAAGATCATATAAAATTAGATTTAAATCAAAAGAAAACAAATAAGAAAGAGAATGAAAAAAGAGGGGTAACGACACTAAGTTGTAGCCTAAGATTGGAACTTTTGAAGAAAAACTAAAAAACTATTTTAGAGAGAGAAAATTATATAAATACTTAAATATATCAAATATAAAAAAATAGTCAAATATTAAAATATTGACCAATAAATGTTGGGTACGTTAGTAAGGCACATTATACTTCTAAGGAGAGGACACGAGTTCAAACCTTGGAAGCAGTAGCAGATCCAAAATCTAAAAAATAGGGGTCTAAAATTTTAATATACCTTCTCTTCTTCATAAATGGGTATGCAAAATAAAATTTCCTTTACAAATTAAACTATATTTTTAAAATTTTCTCAAAAAATAGGATGCATATGCTACCCATGGGAGCCATATGCATCAAGTCTCTGCTTGGAGACGATATTGTTGGGAGGAACAGCCTCGCACCCCGAACATACATATTATTAAAAATATTAAAATGCCGAGTTTCAACTTATTTGATAATTGAACCCAACAAGTGTCCCAGTGAAAAAGCAGATAATGTTCATCCTAGGAGAAACAGGTTCAACTCGCTTTGTTTACAAAGTGTATGCATATTGTCAAAGGGTTAATAATCTATATAAATAAATATTATCTTGTAACTTTAGACCATTTAAAAAATAAACTTATTTGATAACTCTAGCTCCATAAATATTTATTTATTTTAGTAAATTCGAGTAGTTTACTAATAAAAACGTCTCATACGCACCTATTAATTTATCCGTATGGAATTTTGTTTTATAGAACACCCATATGGAATTTTGTTTTGTAGAATATTCATATGGAATCCTGGTGAAATACTGAGAGTGGGTGAACGTACAAGTGAAACTGATGTATTAATACTAAATTCCTGTAAGAATATTGGAAGGGTTGAACTTGATGGACAAATTAAAAATCATAAATGACGTGAGATTCTCAAATGAGTGACGAAAATACAACATGTTAAAAGGTTAGTGATTAGGCATGATGAAATTTATTCCCAGCAGGAAAGCTGCTGTCGTGGGTAATATTCGTGACGGTTATTATTATTATTATAATAGAGCAATTGTGACGAGGCGGGAATTAGTGACGAATTTAAAAATGTCATGTTAATTGGCTAAATAATTAATTAGGAAAAGATGATCATATTAAATGTTGTAATCAATCAGTCCATTGCGCCGGCTTTTTTTCTAAGATATGTTGAGTCAACATTATTGTTTTTTTTTTCTACTTGATTTTGTTTTTTGTGCTCCACCCTCTGTCCAGTGGCGGATGTAATTGGTGCTCAATGTGGGTAAGTACCCACTTTAAAAATCTAAATTTATTTTATCAGTTATTTATTTTATTGAATGTGGTTATCTTAAAAATTTAAAATTTTTATTAGTTAATTCATTTTATTGTTTATTCACCTTAAAATTTTATTTGTACTTACATAAAAATTTTATGTTGTTAATATTTAATATACTTACGTCTACCTTAAAAAGAATTTGGATCAGCCACGGCCTCTATCATATAAAAAACAAGAGGACAAAACCTAATTACAAATATCACGTCCTCACATCAGTGAACACCCTTTGCTAAAGCAATTTGGCATTAAAAATTCATGAGTTATCGTTTTAAAATTACAACTTGAAATAATAGTGGAAGCTAACTTCGTAAAATAAGAGTGTAAAAGTACATTAGTGTTTTTTAATAATTATTATAGATATACTATTAGTGATTTTTTTTTCATATACTACGTTTAGATGATGTGAAGTTTGTTTTAAGTATATTTAAAAATTTTAAAAATAAAAATAAGTCTGAACACCGTTTGTGAAATTATTTTTCAGTGACGTGTATCAAATAATTATTATTTTTATTAAGAGAATAGAAAATATTTAAAATCAAACTCAAGATATAATACCATTAAATATTATTTCAATATAATTTTTTATCGGTTGAAACAAAAGGGAATATTGAGCTAGTAGAATTATGAAACAACATTTTAATCACTAATCCTAATAAAAAATTGGGCTATATTTGTAATTTTCAATTATATGTTCACTTTTTTGTTAATTAATTGAGTTCTATCAATCTATCGACTTTTATTTCTAGTTTTAGTTTTTATTTAATTTGTTCAACAAAAGAAACCTTTGATAATAATGTAACACTTGTTTTTCTTTTTCATTTGAGAAGCTTAAAGCAGAATTTGCCCCATAAATTATATTTTTGTATCAAGTTGCTTCTGAAGTCTTTTTTAAACAAATGGGATTTGTTACTATGTGCCTCATTAAAAAAGATTTTTAAATTTATTTGAGGAAAAATAGTAGACATGATAGCAAATTACAAGCAAACTAACACAAGCAATTAACCAAAAGAAGCATCCTCATGAACGAGGCAAACAATAGAAGGCGGTGGTAAATCAAACCTAATTAACTCCAGACTAGACGATGACGCTAAATGTGCCAAAGCATCCGCAGCTTTATTAGAAGACCGATGGATATGCCTGAATGAGACTTGTCAATCACGATCCTGCAAATTTTTGATGCAACGAAGTAAAACAATCGGAGAGCCACAATCCTTACCTCTAGCTATAAATCGAATGGCCTCAGATGTTTTTGAAGTTTTTTTAGGATGTTATGTACCTTTAATTTTAAAACGCTATTATGTTAAATCTCTCAATTTTTATTTTTATTCAGTTTAGTCCTTAGAATATAATCTGAAAGTGACCCTCTTTTTTATTTTTTATAATTGAATCCAATATTATTTTATAATTCTAATAAGGTGAATACATGTGTCATAATCTTATTGATGAAAATGGACGAAAATATAAAATAGTACCTAACCACTAAACCAAGATAGATAATTTATTTATTTTATAACTAATATATTTTTATAAGATTGTTATTATAATATTCTTATAATTAATATACTTTATTAAAAATATTAATACCATCTAATAAGGTGAATACATCTGTCATAATCTTATTGATGAAAATGGACGAAAATATAAAATAGTATCTAACCACTAAACCAAGATAGATAATTTATTTATTTTATAATTAATATATTTTTATAATATTCTTATAATTAATATACTTGCATAACTACAACTGTATTTTATAATTATAAAAATAAAATATATTAATTTTATAAAAATAATTATAACATAAAATAATATAAATCTAAAAATTTAAATTATTTATAATAAGTATCTGTAAATAAAAATTAAATAATAAAAATTATTAGTAAATATAAAATAATATAATATAAAATATTATAACATAAAATAATACAATTTTAATAATTATTTATAAAAACTATTCATAACATAAAATTATAAAATAAATTATATTTATGCAAGTATATTATTTACAAGAATATATTTATAAAATTAACTATAAAAATATTATTAGAATCTATTTTTAAAAGTATATTAACTATAACACAAATTAATTACATTTATATGATTTTAAAATTTCAATCATATTATAATTTAAATATTTTTTCAATATATAACTACTCTCTAGTTTTGTTTAAGGGGTTATCCTTTTCCTTGTCATTTACGTCTTATATTTTTCTCGTTTTTGTCAGTAAGAAGATGACATGTACTATCATCTTATTAAAAATCTTAATATATAAAATAAAATAAAATAAAAACACAATTATAATATAATAATATTAGATTAATTATAAAAACTACAAAAAAATATGGGTCAGTTTCAGAATCAATAAAAATTTAGAGAAGAAGTTGAACAAAAAAAAATCTGAGAAATTTAAATTAGCTTATTCTTTCACATTAAACTTAGTAGCATTTCTTTGGCTAAAAGTGTAATATGTCGTGCACTAATTTATCAATTTTTGTAACAAACGTTAAAATAGGACCACTCAGAAAATATTTCAAAGTAAAGATGAAAAAACGACCCAAAAAACTTTTAAAAAGAATATATAATAAGATATAATTTAAGGGGAAATATTTTATTTAATCATATTTGTAAACGTGAAATTTAAGAAACAATAGAGTAGGAAAAAAATCACAGGGCAATTATATGCACTGTTCAACGGAGACATGATATGATTGAAGATCATTAAGCCCAAATAGCCCATAACTAACCCAATTGGCAATGTTCTTAGAAGCACTTTTGGCTAAAAAAATAGTTTTAAATGTAAAAGTAACATGTTCAAAAGTTAAAATACTTAAATATTAATATATTTTTAAAAGTATTTTAAGTAAAAATTATTCATTTGTGATCGTTTATATTACCAATTTTTTTTATATTTTCAAAAATAAATGTCTAAAATATAGATATTATCTATTTAAAAATACTTTTTAACAGTAGTACATACACTAAAATCTTAAACCACAAATCACTTCTCAAAAGAATTTTTTCGTGCGCTTTCGAAAAATAATAACAAACTAGCCCTTAGTTTATTTACATACATGCTAAACTAAATTTTAATTGGTTATTATTAATTATGACTTAATTTATTAGTTCCACATTATTTATTAATTAAGTTTATAAAATAACTAAATAGTCTTTAGGGTGGAGCCAAAATTTTTCTTAAATTCGAATTATGAACTTTTGAACAAATTAAAACGTAATTTTATCATTTATTTTAGAATTTTTAAAATTTTATAAGAATTTATATGAAATAGTTATCATTTTAGGGGCCAAGATACTCCCCAGTTTTACCTTCGTAATCTTAATAAGTGGATTTTTTTTTATCAATTAAGGCTTTATAAGTAGAAATTAAGTCTTATTTTCTTTAAACATATCAAAAATCTTTAAAAAAATATCGTTTTCTCTCAAATATTTGGACAACAATTCTAGTTGATTAATACCGTTGGGGGTCTAAGGACCGCCATCAATCCCTCCTTTGTGATACCCAAAGTCAATTTAGAAGTTTAAACCAAATTTAAAGCATCCCATTGAACGTCGAAACGACTCGAACAAATCAAACGATCATTTCAAAGATTTTTGAAGTACCGTTTCAAAAGAAGTAATCATTTACTAGGCATGCTACCATTTACAGAATTATTCAATTTCACATTTTTAATGTTCATAAATGACATTTACTAAAATCAAAGTTAAAACAAACGAATTCAATCACCAAGCTTACCACCCTATATATCATATGTCCATCATTTACAAATTATTTTTAGCACAAATTCAAACGTACATAATTCAATTCATTTTTTATTAATACTATTGATGCCGATTTTGGACGACACTAGATAGAGAGGTAGAGATGATGGTCTGCGGAAGCTGTAGAGATGATGATGGGTGGTTCACTTATCGGAAGACGAGCCGAGAGCCACGAAAGACTATGGTTGTTTGTTAAATCAGGTGGTTCACCCGGGGTTGATTTGGGGCCAAGAGCCGCTAGCAGGGCCAAGCCGGTGGCTGGACGGTGGTGGCAACAATGGGTGGTGGTTGACCATGTAACACCCGCGACCCAGATGTCACAATTGGGCCTCAAGCCCAAACCAAAAACTATAAAATTTCTCAAATTGAGTTTAGCCCAAAAAAAGTATTTCTAAAATATTTAGATCCAAAAGTTAAAAACATATATAAACAATTCAAATCGTTACAAAGGAGCTCCACTTTAAATTAAAACATTTAACATTCGCCTTGATAAATACGATTTCATAAAAAAAGAATTACATACTCGACCACGTAAGGTCCTATAAATACATAGCCCACTAAACACAAGTATCGTTCTCTGAGAACTTCCACATGCAAAATCTTGTATTGATAGTGCTCATCGATCCCACGATCCAACAGTCAACCTGTGCACGGAAACAACGATTCCGAGCGCTGAGCTTACAAAGCTCAATGGTTTTGTAACACCCCAGAAATCAGTATAGTTGGAACTGGGTTCTAGCGATTGGAAACCCTACACCGAAAAAGTCCAAATATTGTATTGACTTTGACTGTATGGTCAATAGTATTGATATTGGACTCTAGTTGAATCAATTTATTGATTAAAGACCTTATTGAATTTATTGGAAAACTGTTTAGTGACTAAATTGTGAAAATTAAAAGTTGGGGGGGGTAAAAGCATTTAAGTATAGAAAGTTGAGGGGCTAACCTTGTGATTAGCCCCTTCCCAAGCCTAATCACCAATACGTGGGATTAGGATATTGAATTCCTTCATCTGAAGGAAAGCCCACGAATTAAAGGGGGAATGGAAAAGGGGAAACTTACCCGGTTAGTTGATAAAAAAATAAGACATCATCTTTGTCTTCAACCTCTCACTTTGAATAAGCAAGCACCTCCATTGTTGTTGATTCAAATCTTGAGTTTTCTTCAATTTTTTGATTTTTTGAATAGCTATCGATCGGGTGAGCAACAACCCTCTATTAGTTTGTCGATTCCATAGTTAAATCATGGCTAATCTCATGTTTAAGAATTCTGAATTCTATGAGATTGCCTATGGAATTTCCTAGCCTAATTCTTATTGTTTTCATAGCTAAGTTGTGCTACGGAATTGGTTATTGTCATTGAAATTTATTGTAATCCTTATTCCTCCATGTTTGTTAGCTCAAGAGCAACAAGGGGAGGAATTGAAAAATCCACTAGAACCAACCAATCGAAAGAATAAGGAAATTTCTATCGGGAACCTTAAGGGTCTTGAAAAATCTCGGTGAGTGTAGTCGGAGTTTCGGGAATAGGTTAGGTAACTTTCCCGATTTCATTGATAATAATTATTGCCTAGCTAACATTGTGCCTAAGGATATTGCATCGAACCTCTTTGGAGGCCTCATTGGTAAGCATTAATAAGCTATTATATCGAAACATTGACCATAGTATCATCATTATTGTTATTGTCACCATCGACATATTGATACATGTAAATATTGACTATTGTGTATCAGAGGTATCATTGTTATAGACATTGGACATTGAAATGACATTGTTATAGATATTGTTCATTTGTATAATTATTGTCATCAAAACATTGATATTGAAACATTGATCATTGACATTAATATTGGAACATTTACCATTGATATTGTTATTGAAAATATTGATCATCAACATTGTTATTGAAACATTGATATCGATATTACTATTGAACATTGGGTTCGAAAAGACATTGGATACAATTAGCATGACATAGAATTCATTAGCTCATTGGTACGAGTGAACTAAGGTCCTTGGGCTACGACCTTTCTTGTGGCAAGGCGGAGGGATGATTGTGTTATTGGTCAATCGGCGAGGCGGGGGGACTAGACCATTCATTGGTTTGGCTAGGCGTCAGAATTCGTGTATCCACTATCTTGATTCGATCCAAGGAATAATATTGAAGCATGATATATTTGCTATTGAACATGAATCATTACATTGTTATTGTTAAGACATGATTTGGAATGTATCTCATTGTTGTTATTATTTTTATGACTACCTCACTAGGCAAAGTATGCCTAATGCATTTCATCTCATGCATTTCAGGTTAAGAAAGTCACCGTTGTGAGATCGGGGATCGTTGGAAGTTTTGGCAAGTCACTACAAGCTTAAAGTAGTGTATATCGTCCTTATAAACTCCTAGTATAGTGGCAAAGTAGTTAGACTAATCACTTTTAGCCCTTTTGTTGTGTATATGTTGCTTATGGTATGTATAAGTCTTAAAGGCCTAAAATGATGCTTTGAAATTGGCTAAAAGTGGTAAAACATGCATATTTGGCCTAAAAGGGGAAAAACCTAGTAAACAGATTCATATGGCTATGGAATTTGATGTGATAGTAGATTATGGTATTATAACCTTTCCTACAAAGTTTCATAGGATTTGGACATTGTATGATAGTTCAAAATAGATAAAAACTAGATCAAATCTGTCATTACAGACCCTGTCGTACCGATACGGGTAATGGCTTATCGGTACGGTTATGCATATTTGGACCAAGTCAATGCTGGTCAACAAGGCGTATCGATACGACATTGGGCGTATCGGTACAAAAAATTAACACTGGAATTTGGGTTATAAAAAGGTTTCAATACGGCCTCAAGGCGTACGAATACGTGTTAGTCTGTACCGATACGGCTAAGGCTGTACTTGTACGAGTTTTGGTTATTGGAATCTAGTAATATATGAGATGCGCATGGCATACTGATATTACCTTTCGATTATCAATACCGATTTCGCTTATAAGCTTTTGTAATAACTCTGAAAAGTTGCATATTGGCACCTATTAATGATTGGCTTAATTGAAGGGATAAATGGATTCTAATTAACATGAAAATTCGCATGTACACTGATTATATGTTGAATTTCACTGTGGTAAATTTAGTTTCAGTAAACGGCCTCTAATTTATTGAATTTACAGATTAGTCCCTAAAGCTCACAAAAGTTTAAAATTGGTCATAAACTCAAGGTTAATGACTTATGTCGAATCACCGTTCCACAGTGTAGATTTAGTATTTTAGTTGAGACCCCGGAGTATAAATTGTATTGATTTTTAATTAGCTAGATCTTGGAACATGGGTTAAATATTGTACTGATCATCGTATTGAACTCCAGTAACATACTCCGAATCGGTTCTCGACTAGGCCGGGAAGGGGGTGTTACATTTGTGATATCAGAGCTAGATTTTAGTCGATTCTAGGACTAAAGTGAAGTTTATTGCATTGTTATTATATTACTTTGCCACCTAGGAGTTATTTTTTGTGTATATAGTGACTTGCCGACTAACCCGATCTTTTTACATTATAGATATGTCTGAATCTAACGAAGCTCACATAAATGAGCCTGCCACTGGATCTTCGACTCATGGCGAGGAGATAAAGAGGGGAGACCCTCCAAATCTACAAAATCCCCATCCGCAAAACGTTGAACTAGAAGCACAAACTACTCAAGCTGAATGTTATTGGAACATGGTTGACATGTTCAAACAATTCATGACTTCAATGAGAGCTGAGCAGGCCATTCAACCTACTGCAGGTTGTTATCCAATATGTTTGGGCCCCTATTTATAAGCTATCTCAACACCAAGCTTATGCCTTTACTGGTCAAGATGATGACAATCCTGAAACTGCAGAATATTGGTTGGATAACACTTTGAGAATTCTAAATAAGCAGTTGCAGTGTTCGAACGAGCATAAGCTAGAATGTGCTCTCGCGTTGCTTGCTTATGAGGTGCTTCATTGGTGGGAGACTACTATTCTTACAATTTTCGAAGAAACAATAACATGGGAGTTCTTTATTCGAGAATTTCAAAAGAAATACATTAGTGAATTCTATCTCGCATAAAGGTGTAGTATCTTCCTCCATCTTAAACAAGGTGGCCGAACAGTGGAGCAGTACATCCATGATTTCTGTAAGTATTGCAGGTATTGTGCCAAGTATGTAACCCCCTCGACCCGGCCTAGATGCCAGACCAAACCGAGCGAGCTATATTGGGTTTTGCCTAAACAAAACTTGAAACGGTTAACTAAACTTAGTCCTATTTTTTTCTTTTTATCTTGTCTAGATGCAACATTACATTCTATAGTGAGCATGCTGGCAGCGAGTGAAATCTCAACTAAATCGGGCGTCGATTAGACATCAAATTGCGTAAATTGCATTTTAATGACTAAAATGTAAATCTGGAAAGTTATAAGGGTTTAATTAAAATTCGAGTTACCAAACCTCAATTAATCAGATTACATGCTTGCTTGCCAAATTTCAGCTCAAGTCGATAATCCAAACTCATACAATTGCATTCAAGAACATTAGGGACCAAAACGATAGAATCTCAAAACATAAAACCTCCATAACTAACTTAATGACTGGACATACCGATACGGTCCCAAGGCGTATCGGTACGCAGGCTACTCGAACCGAAACCAGATTCCATTGGCTAAAGAGCATACTGATACACTTCCCCGTGTACCGATACGAGGCCACCAAAAACACATACCCGTATAGATACGGAGCCTTGCGTATCGGTACGCCTAGACCTGTAATGTCCAAATTTGCTGGGTTTTTCTCTCGAACATGGATTCAAACATGCCTTAACTCAACCTAATCATACATACAACTAAACTAAGGATCAAATCATGATATAAACACATGGTAACATGATCAAAACATAGCAACATACTTCAAACTCAAGTCTAGAAGCATGCATCCTAAAAACTCAACCATCCAAAACTCAGAATATAAATCCACATCAAAACAAATCACATAAATCCTTATAAAACACCACATTAACATTATGAACTTGCACAAATAGGGATTTTAGCAAATAACCCTCCCAAACAACAACAATGAACCTCATTGCCTTTATTACTACCAATCTAGTTCAAAAACCATACTTTTGAGTTATTCAAGTCCTTGGATTTTCCCTCGCTTGCTTGCTACCTCCAACCTTTAATTCTCTACATTGATGGAAAAAGAGAGCGTAAGCACACAAGGGTTAGTGAGGAGTGCTCAAAACACAACACCATAAATGCGATTAAAATTAGTTTTCATCTCACAATGAAAACTCCATTTAAAATAACTTTTAAAACATCACGCCTTTCAAACTATGCACTTGACATTTCCAAAACATGCATATTTAACCATATGCAACATGTATCATGGATCAACAACAAAATCCCATTTGCTACCCTCGATTTAAGCTTTCCCATGCATAACATCCCATATGCAAGGCTTAAAGAGTAAACATGTATAAATCAAAATTATACAACATAATCCATTAACATGATACATTATCAATTATATTGACTTTCAAGTGATCATAAACCAGGTTCTACTTTACAAAATATTACATCAGATACACGAATTCAACAAGTGTGCTCTCAACACTTCATGCAATCTCAACCGGAATTCAAGGTAAAATCATAACTGGGTACAATCACTACCCAATCATCGGTTAGATGCTTAATCCATGTTAGGATGATTAATCAACTATAACACCCTAAACCCGGTCTAGAAAGAAATTGGGTGAAAGGGATGTCACCATAAAACAATGCAGATAACAAAGAATTCGAAAACAGAAATCATACGATTGAATTGATTAACTTAACAAGATTATGTTGCATACAATTTTTTAACTTATAAAGGACATTCATAGCATTTTATAGTACACATACTTGTTATTTACAAAGTCGTATCCAATCATGTTTATCAACCATGTTTAGTCCATTCTTCATGTGCACATTTACAAATATCATAGCACTCTTTAAAAACATTACAATCTTAACTACTAGATTAATACTCATACCACAGCATTTTCCGTAGCAGACAAAACTGAATACATTTATTGGATCTCTAAGCATAAGCAAGTTTAAGACATAGATAAAATAAATCAAGTTTCGCTAGGAGACATTTAAACCTAGAGTATAGACCATCTTCATATTCACCAAGAGTTCAGAACAATACAGAAAGTGCAATTTCATCCAACTTATAATAGAATTCAAGCATATGATATTACATTCGGTCATAAGGTAACTACTCTATAATGTATTTTAGGATTAAGCAACTTATTATCATTCCTATAAGAAGGTTTGACTAATCAAGAGCTTAAAATTATCTTAAAATTAGACACATTGGTTCATTTCTCTTGTTTTAGGAACTTTAAGTCTAACTCGAGTGGTAAGCAATGCATTTAGACTCTTATAAGCAAGGTTACTATTATAGAAATATATTCATTTATAACAAATATCATGCTATTCATATTTTAAGTCCTTACAAAGAGTACTCATGGTTGCTTGGACTTAAATCAAAACAAGATGAGAACCATCTATATGAATGCTTATGACCTCAAGTATATTTCGTTAATGTCAAAGAGTACAAACACTTTGATCAAAATGCTAATATGATTTAGAAAATGTCCATGGATTGAATCAGGTTATTATAATCGTTATGTCATACATTCACAATCTACGCACTTAGTTTAAGAAAAATATAGTCTAGTGCCATATAATCATACCAAATTACCTAAGCTTTGATTTTAAATCATACATTTCTACTCATGAGTAATTACGATCCAAATCAACATCACGTGAATAACATTATCAAAGACCTTGTACCAAAATCGATTACTTGAACACTCTTAAAAAACCAACAATGCTATCATATACAAATTATAACTACATGCTGATATGCCACCATTCTAGGAGTTTCCAAGGAAAAACATAAACATTCTTGTAGGATTAGATGAGTGATTTGCAATTTCCAGCCATGATCTGTCCTTAGAAGCTTTTATACCCTGAAAATGTATAAGGGATGAATGTATTAGGCTTTTATAGCCTAAGTGAGGTAGTGACCTTAAAATAAAAAAAAACATGATGCTAAGAATAATGGATGAAAAATTCAAGGAATACAAGCATAAGTTAGCAATAAGTGTTTATGTCTTAATCTTAGCTTATACTTGACATATTTATTGGAAGCTTTATCGGAGTTCATAACTTATCTTATTAGAGTCTTGAAAAGGCTCATCAAAGTTCTTATCAAAGCTTTTAGAGTTCTTATCTTAGATTTCAGAGTTCTTACCGGAGCTTTTGGAGTTCTTATCGGATTCTTGCAAAATTTATGTCTTTTAAAACGTTTGCCTTGGATCACATTAGAACATATGTAGCATTGGTCTAAGATTCACTTAGCACAAAGCACACAACAATGCCTAATTTAGCAAAACAAACACAGCTTCTATTCTCTATCCATCCAACTGTCACTAATCTCTTTACCATCTCCCCCTTTACCTCCTACTGTCGCTAATATATCACATATACGGGGTCATCACCCTTGAGCCGTAGCTCATGGACCGTATTCCTGAATTATACCTTTGCACCATGCCAAAGTGTCCAAGGGTTTCCATTGATTAGGCAACTTAAATATTTTATGCTATAAAATTTAGTAGGGATATCTTATGACACAAGTAAACTTATTTATTTCTTTCCTTAATAATTCTTATGGTACATGTGAGCTTAATAGCTCTGGAAAACTTAAGATATTCAATGGTTTATAACATTAGGAATTATTCTTTATAGCTTAGTATCTTATGACGTATGATTAATATATTTATATCTAAGCTTGATCAAAGTTAGTACTATCTTCCACTACAAAACATAGCATATCAAGGCAAAAGATGCATAAACGATGCAACATAAACAATGAGCTTATTAATAAGTGTTCAAAAGTACTATTTTTCTTACCTTTTTTACTCATATTATTGTTAGACTTAGGCTCATATTAGTTGCATAATTAGCCATTCATGCATTAATCCATGTTTCCTTCCATCGTTGAGCTTGATTACTTAACTTGGTAGTTTTTGTGGGAAAAGATGCTGCTTTGGTGTGTTTTGTGTGAATGTGCAGGATCACATGCCAAAGCAAGGCTAGAGCTAGTTGCCAGGGCAATGCATGAAGGAGATGCCGAGCTAGTTGCCAGGGCAATGCATGAAGGAGACGCCGAGCCAGTTGTCAGGGCAATTGTCGACAAAGAACAAGGTGATATGGTAGTCGAAATTGATGACTAGACAAGCCCAAGATGACGTGGAGCAAAGCCAAATCCCAAAAGAATTTGATTTCCATGAAGAGATTAAAGAAGAATTAAATTCCAAGAAGATAGGAGAAGTTCTAGTAGGAATATAATTATAATAAAGAATTATATTCTTTAAAGATAATTTAATTCCAACTTAACTTCCTCCTCAAAGAAGGACTTTGACCTAGCCCTATAAATTAGAGGGGAATTTCGACAACTCCAAGGGAGAGCAAGAAGAGAGAATTTTCGACAAGCTTCTAGGGCAAGGGGATTTCGACAAGCTTCATTCTTCATCTTTTTCTTTCTTGTTCAATTAGGTTCATGCTAGGGATTATTTATCTTGTGTTTCTTTGGAACCTAGCCATGAACTAAATCTATTTGGCTATGGTTATTGTGTTTTGTGGTTGTGAGAAACTATTGGATTTTGTTTAGGTAATAAGAGTTTGCACTTTTCTATTCAAGGTTTATTCATTCTTGGTTCATATTCTTGTTTGCGAGTGGATTGGGAAGGATCTCGTAACTTCATCCATTTATCTAATACCGGGAGAGTTAGATTCAAGAAACGAATGAATATGATCTTTATTCAATCTATTGATGGTGAAGATTAATCTGGCTTAGGAATAAGTCAAGGATTTCAACGGCTAAGAGGAGCACAAGATTGGTTGTTGTTCACCCTTGATTCACGCAGGGATGTATTATTAAGGCATGCACAAGTAGCTAGAGTTTCGACTTAGGGATAAGAAGAAACCATTGAAGAACGCTCTACCGAACCTTGAAGGGTGCTGCCCAGACGCCCAAGTAGTTGCCTAACTAGTTGCCCAGACAACCATCGATTAGTTGCCAAGGCAACCCCGTTGTGCAAGTTGCCACGGCAACTGAGTTGCCTGTGAACTCTTTTACCAAGACGATCCAATCAGCTATCACACCTCAACTCACGATAACCTGGCCTATCTCTCTCATTTGTTCTCATTTATTCTTTTACTTTATTGCCTTCTAGTTTAGTTATTAGTTAAACTCCTATAATCCTTTATTTGTATTTTTACTTTTTACAGTGCAAGAGACTAAATTCTTGAAGTGACACCAATCCCTATGGAGATGATATCTTTTATACTATAACTTGCAACGTGCATACTTGCACAATTGTGTAGCACTTATTACGCGCAACAAGTTTTTGGCGCCGTTGCTGGGGATTGGCAATAGTGACTTTGTTTATATTTTCTTGCACTTTCTTTTTACTTTTCTTATTTAAGATTCAAAGGGCTAACAAACTTTGGTTTTGCATTGGTATATGACCAGGGCGAGACCGATTACACCAGAATATTCCTTTGATCCAGAAATCGAACGAACCTTACAAAGACTTAGACGAAGGATAAGAGTAGCAATGGCTAATCAAGACGGCAATATGAATCAAGATGTTCCAGTAGGAGGAGGAGTGATTCTTGGACGAAACAGAACTATTTGAGACTATCTTGAAGAAGATCTTGATGGACTTAATCCAGGAGTCGTCGCACCTGAAATTGAAGCCGACCACTTTGAGTTGAAACCGGTAATGTTTAATATGATCATCACAATTGGTCAATTTGGCGGCTCAACAACTGAAGATTCACGGTAACATCTTAAATTTTTACTCGAGATTTGCAACTCGTTCAAAATACACGGAGTCACCCCCGATGTCTTACGATTAAGATTATTCCCCTATTCACTGAGGGATAGGGTGAAAGCATGGTTGAATATCATTCCTGCTGGATCAATAGCATCTTGGACCGATCTTTGTCGTGATTTCCTTGCTCGGTTTAATCCTACAAATTTGACTGATAAGCTTCGTAATGACATTACTTCTTTTCGGCAGGCAGATGATGAATCTATGTACGAGGCTTGGGAGCGATATAGAGAACTTCTACACAAATGCCCCCTCCACGGATTCCCGGTGTGGACTCAAGTAACAATTTTTTACAACGCCGTGAATACACCAACAATGATGATGCTAGATGCCTTTGCAAACGACATACTTCTAGATAAGTCACTGGAGGAAGCAATGCAAATTCTAAATAGGCTGGCCAAGAATAATTATCAATTCCCCTCTACTAGAAGAGGAGGAGTTAGACGCCAAGCCACAATACACGAACTAGGATCATCAGATTCAGTTTCGGCACAATTGGCCACTTTAACCAAGATAGTCCAGAACATGCAAAAACCAAACAACACACATGAGGTCAAGGTAATGGATTATTTTTGTGAGTTATGTGGTGATAACCATGATTCTTCTGAATGTATGCAGAATCTGGAATCCAGCTTCTATGTGGGGAATTACAATCGAAACAACAATGTGATGTCCAATACATACAGTCCAGCTTGGAAGAAGCACCCGAATTTTTCATGGAGTAATCCCAACAATGCTCTAAACCAGAACAATCAAAATGCACAAGCATCGGGATTCCAGCAGAATATGCCACGGCAACAGTTGCCGCAACAACAACCGACAACATCTAGTTCTTTGGAAAATTCTCTAAATGCTTTTATGATGAAAACTGAATCTTATATGGCTGAGAATAGTAACTTCATAAAAAGAACTGATGCTTTTATTAACAGGACCGAGATGAGATTGCAAAACCAAGAGGCGACAATCAAATCATTGGAAAATCAAGTCGGACAGTTTGCTCAAAATCTGAATACTAGACCGCAAGGAGGTTTACCTAGCGATACTGAAGTCGCAAGAGGAACTGGCCATGAGCAATGTAAGGCAATCACCACTAGAAGTGGCCAACAACTTAGAGAGGCTCAAACCCGCTCATCAAACAAAACTCCACAAAAAGATCCAGATGAACCTAGCGGCAAAGCCTCAGATGCTGAACCAGGAATTGCCTCGGCAACCGGCAATAAGCATGCCTCGGCAATCGACGATAAGGATGCTTCGACAACTTATGATAAGCATGCCTCGACAACCCCAATTGATATGCCTCGGCAACTCCAGTTATCCCGGCAATGCCATCAATCAGGTTCCAAACCAATGAAAGGATCGAAGATATCCGACTTCCACCACCATTCCCACAAAGGTTGAAGCGACAAAAGCAAGAATATCAATTCAAGAAGTTTTTTGATATCCTAAAGCAAGTCCACATCAACTTGCCATTGGTGGAAGCAATTGAACAAATGCCAAACTATGCCAAGTTTCTTAATGACATTGTGTCCAAGAGAACAAGGCTAGGAGAGTTTGAAACAATTTCCGTAACAGAGGGATGCATGGCCATGTTGCACAATCGTATGCCACCTAAGTTGAAGGATCCCAGAAGTTTCACAATACCCTGTTCTATTGGAAATCACTATGTCAGGAAAGCATTATGCGACCTTGGGGCTAGCATAAACTTGATGCCTAAATCAGTTTTCCAAAAACTAGGAATCGAGAAGGCAAGACCTACAACAGTTATGCTACAGCTAGCCGACAGATCCTATGTGCATCCAGAGGGAAAAATCGAGGACATACTGGTAAAAGTTGATAAATTTATTTTTCCCGCTGACTTTATTATTTTGGATTGTGAAGCAAATGAGCATGCACCTATCATTCTCGGGAGACCATTCCTAGCAACAGGGAGAACCTTGATCGATGTTGAAAAGGGAGAACTCACAATGAGGGTGAATGACCAACAAGTTAAACTAAATGTGTTCCAAACACTAAGGCATGCTGATGATCCAGAAGAATGCTAACTTCTTCATGCCACGACAGAGTTTAACTTCGACGAGGAATTTAGTTGACTCGGCAACTACATTGCCGATCAAGAGGAACCTGAGGAGTATGAAGAACCGGTCGATAAGGAACAACAAGAAGAGGCAAATTGGCTAGTCAATCGACCAGGAACATACTTTGAACCACAGGATTACTCAGGTAAGGAAGGTAAGCTCGAAAAACCCTCTATTGAACAACCACCGATTCTTGAGTTGAAACAATTGCCAGAGCAACTAAAATATGCATACTTAGGAACCGATAATACATTGCCTGTAATTATTTCTTCTAAGTTACAGCCTGAGCAGGAAAAGAAGCTGATCAAGATGTTGAAGCTACACAAAAAGGCAATAGGGTGGACAATTGCCGACTTGAAGGGAATTAGCCCGGCAGTGTGCATGCACAAGATTTTGTTGGAAGATGATCACAAACCTTCAATTGAGGCCCAAAGGAGACTGAATCTTGCCATAAAAGGGGTTGTAATGAAAGAAATCATCAAGTGGCTTGACGCTGGCATTATATACCCTATCTCTGATAGTACATGGGTAAGTCCAGTACAATGTGTTCCGAAAAAGGGAGGTATAACGATGGTAAGTAATAAAAACAATGAACTCATTCCAACCAGGACTGTGATCGGTTGGAGGGTTTGTATGGATTATCAAAAGCTAAGCAAAGCCACTAGGAAAGATCACTTCCCATTACCCTTTATTGATCAAATGCTTCACCGTCTTGCAGGTAAACCCTTTTATTATTTTCTTGATGGTTATTCAGGTTACAATCAAATTGCCATAGCACCAGAAGATCTAGAAAAGACAACCTTCACATGCCCATACGGTACTTATGCCTTCCGAAGGATGCCGTTCGGATTGTGTAACGCCCCGGTAACCTTCCAAAGATGCATGATGGCACTCTTTTCAGACATGGTCGAAGACTTCCTTGAGATCTTCATGGATGTTTTTTTGTTTTTGGTAATGACTTCGGCAGCTGTCTCGGCAATTTAGAGAGGGTGTTGGCAAGATGTGAAGAAATTAATTTAGTCCTCAATTGGGAGAAATGCCATTTTATGGTAGATGAAGGAATAGTGCTCGGCCACAAGATTTCATCCAAGGGAATTGAAGTAGACAAAGCCAAGGTGGACGTGATCAAGAGATTACCCCCACCAAGTTCGGTTAAAGGAATTCGAAGTTTTCTTGGACATGCAGGTTTTTACAGGAGGTTCATTCATAATTTTTCTAAAATCACTAAACCCTTGTGCAATTTGATTGAACAAGATAAAGTCTTCGATTTTGATAATTCTTGCACCCAAGCATTCGAAACCCTAAAGAAAAAGCTTGCCTCGGCACTCATTGTCATTCCACCAGATTGGACGCTACCTTTTGAGCTCATGTGTGATGCAAGCGATTTCGCGGTAGGAGCAGTCCTAGGCCAACGCACAGGTAAGACCTTCCATGAGATATACTGGTGTGATAAGTGTTCAAAAGTACTATTTTTCTTACCCTTTTTACTCATATTATTGTTAGACTTAGGCTCATATTAGTTGCATAATTAGCCATTCATGCATTAATCCATGTTTCCTTCCATCGTTGAGCTTGATTACTTAACTTGGTAGTTTTTGTGGGAAAAGATGCTGCTTTGGTGTGTTTTGTGTGAATGTGCAGGATCACATGCCAAAGCAAGGCTAGAGCTAGTTGCCAGGGCAATGCATGAAGGAGATGCCGAGCTAGTTGCTAGGGCAATGCATGAAGGAGACACCGAGCCAGTTGCCAGAGAAATTGTCGACAAAGAACAAGGTGATATGGTAGTCGAAATTGATGACTAGACAAGCCCAAGATGACGTGGAGCAAAGCCAAATCCCAAAGGATTTTGATTTCCATGAAGAGATTAAAAAAGAATTAAATTCCAAGAAGATAGGAGAAGTTCTAGTAGGAATATAATTATAATAAAGAATTATATTCTTTAAAGATAATTTAATTCCAACTTAACTTCCTCCTCAAAGAAGGACTTTGACCTAGCCCTATAAATTAGAGGGGAATTTCGACAACTCTAAGGGAGAGCAAGAGGAGAAAATTTTTGACAAGCTTCTAGGGCAAGGGGATTTCGATAAGCTTCATTCTTCATCTTTTTCTTTCTTGTTCAATTAGGTTCATGCTAGGGATTATTTATCTTGTGTTTCTTTGGAACCTAGCCATGAACTAAATCTATTTGGCTATGGTTATTGTGTTTTATGGTTGTGAGAAACTATTGGATTTTGTTTAGCTAATAAGAGTTTGCACTTTTCTATTCAAAGTTTATTCATTCTTGGTTCTTATTCTTATTTGCGAGTGAATTGGGAGAGGATCTCGTAACTTCATCTATTTATCTAATATCGGGAGAGTTAGATTCAAGAAATGAATAAATATGATCTTTATTCAATCTATTGATGGTGAAGATTAATCCGGCTTAGGAATAAGTCAAGGATTTCGACAACTCTAAGGGAGAGCAAGAGGAGAGAATTTTTGACAAGCTTCTAGGGCAAGGGGATTTTGACAAGCTTCATTCTTCATCTTTTTCTTTCTTGTTCAATTAGGTTCATGCTAGGGATTATTTATCTTGTGTTTCTTTGGAACCTAGCCATGAACTAAATCTATTTGGCTATGGTTATTGTGTTTTGTGGTTGTGAGAAACTATTGGATTTTGTTTAGGTAATAAGAGTTTGCACTTTTCTATTCAAGTTTTATTCATTCTTGGTTCTTATTCTTGTTTGCGAGTGAATTGGGAGAGGATCTCGTAACTTCATCTATTTATCTAATATCGGGAGAGTTAGATTCATGAAACGAATGAATATAATCTTTATTCAATCTATTGATGGTGAAGATTAATCCGGCTTAGGAATAAGTCAAGGATTTCAACGGCTAAGAGGAGCGCAAGATTGGTTGTTGTTCACCCTTGATTCACGCAGGGATGTATTATCAAGGCATGCACAAGTAGATAGAGTTTCGACTTAGGGATAAGAAGAAACCATTGAAGAACGCTCTGCCGAACCTTGAAGGTTGCTGCCCAGACGCCCAAGTAGTTGCCTAACTTGTTGCCCAGACAACCATCGATTAGTTGCCAAGGCAACCCCGTTGTGCAAGTTGCCACGGCAACTGAGTTGCCCGTGCACTCTTTTACCAAGACAATCCAATCGGCTATCACACCTCAACTCACGATAACCTGGCCTATCTCTCTCATTTGTTCTCATTTATTCTTTTACTTTATTGCCTTATAGTTTAGTTATTAGTTAAACTCCTATAATCTTCTATTTGTGTTTTTACTTTTTACAGTGCAAGAGACTAGATTCTTGAAGTGGCACCAATCCCTGTGGAGACGATATCTTTTATACTATAACTTGCAATGTGTATACTTGTACAATTGCGTAGCACTTATTACGCGCAACAAGTTTTTGGCGTCGTTGCCGGGGATTGGCAATAGCGACTTTATTTTTATTTTCTTGCACTTTCTTTTTACTTTTCTTATTTAAGATTCAAAGGGCTAACAAACTTTGGTTTTGCATTGGTATATGACCAGGCGAGACCGATTACACTAGAATATCCCTTTGATCCAGAAAATTGAACGAACCTTACAAAGACTTAGACGAAGGATAAGAGTAGCAATGGCTAATCAAGACGGCAATATGAATCAAGATGTTCCAGCAGGAGGAGGAGTGATTCTTGCACGAAACATAACTATTCTAGACTATCTTGAAGAAGATCTTGATGGACTTAATCCAGGAGTTGTCACACCTGAAATTGAAGTCGACCAATTTGAGTTGAAACCGGTAATGTTTAATATGATCAGCACAATTGGTCAATTTGGCGGCTCAGCAACTGAAGATGCACGACAACATCTTAAATCTTTCCTCGATATTTGCAACTCGTTCAAAATACACAGAGTCACCCCCGATATCTTACGATTAAGATTATTCCCCTATTCACTAAGGGATAGGGTGAAAACATGGTTGAATAGCATTTTTGCCGGATCAATAGCATCTTGGACCGATCTTTGTCATGATTTCCTTGCTTGGTTTAATCCTACAAATTTGATGATAAGCTTCGTAACGACATTACTTTTTTTAGGCAGGCAGATGATAAATCCATGTACGAGGCTTGGGAGCGATATAGAGAACTTCTACACAAATGCCCCCTCCACGAATTTCCGGTGTGGACTCAAGTAACAATGTTTTATAACGCCATTAATACACCAACAAGGATGATGCTAGATGCCTTGGCAAACAACATACTTCTAGATAAGTCACCGGAGGAAGCAATGCAAATTCTAAACAGGCTGGCCAAGAATGATTATCAATTCCCCTCTACTAGAAGAGGAGGAGTTAGACGCCAAGCCACAATACATGAACTAGGATCATTAGATTCAATTTCGGCACAATTGGCCACTTTAATCAAGATGGTCCAGAACATGCAAAAACCAAAAGCACACATGAGGTCAAGGTAATGGATTCTTTTTGTGAGTTATGTGGTGATAACCATGATTCTTCCGAATGTATACAGAATCCGGAATCCAGCTTCTACGTGGGGATTTACAATCGGAACAACAATGTGATGTCCAATACATACAATCCAGCTCGGAAGAAGCACCCGAATTTTTCATGGAGTAATCCCAACAATGCTCTAAACCAGAACAATCAAAATGCACAAGCATCGGGATTCCAGCAGAATATGCCACAACAATAGTTGCCGCAGCAACAACCGACAAATTCTAGTTCTTTGGAAAATTCTCTAAATGCTTTTATGATGAAAACTGAATCTTATATGGCTGAGAATAGTAACTTCATAAAAAGAACTGATGCTTTTATTAACAGGACCGAGATGAGATTGCAAAACCAAGAGGCGGCAATCAAATAATTGGAAAATCAAGTCGGACAGTTTGCTCAAAATCTGAATACTAGACCGCAAGGAGGTTTACCTAGCGATACTGAAGTCGTAAGAGGAACTGGCCATGAGCAATGTAAGGCAATCACCACTAGAAGTGGCCAACAACTTAGAGAGGCTCAAACCCGCTCATCAAACAAAACTCTACAAAAAGATCAAGATGAACCTAGCGGCAAAGCCTCAGATGCTGAACCAGGAATTGCCTCGGCAACCGGCAATAAGCATGCCTTGGCAACCGACGATAAGGATGCTTCGGCAACTTGTGATAAGCATGCCTCGGCAACCCCAATTGATAATGCCTCAGCAACTCCAGTTGTCCAGGCAATGCCGTCAATCAGGTTCCAAACCAATGAAAGGATCAAAGATATCCGACTTCCACCACCATTCCCACAAAGGTTGAAGCGAAAAAAGCAAGAATATCAATTCAAGAAGTTTCTTGATATCCTAAAGCAAGTCTACATCAACTTGCCATTGGTGGAAGCAATTGAACAAATGCCAAACTATGCCAAGTTTCTTAAAGACATTGTGTCCAAGAGAACAAGGCTAGGAGAGTTTGAAACAGTTGTCGTAACAGAGGGATGCATGGCCATGCTGCACAATCATATGCCACCTAAGTTGAAGGATCCTAGAAGTTTCACAATACCCTGTTCTATTGGAAATCACTATGTCGGGAAAGCATTATGTGACCTTGGGGCTAGCATAAACTGGATGCCTAAATCGGTTTTCCAGAAACTAGGAATCGGGAAGGCAAGACCTACAACAGTTATGCTACAGCTAGCCGACAGATCCTATGTGCATCCAGAGGGAAAAATCGAGGACATACTGGTAAAAGTTGATAAATTTATTTTTCCCGCTGACTTTATTATTTTGGATTGTGAAGCAGATGAACATGCACCTATCATTCTCGAGAGACCATTCCTAGCAACATGGAGAACCTTGATCGATGTGGAAAAGGGAGAGCAAGAGGAGAGAATTTTCGACAAGCTTCTAGGGCAAGGGGATTTCGACAAGCTTTATTCTTCATCTTTTTCTTTCTTGTTCAATTAGGTTCATGCTAGGGATTATTTATGTTGTGTTTCTTTGGAACCTAGCCATGAACTAAATCTATTTGGCTATGGTTATTGTGTTTTGTGGTTGTGAGAAACTATTGGATTTTGTTTAGGTAATAAGAGTTTGCACTTTTCTATTCAAGGTTTATTCATTCTTGGTTCTTATTCTTGTTTGCGAGTGAATTGGGAGAGGATCTCATAACTTCATCCATTTATCTAATATCGGGAGAGTTAGATTCAAAAAATGAATGAATATGATCTTTATTCAATCTATTGATGGTGAAGATTAATCCGGCTTAGGAATAAGTCAAGGATTTCAACGGCTAAGAGGAGCGCAAGATTGGTTGTTGTTCACCCTTGATTCACGCAGGGATATATTATCAAGGCATGCACAAGTAGCTAGAGTTTCGACTTAGGGATAAGAAGAAACCATTGTAGAGCGCTCTGCCAAACCTTGAAGGTTGCTGCCCAGACACCCAAGTAGTTGCCCAACTAGTTGCCTAGGCAACCATCGATTAGTTGCCAAGGAAACCCCGTTGTGCAAGTTGCCACGGCAACTGAGTTGCCCGTGCACTCTTTTACCAAGACGATCCAATCGGCTATCACACCTCAACTCACGATAACCTGGCCTATCTCTCTCATTTGTTCTCATTTATTCTTTTACTTTATTGCCTTCTAGTTTAGTTATTAGTTAAACTCCTATAATCCTTTATTTGTGTTTTTACTTTTTACAGTGCAAGAGACTAGATTCTTGAAGTGGCACCAATCCTTGTGGAGAAGATATCTTTTATACTATAACTTGTAATGTGTATACTTGCACAATTGCGTAGCACTTATTACGCGCAACAAGATTTTGGACACTTTGAAGCCCAAGTACCTAATGCCCGGGCAACTCGGCCATCAACCCTAGGACACTTTGAAGCACTCTTGCAACCATTGGCGAGCCACCTAAGGCAAATTGAAGACCGACAACTAATGTTCATGCGGTGCATGAAGGAGCACAACAATGCCATCACCCAAGTCATCCTAGAAAAGTACCCGGACAGTCGCGTGCCGTTCCCAATCTTTCCTGCCGAGATCCTTGCCCCGGCACTCAATGAAGTAGTCGCCACGATAACCGCAACTAAAGACATCCCGGCAACCACTGCAAAAGCCAAAGGTAAAGCACCTATGCCCGAATCAACTCCTACGGAATCATTTTCTGATTTTTCAGATTCGGACGAGTCCTCTATTGCACCAATAAAGACCGCACCAATTGAATCCTCCAAGCGAAAAACCAATGACATTGATGAAGAGGACAATGAGGACAACCCCGTACGAGGATCGACTCCACCACCGGCAACAAGAAAACAACCATCACGTTCAAGCAAGAGAATCAAGGCACCGACCAAAAGGAAACTAATCATCCACGATGACGAACTCTCGGAGTAAGTCCTCGTATGCATTTTATTTTTCGTTATTTTTATTTTTCTTTAATGCATGCATTGAGGACAATGCCTCACTCGAGTTTGGGGGTGATTGTTATTAGTAGTTACCATGTTTAGTTACATTCATCTTAAGTGTTACATTTAGGATACATAAATTGCTTGCCATGCCTTTAATTGGAACAAGAATTGCTTAGATTTGATGAATATCCAATGATAACTTTGCCAATGCACTTAATTGATAGAATTTTTATTCTAGGATAACCATGGAAAAACTTAGAATTTTACTATGATGCTAAATTTGATGAAACACTGTTGTGGTTTGATTGATTTAAGGAATTCTAGTGAACTTAAGTTGATAATTAACAAATTGGGGGATTAGAATAAAAATTGGATGAATGCTAGAGGTGCCCGAGATTGGCTCTAGCATGTGCTAAAATTTTTTTATCACTAGAGGTGCCCGAAACTGGCTCTAGTATGTGCTAAAAAAATTATTGATCGCTAAAGGTGCCCGAAACTGGCTCTATTCGAATAAAACTAAAAAAAAAACACTAGAGGTGCCCAAAACTGGCTCTAGTTAAAACATGTTAAAAAGAACCCAATGAAGTAATTTGAAAACCTCTTGTTTGCATAGAATCTGAAAAATCAACTTGCACACAACTCCGCACACACTCACAAGCATTATAGTTTGATTCTGAGTAACTCCTAAGTTTTTCGAAAAATGAAAAGCCAATCATAATTTGTGCCCCGGTTCTGAGAATTGAAATCAAGTTCAAAGCTAAGTTTATGAAAATTGAAGTCTTGGCAGGTAATTATTAGTTTGCATTGCTTGAGGACAAGTAATAGTTTGAGTTTGGGGGTGTGATAAGTGTTCAAAAGTACTATTTTCTTACCCTTTTTACTCATATTATTGTTAGACTTAGGCTCATATTAGTTGCATAATTAGCCATTCATGCATTAATCCATGTTTCCTTCCATCGTTGAGCTTGATTACTTAACTTGGTAGTTTTTGTGGGAAAATATGCTGCTTTGGTGTGTTTTGTGTGTATGTGCAGGATCACTTGCCAAAGCAAGGCTAGAGCTAGTTGCCAGAGCAATGCATGAAGAAGACGCCGAGCCAGTTGCCAGGGCAATTGTCGACAAAGAACAAGGTGATATGGTAGTCGAAATTGATGACTAGAAAAGCCCAAGATAACATGGAGCAAAGCCAAATCCCAAAGGAATTTGATTTCCATGAAGAGATTAAAGAAGAATTAAATTCCAAGAAGATAGGAGAAGTTCTAGTAGGAATATAATTATAATAAAGAATTATATTCTTTAAAGATAATTTAATTCCAACTTAACTTCCTTCTCAAAGAAGGACTTTAACCTAGCCCTATAAGTTAGAGGGGAATTTCGACAACTCCAAGGGAGAGCAAGAGGAGAGAATTTTCGACAAGCTTCTAGGGCAAGGGGATTTCGACAAGCTTTATTCTTCATCTTTTTCTTTCTTGTTCAATTAGGTTCATGCTAGGAATTATTTATCTTGTGTTTCTTTGGAACCTAGCCATGAACTAAATCTATTTGGCTATGGTTATTGTGTTTTGTGGTTGTGAGAAACTATTGGATTTTGTTTAGGTAATAAGAGTTTGCACTTTTCTATTCAAGGTTTATTCATTCTTGGTTCTTATTCTTGTTTGCGAGTGAATTGGGAGAGGATCTCGTAACTTCATCCATTTATCTAATATCGGGAGAGTTAGATTCAAGAAACGAATGAATATGATCTTTATTCAATTTATTGATGGTGAAGATTAATCCGGCTTAGGAATAAGTCAAGGATTTCAACGGCTAAGGGGATCGCAAGATTGGTTGTTGTTCACCCTTGATTCACGCAGGGATGTATTATCAAGGCATGCACAAGTAGCTAGAGTTTCGACTTAGGGATAAGAAGAAACCATTGAAGAACGCTCTGTCGAACCTTGAAGGTTGCTGTCCAGACGCCCAAGTAGTTGCCCAACTAGTTTCCCAGGCAACCATCGATTAGTTGCCAAGGCAACCCCGTTGTGCAAGTTGCCACGACAACTGAGTTGCCCGTGCACTCTTTTACCAAGACGATCCAATCGACTATCACACCTCAACTCACGATAACCTGGCCTATCTCTCTCATTTGTTCTCATTTATTCTTTTACTTTATTGCCTTCTAGTTTAGTTATTAGTTAAACTCCTATAATCCTTTATTTGTGTTTTTACTTTTTACAGTGCAAGAGACTAGATTCTTGAAATGGCACCAATCCCTGTGGAGACGATATCTTTTATACTATAACTTGCAACGTGTATACTTGCACAATTGCGTAGCACTTATTACGCGCAACACTTATCACAAGTGTCATGCTATGAATGTAACCATCCCAAGAGCTCTATGTGAGCCTTAAGCAGAAATGATAATGTGCATTCAAAACTTAAATGTTTCATACATTAGACACATAATAACAAAGGTCGGAATGACTCCGTGTCATTCGAGACAAAAGTAACTACACTCACCTTATATTCCAAAGTTATGGAATACCTGAACCACAAACATATATTGCTTACTTATCTACCCGCTCTTTTTCAGCTCTCTTTCTCATCTCAACCACATCCACCGATTTTTTATGCAATACAAAAACAATTCAATTCATTACAATTCAGAATTACATCACTCATATAATACTATAACAGCCATATCCATTCAAAGAGTTTACACACATTTCCATCCGTTCAAGATTTAGCTACTTAACTATCATTCAGAGACTAAAGTTCAAACTATATTCATATCAAAATCTTCATTTACATCATATTGTTATCAACTAAACAAATTAAGCTTTTAATACATTGATACTTTAAACTGTACTACATCCATACTTTGTTCTGTATTTTATCCAAAATTGCATAAATACTTCATTGCATACATACTAATGCTGCATTTTTTAATAATTATATACTACATTAATTAAATATACAAAACATCGTTCAAACTGTACCCTTTTAAAGCATTAAAACTGCATATTTCTAAACTATACAATACACTTGTATACATATTCTATTCGTCAAAACAGTCCAGCATGTATTCAGATATATTCAAAACAACCCAAAATTCATGTGTATACATATATGTGATAAAAACAGTCCAGCATGTATTCAAATATATTCAAAACAGTTCAAAATCCATGTGTATACATATATGTGATCAAAACAGTTCAACATGTATTCAAATATATTCAAAACAGCACAAAATTCAAGTGTATTCATATATGTGATCGAAGCAGTTCAGCATGTATTCAAATATATTCAAAACAGCCCAAAATTCATGTGTATTCATATATGTGATGAAAACAGTCCAGCATGTATTCAAATATATTCAAAAAATTCAAAATTGATGTGTATACATATATGTGATTAAAACAGTTCAGCATGTATTCAAATATATTCAAAACAGTCCAAAATTCATGTGTATTCATATATGTGATTAAAACAGTTCAGCATGTATTCAAATATATTCAAAACAGTCCAAAATTCATGTGTATTCATATATGTGATCAAAACAGTTCAGCATGTATTCAAATATATTCAAAACAGTCCAAAATTCATGTGTATACATATATGTGATCAAAACAGTCCAGCATGTATTCAAATATATTCAAAACAGCCCAAAATTCATGTGTATACATATATGTGATCAAAACAGTCCAGCATGTATTCAAATATATTCAAAACAGCCCAAAATTCATGTGTATACATATATGTGATCAAAACAGTCCAGCATGTATTCAAATATATTCAAAACAGCCCAAAATTCATGTGTATACATATATGTGATCAAAACAGTCCAGCATGTATTCAAATATATTCAAAACAGCCCAAAATTCATGTGTATACATATATGTGATCAAAACAGTCCAGCATGCATTCAAATATATTCAAAACAGCCCAAAATTCATGTGTATTCATATATGTGATCAAAACAGTCCAGCATGTATTCAAATATATTCAAAAAATTCAAAATTCATGTGTATACATATATGTGATTAAAACAGTCCAGCATGTATTCAAATATATTCAAAACAGTCCAAAATTCATGTGTATTCATATATGTGATTAAAACAGTTCAGCATGTATTCAAATATATTCAAAACAGTCCAAAATTCATGTGTATTCATATATGTGATTAAAACAGTTCAGCATGTATTCAAATATATTCAAAACAGTCCAAAATTCATGTGTATACATATATGTGATCAAAACAGTTCAGCATGTATTCAAATATATTCAAAACAGCCCAAAATTCATGTGTATACATATATGTGATCAAAACAGTCCAGCATGTATTCAAATATATTCAAAACAGCCCAAAATACATGTGTATACATATATGTGATCAAAACAGTCCAGCATGTATTCAAATATATTCAAAACAGCCCAAAATACATGTGTATACATATATGTGATCAAAACAGTCCAGCATGCATTCAAATATATTCAAAACAGCCCAAAATTCATGTGTATACATATATGTGATCAAAACAGTCCAGCATGCATTCAAATCTATTCAAAACAGCCCAAAATTCATGTGTATACATATATGTGATCAAAACAGTCCAGCATGCATTCAAATCTATTCAAAACAGCCCAAAATTCATGTGTATACATATATGTGATCAAAACAGTCCAGCATGCATTCAAATCTATTCAAAACAGCCCAAAATTCATGTGTATACATATACGTGATCAAAACAGTCCCGCATGTTTTCAAATCTATTCAAAACAGCCCAAAATTCATGTGTATACATATACGTGATCAAAACAGTCCAGCATGTATTCAAATCTATTCAAAACAGCCCAAAATTCATGTGTATACATATATGTGATCAAAACAGTCCAGCATGTATTCAAATCTATTCAAAACAGCCCAAAATTCACGTGTATACATATATGTGATCAAAACAGTCCAGCATGTATTCAAATCTATTCAAAACAGCCCAAAATTTATGTATATATGTGTATACATATATGTGATCAAAATAGTCCAGCATGTATTCAAATATATTCAAAACAGCCCAAAATTCATGTGTATACATATATGTGATCAAAACAGTCCAGCATGTATTCAAATATATTCAAAACAGTCCAAAATTTATGTGTATAGACATATGTGATCAAAACAGTCCTGCATGTATTCAAATATATTCAAAACAGTCCAAAATTCATGTGTATTCACATATGTGATCAAAACAGTTCAAGATGTATTCAAATATATTTTAAACAGCCCAAAATTGACGTGTATTCATATATGTGATCAAAACAGTCTAGCATGCATTCAAATATATCCAAAACAGTCCAAAATTCATGTGTATACACATATATTTGATCAAAACAGTTCAACATGTATTCAAATATATTCAAAACAGTTGAACATTCATGTGTAAGTCATATATGTGATCAAAACACTCCCCATCCCTATTTCTGTTTACAAATAGTCCCTTAGTTGCCTTTATTAATCAATGTAATCCAACCGATTTCAAACATAGTTTTTCATATACATCAAGGTCTTAATCGATTGCTTCATCTTATTCAATCACTAAGGATTCATTATTGATCAAATAACACCTTAACTATCATGTAAAATTTCGTGTATTCAGCAATTTACCAAAAGTACCATTCACAAGGCCCTCATGCTCTAACCATAATCATTTCAACAAGCATCACAACCATTTAGTACTCAAGACACTAAGAAATGCATAGCATGAGCTTCATTCTCTATCATTTCCAATATCTACATGATTCTAGAATAGCTATGAACAATCCAATCTAATCAAATTTAAATCAAGTTTAAACAGAAGAGGAGCAACATCACCTTCTTCCCCAAGCTTAGATGAACATAGCTTCAAGAAATCTAATTAAGATGGAGAATTCCTTTCATTTTCTCTCAATTTCTTTCTCTCCCAAGTCTTGGAGGTTTTCATCCTTTTTTGGAAGAAGAAGAGGGTGAAGCCATTTTGTTATTTTTGGTTCACAAAACCAAGACCCCTACAAATGCCATGTCTAAGCTTATGACACATGTGCAACTCCTTGTACTATCTTAAAGTTTACATGCAATTCATTAAATAAACAAAACATGTGGTTTGGGTCCTCACAACTTGGCCATCAAATCTTCTTCTATTCCTGTTTGGTCACAACTTACTTAATTAGTCTAATAGATGATAATTTTATAGCAATTTAGTTAGTAGTCCATTGAATCATACTATTATTGCTTCAAATTTCAAATTCGACAATAAATTTCTTTAATGATTGATCTCTTAAATAGGGTAAAATTGCTAACCCGATTTTGAGGGTGTTACATCAACTCAGTTTGGCCAAGAGGGGGTGAATTGGCAATTAAAAATTGAAGGGGAGCAAAAGGATAAATGAAAAAAAGTGACACAACGAATTTATAGTGGTTCAAGCTTCTAACAAGCTCTACATCCACTACCTTAGCTCCACACTAAGGATTTCAAACAATTTCACTAAGAAATTCTTCCCCTTTTCTAGGCTTAGAAGGAAACCGTTACAAAGATCAAAGCTTTCTACCCAAAGCTTGATCAAATTCACTCTATTTTACAAGAAGATTGGCAAACAACAAAGGCCTCTCAAAGGTGAATATTTTGCCTCAATTACAATTTCACTCAACCCAAACTTGAAAGAATGAATTACAAATATGCTCACTAAGTGGGTTACAAATGGTTTGACTCTAATAGGCTCAAAGTGTTGGATTAGAGCTTGAAAGCTTTAGATTTGTTCAAAGGATATTCAATAGTTGTTGTTGTAGCTTTGGAGACTTGATTTTATATCCCCTCATTGATTTCTAACCGTTTGGGTGGTTGGGATCATCAATAGAGCTATTGGAGACCATTTTTCCATTAATAAATATTGTTTGGTGACCAACCGTATCAGTACACAAAGAGTTGTATCTGTACCTGCCAAAAGAAGAAAGAGCCGCTGTACAAAGGTGTGTCGATACGCTTGAAGGCGTATCAAAATGGACATAGTGTAAAAACAAGGGCGTATCGATATAGATAGGCCATATCGGTATGGTTTTTGCTCACTGGAATCTAAGGGAAAGTCTAGTGAAAAATGCATCAGTACACCTAAGGGGTGTATCGATACGGGTTAACTGAAATTTAAAGATTGATGATTCCAATAACTGACAAGGACACAATAATAAAATTAAATGCAAAGATTTGAAAATCTCAACACCCCGTATTGATACGGTGGAGAGAACGCTTGTTAATAGGATTAGTGAGAGGTTCGACAACATCATGAGAACAATCAATTCCAATCTTGTGAAACAAATAGCTCAAAGCGGTGCCATAGGTGAAGGATGAGACAAGAGTTGTATGGCGGTTTTGCACAAGGAAGACAATCTCGGCAAACATGATTTCAGCAAGGTTTGGACGCTTACCCTCACGGAAGCAACAAATCCAAAAGTCGTCGACTTGGTGGATCGTTGAGAATTTTCCACCGGATGGGCGAAACCACCAAGTGATAAGCAAGTGACGGATGCAACCATGAGCATCAAGCACGGTCATAGAGCCACCAAGAACATGCCCTAACAAGTCCTAATTATCAATTCTCACATCCTCAAAACCCAAAAAATTTTCTAAAATGGAAGAATTGATTTGAAACTTTTTACCCATAAGGTAAGATTCGATAGCAACAACTTCAGATCTATCTTTATTATAAACACATCGGGCATTTGAGTAAAAAATCAAAACAAGGTTTCGGTATAAAATCCAAAGTAAGGTTAAAATTTGCATGAACTTCCATTTTGCATCAACTCAAGATATCTAAATTGAAATCCTTCGGAAGATAAAAACGAGATCGAAACAATGCGCTCATGGAAGATTTTAAAACGTTGATAATATTTAAAGCAGTCCATAGCATTTGGATATCTTAGCTCATTAAAATAATTTTGAAAATATGGTTGAGGTTGGGTCTATTACCAATATTTTCGGAATTTTGATTAGGAGGATTGGAACTAGATGGCAATTTTTTTGTGTTTTTTAGGACCCATGGTAATAACCTGGAATCAAAATCAAACCAAAGAAAAAATGTATGCATAAACATCACATTCAATCCAATAAACAATCCAATGATCAAGATATTATAAAAACCTATATCGTATAGTTTAAAATCATTTACAAGTAAAAAAAGAATTTTTGGTAAAATAAAAACTGAAAAACAGTGTTGAAAAATATACGAGTACTTTTATATTGGAATAAAAAAAATTTAGTTTTGAAAGAATTTTTGTAAAATCTTTGAAAACTATGTTATATACATACTAAATATACAATTTTTGATGAAAAAAATGTACACATATAGATTAAAATGAAAATAAAAGAAAAGGAGTTTATACCTTGAATATGGGATTTTGGATGAATAAGGAGATGATGATGCACCAAACTTGATGATTTTGCTAGGGTTTAATGAGAAAACCAAAAGCCCACAAAATATTTTGATGATTTGTGTGAAAATCGAAGGGTTTTGATGGGTTTATATAGGATATTTTTGACTTAGGGTTTTTTCGGAAAAGTTAGTGTTTGATAAAGTTGGAAACCCTCTTTTAATGCCCATTTAACTCTCCAGTGGCTACTGGTATTGATACACCACTTCTGCATATCGAAACACCATACCGAAATGGTTTTTAGCCGTTTCGATATGCAACCCCATATCGGTACAAGTCAAACTATACTGAAGCTATCTTATGATACCCGTACTGATACACGTTACCCCGTATCAATACCCCTGAGCCAAAAATGCTAGATGCTAAAAAATTTGAACTTAATCGAATCAAAAATGATATATGAACATCATGTATGATAAAAAAAATAGATGCATACTCCCCCTAGCAACAAGCATAAATGCATATAGGAGAAGAAACACATAAGCAAAGAAATCAACCAAATTTAAGCAATTTTAGACACTAAAAAAAGGCTCTAGGGTTCAACGTAGGCTAGTTAAACCTAACTCTCTCCTAATAGACCAAAAACGATCTTTGTCTAAAGGTTTGGCAAATATATCCGCTAGTTGGTTTAAGGTGTCTACATATTCTAAAACAACATCATTTTTCAAGACACGATCTCTAATGAAATGATGTCTTATCTCTATGTGCTTGGTTCTAGAATGTTGGATGGGATTCTTAGTGAGACATATGGCACTAGTGTTGCCACACTTAAGAGGGTGATACCTACATTAATTCAATAATCTAAAAGTTGTTGCTTCACTTCATCCAAAGGACTTGAACACAATAACTTACGAACGATATGTATTCCGCTTCAGTGGTAGATAATGATACACTATTTTGTTTCCTTGAAAACCACAATATGAACATACTACCTAGGAATTGACAAGTACAAGAGGTACTTTTTCTATCTATCCTACAACCTACATAATATGTATCTGAATATGCATGCAAATCAAAGGAGGAATCCCTAGGATACCAAAGGCCTAAACAAGGTGTGTCTCTAAGGTATCTAAAGATTCTCTTAATGGCCATAAGGTGTGATTCTCTAGGACTAGCTTGAAATCTAGCATACAAGAAAACACTAAACATTATATCCGGTCTACTTGCAGTAAGATAAAGAAAAGATCCTATCATAGAGCGATTAAGCTTTAAATCAACACACTTACCCCCTTCATCTATGTCAAGCTTTGTAGAAGAGCTCATTGGTGTGGCTTGAGGTTTCACATTCTCCAAGCCAAACTTCTTGAGTATGTCCTTGATGTACTTAGCTTGATTGATGAAGATGTCATCCTTCTTTTGTTTAATTTGGAGTCCCAAAAAGAATGAGAGCTCCCACATCATGCTTATTTCAAACTCACCTTGCATTAACTTAGCAAAATCTTGGCAAAACAATTCATTAGTAGAACCAAAAATTATATCATCAACATAAATTTGAACTACTAAGATGTCTTTGCCATTTATTTTAATAAAGAGTGTACGACCCACCTTTCCTTTGTCAAAACTTTTTCAATTAAAAAACTTGACAACCTTTCATACCAAGCTCTAGGAGCTTGTTTCAAACCATATAAAGCTTTTGAAAGTTTAAAAACATGGTTTGGATATTTTGGATCTTCAAAACTGGGTGGTTATTCTACATACACTTCTTCATTAATAAAACCATTTAGAAAAGCACTTTTTACATGCGTTTGAAAAATCTTGAATTCATGATAACATGCAAATGCAAGAAGCATCCTAATAGCTTCCATTCTAGCTACGAGTGCATAGGCATAGGTTTCATAAAAATCGATTCATTCTTCTTGAGTGTAACCTTGAGCAACAAGTCTAGCCTTGTTTCTCACTATGCTAGCACTCTCATCTAGTTTGTTTCTAAAAATCCATTTAGTTCCTATGGTAGACTTATTACTAGGCCAATCAACTAGTGTGCAAACTTGACTTCTCTCAAATTGATTTAACTCCTCTTGCATAGCCAATATCCAACAATCATCTTTTAATGCTTCTTTGATATTTTTAAGCTCAATGCATGAGATAAATGCAACATTTCAAGCATTTTTAAGAGAAAGTCTAGTGGTTACCCTTTTGGATGGATCACCCAAAATCTCACCACCTTTGACAAGTTGAACTCCCTTGGGTAGCTCACTTCCTTCTCCTCTAGAGTCATGTCCTTCAAGGCTTCTAGAGGTGGATCTTGTGCTTCTTCTTCTTTGGATGGAACTCCATATACCTTTGATGGTTGCCCACCATCATTGGCTTCAAAAATTCCTACATCATCATCATCACACGAATCCTTCTTTGGAAGGAGGTTATCATCGAAAACACATGAATAGAGTCTTCAACTACCAAAGTTCTTTTATTAAATACTCGATAGGCTTTAGAGTTTAAAGGATAACCTAAGAAAACAGCTTCATCACTTTTAGCATCAAATTTGCCCAAAAAATCTTTTCCATTATTTTAAACAAAATATTTACATCCAAAAGGATGAAAATAGCTAATGTTAGGCTTTTTGGATTTTAAAATCTCATAAGGTGTTTTCTTTAAAATTGACCTAATCATTACTCGACTGACAATATAGCAAGTTGTATTAGTGGCTTCCGCCCAAAGATACTTTGGCAAATTGTTTTCACAAAGCATGGTTCTAGCCATTTCTTCTAAAGTTTGACTTTTCCTCTCAACAACCCCATTTTGTTGACGAGTGTGAGGAGCGAAAAATTATGGCTTATACCATTTGAGTTACAAAAGTCCTCAAAACCTAAATTTTGAAATTCAGTTCCATGGTCACTTCTAATGTGAGAAATAGAATGACCAGCATTATTTTGAGTAATTTTTGAGAATGTGATGAATTTTTCTAAAGCCTTATCCTTGGTACTTAAGAATAAAACCCAAGTAAATCTAGAGTAATCATCAACTAAAACAAATGCATATGATTTTACACCCAAGCTCATAGTCCTAATAGGACCAAAAAGATCCATGTGGATCAATTGTAAAACTCTACTAGTAGAAACATCATTAATAGGTTTGAAAGAAACTCTTTTATCTTTGCCTTTTGCACAAGCATCAAAAAATTTCAAAACAAAACTTTATTTTTTGCAAACCTCTAACTAGATCATTTGAAACCATTTTTTCTAAAACACTCATGCTTGCATTCCCTAGTTTTCTATGCCATAACCATGAGCCATGGTCATTTTTTGCAACAAAACATGCATTTGAAATATGAATTCATCTAAATGCACCATATATATGTTTTCTATGCGATGACCAATAAGCATAATTTTGTTAGTTTCAATGTTTTAAATTTTGCAACCATTTAAATAAAAAAGAACATTGAAACCTTTATCACAAAGTTGGATTATGCTTAAAAGGTTATGTTTTAGATCGTTGACATATAAAACATTGTCTATAAGGATAGAAAAGTGATTTCCAATGGAACCAATTCCTTCAATGTGACCTTTGGAGTTGTCACCGAAAGTCACTACTCCTCTGCTTTTTGGTTTTAGCTCCAAGAACCAACTTTTGTCTTCGGTCACGTGTCTCGATCATTCACTATCAAGGTACCACGAATTTGCACATGTAGCTTTGGCCTTGTAGCAGTGCTCCCCTACAAACAAAGAATTAAGCCGTGGTTTTCGGTACCCAAATCATTTTGGGTCCATGAGTATTAGCTCCCAAGATCTTGGTTCCTTTGGGAATCCAAGAAGACATAACACTAATGTTGTTAGAAGCAACTAGTTCCTTAGGAACCCACACACTTCTAACCTTCTTACTATATAAGGGCCTTGGGAAGCCTCTTTGTTTCCACCCATTAAAGTTTCTCTTTACATAGTTGGTCTTTTAAAAACTTACTTTTTCAAAACTTTGTTTCCCAACCTTGCTTAGAGAAGCTTTAAGATCACTCACCTCCTTGTGGCGATCAACAAACTTTAGAAAGAAGGTTGTTTAAATCAAGAAATTTCTTTTCAAAATAATTTTGTTTTTGTTGTAAATCAAAAACCTTCTTTTCAAGTTCGGAGTTGGTTTTAGAAAGGGAATCGTTTTGATTTTCAAACCAAAAATTGTTTTCTTGTTTTTTAGAATTGATTCCTTAAACTTTTCAACCAACTTGTCATAAACCTCTTGTAACTCACCGTATGCTTCTTGAAGTTCGTCAAAAGATAAATCAAATGAAGATGAGATAGAGGTTACCTTAGGATCTTCTTCAAGAGCCATGAGGCAAAGATTGGCAACTTCTTGCTCCTCTTCATCCAATGATTCCTCATCACTCCAAGTAGCAACATTTGCGTTGAGCTTCTTCTTCTTCCCGAAGCTCTTCCTTTTGAGTTAGGGGCATTTGGTTCTTATGTGCCCAGACTTCTTGCACTCATATGAGTTGATCCTTCTCTTCCTCATTGTTCTTGAAGTCTCCTCTTTGATAGAACTTTCTTCCCAGTTGGATTTCATGAACCGAGTGAATCGTTTGGCTAACATAGCCATTTCTTCATCTTCCTCCTCACTAGAATTGCTCTCTTCTTGTGAAGCTTTGAGAGCAATTCCCATATTCTTTTCTACTTCTTTCTTTTTGACCTTCTTCTCTTCTCTCTTTTTCTCATCTTTTTTTCCTTTCTTCATGATCTCATGGGTTAGAATAGATCCCAAAAGAGCATCAAGCTTCGAAGTTTTGAGGTCTTTGGCCTCAATGATGGTGGTCCTCTTTCCATCCAATGACTCGAGAAGGGAGTAAATGAGCTTTCGAACAAGCTTGTCTTCGAGGATGACTTCTCCGAAGCCTTTGAGACCATTGACGATGACAGAGAAATGATCAAACATCTTTGTGACGCTCTTATTGGGCTCCATCTTAAAATTCTCATAGCTCAAGCTCAGGAGTCCAATCTTGGTCTCCTTGGCATTGATTGTGCCTTCATATGTGGTCTTAAGCTTGTCCCATATCTCATTTGCACTCATGCAAGAAGACATCTTCGAGTACTCGTCTAGTCCAAGTACACAAAAGTGCATGTGCATAGCTTTATCATTAACTTGTAAGCACCTCCGTTCTTCATCAGTCATCTCAAGCTTGAACTTTGGAACAAACCAGTCACCTTTTCTCTTCCTCGGTATGGTTGGTCCATCTTCCACTACATCCTATAGGAGGTAGTCATTGGACTCGATGAAGACATTCATGCGATTCTTCCAATATGGATAGTTATTCCTATTGAAATAGGGCAGTTTGGTGACAGATTGAGACTCGTAGAAGTTGTGGCCGAAAGTAGATGCTGATGAGTGTGCAAAAGAACTATTTTTTCTTGCTCTTTTTACTCATATTATTGTTAGACTTAGGCTCATTTTAGTTGCATTGATAGGTATTCATGCATAGTTTCCTAGATTCCTTCGTTATCAAGTTTGATATTGCACTTTGGTTGGTTTTCATGGAAAATTTGTTGTCGGTGTGCTTTATTTTTTACAGGACAAGATTATCGTGGCAAGTAGAGATTGTCATGGCAATTAAGGAGAATACTGAAGGGATTTCTGTGGCAATTGAGGATAATACTGAAGGAGTTGCTGAAGCTGATTGCCGACGATATCTGGATAAGTCCACCCAACTTCAGGATAAATACAAAAATGCAAGGGATAATTCCCCCAGATTTGGATTTACACTCAGAGTTGGATAGAGATAAACGCTCGGATTTGTGAAGAGTTTTTGGAGATAAAGATAAAAGAGATTAATTATCTCTTATTTAAATTAATTTAAACTTAATCCTATCCTCATCAACAACAAATGTGATCGCAAACTCTCCTACAAAGAGAAGATCAAATCGCAGCTTTGAGGGGGATTCTTTTTTTGGATCGATAAGAGAGAGCGATGGGCTGATCGCACAACTCCAACGTATCTTCTTCTTTATTTTTTATGCTATTCATGTTGGGGAATCATTGTTTTGTATTTCTTTCGAACCCAGCCATGAACTAAATTAAATTGGCTCGGGTATTTTGGGTTTGTGGTGTGATAAACGATTGAATGGTTTAGGTTTTTGATTTCAATAAATTCGAAGTTTGTTCATTCATGGTTCTTTAAATTTCCATCTTGAGAGAATTGGGAGAGGATCTCGAGTGTTATCAATTTATCTAGACTTGGGAGTGTTAGATTCAAGAAACGAATGAACTTGATTCTCATTCGAACGATCGTTGGTGAGAATTAATCCACCTTAGTAATAAGGATCAGATTTCAACGATTAAGAGGAGTGTAAGATCGGTTGTTGTTCACCTGAGGTTAACGCAAGGATGTATCACCAAGGCATGCACAAATAACCAGTTCTTCTGTCAGGGATAACAAGAAGACATTGAAGAACACTTCACCGAGCTCCGAAGAAGGAACCCAGTTGCCTTAGTATTAAAACCAGTCCCAGTTGCCACGATATAAATTGTGACCTAGATGCCACGACAATTCAGCCGGTCTTAGTTGCCACATCAACCCAGTTTCCTCAACAATCAGTTGCCACGACAATCCATTCGGCAATTACACCACTACTCACAATAACCCAACCTACTCTCTTATTCGATTATATTTTACTTGCTAAATTATTTTACTTGTTATTTCCAAACACCTATCATCACATTCATTTCTCTTTTCAGTGCAAGAAGTTAGAAATTAGAGTTTCACCAATCCCTGTGGAGACAATATCTTCACTATACTATTAATTGCAATGTGTATACTTACAACAAGTTTTTGGCACCGTTGCCAGGGATTGGCAATAGCGACTTTGTTTTTATTTTCTTGCACCTTTGTTTATTTATTTTATTTTTGTGTTCAGTTTCAAGAGGCTAATAACTTTGGTTTTGCATTGGTGTATGACCAGGGCGAGACCAACAACACCAGATTATCCATTTGAACTAGAGATCGAACGTGTTTTTCGTAGATGAAGAAGAGAGTTAAGAGAAGAAATGGAAGATCCACCTAATAATCTAGTTGGCAATCTGAATGCCAACGGCAATCAGAATGTCGCAGTAGGAGGCATAGTAGCTCTACCGGATCAACCTGTTATCGTTTGAAATAGATCCATCCGGGACTACTTAGAGAAAGATCTTAACAGTCTCATTCCAAGAGTAATCACACCTGAGATTCAAGCTGCCCACTTTGAGTTGAAGCATGTGATGTTTAATATGATCAATACAGTTGGTTAGTTTGGCGGATCAGTGATTGAGGATGCCAGACAACATCTCAAATTGTTCTTAGAAATCTGCAATTCATTCAAGCAACAAGGAGTCCCTGAGGACGTCCTAAGGCTGAAATTATTCCCCTATTGACTGAGGAATAGGGCAAAATCATGGTTAAATAGTATCCCATCCAGATCTTTAGAATCTTGGACAGATCTATGCCAGAGTTTCCTTTCTAGATTTAGTTTTAAAAATATGACTGATAAACTGCATAATGACATTACTTCTTTTCGATAGGCAGATGACGAGTTCATGTATGAGGCTTGGGAGTAGTACAAAGAACTTCTACACAAATGTCCCATGCACGAATTTAGAGATTGAATGCAAGTAAGGATGTTCTACAATTCAGTTAACGCAACGATGAGGTTGATGCTAGATGCCTTGGCAAATGACACAATTCTAGACAAATCAGCCGAGAAAGCTTGGGAGATTTTGGACAGACTTGCCAAGAATAATTATCAGTTCCCAACCACTAGAAGAGGAATAGTCATGCGAAATATCTTAACTATAGAGCTTGACTCATCAGATACTATTTTAGCATAGTTGACCAACTTGGTAAGAACATGCAGCGACCCAGTTACACAAAAGAGGTCAAGGTAGTGGAACCATTTTGTGATTCATGTAATGCTAACCATGATTCTTCTTAGTGTCCATAGAACCCATAGTCAAGTTTTTATGTTGGAAACTACCACCGAAGCAACAATGCATACTCCAACACGTACAATCAAGCATGGTGGAAGCACCCCAATTTTTCATGGAGTAACCAGAGCAATTCCATTAATTGGAACCATCAGAATATAAAGGTTGCAGGATTCTCGTAGAACATGTCATGGCAACAGATGTCTCAGCAACAATCAACACCAACTAGTTCTTTGGAAAACTCTTTAAGTGCTTTCATGTTTAAAATTGAATCTTATATAGCCGAGACTAGTAAATTCATGAAAAACACTAACGACTTTATTAACGGGACCAAGGTGAAAATGCAAAGTCAAGGAGCAACTTTGAAGCATTAGAGACGCAAGTTAGATAATTCACCCAGATCCTGAATACAAGACCACAAGATGGTCTACCCGGCAACACCGAGGTTCTACAAGGAACGAGCCATGAACAATGTAAGGTGGTCACCACCTGAAGTGGAACAAAAGAAAGTGATGGATATATCCAATCTGAGGACAGTAATCCTACTCAGAAAGATGTATCCAACAACAATGCAACAACAATCATTGATGATGAGCCTTCAGTAGTAACCACGACAAGCCCATCTAATAATCCCAAGCCAGATGAGAGAGGTAAGGACAATGAGATCAAATTGCCACCACCATTTCCATAGAGGCTGAAGAGGCAGAAACACTATTACTAGTTCAAGAAATTTCTTGACATCCTAAAGCAAGTCCACATTAACTTGCCACTAGTTGAAGCAATAGAACAAATGTCTAACTATGCTAAGTTTGTTAAAGACATTGTCTCTAAGCAGACTAGGCTAGGAGAGTTTGAGATAGTTGTTGTGACGGAGGGATGTATGGCGATGTTCCACAACTGAATGCCACCCAAGCTAAAAGATCCCGACAATTTTACAATACCTCATGCAATCAGAAATCACTATGTCAGGAAGGCGTTATGCAATCTTGGAGCAAGCATAAACCTTATGCCAAAATCTATTTTTCAAATGTTCGAAATATGGAAGGTAGGACCCACTATAGTTATGTTACAGCTTGCGGACAGATCCTATGTGCATCCAGAGGGAAAAATTAAGAACATTTTGGTAAGAGTTGATAAATTTATTTTTCCTGCTGATTTTATTGTTTTAGATTGTGAAGCAGATGAGTTCGCACCTGTTATCCTTGGGAGACCATTCTTAGCAACATGGATGACCTTGATTGATGTTGGAAGAAGAGAGCTCACTATACGAGTGAATGACCAACAAGTCAAGCTGAATGTTTTCCAAACCCTGAAGCAAGCTGATGATCTAGAAGAATGCCAAGTCATTCAAGCCAGCACTGATTTTAATTTTCATATGGAGGAGTATTTCCATGGCAATTGTATTGCCGAGCTTGAAGAATTTGAGGAGTTGGATGACAAGGAGCAGAATGAAGCCAATTGGATTTTAGGTTGATCGAGTAAAATTTTCAAATCTTTGGATTACCCAGGTAAGGAACATAAACTCAGAAAACCTTCTATTGAGAAACCTCCCATTTTTGATTTAAAACCATTGCCAAGGAAATTGAAATATGTTTATTTGGGAAAAGATAACATTTTACCCGTAATCATTTCTTCTAAGTTTCAGCCTGAACAGGAAAAGAGGTTGATTGACATGTTGGCAAGGCACAAAAAGACAATAGGTTAGACAGTTGTAGACCTAAAGGGAATCAGTCTGGTAGCGTGTACGCACAAGATCCTATTAGAGGATGGTAATATAACTTCAATGAGGCTCAAAGAAGACTTAACCCTGCCATGAATGAAGTCATGATGAGGGAAATCATTAAGTGGCTTGACTTCGGTATCATATATCCTATCTCCGACAGTACATGACTAAGTTCGTTACAATGTGTACCGAAAAAGGGAGGTATCATCGTGGTAAGTAACAAAAACAACAAACTTATTCCAAATAGGACTGTTACTGGTTGGAGAGTTTGTATGGATTATCACAAGTTAAATAAAGCTACTAGGAAAGACCATTTCCCTTTACCTTTTATTGACCTAATGCTTGACTGTCTTGGAGGTAAATCCATCTATTGTTTTCTTGATGGATACTTAGGTTATAACCAAATCACCATAACACTAGAGGATCAGGAAAAGACCACATTCACGTGCCCTTATGGTACATATGCATTTCAGAGGATATCGTTCAGGCTTTGCAATGCTCCGACAACCTTCCAAGGATATATGATGCGTTTTTCTCTGACATGGTGGCAGATTTCTAGGAAATCTTCATGGATGACTTCTCGTTATCCAGAGACAGTTTCGATAATTGCCTCAGCAATTTGGAGAAGGTGTTGGCACGCTGTGAAAAAACTGACCTAGTCTTAAATTGGGAGAAGTGCCACTTTATGGTGGATGAAGGTATAATGCTGAGGGACAAGATCTAATCGAAGGGAATCTAGGTAGACAAAGAAAAGGTGTACGTGATTGAGAGATTGCTGCCACCAAATTCAGCCAAAGGGATCTAAAGTTTTCTCGGACATGTAGGTTTTTATAGAAGGTTTATTCATAATTTTTCTTTGATTTCTAAACCCCTGTATAGCTTGCTTGAACAAGACAAGGCTTTTAATTTTGAAGAATATTGCGCTAAGGCATTTGACACCCTTAAGAAGCAACTTGCCACGACACCCATTGTCATTCCCCCTGATTGGTCCTTACCTTTCGAGCTCATGTGTGATGCAAGCGATTACACGATAGGGGCTATTTTAGGAAAATAAAAAGGTAAGATTTTCCATGTAATACACTATGCTAGTAAAACCATTAATGGTGCTCAATTGAATTGCACCATGATGGAAAAGGAACTACTAGCCATAGTTTTCGCATTTGATAAGTTTTGTTGTGCAGACATGTCATACGATGATGTGTTCCCGAGGAGGAACAACAAAATGTGCTTTGGCAATGCATTTTTCACCCTACGGAGGACATTTTGGAGGAACACACACAACATCCAAAGTTCTACAGTCCAGTTTTGACTGGCCCACTCTTTATAAAGATGCCTATGACTTCTACAAGGGGTGTGACTGTTGTCAACGAACAGAAAACATATCAAGGCGGCATGGGATGCCATTGCAAAATATCCTTGAGGTTAAATTTTGGATGTGTGGGGCATCGATTTTATGGGGCCCTTCCCATCATCGTTCGACAAACTCTATATCTTACTCGCCGTGGACTATGTGTCCAAATGGGTAGAGGCAATTGTAGTTCCCAAGAATGATTCAAAGACTATGCAACCAGTCTTGCAAAAGAATATCTTTACATGGTTCTGTTGTCACTTAATTTTCACCTCCTTTTATTTTTATTATTTTATTCCATATTATTATTATGTAGCCTTATTATATAAAAACCCAAAAAGTAAAAAAGAAACAGGTCCATTTTAAGTTTTTAAGAGTTCATTCTTTTTTAAAATGAAAGACCCATATACATTGTTAGCCCACTTAGCCCAAGAGAGAGATTAAGGAAAAACCCTAGCTTATCATTTGCCTTTTTGTGTAGCTTAATCTAGACTGTGGATCTAGGGTAAGAATCCAACAGTCCAAATTGGACCGAATAAAGAGGAGCAGTAGCCCACTTGCGCTGCCACGCACCAGACCTTCTCCATACCTGCCACTCAACGCGCTGGATTGCAGTAGCCTAAGGCTCTCGAGTAGGTTGCTTCACTATTGCTGAGCCCTGGCACCGACGACAATCACGACGCACCGTCCAGCCCTCCCTCGCTCAAGACGAATCGTGCCATCGCCGCCTCCACGCGAAGCTCTAGGTTTTTCGGCCTTCGTAGGCGCGATGTCTTACCCTCGCGCAGCTCCTCCGTCTCACCACCATCAGCCGGCACTGGCAACGACCACCCTGCCTCACCGGTCCCCTACCATGACCCGAGCCACTGCTTTCTCCTCTACGCTGTCTCTTTATGCCACCGACAACCGCGTCGTGTCGAATAGCCGTGGCCAAACGTCAGACCACCTGCGACCAAGCCATACCGCCGTCGCATTCTCCTCTATCACCGGCAACCCCTGCAGCAAACAAGAAAGTGTTAGAGTTAGGGTTTTTCTTAGTTCGAATATGGAAAGAGTTAGATCAGATTTGAATCAAAATTCAAATCGAGTCTTCTCCAAATCGTATCTGAATCTGCATTGAATGAAAAAGGAAAGAATCAGCCCAAGGTTGACCAAAATTTGAATCAAATCTACTCCAAATTGTATCTGAATCTGGATTAAATGTAAAAAGTGAAAAATCACCCAAAAATAAAAGTTTTTTATCTCGAATTTCTGTATTTTTAGGTCAAAAAATACCTATATAAAGGGGTTCAAGTCTTTGTAATTTTACACACACATAATTTATTCTTGAGAAACACATAATTCACTGGAGAGAAAACACAGTTGAGTTGAGAGAGTTTTGAGTTTTTTTGGGAGATTTCTACGCAGTTTATGCTCGAGCTTTTGTATTTGGATTCGAAGTTGGAATAAAAGTTTGAAGCATCTTTTGAGGTATTTGATTAATTTTTTATGTGTTCTTCTTATTCGAATGTATGTACAAAAAGATTTTTCAATTTGGTTTCTTCATTCGTGTTTTAAGAATAAAAGTGGATGTTCGATCTATTTTCTTTGAAAAAGAGATTTGGAAAGAGTTTTCTAATTTATTTATTCAAATTCGATTCACCATCTCCATTAATCCTTTAATTCTCAAGGTTTTTAACCATTCTTTTAAATTCAGTTTTAGCTTCAGTCTTTATAATTTGGTTAATATCTTATTTTTTAAAATTTATTAGTCTTCTTTTTAAATCTTTGTTTTTTTAACCTTTTGTAGATTAAATTTTACTTTTTCTACCTTTTTTACCCTTCTTTAAAAACAAATTTGATTAATAAATTGTGTTGACCCATTTTAGGGAAGGATACACATAACTTTTAAAAAGATTTTATTTGTTCATGTTCTTTACTAACGCATTTTAACTTTTTTTTTCATTTAAAGCTTGTAAATATGATAATTTAGTTTTAATTTCCTTTTTTAAAGCTAGATCCTTTCCTAAAGAACTTAAGAATTAAAGGTTGTCTTAATTAAAGGCTTTTGGTTTAAGTACTAAATTACTTTAGTTAGAGCATTTAAAGAGAAAAATAAGGTTCTTCTTAACATTTAATATTCATAAGATACACTTAACCATATTCTAACCCTAATAGGTAAAATTTACTTAGACTATATTTTAGGATAATAATCACTAACTTAGAATAATTAAAAGTCTCAACACACTAATTATTTCCTTGTTTGTCTGATTTAAAAAGCGAAACTTAATTAATGCAGTGTCCTATTGAAGGAAAGTGACGGATTAGCGCCAGAAATGTTGGTGGTGATTGCAGTTCACTTTCTTAATATTAGGGCCGATAAAACGAGATCGTATTCATAAATGGGTAATGAGTTGAATCTATACGAACTTACAAATTTTGACATTAAAACGTTTTGTAATCGGCTAGGTACCAATTTTTGGGCATTGTGGGTGTTGCGAGTATTGAGTGCTACGCAAACAGTGCAAGTATACACGTCACAAGTAATAAAGTGATTTGATAAGTATCGAGTATCGTCTCCACAAGGATTGGTTTGGTCCACTTTGCTTTAGTTATCGCACTGTAAAAGTAAAAACACAATTGATAATTGTAGGAGTTCTAACTAACGAATAAAATAAAAGAGCAAGTAAATAAAATAAAGATGTAATCCAAAGAGAGAGAATATGCTAGGTTATCGTGAGTTGAAGAGTGATAGCCAATTGGATCGTCTTGGTAAAAGAGTGCAAGGACAACTCAGTTGCCGTGGCAACTTGCACAGCTGGGTTGCCTTGGTAACTAATCGAACGGTTGCCTGGGCAACTGTTTGGGCGGCTGGGCAGCAATTTCAAGGTTTGGCAGAGCGTTCTTTAATGGTTTATTCTTATCGCTAAGTCAAAACTTTAGCTAGTTGTGCATACCTTGACAATAAATCCCTGCGTGAATCAAGGGTGAACAACAACCAATCTTGTGCTCCTCTTAGCCGTTGAAATCCTTAACTTATTCCTAAGCCAAATTAATCTTCACCACCGATAGATTGAATAAAGACCATACTCATTCGTTTCTTGAATCTAACTCTACCGATATTAGATAAATAGATAGAATTAAGAGATCCTCTCCCAATTCACAATAAGAATAAAAACCAAGAATGAGTAAACCTTGAATTGAAAGTGCAAACTCTTATTACCTAAACAAAATCCAATTGTTTCTCACAACCATAAAACACAATAAACCAAACCAATCAAGTTAGTTCATAGTTGGGTTCAAAAGATATACAAAGAATAATCCCCAAACCATGAATCTAATGGAAGCAAAGAAGAAGAAGAAGAAGAAGAAGAAATAGATCATCCCTCTTTGGAAACTCTCCACTTCAATCGAACTCTCTCCCCCTTGCCCTCTCTTTTGTTTGACGGCTTGGTCTTCTTTAAATAGGAGATGGCTAGGTCAAAGTCCTTCTTGAGGAGGAAGTTAAGTTGGAATTAAATACTTTAAAAGAATATAATTCTTTATTATATTTAAATTCCTTCTAGATCTTCTCCTATCTTTTTGGGATTTAATTTCTCTTTGACCTCTTCATGGAAATCAAACTCCTTTGGGATTTAACTTTGCTTCACGTCATCTTGGGCTTATCTAGTCATCAATTTCGAGTGCCACATCATCTTATCCCTTATCGACAATTGCCCTGGCAACTAGCTCAACATCTCCTTCATGCACTACCCTGGCAACTGCGTAGACATCTCCTTCATGCACTGCCCTGGCAACTGGTTCCAGCCTTGTTTAGGTAGGTGATTCTGCATACACACAAAAACACACCAAAGCAGTATCTTTTTCCACAAAAATCACCAAGTTATGTAATCAAGCTCAACGGTGGAAAAAAACATGAATTAATGTATGAATGACTAATAATGCAACTGATATGAGCCTAAGTCTAACAATAATATGAGTAAAAAGGGTAATAAAAATAGTAATTTTGAACACTTAACACACCCCTAAACTCGAACTATTGCTTGTCCTCAAGCAATTCAAATTAACAATTACCTGCCAAGACTTTAATCATCAAAGACAAGCTTCAAACTTGAATTCAAACCTCAGAACCGTGACACAAAGTATGACCACCTTTAATTTTTTGGATAACACAAAATAACCCGGAATCAAACTATAATGCTCATGACAATGTGTGTGCGTAGTTGTGTACAAGTTGATTTTCAAGATTCTATGTGAACAATAGGCTTTTATCAATTTAATTACTGGGGTATTTATTTTTATTTTCACTAGAGCCAATTTCGGGCACCTCTAGCAAAGTAAGCAAATTCTCATTTTATTTTAGTCGACTAGAGCCAATTTCGGGCACCTCTAGCGAGTCTTTAATGTGCATTAACTACTAGAGATAGTTTTGGGCACCTCTAGCAAGAAATTAACTTTTAATTTTCAATTTTAAATTTACCCAAATTTTAAGCAACCTAAGTTCACTAAGTTTCTTTCAATCAACAAGCCACAACCGTGTAAAAAAATTAGCATCATAGTAAAATTCTAAGTTCTTTTCATGCAATCCTAAAATTAAAGGTTCTTTCAATTAAGTGCAGTGGCAAAAATTCATCATTGGATATTCAACAAGTCTTAAGCAATTAAATCCAATCAAAGGCATGTCAAGTAACATATGCAAACTATATGTGATTGCTAAAGATGAATGCAACTAAACATGAAACTAACTAGAAACCAACACCCCCAAACTCGAGAGAAGCATTGTCCTCAATGCACGTAAAAGTGAAACAAAATTTAAAAGAAACTAAATGAAATGAGTTAGTCAGAGAGGTCTTCACCTCGAGTGATAAGTTTTCTTCTTACCGTTTGCTTGATTCATTTTCCGGTCGGTGGTTGAATGCTTGTGGCTGGTACCGCATGAATAAAATTGCTTTGATTTGATCCATGTTTGTCGAGGCAGGTTCACTTGCCTGGGCATAAGTAGTTGTCAAAGCCATTATTGTTGCCTGGACATCGCCAATTTCTGTTGCCGTGGCAACTGCTGAGGTAGTTGCCGGGGTGGTTGCCAGGGCATCCTCTGTTGTGGTTGCCGTGGCAAGTAGTCGGCAGGGAATTTCCTTAACATGGTGGTTGTGAGTTTTGTTGTGGAAAAGAAATGAAAACAAAGAAAACCTGGAAACTAAAGATAATGAAGACAAATAAAATAAAATATCTCCTTAAAATTCCAAAAATAAATAAATAAAACAAAAAAAAAACTGAAAATAAAATAAAGTTCCAAAAATTAAAAACAAAAATTAAAGATTCTTAGAAAGAGCATTTTTCATACATCTTCTAATGTTACTACTTATCTGAAAAAACTTGAGGAGGGACGTTTCTGATACTTCTTATAGTCCATCTGCACCACCCTCCATCGAGTGACAATATTGCCCAAAAAGAATTGGGCCAATGTGCTCGCATCTACTCCCCTTTGTGTTACCATGGTGGAGGTGTCTTTCTTTCGTGTTCCCTTGTAGTCCATGTATACTCTCCACCTTGCTACTATTTCTGAAGGCATGAATATATTAGTAGAAAAAGTAATATCAACACCCAACCATTTAATTACCTCATTCTCGTCGGGCTCCATCATGGTTGGATATAGCCTTCGTTGTCGTGACAATTGCTTCTCTAGCCAATTATCGTGGTAATCACTTGCCAAAATTTGTTGTAAGTCAAGGGAAGAACCAATTTTCTGAAAAGCTTTATGAATCCAAACACCTTTTTCTTTTGGCCTCTCAAACATCTCCATTAGTAGAGATTTCGATGGCTTCAAATCTACCAACATCGGTTCCTCAAGACATACCTGCAATGGACGAGGTGAGTTTTTAAAGAATTCAAAAGGTTCAACCATTGCCTGCTCATATTCCATTGGCAAAGTATTATCATCTCGTTGATCTTGCATGTGGTCGTGCAATTGCCGTGGCAATTGTATATGAGAGCAATCTACATATTCCTGCTTCAACATCAACGTTGTAACCTTCTAGGCATCAGGTTCCTCAGAATTTGCTGTAGTATTGTTGTTCTTAGCTTCACTGAGTGTTGTCGCGGCATTGCTCTGTTCGGTCTCCTCAATCATTGCCGAGGCAATTTGTTGCTCTGGCTCATCAAGTGATGGACAGTCTTTCTCATCAACATACTCTCGACTTTGAGGTTTTAGTTGTTCCTCACACATCAGAGAGCTTTCCTTGCATTGTTCCTTGTCCTCTTGCCTTGGGACGTCCGTCTCCCCATGAATGGATTGTTGGGGCATGTTATCCAAGGCATATGTGGATCTCCTCAATTGATCTTCTGAATCCCCCAAGGTTTCATCCCATTGAGCTATCCTCGTATCTATGGACTTTGATAGCTTTCAAATCTCTTCAATTGATCCATCAAGTCTAGCCAAGGAAGCTAGCAACGTTTCCTCCAAGGAATTTGAATGCTCTTGAAAAGGACTATATTACCATGGCATATCTGTTGCTGCGGCAAAATTGTCATGGTAAAAAAAATTTGAGCTTTTTGATCATACCATGAAGGATTTTGTTGTTGGTTCCATCTATGGTCCTCCATATAGCCATATGCACTGAAAATGTGAAGGCAATTTTCAAACACATGATGTTCTCCACACATAGCACAAGAGTTTTCCACGGGATAGGCTCTTTTGGCTTTTCTCGGTTGGTATAGGTAATCATCGAAGGGTGTAAGAGATTCTTGAGTGGATTGATTCCTATCTTCCATCATCAACTCTCGAATAGATCATCTTTTATTTCCCGACATGTTGATGTCCCTTAACTTGTAGTGCACCTGATTTTTTTTATAAAACAAACAAAAAAGAAAAGTTAGTAGAACTAACAAGAAAAATGCAATAACAAAAACAACTAACACCAATTGCCGATCCCCGGCAACGACGCCAAAAACTTGTTGAGAGTATTGAGTGCTACGCAAACGGTGCAAGTATACACGTCGCAAGTAATAAAGTGATATGATAAGTATCGAGTATCGTCTCCACAGGGATTGGTTTGGGCCACTTTGCTTTAGTAACTAACGAATAAAATAAAAGAACAAGTAAATAAAATAAAGATGTAATCAAAAGAGAGAGAATATGCTAGGTTATCGTGAGTTGATGAGTGATAGGCAATTGGATCGTCTTGGTAAAAGAGTGAAAGGGCAAATAAGTTGCCGTGGCAACTTGCGCAGCTGGGTTACCTTGGAAACTAATCGAACGATTGCCTGGACAACTGGCTAGGCAACTGTTTGGGCGACTAGGCAGCAACTTCAAGGTTCGGCAGAGCGTTCTTCAATGGTTTCTTCTTATCCCTAAGTTGAAACTCTAGCTAGTTGTGCATGCCTTGACAATACATCCCTGCGTGAATCAAGGGTGAACAACAACCAATCTTGTGCTCCTCTTAGCCGTTGAAATCCTTAACTTATTGCTAAGCCGCATTAATCTTCACCATCGATAGATTGAATAAAGACCATACTTATTCGTTTCTTGAATCTAACTCTTCCGATATTAGATAAATAGATAAAATTACGAGTTCATTTCCCAATTCACTCGCAAACAAGAATAAAAACCAAGAATGAGTAAACCTTGAATTGAAAGTGTAAACTCTTATTACCTAAACAAAATCCAATTGTTTCTCACAACCACAAAACACAATAACCCAAACCAATCAAGTTAGTTAATGGTTGGGTTCAAAAGATATACAAAGAATAACCCCCAAGCCATGAATCCAATGGAAGCAAAGAAGAAGAAGAAGAAGAAGAAGAAGAAGAAATCGATCAGCCCTCTTTGGAAACTCTCCTCTTCAATCGAACTCTCCCCCTTTGCTCTCCCAATCGAACTCTCTCCCCCCTTGCCATCTCTTTTGTTTGACGGTTTGGTTTCCTTTAAATAAGAGATGGCTAGGTCAAAGTCCTTCTTGAGGAGGAAGTTAAGTTGGAATTAAATACTTTAAAAGAATATAATTCTTTATTATATTTAAATTCCTTCTAGATCTTCTCCCATCTTTTTGGGATTTAATTTCTGTTTGACCTCTTCATGGAAATCAAACTCCTTTGGGATTTAACTTTGCTCTATGTCATCTTATCCCTTATCGACAATTGCCCTGACAACTATCTCAGCATCTTCTTCATGCACTACCCTGGCAATAGCGTCGGCATCTCCTTCATGCACTGCCCTGGCAACTGGTTCCAGCCTTGTTTAGGCAAGTGATTCTGCACACACACAAAACACACCAAAGCAGTATCTTTTTCCACAAAAATCACCAAGTTATGTAATCAAGCTCAACGGTGGAATGAAACATGAATTAATGCATGAATGAATAATAATGCAACTAATATGAGCCTAAGTCTAACAATAATATGAGTAAAAAGGGTAATAAAAATAGTACTTTTGAACACTTAACAGTGGGGGTGCTAATATTTCCCCATGCGTAACCGATTTCGAACCTATTTTTTTTGTTTTTTGTAGACCAAAATGTTGTTTTGATAAAATAAAATGATTTTAATAAATTGACCCATTTTTAGATGGTCCAATCACACCATTTTTAAAAGATTGGTGGCGACTCCGTTGTTTTTGTTTTTAAAACGTCGAGCCTGAAAAAGGGTTGCGATAGCTTGGCGACTTCGCTGGGGAAAACTTTTTGTTTTTGCAAAAAAAGACTCAAGCCACAAGCCGCTTACACTTTTTTACTATCGAAATTTGCTAAGTTCGTGTAAAATTCAACTTAATAGTCCATTTATGAATATGATCTTGTTTTACGCATTTAAAGTTTAATGAAGCTCTGCACCCGAGCTTTGTCTCGGGTTTTTAAGTGAGGGGAAAACACTTTGCTTATGTAAGAATACTGATTCTCCGTATGAGCCTAGCAAGTACCTTCGGGACCCATTGGCCCTATGCCTTCGTAAGGATATTAATCCTTCGTGAAGATGTAGGAAATGGGTCCTCTTGAGTTGAACTTCATTCGTTTGAAGCCTATAATGGGTGAGAATCAAGGACCTTGTTACCCTTAGCAGGGGAGAGCGAGGACAGCTTAGGGACATTTCTAGAACCAAACCACATGTGAGAATCTAGAAGCCCACCCCATTAGAGCCATGTGGAAAGCTTTAGGAACTAGAGTTACGTCAAAACCATTATGTAATAATAGTCCGTGGAGACATGTCCATAAGTGTTGGAATGCGCTACCCAATATTATTCATTACAATGAAATTATTTTGGACCTTTTAAGTTTTGATTTCTTATTCGGCTACTAATCCTTTTCCTTCTTTCTATTATGTTTTGCATGCATCATCATTCCATATTTAGAAGGGGTTGGATCTTCAGATACTTGCCCAAATAGAAAACAATTTTAGCGATGGATAGGAGGTAATTGAGGAAGACAATGCAGATGTATGTCACTGGTCTAAGGTCAACCAACGAGCACATGGAGACAGTTTGACAGCCGGTCATGAGAAAAAGACATTAGAGTATGGCCACATCTGTGTCATATGTGAATATGGATGAGCCATTCCTTAAGACCTTGATCCAGTTCTAGAACCCGGGATATTGTTGTTTTACCTTCAATGGGGAATACATGATGCCTACATTTGAGGAATATTTGGTCCTATTCAACCTACATAAGGTGAAGAAGAATTGGGTATATGCTAAACCTCCTAAAAGCAAGAATGTTCACTTAAGGCTCAAGTCTTTTGCTGTAATTGGCGACGTATGGATCAAAGGATTGATACAGAAGAGAGGGGGTAGCTTCCCTTTACCTTGGTCGAGCATGCAGAAAATAATCCCTGTTGATCCGGACAAGGAGAATAGAGTGTATTTTTTAGCTATAGCAGTCTTCGGCTTGGTCATCTTGCCAAAGGTCTTGGGTAATATCGATGTGGCTCTACTAGACTTCTTTGAGCAGTTGAAGAGAGAAGTTAATCATGTGCTAGGAGTACTAGAAGAAACCTTCATCGCTTTAAATGCTTGCCAAAAGATGGAAGGTGTGGGTTTCAGAGGGTGCACCCTTTTGCTCCAAGTCTGGGCCCTTAGTCATTTCTAGAGGTGTCAGACTTTAAATTTGCCCAATGTGTTCTCCCCAAACTTCTTTCCGCTCTGGGAGTTTTTGGAAAAAGAGTGGCCGACTGCCAAGAAGGGCAAATGGATCGATATTTCAGGGATCGCCATGATCAGGATATCGTATGGAGAGTTACATGGATGGGCCACACCAAGGTCTTATACAAGTGAATGGATTACAATTACTTGATGCTGTTAGACCTATGAGGAGGAATCGACTGTGCTCCTTTACTTATGTCTTAGCAGTATGGCTCTTGACAGTTCATTCCCTTTACTACAGGCCTTGGTTCATCAGAGTTCACATTCCAAGGGGAATTCAAGGAGAAGGTCCAAACTTTTAATGATTCTTGGAAGCATTCCTATGTCATGAAGATAGAGCACGATAGTGAGTGCGTGTTCACCCCTGACTATGATGTACGGAGGCATGCGAGACTGAATGATAAAGTTCTACCATCGACTGAGCAAACTAAACCTACTGAAGAGCATTTGAGGGTGGTCTCATATGAAGCTGACATTTTGAGGGCTGAACTAAAAAAGGCCAAGGCCAAGATGGAGTCCATACAGGAACAACATGAGAAAGACCTGTATGAGGCAAGCGTAGAAGTGGGAAAATACAAAGAGGAGATGGACTTGGTCGTGAAATTATACAAGAGCCTGGAAGAGAAATTAGAGGTTCAGAGAGCCGATTTCCTCAAATTTTAGGCAACAGTCCGAAATATAGATTTACAAAAGATGTCTGAGCAGTGGAAGCAAGAAATTGAGCAATCCGTAGGGAAGGAGAGGGAGCGCAGCAAAAGAGACATTGCAAAGTACAAGCAGACTGACAGATGAAAAGAAAAAAGTGGAACGAGGGGTCAAGCGAGGCTGTGAAAAAGAGAGAGAAAACATGAATGCATGGAAGATGAAGGCCCATTACAACAAGATTCGTGTATGCGAGCTACAAAGTATGTATGACATGACCAATGAGAAGCTGAAGCAGAGCCAAGCCTTTTTTGTTGAGTTACAGTCCAAGATGGCAGACTTGAATCATTCGTTGCACGAGCTCCAGAATCATCTCACCTATATGGAGCTCTAGGCCAGTCAGAGTGAGAATGAGACACTAAAAAGAAAATAGCAGATATGGAGACCATCATTCAAGAGTACAAGATGAAGATTCTAGTCCTGGAGGATGCTAATGAAGGAGGCAACGGCTATTGGTTCACTCGACTTAGGGATAATGCCAGAAGGTTCCAAGAGCGAGATAAATTTGACGAGATTGTTATGGCCCAGGTTTAGGACGTAGCTAAGCACGTGATGATGTTAGCGACAGAAGCAACAGCCCTTCACCAGTACATCAAGCTAGTAGGAGAGGTGGGACCAAGACTCATGTGGCTGATTGAAGAAATAAGAGAGCTAGGTGTTCAGGTTGAGATGTATTCATAGAAGAATATGAACTCTTTGTAATAAGGACCTTTGATATCCAATAAAAGCTATTTCTAGAGAAAAGACTTGTATGATCAACGCCCTTCGCTTGCATTCATGCATTTTTATTTTTTGCTTGCATTCATGCAACTTTATTTTGTTTGTTTTCATTGTATTAGCATAGTCAATCTCACTGCATACATCCACATGGAATTAACTAAGCTAAACTAAATGACATAATTTTCAAAATAACTAAAACTTCACACAAGTACGCTACTCGTGCCCAAACCAAAGCAATGGACATAGAGGGTAGATTGACGACCTTAGAAGTCAACCACCAAAACACCCAGGATAGGCTATATATGATAGAAAATGGCCTGAAGCAAGAGATCGAACTAGCCCACTAGAAAACTATCAGCCAGATTGCAACCATGTTACGATTTAAGGACCCAGATGGTGGTAAGATAGTAGAAGACATTAATGCCCCATCCTATCTTCCTGGGATTGCCCATGTCCACCGGGGAGCTCAAAAAGGAACAACTACATCCAAAGATAGATTATCACTTCATTCAGGGGAATTTTCTATCCGTATAATGAATGAGCCAGAAGTTAATGAGGGAGCTTAGGAGATTGAGGTGCCTGACCTTGATGAAATTGATGATAAGGCCAAGGAAAGCAAAAAGCTGGAGGATCATTGTGACAAGTTGGGGGGATTGTTAGGGCTTTCTAAGAAGGAAACATCCATGGCACTATGGACACTAGAGATTTGAGTTTGGTAACTGATTTGGTGATTCCTCTTAAGTTTAAAACCCCTAATTTCGAAAAATATGATGGAATCATTTTCCCTACGGTACATTTGAACATGTACTGCCGAAGGATGTCAATGTATCTAGATAATGGAAAGCTCTTAATTCACACATTTTAGGATAGCCTGACGAGATTTGCATCCTATTGGTACACACAACTGAGCTGGGCAAATATACGAACTTGGAGAGATCTGTCGAGAGCATTCAATGAGCAATACAAGCATATGGTCCCAAACTGGCTCGTCTTACAAGGAATAGAGAAACATATAATGAAAGCTTTCATCAATATGCTTAAAGATGGCGGGATGTGGCCGTTCAAGTACAACCACCGTTGCTAGAAAATGAGATTACCCCTATTTTTGTGGAAACCTTGAAAGGTGCTTTCTATGACTGGATGATACACCACGCAACTAAGAGCTTTGCAGACATGTTGATGAAAGGAGAGTTGATCCTGGCGGCTGTCAAGAGTGGGAAAATTTATGGAGGTGATACACAGAAGCCGTATAAGAAGAGAGATAATAAGGTCAACATGGCAAGTGTCTACAACCCCAAATACTCGAAGGGGTTGGTTCTCAGTAAGCCTAATGTGCCGATGACAAATTCGGTGGCCCTAAATCCACCTAAAGATGAATGAAAATATCAAGGGAATTAGAAGGCTTACTTCTCCCCCATTCTTATGGCCTACGCAGAGCTATTCTCAGAGTTGGTTGAAGCACTAGTGGTGTTACCACGACATGTCCCTCTTTTCTCACCCCATACCCGCCATGGTATGACGAAAAGGTGCAGTGCGAATATCATGCAGGAAATATGGGGCATACTATCGAAAATCACACTGCTTTCAAAAGAGTAGTAGAGGATCTACGAAAATTAGGGATGATGTCATTTGAAACAACAAAGGAAAATAGGAATCCCTTACCGAATCACTAGAAGGCTAGAGTAAATGCAATAACCAAAGATGATGGTAGATTGGTCAAAAAATGTATTGCAGAGGTTAAGACACCCTTAGGATGGGTATGGGCCAAAATGAATTAGGCTGGAGTACTGAAGGTAGGGAACCAAGGAATGAGAGGTGACGGTGAAGCTTACTGTGAGTATCACGGGGAATGAGGGCATGAGATTCAGTTTTGCCCAAAGTTTAGACAGCTAGTCTAGACTAAGATGGATAGCTAGGAGCTTGAATTCTTTGAGAAAGAAAATTTTAGATCTGGAGGTTTCGTGAATCCTGATGTTGAGGAGGAGAAAGGAAAGAGTGACCTGAACGGGATTTTTGGGGGGCTAAGCATCAACATATAGACGAGGATGAAGGAAATACGTATATGTCTATGATCTGCCCCTGCTCTGAGCTTAACCATTGGACTGCTGAAGAGATTTTTGTAGTCTTTGAACCAATTATAGAGTAATTCCCAAAACCAACCCTTTTGCCTTAGGCCCGGGGCAATAAGGGATCTCTTGTAAAGGGCATAGTTAAACCATTATGGTTATTATCATTAACAAATTATGCATTTCAATGAATCTTGGGTGGCAAACATTATTTTGTAAATAAACAGCTAAAACACCGCAAAAACACAAAAAACACAAAAGCATTCATTCATCCCATTCATTAATTTTTTAGTCCAACACCCTTGTATATATCCGATCCCTTTTTCTTTAAGGTGTCCAGATATCAACGGCATAAATGATCTCGAATCTGACCCGAAAGTTGATTTTAAATTGCCCATGTGTTTAGGAGAGGTTGAAAATTGTGATGACGAAAAAGAATATGATTTGCCTAACGATATGCTCAGGTTAATAGAAAGTAAAGAGAAACAAATTTTGCCCCATGAGGAAGAGTTGGAAGTTTTGAACCTCGAAACTGAAAAAGAAAGACGCGAGGTGAGGATTGATACTACCATCACCATTGAAACACGACAAAGATAAATTTGAGCTTCTGCAAGAGTATAAGGACATATTTGCTTGGTCGTATTGAGATATGCCTAGCCTGAACATAGATATTGTAGTACAACGGATGCCCATAAAGATAGGATGCAAGCCCATACAATAGAAGCTCAGAAGGATAAAACCCACAATGCTTCTAAAGATCAGAGATGAGGTGAAAAAGCAGTATGACGCCAGATTCCTCGAAGTGGTAAAGTATTCAGAATGGGTGGCTAATATCGTTTCAATCTCGAAGAAAGATGGAAAGGTGCGTATGTGTGTCGATTATAGATATCTCAATCGGGCAAGCCTTAAAGACAATTTCCTATTACCACACATTGATTCCCTGGTAGATAGCACAGTCGGTCATTCCCTCTTCTCTTTTATGGATGGTTTCTCGGGATATAACCAGATTAAGATGTGCCCAGAAGACATGGATAAGACTACATTTTTTACATTATGGGGAACTTTCTGCTATAAAGTAATGCCTTTTGGTCTAAAGAATGCACTGAAAACTTGTCAACGAGCTATGGTAACTTTGTTCCATGGCATGATGAATAAGGAAATAGAAGTATATGTAGACGCTATGATTGCCAAATATTGTTCTGAAGAAGAACACAATGTGAACTTGGAAAAACTCTTCCAAAGGCTGAGAAAGTTCCAATTGAAGCTTAACCCTACCAAGTGCACTTTTGGGGTTACATCCGGGAAATTGTTAGGTTTTATCGTGAGCAAAAAAGGAATTGAGATTGATCTAGATAAAATCAAGCCCATACAAGAACTTTCTCCCCCTAAAACACAAAAAGAGGTTCAAGGTTTCCTTGGAAGATTGAATTACATTACCCGCTTCATCTCCAGTTGATAGACAAATGTGATCCTATTTTTAGGCTGCTCTGAAATAATAATCCGGGTACATGGAATGAAGAATTCCAGGAAGCTTTGGAAAAAATCAAGAAACAACTAACGAATCCACCTATACAAGTGCCACCTGTCCAAGAAAGCCCTTGATCCTATACTTAACAATTTATGAAAGTTCAATGGGATGCGTATTGGGGCAACATGACGAAAATAGAAGAAAAGAAAAGGTAATATATTACTTGATTAAGAAGTTCACTGACTGTGAAACCAAATATTCTCTGATCGAAAAGCTATGTTGCGCCTTGATATGGGCAGGTTAGAGACTCCAGCAATATATTTTGTATCACACCACGTGGTTAATATCAAAGTTGGATCCCTTGAAATTTATGATGGAGCCACCGGCTTTGTCAGGAAAGCTGGCCCATTGGCAGATGTTACTCTTAGAATTTGACATCCAATGTGTAAGTCAGAAGGCAGAAAAGGAAGTGCCATAGTGGATTTCTTGGTAAGTCCCGCCTGCGATGACTATGCGGCATTGAAGTTTAGCTTTCTTGATGAAGATCTAATGTGTATCTCAATAGTGGAGAATGATGATGACTCGATAGAGTCCTGGGGTGATGAATTTTGATGGCGCCACTAATTCTTTGAGGTGAGGCATCAGGGCAGTTCTAGTTTCACCAGAAGGAAACTATTACCCTTTCACTAGTCGATTAAACTTCTTTTGCACCAATAACATGGCTGAATATGAGGCTTGCATACTGGGATTGCGAGCTGCCATAGAAAGGAAGATCAAAACCTTAAGATTTTTTGGGGATTTTGTATTAGTCATCTACCAAATTAGGTGAGAATAGTAAACAAAGGATGCAAAGCTAATCAGGTACCATAAGCTGGTCCTTGAATTGATCAAAGAGTTTGATGAAATCACCTTCGAATATCTCTCAAGAGAGGACAATCAAATGTCTGATGCTCTTTCCACTTTAGCTGCCATGTTAAAGTAGGTGAAGGTTCATTGATGACGCCAATCAAGATGAAAAAATTCGACTCGCCAGTGCATTGTCATGACATAGAAGAGAAAGCAGATGGTATTCCTTGGTATCACAATATCTTGTAGTATGTAGATCCCAAGAATATCCACCACAAGTAAATGAGAATAATAAGAAAGTAATTAGAAAGATGGCCGCCAAATATGTACTCAACAGAGAAATCTTATACAAAAGAGCCGAGATAAAGTACTACTGAGATGTGTGACCACCAAAGAAGCTCAAATGATTTTGGAAGAGGTTCAAGAAGGGGTTTGTGGAACTCACCCCAGCGGTTTCACTATGGCCAGGCAGATTATGCGATTTGGGTACTATTGGTCTTCCATGGAAAGTGGTTGCATCAATTATGCCCGAAAATGTCACAAATGTCAGGTCTATGTTGACAAGATCCATACACCTCCATAACCAATCCATGTCATGACGACTCCTTGGCTTTTCTCAATGTGGGGCATATATGTAATCGGGTAAATTCACCCTAAAGCATCTATTGGGCGCATGTTCATTTTAGTGGCTATTGACTATTTTACCAAATGGGTAGAAGAGGCTTCATACACGATTGTCACCAGGTCCATGGTCTGTAAATTCTTGAAAAAAGAGATCATCTGTCGTTACGGCCTACCTGAGAGAATCATCACTAACAATGCCTTCAATCTGAATAACAAAATGATAACCGGGATTTGCAAACAGTTCAAGATCAAACATCACAATTTAGTGACCTATCACTCAAAGATAAATGGGGAAGTAGAGGCTGCTAATAAGAACATCAATAAAATAGTCGCAAAGATGGCTGACACTTACAAAGATTGGCATGAGAAGCTACCATTTGTATTGTATGCTTATAAAATTGTTGTATGAACTGCCACTAGGGCAACACCGTTTTCATTGGTGTATGGGATGGAGGATGTGTTACCAATTGAGGTTGAAATTCTGTCCCTTTGGGTTTTGATGGAAACAGAGTTAGAAGAAGCTAAATGGGTCCAAGCCATATACGACCAGCTGAACCTCATTGATGAAAAGAGATTGAGGGCCATCTGCCATGGTCAGATGTATCAAAAGGAAATGATACAGGCTCACGACTGGAAAGTTCATCTAAGAGAATTTTGAGAGGAGGATTTGGTCATAAGGAGAATGTTGTTAGTTGTTGCGCGTAATAAGTGCTATGCAAACGGTGCAAGTATACACGTCACAAGTAATAAAGTGATACGAGTATCGAGTATCGTCTCTACAGGGATTGGTTTGGGCCACTTTGCTTAACTTACTGCACTGTGAAAATAAAAACACAATTGATAATATAGGTTCTAATTAACGAGAAAACTAAGAGCAATAAACTAAAAGAATATATGAAATCAAATAAGAGAAGGAATAGGCCAGGTTATCGTGAGTTGATGAGTGATAGTCGATTGAATTGTCTTGGTAAAAGAGTGCAATGGCAACTCGGTTGTCGTGGCAACTTGCGCAGCTGGGTTGGCTTGGCAACTAATCGAACGGTTGCCTGGGCAACTAATCGAACGGTTGCCTGGGCAACTACTTGGACGACTGGGCAACAACTTCAAGGTTCGGCAGAGCGTTCTTCAATGGTTTCTTCTTATCCCTAAGTTGAAACTCTAGCTAGTTGTGCATGCCTTGACAATACATCCCTGCGTGAATCAAGGGTAAACAACAACCAATCTTGCGCTCATCTTAGCATTTGAAATCCTTAACTTATTCCTAAATCGTACTAATCTTGTGCTATCTGAAAAATTAAAAGGTGATCATACTTTGTGCCACGGTTCTGAGGTTTGAATTCAAGTTTGAAGCATGTCTTTAATGATTAAAGTCTTGGCAGGTAATTGTTAGTTTGCATTGCTTGAGGACAAGCAATAGTTCGAGTTTGAGGGTGTGTTAAGTGTCTAAAAGTACTATTTTATTCACCATTTTTATTCATATTATTGCTAGACTTAGGCTCATATTAGTTTCATTATTAGCCATTCATGCATGTTTGCATTGTTTCCTTGGTGGACAAGCTTGATTTCATATTTTGCTTAATTTTGTGGAAAAAGATACTGGTTTGGTGTGTTTTTGTATATGCAGAATCAGTTGCCAAAGCAAGGCTGGAACCAGTTGCCAGGGCAATACAAGAAGGAGATGCCGACGCAGTTGCCAGGGCAATGCATGAAGGAGATGTCGAGCTAGTTGCCAGGGTAATTGTTGATAAGGGATAAGATGATATGGCAGTCGAAATTGATGACTAGATAAGCCCATGTGGAGCAAAGTTAAACCCCAAAGGAGTTTGATTTCCATGAAGAGGTCAAAGAGAGATTAAATCCCAAAAAGATAGGAGAAGATCTAGAAGTAATTTAAATATAATAAAGAATTATATTATGTTAAAGCATTTTATTCCAACTTAACTTCCTCCTCAAGAAGGACTTTGACCTAGCCATCTCTTATTTAAAGAAGACCAAGCCGTCAAACTCAAAGGGATGGTAAGAAGGGAGATATTTCGACAAGAGAGTTCAAGAGGGGAGAGCTCGATTGGAAGAGAGTTCAAGGGGCTGATCGATTTCTTCTTCTTCTTCTTCTTTGCTTCCATTAGATTCATGGTTTGGGGATTATTCTTTGTATATCTTTTGAACCTAACCATGAACTAACTTGATTGGTTGGGGTTATTGTGTTTTTGTGGTTGTGAAATCTTTTGGACTTTGTTTAGGTTTTTGAGTTGCAATTCAATTTTCAAAGTTTGTCCATTCTTTGTTCTCAATCTTGTTTACGAGTGAATTGGGAGAGGATCTCGTAACTTCATCTATTTATCTAATATCGGGAGAGCTAGATCCAAGAAACAAATGAGCATGGTCTTTATTCAATCAATTGATGGTGAAGACTAATCCGGCTTAGGAATAAGTTTAGGATTTCAACGGCTAAGAGGAGTGCAACATTGGTTGTTGTTCACCCTTGATTCACGCAGGGATGTATTACCAAGACGTGTGCAATTAACATTATTTCGCGTTAGGGATAATGAGGAATCATTGAAGAACGCTTCGCCGAAATTTGGAAATGAATGCTCAATTTCCCAGGCAATCGACCAATCCTTAATTGCCCAGGCAATCGCAGGAGCATTTCCCAGGCAATCTGATCAAACAACGAGGGGGAATTGCCCTGGCAACCGACCAGGCAACACGACAGAATTGCCCTGGCAATCAACCAGGCAATTGAAACCAAATTGCCCTAGCAATCGACTAGGAAATCGTAATAGAATTGCCCTGGCAATCCGGCTACTACTCAATCACCACGACGAACCATTCGATCATCACTCCACAACTCACGATAACCTGGCCTATTCCCTCTCTTTTGATTTCATCTATTCTTTTAGTTTATTGCCCTTAGTTTACTCATTAGTTATAATTCCTACAATCACCTACTTGTGTTTTTCTTTTCCAACGTAGTAACTTAAGCAAAGTGGCCCAAACCAATCCCTATGGAGATGATACTCGATACTCGTACCACTTTATTACTTGCGACGTGTATACTTGCACCGTTTACGTAGCACTCAATAAACGCAACAAAATCCTTAACTTATTCCTAAGCCAGATTAATCTTCACCATCAATAGATTGAATAAAGACCATACTCATTCGTTTCTTGAATCTAACTCTCCCGATATTAGATAAATAGATGAAGTTACGAGATCTTCTCCTAATTCACTCGCAAACAAGAAGAAAAACTAAGAATGAGTAAACCTTGAATTGAAAGTGCAAACTCTTATTACCTAAACAAAATCCAATTGTTTCTCACAACCACAACACACAATAACCTTAGCCAAGTAGATTTAGTTCATAGCTAGGTTCCAAAGAAACCAAGACAAAGAATTCCTAGCAAAACCTAATTGAACAAAGAAGAAAAAGATGAAGAATGGTTGAAGCCTCTTTGTCGAAATCTCCCTCTTTGATCTTGTCAAAATTTCTCTCCTCTCTCTGTCGAAATTTCTCTCCTCTCTCCCCTTGGAGTTGACGGCTTGGTCCTCAATTTATAGGGCTAGGTCAAAGTTTTTTTGAGGAGGAAGTTAAGCTAGAATTAAATATCTTTAAAGAATATAATTCTTTATTATATTTAAATTCCTTATAGAACTTCTCATATCTTCTTGGGATTTAATTTCTCTTTAACCACTTCATGGAAATCAAACTCCTTTGGGATTTAGCTTTGCTCCACATCATCTTGGGCTTATCTAGTCATCAATTTCGACTACCATATCATCTTATCCCTTGTCGAAAATTGCCCTGGCAACTAGCTTGGTATCTCCTTCATGCATTGCCCTGGCAACTATCTCAGCATCTCCTTCATGCATTGCCCTGGAAACTGGTTCCAGCCTTGCTTTGACAAATGATTCTGCAAATACACACAAAAACACACCGAAGCAGTATCTATTTCTATTAATGTCATTGGCTTTTTGCTTGGGCTTAGAGGATTCGATTGGTGCGGTCTTTGTTGGTGTAATGGAGGACTCGTCCGAATCTAAAAAATTAGACAATGATTCAGTACGAGTTGATTCGGGCATAGGTGCTTTACCTTTGGATTTTGCAGTGGTTGCCAGGGCGTCTTTAGCTTTGGTTGCCGTGACATCTTCAGTGTTGGTTGTCGTGGCAAAGATTTCAGCAGGAAAGATGGGGAACGACATGCGGCTGTCCGGGTACTTTTCCAAGATGACTTGGGTGATGGCATTGTTTTGATCCTTCATGTACCGTATGAACATTAGTTGTCGGTCTTCAATTTGCCTAAGTCGGTTCGCCAACGGTTGTAAGAGTGCTTCAAGTTGTCCCGGGGCTGCTGTCTGAGTTGTCCGAGTATCGGTTGCTTGGGCATTAGGAGTTACTGAGGCGGCAGGAGTTACAGCAGTAATTGAAGGCGTTAGGGATTTTACCGGTCCCTCTCCCATTAGCTTTCAGATTTGTGCTCGATTCCAACCGGAATTTGGTAGGGCCTTTTCATTAGTGGACTCACTTGAGACATGCATCTCCTTACAAAGATTGGAAATTAAGCAAGGGAAGAAAAGAGAGCCCTTGTCTTTTATGCTACATACAAAAATCTCATCACAAATAATTTTTCCAATGTTAATGATGCGATTATGCAAGATAGAATGTATGAGCAAAAGATGAGGTGTATCAACGGTGGTATTGTGTGTGGTGGGAATTAAAGAAGTTTTAACAAACTTATTCCATAATTTTGCCTCAGGTTTAAGCCAAAGGCGATTTACCGTGCCCTTGTATTTACTATCATTCCAATGAGTTACCGGTAGAGTGAGTTCTTGAAGCACCTTGTCGAGTTGCTTGGGCGTGAGTTGATCAAAAAAGGCTTGATGCTCATCCTTCTCAATGTAGAGCCCGTAAAAGATGTTGATGTTTTTAGGGCTTATGAGTATAGCCTTGTCACGAACAAAAACATAAGGATTATCCGGTTAGGTGAGTGAGCATAGAATTCTCTTACCCGGTTCCGATTGATGGCAAAAGATTTGCCACTTTTGATGTGCAATCCTTTCGAAGATGAATGGTTCAAGGCTGAAATCTTGATGAGAGTTGGAGTATTCAAAGCCTTGTTCTTCGCAAATCTTCCGGCTTTCAAACTTGGAGTGAAATCTTTCTTGAACCACCGGTGTAGCAAACTTTTTGTATCTTGGTTCTTTGGAGGAACTTGGATGAACCAAAAATTCAATTTTGGATGCCATGGATGATCTTGGTTGTGAGTTTGGTAAAAACAAAGAAAAGAAATCAAAGGAAACTAAAGAGTTGCAAGATGAAAAGTAGGAATAGGTTTCTTGGAAGTTAAGGGTGATGGGTTAAATAGAAGAGATAGGTAGTAAATATGGTGGGTGGGATTAATTTTGGAATAAAGAAGAAAGGGGTTTCGATTTAGGGGAAGGGTGACGGCTAGGGGGTTTATTTAGGGTAAATTGGAGGCTTAATATAAGCCTTAGATTCAGCCCATTAATTTCCTTATTGAAGAAGTTTCCTTCTTGAATCAAAATTCCTCTTTTATCTTGAACTCTTTTTCCTACAAATCAGAAACAAATAAAATAAGGATCAAAATCAAGGATAAACTAATAAAAGAAAATAAATAAAGATGTGCAAAGAAATTCTTAAACTTAAAAAGATAAATATGAAAGAAAGATATAGTTTTAATCTTAAAGAAAATAAATAAATCTAACCTAAAAAGAAAAATAATCGAAAATAATAAATAAAAATAAAGAATTAAATAGTTCGAAAAAAATAAAAAGAAAAAGAAAAAGAAAAAGGAAAAAAATATAGAAAGTGGAGCATGCTCATGCATCTCCTAAGGTGACCACTTCTTTATTACGTCCCACATGGGCACCGTTGTAGTGCTTCAATCTTTGTCCATTAACTTTGAATTCATGTTCGTCAGTAATAGACTTGATTATCACGACACCATGGGAGAATGGTTTGACAACCTCGAATGGTCCCGACCATCTTGATTTTAGTTTTCCCGGGAAAAGTTTTAGCCTAGAATTGAATAAGAGAACTAGTTGTTTTGGCATGAATTGCCGCGACAATAGTCTCTTGTCATGCCATTGCTTTGTTTTCTCCTTGTAGATTCGTGCATTCTTATAAGCGAGTGGACGAAATTCGTCTATCTTGTTGAGGTCCAACAAACGCTTTTGTCCGGCACTTTCCCAATCCATATTCACGGTCTTGATTGCCCAATATGCCTTGTGTTCGATTTCCACTGGTAGATAGCATGTTTTTCCATAGACAAGTCAGAAGGGGGCATACCCAAGGGTGTTTTGAATGCAGTGCGATATGCCCAAAATGCACCATCTAGTCTTACTGACCAATCCTTCCTAGAGGGATTTACAACTTTCTCGGGTATACCCTTTAATTCCTGGTTGGAAATTTCTGCTTGCCCATTGGTTTGTGGGTGATATGCCATGGAAATCTTGTGAGATACACCAAAGCGTTGTAACATCTTGGTGATGAGTTTGTTGTCGAAGTGCTTGCCCATTGGTTTATGGGTGATATGCCATGGAAATCTTGTGAGATACACCAAAGCGTTGTAACATCTTGGTGATGAGTTTGTTGTCGAAGTGCTTGTATTCATCACTGATAATTGCTCTCGGCATCCCAAATCGTGTAAATGTGTTTTTCTGCAAGAATCATTGCACGGTCTTAGAATCGTTGGTGGGAACTGCAGCTGCCTTAACCCATTTAGACACGTAGTCGACGACAAGTAGAATGTAGAGGTTGCCGAATGAAGATGGGAAAGGTCCCATAAGATCAATCCCCCATACATCAAACAGTCCCACCTCGATGATGTTTTGGAGCGACATCTCATGTCGTCTAGAGATATTGCCCGTCCTCTGGCAACGATCACATTGCTTGTAAAACTCTTGGGCCTTTGTACAGTGTTGGCCAATACAAACCGGATTGCAAAACTTTGGCTGCGGTATGTGTTCCTCTAAAATGTCCTCCATAGGGTGAAGAATGACATTGCCGGAGTACATTCTGCTGCTCCTCTTCAGGGACACGTCGGCGTATAACCTAATCTGCATATTGTTTAAACAAAAGAGGCTCGTCCCAAAAGTAATGCTTAGCATTATGGCGGAACCGCTTCTTCCCTTGGTGAGTAAGGCCATAAGGTAAAATACCACAAACAAGGAAATTAACTAAATCCGCGTACCAGGGTATTGTCGAGGCATGTGATGCCGTGGCAATTGCTTCCATGGTTGCCAAGGCGTGCGCGTCTAGAGTTGCCAAGGCCTGCACGTCTAGAGTTGCCGCGGCATGCGCGTTAAGGGTTACCGAGGCATGCACATCAGTGTTTACCGAGGCATACGCATTTAAAATTGTTGAGGCGTGCGCGTCAAGGGTTGCCGAGGCATGTGCATCAGTGTTTGCCAAGGCATCTAACAGTTGCTCATCCGGGAATGCATCACATATCTCTAAATCTACGTCCTCCTCCCTAATGTGTTCTAAGCGTGATAAGTGATCGACCACTTGATTTGTTGTTCTTTTCCTGTCCTTAATTTCAATGTCAAACTCTTGTAAAAGCAATATCCAACGAATCAAACGAGGTTTGGCATCCTTTTTAGCAAATAGATACTTAATTGCCGAATGGTCCGTATGAACAATTACCTTTGTACCAATCAAATAGGATCGGAACTTGTCAAATGCGAAAACTACAGCTAGTAACTCTTTCTCCATTGTTGTGTAATTCACTTGAGCACTATTAAGAGTTTTACTAGCGTAGTATTTCACATGAAAGGTCTTACCTGTGCGTTGGCCTAGGATTGCTCCTACCGCAAAATCACTTGCATCACACATGAGCTCAAAAGGTAGCGTCCAATCTGGTGGAACGACAATGGGTGCCGAGGCAAGCTTTTCCTTTAGGGTTTCGAATGCTTGGGTGCAAGAATCATCAAAATTGAAGACTTTATCCTATTCAAGCAAATTGCACAAGGGTTTAGTAATTTTAGAAATATTATGAATGAACCTCCTGTAAAAACCTGCATGTCCAAGAAAGCTTCAGATTCCTTTAACCGAACTTGGTAGGGGTAATCTCTCGATCACATCCACTTTGGCTTTGTCTACTTCAATTCCCTTGGATGAAATCTTGTGGCCGAGCACTATTCCTTCATCTACCATAAAATGGCACTTCTCCCAATTAAGGACTAAATAAGTTTCTTCACATCTTGCCAACACCTTCTCTAAATTGTCGAGGAAACTGTCGAAGTAATTACCAAAAATGGAAAAATCATCCATGAAGATCTCAAGGAAGTCTTCGACCATGTCTGAAAAGAGTGCCATCATGCATCTTTGGAAGGTTGTCAAGGCGTTACACAATCCAAACAGCATCCTTCGGAAAGCATAAGTACCGTATGGGCAGGTGAAGGTTGTCTTTTCTTGATCTTCTGGTGCTATGGCAATTTGATTGTAACCTGAATAACCATCAAGAAAACAATAAAAGGGTTTACCTGCAAGACGGTCAAGCATTTGATCAATAAAGGGTAATGGGAAGTGATCTTTCCAAGTAGCTTTGTTTAGCTTTCGATAATCCATACAAACCCTCCAACCGGTCACAGTCCTGGTTGGAATGAGTTCATTGTTTTCATTACTTACCACCGTTATACCTCCCTTTTTCGGTACACATTGTACCAGACTTACCCATATACTATCAGAGATAGGGTATATGATGCCGACGTTAAGCCACTTGAAGATTTCTCTCAATACAACCCCTTTCATGGCATGATTCAGTCTCCTCTGGGCCTCAATCGAAGGTGTGATCATCTTCCAACAAAATCTTGTGCATGCACACTGCGGGGCTAATTCCCTTCAAGTTGGCAATTATCCACCCTATTGCCTTCTTGTGTAGTATCAACATTTGATCAGCTTCTTTTCCTGCTCAGGCTGTAACTGAGAGGAAATAATTACATGCAATGTATTATCGGCTCCCAAGTAAGCATATTTTAGTTGCTCTGGCAACTGTTTCAACTCAAGAATCGGTGGTTGTTCAATAGAGGGCTTTTTAAGCTTACCTTCCTTACCTGAGTAATCCAGTGGTTCAAAGTATGTACCTGGTGGATTGACTATCCAATTTGCCTCTTCTTGTTGTTCCTCATCGATCAGTTCTTCATACTCCTCAGGTTCCTCTTGATCGATAGTGTAGTTGCCGAGGCAACTAAATTCCTCATCAAAGTTAAACTCTACCGTGGCATGAAGAAGTTGCCATTCTTCCAGATCATCGGCATGCCTTAGTGTTTGGAACACATTTAGTTTAACTTGCTGGTCATTCACCCTCATTGTGAGTTCTCCCTTTTCAACATCGATCAAGGTTCTCCCTATTGCTAGGAAGGGTCTCCCAAGAATGATAGGTGCATGCTCATTTGCTTCACAATCCAAAACAATAAAGTCAGCAGGAAAAATAAATTTATCAACTTTTACTAGTATGTCTTCGATTTTTCCCTCTAGATGCACATAGGATCTGTCAGCTAGATGTAGCATAACTGTTGTAGGTCTTGCCTTCGCGATTCCTAGTTTCTAGAAAATTGATTTAGGCATCAAGTTTATGCTTGCTCCAAGGTCCCATAATGCTTTCCCGACATAGTGGTTTTCGATGGAACAAGGTATTGTGAAACTTCTGGGATCCTTCAACTTGGGTGGCATGCGATTGTGCAACATGGCCATGCATCCCTCTGTTGCGGCAACTGTTTCAAACTCTCCTAGACTTGTTCTCTTGGACACAATGTCTTTAAGAAACTTGGCATAGTTCGGCATTTGTTCAATTGCTTCAACAAATGGCAAGTTGATGTGTACTTGCTTGAGGATATCAAGAAACTTCTTGAATTGATATTCTTGCTTTTATCACTTGAACCTTTGTGGGAATAGTGGTGGAAGTCGGATATCTTCGATCCTTTCATTGGTCTGAAACCTGATTGACGGCATTACCGAGGCAACTAGAGTTGCCGAGGCATTATCAACTGGGGTTGCCATGGCGTGCCTATCGTTGGTTGCCGAGGCATCCTTATCGCCAGTTGCCGAGGCATGCTTATCGCTGGTTTCTGCGGCAATTCTTGGTTCAGCATCCGAGGCTTTGCCGCTGAGTTCATCTTGATCTTTTTGTGGAGTTTTGTTTGATGAGCGAGCTTGAGCCTCTTTAAGTTGTTGGCCACTTCTAGTGGTGATCGCCTTACATTGCTCATGGTCAGTTCCTCTTGCAACTTCAGTATCGCTAGGTAAACCTCCTTGTGGTCTAGTATTCAGGTTTTGAGCAACTTGCTTGACTTGATTTTCCAATGATTTGATTTCCGCCTCTTGGTTTTGCAATCTCATCTTGGTCCTGTTAATAAAAGCATCAGTTCTTTTTATTTAGTTACTATTCTCAGCCATATAAGATTCAGTTTTCAATATAAAAACATTGAGAGAATTTTCCAAAGAGCTAGATGTTGTCGGTTGTTACTGCGGCAACTGTTGCCGTGGCATATTCTGCTGGAATCCCATTGCTTGTGCATTCTGATTGTTCAGGTTTAGAGCATTGTTAAAATTTCTCCATGAAAAATTTGGGTGCTTCTTCCAAGCAGGATTGTATGTATTGGACATCACATTGTTGTTCCGGTTGTAATTCCCCACATAAAAGCTGGATTCTGCATACATTCAGAAGAATCATGGTTACTGTTGCGCATAATAAGTGCTACGCAATTGTGCAAGTATACACGTCGCAAGTTATAGTATAAAAGATATCGTCTCCACAGGGATTGGTGCCACTTCAAGAATCTAGTCTCTTGCACTATAAAAAGTAAAAGAAAACACAAGTAGAAGATTATAGGAGTTTTAACTAATAACTAATGTAGAAAGCAAATAAGTAAAAGGCGATGTAATTAAATGAGAGAGATAGGCCAGGTTATCGTGAGTTGAGGTGTGATAGCCGATTGGATCGTCTTGGTAAAAGAGTGCACGGGCAACTCACTTGCCGTGGCAACTTGCACAACGAGGTTGCCTTGGCAACTAATCGATGGTTACCTGGGTGACTAGTTGGGCAACTACTTGGGAATCTGGGCAGCAACCTTCAAGGTTCGGCAGAACGTTCTTCAACGGTTTCTTCTTATCCCTAAGTTGAAACTCTAGCTACTTGTGCATGCCTTGATAATACATCCCTGTGTGAATCAAGGGTGAACAACAACCAATCTTGCGCTCCTCTTAGCCGTTGAAATCCTTAACTTATTCCTAATCCGGATTAATCTTCACATCAATAGATTGAATAAAGATCATATTCATTTGTTTCTTGAATCTAACTCTCCCGATTTTAGATAAATAGATGAAGTTACGAGATCTTCTCCCAATTCACTCGCAAACAAGAATAAGAACCAAGAATGAATAAACCTTGAATAGAAAAGTGCAAACTCTTATTACCTAAACAAAATCCAATAGTTTCTCACAACCACAAGACACAATAACCTTAGCCAAATAGATTTATTTCATGGCTAGGTTCCAAAGAAACACAAGATAAAGAATCCCTCGCATGAACCTAATTGAACAAGAAAGAAAAAGATGAAGCTTGTCAAAATCTCCTTGCCCTAGATGCTTGTCGAAAATTCTCTCCTCTTGCTCTCTCTCTGGAGTTGACGGCATGGTCTCTAATTTATAGGGCTAGGTCAAAGTCATTCTTTGAGGAGGAAGTTAAGTTGGAATTAAATTATCTTTAAAGAATAATTCTTTATTATAATTATATTCCTTCTAGAACTTCTCCTATCTTCTTGGAATTTAATTCTTCTTTAATCTCTCCATGGAAATCAAGCTCCTTTGGGATTTGGCTTTGCTCCACGTCATCTTGGGCTTGTCTAGTCATCAATTTCGACTACCATATCACCTTGTTCTTTGTCGAAAATTGCCCTGGCAACTGGCTCAGCGTCTCCTTCATGCATTGCCCTGGCAACTAGCTCAGCATCTCCTTCATGCATTGCCCTGGCAACTAGCTTTGGCAAGTGATCCTGCACATACACACAAAACACACGAAAGCAACATCTTTTCCCACAAAAACAACCAAATTATGCAACCAAGCTCAACGATGGAAGGAAACATGGATTAATGCATGAATGACTAATTATGTAACTAATATGAGCCTAAGTCTAACAATAATATGAGTAAAAAGGGTAAGAAAAATAGTACTTTTGAACACTTATCACACCCCCAAACTCGAACTATTGCTTGTCCTCAAGCAATGCAAACTAATAATTACCTGCCAATACTTCAATTTTCACAAACTTAGCTTTGAACTTGATTTCAATTCTCAGAACCGGGGCACAAAGTATGACTGGCTTTTCATTTTTCAGAAAACTTAGGAGTTACTCGGAATCAAACTATAATGCTTGTGAGTGTGTGCGGAGTTGCGTGCAAGTTGATTTTTCGGATTCTATGCAAACAAGAGGTTTTCAAATTACTTCATTGGGTTCTTTTAACATGTTTTAACTAGAGCCAGTTTTGGACACCTCTAGTGTTTTGTTTTTAGTTTTCTTAAGTTAATTAATTTATTCGAATAGAGCCAGTTTCGGGCACCTCTAGCGATCAATTTTTTGAGCACATACTAGAGCCGGTTTCGGGCACCTCTAGTGATCAAATTATTTTTAGCACATGCTAGAGCCAATTTCGGGCACCTCTAGCATTCATCCAATTTTTATTCTAATCTCCCAATTTGTTTAATTATCAACCTAAGTTCACTAGAATTCCTTAAATCAATCAAACCACAACAGTGTTTCATCAAATTTAGCACCATAGTAAAATTCTAAGTTTTTCCATGGTTATCCTAGAATAAAAGTTCTATCAATTAAGTGCTGCGGAAAAGTAATCATCGGATATTCATCAAATCTAGGCAATTCTTGTTCCAACTAAAGGCATGGCAAGCAATTTATGTATCCTAAATGTAATACTTAAGATGAATGTAACTATACATGGTAACTACTAATAACAATCCCCCCCAAACTCGAGTGAGGCATTGTCCTCAATGCTTGCATTAAAGAAAAATAAAAATAACAAAAAATAAAATGCAAACGAGGACTTACTCTGAGAGTTCGTCGTCGTGGATGATTAGTTTCCTTTTGGTCGGTGTCTTGATTCTCTTGCTTGAACGTGATGGTTGTTTCCTTGTTGCCGATGGTGGAATCGATCCTCGTACAGGGTTGTCCTCATCGTCCTCTTCATCAATGTCATTGGCTTTTCGCTTGTAGGATTCAATTGGTGTGGTCTTTGTTGGTGCAATGGAGGACTCGTCCAAATCTGCAAAATCAGACAATGATTTCGTACGAGTTGATTCGGGCATAGGTGCTTTACCTTTGGCTTTTGCAGTGGTTACCGGGATGTCTTTAGCTTTGGTTGTCGTGTCATCTTCAGGGTTGGTTGCCGTGGCATCTGCTTGTGTAGGCACGATGTAGGTTGCCACGGCATCATCTGTTGCGATTGCCGTGGTGACTGCTTCATTGGTTGCCGGGGCAAGGATCTCGGCAGGAAAGATTGGGAACGGCACGCGACTGTTCGGGTACTTTTCTAGGATGACTTGGGTGATGGCATTGTTGTGCTCCTTCATGTACCGCATGAACATTAGTTGCCGGTCTTCAATTTGCCTTAGGTGGCTCGCCAATGGTTGCAAGAGTGCTTCAAAGTGTTCCGGGGTTGATGGTCGAGTTGCCCGGGCGTTAGGTGCTTGGGCATTAGGGATTGCCGGGGCGACAGGAGTTGCTGCGGCAATTGGAGGCCTTGAGGATTTTTCTGCTGCCTCTCCCATTAGTTTTCGGATTTGTGCTTGATTCCAACCGGACTTTGGTAGGGCCTTTTTATCGGTTGACTCACTTGGGACATGCATCTCCTTGCAAAGATTAGAAATTAAGCAAGGGAAGAAAAGAGAGCCCTTAACTTTTGAGCTACATACAAAAATCTCATCACAAATAATTTTTCCAATGTTAATGATGCGATTATGCAAAATAGAATGTATGAGCAAAAGACGTGGTATATCAAGTGTGGTGGGCATTAAAGAAGTTTTAACAAACTTATTCCATAGTTTTGCCTCGGGTTTAAGCCGAAGGCGATTTATCGTGCCCTTGTATTTACCGTCGTTCCAATGAGTTCCTGGTTGAGTGAGTTCTTGAAGCACCTTGTCGAGTTGCTTGGGCGTGATTTGATCAACGAAGGCTTGATGCTCGTCCTTCTCAATGTAAAGCCCGTAAAAGGTGTTGATGTTTTCGGGGCTTATGAGTATGGCCTTGTCACGAACAAAAACATAAGGATTATCCGGGTTAGGTGAGTGAGCATAGAATTCTCTTACCCATGAGATGTTACCCGGTTCCAATTGATGGTAAAAGATTTGCCACTTTTGATGTGCAATCCTCTCGAAGATGAATGGTTCAAGGCTGAAATCTTGATGAGAGTTGGAGTATTCAAAGCCTTGTTCTTCGTAAATCTTCCGGCTTTCCAACTTATAGTGAAATCTTTCTTGAACCACCGGTGTAGCAAACTTCTTGTATCTTGGTTCTTTGGAGGAACTTGGATGAACTAAAAAATTAATTTTGGAAGCCATAGATGATCTTGGTTGTGAGTTTTGTAAAAACAAATAAAAGAAAATAAAAGAAACTAAAGAGTTGCAAGATGAAAAGTAGGAATAGATTTCTTGGAAGTTAAGGGTGATGGGCTTTATAGAAAAGATAGGTAGTAAATATGGTGGGTGGGATTAATTTTTGGAAAGACGAAAAAGAGGGTTTTGGTTTAGGGGAAGGGTGACGGCAAGGGGGGTTTAATTAGGGTAAGTTGGAGGCTTTATATAAGCCTTAGATTCAGCACATTAATTTCCTTGTTGAAGATGTTTTCCTTCTTGGATCAAAATTCCTCTTTATCTTGAACTCTTTTCCTACAATTCAAAGACAAATCAAATAAGGATTAAAATTAAAGATAAACTAATAAAGAAAATAAATAAAGACGTGTAAAGGGATTCTTAAACTTAGAAAGATAAAAAAAGAAAATATATCCTAAAAAATATAATAATAATCGGAAAAAAATTAGTTCGAGAAAAAAATAATAAAATAAAAAAAAGTCGAAAATAATAAAAAAATAAAAATAAAATATCGAAAGGAGAGCATGCTCATGCATCTCCTAAGGTGACCACTTCTTTGTTACGTTCCACATGGGCACCGTTGTAGTGCTTCAATCTTTGTTTATTAACTTTGAATTCATGTTTGTTAGTAATGGACTTGATTATCACGGCACCATGGGAGAATGGTTTGACAACTTCGAATGGTCCCGACCATCTTGATTTCAGCTTTCCCGGGAAAAGTTTTAGCCGAGAATTGAATAAGAGAACTAGTTGCCCTAGCGTGAATTGTCGCGACAATAGTTTCTTGTCATGCTATTACTTTGTTTTCTCCTTGTAGATTTGTGCATTGTTATAGGCGAGTGCACGAAATTCTTCTATCTCGTTGAGGTCTAACAAACGCTTTTGTCCGGCACTTTCCCAATCCATATTCACGATCTTGATTGCCCAATATGCCTTGTGTTCGATTTCCACCGGTAGATGGCATGTTTTGCCATAGACAAGTCGGAAGGGGGACATACCTAAGGGTGTTTTGAATGCAGTGCGATATGCCCAAAGTGCGTCATCTATTCTTAATGACTAATCCTTCCTAGAGGGATTTACAACTTTCTTGAGTATACCTTTCAACTCCATGTTGGAAATTTCTGCTTGCCCGTTGGTTTGTGGGTGATATGCCGTGGCAATCTTGTGTGATACGCCGAAGCGTTGCAACATCTTGGCAATAAGTCTGTTGTCAAAATGCTTGCCTTCGTCACTGATAATTGCTCTCGGCATCCCAAACCGTGTAAATATGTTTTTCTGCAAGAATCATTGCACGGTCTTGGAATCGTTGTTGGGAATTGCAGCTACCTCAACCCATTTAGACACGTAGTCGACGACAAGTAGAATGTAGAGGTTGCCGAATGAAGATGGGAAAGGTCCCATAAAATCGATCCCCCATACATCGAACAATTCCACCTCGATGATGTTCTGGAGCGGCATCTCATGTCGTCTAGAGATATTGCCCGTCCTCTAGCAACGATCACATTGCTTGTAAAAGTCTTGGGCATCTTTGTACAATGTTGGCCAATACAAACCGGATTGCAAAACTTTGGCATGATGCGAGTTCCTCCAAAATGTCCTCCATAGGGTGAAGAATGGCATTGCTGGAGTACATTATGTTGCTCTTCTTCAGGGACACATCGGCGTATAACCTGATCTGCATATTGTTTAAACAAAGAGGCTCGTCCCAAAAGTAATTCTTAGCATCATGGCGGAACCGCTTCTTCCCTTGGTGAGTAAGGCCATAAGGTAAAATACTACAAACAAGGAAATTAACTAAATCCGCGTACCAGGGTATTGCCGAGGCATGTGCTCCCGTGGCGACTGCTCCAAAAATTGCTGAGGCGTGCGTGTCAAGGGCTACTGCGGCATCGAGAGTTACCGAGGGGTGCGCGTCTATGGTTGCCGAGGCGTCGAGGGTTGCCGAGGCATGCGCGTCCATGGTTGCCGAGGCAACTAAAATTTGTTCATCCGAGAATGCATCGCATATCTCTAGATCCGCGTCCTCCTCCCTACTACGTTCTAAACGTGAGCCACTTGATTTTCTTTTCCTTTCCTGTCCTTAATTTCAATATCAAATTCTTGTAAAATTAATATCCAACGAATCAAACGAGGTTTGGCATCCTTTTTAGCAAATAGATATTTGATTACCGAATGGTCTGTATGAACAATTACCTTTGTACCAATCAAATAGGATCGGAACTTGTCAAATGCGAAAACTACAGCTAGTAACTATTTCTCCATTGTTGTGTAATTCACTTGAGCACTATTAAGAGTTTTACTAGCGTAGTATATCACATGGAAGGTCTTACCTGCGTGTTGGCCTAGGATTGCTCCTACCCCGAAATCACTTGCATCACACATGAGCTCAAAAGGTAGCGTCCAATCTAGTGGAACGACAATGAGTGTCGAGGCAAGCTTTTCTTTTAGGGTTTCGAATGCTTGGGTGCAAGAATCATCAAAATCGAAGACTTTATCCTATTTAAGCAAATTGCACATGGGTTTAGTGATTTTAGAAAAATTATGAATGAACCTCCTGTAAAAACCTGCATGTCCAAGAAAGCTTCAAATTCCTTTAACCGAACTTGGTGGGGGTAATCTCTCGATCACGTCCACCTTGGCTTTGTCTACTTCAATTCCCTTGGATGAAATCTTGTGGCCGAGCAATATTCCTTCATCTACCATAAAATTGCACTTCTCCCAATTGAGGACTAAATTAGTTTCTTCACATCTTTCCAACACCTTCTCTAAATTGCCGAGATAGCTGTCGAAGTCATTACCAAAAATAGAAAAATCATCCATGAAGATCTCAAGGAAGTCTTCGACCATGTCTGAAAAAAGTGCCATCATGCATCTTTGGAAGGTTGCTGGGGCGTTACACAATCCGAACGGCATCCTTCGGAAAGCATAAGTACCGTATGGGCATGTGAAGGTTGTCTTTTCTTGATCTTCTGGTGCAATGGCAATTTGATTGCAACCTGGATAACCATCAAGAAAACAATAAAAGGGTTTACCTGCAAGATGGTCAAGCATTTGATCAATAAAGGGTAATGGGAAGTGATATTTCCAAGTGGCTTTGTTTAGCTTTCGATAATCCATACAAACCCTCCAACTGGTCACAGTCCTGGTTGGAATGAGTTCATTGTTTTCATTACTTACCACCGTTATACCTCCCTTTTTCGGTACACATTGTACCGGACTTACCCATGTACTATCAGAGATAGGGTATATAATGCCGGCGTCAAGCCACTTGATGATTTCTTTCATTACAACCCCTTTCATGGCATGATTCAGTCTCCTCTGGGCCTCAATTGAAGGTTTTTGATCATCTTCCAACAAAATCTTGTGCATGCATACTACCGGGCTAATTCCCTTCAAGTCGGCAATTGTCCACCCTATTGCCTTTTTGTGTAGCTTCAACATTTTGATCAGCTTCTTTTCCTGCTCAGGCTGTAACTTAGAAGAAATAATTACAGGCAATGTATTATCAGTTCCTAAGTATGCATATTTTAGTTGCTCTGGCAACTGCTTCAACTCAAGAATCGGTAGTTGTTCAATAGAGGGTTTTTCAAGCTTACCTTCCTTACCTGAGTAATCCAGTGGTTCAAAGTATGTACCTGGTCGATTGACTAGCCAATTTGCCTCTTCTTGTTGTTCCTCATCGACCGGTTCTTCATACTCCTCAGGTTCGTCTTGATCGGTAATGTAGTTGCCGAGGCAACTAAATTCCTCGTCGAAGTTAAACTCTGCCGTGGCATGAAGAAGTTGGCATTCTTCTGGATCATCGGCATGCCTTAGTGTTTGGAACACAATTAGTTTAACTTGCTGGTCATTCACCCTCATTGTGAGTTCTCCCTTTTCAACATCGATCAAGGTTCTCCTTGTTGCTAGGAATGTTCTCCCGAGAATGATAGGTGCATGCTCATCTGCTTCACAATCCAAAATAATAAAGTCAGCGGGAAAAATAAAATTTTTAACTTTTACCAGTTTGTCCTCAGTTTTTCCCTCTGGAAGCACATAGGATATGTCAGCTAGCTGTAGCATAACTGTTGTAGGTCTTGCCTTCCCGATTCCTAGTTTCTGGAAAACCGATTTAGGCATCAGGTTTATGCTAGCCCCAAGGTCGCATAATGCTTTCCCGACATAGTGGTTTCCAATGGAACAGGGTATTGTGAAACTTCCGGGATCCTTCAACTTGGGTGGCATACGATTGTGCAACATGGCCATGGATCCCTCTGTTGCGGCAATTGTTTCAAACTCTCCTAGCCTTGTTCTTTTGGACACAATGTCTTTAAGAAACTTGGCATAGTTCAGCATTTGTTCAATTGCTTCCACCAATGGCAAGTTGATGTGGACTTGCTTTAGGATAACAAGAAACTTCTTGAATTGATATTCTTGCTTTTGTCGCTTCAACCTTTGTGGGAATGGTGGTGGAAGTCGGATATCTTCGATCATTTCATTAGTTTGGAACCTGATTGACGGCATTGCTGGGACAACTGGAGTTGACGAGGTGTTATCAACTGGGGTTTTCGAGGCATGCTTATCGCAAGTTGCCGAGGCATCTTTATCGTCAGTTACCGCGGCATGCTTGTTACCGGTTGCCGCGGCAATTCCTGGTTCAGCATCTGAGGCTTTGCCGCTAGGTTCGTCTTGATCTTTTTGTGGAGTTTTGTTTGATGAGCGGGCTTGAGCCTCTTTAAGTTGTTGGCCAATTCTAGTGGTGATCGCCTTACATTGCTCATGGCCAGTTCCTCTTGAGACTTCAGTATCGCTAGGTAAACCTCCTTGGGTCTGGTATTTAGATTTTTAGCAAACTGTCCGACTTGATTTTCTAATGATTTGATTGCCGCCTCTTGGTTTTGCAATCTCATCTCGGTCCTGTTAATAAAAGCATCAGTTCTTTTTATGAAGTTACTATTCCCAGCCATATAAGATTCAGTTTTCAACATAAAAGCATTTAGAGAATTTTCCAAAGAACTAGATGTTGTTGGTTGTTGCTGCAGCAACTGTTGCCGTGGCATATTCTGCTGGAATCTCGATGCTTGTGCATTCTGATTGTTCTGGTTTAGAGCATTGTTGGGATTTCTCCATGAAAAATTAGGGTGCTTCTTCCAAGCTGAATTGTATGTATTGGACATCACATTGTTGTTCTGATTGTAATTCCCCACATAGAAGCTGGATTCCGGATTCTGCATACATTCAGAAGAATCATGGTTATCACCACATAACTCACAAAAAGAATCCATTACCTTGACCTCATGTGTGTTGTTTGGTTTCTGCATGTTCTGGACCATCTTGGTTAAAGTGGCCAATTATGCCGAAATTGAATTTGATGATCCTAGTTCATGTATTGTGGCTTGGCGTCTAACTCCTCCTCCTCTAGTAGAGGGGAATTGATAATCATTATTGGCCAGCCTGTTTAGAATTTGCATTGCTTCCTCCGGTGACTTATCTAGGAGTATGCCGTTTGCTGAGGCATCTAGCATAATCCTTGTTGGTGTATTCACAACGTTGTAAAACATTGTTACTTGAGTCCATACCGGGAATCCGTGTAGGGGGTATTTGTGTAGAAGTTCTCTATATCGCTCCCAAGCCTCGTACATGGATTCATCATTTGCCTGCCAAAAAGAAGTAATGTCATTACGAAGCTTGTCAGTCAAATTTGTAGGATTAAACCGAGCAAGGAAATCACGACAAAGATCTGTCCAAGATCCTATTGATCCGGCAGGAATGCTATTCAACCATGCTTTCGCCTTATCCCTCAGTGAATAGGGGAATAATCTTAATCGTAAAACATCGGGGGTGACTCTGTGTATTTTGAACGAGTTGCAAATCTCGAGGAAAGATTTAAGATGTTGTCGTGCATCTTCAGTTGCTGAGCCGCCAAATTGACCAATTGTGTTGATCATATTATACCGGTTTCAACTCAAAGTGGTCGGCTTCAATTTCAGGTGCGACAACTCCTGGATTAAGTCCATCAAGATCTTCTTCAAGATAGTCTCGAATAGTTATGTTCCGTGCAAGAATCACTCTTCCTCATGCTGGAACGTCTTGATTCATATTGCCGTCTTGATTAGCCATTGCTACTCTTATCTTTCGTCTAAGTCTTTGTAAGGTTCATTCGATTTCTGGATCAAAGGGATATTCTGGTGTAATTGGTCTCGCCCTGGTCATATACCAATGCAAAACCAAAGTTTGTTAGCCCTTTGAATCTTAAACAAGAAAAGTAAAAAGAAAGTGCAAGAAAATAAAAACAAAGTCGCTATTGCCAATCCCCGGTAACGGCGCCAAAAACTTGTTGCGCGTAATAAGTGCTACGCAATTGTGCAAGTATACACATCGCAAGTTATAGTATAAAAGATATCATCTCCACAGGTATTGGTGCCACTTCAAGAATCTAGTCTCTTGCACTGTAAAAAGTAAAAGAAAACACAAGTAAAAGATTATAGGAGTTTTAACTAATAACTAATAACTAATCTAGAAAGCAAATAAGTAAAAGGTGATGTAATTAAATGAGAGAGATAGGCCAGGTTATCGTGAGTTGAGGTGTGATAGCCGATTGGATCGCCTTGGTAAAAGAGTGCACGGGCAACTCAGTTGCCGTGGCAACTTGCACAACGGGGTTGCCTTGGCAACTAATCGATGGTTGCCTGGGCGACTAGTTGGGCAACTACTTGGGCGTCTGGGCAGCAACCTTCAAGGTTCGGCAAAGCATTCTTCAATGGTTTCTTCTTATCTCTAAGTCGTAACTCTAGCTTCTTGTGCTTGCCTTGATAATACATCCCAGTGTGAATCAAGGGTGAACAACAACCAATCTTGCGCTCTTCTTAGCCATTGAAATCCTTAACTTATTCCTAAGCCGGATTAATCTTCACCATAATTAGATTGAATAAAGATCATATTCATTTGTTTCTTAAATCTAACTCTCCCGATATTAGATAAATAGATGAAGTTACGAGATCCTCTCCCAATTCACTCGCAAACAAGAATAAGAACGAAGAATGAATAAACCTTGAATAGAAAAGTGCAAACTCTTATTACCTAAACAAAATCCAATAGTTTCTCACAACCACAAGACACAATAACCTTAGCCAAATAGATTTAGTTCATGGCTAGGTTCCAAAGAAACACAAGATAAAGAATCCCTAGCATGAACCTAATTGAACAAGAAAGAAAAAGATGAAGGATGAAGCTTGTCGAAATCTCCTTGCCCTAGATGCTTGTCGAAAATTCTCTCCTCTTGCTCTCTCTCTGGAGTTGACGGCATGGCCTCTAATTTATAGGGCTAGGTCAAAGTCCTTCTTTGAGGAGGAAGTTAAGTTGGAATTAAATTATCTTTAAATAATATAATTCTTTATTATAATTATATTCCTTCTAGAACTTCTCCTATCTTCTTGGAATTTAATTCTTCTTTAATCTCTTCATGGAAATCAAACTCCTTTGGGATTTAGGTTTGCTCCACGTCATCTTGGGCTTGTCTAGTCATCAATTTTGACTACCATATCACCTTGTTCTTTATCGACAATTGCCCTGGCAACTAGCTCGGCGTCTCCTTCATGCATTGCCCTGGCAACTAGCTCGGCTTCTCCTTATTACGCTGGCAACTAGCTTTGGCAAGTGATCCTGCACATACACACAAAACACACCAAAGCATCATCTTTTCCCACAAAAATAACCAAATTATGCAATCAAGCTCAACGATGGAATGAAACATGGATTAATGCATGAATGACTAATTATGTAACTAATATGAGCCTAAGTCTAACAATAATATTAGTAAAAAAGGTAAGAAAAATAGTACTTTTGAACACTTATCAGTTACCACCACATAACTCACAAAAGGAATCCATTACCTTGACTTCCTCTGTGTTGTTTGGTTTTTGCATGTTTTGGACCATCTTGGTTAGAGTGGCCAATTGTGCCGAAATTGAGTCTGATGATCCCAGTTCATGTATTGTGGCTTGGCGTCTAACTCCTCCTCTTCTAGCAGATGGGAATTGATAATCATTCTTGGCAAGCCTGTTTAGAATTTGCATTGCTTCCTCCGGCGACTTATCTTGGAGTATGCTGTTTGCCAAGGCATCTAGCATCATCCTTGTTGATGTATTCATAGCGTTCTAAAACATTGTTACCTTTGTCCACACTGGAAATCCGTGTAGGGCGCATTTGTGTAGAAGTTCTCTATATCGCTCCCAAGCCTCGTACATGGATTCATCATCTGCCTACCGAAAAGAAGTAATTTTGTTACGAAGCTTATCCGTCAAATTTGTAGGATTAAATCGAGAAAGGAAATCACGACAAAGATCGGTCCAAGATCCTATTAATCCAGTAGGAATACTATTCAACCATGCTTTCGCCCTATCCCTCAGTGAATAGGGGAATAATCTTAGTCGTAAAACATCGGGGTGACTCATTGTATTTTGAATGAATTGCAAATCTCGAGGAAGGATTTAAGATGTTGTCGTGCATCTTCAGTTGCGGAGCCGCCAAATTGACCAATTGTGTTGATCATATTAAACATCACAGGTTTCAACTCAAAGTGGTCGGCTTCAATTTCAGGTGTGACAACTCCTGGATTAAGTCCTTCAAGATCTTCTTCAAGATAGTCTCGAATAGTTCTGTTTCGTGCAAGAATCACTCCTCCTCCTGCTGGAACATCTTGATTCATATTGTCGTCTTGATTAGCCATTGCTACTCTTAACCTTTGTCTAAGTCTTTGCAAGGTTCGTTTGATTTCTGGATCAAAGGGATATTCTGGTGTAATCGGTCTCGCCCTGGTCATATACCAATGCAAAACCAAAGTTTGTTAACCCTTTGAATCTTAAACAAGAAAAAATAAAAAGTGCAAGAAAATAAAAACAAAGTTGCTATTGCCAATCCCCGGCAACGGCGCCAAAAACTTGTTGCGCTTAATAAGTGCTCTGCAATTGTGCAAGTGTACACGTCGCAAGTTATAGTATAAAAGATATCATCTCCACAGGGATTGGTGCCACTTCAAGAATCTAATCTCTTGCACTGTAAAAAGTAAAAGAACACAAGTAGAAGATTGTAGGAGTTTTAACTAACAACTAAACTAGAAAGCAAATAAGTAAAAGAAGATGTAATCAAATGAGAGAGAATAGGCCAGGTTATCGTGAGTTGAGGTGTGATAGCCGATTGGATCGTCTTGGTAAAAGAGTGCAAGGGCAACTCAGTTGTCGTGGCAACTTTCACAGCGGGGTTACATTGGCAACTAATCGATGGTTGCCTGGGCGACTACTTGGGCGGCTGGGTAGCTACTTCAAGGTTCGGAGGAGCGTTCCTCAATGGTTTCTTCTTATCCCTAAGTCGAAACTCTAGCTATTTGTGCATGCCTTGATATTACATCGCTGCGTGAATCAAGGGTGAACAACAACCAATCTTGCGCTCCTCTTATCCGTTGAAATCCTTAACTTATTCCTAAGCCGGATTAATCTTCACCATCAATAGATTGAATAAAGTCCATACTCATTCGTTTCTTGAATCTAACTCTCCCGATATTAGATAAATAGATGAAGTTATGAGATCCTCTACCAATTCCCTCGCAAACAAGAAGAAAAACCAAGAATGAGTAAACCTTGAATTGAAAGTGCAAACTCTTATTACCTAAACAAAATCCAATTGTTTCTCACAACCACAAAACACAATAACCTTAGCCAAGTAGATTTAGTTCATGGCTAGGTTCCAAAGAAACACAAGACAAAGAATTCCTAGCATAAGCCTAATTGAACAAAGAAGAAAAACATGAAGAATGGTTGAAGCCTTTTTGTCAAAATCTCCCCCTTTGATCTTGTCAAAATTTCTCCCCTCTCTGTCAAAATTTCTCTCCTCTCTCCCCCCTTGGAGTTGACGGCTTGGTCCTCAATTTATAGGGCTAGGTCAAAGTCTTTTTTTGAGGAGGAAGTTAAGTTAGAATTAAATATCTTTAAAGAATATAATTCTTTATTATATTTAAATTCCTTATAGAACTTCTCATATCTTCTTGGGATTTAATTTCTCTTTAACCACTTCATGGAAATCAAACTCCTTTGGGATTTAGCTTTGCTTCACATCATCTTGGGCTTATCTAGTCATCAATTTCGACTACCATATCATCTTATCCCTTGTCGAAAATTGCCCTGGCAACTAGCTTGGTATCTCCTTCATGCATTGCCCTGGCAACTATCTCAGCATCTCCTTCATGCATTGCCCTGGAAACTGGTTCCAGCCTTGCTTTGACAAATGATTCTGCAAATACACACAAAAACACACCAAAGTAGTATCTCTTTCCACAAAATTGAGCAAAATAGGAAATCAAGCTTGTCCACCAAGTAAACGATGCAAACATGCATGAATGACTAATAATGCAACTAATATGGGCCTAAGTCTAGCAATAATAAGAATAAAAAGGTAATAAAAATAATACTTTTGAACACTTAACATTAGTCTAGAGATATTCTCGAGGAAAATGGGCACCTAATTGGGAGGGGTCTTACATCTTAAAGAAGGCTTTCTCTAGAGGAGCATTGATCTTAGCTGAAATGGATAAGGAAGAGATCATGAACCCCATGAATTCAGATTTAGTCACGAAATACTATGCATGAAGAAGAAAAGAAGAAAAGAAAAGAAAAAGGAAAAAAGAAAGGAAAAAAGAAGAAAAGAAGAAAAGAAAAGAAAAAGGAAAAAAAAGGGTTCAAGATGAAAATCCGTAAAGGGCTTCTTGAAACTAAGGGTGGATTCAAGTTGAAAACCCGAAATGGGCTTGAAATTATTGAAGTGAGATGGACAACAAGTGACCCCCTCAGAAACTTGACATTCGGAAGAAATCTCATACCTTCAGACATCATTGTAGTGGAAGAAATCTCCTTAACAAAGGCATCATTCAGAATCGCTTCCAGTGTCTCGAATTGGGAAGTTTTGGCCCTTGGTATATGGATACTTGTTTTCTTTAAGTCTCTCACTCTGTACCCTTTTGCATGTTTGCCACAGTATTAATAAAATACCTTTCTTTTAAAGACTTGTCTCGCTTGCATTTTCCTCCATTGCATAAGCATTTGATATTGGGATAAGAGCCATTTGGTTAACATCGTTAAAATATGCAAAAGATTTTTGTGCATTACTCTACAAATGGTCTAGAAAGTATAGGGACTCTGATGTAGTCTGTTGTTAAGTTTCAAGCTATAGACAAGAGATTCTGCTCGATAAATATGCCACAGTTGGGGCAATTCATGTCAACTTAAGATTCCCCGATGACAATAGGCGTGATAGAAATGACTAAAACACCAAAATCACTCGAAAACATCCAGGATAGAAATTCCCTCTATGAATCGCTTGGAAACTCACAAAGAGCCTTGAAAGGGGGTTAAGTGTATTTCAAGGGGCATACGGAAACCCAAAGCTTTTAGAATTGGAAAGGGGAGAACTTCCACTCAATATTCATGTATCAACTACAAAGATAATAGGGATTCGTAAAAATAAGAGGAATTTCTGTATGGAAACCAGATGTTTCTATGAAACAAAGAGGTACAAAGAATGAGAATGGTGAAGCATAGACAATGGAGATGATTGCTTGACTGGGTTAAACGAGCAATGTAAAAAGAAAATCTAAAACCAACATGCATTCATGTTTTAGACATCCTTAGGTGAATGATCATCATAATTGCATCAGTCATTAGATTTTGACAGGTATATAAAAGCTTTCACAACGAAAGGAAGAAGTCGTATATCAGTTCATACGTATGGAGAATGGAATCTGCCTATCTGTTCAGGCATAAGGAGAATGGAACCCGCTTATTCCTTCAAGCATAAGGATAATGGAACCTGTCTATTAGTTCAGACGTAAGAAGAATGGAATCGTCTATCTGTTCAAGCATAAGGTGAATGGAATCCGCTTATCCATTCAAACGTAAGGAGAATGGAACCCGTCTATGAAACCCGCTTATCTATTTAAGCATAAGGAGAATGGAACCCGCTTATCCATTCAAGCATAAGGAGAATGGAACCCGTCTATCTGTTTAGACGTAAGGAGAATAGAACCCGCTTATCCGTTTAGGTGTAAGAAGAATGGAGCCCGCTTATTTGTTCAGGTGTAAGAAGAATAGAACCTGCTTATCTGTTCAAATGTAAGAAGAATGGAACCTGCTTATTCGTTCAAGCGTAAGGAGAATAGAACTCGTCTATCCATTCGGACGTAAGGAGAATAGAACTCGCTTATTCGTTAAGGCATAAGGAGAATGGAACCCGCCTATACATTCGAGCGTAAGGAGAATGGAACCGTCAAACGAACTGGTGATCGTCGAAAATCTGTGCCTTTCGTTCTTTGCTCTATCCCTGTTTTACAGGAATAAGCAATGAGGGGCAGCTATTGTCACTTAATTTTCACCTTTTTTATTTTTATTATTTTATTCCATGTTATTATCATGTAGCCTTATTATATAAAAACCCCAAAAAAAATAAAGGGGTCCATTTTAAGTTTTTAAGATTCTATTCTTTTTTAAAATGAAAGACCCATATACATTGTTAGCCCACTTGGCCCAAGAGTAGGATTAAGGAAAAAAACCCTAGCTTATCATTTGTCTTTTTTGCGCAGCTTAATATAGACCGTTGGATCTAGGTTAAGAATTCAACGCTCCAGATTGGACCGGATGAAGAGGAGCAGTAGCCCACTCACGTCGCCACGAGCAGGACCTTCTCTACACTGGCAGGCTGCTCCACTATCATTGAGCTCTGGCACCGACGGCAAGCATGATGCACCGCTGAGCTCTCTCTCGCTCAAGCTGAATTGCGCCATCACCGCATCCATGCGAAGCTCTAAGTTGTTCGGCGTTCGTAGGTGATAAGTGTTCAAAAGTACTATTTTTCTTACCCTTTTTACTCATATTATTGTTAGACTTAGGCCCATATTAGTTGCATAATTAGCCATTCATGCATTAATCCATGTTTCCTTCCATCGTTGAGCTTGATTACATAACTTGGTAGTTTTTGTGGAAAAGATGCTGCTTTGGTGTGTTTTGTGTGTATGTGCAGGATCACTTGCCAAAGCAAGGCTAGAGCTAGTTGCCAGGGCAATGCATGAAGGAGACACCGAGCTAGTTGCCAGGGCAATGCATGAAGGAGACGCCGAGCCAGTTGCCATGGCAATTGTCGACAAGAGCAAAGGTGATATGGTAGTCGAAATTGATGACTAAACAAGCCCAAGATGACGTGGAGCAAAGCCCAAACCCAAAGGAATTTGATTTCCATGTAGAGATTTAAGAAGAATTAAATTCCAAGAAGATAGGAGAAGTTCTAGTAGGAATACAATTATAATAAAGAATTATATTCTTTAAAGATAATTTAATTCCAACTTAACTTCCTCCTCAAAGAAGGACTTTGCCCTAGCCCTATAAATCGGATGGAGATTTCGACAACTATAGAGAGCAAGAGAGGGAAATTTCGACAAGTCCAAGGATGGAAAGAGGAGAGAATTTTCGACAAGCATCTAGGGCAAGGAGGATTTCGACAAGCCTCATTCTTCATCCTTTTCTTTCTTGTTCGATTGGGTTCATGCTAGGGATTATTTATCTTGTGTTTCTTTGGAACCTAGTGATGAACTAAATCTACTTGGCTATGGTTATTGTGTTTTGTGGTTGTGAGAAACTATTGGTTTTTGTTTAGGTAATAAGAGTTTGCACTTTTCTATTTCAAGGTTTATTCATTCTTGGTTCTTATTCTTGTTTGCGAGTGAATTGGGAGAGGATCTCGTGATTTCATCTATTTATCTAATATCGGGAGAGTTAGATTCAAGAAACGAATGAATATGACCTTTATTCAATCTATTGATGGTGAAGATTAATCCGGCTTAGGAATAAGTTAAGGATTTCAACGGCTAAGAGGAGCGCAAGATTGGTTGTTGTTCACCCTTGATTCAAGCAGGGATGTATTATCAAGGCATGCACAAGTAGCTAGAGTTTTGACTTAGGGATAAGAAGAAACCATTGAAGAACGCTCTGCCGAACCTTGAAGGTTGCTGCTCAGACGCCCAAGTAGTTGCCCAGGCAACCATCGATTAGTTGCCAAGGCAACCCTGTTGTGCAAGTTGCCACGGCAACTGAGTTGCCCGTGCACTCTTTTACCAAAACGATCCAATCGGCTATCACACCTCAACTCACGATAACCTGGCCTATCTCTCTCTCAATTGATCTCATCTATTCATTTACTTTATTGCTTTCTAGATTAGTTATTAGTTAAACTCCTATAATCATTTACTTGTGTTTTTACTTTTTACAATGCAAGAAGACTAGATTCTTGAAGTGGCACCAATCCCTGTGGAGACGATATCTTTTAAAATATAACTTGCGACGGGTATACTTGCACATTTGCGTAGCACTTATTACGCGCAACAAGTTTTTGGCGCCGTTGCCGGGGATTGGCAATAGCGACTTTGTTTTTATTTTCTTGCACTTTCTTTTTATTTTTCTTGTTTAAAATTCAAAGGGCTAACAAACTTTGGTTTTGCATTGGTATATGACCAGGGCGAGACCGAGTTCACCAGAATATCCCTTTGATCCAGAAATCGAACGAACCTTACAAAGACTTAGACGAAGGATAAGAGTAGCAATGGCTAATCAAGACGGCGATATGAATCAAGATGTTCGAGCAGGAGGAGGAGTGATTCTTGCACGTAACAGAATTATTCGAGACTATCTTGAAGAAGATCTTGATGGACTTAACCCAGGAGTTGTCGCACCTGAAATTGAAGCCGACCACTTTGAGTTGAAACCAGTAATGTTTAATATGATCAACATAATAGGTCAATTTGGCAGCTCAGCAACTAAAGATGCACGGCAACATCTGAAATCTTTCCTCGAGATTTACAACTCGTTCAAGATACACGGAGTCACCCCCGATGTATTACGATTAAGATTATTCCCCTATTCACTGAGGGATAGGGCGAAAGCATGGTTGAATAGCATTCCTGCCGGATCCATAACATCTTGGACTAATCTTTGTCGTGATTTCCTTGCTAGATTTAATCCTACAAATTTGACTGATAAGCTTCGTAACGACATTACTTCTTTTCGGTAGGCAGATGATGAATCCATGTATGAGGCTTGGGAGCGATATAGAGAACTTCTACACAAATGCCCCCTACACGAATTCCCGGTGTGGACTCAAGTAACAATGTTTTACAACGCCGTGAATACACCAACAAGGATGATGCTAGATGCCTCGGCAAACGGCATACTCCTAGATAAGTCACCGGAAGAAGCAATGCAAATCTTAAACAGGCTGGCCAAGAATGATTATCAATTCCCATCCACTAGAAGATGAGGAGTTAGATGCCAAGCCACAATACATGAACTAGGATCATCAGATTCAATTTCGGCACAATTGGCCACTTTAACCAAGATGGTCCAGAACATGCAAAAACCAAACAACACACATGAAGTCAAGGTAATGGATTCTTTTTGTGAGTTATGTGGTGATAACCATAATTCTTCTGAATGTATGCAGAATCCAGAATCCAGCTTCTATGTAGGGAATTACAATCGGAGCAACAACGTGATGTCCAATACATACAATCTAGCTTGGAAGAAGCACCCAAATTTTTCATGGAGTAATCCCAACAATGCTCTAAACTAGAACAATCAGAATGCACAAGCATCGGGATTCCAGCAAAATATGCCACGGCAACAGTTGCCGCAGCAACAACCGACGACATCTAGTTCTTTGGAAAATTCTCTAAATGCTTTTATGATGAAAACTGAATCTTATATGGCTGAGAATAGTAATTTCATAAAAAGAACTGATGCTTTTATTAACAGGACCGAGATGAGATTGCAAAACCAAGAGGCGACAATCAAATCATTGGAAAATCAAGTCGGATAGTTTGCTCAAAATCTGAATACTAGACCGCAAGGAGGTTTACCTAGGGATACTGAAGTCGCAAGAGGACCTGGCCATGAGCAATGTAAGACGATCACCACTAGAAGTGGCCAACAACTTAGAGAGGTTCAAACCCGTTCGTCAAACAAAACTACACAAAAAGATCAAGACGAACCTAGCGACAAAGCCTCAGATGCTGAACCAGGAATTATCGCGGCAACCGGCAATAAGCATGCCTCGGCAACCGACGATAAAGATGCCTCGGCAACTTGCGATAAGCATGCCTCTGCAACCCCAGTTGATAATGCCTCAGCAACCCCAGTTGTCCCGGCAATACCGTCAATCAGGTTTCAAACTAATGAAAGGATCGAAGATATCCGACTTCCACCACCATTCCTACAAAGGTTGAAGCGACAAAAGCAAGAATACCAATTCAAGAAGTTTCTTGATATCCTAGAGCAAGTTCACATCAACTTGCCATTGGTGGAAGCAATTGAACAAATTTCAAACTATGCCAAGTTTCTTAAAGACATTGTATCCAAAAGAACAAGGCTATGAGAGTTTGAAACAGTTGCCGCAACAGAGGGATGCATGGCAATGTTGCACAATCGTATGCCACCCAAGTTGAAGGATCCTGGAAGTTTCACAATACCTTGTTCCATTGGAAATCACTATGTCGGGAAAGCATTATGCGACCTTGGGGCTAGCATAAACTTGATGCCTAAATCGGTTTTCCAGAAACTAGGAATCGGGAAGGCAAGACCTACAACAGTTATGCGCAGCTAGCCGACAGATCCTATGTGCATCCAAAGGGAAAAATCGAGGACAAACTGGTAAAAGTTGATAAATTTATTTTTCCCGCTGACTTTATTGTCTTGGATTGTGAAGCAGATGAGCATGCACCCATCATTCTCAGGAGACCATTCCTAGCAACAGGGAGAACCTTGATCGATGTTGAAAAGGGAGAACTCACAATGAGGGTGAATGATCAACAAGTTAAACTAAATGTGTTCCAAACACTAAGGCATGTCGATGATCCAGAAGAATGCCAACTTCTTCATGCCACGGCAGAGTTTAACTTCGACGAGGAATTTAGTTGCCTCGGCAACTACATTGCCGATCAAGAGGAACCTGAGGAGTATGAAGAACCGGATGGTGAGGAACAACAAGAAGAGGCAAATTGGCTAGTCAATTGACCATGTACATACTTTGAAACACTGGATTACTCAGGTAAGGAAGGTAAGCTCGAAAAACCCTCTATTGAACAACCACTGATTCTTGAGTTGAAACAATTGCCAGAGCAACTAAAATATGCATATTTAGGAACCGATAATACATTGCCTGTAATTATTTCTTCTAAGTTACAGCCTGAGCAGGAAAAGAAGCTGACTAAGATGTTGAAGCTACACAAAAAGGCAATAGGGTGGACAATTGCCGACTTGAAGGGAATTAGCCCGGCAGTGTGCATGCACAAGATTTTGTTGGAAGATGATCACAAACCTTCAATTGAGGCCCAGAGGAGACTGAATCATGCCATGAAAGGGGTTGTAATGAAAGAAATCATGAAGTGGCTTGATGCCGGCATTATATACCCTATCTCTGATAGTACATGGGTAAGTCCGGTACAATGTGTTCCGAAAAAGGGAGGTATAACGGTGGTAAGTAATGAAAACAATGAACTCATTCCAACCAGGACTGTGACCGGTTGGAGGGTTTGTATGGATTATCGAAAGCTAAACAAAGCCACTAGGAAAGATTACTTCCCATTACCCTTTATTGATCAAATGCTTGACCATCTTGCAGGTAAACCCTTTTATTGTTTTCTTGATGGTTATTCAGGTTACAATCAAATTGCCATAGCACCAGAAGATCAAGAAAAGACAACATTCACATGCCCATACGGTACTTATGCCTTCCGAAGGATGCCGTTCAGATTGTGTAACGCCCCGGCAACCTTCCAAAGATGAATGATGGCGCTCTTTTCAGACATGGTCGAAGACTTCCTTGAGATCTTCATGGATGATTTTTCTATTTTTGGTAATGACTTCGACAGCTGTCTCGGCAATTTAGAGAGGGTGTTGGCAAGATGTGAAGAAACGGATTTAGTCCTCATTTGGGAGAAATGCCATTTTATGGTAGATGAAGGAATAGTGCTCAGCCACAAGATTTCATCCAAGGGAATTGAAGCAGACAAAGCCAAGGTGGACGTGATTGAGAGATTACCCCTACCAAGTTCGGTTAAAGGAATTCGAAGTTTTCTCGGACATGCAAGTTTTTACATGAGGTTCATTCATAAATTTTCTAAAATCACTAAACCCTTGTGTAATCTGCTTGAACAGGATAAAGTCTTCGATTTTGATGATTCTTGCACCCAAGCATTCAAAACCCTAAAGAAAAAGCTTGCCTCGGCACCCATTGTCGTTCCACCAGATTGGACGCTACCTTTTGAGCTCATGTGTGATGCAAGTGATTTCGCGGTAGGAGCAGTCCTAGGCCAACGCACAGGTAAGACCTTCCATGTGATATACTACGCTAGTAAAACTTTTAATAGTGCTCAAGTGAATTATACAACAACAGAGAAAGAGTTACTAGCTGTAGTTTTCGCATTTGACAAGTTCCGATCCTATTTGATTGGTACAAAGGTTATTGTTCATACAGACCATTAGGAAATCAAATACTTATTTGCTAAAAATGATGCTAAACCTCATTTGATTCGTTGGATATTACTTTTACAAGAATTTGATATTGAAATTAAGGACAGGAAAGGAACAGAAAATCAAGTGGCCGATCACTTATCACGTTTGAAATGCAATAAGGAGGAGGACGCGGATCTAGAGATATGCGATGCATTCCCGGATGAACAACTTTTAGTTGCCTCGGCAACCATGGATGCGCATGCCTCGGCAACCCTCGACGCCTCGACAACCATGGATGCACACGCCTCGGCAACTCTCGACGCCGCAATAGCCTTTGATGCGCATGCCTCAGCAATTTTGGGAGCAGTCACCACGGCAGCACATGCCTCGGTAATACCCTGGTACGCGGATTTAGTTAATTTCCTTGTTTGTGATATTTTACCTTATGGCATTACTCACCAAGGGAAGAAGCGGTTCCGCCATGATGCTAAGCATTACTTTTGGGAAGAGCCTCTTTTGTTTAAACAATGTGCAGATCAGGTCATACGCCGATGTGTCCCTAAAGAAGAGCAACAAAATGTACTCCGGCAATGCCATTCTTCACCCTATGGAGGACATTTTGGAGGAACTCGTACCGCGGCCACATTTTTGCAATCGGGTTTGTATTGGCCAACATTGTACAAAGATGCCCAAGACTTTTACAAGCAATGTGATCGTTGCCAGAGGACGGGCAATATCTCTAGACGACATGAGATGCCGCTCTAGAACATCATCGAGGTGGAACTGTTTGATGTATGGGGGATCGATTTTATGGGACCTTTCCCATCTTCATTCGGTAACCTCTACATCTTACATGTCATCGACTATGTGTCTAAATGGGTTGAGGCAGCTGCAGTTCCCAACAACGATTCCAAGACTGTGCAACGATTCTTGCAGAAAAACATATTTACACGGTTTGGTATGCCGAGAGCAATTATCAGTGATGAAGGCAAGCATTTTGACAACAGAATAATTGCCAAGATGTTGCAACGCTTCGGCATATCACCCACAAACCAACGGGCAAGCAAAAATTTCCAACCGAGAATTGAAGGGTATACTCGAAAAGGTTGTAAATCTCTCAATGAAGGATTGGTCATTAAGACTAGATGACGCACTTTGGGCATATCGCACTGCATTCAAAACACCCTTAGGTATGTCCCACTACCGTCTTGTCTATGGAAAAACATGCCATCTACCGGTGGAAATCGAACACAAGGCATATTGGGCAATCAAGACCGTGAATATGGATTGGGAAATGCTAGACAAAAGCGTTTGTTGGACCTCAATGAGATAGAAGAATTTCGTGCACTCGCCTATAACAATGCACGAATCTACAAGGAGAAAACAAAGTGATGGCACGACAAGAAACTATTGCCACGGCAATTCACGCCAGGGCAACTAGTTCTCCTATTCAATTCTCGGCTAAAACTTTTCCCGGGAAAGCTAAAATCAAGATGGTCGGGACCATTCGAAGTCGTCAAACCATTCTCCCATGGTGCTGTGATAATCAAGTCCATCTCTGACAACCATGAATTCAAAGTTAATGGACAAAGATTGAAGCACTACAATGGTGCCCATGTGGAACATAACAAGGAAGTGGTCAACTTAGGAGATGCATGAGCATGCTCTCCCTTTTGATATTAGTAGTTTTATTTTATTTTTATTTATTTATTTTTATTTTCGATTAAGTATTTATTTTATTTTATTTCGATTTTTTTATTTTTTATTTTTATTTTATATTTATTTTTTTACTATTTCTAATTATATATATATATTTTTTTAGGATAGATTTTTTTAGAATCCCTTTATACATCTTTATTTATTTTCTTTTATTAATTTAATTTTAATCCTTATTTGATTGTCTTTGAATTGTAGGAAAAAAAGTTCAAGATAAAGAGGAATTCTAATCCAAGTAGGAAAACATCTTCAACAAGGAAACTAATGGGCTGAATCTAAGGCTTATATAAAGCCTTCAATTCACCCTAACCACAACCCCTTGTCGACAACTTCTCCCTCACCCTAAACCCTTTTTCGTTTTACCCTAATCCCACCCACCTATCTTTTCTATAAAACCCATCACCCTTAACCTATTCCTACTTTCTATCTTGCAACTTTTTTAGTTTCTTTTCTTTGTTTTTACTCACAACCAAGATCATCCATGGCATCCAAGATTAAACTTTTAGTTCATCCAAGTTCCTCCAAAGAACCAAGATACAAGAAGTTTGCTACACCGGTGGTTCAAGAAAGATTTCAATCCAAGTTTGAAAGCCGAAAGATTCATGAAGAACAAGGCTTTGAATACTCCAACTCTCATCAAGATTTCAGCCTTGAACCATTCATCTTCGAGAGGATTGCACATCAAAAGTGGCAAATATTTTGCCATCAACCGGAACCGGGTAACATCTCATGGGTAAGAGAATTCTATGCTCACTCACCTAACCTAGATAATCCTTATGCTTTTGTTCGTGACAAAGCCATACACATAAGTCCCGAAAGCATCAACACCTTTTACGGACTTTACATTGAGAAGGACGAGCATCAAGCCTTCGTTGATCAAATCACTCCCAAGCAACTCGACAAGGTGCTTCAAGAACTCACTCAACCGGGAACTCATTGGAACGACGGTAAATACAAGGGCACGGTAAATCGCCTTCGGCTTAAACCCGAGGCAAAACTATGGAATAAGTTTGTTAAAACTTCTTTAATGCCCACCACACACAATAATACTGTTGATATACCACGTCTTTTGCTCATACATTATATTTTGCATAATCGCATCATTAACATTGGAAAAATTATTTGTGATGAGATTTTTGTATGCAGCTCAAAAGATAAAGGTTCTCTTTTCTTCCCTTGCTTAATTTATAATCTTTGCAAGGAGATGCATCTCCCAAGTGAGTCCACCGATGAAAAGGCCCTACCAAAGTCCGGTTGGAATCAAGCACAAATCCAAAAGCTAATGGGAGAGGCACCGGGAAAATCTTCAAGGCCTCCAATTGCCGCTGCAACTCCTGCCGCCCCGGCAATCCATAATGCCCAAGCACCTAACGCCAGGGCACCTCGGCCACCAACCCCGGGACACTTTGAAGCACTTTTGCACCCATTGGCAAGCCACCTAAGGCAAATTGAAGACCGGCAACTAATGTTCATGCTTGGCAATACGTTGCTAGAAGAGTTTTGCCAAGAACCCTTAGCAAAACTAACCCGAAAAAATAAGACTAGATCTTACTGCGGGAAAATAGCATTTGATCAAGCTCCGAAAAAATAGGATGGCGAAAAATCAAATGCCAAGCTGGTTGGCACAGATGGACCGAACGATGCTGAGCTCGGCTGGCAAAAGATCAAAGACTAATGACATCAGCCCTAGTCAAGATGACGTCAACCCTAGTCAAGATGATGTCAGCCCTAGAATTTTAAGTGTGGCTAACATGATCATAAGCCAACCCACCCAAATTAAAACCCTAAGGCTTATCCTAGAGCTTCCCATGCATGCCTATATAAAAGACATCAAGCAAACACATAAAGGATGGAACATTGGAGATCGAATTAAGAAAAGGCTACCTTCTTACACATTCACTTAGTTTATTTTGTTTTTATTTGATGATGTTAAACAATTTTGGTTTTTGGATGGAACCCCCAACCATGAACTAATTTTCTTAAGTTGGTTGGGGAATGTTTGCGATGAATGCTGATATTAAGTTTGGTTTTTAATAAACTATATGCTTTGGTCTGATTTTCTATCTAGCGCTCACTTCAACTATTTTTAGAATCCATTGCCATACGACAGTTGGCATTATTTTCAATTTTCTAAATTCTGTGCCATGCGACCGCTGGCACAATATGCTTATTGCACCTTAATATCTTAACAGACTTGAGGAGTAACGGTCAGTTGCTAGATACTAAGGCGAGATGCTTCGACATAAGATGTTCAAGTAGATTAACTTACTTTGGGAGTGACTCTACCCCTTAGGAGTAAAGATTAACACTTAATCAAATTAATTGATGATAGGCATCACTATAGACATATAGGGCTTTATCGTGGTTAATTTAGGGTATTGCCATCGACAGAGGCATTACTACTTTTAATCTGCTCGGCAATAAAACCAAGGCTGGATGTTATTGAAGGCTGTCATGAATAGTATGAAATCTAGGCATCCCCTGCCAACGCTCATCATCCATACGAATACCGTTACGTTGCCAATGTTGTTTTATTTTTATTTCTTTTAAATCATTTTTAAAGCCAACTTCAAATCAAACAACATTTTTCTTCCCTTGACAAGTAAACAAGCAAAGGAAGTAAACTCTTGGCCAATCCCTGTGGGATAGATAACCAGCTTACTGATGTATTACTTGCCGACCTTGTATACTTGCACGCAAAAGACTAAATCTTGACATTGTTTTTATACATTTCCAAAACATTTTCTACCCTTTCGCCAAGCACTCTCACAGTCGAACATTGAATGGAGCTCAGTTGAACTACTCCACAACTGAGAAAGAATTTGCTTTTGATAAATTCAAATCTTATTTAGTTGGTAACAAAGTTGTGGTGTATACAGATCATTCGAAACTGAAGTACCTCTTGGCGAAGAAGGATGCCAAGCCTAGTCTAATCCGATGGACGCTTCTACTACAAGAATTTAACCTCGAGATCCGAGACAAGAAAGGCAGTGAGAACTTAGTAGCTGACCACCTATCATGCCTAGAGCATCACTTTGAAAATGGTAAGAGCATTCCATAAGAGATGAATTTCCTGACGAGTATTTACTTGCAGTCAACGTGGTGTCATGGTACGCTGACATAGTCAACTATCTGGTAAGCAATATTCTACCATCAGATTTGGAATAGATTGCTAGGAAACAGTTCTTGCGAGATGTTCAGTAATATTATTGGGATGAACCAATACCGTTTAAACAGTGTGCCGATCAAGTGATTCGTTGGTGCGTGCCAGAGGATGAACATTACTTTATATTGCAATTATGCCATGCCACACCGTATTGAGGTCACTTTGGTAGGATGAAGACTGCTGCAAGGTGCTGCAGTAAATATTCTTTTGGCCCACACTATACAATGATACCCATAACTTTGCCAAGGCATGTGACTGATGCTAGTGAACAGCAAACATTTCTGACAGACATTAGTTACCGCTCTAGAACATTATGCCAGTGGATTTGTTTGATGTGTGGGGGATAGGCTTCATGGGTCTATTTCCTCTATCATTTGGTAACCTATACATCCTTGTGGCTGTTGACTACGTTTCAAAATGGGTTGAAGTTGTTGTTTTGCCAACAAACGATGCCATGGTTGTTGCCAAATTTTTGCACAAACATATTTTTACTCGATTTGGTACCCCTATAGTGATTATTCATAATGAGGGTACCTATTTAAATACAATCTAATCTTTAAAGCTTTGTGTAGATATGGAATTCAACATAGGATTGCCATGGCATACCATCCCCAAACGAACGGCCAAGCAGAGATTTCTAACAAGGAGATCAAGAACATTTTAGAAAAGACTGTAAATCCAACAATGAAAGATTGATCCTTGAGACTAGATGACTTCTTGTGGTCTTATAGGAATGCTTTTAAAACTTCTTTGGAAACCTTCCCATTTAGACTTGTTTTTAGGAAGGCATGCCACTTACTAGTGGAGATGGAGCACCGAGCTTATTGGGCAATCAAAACGCTTGAGATGGCATGGAGGGCTGTTGGAGAAAAGAGGTTATTAGACTTGAATGAGTTAGAGGAATTCAGAACACATGCTTACGAGAATGTCATACTCTACAAGGAAAGGATAAAGCATTGGCATGACAAACATATATTACCAAGGCAATTTGAGGTAGGCCAACATGTTTTGTTATTTAACTCGAGGTTAAAGTTGTTTCCATGAAAGCTCAAGTCTAGATGGTCAGGACCCTTTGAAGTTGTGAAGCCACATGCTCATGGAGCAGTGGATATCAAGGAATTGAAACAGGAGCAATTTTCAAAGTAAACGACCAGCGTTTGAAGCACTATTTGGATGGCACTCAAAAGGATGCCAAGGAGGTTATCCTCCTGGCAGAGTTACCGTGATCATCATCATCATCATCATGGTTCGATTCTTGTATATATTAGAATAGATGTTTTTTCTAGTTTTTATTTATTTTTATTTCCTTTATTTTAATTTTCATTCTCCTTTGCTGCGTTGAAAGGTTTTTCTTGAGTGAGTGCAAGATTTTTATTGCCAAGCGGACTGCCAAAGCAAAAGATTGGCATGAAAAATTGAAAATGTTTGCCAAGTGTTGAATCTACCACACCACATGAGTCTAAAGATGAAGGAGTCCAAAGCCAAGCCAAGGCTGTGGCCAGACTTGCAGGAACTGTCTCATCTGCTGCCACCGATGTCCCTGCCGCCTCAAAGCTGGCAAAGCATCTTAAGGAAGTTCTCCATGACATCAGAGCTTCCATTGCCGCATCGAAGGGGAGTCGTCCTCTTCTTAAAATCCTTTGTATTTCATATTATTCATGCATTTTACTGTTTTCATTTGTATATATGTTGTTCTCATGCATTAAGGACAATGCAAGCCTTTGGTTTGGGGGTATACATCCTTACATTCGTATGCCATGCATTCATGTTTAAATTTCAGTTTGCCATATAGGATTAAAATTTGTATACCAAACCACTAATTTTATGCCTCATTAAGATCAGAAATTTTGTCAATAATTTGCTAGCCTAGTTAAATTTGTTCTAGATTTATTTGTCCAATAAAGAAACTGGAATTTTAGAACTTGTATGTAGGCAGGTTAGCAATAGCAAGTAGCTTGGAAATTGGACTCTAGTTTAGGGAACTTTAGTTTCACTCTACACGAGGTATGCATCTAGTCTGCAAAACAAACTTAGGTTCCCTTGAAACTGATCTCGAAATAATTGTTAAAAAAATTGATGCAGGGTAAAAAGAAAAGAATAAGGCAACAATATTTTGCCAAGTCAAGATAAAAATAGAACTCTCCTCTACCTTAGAGATAATAAGTAACTTGGGGCTTTGTGGTTTGCTCCCTCTTAGTTCTCAAGTTAAAAACTTTAGGGTATGAGTTAAAGAGTAAAAGCCTAGTAATGTCTGGATTAACGTGGGGGTTCGTGGTATGCTCCCTCTTATTTCTCACGCCAAGCAGTATTACAAAGCAAGCCTGAAATTATTGCCAGAGAAAAAAAAAGCAAAAACCCTTGGCGAATAAAAACAAAAATGATGAAAATAAATTTTTAGTTGTTAAATTCATGCATTTGCCTAAGGAGTTAGGAAATAGGGAATTTTTATGCTTTGCTAATGTGAAGGGTTGTTTGTTGGCATCGTTACATGCTTGACAGAGCAGAGCAGACATGGCAGAGTAGTACAGGAGTAGGAAGCAAGAGGATCAGAAGACTAATACCAAGCATCCTTGGCAATACATTGCCAGAAGAGTTTGCCAAGAACCCTTCGCAATACCAGCCTGAACAAATAGGACCAGATCAGACTGTGGAAAATAGCACTTGATCAAGCTCCAAAAAAATAGGATGGAAAAAAAATCGAATGCCAAGCTGGTCTGGCACAGATGGACCGAACGATGACATCAACCCTAGTCAAGATGACATCAGCCCTAGTCAAGATGATGTCAGCTCTATAATTCAAAGTGTGGCTAAGATGATCATAAGCCTTAGACCACAAAAATTAAAACCCTAAGGATTATCTTAGGGTTTCCCATGCATGCCTATATAAAGAACATCAAGCAAGCACATAAAGGACAACACATTAGAGATCGAATTGAGAAAAGGCAGCCTTCTTACACACACTCTTAGTTTATTTGGTTTTTATTTGATGATGTTAAACGATTTTGATTTTTGGATGGAACCCCCAACCGTGAACTAATTTTCTTAAGTTGGTTGGTGGATGTTTGCGATGAACGCTGCTTTTAAGTTTGGTTTTTAATAAACTATATGCTTTGGTCTTATTTTCTATCTGGCTCGCACTTCAACTATTTTTAGAATCCATTGCCATACGACAGTTGGCATGATTTTCAGTTTTCTAAATTATGTGCCATGCGACCGCTTGCACAATATGCTTATTTCACCTTAATATCTTAATAGACTTGAGGGGCAATGATCAGTTGCTAAATACTAAGGCGAGATGCTTCGACAGAAGATGTTCAAGTAGATAAACTTACTTTGGGAGTGAGTCTACCCCTTAGGAGTAAAGATTAACACTTAATCAAATTAATTGATGATAAGCGTCACTATAAACATATATGGCTTTATCATGGTTAATTTAGGGTATTGCCATCGCAAGAGGCATTACTACTTTTAATTTTCTCGGTAATAAAACCAAGGCAGATCGCTATTAAAGGTTGGCGTGAATAGCGTGAAATCTAGGAATCCCCTGCCAACGCTCATCATCCATACGAATACCTTTACGTTGCCAACGTTGCTTTATTTTCCTTTCTTTTAAACCGTTTTCAAAACTAACTTCAAATCAAACAACATTTTTCTTCCCTTGACATGTAAACAAGCAAAGCAAGTAAACTATTAGCCAATCCCTGTAGGATCGATAACTAGCTTACTGTTGTATTACTTGACGACCGTGTATACTTGCACGCAAAAGACTAAATTCTGGCACTGTTTTTATACGTTTCAAAAACATTTTCTACCCTTTCGCCAAGCACTCTCATAGTTGAACACTAATCCTTCCCCACGCGCAACCGACTTTGAACCCGTTTTTTATTTTTTCACAGACCAAAATGTTGTTTTGATAAAATAAAATGATTTTATTAAAATGACTCATTTTTAGGTGGTCCAATCACACTATTTTTAAAAGGTTGGTGGTGACTCCGTTGTTTTTGTTTTTAAAATGTCGAGCCTGAAAAAGGGTTGCGATAGGTTCGGTACACCAAGGGAAATTATCGGTGATGAGGGCACACATTTTGACAATAAGTTGATTGTCATGATGTTGGAGCGCTTTGAAGTGACACATAAAATTGCCACGGCATATCACCCGTAGACTAACAGGCAAGCTAAAATTTCCAACCGTGAATTGAAGGGATTCTTGGGAAAGTTGTTAATCCTTCTCGAAAGGATTGGTCTTTGAGAATTGATGTTGCATTTTGGGCCTACCGAACTGCAGACAAGACGCCCTTAGGCATGTCTCAATATAGACTTGTCTACGGCAAGACTTGTCACCTATCGGTGGAGATTAAAACAAGGCCTATTGGGCTATCAAGAAAAAGAACATGGATTGGGAAAGTTTAGGGAAAAAGCTTCTACTATAACTAAATGAGATAGAAGAGTTTCGTGCCTTAGATTATGACAATTCCAAGATCTATAAAGATAAAACCAAGCGTTGGCACAAAAAGAAGCTATTGCCACGACAATTCTTACCAGGACAATTAGTGTTTCTCTTTAACTCTTGCCTTAAGCTTTTCCCCAAGAAACTAAAGTCAAGATGGTTTGGGCCGTTTGAGGTTGTAAAACCTTATTCTCATGGGGTTGTTGTGGTGAAGTCATCAGTGGATGGCCATGAGTTCAAGGTTAACGGACAACAGTTGAAGCATTACATTGGTGCACATGTGACTCGCGATAAGGAGATTGTATCCTTAGAAGATGCATGAAAGTGCTCTTTCTAAGAATTTTTCATTTTTAGTTTTAATTTTCAGACTTTTATTTATTTTTTTATTATTTTTTATTATTTTTGGTTATTTTTAATTTGTTTTATTTTCAAATTTTAGGTTTTTATCCTTTCTTTGATTTAGTGTTATCTTTGTTTTTTTATCTTTTTTTTATCCTTTATCTCTTTATTTTTATTTTTATTTTTATTTGATTTTATCTTTATTTAATATTTATTTTTTGTTTGAATTTTAGCATAAGAGTTTAAGAGAAGGAGTTGGGCTTAGGATAGAATTTCACTTAAATGAAATCTATCCCTTAAAGTGGATAATGGGCTGATTTTTAGGGGACTTAATTACCCCTCTAAAATTTCACCAATTTTTTCCTCCTATTATACCCTAGCCGCACACTACAACCAAACCCTATTGTTATCTTCCTTTGTTTTCTTTTCTCCCATTGATTGAGTATCCATCCATCACTGCTACCAAGCCTTCACTCAACCATTAAACCCTCATCTTTCCATCTACTCCATCTTTTTCCTTTACTCTTTCATCATCTTTGAACTCTTAAGTTTTTCTTTCTTGTTTTTCTCTTTTCCAATCAAGAACCAAAAGCCATAACCAAGAATCTCAAGACTATGCCCAAGGCAAGTTCTTCAAGAGAAGTTGAGCCATCTTTATGCCGGTTTGCAACTCCACTCATTCAAAAGCGATACCTTGCCAAGTTTGCAAATCGGATGGTGTAGGAAGAGCAAGGGTTCGAGTATGATGTTTCCTTAAATAACAATGGCCTTGAAGCTTCAATCTTCCAAATCATCAAGCACCACAAATGGTAAATTTTCTACGAACAACCAAAGCCCAGAAACATCTCTTGGGTAAGGGAATTCTACTCACATCTTTCCAATCTGGATAACCCTTGTGTTTATGTGCATGGTAGGGCAATTCTCGTTGATTTCGATGCAATCAACACATATTTCATGCTGGATATTGCGAAGGATGAGCACACAGAATTTGTTGAAAATATCACAACCAACGAAGTAGATGAGGTGTTCAAAGATCTTACCATTGCGAGAGCTGCGCAAAACGAAGGAGCCTTGAAGGGGGCGGTGAACCGCATCATGTTTAAGCCCTTGGCAAAATTATGGAACAATTTTCTTAAAACCTATTTGATGCCTACTACCCATAATACTAAAGTTTCTTATTCTAATTTATTATTGCTTCATTCTATTTTTCACAAGCGTTCTATAGATATTGGGAAAAACATTGTTGATGAAATATATGCTTGTAGCCAAAAAGATGTGGGGGCACTCTTGTTAGAGTATGCCTAAAGACCAATCATGAGATGATTGTATTGATATACTTTCGTTACCATGTTTTTGAATAAAGGCATTGCCATTATTATTTTTCAGTCATATTTCTGTGTCTTAAATAAACTGAAATATAATGAAGTCCATATAATAATATGATTGTTATTAAAAAGATCCCTAGCTGAGTATTATTATGGGCCTGGACAATAATAATACGTTCGAGGCTAACATATAGTTGATTGATGACAATGAGTTGTCATTGACATAGAGATGTCAAAATTGATATATGAGTACATTGTTAGAGAACAACATATTGGATTGACCCGCTATGAGCATATGTCTTGGATTATTATGTGACGGTCATAATATTGCTCATGGTGGTGACTACATGTATTGCGCGTAATAAGTGCTACGCAATTGTGCAAGTATACACGTTGCAAGTTATAGTATTAAAGATATCGTCTCCACAGGGATTGGTGCCACTTCAAGAATCTAGTTTCTTGCACTGTAAAAAGTAAAAACACAAATAAAAGATTATAGGAGTTTTAACTAATAACTAATCTAGAAAGCAATAAAGTAAAAGAATAGATGAGATCAAATGAGAGAGATAGGCCAGGTTATCGTGAGTTGAGGTGTGATAGCCGATTGGATCGTCTTGGTAAAAGAGTGCACGAGCAACTCAGTTGCTGTGGCAACTTGCACAACGAGGTTTCCTTGGCAACTAATCGATGGTTGCCTGGGTGACTAGTTGGAAAATGACTTGGGCGTCTGGGCAGCAATCTTCAAGGTTCGGCAGAGCGTTCTTCAATGGTTTCTTCTTATCCCTAAGTCGAAACTCTAGCTACTTGTGCATGCCTTGATAATACATCCCTGTGTGAATCAAGGGTGAACAACAACCAATCTTGCGCTCCTCTTAGCCATTGAAATCCTTGACTTATTCCTAAGCCGGATTAATCTTCACCATCAATAGATTGAATAAAGATCATATTCATTCGTTTCTTGAATCTAATTCTCCCGATATTAGATAAATAGATGAAGTTACGAGATCCTCTCCCAATTCACTCGCAAACAAGAATAAGAACCAAGAATGAATAAACCTTGAATAGAAAAGTGTAAACTCTTATTACCTAAACAAAATCCAATAGTTTCTCACAACCACAAAACACAATAACCATAGCCAAATAGATTTAGTTCATGGCTAGGTTCCAAAGAAACATTAGATAAATAATCCCTAGCATGAACCTAATTGAACAAGAAAGAAAAAGATGAAGGATTGAAGCTTATCGAAATCTCCTTGCCCTAGAAGCTTGTCAAAAATTCTCTCCTCTTGCTCTCTTTTTAGTTGTCGAAATTCCCCTCTAATTTATAGGGCTAGGTCAAAGTCCTTTTTTGAGGAGGAAGTTAAGTTGGAATTAAATTATCTTTAAAGAATATAATTCTTTATTATAATTATATTCCTACTAGAACTTCTCCTATCTTCTTGGAATTTAATTCTTCTTTAATCTCTTCATGGAAATCAAATTCCTTTGGGATTTGGCTTTGCTCCACGTCATCTTGGGCTTGTCTAGTCATCAATTTTGACTACCATATCACCTTGTTCTTTGTCGACAATTGCCCTGGCAACTGGCTCGGCGTCTCCTTCATGCATTGCCATGGCAACTAGCTCGGCATCTCCTTCATGCATTGTCCTGGCAACTAGCTCTAGCCTTGCTTTGGCAAGTGATCCTGCACATACACACAAAACACACCAAAGCAGCATCTTTTCCCACAAAAACTACCAAGTTATGTAATCAAGCTCAACGATGGAAGGAAACATGGATTAATGCATGAATGGCTAATTATGAAATTAATATGAGCTTAAGTCTAATAATAATATGAGTAAAAAGGGTAAGAAAAATAGTACTTTTGAACACTTATCACACTCGCAAACTCGAACTATTGCTTGTCCTCAAGCAATGCAAACTAATAATTACCTGCCAAGACTTCAATTTTCACAAACTTAGCTTTGAACTTGATTTCAATTCTCAGAACCGGGGCACAAAGTATGATTGGCTTTTCATTTTTCGGAAAACTTAGGAGTTACTCGGAATCAAACTATAATGCTTGTGAGTGTGTGCAGAGTTGTGTGCAAGTTGATTTTTCGGATTCTATGCAAACAAGAGGTTTTCAAATTACTTCATTGGGTTTTTTTTAACATGTTTTAACTAGAGCCAGTTTTGGGCACCTCTAGTGTTTTGTTTTTAGTTTTATTCGACTAGAGACGGTTTCGGGCTCCTCTAGCGATCAATTTTTTTAGCACATACTAGAGCCAGTTTCGGGCACCTCTAGTGATCAATTTTTTTTAGCACATGCTAGAGCCAATTTCAGGCACCTCTAGCATTCATCCAATTTTTATTCTAATCCCCCAATTTGTTAATTATCAACCTAAGTTCACTAGAATTCCTTAAATCAATCAAACCACAACAGTGTTTCATCAAATTTAGCATCATAGTAAAATTCTAAATTTTTCCATGGTTATCCTAGAATAAAAATTCTATCAATTAAGTGCATTGGCAAAGTCATCATCGGATATTCATCAAATCTAAGCAATTCTTGTTCCAATTAAAGGCATGGCAAGCAATTTATGTATCCTAAATGTAATACTTAAGATGAATGTAACTAAACATGGTAACTACTAATAACAATTCCCCCTCAAACTCGAGTGAGGCATTGTCCTCAATGCATGCATTAAAGGAAAATAAAAATAACAAAAAAATAAAATGCAAACGAGGACTTATTCTGAGAGTTCGTCATCATGGATGATTAGTTTCCTTTTGGTCGGTGTCTTGATTCTCTTGTTTGAACGCGATGGTTGTTTTCTTTTTGCCGGTGGTGGAATTGATCCTCGTACGGGGTTGTCCTCATCGTCCTCTTCATCAATGTCATTGGCTTTTCGCTTGGAGGATTCAATTGGTGTGGTCTTTGTTGGTGCAATGGAGGACTCGTTCCGAATCTAAAAAATCAGACAATAATTCTATAGGAGTTGATTCGGGCATAGGTGCTTTACCTTTGGCTTTTGCAATGGTTGCCAGGATGTCTTTAGCTTTGGTTGCCATGGCATCTTCAGTGTTGGTTGCCGGGGCATCCTCTGTTGTGATTATCGTGGCAAGTAGTCGGTAGTGAATTTCCTTAGCATAGTGGTTGTGAGTCTTGTTGTGGAAAAGAAAACAAAGAAAACCTGGAAACTAAAGATAATGAAGAAAAATAAAATATCTCCTAAAAATAAAAATGAAAATAAAAAGAAAAAGAAAATATTGAAAGGATAGCATGCTCATGCATCTCCTAAAGTGACCACTTCTTTGTTACGTTCCACATGGGCACCATTGTAGTGTTTCAATCTTTGTCCATTAACTTTGAATTCATGTTTGTTAGTGATGGACTTGATTATCACGGCACCATGGGAGAATGGTTTGACAACTTCGAATGGTCCTGACCATCTTGATTTCAGTTTTCCCGGGAAAAGTTTTAGCCGAGAATTGAATAAGAGAACTAGTTGCCCTAGCATAAATTGCCGTGGCAATAGTTTCTTGTCATGCCATCACTTTGTTTTCTCCTTGTAGATTCGTACATTGTTATAGGCGAGTGCACGGAATTCTTCTATCTCATTGAGGTCCAACAAATGCTTTTGACCAGCACTTTCCCAATCCATATTCACGGTCTTGATTGCCCAATATGCCTTGTGTTTGATTTCCACCGGTATATGGCATGTTTTTCCATAGACAAGTCGGAAGGGGGACATACCTAAGGGTGTTTTGAATGCAGTGCGGTATGCCCAAAGTGCGTCATCTAGTCTTAATGACCAATCCTTCCTAGAGGGATTTACAACTTTCTCGAGTATACCCTACAATTCCCGGTTGGAAATTTCTGCTTGCCTGTTGGTTTGTGGGTGATATGCTGTGGCGATCTTGTGTGATATGCCGAAGCGTTGCAATATCTTGGCAATAAGTCTGTTGTCAAAATGCTTACCTTCGTCACTGATAATTGCTCTTGGCATCCTAAACCGTGTAAATATGTTTTTCTGCAAGAATCGTTGCACAGTCTTGGAATCATTGTTGGGAACTGCAGCTGCCTCAACCCATTTAGACACGTAGTCGACGGCAAGTAGAATATAGAGGTTGCCGAATGAAGATGGGAAAGGTCCCATAAAATCGATCCCCCATACATTGAACAATTCCACCTCGATGATGTTCTGGAGTGGCATCTCATATCGTCTAAAGATATTGCCCGTCCTCTGGCAACGATCACATTGCTTGTAAAAGTCTTGGGCATCTTTGTACAATGTTGGCCAATACAAACCGGATTGCAAAACTTTGGCCGCGGTACGAGTTCCTCCAAAATGTCCTCTATAGGGTGAAGAATGGCATTGCCGAGTACAATCTTGTTGCTCTTCTTCAGGGACACATCGGCGTATAACCTGATCTACACATTGTTTAAACAAAAGAGGCTCGTCCCAAAAGTAATGCTTAGCATCATGGCGGAACCGCTTCTTCCCTTGGTGAGTAATGCCATAAGGTAAAATACCACAAACAAGGAAATTAACTAAATCCGCATACTAGGGTATTGTCGAGGCATGTGCTGTCGTGGCGACTGCTCCCAAAATTGCCGAGGTGTGCGCGTCAAGGGCTGATGCAGCATCGAGAGTTGTCGAGGCGTGTGCATCCATGGTTTCTGAGGCGTCGAGGGTTGCCGAGGCATGCGCGTCCATGGTTGCTGAGGCAACTAAAATTTGTTCATCCGGGAATACATCGCATATCTCTAGATCCGCGTCCTCCTCCCTGTTGCGTTCTAAACGTGATAAGTGATCGGCCACTTGATTTTTTGTTCCTTTCCTGTCCTTAATTTCAATATCAAGTTCCTGTAAAAGTAATATCCAACGAATCAAACGAGGTTTGGCATCCTTTTTAGCAAATAGATATTTGATTGCCGAATGGTCCGTATGAACAATTACTTTTGTACCAATCAAATAGGATCGGAACTTGTCAAATACGAAAACTACAGCTAGTAACTATTTCTCTGTTGTTGTGTAATTCACTTGAGCACTATTAAGAGTTTTACTAGCATAGTATATCACATGGAAGGTCTTACCTGCGCGTTGGCCTAGGACTGCTCATACCGCAAAATCACTTGCATCACACATGAGCTCAAAAGGTAGCGTCCAATCTGGTGGAACGACAATGGGTGCCGAGGCAAGCTTTTTCTTTAGGGTTTTGAATGCTTGGGGTGCAAGAATCATCAAAATCGAAGACTTTATCCTGTTCAAGCAAATTGGACAAGGGTTTAGTGATTTTAGAAAAATTATGAATGAACCTCTTGTAAAAACCTGCATGTCCAAGAAAACTTTGAATTCCTTTAACCGAACTTGGTAGGGGTAATCTCTCGATCACGTCCACCTTGGCTTTGTCTACTTCAATTCCCTTGGATGAAATCTTGAGGCCGAGCACTATTCCTTCATCTACCATAAAATGGCATTTCTCCCAATTGAGGACTAAATCAGTTTCTTCACATCTTGCCAACACCCTCTCTAAATTGCCGTGACAGCTGTCGAAGTCATTACCAAAAACAAAAAAATCATCCATGAAGATCTCAAGGAAGTCTTCGACCATGTCTGAAAAGAGTGCCATCATGTATCTTTGGAAGGTCGCCGAAGCGTTACACAATTCGAACGGCATCCTTCAGAAGGCGTAAGTACCGTATGGGCATGTGAAGGTTGTCTTTTCTTGATCTTCTGGTGCTATGGCAATTTCATTGTAACCTGAATAACCATCAAGAAAACAATAAAAGGGTTTACCTGCAAGACGATCAAGCATTTGATCAATAAAGGGTAATGCGAAGTGATCTTTCCTGGTGGCTTTGTTTAGCTTTTGATAATCCATACAAACCCTCCAACCGGTCACAGTCCTGGTTGGAATGACTTTATTGTTTTCATTACTTACCACTGTTATACCTCCTTTTTTCGGTATGCATTGTACCGGACTTACCCATGTACTATCAGAGATAGGGTATATAATGCTGGCGTCAAGCCACTTGATGATTTCTTTCATTACAACCCCTTTCATGGCATGATTCAGTCTCCTATGGGCCTCAATTGAAGGTTTGTGATCATCTTCCAACAAAATCTTGTGCATGCACACTGTCGGGCTAATTCCCTTCAAGTCGGCAATTGTCTACCATATTGCCTTTTTGTGTAGCTTCAACATTTTGATCATCTTCTTTTACTGCTCAGGCTGTAACTTAGAAGAAATAATTACAGGCAATGTATTATCGGTTCCTAAGTATGCATATTTTAGTTGCTCTAGCAACTGCTTCAACTCAAGAATCGGTGGTTGTTCAATAGAGGGTTTTTTGAGCTTACCTTCCTTACCTGAGTAATCCAGTGGTTCAAAGTATGTACCTGGTCAATTGACTAGCCAATTTGCCTCTTCTTGTTGTTCATCATCGACCGGTTCTTCATACTTCTCAGGTTCCTCTTGATCGGCAATGTAGTTGCCGAGGTAACTAAATTCCTCGTCGAAGTTAAACTCTGCCATGGCATGAAGAAGTTGGCATTCTTCTGGATCATCGGCATGCCTTAGTGTTTGGAACACATTTAGTTTAACTTGCTGGTCATTCACCCTCATTGTGAGTTCTCCTTTTTCAACATCGATCAAGGTTCTCCCTGTTGCTAGGAATGGTCTCCCGAGAATGATAGGTGCATGCTCATCTGCTTCACAATCCAAAATAATAAAGTCAGTGGGAAAAATAAATTTATCAACTTTTACCAGTATGTCCTTGATTTTTCTCTCTGGATGCACATAGAATCTGTCGGCTAGCTGTAGCATAACTGTTGTAGGTCTTGCCTTCCCGATTCCTAGTTTCTAGAAAACCGATTTAGGCATCAAGTTTATGCTAGCCCCAAGGTCGCATAATGTTTTCCCGACATAGTGGTTTCCAATGGAACAGGGTATTTTGAAACTTCCAGGATCCTTCAACTTGGGTGGCATACGATTGTGCAACATTGCCATGCATCCCTCTGTTGCGGCAACTGTTTCAAACTCTCCTAGCCTTGTTCTCTTGGACACAATATCTTTAAGAAACTTGGTATTTGTTCAATTGCTTCCACCAATGGCAAGTTGATGTGGACTTGCTTTAGGATATCAAGAAACTTCTTGAATTGATATTCTTGCTTTTGTCGCTTCAACTTTTGTGGGAATGGTGGTGGAAGTCGGATATCTTCGATCTTTTCATTGGTTTGGAACCTGATTGATGGTATTACCGGGAAAACTGGAGTTGCCAAGGCATTATCAATTGGGGTTGCCGAGGCATGCTTATCACAAGTTGCCGAAGCATCCTTATCGTCGATTGTCGAGGCATGCTTATTGCTGGTTGCCGCGGCAATTCCTAGTTCAGCATTTGAGGCTTTGCCGCTAGGTTCGTCTTGATCTTTTAGTGGAGTTTTGTTTGATGAGTGGGTTTGAGCCTCTCTAAGTTGTTGGCAACTTCTAGTGGTGATTGCCTTACATTGCTCATGGCCAGTTCCTCTTGCGACTTCAGTATCGCTAGGTAAACCTCCTTGCGGTCTAGTATTCAGATTTTGAGCAAACTGTCCGACTTGATTTTCCAATGATTTGATTGCTGCCTCTTGGTTTTGCAATCTCATCCCGGTCCTGTTAATAAAAGCATCAGTTCTTTTTATGAAGTTACTATTCTCAGCCATATAAGATTTAGTTTTCATCATAAAAGCATTTAGAGAATTTTCCAAAGAACTAGATGTTGTCTGTTGTTGCTGCGGTGACTGTTGCCGTGGCATATTCTGCTGGAATCCCGATGCTTGTGCATTCTGATTGTTCTGGTTTAGAGCATTATTGGGTTTACTCCATGAAAAAATCGGGTGCTTCTTCCAAGCTGGATTGTATGTATTGGACATCACATTGTTGTTCTGATTGTAATTCCCCACATAGAAGCTGGATTCCGGATTCTGCATACATTCAGAAGAATCATGGTTATCACCACATAACTCACAAAAAGAATCCATTACCTTGACTTCATGTGTGTTGTTTGGTTTTTGCATGTTCTGGACCATCTTGGTTAAAGTGGCCAATTGTGCCGAAATTGAATCTGATGATCCTAGTTCATGTATTGTGGTTTGGCGTCTAACTTCTCCTCTTCTAGTAGAGGGGAATTGATAATCATTCTTGGCCAGCTTGTTTAAAATTTGCATTGCTTCCTCCGGTGACTTATCTAGAAGTATACCGTTTGCTGAGGCATCTAGCATCATCCTTGTTGGTGTATTCACGACGTTGTAAAACATTGTTACTTGAGTCTACACCGGGAATCCGTGTAGAGGGCATTTGTGTAGAAGTTCTCTATATCGCTCCCAAGCCTCGTACATGGATTCATCATCTGCCTACCGAAAAGAAGTAATGTCGTTACGAAGCTTATCAGTCAAATTTGTAGGATTAAACCGAGCAAGGAAATCAGGACAAAGATCGGTCCAAGATGCTATTGATCCGGCAGGAATGCTATTCAACCATGCTTTCGCCCTATCCCTCAGTGAATAGGGGAATAACCTTAATCGTAAGACATCGGGGGTGACTCCGTGTATTTTGAACGAGTTGCAAATCTGGAGGAAAGATTTAAAATGTTGTCGTGCATCTTCAGTTGCTGAGCCGCCAAATTGACCAATTTTATTGATCATATTAAACATTACCGGTTTCAACTCAAAGTGGTCAGCTTCAATTTTAGGTGCGAAAACTCCTGGATTAAGTCTATCAAGATCTTCTTCAAGTTAGTCTCGAATAGTTTTGTTTCGTGCAAGAATCACTCCTCCTCCTGCTAGAACATCTTGATTCATATTGCCGTCTTGATTAGCCATTACTACTCTTATCCTTCGTCTAAGTCTTTGTAAGGTTCGTTCGATTTATGGATCAAAGGGATATTCTGATGTAATCCGTCTCGCCCTGGTCATATACCAATGCAAAACCAAAGTTTGTTAGCCCTTTGAATCTTAAACAAGAAAAGTAAAAAGAAAGTGCAAGAAAATAAAAACGAAGTTGCTATTGCCAATCCCCGGCAACGGCGCCAAAAACTTGTTGCGCATAATAAGTGCTACGCAATTGTGCAAGTATACACGTTGCAAGTTATAGTATAAAAGATATCCTCTCCACAGGGATTGGTGCCACTTCAAGAATCTAGTCTCTTGCACTGTAAAAAGTAAAAACACAAATAAAATATTATAGGAGTTTTAACTAATAACTAATCTAGAAAGCAATAAAGTAAAAAAATAGATGAGATCAAATGAGAGAGATAGGCCAGGTTATCGTGAGTTGAGGTGTGATAGACGATTGGATCATCTTGGTAAAAGAGTGCACGGGCAACTCAGTTGCCGTGGCAACTTGCACAACGGGGTTGCCTTGGCAACTAATCGATGGTTGCCTGGGCGACTAGTTGGGCAACTACTTGGGCATCTGGGCAGCAATCTTCAAGGTTCGGTAGAGCGTTCTTCAATGGTTTCTTCTTATCCCTAAGTCGAAACTCTAGCTACTTGTGCATGCCTTGATAATACATCCCTGCGTGAATCAAGGGTGAACAACAACCAATCTTGCACTCCTCTTAGCCATTGAAATCCTTGACTTATTCCTAAGCCGGATTAATCTTCACCATCAATAGATTGAATAAAGATCATATTCATTCGTTTCTTGAATCTAACTCTCCCGATATTAGATAAATAGATGAAGTTACGAGATCCTCTCCCAATTCACTCGCAAACATGAATAAGAACCAAGAATGAATAAACCTTGAATAGAAAAGTGCAAACTCTTATTACCTAAACAAAATCCAATAGTTTCTCATAACCACAAAACACAATAACCATAGCCAAATAGATTTAGTTCATGGCTAGGTTCCAAAGAAACACAAGATAAATAATCCCTAGCATGAACCTAATTGAACAAGAAAGAAAAAGATGAAGGATTGAAGCTTGTCGAAATATCCTTGCCCTAGAAGCTTGTCGAAAATTCTCTCCTCTTGCTCTCTTTTTAGTTGTCGAAATTCCCCTCTAATTTATAGGACTAGGTCAAAGTCCTTCTTTGAGGAGGAAGTTAAGTTGGAATTAAATTATCTTTAAAGAATATAATTCTTTATTATAATTATATTCCTACTAGAACTTCTCTTATCTTCTTGGAATTTAATTCTTCTTTAATCTCTACATGGAAATCAAATTCCTTTGGTATTTGGCTTTGCTCCACGTCATCTTGGGCTTGTCTAGTCATCAATTTTGACTACCATATCACCTTGTTCTTTGTCGACAATTGCCCTGGCAACTGGCTCGGCGTCTCTTTCATGCATTGCCCTGGCAACTAGCTCGGCATCTCCTTCATGCATTGCCCTGGCAACTAGCTCTAGCCTTGCTTTGGCAAGTGATCCTGCACATACACACAAAACACACCAAAGTAGCATCTTTTCCCACAAAAGCTACCAAGTTATGTAATCAAGCTCAACGATGGAAGGAAACATGGATTAATGCATTAATGGCTAATTATGGAACTAATATGAGCTTAAGTCTAATAATAATATGAGTAAAAAGGGTAAGAAAAATAGTACTTTTGAATACTTATCAACATGTATGATACTTAGACTTGAGATCATTACTATCTCAACATATATTGTCGTATGTTTTCATACAGTTAAACATGCTCCGTGACTGGTCGCACTATAAAGACCGATGTTGAACATATCACGATATATGTAGTGGGGTGTGAATGATCAAGATAGGATTTGTCCCTCCTACATAATAGGAGTTATATCACAGGCCACTTGATTTACTGAGACTAGAAACGCATGACCATCCTCGAACTAGTTGATATGAGATATCATAAGTTGTTCGTTTATTGTAGTCTACTCTGGATATCAAGAAATATTAGATGGGCTATACAAGTGTGACTGTTCCAAGACTTGTGCCTATTCTAGATATAAAGGACAAAGGGATATAATACATAAAGAAGCTAGTCACGAAGATGTTATGTCGAATCATGACTTCTTGTAACTTAGATGACCATGATATATTGATAGATGTCACTCATGGTTTGTAATATTAGAATAGTTCTAATAATTGCTACTAATGTTTCAAGAACCTATAGGGTCACATCCAAGGGTTGAGTTGAGCAAATATCAAACGAGCTATAATTGTACAATTTTATTGTACATTAAATATATAATTAAAGTTAATATATATATTTGATATATATGTGTAATTTTAATTATCCCAGATTTGTTAAATATATATTAAAATAATGTAATTATGATTATAATTATTTTAATACATATATAATTCGGATTAAATTACCCTAAGGGTTAGGGTAACTGCATATAAATGGAGAAGTATGGTCTAGCAGCCGTTCTTCTTGCTTAGATGAGATATTCTCCAAGACGTTATCGTGGAGGCTTGGGATCAAACTGATCGTGACTGCACTGCTGACTTCCTATTTTTCTAGGAATCCAAGGTAAATCACGCATCTTTTCCTCTCGAATTCGATTGATCGTACATGGATTCCTGTATGAGATCATCAGATTATTTTTCCGATGCGCCATGGGGTGTACTAGCAATCCTAACAATTCTTTTTCCCTAGTTTGATATCACAATTGTGCGAGAACGAACACGTGCCGAATGATGTTATGGACGAGAACCTGGCCGAGAGAAATGGGTGGACCGAGAGCCAATACATGGGGATGATGCGTGAGGAACAAACAAGATGACCAACAGTTGCGAAAAAATCCTCTACTCTTGTGACTGTTAAGGCAACTAAACATGTCGCGACAAGTACACATGCCACGGCAGGTGTACATGCTGCAGCCAGAATAGAATGGTTTGCCAAAATCCTCCGCCCGTTAACAATGCGAATGGATCAAATGGAGGCCCGAAAGCTATTGTTCATGCGGTACATGAAGGATCAAGATGTAGCCCTCACGAGAGTTATCTTGGAAAATTATCCCGACAGTATCGTTTCGTTCCCAACCTTCCCTATTGAATTACTTACCCCGGCAACTGCAGATGCACCTAGCAACATTGCCATGGCAACTACTATCCCAGAAAAAGCTAAGAAACCTAATCGTACTGAATCTTTTCATGGTTTTTCATATTCAGACGATTCCATTTCTGCACCGATGAAGTCCTCATCGGGCGTACCATCAAAATTGCAATCGAAGCGCAAAGCCTCTAACCTAGAAAAGGCCGTAAATAAGGATGAACCAGGCAAAGAGGTTGCAGAGACAATGGTTTTAGACGCACCACCAGCGTCAAGGAAACAACCACCACGAGCCAGAAAAAGTACCAAGCAAATGGCTCGAAGGAAACTAGTGATACCAAGTGATGACCTCACCGACTAACTCATCTGCATCTCATTTTTTTTATTTTATTTTGTTTGTTTTTGCATGCATTGAGGACAATTCTTCTCTTGAGTTTGGAGGGGGATTGTTTTTGTTTTTAGTTGCATTCATGTTATTGTCTCATGTTAGTTGCATATGTTACTTGCCATGCCTTTTACCGGCGTAAACTGCCTAAACCTGTTGCGATACCCTATGATGAATTGATTACTGCGGCATGACAATAAAAGAACATTTGGCTTTAGGTTTAGTGTAGATTTCACTTAGAGACTTGCTATGATGCTATTTTAAACTCATACAGTTGTGACTTGTTGATTCAGTACTAGTTAAATAAACACCATGTGCTTAGGACACTCCGCTACTATGTTAGTTCGGTACGCTTGGCAATTACTAAGTAGGAAAGACAAATTAGCATGAGTGAATGAAAGACTTCACAGGATAACTCTGCTCAATAGGCTAGGGGGTTCGTTGTTTCCTACATTTTATCTTCAAGCCTAGAAAAGTAGTTGTTATGAGATGAAGCCCTAAAATGCCATGGTTTGTGGTTAATAAATTGTTTTGGCAATATATATATATATATAACGAATAAAAAAATTCTTTTTTGAATCCTTTTAATTGACTTATTCACAACTATGTTCACACACTTACACCAGCATTATAGTATTGTTTTTGAGTGATTGTCTATACTCACCGATGGTTGAAGGTTAATGCCATGGTTCTGAGGGTTAAAGTCAGGTAAGAAGCTTGTTTGGTGGTAAAGGTCTTGGCAGGTAATTGTTAGTGTTTTGCATTGCTTGAAGACAAACAATAGTTTGAGTTTGGGGTGTGATGAATGTGTAAAAGTACTATTTTCTTGCCCCTTTTACTCATATTATTGTTAGAATTAGGCTCATTTTAGTTGCATGGATAGGCATTCATGCATACTTTCTTAGATTTCTTCGTTATCAGGTTTGATATTGCACTTTGGTTGGCTTTCGTGGAAAATTCGTTGCTGGTGTACTTTATTTTGTGTAGGACATGATTGCCGTGGCAAGTAGAGATTGCCATGGCAATTAAGGAGAATATTGAAGGGATTGTCGTGGCAATTGAGGAGAATACTAAAAGAGTTGCCGAAGCTGATTGCCGATGATATATGGATAAGTCCGCCCAACTTCAGGATAAATACGAAAATGCAAGGGATAATTCCCCCAGATTTGGATTTACATGTAGAGTTGGATAGAGATAAAGTCTCCGATTTGTGAAGAGTTTATAGAGATAAAGATAAAAGAGATTAATTATCGCTTATTCAAATTAATTCAAACTTAATCCTATCCTTATCAACAACAAATCTGATCGCAAACTCTCCTACAAAGAGAAGATTAAATCGCAGCTTTGAGGGGGATTCTTTTTTTGGATCGACAAGAGAGAGAGAAGGGCTGATCGCAAAACTACAACACATCTTATTCTTTATTTTTTATGTGATTTATGTTGGGGAATCATTCTTTTGTATTTCTTTCGAACCCAACCATGAACTAAATTAAATTGGCACGGGTTATTTGGGTTTGTTGTGTGATAAATGATTGGATGGTTTAGGTTTTTATTTCAATAAATTTGAAGTTTGTTCATTCTTGGTTCTTTAAATTTCCATCTTGAGAGAATTGGGAGAGGATCTCGAGTGTTATCCATTTATCTAGACTCAAGAGAGTTAGATTCAAGAAACGAATGAACATGATTCTCATTCGAACAATCGTTGGTGATAATTAATCCACCATAGGAATAAGGATAGGATTTTAATGGATAAGATGAGCGTAAGATCGGTTGTTGTTCACCCAAGTTTAACACAGGGATGTATCACCAAGGCATGCACAAATAACCAATTCTTCTGTTAAGGATTACAAGAAGACATTGAAGAACACTTCGCCGAGCTTCAAAGAAGGAACTCAATTGCCTCAGCATTAAAACCAGTCCCAGTTGCCACGACATAAATTGTGACCTAGATCCCATGGCAATTCAGCCGGTCTTAGTTGCTACAACAACCGAGTTTCCTCAGCAATCATTTGCCACGACAATCCATTGGGGCAATTGCACCACTACTCACGATAACCCGACCTAGTCTCTTATTCGATTATATTTCCCATTTATTTTACTTGTTTAATTATTTTACTTGTTTTGAAACACCCCCTTCCTAGTCTGGTCGAAGACTGGGTTAGAGTATGTTACCGATAGGCTAAGCATTGATCGATACAATAATTCCATGCAATAAATGATGAAATTAAGCTTAAAATACAAGAAAAGGCATTACACCCAAGCCATCAATTTGTGTCGAGTCAATGATTAGCCAATTAGGACCAATTTAAAACATTTACAAGCTTTAGGGACTTAAATGTAATTTAGTATTTTAGTGGCCCTTTTCTATAATTAACCGTACCACGATGAAATTCATTGTTCATACAGTGAGTAAATAGATTTTCAAATCATTCAGAATTCATTTGTTCATTCAATTAAGCCTTGCATTAATCAGTGCCTAAAATGTAAACAATGCAAAACTGTATTATTCACCTTTTAACTATTTTAACTGTCACCGTATCGATACCCCTGTACCCATATCAGTAGCCTTAACCTAATTCCCAAATTCAGATTCAATTGCAATACTCCTGTACCAATACAGTTCAGGGTCGTACCGATACTGGTTAACCTTGTTGACTATGTATCGATAAACCTTGACCCCATACCGATATCATTTTTGATCCCAAATTTCCATAGCCAAAACTCGTATCGATACGCCTAGGTTGTATTGTTACTCCCCTTATTGACCAACGTTGACCTGACCAAATATGCAAGGTGTATCGATACACCATCCACCGTATCGATACGCCATGCACTAAGATGATAGCTTTTTGCTGGTTTACAATCGAATTGACTTATCTATCGTGGTCCAAATGTAATGAAACTTTACCAACAAGTTTTAACCAACATAAACCACTAGCATGCCAAATTTCATGTTGAACCGAATCCGTTTACCAAGTTTTAAACTCTTTGAGCCCAAAATGCATTTTAGGTCCTTTTTATGCCAAGTGAAGAGTTCATTTTAGGCCTTATATACTAACATTCCACAAAGCACATAATATACATAACAAAAGGACCTTATAAGACTGTTCTAGATACTTTACCACCCTACTAGGAGTTCATAGGTACGATATACATTACATCAAGTTTGCTTGTGACTTGTACAACGCAACAGCTTCTCCGATCTATGACGTTGAATCTCTTAACCTGAAAGGGATGAAATGCAGTGCATTAGGAAAACTTTTCCTAGTGAGGTAGTCAAAATAACACAATGTCATGGAAATGCAATACAATTCATATCTCTCCAATAGTAATGCAATAGGCTTATGATAGCAATGCAATGATCATGTTCAATAACAATAAGTCCATATTTCGTCAATAACCCTTAGATCGATTTCGGATAATGGATACATGAATTCCTATGCCTCGCCAAATCAATAAATGGTCTAGTCCCTCTGCCTCTCCAATATGACCAATATCACAACACATCCCTCTGCTTCGCCAAATCAATAAAAGCGCCCTAGTACCATAGTCCACCCGTACACTGAGCTCATGAATTCTATGGCATGCCAATTGTATCCAATGTCATTCGAATCCAAGGTCCGGTAACAATATTGATAATTCACGTTCAATATCAATAGCCATGTTCAATGTTCTTAACAATAAACAATAAAAAAATTCTTGATGTTTATGTTCAATGGCAATATCATTAACAATGACAATGTCTAATGGTCTCAATGATATCAATAATGGTCGTTGCTTCATTTGCAATGTTTCGATGATAATAGCGATGCTAATAGTGATGATCAATGACAATGGCTATATGAGTGCTATATCAATGCTATGTCAATGCTATGCCAATATCCTGTACTTTCATGGTTCAATGACAATGGCGATGGTAATGACAATAACAATATTCATTGACAATAACAATACCTATGTCCGATATTCATTAGCAATAACGATGACAGTGACAATGTTCAATACTCAGTTCGATAGCTTACCAATGCTTGCCATAATGTTCGATAGGTGATTCGATGCAATAATCCTTAACAACGGAGTTAGCAATGATAATTTTATTAACGATGAAGTCGGGAAAGGCACCTAGCCTAATCTCGAGGCTCCAACTACACTCACCTCGATAATTTGAAGCTTTCAAGGCTCCCAAATAGAAATTCCCTTGTTCCTAGCTTTTGTTGGTGACGGTGGATGATATCTACCAAGTTCTTGAGCTAGGTAAAAACAATAGAATTCGATTAGATTCAATAATGCGATACGAAAATCAATATAACGATATCAAAATCAATATCGAAGCTCAAAATAGCTATTAGCTAGCAAACTCCATGGATAGCCAAACCCTAGCTTATAATTAAGCTTGATTTATCCATGGATTTCAATGGTTAATTAAGGGTTATAGCTTACCTGACCTCTAGCAACGTTTCGATAGCAATAAATCGAAGGAAAGTCAAGCTTGAGTCAAGCTCCAATGGAGGTGCTTGCTTAGGTAGGAGATGATGTTTAGTGAGGTGCTTGCTTAGAAAGGTTTTCGGGCAAGCTTCTAAATTGGCTATTCACTTAATTTTATGAGATTAGCTTTCCTTCATATGAAGGAAAGTCACCAGATTTCCCCACGTAGTTTTAGTTTATAATTGAGGAGGGGCTAATCGCAAGATTAGTGCCTCAACTCTTGGTAGGCTATAGTTTTGTCCCCAAACCTTTAATTCTTACAATTTAGCCATTAAAGGTTTCTAATACATTCAATATGGTCCTTGACCAATGATTCAACTCAATTAGAGTCCACCATCGGTACAATTGACCTCATAGTCAACATCAATACAATATTTAAACATTTTCGATGTAAGTTTCTAATTGCCAGAACCTAATTCCGACTAGGCTGGATTTCAGGGTGTTACAACTCTTCCCCTTAAGAAAAATTCATCCTCGAATTTTACTTGAATCGAAGAGGTGAGGATATTGCTTCTGCATTGTCTCTTCTGGTTCACACATTGCTTCCTTAGCGGTATAGCTCTTCCAAAGCACTTTAACCAATGGAATAGTCTTGTTACGAAGCCTCATGACTTTCTTTGCAATAATTTGAACTCGTTCTTCCTCAAAGGATAAGTTGGGTTGAATTTCCACAAAATCAGGTTCAATAATGTGTGAAGGATCAGAACGATACTTCTGAAGCGTGGATACATGAAACACATCATGGATTTTGCTCATTTTTAGGGCAACAATAAGCGATAAGCCATGGGGCCAACTTTTTCCGTAACCTTGAAGGGTCCGATAAATCAGGGACTTAGTTTCCCTTTTTTACCAAACCTCAAAACTTTCTTCCACAGTGAAACCTTGAGAAAGGCTCCTTCACCCACTTTATATTGAATATCCCTTCATTTAAGGTCAGCATAGACCTTCTGTCGATCAAAGGCTGCTTTCAAATGGGCATGGATAATGGCAACCTATTCTTTAATTTCCCGAAGTAATTCAGGGCCCAACATCTTGCCTTCACCAAGCTCAGACCAGCATAAAGGAGTTCGACAATGCCTCCCACACAATGCTTCATTGGGTGCCATCTTAATAGAAGCTTGGTAACTATTGTTGTATGCAAATTCAATAAGGGTTAGGGATTTCTCCCATGACCCGCCAAAATCGATAATACATGCTCGTAGCATGTCCTCCAAAATCTATATTACTCTTTCTGATTGGCCATTAGACTGCAGGTGAAAGCCAGTACTAAGATTAACTCTGGTTCCTAGAGCTCCTTGCAACAACTTACAAAACTGAGATGCAAATTGGGGATCTCGATCGGAAATGATAGATTGAGGTACTCCATGGAGTCGAATGGCTTCCTTGATATACAAGTCATCCAGCTTGGGAAGACCATAGTCCATTCGAACTGGCAAGAAATGTGCTGACTTGGTCAAACGATCCACAATACCCCAAATTGCATCGTGTTTAGTGGGAGTCAGAGGCAAACCACTGACAAAGTACATGGTGATATTCTCCCACTTCTATTGCGGTAGATCAATAGTTTGCAGTAATCTGGTAGGTACACGATGTTCAGCCTTAACACGCTGATACGTGAGGCACTTGGACAGGAACTCAACTATTGCTTATTTCATGCCCGGACACCAATAAAGCTCTCGTAGGTCCTTGTACATCTTTACTGACCTCGGGTGAATAGAGAAAGAGCTCGAATGAGCTTCCTTGAGGATATTAGTACGAAGAGATTCATCATCAGGCACACAGACCCGGTCATAAAAACATAGAAGTGCTTTAGAATTCAATCTAAAATACGGGTTATCTTGCAACTTGGAGATGATAGCTTGAAGTTTAGAGTCTTGTCCTTGCAATGCTTGAATTCTTGATGTAATGGTAGACTGAACTTGAAGTTCAGCTACAAAGGAACGATGCTTTTTAAGACGGAAGTGAGCGTTGATAGCATGAGGAGCTACAACACAAGGATTTGCAATAAGTCAATATATGAATCATCACAATAGACTTGAGAGTCAACAACAGAACTTATCAGGCATAGGTTTGCGGCTGAGTGCATCAGCTACAACAATTGAATTGCCCGGGTGGTAGTCAATGACAAGGTCATAGTCCTTGAAGAGTTTCATTCATCTCTGTTGTCGAAGGTTTAACTCTTTTTGAGTTAGGAGATATTTGAGACTTTTATGATCGGTGAAGAGGTAACATTTCTCCCTGTAGAGGTAATGTCTCCAAATCTTCAACACAAAGAAAACCCCGGCCAATTCTAAATCGTGAGTAAGGTAATTCATCTCATGTGGCTTGAGCTGTCTCGATGCATATGCAATAACTTTGTCTTCTTGCATCAATACATATCCTAACCCGAGATGCGATGCATCACTGTAAACCGTGTAGTCTTTTTCCGACTCAGGTTGGGTTAGAACTGGTGCATGAATCAAAACTTGTTTCAATTGGTCAAAGCTCTTTTGTTGATTTGTAGTCCAAACGAACGGAGCTTCCTTTCTCAATAACTTAATCAGAGGGGCTGCTATCATAGAAAATCCTTTAACGAATCTCTTATAGTAGCTACCAAGACCAACAAAAATTTGTACTTCGCCAGTATTCTTCGGTTATTGCCAATCAAGAATGGCTTGAATCTTTCTCGGGTCCACCTGGATGCTCGAGGTCGATACAACATGCCCAACAAAGGCAACTTTAGTAAGCTAGAACTCACATTTGGAGAACTTGGCGAATAACTGCTTCTTCCTAAGAGTTTGAAGCACAATGTGAAGATGATCGCGATGCTCTGCTGCATTCTTAGAATAGATTAGGATGTCATCAATAAACACCACCACAAATTTGTCGAGATAGGGTCTAAAAACCCAATTCATTAGGTCCATAAAAGTTGTCAGTGCATTGGTTAGCCCAAATGGCATCACCAAGAATTCATAGTGACTGTATCTTGTACGGGAGGCAGTCTTAGGCACATCACATTCTTTAACTCTCATTTGGTAATAACTAGACCTTAAATCGATCTTGGAAAACACGGTGGCATCTTTAAGTTGATCGAATATGTCATCAATTATTGGCAATGGATATTTGTTCTTGATGGTCACTTTGTTCAACTACCGGTAATCAATGCATAACCTCATGGAACCACACTTCTTCTTCACAAAGAGAACCGGAGCTCCCCAGGGCGAGGAACTCGGTTGAATGAAGCCTTTATCAAGCAAATCTTGAATCTGGTCTTCAAACATTCATCTCAACAGCTGCTATCTGATAAGGTGCAATGGACACTGGAGTAATTCTAGGTTGTATGTTGACGCCAAATTTAACCTCACAGGTTGGGGGTAAACCTGGAAGTTCATCAGGGAAGATATCAGGAAATTCACACAAAGTATCAACCTCAGATAATTGCGGCCCATCATTAGCTTCAATTATCAAAGCATACAAGGACGGATTCCTAGAATTCATCAACACAATGCTCTCCTTGCCAATGCCTCGGAGATGCAATCTTCGTTTGGTACAATCCACACATGCTTGATGCTCGCTAAGCCAATCTAGACCTAGTATCAGATCAAACTCGTGGATCGGTAAAGCTAACAAATCAGCCACAAAAGGAATCCCTTGGATCACCACAGGGAAATTCTTACATACAAAATTTATGGTAACACAATTACCAAGTGGGTTAGTTATAGAGATCTTCGATGCTATAGGTTCGCTAGTCATTTCGTGTTTCTTAACCAATTCAGTGCTTATGAAAGAGTGGGTAGAGCCAGGGTCAATCAATGCATATAAGGGATAAGAATACATTTCAATGGTACATGCAATAACATCAGGCTCATCTTCCTCCTCCCTGCTTCTCACATGATACATCTGAGCAGAAGTCTTGGATTCTTGCTTACTTGATGCCTTTCCAGAGCCACTAGGTTTCCCTGTAGATCTTGACGAACCCTGCCTTGGCCCCTTACCTCAGAAAGATTGGGCAGGGATTATAGTATTTGTCGGTGCAGCCATAGACTTGGTTGTACCCAAGGGACAATCACGGATGAAATGACCCTGCTCACCACAATAGAAGCAGGCTCCAGACTGCTTGTGACACTGACCTGCTAGGTGTCATTTCTAGCAGTAGTTGCAAACTAGGTTCTGTGTGTTTCGGTTGAAGCCTCCAGTGCTTTCAACTGAGACCATCTTGGCAAAGGACTGGGTCACCGCCTGAGGTTTCTCGATATACCCAGAACGAGAAGGTTGGGAATAGACATTCTGCTTGGGGCCTTGATTCTTACTCTTTTTAATCCACCTGGGAGATCAGGAATAATCCCTAAACCTCTTTTCGGACTTGCTAGATCCACCTGACCTCAAAGTCTTTTGTACAGCTTCAGTGGCCTTGACCTGGTTCATGAGATCTTGGAAATCAGTGATCCCCAAAGCAGTAAACATTGGGCGTAATTCATCACTAAGCCCAGCAATAAACATCATGCACTTGTCTTCTTCTTTCTTAATATACTTTGCACCATATCGGCAATACTTGCAGAAATCATGAATGTACTGCTCAACAGGTCGACCGCCTTGTTTCAAGTGGAGAAAGATACTGCATCTTTCTGCGAGATAGTACTCGCTAATTACTTCTTTTAGAATTCTTGAAGGAAGAACTCCCAAGTAACCGATTCTTCAGGGACGGTAAGAATCGTGGTCTCCCACCACCGCAATGTTTCATGGGCTAGCAATACAAGGGCGCTATAACACCCTAAAGTTGGCCTAGTAATGTTACCGCTATTTAAACAATAGGCTAATTGAATCCATAAGTTGATCAATTTAAAAGAAGAATGAACAATTGATATCTTTATAAATCAAATAAGTGAAATTGAACTAAATTGAATTGAAATGAAACTAGGAGGTATAAATGAAAGGATGGAAATGTGAACATATAAAACAATAGAGATTGCATGTAAGATTAAATTAAATGGAGGCCTTGACACATGTCCTCATTGGAGGAGAACATGTGCCGAGTTGGATGTTGACTCATGGCTAGGGAGGAAAATAACCAAAAATATGGTCATATTCCTCCCCATTATCATCCTTGTAGCCGAAACATAGAGAGACAAAGGGGAGAGAATTTTGCATGCAAACACCTTCAATTCAAGCTTCATAATTCATCCATTGATCAAATTAAGCTTGGAGAAGGTATAATGTTTGAACCTAACTTGCTATAGATTGTTTGAATGGTTGTTTGAATGATGTTCTTATTGTCTTGATGAATTGGGTGATGTCTATGTGTGTTGGGAGCATGCTAGATTCAAATTGAACTTGAAATTGTAATTCCTAGTAACCAATTTGATATAGGATATATGTGTGATTCCTGGAAATCTGGGAATTATGAACATGATAGAAAACAGTCATGTTAGGGACTGTTTTGGTTATAGAAAATGTGTAAACATGTTAAACGAACATAGAATCCTTTTTTGATCATGTTGTTAGGTAAAAAATAAGGCTGAATTGAATACATATATTTCTGGAAATGTGACTACACCTAATTGAACTAGTTAAATCAGGTAATGGACTGCCTAGATGATGAATTGAATGTGTAATTGTGATCAAATAGATCAAACTAGATTAAACATGATTGTGCCCTGTTTTGAGAACATTTCTAGGTGAATTATGATCGCCTAGACATGTATGAACATGAACATGAATAGAATTTCCATGTTAGGACCTTGCTAAAATGAGTTAAGAAGCTAGAAATACAACCTAGTGTAATCTGCCCAGAATGCTATGTTCTGGGCAGTGACTTTGAAAAATCACTAAAACTTGTGTATAATGAATTTAAGACTAAAATTTTTATAGAAAACACCTTGGTATGTCTAAATTCACTAGGAGAAAACAGATCTAAACTCTGGGTTGTATACTGAAATGTAGAGTAGAAATACTAGAGACAGTGCAAACTGCCCAATAAAGCAAAATGCCCTACCTTTAAGTTAAAAACTGTATTAACTGGAAAAGAAATAAAATTCAAGCATTATATGAACATAAATAAAATTTTGTTATCTTTCCAACAGTGTAAACCAATTGAAATTCCGACGTACAGAATGAAAGTTATGCTTGATTTAGTGACTAGAGTGCAAGCTGCCTGGCAGCAGCTGCATAGGCAAATGCACACTGTCTTGAAAACAGTTTTAGGCCTTGAAACATGTCTTGTTTTACATGAACTAGAATGTAGAAAAGCGTAATTAAGTAAAAAGGAAAATTTACAAGAGCATGCTGCCCAATCTTTGTATGTTATATGCTTGTAATCTTGTCTTGAATTGAATGACTTTGTGATCTTGTTTTGACATGCTTATGCTTGTAATGTGTTAGAACCAGGATTGAACTTGGTGGAAGAGGAAAGATTGGAACAATCTAAAGCCAAGAACAAAGGAGTGTGGATCCAAGACTAGCTAGCTTGGAGTATTGTGAGTGTAGTTACCTCTAGGGTTAGGACTAGGTCCTAACCAATGTATTTTGTTTCATTCTTGACATGATAATGAATCTAAGCATGAACTTGACCTAATAAGGGAAAGATGAATAAAGAAACACATGAAACTTGATCCTAGCCTTGAATGCATGTCTATTTCGAATGCTTATGCATGATTAAGTGATAGCATGATTGCTTGTATGTGTTATGATGCAATGAGATCAAATGCTAAATACTTGTTTGAGATATGATATTATCTTATCTTAATGAAATGGATCATGGAACTACTTGACATGTGAGCTAAGGCTCAATGGCCTAAGGGCCTAACATGAAATGAACTTGCTTGACATGAACATGATCTTGATAAACTTGAATAATTGGTAAATCCAACAACCTTGGTAGCTAGTTGGACTAGGTAAAAGGGCATGCCTTAGAGTATAGAGCTCATTGTGTATGCGTGGACTACGGTACAGGGCTAAGGCCCCTATTTGGTGACAGACGAAGGATACGTATGTGGTCTTTGGAGACAGTAGGAGGGTTGACCAGCACTACGGTGCATCTTGTGGCAACAGTTGGTTGGAGACTCGATTACCTATACAAACTAAGTACCAAGGGGGTTGTTTAAAGAATAACAAATGTGATAACAATCCAATAATACATGATACTTGTCTTGAATGCCATGAAATGTATGTTACTTGACTTGAAAGCATGATTCCTTGATTTCTTGTTTTGCAAGCATGTGTGCTTGATTCATGAAGTATGAATTCTTGTTGCTTATACTTGTTGGTCGAATGCTTGCTATCCTTAGATAGGATAATCTTGATGCTTGAAAGCCTAGCTAAGATCACTCTTGATGCTTGAAAGACTAGCTAAGATTACTCTATGCTTGAAGGACTTAGCTAGGTCTACACTTGATTAAAAGCCATGAAACTTGAAATAACAAATGGATTGACTAGTTACTACCTCACTAAGTACAATCTTGTACTTATCACTCTCGTTTTCATTCTTCCCAATCTACAGGATAAAGGATAGGAGGTTGCTTGATCTTGAAGCCTGTTACCTTGAACAAGAAGCAAGACATTCAAGTTTGCCTAAGTATGATTTCATACTTGTTTTGTATATCTCCTAGAATGGTGGCACTAGATTGTCTAGAATGTAGATTGAACATGCATTTTGAAAGCTTGTATATAATGTTTGATGGGCTTACTATGTTATGAACCAATGGCATGTATATAATGATCTTAAAATACTTGTAATGTAAAGAATTTTGTTGCGCATATGTTGATGGAATGAATGATCCATTATTTGATCTTGATTACCTTAAGTCATTTGAATGTTTTGCTCAATGTATATGGTTATGCTTGAAATGAAATTAGTATAGGATGAACCATTTCTCTTGTCTTTCATTCGAATACATTAGGGACTATATGGCTACTTGTGTGTGTTTTTATACCATGATGTATATGAATGCTAATTGTATAAGTGATTGCCGAATACATAGGGTTGGAATAAAACTTGAATAGAACTAGTTACATGTTATTGTATGTTTAATTGATCGTGTTAGTGAATTAAGGATAAGATGTACATGAATATAAGACTAAGGAACAATGAATTGAAATGGAAGCATAATACACCTAGGTCATTCGAATATGATAGGTAAACAAAGTTTGAATGTTGTAGTATGAACCATATAAGTAATAACTTGTAGTGTAAGCATGAAATGAATTAAGATTAGTGGCATATTCGAATGGTAAGCATGAATGAATAAAATTTTAAAACCATGTTTGAATGGTTTAAGTTGAGTAAGAATCGAATGTATGGTTGCTTGTATGATAAGTAATGTATGAATGGCTGCCTCAGCCTTGTTCGAATGCCTTAGGGTGATTAACTATCAATTGTGAGCTTACTTGTTAGATAAGTAAGTATGTGATAACTTGATTGATTCTTGTTTTGTATTGTTCTTGTCTATTTCCATGTCTTGTATTGCTTGCCATGTACTTGCTTGCTTGTTAAGTAACGCTCCTGAGTTGGGTTACTACTAGCCCGGGTAGGGGGTGTTACAGGCGCACTCTAGCCTGTGCTCATCCGAACATTGTAGTTGTCTGTTCAGGATCCTTAGCATTTTGTCTAGCCAATATTCTGCGGTCTTGGACCGTCGTCATCCTGTTCGGTGAAGGTGTATGCTCAGAGTGACGCCAATTTATCAATAGGGGCTCGAGTGTGCTAGAAAACGGGTGGGGTCGGTTGCACCACCTTCTCGGCCTTCATAGATGCCATGAATTGCTTGAACATGTCAGCCATGTTTTGATAGCATTCTGCCTGTGCATCAGGTATCACTGCTCAGCATGCTGAGGTGGGGAATTAAGTAGGTTCGGTGGGTCTCCCCCTGACTTCCTCGCCATGGGTCGAGGAGCCGGTGGCATGCTCGTGAATGTGAGCCTCGTTCGTCTCTGACATAACTATAACATAAAGAGATCAGATTAGTTGACAAGTCACAATGTACACAATGTAAAACTCCTAGGTGGCAAAGTAACACAATAACAATGCAATAATCTTTGATTTAGTCCTAGAATCGACTAAACTCTAGCTCTGATACCACAAATGTAACACCCTCTTCTCGATCTGGTCGAAGACCGGGTCGGAGTATGTTACCGGTAGGCTAAGCGTTGATCGATATGATAATTCCATGCAATAAACGATGAAATTAAGCTTAACATACAAGAAAAGGCATTACACCCAAGCCATCAATTTGTGTTGAGTCAATGATTAGCCAATTAGGACCAATTTACAATATTTACAAGCTTTAGGGACTTAAACATAAATTTAGTATTTTAGTGGCCCTTTTCTATAATTAACCTTACCACGATGAAATTCATCGTTCAAACAATAAGTAAATAGATTTTCATATTATTCGGAATTCATTTGTCCATTCAATTAAGCCTTGCATTAATAAGTGACTAAAATGTAAACAATGCAAAACTGTATTCTTCACATTTTAACCGATTTAACTGTCACCGTAGCAATACCCTTATAGTCGTATCAGTACACCTTAACCTAATTCCCAAATTCAGATTCAATTGTAATACACCTGTACCGATACGGTTGAGGGTCGTATCGATATTGGTTGACCATGTTGACTCCGTATCGATACACCTTGACCCCATACCGATATCATTTTTGATCCCAAATTTCCATAGCCAAAACTCGTACCAATACACCTAGGCTGTATCGATACTCCCCTTGTTGACCAACGTTGACCTGACCAAATATGCAAGGTCGTATCGATACACCATCCATCGTATCGATACGCAATGCACTAAGATAACAGATTTTTGCTGGTTTACAATCGAACTGACTTATCTATCGTGGTTCAATTGTAATAAAACTTTACCAACAAGTTTTCACCAACATAAAACACTAGCATGCCAATTTTCGTGTTGAACCGAATCCGTTTACCAAGTTTTTACCTCTTTGAGCCCAAAATGCATTTTAGGTCCTTTTTTATGCCAAGTGAAGAGTTCATTTTAGGCCCTATATGCTAACATTCCACAAGAACGTAATATACATAACAAAAAGGACCATATAAGACTGTTCTAGTTACTTTGCCACCCTACTAGGAGTTCATAGGTACGATATACATTACTTCAAGCTTGCTTGTGACCTGTACAATGCAACAGCTTCTCCGATGTTGAATCTCTTAACTTGAAAGGGATGAAATGCAATGCATTAGGCATACTTTGCCTACTGAGGTAGTCAAAATAACATAGTGTCATGGAAATGCAATACAATTCATATCTCTCCAATAGAAATGCAATAGGCCTATGATAGCAATGCAATGATCATTTTCAATAACAATAAGTCCATATTTCGTCAATAACCCTTGGATCGATTTTGGATAGTGGATACGCGAATTCCTACGCCTCGCCAAATCAATAAATGGTCTAGTCCCAACGCATCGCAAATATGACCAATATCACAACACATCCCTCTGCCTCGCCAAATCAGTATAGGTCGTAGCCCTAGGACCATAGTCCACCCGTACACTGAGCTCATGAATTCTATGGCATGTAAATTGTATCCAATGTTCTTCGAATCCAAGGTTTGGTAACAATATCGATAATTCACGTTCAATATCAATAGCCATGTTCAATGTTCTTAACAATAAACAATAAAAAATATATCGATGTCTATGTTCAATTGAAATATCATTAACAATGACAATGTCCAATGGTCTCAATGATATCAATAATGGTCGATGCTTCACTTGCAATGTTTTGATGACAATAGCGATGCTAACAACGATGATCAATGACAATGGCTACATGAGTGTTATATCAATGCTATATCGATGCTATGCCAGTATCCTATACTTTCATGGTTCAAGGACAATGGCGATGGTAATGACCAACCCTATCGGTACACAAAGAGTCGTATTAGTACCTGCTAGAAGAAGAAAGAGCCATTGTACAAAGACATATTGATACGCTTGAAGGCGTATCGAAATGGATATAGTGTAAAAACAGGGGTGTATCAATACGGATAGGTTGTATCAGTATAGTTTTTGCTCACTGGAACCTGAGGGAAAGTCTAGTGAAAAATGCATCGGTACGCCTATGTGGTGTATCGATACGGGTTAATTGAAATTTAAAGATTGGTGATTCCAATAACTGGAAAAGCAACGGTAATAAAATTAAATGCAAAGATTTGAAAATCTCAACACCCCGTATCGATACGGTGAAAGGCGTACCGATACTCTTAACCAAGAACACAAGCCCAGGTAAAGGTCGTATCGATATGGTGACAACCATATCAGTACATTTTTGCGATTAAAATTCCAGTAGTCAAAAGTCATATCAAAACGCTAAGAAGCGTATCGATACTCATGGGCGTTTTTGGTTATTTGAGTATGAAAACACTTAGGAAATTTTGGGTTTTTAAGTTTTTAACTTAGAAACAATTTTAGGTTCAAATCCTTGTCATTTTGTGAGACTTTTGAATACTTAAAAATTTATCCAATTTTACAAATTGGTCCTTAAACTCTTTGTTATATCAAAATCAAATATAGGTTTTACAATCCACTAACGGGAGTTTTTGGTACCTTATAACCCCTCCATTGTTAGGTTACTCGTGGAGTATTCAGTACACATAAACCCTTCAACACCCGAGGCAACTTTTTATAGTGCACTATCAATCCTATGGTTGACCAACTATATCCAATAACATTTTAAACTACATCAGTTGCCAATATAATTCATTATTAACCATGTACCTCATTGTTTTATAAGCAACAATCAAAACCATTTTCAATGCGTTAATCCATGCATTAACAAGTATTCTACGTACTTACATGGATCATTTTCCCAATGCATCCATCATCAATATATGATCAAAAATAGTATAAAGCATACCTTAAGACATGATTAAACAATATGTGCCGTGTAATAGAAAACAAGTACATAAAAACAATTTCACCAAAGCACGACCGAGGGAGAAATCTCATCATACTTACTTCTAAGTTTAAACCAGTATTTCAAGCTTAATTTAAACTCCCAAAATAACATTTAAACCATTTCAAAGCTGAAATCCACGTTCTCACTCACTGACTTCGTAAAACCTCGTACGTTGATGCGAACTACTCCTCCAAACTTCCGAAACAGTGCCACAAGCTTGAGGGTTAATTTCCCCTACTTTCACCACACAAAAACAGAGGATTCAATGCATCAAAATGCATTCACAAACCCGAGAACAACAATTCACAACAATACACATCAAACTCTAACCAAAACCCCTCCACAACAACCGAAAACAACATCAAACACCCTCCAAACTTAACCTAGCCAAAACCTAAAGGTTTAAACCCTCAATTATCTTCAACCAACATCCAAAAACAACTTAACATTATCCTTATACTTCCAGCACTCAATAAATACCCTTAACTCGCCAAAAACACAACACTAGCAACCTAAAAAATTAGATATTCACTTAGTTTCGGGATTCCAATGTTAAAAAATTATTAATATTATAAAACATCAAAATCATAACTATAACCAATCAAGAATTCAGCAAAACAGATCTAAAACAAAAATTACTTAATCTCGTCAATAAAACCTTGATTTACCCAATTTCCATAATTAAATCATTAAAACTCATTAGAAAACATTAAAAAATGATCAAATACTTGGGAATTTTAATAAATAACCATTCATTATAGAAGAAGAATGAACCTTACCTCTAATGAGTGAATTTCCTCTCAATTGGATGTTTTACTCTTGAAAAACAAAAGAAGACAATGCAATTTTGGAAAACAAGATTTAGGAATCCATTAGAAATGAAGAGTTTAAGAAATCATGATCATTACTTAAATCTTTGATGCAAAAGGAATTTTTTGGCTGAAGAAAAGTTGAGAGAAAAGTTTGAGAAAAGAAGTTACGTCAAAAGTGTTTTTAAGAAATAACTACCTTCTTAAATTAATTCCCCTTTAATTTCCTTAATTAAAAATAAACCCAATTGAGAGGAAAATCAGATTAAAAACATTAGTTAAAATAGCTCCTTAAAGATTCTAAGATTTGATCCCTTTTTCAAAATAGTCACTAAAAACAGTTTTCATTCTTTACATTTTGGTGACTAGCCAAAATGTCCAATTTCCAAAACCCAATTCCCTAAATTAACTTTACCAAAAATATTCATATATTAAATAATGATTTTTAAATATTTTTCCCACACTTTTCTCACACAAAAAATATTTATTCTATTTTAAAATCCTGAATCCGACTTAAATCTCTAATCCCAGTCCACCGGACCCTCTAATCAACCTAGAAACTCCTAGGCCCAAAACTGGGGCATTACAAAGTACATCAAAAAGGAGGAAGAGAAGTGCAAAATGTTTATTTCCTGACTCAATGATGAACTACGCCCTATGTTTACAGCATTGGGCATCACTGATTTCCAAGACCTTGTAAACAGAGTCAAGGCTACCGAAGCAACAGAGAAAGCCCAGAGGACTAGCGGGTTGGGCAAGACAGATAAGAGATTCCAAGATGATTCTCGACCTCCTAAGTGGAATAAAAAAGAAAAGTATCAAGGCCTTAAACAGAATGCATATCCACAGCCTTCTCATTCGAGGAATTTTGAGAGGCCTTAAACCATGACTCAATCGTTTGCTAAGGCAGCCTTAGTTGATAGCACTGGAGGCTTGAATTGAAACTCTCAGTATCCAATTTATAACTATTTCTAGAATAGACATCCAGCGGGTTAGTGCCGCAAGCAGTCGGGAGCTTGTTTCTATTGTGGCGAACAAGGCCATTTTATTCAAGATTGTCCTCTCAACGCTACTAAGTCTACGACCACACCAGCTAATATTGCATCCCCTACTTAATCATTTCAAGGTAAAGGGAGCAAGGCAAGGGTCATCTAGAGCTGCGGGAATACCTAGTGGCTCAGGAAAGATATCGAACAGGCAGGAATCTAAGGCCCCTGCTATAATACCCCAATTAATGACTTAGGAATTTTGGTGAGATTAATTATATTTAGATTCGATTGAATTGTTTTCATAGATTAATTAATTAAGTGTTTTAGGACTTAATTAAAAATTATAAGCGACTGAATAACCATGTTTAAAGGACCAATAAGAACCTAGAATAAGACTTAAAGGTTTGCATGTAATATTTTCATTTGTTAGAGGGCATGTACACATGTCATGCATTTTAGTTGGCATGTGTGAATGAATGGAGGGTTAGGACCGGCATTTTGGGAAAGAGAAGGATTACACCCAAAATTTTGTTATCATCTTCTTCCCTTGCATAGCTAAGCCCGATAGTGAGAGAGTAGAGTGAGATAAAGCATATATAGATTATGACGGTATATAGTATGGTTCGGATCAACCTCCCTAAACTCTTAAGACGGTGGCACTTAGTTAATATTTGCATTAAGCATTTATAGATTTTCTTATGGCCTGTATATAATTATAAGAAGATCTATGGAGCATTTTGTGCTGTAATGGGCCGTTATAATTATTCTTTTAGCTGCTAATTATTGAGTTATTCCTCAGCATGCTTATATGATTATTTGTTGCATGTCTTGAACGGTTTGCATGATTTAGATGATTACTTTTAGCTTGTGAATTAAGTTCGAAACTATCTTGATGGCATGCTCATTTATGGGCTAAATTATATTCATGAGCATATCATTTTACAACATAGTCAAATGAGTTAGATGATAGACAAACCACTCGTTTAGAGATAAGTTAAATAATTGGTGGAAAATAATATTAAGTCAGTGTTAATTGAAAAGAAGTATGAATGGCACCAACCCTGTAATGATTTTAATCTTGTACTTTGGATATAGCTATCATGTGGCTCTCCAATGAATGTTTCCCATAAAGCCTCGCGATTATTGTGATGATGAATGTGAAGTATGCTATTTGCTTGTTACCTTGGTTGGCTGAATTTGTTAAGATAAGCATAAGTAGTACTGTCAAATAGCAAAGAAAAGTGTGTGCTATTACATGTTGTAAATCAGTAATCACTATATAGTTGGTAACTAAATAAAAACCTTAAATTGGTTATAAATGGAAGGATCTTTGAATGTAGTAAGAATTGTTATAACCTGGTAATTTTAAAAGTCATGATAGTTTATAAATTTTTCCAATGTTTAGTGATCAAAGTGTAAGGTCTTTGATTATGCTCATATGTTTATGCATGCTTTGGAAACACTAAGAAAATTTCAACTTGACAAAGATCAAAAAGTTTTTAAATTCCCATGATTTCTGATCAACCTTGATTCAAAAGCGATTAAATGTTATCCCTTTGCTTAAATGTTTGTTTCTTAACACTTTCTAATTTGGTTTACTCCTAAGTCGGGTTAGGGGTGTTACACCTGCCCAAGTGTAACATGTGAGGAGCAAGGAGGAGAAGGATGATCCCAATATCATTGAGTTATATTCTCATTCTTTATATGCATTGATTGATCCTAACTCTAGTCATTCCTTTATAAGTATCGTATTAGTCAAGAAACATAAATTGTCCTCTGAACCCATAGTACCGAAAATCTCTGTAACCATTCCGTTGGGTGATTCTATCACTGTGAGTCTTGTTTGTAAGAATTGTCCCTTATTGATTCAAGGGATTCCATTTCTGGCAACTAATTGGCACTACCAATCCATGAGTTTGATGTTATACTAGGGTTGGATTGGCTTAGTGAACATCAAGCTTGGGTGGATTGTAGCAAGAAAAAGTTGTATCTCTGAGGCCTTGTCAAGGAAACTATCACCCATATGAATTTAAGAAGCCCTTCCCCGTATGCACTAACATTGGTAGCCAAGAATGAACCTCAACTGCAAGACATTGACATTGTGTGTGAGTTCCCTGATGTTTTCCTTACAAGTTAGAATGGACTACAGTCTTCCTAAGTTGGTTGACTTGTATATCAAGGAAGTTATTAGACTCCACGGAGTACTAAAATCTATCATCTCTGATTGAGATCCCCGATTTGCTTTCAATTCTAGAATACATTGCAAGGAGCTCTGGGCACTAGAGTTAACCTTAGCACTACTTTTCACCCTTAATTTGACGGCCAGTCAGAAAGAGCAATTCAGGTAATCATCAAAAAAATCCCTCCCATTAAATCATTAAAAATATGTATTGTTATTGAACCCTTCTGTACAGATTCTGGAAGACATGCTACGTGCATGCATTATTTATTTTGGCAAATCTTGGGAGAAATCCCCACCTCTCATTGAGTTTGCCTACAACAATAGTTATCAAGCTTCTATTAAGATGGAACCGTATGAAGCATTTTATGGCAGACGTTGTATAACTCCTTTGTGTTGGTCTAAAATCAGTGATGACAAGATGTTGGGCCTAACCTACTTCGGGAAATTGAAGAACAAATTACCATCAACCATGATCGCTTGAAAACTACCTTTGATTGACAAAAGACCTATGCCGATCTAAAACGAAGGGATATACACTACGAGGTTGGTGAGAAAGCCTTCCTCAAAGTTTCATCGTGGAAGAAGGTTCTGAGGTTTGGAAAAAAGGGAAAGCTAAGTCCCCGACTTATTGGACCCTTTGAAATCATCGAGAAAGTTGACCTTGTAGCTTATCGTTTTTCATTACCCTTAGAATTGAGTAAAATCCATGATGTATTGCATGTATCGATGCTTCTTAAATATTGTTCCGACCCTTCGCATATTATCAAGCAAGAATCTGTAGAAATTCAATCTAATTTGTCCTATGAAGAATAACCAATTCAAATTCTTGCAAAGGAAGTTAAAATGCTTCGCAACAAATCTGTTCCATTGGTTAAAGTGCTCTAGAGGAGCCATACTGTTGAGGAAGCAACCTGGGAACCAAAGAAGACAATGAGAACACAATATCCTCACCTCTTCCGTTCAGGTAAAATTCGAGGAAGAATTTTTCTTAAGGGGGAGAGTTATAGTACCCCGAAAATCGGTCTAGTCGAAATTGGGTTCCAGCGATTAGAAACCCTACACCAAAAAAGTACAAATATTGTATTGACTTTGACTGTATGGTCAATCGTATTGATATTGGACTCTGGTTGAGTTAATTTATTGATTAAGGAACTTATTGAATTTATTGGAAAACTATTTAGTGACTAAATTGTGAAAATTGAAAGTTTGGGGGGTAAAAGAATTAAGTATAGAAAATTGAGAGACTAACCTTGCGATTAGCCCCTCCCCAAGTATAGTCACCAATACATGGGATTAGGATATTGAATTCCTTCATTTGAAGGAAAGCCCATGAATTAAGGGGGAATGGAAAAGAGGGAAACTTACCCAGTTAGTTGATCAAAAAAAAAGAAGACATCATCTTTGTCTTCAACCTCTCGCTTTGAATAAGCAAGCACCTCCATTGATGTTGATTCAAAGCTTGAGTTTTCTTCAATTTCTTGATTCTATTGAATAGCTATCGATTGGGTGAGCAACAATCCTCTATTAGTTTGTCGATTCCATAGTTAAATCATGGCTAATCTCATGTTCAAGAATTTCGAATTCTATAAGATTGTCCATGGAATTTCCTAGCCTAATTCTTATTGTTTTCATAGCTAAGTTGTGCTATGGAATTGGTTATTGTCATTGAAATTTATTGTAATCCTTATTTCTCCATTTTTTTAAGCTCAAGAGCAACAAGGGGAATTGACAAATCGACTGGAACAAACCAATCAAAAGAACAAGGGAATAGCTATCCAGGAACCTTGAAGGTCTCAAAAAATCTCAATGAGTGTAGTCAGAGTCTCGGGAATAGGTTAGGTAACTTTCCTGATTTCATTGATAATGGTTATTGCCCAGTTAACATTGTGTCTAAGGATATTGCATCAAACCTCTTTGGAGGCCTTATTGCTAAGCATTAGTAAGCTATTATATCAAAACATCAATCATAGTATCATCGTTCTTGTTATTTTCACCATCGACATATTGATACATAGAAATATTGACTATTTCATATCAAAGGTATCATTGTTATAGACATTGGACATTGAAATAGGCATTGTTATAGATATTGATCACTGGTATAATTATTGTCATCGAAACATTGATATTGAAACATTGATCTTTGACATTAATATTGGAACATCGACCATTGATATTGTTATTGAAAATATTGATCATCGACATTGCTATTGAAACATTGACATCGATATTGCTATTGAACCTAGGATTTGAAAAGACATTGGATAAAATTGGCATGCCATAGAATTCACGAGCTCATTGGTACGAGTGGACTACGTTCCTTGGGTTACGACCTTTATTGTGGCAAGGCGGAGGAATGATTTTGTTATTGGTCAATTAGCGAGGTGGAGGGACTAGACCATTCATTGATTTAGCGAGGCATAGGAATTCGTGTATCCACTATCTTGATTCGATCCAAGGAATAATATTGAAGCATGATATATTTGCTATTGAACATGAATCATTGCATTGTTATAATTAAGACATGATTTTGAATACATCTCATTGTTGTCATTATTGTTATGACTACCTCACTAGGCAAAGTATGCCTAATGCATTTCATCCCATGTATTCAGGTTAAGAAAGTCATTGTTGCGAGATCAGGGATCATTGGAAGTTTTGGCAAGTCACTACAAGCTTAAAGTAATGTATATCGTCCCTATAATCTCCTAGTATGGTGGAAAAGTAGTTATACTAATCACTTTTAGCCCTTTTGTTGTGTATATGTTTCTCATGGTATGTATAAGTTTTAAAGGCCTAAAATGATATTTTTGAAATTGGCTAAAAGTGGTAAAACATGCATATTTGGCCTAAAAAGGTAAAAACCTAGTAAACGGATTCATATGGCTATGGAATTTGATGTGATAGTAGATTATGGTATTATAGACTTGCCTACAAAGTGTCATAGGATTTGGACATTGTATGATAGTTCAAAATGGATAAAAACCAAATCAAATATGTCATTACAGACCTTGTCGTACCGATATGTGCAATGGAATATCAGTATGGTTATGCATATTTAGACCAAGTCAACGCTGGTTAACAAGGCGTATTGATATGACCTTGGGTGTATCGGTACAAAAAATCAACACTAGAATTTGGGTTATAAAAAGGTTTTGGTACGGCCTCAAGGCGTATCGATACATGTTAGTTTGTACCGATACGGCTAAGGTTGTACGGGTATGAGTTTTGATCACTGGAATCTGGAAATATATGGGATGTTCATGGTGTACCGATACGACCTTTCGAGTACCGGCACCAATTCAGGTAATTCGGTCATAAGCTTTTGTAATAACTCTGAAAAGTTGCATATTGGTCACTTATTAATGATTGGCTTAATTGAAGGGATAAATGGATTTTGATTAACATGAAAATTTGCATGTACACTGATTATAGTTTGAATTTCACTATGGTAAAGTTAGTTTCAGTAAAGGACCTCTAATTTATTGAATTTATAGATTAGTCCCTAAAGCTCAAAAAAGTTTAAAATTGGTCTTAAAATCAAGTTTAATGACTCATGTCGAATCACCGTTCCACAGTGTAGATTTAGTATTTTGGTTAAGACTCCGAAGTATACATTGTATTGATTTTTAATTAGCTAGATCTTGGAACAAGGATTAAATTATTGTTCCGATCGTCATATTGAAATTCGGTAACATACTCCAAACTAGTTCTCGACCAGGCCGAGAAGGGGGTGTTATAGGTACACATCTACTCTACTATACTTCATGGTGATCATAAACATAAGCATGCAAGCTAGTACGAGCAATAAGGAGAGATAATAAACACATGGCACTACCACTAGTCGCCTAAACAAATGCTCTCATCATAACAATCATCATACACGGCTCACAAGGCCCAACCATACTCGGGATCTCACTAAATCGTCCGAGCAACCACAAAAAGGCGTAACCACAAACCTGGAGTGAGGCCTGGTGCCACACAACTTCAAGAATGTACACTCTTTAGGTGAGACTTGGTGCCATATAGCTTCAGAAATGTACACCCATGCTTGGAATCTCTCGTCGAGCATCTTAGAATGAGACTTGATGCCACACAGCTTTAGGAACGTACATTTGGCATCTTTAACCATGGTGTTGCAACACTTTCTAATTGGGTATCTGGATCCCATCAACCAAGAAGACTCAACCAATCAAATGCTTATCCGGCATACAAGGAACTTGATCCCAAGGATCCCTTATTGTTGATAATCGTCAACACATCATTTATTTTACTTTACCGAATTGTTAATACATTATGGAGAAGTATATAATTAATCTCATTTATTACCTCTATTAATCCTCGTTATCTCATTTATCAAGGCATAATTCAATTATTAATATACAAATCAATTTTCACCCTTAATTTACATTTATTGATTATTTAACGTATTGGGTACCAGTACTCAAACACGAGTATCAATACAGTACACTTGGGTATCGGTACACGTTTGTGTACCGATGCAGAAACTACTTACTAGAAATCTATATTTCCATATGTACTGGTACAGGTCAATCCATAACGATATGGTCAAAGCTCATATTGATACCCTATACATGGGTTCACATTATTTCCTTGAATTACGGTATTTACTATACCTTAATTGATCCCTAAGGCTTATAGAAGACATTAGGTTTGTGTATTAACATGTTCAATCAATTAATATTAATTATGAGCTTTATGATTAGTTATTCGAATATTACCAATTATGAGTCCACTTAGTATAATTTCCATCGAACATGCCAATTCATATTTCAAACACTCAAGCAACACAACATGTAAATCAACCAATCAAATAATCATGTGAATATTCAACCACCCTACACGGTCTCTAAGGCTCATAATAGTCTAGAATATTCTCAAACTCATCAAGCATCCCAATATATACCAAGTCTCGAATATCAGTCTCAACACATGTTTATCTATCATCAACGTGTTTTGCAACCACTAACAAGCAATGCAATTACACTTATGATGCTCATAAAGAATTTCAGAGTTCGAGGTGTACTAACCTTAAGACGATATCGCTAAAATCCTCATCAGAGCTTCCTGAATATTCCATTTGATCCCATATTCGATCCTGAATAATATGCATATACCAATTAATACCGTAAGTATCACTTAAACACATACTTTAATTAATTTGAAGGGTCAAATGCATAAAACCTACTTACCAAGCTCGAATTTGGCAAAACAGACTGCGCCAATAGATCTGAAATGTCGAGAAAGTTCAGAGTAGGGTCTCCTGGAAAAAGTCAACACCTGTCAACGGAGAAGACGGTGGTGGCTCGGCTTGTAGCTCTATGGACTGGCTCGGTCCACAGCTTGGGTCGGCTCGACAAACCGGCTCGCCCAATAGCTTACGCCAGTGTAGCTGCCCACTACAACTGAACCACGCGCAGAGGTGGCGCGTGGGGGCCCGTATGGCAGCCTCTAGTGGCTGGACATGCACGGCGAGCTCCAGATCGGCACTCTAGGCGACAGCGATCACAACTGTGGCAACAGCTCGTAGTGGTGAGCATTAGAAGGTCACTTTCTAACCATCTCAAAATTTCCCGTTCTCTTCTTCGCTGAGTGATGGCTGGAACGGCGACGACAATGTGGCGACCATTGGCAGATGTGTCTTGACGAGGCCTTCCTAACAGTGACGATGGTGAGCGTCCACGGTAGTCGAAACACCCTTGGATTTAAGAAAAACTCTTACTCTCTCTCTAAAACACTCTCCACCATTTCCCCATTTTTCCTTTCTCTCTTTTCTTAATCATATCCTTTTCCCCTTTTTAATCACACAGACATAGTTAAAATTCAAACATTCTCTTCCAAATTAATGGGCCCAACCTAAAGCCCTTAATTTATTCTTCAAAGATAAAGGCCCCATAACCCGACCCGAGACCTGCTTCACTAACCTGAGAATTAGGTCGTTACAACTCTCCCCTCCTTAAAAGAAATTACATCCTCAAAATTTGTATCCATAAAACAAGAAGATTCTAAAACCTTTCTAACTCTCCAACGTTCTCGATCATATCCCGCTACGCTACTATGATCTTACAAAACTTGTCAAATATAACCTTTTTCTACAAAAGATACAAACATAATCTCAACTGATCATTTCTTTTAGAAGGAAACCATCCTCGTTCGGTACATCACAGACGACGAGCAAAACCCAACGGTACCCCGACAAACTGTTACACAAATATGTCAATCAAGGAAATTTAACTTGTGCTATATAACCCAAAAGATTGATGCACAAAAAAATCTCCCACAAACTCCACACAATCTAAAAGAACAGGAGGTTACATAGCCATTGTAACCAAAATGAAGCGATCCCTCTCGTGGTGACTCCCCGAAGGAGACTCTAACACTGATGACATCCCTTATCAACATCATTGCTTGCCCAGTGCAAGACTTTTGAAAACGAACGGCTTCTCAACGCACCTCAAGTACTTACCTTAAACTCATCACGAGAGATCATATCGGCAACTAAAACGGCTCCCAAAACTCGATTCACGCAAGAGTCTTACGCTCCAAACTATCACGTGTCTGGAAAACACGTCATCTGTACCCTTGCTAGGATTCATCACCACATGAAATCCCACTAAGGGATAAGGCTCCATCTCAAATATCATGTAAAAAGGTAACATGTACACACCGCAATGTCCTACTATCAAACCCGTAAGCAAACCAAGCAAACTTTCTATCTGGATCTCACCTTTGTCGAAAATATTAAACGGTACCAACCATTGACTATATCATTACTCAACGAGATCCCATCGAAATTGTGCACTCACAATCTGTTATAAGGCTCACGATCATCCATTTAATTTCCACTCGGGAATGTCGAAGCATCACAACAACTTTGAAGAACTCAATGTTAGACTCCCAACTGATGGCAAGTCAACCACTTATCACGATCTCAAACACACGACTCCACATTGTTTCCCAAAAGACGCGGAGAAAGTTTGGTACAAACTGTCACCCTCAAAATTCACTATATTCTGACGACTATACCATATAGGAAGAATCTCTTGCCTTGACATGTCTTTCTCTAAAACACCCACAAAAAAATCTCAAGGTCCATCAAAAACCATCGAATCTAAATCCAATCATAACATTGTGTCCTCTTTATCAGAATTAGATTCTACTTCTCATGGCTTCAAAGCAAATCAATCCTTAACTCGAAGCTTAACTAACAAACACATGGGTATCGATAATGACTGATCAGTATCAACACTAGATGGATCGAGTATCGATATCATATGGAGCTAGCATCAGTACTCCCTTCACAACCATCACTTGTGATCCTTGATCGCCCCACATGGGCATCATGATAATCTAACCCAAACTAACTTTGTACAATCCATCACTTATCAAGTTCACTTTACTTAGGTGGTGATCGATCACACGATCAACGGTTCTCAGTTACTTCAACTCACATCGTTTTCCAATTTTCAAATTCTTTAAAGATCAAGCACCCAAAATTTTACGTTGTTGAGGTGAACACAACATTCCCTCTTCTAGCACAAAAATACAACCTTGACAAAACAACAAAACATCTTCAAAGGTCTCGAGATCTTACTCAGCTTTAATTGAGTCAACACCATTGTCACAACAAAATGATCGTATGCTCCACCAACGTTCCTCGGCTTGCCTCAAGGGAACTGTGGTGCAACTAAAAGCATTTACGAAGTCTCAAACCCTTTTTTCCTCAACTAATTGCAGAGTAATTAACCTTTCCCACACACAAGGTCATTAAGGTAATTATCTTACCAATGTTTATCTTTCCATATTCCTTATACATTCACACAAGTAATGCAAAGCATCAAACTTATTTTTAAGAGACAATATGGTGTCCCCACCTTATCACTGCTTAAACACCTCAAACATCACTGTAGACATCAACTGTTACCACAACACACTTAAAGAGAGAATCTTCATTTTGAAATTTATTTAAAAACTACAAGCCCTTAACACTTTAACCGCAATCATCTTATTCTTGAATCAATCCAAAAAAACACACGGGTACTTCGTAATTGGTTAAACGAGTCATCTACCTTAGGAGACACGTAACAGTTTTCCACTATCACATAACAAGCTATCAACGGTTTAAGCACCACCTCAAAGAACCAACTTCTTACCAGCGAATCGGCTCTCCCTTGGGCGAAAAACTTAGACAAAAGAAACCTCATCCGGGTTGCGCCTTCACAACTAAACCTCTGACTTTCTCAACTGGGTCAGTGTCCTCTAACAAGGGCGATGGGCACCGACAACCCACTCGGCCTTACCTGAACATCTACTCATGTTCTTGATAGGGAGGAAGTCCTAACGACTCCTCCAAGAAGCATAAACAAACACTATAACTATCTGAAGGCTCTCGAGCGTCGAACTACACATGTTGGCAACAGTTCAACATTCTCATTACCAAAGGTTGGGTTCCCTCGAGGTCACCTCAAGCCCACTCTTGAAATTACTAGCTCGCATCACGCTTAAATAACCAAAGTAATTTTGAAGGTGCAACACTCCCAAGAAGGTAGCTCCATCAAACCTGTAAAACGTCTAAATTCTAGCATACTCAAACGAACTAGTGGACCCCAAATCCACTATCTCTGAGAAATAACCTTGAGAAGGGCGATGATACTTCCCAAGTATCATCGAAACTCCTTATAAGCGAACAAAAGGTCCTCCAACCAACGAATTTCCATTGCTCAATTCCGAAAGTGGTTTAGCCAAACTTGCACCACAACCATTATTCACGTATAACGATGAAGATTCTTTTCCACAAACTCTCATAACATATCCAAAGGATTTGGAATGAATAAAACACGCAACGAAGACACCATTCGGGTGGCGAAAGGAGGATACATCCTGGACTCCTACTTCATTGAAAAAACTCACATCCCAACAATCCGAGGTGACCTCGCCCCCAAAATCACTCCCATGAGTAGCTCAACCACATAACTCGACTTTCTCGGCCACGATCGTAACCATCTTAACGTCGCAACAATGGACGCACCATTAGGATTCCAGTCTTAAGGAGTATGAACTTAATTTAAGGGCTTATATTCACTAGACACCTTACTAAAACACCTATACCACCCTGAGGTTTCCTAAAACCGGCTAAACCTAAGCTCTAATATCACTATTGTGTTGGAATATTTGTTTTGATATAGTAATTGAAAAATAGTTTTGGACTAAATTGAAAAGATTTCAAAAATGATTTTAAGTCCAAGCAAATGATTTTAAGTCCAAACAACTCGAAAATATGTTTGACGGATTTTATAAGGTTTTGGAATGATTTAAATGTCTTTAAAGTAGCCAAACTTGAGTTTTTCAAGTAACTGTACCGATACGATATTTCCTATATCGATACACCTTAGGGTTTCAGGTATAGTCTATTTGTAACTGCCAACACTCGTACTGATACAGGGCTTGCCCGTATCGATACAGATAGGGGTCGTTTCGATACGCCTCTTAGCGTTTCAATACGCCTACGTGGCAAAAAACCCCCAACAGCCAAACCCCCATCCAATGGTCTTTTAAATTACAGGTCGTACTGATACACTCCTAGGCGTATCGATATGCATCATCTGGAAAGAGCCCAACGGCTAGTTTATGAAGAACACATACCGATGTGGCTACTCGCGTATCGATACAGATAGCTCTAGAACTGCATTTATTGCGGGAAATAAAGGCCGCAACGGTCTCCAACAGCTAGAAACTTAAATGGGAGTATAAAAGGGACCTCAAGCATCTTTAGAAGACTAATGATCCGCAAGTCAACAACATTATGATCAAGATTTGTCTTAGTGCTTAATTTCTCATTCTTTGTATAGACTACACTTGTTGAGCTAAAATGTCAATGTATGCTCAAGTGTATTAGGATTTGGGTGAGGGCTTAAGAGTGCAAAAAATCACCTTTAGAGGGATCCCTAGTTTGCTAAGTTTTCTCTTGTTTGAGAGGGTTCCCAAAGCTTGGTTTGTAAGCTTTGGATGCTAGACTTGGGTTGTGAGTCTAGGTTGTAAAAGGTTGCCTCCTTAGCCTAGAAAAGGGGAAGAATTCTTAGTGAATTGGTTGAAATCCTTAGTGGGGAAGTTAAGGTAGTGGATGTAGAGCTTGGTTAAAAGCTCAAACCACTCTAAATTATTTGTCTTTTTTCTATCTTTTTGCTTCCACCACCATCACCCAAATTATATCTTCTCCACCACTTGGCAAGTAATTCGGTTGAAGATATTGAGCCCAACAATTGGTATCAGAGTGAGGCTCAATTCGAGAGGACTTATATCCTATTGAGGCGATCTCAGCAAGCTCAACCGATAAACAATCAACCGAAGCCATGGCGTAATCTATTGACAGACCACCATTCTTTGATGGGACCAACTACTCCTACTAGAAGAATAGGATGATGTCTTTCATGAGAGCCAAGGATTATCATCTTTGGGACATTGTTGAAGACGGTCCGTTCGTGCCACAACGAAGCAAGGCGGAATAGAGTGCGAATGATCACAAGAAGATAGAGCTAAATTGCAAGGATTTGCATATTCTCTTTTGTGCTTTTAGCCTAGACATCTACGCAAAAATGTCTTCTTGTGAGAGTGTCAAGGAAGTATGGGATAAACTTGAAGTCACATACGAGGGAACCAACGACGTAAAGGAGACCGAGATCGGCCTTCTTAACCTTAAGTATGAGAACTTCAAGATAGACCCGGATGAAGACATCAAGAGGATGTTCGACCATTTCTCCACAATCGTCAATCAACTTAAAGGTCTTGGAGAGGAGATTTCGGAAGACAAACTCATTCAGAAGTTGATCTACTCACTTCCTGAATCATAGGAGTCTAAAAAGACAACCATTGTAGAAGCAAAGAACTTGAAGGAACTCAAGCTTGACGAGCTCGTGGGATCTTTGCTCACCCATGAGATGATATCTCAACCCTTGAAGAGGGAGAAGGAAAAGAAGATCAAAGAGCAAGGCATTGATGTGAATGTCATTGCTCTTCCAACCTCCACATGCCAACATGTAGATTCAAGTGAGGAGGAAAGTGAAGATGAAGAGGTGGCCAAGCTCTTCAACAAATTCATCTGATTCATAAAGAAAGAAAAGGAAGAACTAAGACAAGAATCAAGGATGAAGAAGAAGCGGCCAAGCTCTTCAAGCTATAAGAAGAAGGATTATGTGGCGACTTGGAGTAATGACGACTCCACCGAAGATGAGCAAGCCAACCTTTGTCTTATGGCCATCGAAAAAGATTCAAGGGTAACTTCTAATTCATCTACTTCTAGTTCATATTCTTTTGATGAATTATAAGATGCCTATGATGATTTGGTTTTAGAGTTTTAAAATCACATTTTTAAAAATAAGAAAGTGATTTCAAATTTGAAAATTCAAAATGATTTGATTTCTAAAACCAAAATTGAACTTGAAGCAAAACTCAATGAGTTTGAGCAAAAGTGTATAGATTTACAAAATTTGCTTCATAAAGTTCAAGAAGAAAAAGATTTGATTTCCAAAGAGCTTGAAAAGAAAACCAATTTTGGAAAATCAAATTTATACCAAAGACAATCTAGTGCCCCAAGATTTTTGAATGGAAAATGTTTTAGAAGTATTTAGGTCCCAAAAGGACTAATTACTTCAACTAAAAAGGATGAAATTGAAAAATGGGTTCCTAAGGGGACTAAGTTATGTGCTACTAATGCTTATGGATCCAAATCAATTTGGATACCAAAAATCACTTGATTGTCTTGTTTTAGGTGTGATGGAGAATGATCAACAAAGTAAAAGATTAAGGGGGAGCTCCATACACACATGGAATGACACTTGAAGAATGAAGGCTTCACATTCTCCCTTTGGTTCAAGTGTGGTAAAATTTAGTTGAATTTTGTCTATTTTAATTTATTTTATTTTTTTAATTCAACTAGATTAACATAATTGTTGCACTAACATTTGATGATGCTTTGAGAAAGGGGGAGCCATTTTAAAACCAAAAATCTTATTTGTGTCAATTTTTTTCTTAACCTCCATTGTTATTTTGAACTTAAAGTTACTTAAATTCTTTTTGATATAACAAAAAGTGGGGAGAAATAGTTTGAAAATTTGATTTTTCAAGTGAATAAGGGGATATTTAACCACATTTAAATTTTAAAATCTCTTATTCAAATTTTAAAATACTAAAGGGGAGAATCACAAACATTTTTTCAAGTTGGTTTTATTATATCAAAAAGGGGGAGATTGTTGGAATATTTGTTTTGATATAATAATTGAAAAATAGTTTTGGACTAAATTGAAAAGATTTCAAAAATGATTTTAAGTCCAAACAACTTGAAAATATGTTTGATGGAATTTATAAGGTTTTGGAATGATTTAAATATCTTTAAAGTAGCCAAACCTGAGTTTTTTAAGTAATCGTACCGATATGGTATTTCCCGTATCCATACGCCTTAGGGTTTCAGCTATAGTCTATTTGAAACTGGCAACACTCGTATCGATACAGGGCTTACCCGTATCGATACAGAGAGGGGTCATTTCAATACGCCTCTTAGCGTTTTGATACGCCTACGTGGCAAAAAAAACCCAACGGCCAAAACACCCCCAACAATCAATTTCCCAACAGTCTTTTAAATTGCAGGCCGTACAGATACACTCCTAGGCGTATCGATGTGCATCATCGGGAAAGAGTCCAACAGCTAGTTTATGAGGAACATGTATCGATGCGGTTACCTGCGTATCGATACAGACAGCTTCAAAACTGCATTTGTTGCGGGAAATAAAGGCCCCAACGGCTTCAATTCATCCCCAACGATCTCCAACGGCTAGGAACTCAATTAGGAGTATAAAAGGGACCTCCAAGCATCTTTAGAAGACTAATGATGCACAAGTTAACAACATTATGATCAAGATTTGTCTTAATGCTTAATTTCTCATTCTTTGTGTAGACTACACTTGTGAGCTAAAATGTCAATGTATGCTCAAGTGTATTAGGATTTGGGTTAGAGCTTAAGAGTGCAAACAATCACCTTTAGAGGGATTCCTAGTTTGCTAAGTTTTCTCTTGTTTGAGAGAGTTCCTAAAGCTCAGTTTGTGAGTTTTGGATGCTAGACTTGGGTTGTAAGTCTAGGTTGTAAAAGGTTGCCTCATTAGCCTAGAAAAAGGGAAGAATTCTTAGTGAATTGGTTGAAATCCTAAGTGGGGAAGCTAAGGTAGTGGATGTAGAACTTAGTTAGAAGCTCGAACCACTCTAAATTTTTTGTCTTTCTTTTTTATCTTTTTGCTTCCACCACCATCACCCAAATTATATATTCTCCACTGACAAGCGTCGTAAATGTCAAATAATTTAAAGGCCATAATCTAAAATTAAATAAATAAGACGTGGTATAGAGAATAAGGTGTCGGTCCACAAGGACTAAGGAGTTTCTAATATTGGTATGAATCAATCTTTAACCAAGAAACATGCAAGTAAAAATGGGGTTTAGCAAAATGAGTTGAATAAATCTAAGCAAACAAAAATGATAAATAAAGGAAAGTAAATAGTTGAAAGTGATTATGATAATATATAGCCTCTATCTTTGCATCGCCTCAACTTATTTCGATCACTGAAATAGATTTTACTTCGAGTTCTTGCCAGTTACAGTCTACAAGGCCCAACCCTTGTAACTTGCTCTTCTCTATGGTGAACTAATTTTCCAAGGTCAATCCTTAGAATTTAGCACTTGTTTGGATTATCGATGGCAATCGATGCTAGTGCCAATGTTGTATTTTGTACTAGAAAGGCTCGTGCTCAGATAATTTTGTCTCAATGAGAATCGTATCCGATCTTGATTTCCCTCAGCGGATCGCCGCTAAGTTTGTTCTTAGGGAGTTGAATTTGCTACAAGCCTACTCTTGTCCCCAATGGTAGATCAAAACTTTGATTAAACCAATGCGCGCTTTTGGAATGAAGAAGTTAAGATGTTTAAGGGAAAGGTCGATTGCCAATCCAATAATGCTGAAAATCAAGAAAGAAGTTTGAAGCTATGAAGAGCTTTTGCAATTCTCACGAGATGAATTGGGTTTCGCTTAGCTATTGGCTAATGGTAAATTTAGCTAAGCATGATTATGGAAGAAATCATACTTAGCATTAAAATAAAGAAAAAAACTTAAAAGGATAATGTAAAGAGAAAGGAAATTTATAAAGCTTTAAAAGCAAAAACAGGCCAAGAATAAGAGATGATTCATAGCATACCCCCAAAGGGGTATTTATAGTATCTTAAAACCCTAAGATAACCCTAAAAGATAAAAGATAAATCTCAAAATAAAATTCAAATTTTAATCCTAAACAAAATATGATCCCAAGTTTAAATTTTAAATCCGATTGATAAGCTATCAGCTGGTAAGCTATCAACGTTGCTGACATCATCGTTTAGAATTGCTGACGTGGCATCCAGTCTTGACTCCAACTTGACTCTAGCTAAAATTTGCAGAATTCTGCCTCTTTTCAGTGTGTTTTCCAAAATTAAAGACATGTACGAAAAACACATAATAAAGCCCAGTCAGCATCATATTCGAATCAATATAGGCATAATTAAAGATGAAACAATGACCATTTTAGCTACTTATCAAACTCCCCCTCACTTATTCGATGCTTGTCCTCAAGCATTTCTCAATTAATGCATTGAGAATTTCAAGTTGCCATCTCAATTTCACAAAATTCCCAAGACTTCCAAGCAAATCAAAATCATAGCAATTGATAAAACTCAAGAGCAATCAAGCTAAAGGCACAATTAAAAGCAAGTAATAGCAAAGCATGACATTCCAATTATTCATTAATCTCAAAGAAGAAAGACTTAGTACCTCACATTGGTTCACTCATTCCGCTCAAGTGTTTCGGGTGAAAGAATCGCTCAAGCCTAACTAATCAAAACATTATCATAAGCTTGTAACTAAATTCAATCTCCACTACTAAGTATGAACATGATGCAATAATCAATAGGTCTTTAAAAGGGTTGTAATGGGGCTAAGGTTCGGGTAGGATAAAGGCCAAAGATCAGGTTTAAAAATTCAATACAAAGAGAATTATTCCAAAGAATTATTCAAAGGGAAGTAAAAATGAAGGAAAACAAGAAATCAAACAATCAAAGCTTATTCACTCTTTTTTCAAACTTTTCTTTCTTTTTTTCTTTTTTTTTGCTGCTACTCGAACCAAACTGTTTGTTTTTTTACTGTTTGAACAGTTTATTCGAATTGTTCTGCACTATTTTTTGTCACTGCACTGTTTGAACCAAATTGCACAGTTTTTGTTGTCACTGCACTATTTTTTTTTTGCACTGTTCGAACCAAACTGCACTGTTTTTGCTTTTTTTACTCGAATCTCTCATTTTTTCTACTTCAGAATAACCTTAACTTTGTCCTAAAAAAGGGTGATAAAAAGAGGAAAAACAACAAAATCGGTTCGGGTTAAAAATGTGGTAAATCAAAGAAAAGGATAAGGCTCAAAATTGGTTATCTAAGGGGTAAATAAACAAAGGGTATGCCATTTTTTGGGAAGAGAAAGGGGTTAAATCCTAATGCCTCTATCACACTAAAGCATCACATTCAATCGTGTAGTCTCGACAAGCATTATGCTACAAGTTCTAGAATGCAAAGAATTAGTTAGCACACTCAAAATTAACAAAGAGCAAGAAAGTGAATGTATGCTCGTTAGGCTCAAAACTCACATGAGAGGTTGATTGCACTAAGTCATGCTATCAATTCAACCAACAAATGCATGGAATGTCAAAAAATTTAAAGAAAAATCAATTAATCATGCCAATTGCCATCATGCTTCCTAAATTCCAACAAAAGCGAGACTAAAATTCACAAAATCAAAGGAATAAGGTAAAACATGAGATATGAAACAATTAATTTCAACACATCAATTCAAGAAAAAACTTAATTCCAACCAATTAAATAAGCAAAGTGAAATTTGATGCAATTTCCACCCCTACTTAAAAGCGTATTGTCCCAATACGAAAATTAAAGTATAAGAGAAGGAATAAAGATACTCCTCATGTTTATCGTTGAAAGTTCGGTGTGATGACTACGTGGTCATGCCTCCGTGATTGGTTTGGCTATTCGAAACAGAAGTTGTGAAAATGTGGATCAACACCGAAGTTCCCTGAAAAACCAAAAATCGGACAGTACATTAGTAAAAGTGTAACCAAATTTGGTTCATCACTTACCGGAGCAAAAGAATTTGTTTCGGCAGTGGACATTGGGTATTGTTCAGGGGCATCGCGTGGCTCTCGTGGTTTCTCGGAGTCGCTATCAACGTTCACCATGAGAGGTGTGGCCGTGAATCAATTTCTCCTTCGATTCAAGAACACCAGTTCGTGGCCGGGACCTTGGCGTCTTATACGAACCATAGCTTCGCGGTGGCCGGTCGGGAGAGGGTGCGGCGGCTGTGTGGGTTGTGATAGATATCGTGACTATCACAGATTTGGAGAAAGACGAACAACGACATTATGGGAAAAGTGAATGAAGGGGGCTGCGTGTTTTTGGGCCTTGCTTTGACTTGGGGCTACAGAGTTTGAACCAAGGGTTAGGTATAATAAAACTAAAATAAAATAAATGAAAACCTAATTATTGGTGCAAAAAGCCCTATATGCCCCTTAATTCCCCTTCTTATCTTTTGTTGCACTTTAGAGTCCATTGCCCATGTCAAAAACCTATGCATTTATTGGTTTTTTAATTTTTATTTGAATAAAAATCAAATAAAACAATTATGTAAAGAAATAAATAAATGAAAAATAAAATAAAATAAATAAAAGAAATGAAAACGTAAATGAAAAGTGGGTTGCCTCCCATTTAGCGCTTTATTTAACGTCATTAGCTCGACGACCTGATTTAGACTACAGGTACTGTGACAAAGATTTCCTCCAATTCATGCTCTTTGTCCAACTGAGAATTTCCCTACGAGAAATTTTACGACCGTGGCATTCCTTCATTTTTCTGAAAAAATATCTCATTTACTCTTCAATTTATCCAACGATAATTTTAACTCGATATCCGTTGCCTACAAAATGGAAGGGAAATTTTTTATTTTTGAGGGAGTTAAGCGTAGATCAGAATTAACAAATGAATTATTTTCCAACTCCCTAATTTTTTCGTCGTGGCCTTCCAATTCCCTGCACAAACCATCGGATAAATTAGATTCAACAAGTTCACCAACTAAAGGTTCACAAATACCAAAAAAGCTAGCGTTTGCCATAGAATCTGGATATTTCATCGCTTTATAGACGTCAAACTTAACAACCTCACCGTCAAATTCCATGGTAAGAATGCCACTCCTAACGTCAATTTTTGTATTTATTGTACTAAGGAAGGGACGGCCGAGAAGAATTTCTGAAAAAAAGTGTTGGACCGATCATTTTCCATGTCTATTACATAAAAATCTGCAAGAAAGATGAGGTCATTTACCTTTACTAGAACATTCTCGAGAAGTCCTTCCAGGTATATTACAGATCAGTCAGCTAGCTATATTGTCACCTTTGTATCCTTCAAGGGCTCAATAGACAGTGAGTTATATAAAGAAAGAGGAATGACATTAATAGATACACCAAAATCACACAATGCATGTTTTATACCAACATTACTAATTTTGCAGGGAATGGCAAACATACCTTGGTCCTTCAACTTTGGCGGTAGCCTTCGCTGAAAAACTGCTGAGACGTGTTCTCTGAGATTTACTTTTTTGATTCTGATAAGGCTTCTTTTGTTAGTACATAAATCTTTTAAAAATTTAGAATACCTTGGTACCTTTTCGGATTACCTCAAGCAGTGGAATATTAATTTCTACTTTCTGAAATACATCCAAGATCTTCTTCTTTTCACCTTGTTTATCTCACTTTACCAACCTCGATGGGAAAGGAGGTGGCGTGGCATAGGGAGATGGCGTAGGAAGAGTTTGTGACTCAGCTTTCTTTTTCTTCTGGGTTTCTACGTCAACATCGACTTTCTTTTTTTGGAACTCCAATTCATCTTTCTTCTGGGGTTTTGAGGCATCATCTTTAGGGACTGGCGTTGTGACAATAGTGCCACTTTGAAGGGTGTTTGTACTAACATTTTCTCGTGGGTTCGCCTCAATTTGCAACAGCAACTTCCCTCTGGATTCTAAACGACTCACCGCTAAAGTCAGTAGACTCATTTGTTTGTCAATTTCTTGAAAGTGTGCTTCAGTCTTTAGTTAAAATTTTTCTTGGGATAGCGCCAACCTTTCAACAATCGACTTCAATGTTGATTTTTGCGATTGATACTGCTGTGGTACAGGTGGTTGATATGCTTGATTTGGTCCCTGGTTTTGCGCATAACTGAAATTTGGATGATCCCTCCATCCTGGGTTGTATGTGTTAGCGTTGGGATTGTATGGTCCTTGGGGAGGTCCAGGAAAATTGCCTATGGCATTTAATTGCGCAGCATCCTCCTCTTGTATCACCGGGCAGCAATCCATTGGATGTTCTGGACTCGTGCATATACCGCAAAGTCTAGTCGCAAATTTTTTATTTGCAACAAGGGATTGAACAATTTTAGCCAATTTGTCAATTTTATGTTCTAATGAAATATTACTTACCTCGTGAACTTGCCGAGAGGGTTCACTAGAAGGGCAAAATTGCTGGGAATTAGCGGTCATCGAAGAGATTAAAGTTCTTTCCGTTGTTGGGGTCATGTTCACAAGTCCCTCTCCACTTGTTACGTCGATCATCTTCATTTCCATATGAGATAGGCCTTCGTAGAAATACTGAAGAAGCATTTGTTCTGATAGCCCGTGTTAGGGGCAATTTGCGCATACCTTCTTGAATCTCTCCCAGTAGTCGTATAACGACTCAGTATCCTTTTGTTAGATACTCGAGATGCTCCGCCTCATTTCGATTGCGTTAGCTGTAAGGAAAAACCTGTCAAGAAAAAGTCGTACCATGTCAGTCTAAGTTGTAACAGAATTTGAAGGTAAGTCAAATAACCAATCCTTCGCAATATCAGCTAATGAAAATGGAAAAGAAGTTTTATTTAACCTTCAGATACTCCCCGTGGTTTTGTACTCAAACAAACCATATTAAATTCTTTTAGGTGTTTATGCGGATTTTCGCTCCGTAAACCATGATAGATGGGTAGAAGATGTATCAAGCTCATCTTCAGTGCGAATGGTGTTTCTCCATTCGGGAATGTAATACACAACGGTTGTTGGTTGTGTGGTGCCGCGACAAGTTGGCGAATGGTTTGATTTTCGCCAACCATTGGAATCTATTCGTTATCGGTGTGCTCAAAGTGTGTTTCGGTTGTGGAGGATGATTCTAGTTCTTGTTGGAATCGTTGTTGTCTTTATCTTCTTTCCTGAAGTGTGCGTGCATGCAACCTTCGGGCAACTACTTCTATTTCCGGTTTAAAATTTGCAAATTTGCCCGGATTCTTCTTGGTCATAAATCGAAAACGACTATATTAGTAACTTTGTCGAACTCCCTAGCAATGGAGCCAATTTGACAAGCGTCGTAATTGTCAAATAATTTAAAATCCTTAATATCGGATTAAATAAATAAGACGTAGTATAGAGAAGAATGTGTCAGTCCACATGGACTAAGGAGTTTCTAATATTGGTCTAAATCGATCTTTAACCAAGAAACATGCAAGTAAAAAAGGGGGTTTAGCAAAATGAGTTGAATAAATCTAAGAAAACAAAAATGATAAATAAAGGAAAGTAAATAGTTGAAAGTGATTATGCTAATATATAGCCTCTAGCTTTACGTCGCCTCAACTCATTTAGATCACTGAAATAGATTTTACTTCGAGTTCTTGCCGGTTATAGTCTACAAGGTCCAACCCTTGTAACTTGCTCTTCTCTATGGTGAACTAATTTTCCAAGGTCAATCCTTAGAATTTAGCACTTGTTTGGATTAACGGCGGCAATCGATGCTAATGCCAATGTTGTATTCTATGCTAGAAAAGCCCGTGCTTGGATAATTTTGTCTCAACGAGAATTTTATCCGATCTTGATTTCCCTCAGCGGACCGTCGCTAAGTTTGTTCTTAGGGAGTTGAATTTTCTACAAGCCTACTCTTGTCCCCAATGGTAGATCAAAACGTCGATCAAACCAATGCGCGCTTTTGGAATAAAAGAGTTGAGATGTTTAAAGGGAAGGCCGATTGCCAATCCAATAATGCTGAAAATCAAGAAAAAAGTTTGAAGGTATGAAGAGCTTTTGCAATTCTCACGAAATGAATTGGGTTTCGCTTAGCTATCGGCTAATGGTAAATTTAGCTAAGCATGATTATGGAAGAAATCATACTTAGCATTAAAATAAAGAAAAAAACTTAAAAGGATAACGTAAAGAAAAAGGAAATTTATAAAGCGTTAAAAGCAAAAACAAGCCAAGAACAAGAGATGATTCATAGCATACCCCAAAGGGGTATTTATAGTATCTTAAAACCCTAAGATAACCCTAAAAGATAAAAGATAAATCTCAAAATAAAATTCAAATTTTAATCCTAAACAAAAGATAATCCCAATTTTAAATTTTAAATCTGATTGATAAGCTATCGACTGATAAGCTATCAACGTTGTTGACATCATCTTCTAGAATTGCTGATATGGCGTCCAATCTTGACTCCAGCTAAAATTTGCAGAATTCTACCTCTTTTCATATTCGAATCATTTGAGGCATAATTAAAGATGAAACAATGCCCATTTTAGCTACCTATCATCCACCACTTGGCAAGAAATTCGGTTGAAGATATTGAGCCCAACATATTGTAACACCCTCAACCCAGATGTCACAATTGGGCCTCAAACCTAAACCAAAGACCGTGAAATTTCTCAAATTCGGTTTAGCCCTAACAAGGTATTTCCAAAATATTTAGATCTAAAAGTTAAAAATAAACAATTTAACTCGTTACAAAGGAGTTTCACTTTAAATTAAAATATTTAACATTCGACTTGATAATTATGATTTCAAAAGTAAGAATTAAGACTCGACCACGTGAGGTCCTATGAATACATAGCCTACTAAACACAAGTACCGTACTCTAAGAACCTCCACATGCTAGAATCACGTACTAATAGTGCACCTCGATCCCGCGTACCAACAGTCAACCTACACAAGGAAACAACGATTCTGAGCCTTGAGCTTACAAAGCTCAACAGTACTCATCTACTCTACTATACTTCATGCTAATCATAAACACAAGCATGCAAGCTAGTACGAGCAATAAGGAGAGATAATAAACACATGGCGCTACCTCTAGTTTCCTAAACACATACTTTCATCATAGTAATCATCATACGTAGCCCACAAGGCCCAACCATACTCGGGATCTCACCAGATCATCTGAGCAACCACAAAAAGTAGTAACCACAAACCTAGAGAGAGTCCCGGTTTCACACAACTTCAGGAACGTACACTCTTTAGGTAAGACCCAATGCCACACAGCTTCGAGAACGTACACCCAAACGCGTACTGATAGGGCCAAAGCTCGTACAAATACCCTATACATGGGTTTGCACCATTTTCTTAAATTACGGTATTTACTATACCTTAATTGATCCCTAAGGCTTATAGAAGACATTAGGGTTTGTGTACTAATGGATTCAATCAATTAATATTAATTACCAAATTTATGATTAGTTATTCGAATATTACCAATTATCAGTCCACTTAGTATAATTTCCATCGAACATGCCAATTCATATTTCAAACACTTAAGCAACACAACATGTAAATCAACCAATCGGATAATCATATGAATATTCAACGATCCTACATGGTCTCTAAGGCTCATAATAGTCTTGAATATTCTCAAACTCATCAAGCATCCCAATATTTACCACGTCTCGAATATCGGTCTCAACAAATGTTTATCTATCATCAACCTATTTTAAAACCACTAACAAGCAACGCAATTACACTTATAATGCTCATGAAGAATTTCGGAGTTCAAAGTGTACTAACCTTAAGCCGATATCGCTAAAGTCCTCATCTAAGCTTCTCAAATATTTCACTTGATTTGATATCTGATCCTGAATAATCCTCATATACTAATTAATACCATAAGTATCATTTAAACACATATTTTAATGAATTTAAAGGATCAAATGAACAAAAATAGCATACCGGGTTCAAATTTGGCAAAACGTACTATGCTAATAGATACAGAACGTCGAGAAACCCCCAGGTAAGGTCTTTTAGAAAAAGTCAACGAAGGCGGTCAACAGTGCCAGCGACGGTCAATGGCGGCTGACGATGCGACTTACGGATTGGCTCGTGGCTCGGCTCGCAGCTTGATAGACCGACTCGGTCCTTTGCTTGGGTCAGCTAGCCCAATGGCTCAACTTGAGCCAGTGTAGCTGCCCACTACAATTGAACAATGCCCACGCACAGGGGCCGTGTGGGGGGCACGTACGGTGGCCTTTAGTGGCCGGACATGTACGGTGAGCTCTAGATTGGCACTTCAAGAGACGACGGTCACACTTATGGCAACGGCTCACGGATGACAAGACGTTTGACGAGACTGCGTCAGGCCTAGTGATGGTTGTTGGTGGGCTGGTAAGCGGTCACTCAGCTTGTTAGGTTGCAAGCTCAGTTGGACTTGATGGATGTCTTATCTTGGCGCAGTGGCCGAAAGTGGGATATCTCCGGGGTTGATAGGTTCGGGGCGCACGAGAACCCAGGTTCCATGGTCATTTGAAGCGTGTCGCGGAGACGATGATGTTGTCTCCGGAGGTAGGGCCTTTTGGAGGGTCCGTCCTGAGGGTAGCTAGTTTCAGAGGCTTGTGGGCTCCAGGGCTTCATAGATCTTGGACGTGAGTCTCTAAAGAGAAATATTGGAATGTAGTGTTGGGGTCTCTAGAGGTAGAGTTTTTTGGAAAAGTTTGGCGGAGGTACAACATCAATCCCCTTTAGTCGAATGAGTGCCATAAGATGGCACGAACTGAGACCTTGCTAATCAGCTAGTCTCGGAGCGGAGATATGTCGGAGCGGTGGTGTTTTGGCGTTGTGTTCTTGGTGAAAGATCTTCTTCCTAAGGCTTTGATCAAAGGAATCACGATGAGTTGTTTTTGTCAGTTAGAGCCAGAGCTTAGGCAGAGTCGTGCTGGCGAAATGAGCTTACACTTTGATCAAAGATCTTCTTCCAAAGATGAAAGTTTTTGAAAAAATTTGATGGAAGTACACAAATACATAATTCAATTTATGATTAATTGTAATATCCCTAAAACCGGGTCAACGATATTTAGTGATAATTGTACTTAAATACTCTGTTGAGACAATAAGCTTGTATGATCTTAATTGGTTGTTGTTAAAACATACTTTGAGTTAGTTTTAAATATGAAAATAATTCGGATGTTAACATTTCACAAGGTGACTTAAATTGGTCTATATTAGAATTGAATAAGATAGGTCTAGGACCTAATTGGATTAATAATGACAATGGATGGCTATTTTAGAATGACCAAATCAGAAAATTTAGTAAATCATAGGATTGCATGCTTATAAGAAAAGAAAAAGATGGAAAATCTAATTTATTTTTTTAGGGTTCAGTAACTCACCCAATCTCTCGACTCTCCCTCACCCTCATTTAGTTTCTCCCGACTCAACTCTCTCTCCGTCTCACTCTCTCCTTGCAGCATCTTAGACTCTTAGTTAAGCCGAGAGTAGAGGGAGAATGAGGGAGAGAGAGAAACACCTTAAGACCTTGAATTGAAAGCTTGATTTGGTAGCTTCACTCTTGGATTCAATTTGTAGACAAGTGAATGTAAGTGTCTTCCCATAATTTCTAGCTTGAATATTGTTCGAGATTAGAATGTTAACATTTGTGCAACCCCTTTGATATCCAATGTTCATGCATGAGTAGATTTTTATATGAATTGTAGATTGATGCTGCTTGATTGGTTAGGAAGTTGGTTGTATATGAATTATGGAATTAGTGATGTTTAAATTGAGTTAAAAAACTGACTATTGGACTGTTAAGTTTGATAATTCAACTACGTTCTGTTTCGATGCCAGCATAGAATTATAGAAAATTGTTTTGGGTGCAATCTTTGTGTATTGGACTGTTTTAAGATAGGAAATTTGGTTGACCATGATACATACACATTTATACACTCAATTGAGTATAATGAAATGTTAATTTAGCTCGCATACGAGTCTTAAATCTGCCCAGATTTTTGGATGTGTAATGTTTATATCAAGAATTGGAAATTGACTAATGAGATGTATCCTTTGAAATGTCCTTGATTATTGGTAACCCTTAAAGGTTTGACAAAGGAATGTATGAATAACCCACGCCATAAATTTTGAATGAATCTATTATAGCTATTGAGGTTGGCCATTGGTCCAATTCTATTAAAGACTTAGGAATTAAGAGTTGATTAATCAAGTGAATAAGTTGGTTAAGTGGTTTTATATCGATGTTTAATTTAACCACTGGATGATCGGTTAAGCTTGGTAGAACCTAGCTTATGGTAAAAGAAAGTTTAAATGAGTTAAGGAAACATTATGTTAATCTATAGTTGGATAAAAAGAAATTTCGAAATTTTCTAGCTCGTTTTTCGATTTTGCTTGCTGTGACATCTTAAACTCCGGTTTCCTCCTGGGTCGGGTTTAGGACGTTACAAATTGGTATCAGAGCATAGTTTAGTCGATTCTCGGACTAACCATGGACTCACTGCGTCTCCATAAGTCATTGTGCCACCTAGGAGTTTGAATTTTGTTCGGTATTGGTAACTGCAACCAATACAGTATGTTTACTCTGTTTTGATTCTCGGAATATGTAGAAATATTCTGGGCCTGATAACGCTAACCTATTGTCATTTAAGAAATTCGAGGATGAATTACTTTTAAGGGGAGGAATTGTAATACCCCTAAAACCGGGTCAACAGTATTTAGTGATAATTGTACTTAAATACTCTGTTGAGACAATAAGCTTGTATGCTCTTAATTGGTTGTTGTTAAAACATACTCTAAGTTAGTTTTAAATATGAAAATAATTCGAATGTTAACATTTTCACAAGGTGACTTAAATTGGTCTATATTAGAATTGAATAAGATAGGTCTAGGACCTAATTGGATTAATAATGACAATGGATGGCTATTTTAGAATTCGAATGCAATTTGAACACATTCACACACATCCTAAAACCATCTTATACATAATTAGTCAAACTACCGAAAATACATGACAAAATACATATGCAAATACATATGCAAAACATAGGAAACCTATTACTTGTGTTTCTAAGTTTCAGTATGATCTTCTCTATTTTTTTCATTTTTAATTGTTCATGATTCAGGATTCAAGCGATCTATTATTTGTGTTTCTAAGTTTTTTGTTGGTTGATTTCATTAATTTGTTTCACCAGTTGCATCTCGGAGGTCTTAACCTATTTTTAGAATTAAAGCAAATTCAATTTTTCATGATTATGGAGAAAAAATTCAACCGGGTCGAGAACCGAGTATGCATATCTAATCTCAGGTAAGGGACGATTATGTATATCTAATTTTGGGGCAGGTTAGAAAGGGTGGAAGTGGAACATAAAAATACCCCGGGCAAGGTCGGATCTTGTTTTCTATTCTTCAGGTCGAAGTTGTAGCGGCCAAAAATATGCTCCGCCCTATTACCGTCCCTAATCATGTCATCTAATTTAATAGTTTAGTGACAAAAAATCACCGTCAAAAGTTTAGTGGTAAAATTGAAGTTTTTTTAAAGCAAAGTCGATAAAGTGACTAAAGTTCATTGACTAACGGGGTAATTTACCAAAAAAAACCATAATCATAAAATTGTACATTATTACTTATTTTTTTATTAAATAAATAGGTATTACATTCTCATGTCGAAATTCAAACTCATACAAGATTAAATAATATGAGTATCAGACCAATTAGTAGAACTCAAGAATAAGATATACATGACGTAACTTTTAAATCTAAACAAATAAAACAGAGATTTCAGGACCCAATTTTGCGGACTTTTTATCTTTCTTATTTGCTCCAAATCTATATGGTTTATCCTTTGATTGATTCTCGAACGATATATACAAATCACATATACATATACATATAATGGTGCTATTAATTTAATTAATTACAACAAATACAAAGGAAATTACATTTTTTACAGTAATACAAGTGAGCTAAGCTGCTTAAACATTCCTCAAAACTTGTAGTGATGAACCCATATTTATGCATGTGCTTGCTTGCTCCATCTTTGCATCTTTAATCAACTCACAACCATACCGCATATTTTATAACTGCTACAACTCTTTATTTCCCTAATGCTTCAGGTTTGAATGACAGTATTCTTCAATTCCATATTTTTTATAAACCTTCACCTGATTCTCCTCCCACCATTGCTCTGCTCCTTGCTCTGTGAATCGCTTCCGACTATTTGCACCACCACGTGAATTCAAATTAATGGAATAAACTAGAAAATAAACATGCATACATGCGTGCGTGCGTGTCAAGATATCGGACCTATTTAGAGACATGTATGCATGCATTTATGTAGATCTATGCACATACTTGTGTGTGTATAGTTTTCAATTAGATGAATGGTTAAAGCATTAGAAATTAAAGAGTAAATTACCTAAACCTTACTCGCTTTAACCCCTTGTGGCCACTTGCCAAAGTTGTAAAGGTAACATACACCCCATCTTCATATTGTTCTACCCATTCATTTACTTTGGAATCTTTATTACTTCTCCCAGCAGTTTGCTCCGCTTCCATTTGCGTCACTGTCTCTCGCATTTCTCTGTCTCTGTCTCTCACTTGCATCCTCATAGATCTCGATTTATTCGAGTACGCGATAGGAGTTCCGCATAGACTGTCTCCTTGTCCCTCCGTTGTCGCTAATTTAACTTCGCTCACAGTCCTGGTCTGCAAACAAGGTAAATGTGGCTCACCCTCAACACTAAGCTTCTCAGTGCTTCTAGGTGAATGATATTGAACTTCAACATCTGCTGATTTCTCTTCTCCTGCAGCAGGGAATTTCTCCGAAATTGAGTGAAGCTGCAGCAGCAAAAAGATTCTAGTTATACTTCAAATTCTTATGTACAATTCTCGGTCCCTAAAATCAATGCATAGATATAAGATAAATGGTTGCCCACCCTCAATGCCAAATCTTTTATGAAGTCTTTTGCCGCTTTACATTTTTCAGCTTCTTCCTTTGCCAAAGACCAAGAGTGCTCGATTTGTCGTCGGCATTCCTCAATCTTTTGGATTCCAATTTGGCATTGCATTTCAAGGTTTCTTGCCTTTGGATGAAACACCACAAATTAGCAGAAAATATACACATATATAATTGAACAATATTGAAAAGGACATCACTATGTTCAACATAGCATTTATATAATTATACGTACGTACCTCATCTTTCAGCCTCTGAACCTCTGCATTTAGCATCTTCTTCGATTCGGGTAAATCATTCTCCAAAATCACCGAATTGAGAATAGTAAATTTTGATCGCAAAGAGGACTGATTTCGGGAAAGAGGAGAGGTAGCAGCAGCATTTTTACTTTGAGCCTGAGGTGCATCAAAAACAACAGGGCGGGATACTTGACCCCATCGTGGTGCTGCTGCTGGCAAACAAGAAGCAGGTTCTACATATTTGATCTGGGGGCTCTTCTTTTCGTTATCTTGGTTTGCTTCATAACTTGATGAATGCTTAAGTGAAAGTAATCGGCTCTTCGAAGCATCTTTCTCATCAAAGAAACCTCTCTGAGTTTGAGGACTCAATAGTTGCCCTACAACTCGGTTTTCCAGCTTCGAATTTTTGCTTGAACTTGTAACCTTTTGTATCTGATTGAAGCATGAATTACAAACACGGCAAGGCTTGCTTTTATTTGGTGCCAATGATGTATTTACAACCTTCTTGCTACTACATGCATGGCAAAACAGGAGACCGCAATTGTAACAGTTATGCTTCTTCCTTGCAAACCCGAACGCCATTTTGCATCCTCTACAAGTCGACTGGTCGCTAACAGTGATCGATTTATGTAAACATATAGCTGCCGTTAAGTTTGAGCCACAAGTTATGCTTTCAACTTGTCGGTCTCTCAATGACTCGACAAAACTTGGAGTATTTCGATCTTCCGTATCCCCTAATCCTAACTGTCCATTACTACCCCTACCCCATGTATACACACTTCCACCTAATGTCAAGGCAGCAACATGATGTGAACCAGAAGAGATCTCCTTCACGAATTCGTGTTTGAGCTTCCCTTCAACGACAGTTATGGATTTATCCTTGGCTTGTGGGTTCCCTAGCTGTCCGTATATCGCACTTCCCATTGTGTAAACTGTACCTTTACTAGTGAGTGCAATAGTTATCAGTCCTCCGCAACAAGCTTGTATAAAATCATGATCCATAAGCTGCACAACACATGTTGGTATAAGCTTTCGATCTCCATTGGTATGCCCGAGCCTGCCTTTATCACCATCTCCCCATGTGAATAATTTTCCACCATTAGCATTGAGCTTGTTTCCATCTGTTGAAATTTCAGCGATAGCAGCCGTGTGCCACAGTCCACAAGAAACAGATTTCACCAACAAACCCTTAAGAGACTCAACTTCTTTCGGCTTTGACAAACTTTGTGTGTTCCCGTGCCCGAGAACTCCAAAGGTTCCGTCACCATATGTAAATAATTTCCCTGCAGTGGAAACAATTGCTGTATGCCACTCTCCACAAGAAACCGCAAGCACATTTACACCATCCAGTGGACCAAAAACTTTATGTGGCAACCACTGGTTCGTATACAGTTCGCCGCCCCAAGTATAAAGTTCCTCGGATTGGGTCAAGGCACATGTTTGATACTCACTACACGCAACACCTCGCACAGCAATCCCATTGAGGGATTCAACAAGCTTTGGATGGCTGATATTGATGTTAATCTTGTTCCCGAGCCTTCCACCATTCGCGTCACCCCAGCAAAAGACTTCACCTTGTTTGGTAACTAAAGCAGCATGCCTTGCTCCAAGAGATATGCACTGCACATCCAACATTGTTACTGATTCTAGAAATTTAGGCAACAACACGTCCGCGTTTGACCCCCTTTCAACACCAAAACTATCCGAGTGAACACCGCAAACGTTCCCTCCAACTACCTCTTCACCCCATATCATTACATCCTTTAGAATCTCATTATTTTGTATTTGTGTAGAGCAATGAGTAGGTGCTGCAAACCTGTGAGATGTATTCTTTTGAAATTTGGGAGCTGCATAATACATTCCCCACTGCTTGACACCATCCAGTTGAATATATGGAGAAGCTGGTGTTAAAGTACTATCCATAACATTTTGCATGTGTGACAAATTTGATTCCCAGGAACAAAAGCTATCTGAAGAATATGACAAGCCATCGGAAAAACACCTCTCGGAGAGCGACAGCGAAGGGCTTCCACATAAGCTTCGCACCTTGAAAATTTTAGCAAACATTATAAGTTAAATGAAAAGAGCATCTCTTGTGGCAAAGTAATGAAGTTAAGGCCCATATGTATGTATATATGAAACCTGAGAAAATTGATTCTTTTCCTCCATAAGTCCTAGATTGTGCTTTCTTCGAATAAAACCGGCAGGGCTGCTTAGACAACTTTGTGCCCCTCTATTATTAATCCTCAAAGCGGAGACGGATTTGCATCTATGAGATCTCGATACCGCTGCTCTCAGGCCTAGGAACCAAGCAGCAGCCTCTGCTTTGTCCTTGCATATCTATACAGCAAGAGATGGAAATCAAACAAAATGGCCAAGAAAGAGTATGAAGTGTAAAGAGTATGAATGAAAACGAAAAAAAAAACGTACCAAATCCAAAGAGCGTTCACCATTACCATAATAAATAAGTGAAATTGATTGTTGCTCCCTATGGGGTTGGTACTGCCTTTGAAAGTTGACCTGCATCAACTTGAACTCGTGTTAATGAAAATTTCAAAACATCACATATATATATATATATACATACTAGTTTATATGTTATATTAAAAGGTAGCATATTTCTGGATTAATCGGGTCAATGAATCCGATACTAGTGGTTATAAAAAAGAATTAGCAAGACACATACCGTCTTCTGGCCAGCTACAATCTTGATAACAGAGCTCAACCTCAGTTGTCTTTCCTCTTGTCCTGAATACCAAATCAAATATTTCTCATCCTGAAATACAAAATCGAAATTGGCTATTTATCATCATATTCAAATGATATTGTAGTTTCGGAAGAGTGAAGTGTCCAATAACATCTTCAATACTCAAAGACAATCACCAAAACTACTACTCTCTCTTCCACTCCAACTATTTTCCTCCATTTTTGGGTTAAATTATTGGTTTAGTCCTTTACTATACTCAAATTTAAGATGGAGTCCATATACTTTTAACATTTTTTAAACAGAGACAGAAAGGGAAAGAAATCTATGGTTGCAGAGGAATGAAAGAATATAAGACTGGATTTTTTTAAAATAAAAAGGAAAATGGGAATGCAAAGCAAATTTAGAGGTGAGAAAAGAAAAAGAAAAAGAAAAAAGAGCCCACCGTAGAAAGTCTGAAAGGACAAAATTTAGGCTTCCCTCTTCTTCCACACTTCAAAAGATGTGCTCCCTTCTTCATTGCCAATACTGCCTGAAATATTACATGCACCAGACCAAATTAAACCCAAAAAACCATTCTTTCTTTATCTTTATTTATTTATTCTTGAAGATTGAAAGAGGTGAAAATAGAGAAAAAGAGGACCTGTTCAACATGTCTGTCAAAAGGAAGCAGTGATGCCAAGGCATCTCCTTCACCCACCATTTTCTTCTTTATATTATTTTCTTGGCAGAGAATTTGATTTCCCAGTAAGTTAACCTTGACCAACACCACTTTCACATTCAGCTTCACTTTGGGTGCTACGATCTATCTATATAACACAAAAAAAAAACATAAATTTATTTCTACAGGGACAAAGACAGAGACACGCATTTGTAATGAATTGTATTTTCTCATGTTTTGTTGTCTGTTTCATTTTATTGCTTAATTAATATATATTTATAATTTATCTATATGGGGATGGGTTAAAAAAACATAAGTCAATCAACATGTTGTGTTGTTCTATAAACCATTGCTTAGCAATTAGCATTGGTTTTTGGTATAAGGAGACAGACACATTTTAGGCAACAAAACACAAACAATCGAAGAACCCCACACGTCCTTTTGCACGTGCTCCCGACTTTTTTCTTCTTCCTTTCCATCTCTGTAATCCCCTGTTTTTAACCCCACAATGCTCAATGCTCTTTTCGATCTTTTCTGACCAACCATCCTCTCTTTTCCATCATTTCCTTCTTTTTACCCTTTCTCGATCCGATAGTTATTGTAAGAAAAATAAATAAGAATTCTTCAGGTAGCAAGTAGAAACTGTGTTTTCCAGTTGTGTATAAGCATGATCATGAACTTTATAGGTGAAAGACAGTGGGAATATAATCGAAGTCACTTCTTTCTCAGAAAACTTATATGTATATATATATCTGTGTGTGTGTATAACCCAGCTTCATAATTTGAAGGAAAAGAAAATAAACCAGTCATTAGACATAGTAAAGAAGAACAGATTAAAGTAGCTAAAAGAAAATTAAGAAATCAGGTGTTTTTTTATTTATTTATTTTCTCTATTCTTTGGTGTCAAAGATACAAACCATTGATGCTGGAGATTCTTGAAGCCTATATTCCTTCCATGTTGTTGATCATCTGAACTGCAGAGGACGATATATATGTATAGTCTATAGAGAGAGGCTTCAACTCCCACCCAGTGGTCTATTACCTTAGATAACAATGTTACGAAGCCTTGACAAAAAATGAAATAATAGCCCAGCGCCTTGAGTGCTTGGTTTTCATCTTGTTGGTGCGGGCCCAACTCCCATCCAGCTCAATTTTATCCTTTTATTTGTTTCATTTGTTGGTGGTGACTGTTGATGGTGTCACCGTCTTATGGGTGGGAAATAAGCTTATTGAATTAAATGAAATTAATTTAATTTTTTTCTAATAATGCGGTGGGGAATGGATTATCACCCCTACCATAAACTACGAATTCTTCTGGATTTAATCAAAATACAAAATAATTTTGTAGGATTGTTGGTTTTATTGGTGACAATGCACGCAAAAACAATAATACCAAATAAAACATAGACTATGGAGGGCGTTTGCCGTTTAATGCGCAGGGCAGACAGCTAAAACTTGATGGGCAAATCGCCATAAATAAATAAAACTCAATCGCATTTATATATATATATATATATATATGAGTAGAAATCGTTTGTCCCTTTTCGAGGCCTATATATACCGTAAAAATTTAAATTTAGGATTAATAGAATTGAGGTATGGTGTATTGCTATGGTTTAAGATTTGTAATTTAAAATTTAAAATTAGAATTTTAAATTTAATTTTTTAGTGTTGAAATACAGAAATAAATACTAATATATATATATATATAATCCTTGTAATCTTAAAACAAAAACTTGGTTGCAATTTGCAGTGAGAAAGTGAAGCCAAGAGCAATTAATATTGTCCTATAAGTATTTATATTCTGAATTTATGACCAACCAAATTGTAATTTCTGTGTATGTCTTCCAATGTGATTCAGATAGTTGACGCATCACAACTCTGAGCTGATATCGCTGTAAATGATGAAAAAATATATAAAGAAAAATTAAGGGTGATCAAACTTTTAGGGCGCATTCATTTTGGTCACTAAACTTTTAAAATTTTCATTAAATTTCATTTAAACCATCCCACACACTCTTCTTTTTCTTCTTCTTCCCCAAATCTCTGCAACTTTTACATGCTCATTTGCTTTGCTCTTAGAAACAGATAATGGTAGCTTTGGATGCTTACCTTCAGTTTCAAAAAAGTATAGATGGTGCTGGTTTTAGAACTCCCCAAACGAAGAGAGTAGTCCCCACTAGCAGGTCGCCTCCATTAGATGCTTCAACTGATCCCACTCCAAGAAAGAGACTCTCGCAAGGAATAATAATAGTAATAGTACCAGATCGACTTTCAGTGAGTTGGATTGCACAAAACCCCCTGTTTTGAAGAATGGAATTGCTAAGCCCAGGAATCTATGTTTTTAAGGCCTATGATAATATCAAAAAACAGTGACCTTGGAATCCTGGAGTCGAGAGAAGTTGCAGACTGTGGGGATTCAAGGTTGGAAACAAAACTTGTACTCTTTGCTAATGCCCATGATGAAAAAGTTGAGAAATATGGAGGTTTGAAATATGGTTCTCGGGTGGTTCCTTTTCATGATGAGAACTTAGATGTTGATGACAAAAATACAGCTGTAGAAGTTGATGGAAACCCCAAAGAGGTTGAGGATTTTATTTGATACGTGAACAACTTGCTCAGATTGAAGACCAGCAATCCAATCTATTAAACCTCCTCCAGGTAGCTTGCTGACGCTGAACATCCTCTTCCTCTATATTTACGTTGTTTTGTTTTTCAGTTTTGCACTTACCATGGAATGCTTTTGGTGATTTCTTATCTGGAATTTATTGGTTTTTTACTGTATTTTGTTTGGTTTGTACAGTGAATTTCTTGGTTTTTTACTGTATTTTCATTCACTACTGCAGCTTAAAAGTTTGAACTTGCTTCTTATGTTTCATATTTTTTGTTAACGTTTGTTCTTGTATTGGTTTCTAGAACCATTGTCTTGCTATAGGATGTAGAGACAACTTTGTCCATGTTTGTGATATGTTGAAGTCTAGTTTTTGGTTCTTCAAGTTCAATCTCCAGGCTAGTTGTATCTAAGCTCTCGAAATTTTTAGATACCCGATTCACCATTTTATGTTGTTACAGCAAGTTCTTGAGTTTTTATTGATGAATTTTTTTTAGAAAAAATAGATAAAGATGAAGGAAATAAAATAGAAAAAAGTTGCAGAGATTTAAAGAAGAAGAAAAGGAAGGATGCGTGGGATGGGTGGATTAGCAGTGAGATCTAAATATATTATTTTATTAAAAAAATGAAAACTAACCGGCTACGTTAGTATTTTTTAACGAAAAATAATAAGAGATCAAAATAAAAGCGTTTTAAAAATTGAGTAATTTCAATAAAAACTTTAAAAGTATGGTGACCAAAATGAATGTGTCTTATAAGTTCGGTGACTATTGGTATACTTTACCCAAAAATTAAAGATAAAAATGACAGAAAGAAAATAAGTTAATTTTTGTTAAAATCAATTATAATAATTAGATTTAAATTAAAATAAATTTAAATCTAAGGCTTACATATATATGACTCGTGGGTCAAGTGCCCACCATTAGAAAATAAGATAAATTATTTCGTTAATCACTAAATTTTTAGGTTATTTTTATTTTGGTCATTGAAATTAAAAAAAATTATTATAGTCATTAAAGTTTTAATTTAAATTTATTATGGTCAGTATTGTAGTGCTATTAACCCCGCTAAAAAATATTGATGTGACTTGTTAAGCCTTCTTCTTAAAAAGAATTCTAATTTTTTTAAGTTACAACTATTGCCAAAGCCATAATTCTGATTAACGGAACAATTACCAATCAATCTCAACAATGGGAAAGATTAGTTTTGTCAAAAGTTTAAAATAATTTAGTTTAAAGTTGATCTAATGGTTAATATTAATGAATCAAAACAAAAATCTCAATTGAAATTAAAATTTAACTTTTACTATAATAAGTTTTTCTACCCTCTAAAACACAATTACATCAGTATAATATAATTATAATCTCTCAAACATATTTATGCAGATTGATTCTTCAATGTCAATGTCTTTGACTATTTATCATGTTTGCTTGCACAATAATTATCGCTAATTAATACATTATTACAATAGTGTAAATTGAGTATAAATTATTACACTGACCGGTAAACTACCAAGTTTAAATTTATAGATCCGCCCATGTATATAATAATTTCTTTAGCATAAATTACCTATAATATTTATACACTATTAAAATCCAAATATGAGACTATAAATTTTAACTTCAATTTTGTCGTTGAATAAATGTTTTTATTAACATAAACAAACAGTTTTTGCAAAAGGTAGACGTATATTAAGCAAGACTCTGATGTACAATTACTAACCGTCGTGGTCGGCCCCATGGAAAAGTCGAAAAGAGAGCCAAATTTGGTAACATTAACGATTAACAAATACAGATATAGCATAACTTAACTATGTCTACATTTTTCATGTAATAAATACTCAATAATACGCAATTAAATGCTCTCAAATTCAAAGGGACTTTCTCGCCATTAATCTGCCGTGTGAGGTGTATGCTTTTTTTATAATCTACCTACAACAAGCTTTATTTCTCTCTTTTAGTTATTAGGTTTGTTTTATAATTAATGTTCAATATTTGTTATTATTTCTTTTTTTATCAAGTAGAGATATATTACTTTTTAAGATAAATGTCGAGATTTTAATTTATATAAAATAGGACAATATAAAGGTCGTCTTCAAATTCAAATCCCTCCTTTAAATATAATATATTTATTTGATTTGTTTTTCTTTTATTAATATTTGAATCAAACTTATAAGCATTTCAACATTTTTTGCTGTCTCTTACCTAACAAATCAAAACATTTCGGATAAAAAGCTCCTTTTTTACCCAATTCAAAGTTCAAATCTTAGGGGTTTTTTGTCAACCTTTCACTTCAGGATCATCTTTTTTTTTTCTGAAAATGATTTATTCTTTTGACAACATACAAATTTTTGTGTATCAATTCAAGACAATAGATTATTTGTCCTAATTAATTACTGGTTGTAATTTCTTATTTGAAGCAGACACCGATAAAACCTCATTAGGGCTTGAAAAATGCGTCTAAAAATATTTGAAAAGCTTTGTTTAAAAATGTTTTGGAAATTTTGTAAAAGGTGTGGTTTGTTTATTTAAGTGTTTAGGGTTGTTATTATAAAACGTTGGCCTCCTGTAAAAAGTGTTTTCTTGGAAAATGTATATCTATTATACATGAGGAGGACGATTTTACAATTTGACATTTAAATTAGATGTCGGAAAAGTCAAGAAAACACTTGAATCCAACTTTTTAATTTGAATTGAAAAATCAATTCAAATATAAAAATTAATTATGTTAAGTTTTTACTTTCAAAAACATTTTTGTAAACGACCCCTAAATCATGAAATAATATAAATGGAATAATTTATAATCACAAATGTGAAACTATTTAAAACATCGGATACGAAGTAAACCCCACAACTATGAACTGAGTAGTAGAGCAGGTAGTAAAAGTGGTTTTAATATAAAAAAATAATGGTAATTATCTTAAAAATTTTGAGTTTAAATTATTATGTCTACAAGTATGTTCATTATTAGAAAGTTTAATATAGATAAACAAATACTCATTTTTAATTAATTTAAAATTATTAAAAATACAATAAATGCTAAATCAAGTACAATAAATTGATTTCTCCATAATGTATCACCCAAAAAATAATAAAAATTTGGGTTTTTTCTCATTCAATGCGTTTGGACTGCAAAAGCGCTTGTCTCATCATTGTCGCTTTGTGTTTCTACGAAATATATATATATATATATATATATATATATATATATATATATATATATGTGATAGATTAACAAAGTGTTTGCTATATTTGTATGATATATTGTACTCTTAATTAGAGGATATAAGTTTAAATTTAAGAGATAATATTATTGGAAGAGCAGCTTTGTACTCTGAACATATATCGTAAGACGGATATATATATATTATCAAAATAATGATAAAAATAATTTATGATGCCAATTCGTATTTATCAAAATAATAAACTTAAAATGCCAATTCCAATAACATTTAATTTTCACCTCAATACACAATTTAATTAAAAATGATTATATTTAGTATAAAATTTAAAAATAATATCAATTAATACATTTTTAATTCAAAAAATATTTTGATTTGAATTTTAAAATTTTAGATTACAAACAACTCAATTTGAGGTATAATGTAACAACTCAATTCTCGAGTTAGTGAACGGGTCTCAGGCTTGAATTATGGGCATTTATCTTGGAAGACTAAGTTAAGGGCTTCTAGGTTGTGCCCATTATTTTGGAGAAAAGGGTTTGAATTTTAACTAAATGTTGTTGGTAGAAAAGAGGAAGAAGATATTATGAGGAGAGAGAATAAGAAAAAAAGAAAAAAAGTGGATAGTGAGAGAGAGAAGAAGATAAGAGAGAAAAGTTAAGAGATGGGTTCTTAAACTCCAAACTACGGAGGTTCGAGCATTCGTTCGCAACACCTCTAATATTGTTGGAAAGATCTTGTCGAGACGAGTTCGTCAGTGGTCACCAAGTTGTTGTCGCCGTTCATCGGGCTAAAAGAGTTGAAGTTTCGAGCACCACCGTGTTTACCGGCGTCAAGACAGCGGGACTAGAGCTCGTCGTCTTCCAACCACCAGAGACGCCGTCACATGCCTCCACGCGTGGGTGTTGTCCAGTTGCTATGGGTAACTATATTAGCTCGAGCTGAGCAGTTGGACCAGCCGGCCGAGCCTGCCTGTTGAGCCGCCAGCTACGCCATCAGTCGTAGTTGACTGCCATCGTCGTTGTTGACCGTTGACTTTTTGGGGGACCCTACTCAGGAGTTTCTCCACGTTCTAATTCTGATGGCGCAGTTCGTTTCGCGATATTCGAACCTGATAACTTGTTTTTACACGTTTGACATCGTGAATTGAATAAAGACTGCATGAAATTAATGTATTTTCGTATTCGTATATTTATGAGGATTGTTCGGGCTCAAATATCAGATCAAGAGAAGCGTTGAGGAGCTCGAGTAAGGATCTATCGTTAATTGCTTAAGGTTAGTACGCCTCGAACTCCTATTGCTTAATGAGCATCATAAATGTGGTTGCTTTGCGTGTTAGTATCTGCAAAATAGGTAGATGATGAATAGGTATGTTTGAAGACCGTTAGTGTGAGATTGGATATTTATGAGTTGCATGATGATGTTGCGAATATGATGAGACTCATGGAGGTTTTAGTGACCATTTAGGGTCGTTTGAGATGTATGTATGATTGTTTGATGATTGATTGATTGATTGGTTGATAATGGTGATGTTTTGTATGCTTGCTCGAATAGATTGACGTGATTGATGATAATTATACTTAAGGGATAAATACTCGATTTAATGATTATGAATATGGTGGTTAATATTAATTGATGGTAAGAACATGTGTGTAGGGTACCGGTACGAGATTCGGCTGTACTGATATGCATTGGGGGATGTATCGGTACGGGTCGACCTGTACCAATACTTGTAAAAATCTAGGATTTCTAGTAAGCATTTTTAGTATCGGTACGCGAGTAGGTACCGATAACAGATGGTATTGTATCGATACTCGTGTTCGAGTATCGGTACCTGATTCGCTAAATAACCAATAAATGCAAATTAAGGATGGAAACTGATGTGAATATTAATAATTGAATTATACCTTGATAAACGAGATAACATGGATTAATGGAGAAAATAAATGAATTATCTATATACTTCTCGATAATATATTAACATCTTGGTAATGTAAAATAAATGATGTGACGACGTTTAGCGACGATAGAGAGATCCTTGGGATCACGTTGATTGTATGTCGGGTAGGCATTTGATTGGTTGAGTCTTTTGATAGATGGGATCCAGATACCTAGTGAAAAAATGTTACAACACCATGGTTAGAGATATCGAATGGAGGTTACTAATGCTCTATGACCCGAGCCTCATTCAAAAATACTTGATGGAGGATTCCAAGTATGGGTGTATGTTTCGATGCTAGGTGACTTGGGCTCACCCAGAGTGTTGATGCTCAAAGGAGGATTCTGAGCAATGGTGTATGTTCCGATGCTATGTGACTCAGCCTCACCTGGAGTGTATATTCTGATGCTACGCGACCCGACCTCATTCCAGAGTTGTTGTTGTTGTTGATATGTGCTTTCGCCTAGATGATCTGTTGAGATCTCGAGCTTGGTTGGGCCTCGTGTGCCATGTATGATGTTTTGCTATGTTGAGAGCATGTATTCAGACGACTAGTGGTAGCGCTACGTGTTTATTTATCTGTTTTGATTGCTTGTACTAGCTTGCATGCTTATGTTTATGATTAGCATGAAGTATAGTAGAGTAGATGTGTACCACTAAGCTTTGTAAGCTCAACGCTCAGAATCATTGTTTTCGTGCGTAGGTTAATTGGCTGATCGTGGGATTGTGAATCACTATTGATACGAGATTCTAGCATGTGGTGATCTCTAAAGTACGATACTTGTGTTTAATGAGTTTAATTATTTATCTTAGAGTCGATACGTGATGGAGTATGTAATCCTTATTTTTGAAATTGTATTAAACAAATTGAATGTTCGAATGTTTTGAATTTAAATTGGAGCTCATTTGTAGAATTTTAATTATTTATCTATATTTTCCATTGTTGGTTTTAAATGTTTTTGAGAAATACCTTTTGGGCTAAATTGAAGCGAGAAATTTTATGGTTTTGGGTTGGGCTTGAGGCCCAAGTATGACATCCAGGTTGAAGGTCTTACATTTAGTGGTATCAAACTTAGGTTTAGCCCGTTCTAGGAAACCCTGGGGTGGTATAGTTGTTTTAGTAAGGTGTCTAGTGAATACAAGCCCTTAAATTAAGTTTGTACTACTTAAAACTGGAATCATGATGGTACGTTCAACGTTGCGACTCTAAGATGGTTGCGATCGTGGCCAAGAAGGCCAAGCTAAGTGTTGAGCCGTTCATGGGAGCAATTCTGAGGTGAAGTTGTGTCGAATTGTTAAGATGCGAGTTAGTTGAATAATGCCGGAGTCGAGGATACGTCCTCCTTCCGTCACCTGAATGGTGTCTTCGTTGCGTGTTGAAGACGTCCTGAAGCCTTCAAATACGTTTTCGAAACCGATCAAATACGTTTTTGAGTCGCAACGTTGAATGTACCTTCATGATTCCAGTTTTAAGTAGTACAAACTTAATTTAAGGGCTTGTATTCACTAGACACCTTACTAAAACAACTATACCACCCCAGGGTTTCCTAGAACGGGCTAAACCTAAGTTTGATACCACTAAATGTAACACCTTCGACCTAGATGTCATACTTGGGCCTCAAGCCCAACCCAAAACCATAAAATTTCTTGCTTCAATTTAGCCCAAAAGGTATTTCTCAAAAACATTTAAAACCAACAATGGAAAATATAGATAAATAATTAAAATTCTACAAATGAGCTCCAATTTAAATTCAAAACATTTGAACATTCAATTTGTTTAATACAATTTCAAAAATAAGGATTACATACTCCATCATGTATCGACTCTAAGATAAATAATTAAAACTCACTAAACACAAGTATCGTACTTTAGAGATCACCACATGCTAGAATCTCGTATCGATAATGATTCACAATCCCACGACCAGCCGATTAACCTACGCACGAAAACAATGATTCCGAGCGTTGAGCTTACAAAGCTTAGCAGTACACATCTACTCTACTACACTTCATTCTAATCATAAACATAAGCATGCAAGCTAGTACGAGCAATCTGTAGCGATATCATTTTACACTAAAAAACGTATTTTTATTTTGTTTTGTTTTAAAAAAATATCTTCCATGGGATTTTGTAAAAAACCGTATTTTATTTAAGAAAATGGAGTCGCCATCGGCCACTAAGGTAGGCCGGACACCATAAAACCAGAGATTTGAAAACTGTTGGGTTCGGGAGTCGGTTACGGATGGGGAAGGATTAGCACCCCCACACCGCCCAAAATTGGTACTTTAATAATTACCGCTTTATTAATATTAAACTTTCCGGATTAAAGTGATGATTAATTTAAAATTTAGTTATAAGTGCGGGTAAATTTTAAAAGCCCCGTTATCCGAGGGTAAACGCCCAAACCACCATCATTACGCCTGATACTGGTCTCGTTTACGCTCGGATAAAAGGGCACCACATTGACAATTTATATACTCGATATGCAATCTTAGTGAGCAAAATATAAAATATGGCAACTAATTTAAATACAATAAAAATACAAATAAATATTAACATAATAAAATTCTAATCTAACATAAATAAAATACTAATCTAAAACATACATACATAAATATTAATCTAACTCATAAATAAAAACAAATCTAACATAAATAAAATGCTAACATTCATAAATATTAATCTAACACATAAATAAAAAGCTAATTTAACATAAATAAAATATTAATATAAAACATAAATTTAAAACATAATAAATACTAATCTAAAATATAAATAAACATACAAACTAAAAAACACAATTTTAAATTAACTACTACTTCATTAAATCATAAAAATTACAACAAAAATAAAAATGAAAGAAAATATACCTAACTAGGAGCTCGAATGACGAACCCCGATTGAACCCCACCGAGATCTACCACGACCTCTCCAAAAATATTAACTAGATCGGATCTAAAATAGGACCCCGATCGAACGGGTAGGACCAAGAGAACTACCCTTGGCCCCGGGCTAGCCGAGAGCACTACTCTCTTATTCGGCCTGCCCTTTACCGATTCTTTTTCTCTCCAATTCCTCCCCATTTCATGCCTTTATATAGGCAAGTGGGGGCATAGTGATGACGTGGAGCTATGTGCTCCAAGCAATATTTCCTTTTTTTACTTTTTTAATTTAATTTAATTTTTTTTACTTTTACTTTTTTATTTTTTATATTATATTTTTATTATTATTATTTTGATTTTTTATTGATTTTATATTAATAATATTACTATTAAAATAATACTAATAACACTAAAACCCGATAAAAAATGAGTGATTACAGTTGCCCCTCTTTGCTTGTTCTAGTGAAACGAGAACAAAGCAAATATCAAAAGCACTCATTTTTGACCTACTTCCTTGTCTTTGGCTTCGGAATCACGTGTTCTTCTGGAACTCTCCGCTCTTCCTTAGCTGAATCTTCAGGCTTGTAAGCTCTTCCTATATAGGACTTCATCACCTTCCGATCTTGGAGCTACAGGCTCTTCCTATATAGAACCTTTCACTCTGAAGCCTCGAGTTACGAGTCCCTCCTATATACAACTTTTCACTCTAAGACGGTAAAGCTCGGAGTCCTTCCTATATAGAACTCTTCACCTTCAACGCGATGGGTTTTTCCTATATAAAACCTTCTACTTCACGGATGGATTCTTCCGTCTGGGAGTTCTTCCTATATAGAACTGTTAGTCTTCAAACCCTGGAGCTGCAAGTCCTTCCTATATAGAACTTTTAGCTTCTGAAATCTCAAAGTTACGGGTTCTTCCTATATAGAACCTTTCACTACGAGGGCTTGAAAATACAAGCCCTTCCTATATAGAACCTTTATCTTCGAATTTTTCTTTTCTCTTTTTCCCCTCTTTTTCTGCTCCCTTTTCTCTTTTTCTCTTCTTTTTTTTCTATCTTTTTTTCTTTCTCTCTTTTTTCTTTTTTTTTTCTTTTTTTTACAAGGCTGTTGATATCTTTGGACTCACGCTACTAAGGTTGTCGTATCATGTCCGAAGGACTTATTAATGGCCCGAAGGACTTATCACCATGCTCGAAAGACTTACTAGTGGCCCGAAAGTCTTATCATCATGCCCGAAGGACTTACTGATGGCCCAAGGACTTAACATCTGGCTTCACGCTACTCTGGCTACCGTCATTTGGCCTCACCCTACTATGGCTGTCGCATCATGCCCGAAGGACTTATCACCATGCTCGAAGGACTTAATGGTGGCCCGAAGGACTTACCGATGACCTGAAGGATTTAACATCTGATTTCACGCTACTATGGCTACCGTCGTCTGGCCTTGCGCTACTATGGTTGCCGCATTATGCCCGGAGGACTTACTGATGGCCCGAAGGACTTATCACCATGCTCGAAAGACTTAATGGTGGCCCGAAAGACTTAACACCGTGCCCGAAGGACTTACTGATGACCCAAAACATTTAACATCTGGCTTTACGCTACTATGGCTACCGTCGTCTGGCCTCACGCTACTATGGCTGCCGAAATCATGCCCGAAGGACTTACTGATGGACCAAAGGATTTATCACCATGCTCGAAAGACTTAATGGCATCTCGAAGGACTTAACACCGTGCCCGAAGGACTTACCGATGACCCAAAGGATTTAACATCTGGCTTCACGCTACTATGGCTACCGTCGTCTGGCTTCACGCTACTATGGCTGCCGCATCATGCCTGAAGGACTTACTGATGGCCCGAAGGACTTATCACCATGCTCAAAAGACTTAATGGTGGCCCGAAGGACTTAACACCGTGCCCAAAGGACTTACGAATGACCCAAAGGTTTTAACATCTGGCCTCACGCTACTATGGCTACCGTCGTCTGGCCTCATGCTACTATGGCTGCCGCATCATGCCCGAATGACTTACTGGTGGCCCGAAGAACTTATCACAATGCTCGAAAGACTTAATGGTGGCCCGAAGGACTTAACACTGTACCGAAGGACTTACCGATGACCCGAAGGTTTTAACATCTGGCCTCACACTACTATGGCTGCCGATCTTTTCTTTCTTTAGTAATTTTTTTGGCAATTCTTCAAATGCCTGTCTAAAAACAAGCAAAAATTGACATGCCTCTATCTATATGATGTATGCAATGTCGTGTTTTCTTTTTCTTCTTTTTTTTCTCTTTTTTTTTCTTTTTTCTCTATTTTTTCTTATCTCTTTTACCTCTTTCTTCTCTTTTTATCATTATTTTTCTCTCACTCTCTTTTCTTTCTTTTTCTTATGTCTTCTCTTTTTTCTGTTCTAAAGTCTTATGCTCTAGAAGGTTATTTCTCAAATTTCCTTTCTTCTCTTCTGTTGCAGTATGCCCTTTGATCAGTTGTTTATCCGATTCATGTCTTTTAACCCTTTCGCAATATAATTCTCTCTTTTTCTTTTTTTTTCTTTTTCTTCTCTTTTTTCTTTTAGCCCTTTTTTGTTCTAAAGTCTTACACCCTGAAAGGTCGTTCCTCAAATTTCTTCATATATTTACTTCTTCACTGTATACTCTTAAATCCTCATTTGATCAATCACTTCGAATCTAGATTAACATGTTTTCAAACATTTTGTGCGGAAGGCTTTCTTGTCTTCAGGGTTATCACTCGTCTTCATAAATGATCTTCTGGTTCTTATATTATTCTTATAAGAACCCTTGTCATCTTCTTCGCTTGGCGTTGCCCCATTCAACCACGGGCTCCACTGCTTTGAATTTTCTGACCCGTCATACAGAGCCTTGATCTATTTCTAGTCACCAGGGTGAGCCAAAATGCTTCCATCCCCTGAGCTCATCCTTGATCTTCTCGTAGCATTTCGACGGGAACTAACTCTCGGTCCCTATGCTTTAAATCTCATCACCATTCAGTTTTAAAGTAATGCAAAAGGCAATTTACTTGTGTATATTTCAAAAAAATAATGATTGTTTGAAAAGATAACAGTCATTTTGAAAATCACAACTTGGAGGGGATACCAAACATTTTGAAAACATTGTTTGGAACAAATGGTAAACATCATTTTTTAAGGACCAAACATTTTTTAAAAAATTAATGTTTGGAGAATGGTAAACAAAATTCGAAGTATATTGCTAAACATTTTAAAAACTAATGCTTGGGGGAAATGGTAACATCAAAACTTTGGGAGAAAATGTCAAACCTTTTAAAACATGTTTGCCCCCAAAATATCAAACACCATAGCACATCTGCTTCAAATTGCCAGAGATCAACTCTAATGAAGCGTATATTTAGAAGATTTTGACCATTGTGGAGATATATGCAAATGTATAGTTTCTTCTGGTCTAATAGGCTTTTGAGAGGAACAACCCTACCTAGTTTCTACCTCGTTTAAGGTGGCTCTCTTAATCTCACTATCTCACCATGCCCTATCCTTCCCTCATTTGGGTGTCGATCAAGCACTTCGAAGTTTGACGTTTCTTGAAGCAAAGTTAACCCTTATAGGCGGAATGAAATCTGAAGACATTCTCATTCAACTTGGATATCTATGGATGATCAGAATGGTCTTTAGGGGCTTGTAATGTAGGCCTTTGGTTTATGGTTAAGTGAAACAATATTTCTGTACTTGTGTAACTTGGATATGCCCATTATTCCTTCCCTTTTTTGGATCACTCTAGACTGGCCGTTTTCGGGTTTTCACCCTAGAGTTCATTTCCTTTCTTTTTTACTATAGGCTGTCTTACATTCAGGCTATGTACTGATGTTCGTTTTCTGTTCAAGAATGTTTGATCCTCCAAAACTCCTCGAAACTGAGATTTCTTGAATGAAAGACTACGAATACATTTTTGGGAATTCTTGTGATTGGCACGCCCAGATGAAATGTTATTCTTTCTTCTTTTCTTTTCTCTTCTTTTTTTTTTCTTTTCTTCTTTTTCACTTTTTCTCTTAGATCGCTCTAGACTGCCCATTTTTGGGTTTCACCCTAAATGTCACTTCCTTCTTCTGTACCTTCAGATCAGTGTATTTTGGTTGGATATTGATGCCAGCATGCTCAGGCAAACTACTCTTTTTCTTCATTTTCAGGATCACTCTAGACTGCCCATTTTTGGGTTTTCACCCTAAAGGTCATTTCCTTTTTCGAAATTGGCAATCTTTGGGCCTATTTGTCTTGACTTGGCTTCAATTCGAGCTTCTATACTAATTTTCAAAACTAATATTTACTTGAAATGTGGATTCCTTGTGTCTCTTGCTCATAGTTGAAGTCTCGTTCTTGTATTGTTTGATCTGTATGTGAAGCATATACAGTATTCTTTCTTCTTTTTCTTTTTTCCCTTTTTCTTTTCTTTTTTTTCTTCTTTTTATTTTATTTTATTTTTTCTTTTCTTTTCTTCTCTTCCTTTTGTTTTGTTTTGTTTTTTTGTTTTTTGTTTTATACTGCCCATTTTGGGTTTTTAGCCTTAAATCTCTTTCTTCTTATTTGAGTCTATAAATGTATCCCCAAATCAACACGTATCTATATTGGGTATTGATGCTATCTTCCGCTCGAAGTTAATTGCCTCTCTACAACTCTTCTGACATTTACTCGATTTGGATTGCTTCGGCATTCTGATTGTCATTTCTCTTCTTTTCTTTGGTTTTTCGTTTGGACATATCCTTGTTTTCAACCACTTTCTTCTGATGATTTTCTGATCTTCGTATCCAATCTGTCTGGTCTCATCTCTGTCTTCTGGTAAAGTAAAAGAATACTATTCGTCATCACATTCACAGATGTCCTGAGAAAACCTTCAAGGGGTAGAGGTTTAGGGTCAACTCTAGTTTCAAGGATCTTAAACGACAAGTGCCTAAGAAGATAAATTCCTAAAATGGGAATTGCCCATTGTCTAAACACTCGCTTTGTTCCTCTGTTGGCCTAAGTAAACTAGCAGATACTCACCTTTACAGTATCCCCACAACATTCAATCTCTTCTAAATATATGCAACTTAGAGTTGATCTTTGGATCTGAAGCAAATGTACTGTTGCATTCAAAATTCGAGGACTTGGTATAGAAATGATATATACATATATCCATTCAAAAATGCATGTATATGCATATGGGAGAACAAAAACTACCCCATAAAAATAAAATGTTTAAAGAATCAAGAATGTAAAAATGCTTTCTAAATGGAAATATGATATTTAATTATAAAAAATATCTGTTTGAGAGTTTTTTTTCCAAAGCATTGAGAATTTCTTTGTGAACTAATGGGAAAACCATAGGGACCTCCAGACTACCTCCGAGCACTAACTCATTCCCGTCCTTTGTAGTGTAGGCTTGCCTCTTCTCTTGTTTTTCCACCGCTGGATCAACTCTCTCGTCATGACTCCCTCGTCAACCAGCTTCTTGATTTTTTTCTATTAACGACCCTAAATTTCTTAGCGTCATGCCCCGGCGCCTCAATGTAGAACTCACATATACTGTATGGATCAAAACTGTGAGCAGATGAGCTGGGCGTAATCTTTATCGGCCTTGAGGTAAGGTACTAAGCCTTGACCAGATGATGCCATATGTTCGAGATGGAATACTTCGAATATCTCTAAATATGTACTTGTTCGAGGAATTTTTCTCGGTGATTCGGAGGAATATGCATGTCTTCTTATCTTACGATCACAAGAACCTTCGGAAGTGGTACCCATTTATCTCTTTCTTTCTTTCTCCTCCTAGGCATATCTGGTTTTTTATACTTAGGTCCCGAAGTGCATGTTCGATTCTCTCTCCGACTGTCATGAAGTCCTCAAAGCTGGCATTCATTTTCCCGAGCACCTTATCAAAGAAGAAATAAGAAAGGTGGCATGGAAGTCATTTTCCTCTTCATCTATGAGAGGCTGTACCTGGGTCGCTAAACACAAACACCTCAAAGCATATTCCTTGAAGCTTTCATCAGGTTTCATCTTCGTACCCTGGAGATACTGACGACTTGGTGCTAGGTCCAAAGCATATCATATCACGGTAGGTCCTGCTATACTATCGGGGAAGTAGTGGATCGGCAATTTTTCAATGCAGCCCTCCATCTTTTTGCAGAATATGGTCACGTGAATCTTGGGGCATCTTGTTCCATTATCATGCGCAAATCTGGGAAACTTTGGAAACCGGAGGAACGACCAAATCATGGTTCAAACAGAGCTTTATTGTATCAAAGGTATCAAACTTCTTTTTTGCTCTCTCTTTTTCTCTCGAGCCCATCTTTTAACTGCTCGAATCTTGATTTTTGAGTGTGTTCAATTCTTTTATTCACGATAAAACTCTAATTGTTCTTTGGATTACCCTAAAAAAATTTATGCAAGGTAATGATAATGTTATGTAAAATATGCCATGACTGTACAATGTAATGCAATGCAATCCTAAAATATAAACATGAATGCAGTAAGGTATTGATTCCAAAAGTGATCCCCATAGAACGTCATTTATTGAGGCCAAAAGGTTTCATTATATCAGATATTAGATATTTACAGTTACTGATAAGCTTCAGTGCCTACTTTCTTAACTTCATCCAGTAGTCCGGTCAGCTTGCCTCCGTAGTCCAACACTTGGTCTATGTTCTGACTAAGCCTGCCACCTTGTTGAGCCGCCTTACCTGCTCGGGCAATATTGATCTTTAGGTCTTCATCTTTCTCATTCTTAGTCTTTCGTAGCTTGGAAGTTGTCCCCACAACATTTTCAGCAGCAACCTGTTTGTTAACTTCTACACGAACCTAGTATTCACGCAAAGAAGTCTCGAGCTATTCCACTTACTCCTTACTTTCCACCTGAAGAGTGTTGGATTGTCATTGCTCTGTCGTAAACTTGTTTCCAAAACTCTTGTTAATGGCTAAGTTATTCTGTAGCTCATCTCTGGAGACCGTCGTACCTATTCCCAATTTCCTCAAACTTACCTGATAATAGCTTGACTTGATTCTCGCTTGACTAGTTTCTCTTCTTCCAATATTCCGAGTCGTCCTTCAACTGAACAACACCGTTTATCTATTCTTTAAAGGTGACCCAATCTGATATTCTTAAACACTCAGTAAAGCTTCTGGTGATCATTCTGCAAATTCAATTTTATCCAAGTTATCTCTCTCTTATCTGAGTTGGCTGAACTCGAAAGAATATCCCTCTTCCGGGATGCCCCTATCTCTGATCTTCAAATTTAACTCGTATGAGTAACCCACTTCGGTATTACTCGAACTTTGTCTTGGATATCGATTCTTCCTCGACTTTGCCCCTCGAGTGATTATTAGCTCACTATAGAATTGGGGAACTCCGTATTCGAAACCCAAAATTCTCATCGCGATAAGATCTTGAACTTGTTCCTCAGGGCCCCGTAGTCCTCAATACTGTGACCCAAACTTCCTAAACGGTAACTGCCTCTAGCACATGTGTCGTAATCTCTAAGATAAGACGGTCTCTTCGCTAGAGACTTCATTGAGGTAATAAGGCTCTTCTCGATGAACATTAGGAGTAGTTCGGTGTACCTCACAGGAATCGAGATGTACTTCTTTTCATTACTTGCTTCTCGGGTTTCTTCTAGACCAAGCTCTACTTTTTGAAATCCCGACTCAGACATACCTTCCGCATGTTTATTGATGTGGATCACAAAAGGGTTCAATTTGTCGTATTTGGCTGGCTTTGAGGTAGAATTCTGACTATCCCGCTCTTTATCCTGATCCTTAATCGATTCTTCTTTTGGTTTGATGGATCGCTTACCTTTCGTCAAAGTATTCATCTGATTCATCACTTTTTCCCTCTGCTTCTTTCAACTCTTGCACTTTACTTTGCTCATTACCAGTATCATGTCTTCTTACAGTGTCTGACCTGAAGTCTTCAAATGGTTTCTCTTTTATTGTCTCCGATCTTGTTATGGGACAAAACCCTGGATTTGTGCCCTCTAATATCTGACTAGACGAACCTTTGCCAATTATAAACGATTTCTGAGATTTGAGAAACCACTTCGGGAATCAATACCCTATAAATTCGAGAATGCATGCAAATGCAGTGTTGATCCTCAAATAGTCTTTAAAAACTTTCAATAGAGAAACTGTCTGTTTGCAAGAAATTAATAATGAATTACAGGTAATAGTTGGATATATTCTAGAGACCTTGACTTCGGAAAGCAAAACCTGTGCTCCACGTCTCGACGTCGTCTTTAGGATGATAGATGACTTTTTCTTCTCCTCTTATTCTATTCCATGGACTCGTGACGTCATGATCTTTATTTTTGTGGCTTCTGAAAAGGACATCAACAAGTACATGCATAATGTAGACAATATCTTTTCTTATGTAGATCTGGGTGCAAACGAATAATACGTCTAAACAGGGATGGATTCTATCGATCCTAGGGGAGTACTTTAAAACTTTTGGGGGTTTAAATTAAAATTCTCAACAATCATTTGGTTTAAAAATGTCCCCCTTTTTATTATCAAAAAGTTTGAACTTACTTAAAAAATAAAACTTTTAGGTTTCTTTTTGTTATTATTATCATTTTGAAAGTTTTAGGAGGGAAAAAGATTCAAAGCAAAATAATAATATTTTCAATTTTTTTTAAAGGAGTTAAAATAAAATATTTGAGATTTTTACAAAAGGGTTAAATGTGAAGATTTAAAATTGGGGTTCTATGGCCCTGACTGAATCTTCTGCGTCGCACGTGCCTTACTATCGTACCGTCTTCTTTCTGGATTGGTCTTTTCTCGGCCTAACTTGATACTGTAATATTATCATTTCCGGCAAAGCAGACTTTTTCTATTTTCAAAGCCTTTTAATGAACTGTTCTTGAATCAACACCATGTCATGATATGCAACATGAATGCAAATAAAGGCGTTGATTCCGCTGGTAATCACTCTTTTGAATGACTTTCATGGGAACTAAAGGGTCCAAATTACAAAAAGGGCCCACATTACAAAAGGAGTCCCTATTACAAAAAGTCTTAATTACAAAACAAAGTTCTACACATAAGCCCTAGCTCTACCTCCTAACTCCTCGATAGCTCTGAGTAACTTGATAAAACTTGGTGCTTCTTCCATGTCCGGGGTTACGGAAGGTCAGAGAGTGGCGGCTTCGGTAGCTAAGTCATTCACACGTCTTGCAACTCGTTGTATGTTCACCATCAGGGTCTCGTGTGTACACTTTGGCACTACACGCTTGCTCGGCAAATTGTTACCTCAGATCTATTGATTAATCTCTGACCAATGTCACACGACTGGATCGATGTCGTCCTTCTTAAGACACATTTTTTCCATGATGAAAGATTTTCTAATTGGGCAAACCACTTGAATCAACGCCTCTATGTAATGTGGATGCAATGATAATGCAACAAAAGTATGTGTAAAATAAAAATAAAAATAAAGCACAAAAAGAAATGAGTTAGTACCGGATAAAATAATAAATACATAAATAAAAGGATAAATTAAATAAGGTAAACAAACAAAACAACCATATTTATCCCGTCTAAAACACCTAAGGTTATCAGCATGGCTCTAAAGGGGTGGGTTTCTATATGTTCTCTACATACAGTGTTGGTGCTAAGAGGTACCCGAATTGTCCTTGTTATCCTCTACTAAGAGTAGCAAGGCCCCCAATCATCACCCATTATAAGCTCCTTTCAACCGGATTCAATTCAGGGGGACCCATTCGCTTATGCCTGCACGAAGGAACGATATCCTTACGAAAGCATAAGGTACTCGAGCCCCGAAGGTACTTGCTAGGCCTACACGGAGGAACGATATCCTCACGAAAGCATTAGCGTTTTCCTCCCACTTAAAAAAAGACGGGTTTATATGCCAAATTTTAAATGCGTTAAAATAAACGCGCAATTATAAGCAAATATTAATTTAATAGTCACTTTAATTCAGAACTTCTAATATTACTAAAGCGGTAATTATTTGAAAAAGCTTGACTCTCTTTTTTGTTTTTGAAAAAAACAGAAGTTGGTCCCCAGCGGAGTCGCCATCTGTAGCGATATCCTTTTACGCTAAAAAATGAGTTTTATCTACTGTTTTGTTTTAAAAAATGTCTTATGTGGGATTTTGTAAAAACCGTATTTTATTTAAGAAAATGGAGTCGCCACCGGCCACTAAGGTAGGTCGGACACCATAAAACTAGAGATTTAAAAACTGTTGGGTGTGGGAGTCGGTTACGGATGGGGAAGGATTAGCACCCTCATACCGCCCAAAATTGGTACTTTAATAATTACCGCTTTATTAATATTAAACTTTTCGGATTAAAGTGACGATTAATTTAAAATTTAGTTATAAGTGCGGGTAAATTTTAAAAGCCCCGTTATCCGAGGGTAAACGCCCAAACCACCATCATTATGTCTGATACTGGCCCCGTTTACGCTCGGATAAAAGGGCACCGCATTGACAATTTATATATCTCGATATGCAATCTTAGTGAGTAAAATATAAAATATGGCAAATAATTTAAATACAATAAAAATACAAATAAATATTAACATAAATAAAATACTAATCTAAAACATAAATAAAATACTAATCTAAAACATACATACATAAATATTAATCTAACTCATAAATAAAAACAAATCTAACATAAATAAAGTGCTAACATTCATAAATAAAAACAAATTTAACATAAATAAAATATTAATATAAAACATAAATTTAAAACATAATAAATACTAATCTAAAACATAAATAAACATACAAACTAAAAAACACAATTTTAAATTAACTACTACTTCATTAAATCATAAAAATTACAACACAAATAAAAAGGAAAGAAAATATACCTAACTAGGAGCTCGAATGACGAATCCCGACTGAACCCCACCGAGATCTACCGCGACCTCTCCAAAAATATTAACTAGATCGGATCTAAAATAGGACCCCGATCGAACCGGGTAGGACCAAGGGAACTACCCTTGGCCCCGGACTAGCCGAGAGCACTGCTCTCTTGTTCGGCCTGCCCTTTACCGATTCCCTTTCTCTCCAATTCCTCCCCATTTCATGCCTTTATATAGGCAAGTGGGGGCATAGTGATGATGTGGAGCTATATGCTCCAAGCAATATTTCTTTTTTTACTTTTTTAATTTAATTTTTTTACTTTTTATATTATATTTTTATTATTATTTTTTTGATTTTTCATTAATTTTATATTAATAATATTACTATTAAAATAATACTAATAACACTAATGAGTGATTACAGAATCAAAACAGATAAATAAACACGTAGCGCTACCACTAGTTGTCTAAATACATGCTCTCAACATAGCAAAACTTCATGCATGGCACACAAGGCCCAACAAAGCTCGAGATCTCAACAGATCGTCTAGGCGAAAGCACATATTAACAACAACAACAACTCTGAAATGAGGTCGGGTCACGTAGCATCAGAATATACACTCCAGGTGAGGCTGAGTCACATGGCATCAGAACATACACCCTTGCTCAGAATCCTACTTTGAGCATCAACACTCTGGGTGAAGGACCTTCAAATAGCCTTCAAATACATTTTCAAAATCGATCAAATATGTAAATAATGTTTATGAAGCAAATATGGATATCTCGCTTTCGAAATCGATTAATGGATGCACATTGGTTGAAGGACCTTTTGGTCGCTTAAAAAAGTTTCGATGATACTTAGGAAATATCATTGCCCTTCTCAAGGGTATTTCTCGGAGATAGTGGTTTCACTTGTTCGTTAGAGTGTGATCGGAGTTAGACGTTTTACAGTTTGATAGAGCTACCTTCTCGAGAGTTGTTACACCTTGGAAATTGCTTAGGTTAATCAAGCGTGATGCTAGCTAGTAATGTCGAGAGTGGGCTCGAGGCTCTGAGACCTCAAGGGAACCTAACCTTTAGTAATGAGAATAATGAACTGTTGCCCTCCTACCGTGATTTTCGTTGTGGTTGTTTAGAGAATGGCACGATGGGGTTTTGGAATATATTTGACTGTTTGGCGAGTGTAAATATGTGTAGTTCGATTCTTGAGAGCTTTCAGACAGTCACAGTGTTTGTTTATGCTTCTTAGAGGAGTTAGGACTTTCTCCCTGTCAAGGATGTAAGTGGATGTTAAGGTAAGGCTGAGTGGGACGTCGATGCCCATCGCACTTGTTAGAATATGCCGACTAGTTGAGAAAGTCAGAGGTTTAGTTGCGAAGGCGTAACTCGAGCGAGGTTTCTTTTGTCTAAGTGTTTCACCCAAAGGAGAGTCGGGCTTGTTCTCTAGTAAGAAGTTGGTTCTTTGAAGGGCTGCTTAAACTGTTGACAGCTTGTTAAGTGACAGTAGAAGACCGTTACGTGTCTCCTAAAGTGGATGACTCGTTTAATAAATTGTGAAGAACCAGCGTGTTTTTTCGGGATTGGTTTGAGAATGAGATTGTTATGGTTAAAGTGTTGGAGGCTAGTAGTTTCGAAATGAATTTTGGAATGAGGATTTCTCTCTTTAGGGCGTGACGTGGTAATGTTTGATGCCTGCATTGACATGGGAGGCATTTCAGCTATAATAAAATGGGGGCCACCGTGTTGTTTCTAGAATATAAGTTTGATGCTTTGCATGACACATATGAATGTATAAGGAACAAGGAAAGATGAGTTGGCAAGATAATAACCTTGTGTGTGGGGAAGGTTAGTTACTGTGTAATCAGTTAAAGAAGCAAGATTTGAGACTTCGTAAATATTTTTATTTTGTATCACAACTTCCTTGGGAGGAACCGTGAGACATTGGTAGATATCCAAGCTACATGAGACTGTTTTGTTGTCACGGTGATGCTGACTCAATTCAAGTCGAGTAAGATTTCGAGATCTTTGAGGATATTTTGTTGTTTTTTCAAGGCTGTATTTTGTGCTAGAAGAGGAAAGGGTGTGCTTGCCCCAATAGTGTGAAATTTGGATACTTGATCTTTAAGGAATTTGAGATTTTGACAACAACGTGAGTCGAAGTAATTAAGAGCTGTTGACCGTATGTGATTGATCACCACCTAAGTAAAGTGAACTTGATGAGTGATAGATTGTAAGGAGTTAGTTCGAGTTAGAGTATAATGCTGCCTATGTGGGGCGATCACGTATCACAGGTGATGGTCATGTAAAGGAGTATCGATACTAGCTCTATGTGGTACCGATATTTGATTCATCAGGTGTCGGTTCTAATTGGTCAGTACCGGTACCCGTGTGTTTCATTAGTTAAGCTTCGAGTTAAGGATTGATTTGCTTTGGAAGCCGTAAAATTAGCATATGATTGTAATTAAGAGGATACAATGTTATGGTTGAAGTTAGGTTCGATGGTTTCTGATGAACTTTGAGATCTTTTTTGTCACTAGACTTTCACTCTTTATTATTATTATTATTATTATTATTTTATACTATTATATTATTATTATTTAGTATTATATTACTATTATCCAAGACTCAAAAAAATAAAAAATAGTCCATTTTAGTTTAAATAAGAGTATATTTTAATTAAATAAGGAGTCCATATACAACAATGACACATTTGACCAAAATAATAAAAACCCTAACTGATCTCTTTTTCTCCTATGCGTAGCCCATCCACAGTCGTTGGATCTAAGCCAGATCCAACGGCTCATATCGAATCTAAAGGAGAACCAGTCAGCGCCCCAGCGCGTGTGTGTTGGGTCATGCCGGTAAACCCCATGGCACAGGGAAAAAATTATCGGCAATTACCACCAGAGATCCATGTACAAGGAACGAATCGGGGTGAATAAGGGTGAAGAATTACCTGTTTAAAATCTAGAATTCTAAGTTTGGAGGAGATAGATATTCAATCACGATTCCATGATGTCGATTCTTAAGTCGCAACAAAAATGCTCCAACCTCTACGTAGTTCACCCAGTTGAAACGAGTATATAAAAACTCTCTAAACCATTTAGAATGGAACGAGCATATAAAAACTCTCTAAACTATTTAGAGGGTTTTTCTCAAAAAGCATTATTGACTGCTAGATTTCTCATGCCTTTATATAGCCTTTGTAATCCTAATTCAACTCAGATTAGGATTTCAATATATATATTAAATATATATAATCCCAATTTAACTTTAATTATGATTTTAATATTATATATATATATAAAATCCCAATTCAACTTAATTAGGATTTCAATATATATATTAAATATATAATCCCAATTCAACTTAATTAGGATTTCAATATATATATATATTAAATATATATAATACCAATTCAACTTTAATTAGGATTTAAATATATATATTAAATATATATAATCCCAATTCAAATTTAATTAGGATTTCAATATATATATCAAATATATATAATACCAATTCAACTTAACTAGGATTTCAATATATATATATATATTGATTTAAATCGAATTATATTATTTATATATTAAAAGAGACATAATTACAATAATTATTTTTTCTTTTAATATTTACCCAATAGTTAAATTATATATATCAAATATATATTAATTTAACTAAATCCGTGTACAACAAATTTGTACATATATAATTCGTTTATTATATGCTCATTTCAATTGTGGGTGTGACCTTGTAGGTTCATGTAACGTTAGTAGTAAATATTAGAACATTTCTAATATTACAAACAATAATTGACATCTAGCAATATGTCATTGTCACCTAAGTTACAAGAAATCATGATTTGACATAACTTTTTCGTGATTAACTCTATTTATGTATTGCATCCTTTTGTCCTTTATATCTAGTTGGGCACAAGTCAAGGAACAGTCACACTTGTATAGTCCATCTAATGTTTCTTGATATCTTGAGTAGACTATTATAAACGAATAACTATGATATCTCATATCAACTTATTCGAGCATGGCCATGCATTTCTAGTCTCACTCAATCAAGTGGCCTACAATATTACTCCTATTATGTAGGAGGGACAAATCCTATCTTGATCAACCATATTCCACTACATAGATTGTGACATATCCAATATCAATCTTTATAGTGTAGTCAGTTACAACACACGTTTGACCATATCAAAATATGTCATTCACGATGTTAAAATAATGATGATCTCAAGTCTGAGGATCATACATGTAGTTATCACTATGAACAATGTTGTGACTGTCACATAATAATCCAAGAAACATGCTTATAGTGGGCCAGGCCAGTATGTCATTCTTTAACACATACTTATGTATTGATTTTGACATCTCTATGTCAATGACAACACTTTGTCATCAATCAACTACATATTAGTCTTAATGCATTATTGTTGTCCATGCTCACAATAATACTCGACTAAGGACATTTTAGAACAACTATATTATTCTAAGGACTTTATTATAATTCAGTTTATTTATGCACACAGAATTGTAACTAAAAATAAATGTCTCTTTATGAATAAACAAGGTAAAACAAATGTCATTTACAATCATCTTATGATTGGTCTTTGGGCATACTTTAACAGTGTGTGCCCTAGGCGCCCGCTCAACTTATCTCACGCCGCGTCTGCAGCCAATTCGCTCGGGGTTTGGGAACTATAGGAGGCCTTCAAGCAGTACGCAAGGCTGCTCTAACGGTGACAGCCACGCCGCCGACAGCACCGATAGTCGCTCGCCCCGCTGTAGCACGTGCCGCCGATGCTTTCTTCCCATCGGCCGAACACCTGCAACATCAAAAAAGGGAAGACTGGGTTACCCAAAATTCATGAATCGAATATGGAAAGAAGAAAATCCTTAAATTAATTCAAAATTGGAATCAAACAACAGGAGAATCTAAATCAAACAATTATGAAAGGAGAATCACCAGAAATTACAGAATTTGGATTTCAATTTTTTATTTTATGCATGAAAAAGCATATTTAAGTGACCCATTCGACTGTAATTTAGGGGGACACTGATTAGGTATTGTACACCGATTTTTGGAATATACAAGAAGCAAGCAAGTGTTTTCTAGGTATTTTGTTCTTACTCATTTCATTTATTTCTTTAGTTTATCTCGAATATATTGAAGGAAAAGGGATAAAAACCTTACTTGTTTTCTTGAGTCGTCGTCGCCATCGGAATTCAAAGGGTGTTGCCAGATTTCAGAATCTTTAAGAGGGGTGGGTTTTGATTAAAAAAACAATTTTGGCTTCCTTTTAAATCGATTTTAGTATTTTAAAAAAAGGGAATTTGGATTGAGGATCAAAAAAGTTTTGTTTTTAAAATTATTCGCCGTTGGTGGATGGCGGCCGGCGTCGGTGCACACGGCCAACATGATGGACAGCAATCATGTTCTTCAATCCATGAGGAACATGGATGAACAATTGAGAGAAAATACGAGTTGGTGTTTTGATCCAAAATTTTAAAAAGGGGAAGTTATGAAAGTGTTTATAAATTTGGATTTTATACCCATATGTTTTAAAATAAAATGGGTTATATACCCTCATTAAATTCCTCCGCCTAACTCTTTCTCCCTTCGTGGGTCTCTAAGTTTTCAAACTTATCAAGTTGGTCCTTGTTACCTCCTCAAAAGTATTGTTTTTCATGCCTATTTTGATATATTTTTGCTTGTTTTCAAGTACATTTAGTTGTATTAGTTTGTTAGAATCATGCATTTACATAAAAGAGTTAGTAGGCTACCTATGCCAGTGTCATGGGTTGTTTTTAGAGGCCTTTGCGCAGGTTGGCAAGTGGAATGGCAGGAGAAATAGACGTAGGACGCAGTTAGGAATGCCAAGGTGAATGCCAAATGTTGCGGGCACAGAATGATCAAATGAGTGCCAAGCATTTGTTGGCAGAGAGCTATGCCAGCAGCCATGCCAAGAAGAGATGAACGCCTAAAAAATAGGAAAGGATCAGGCCCCTAAAAGATTGGATCAACTTCTAAAAAATAGAGGATAAGGTGATGCCAAGTGATGTTGGCAAAGTTGTGCCAAGCTCGTGTGCCAGGATGGCCATGGCATGATGACGTCAGCCCTAGCCTGGTAAGCTATCACACTGAGCTGATAAGACATCAAAATGATAGGATAAAGCTATATCTCTTATCACTTGATCATTTCAAATTCAAATTCAAAGGCTTATCTCATTCTTTCCCCACGCCTATATAAAGAACAATCGATCAAGCATTTGAAAAAGAGGGAGAGAAAAAGAAAAGAATTGAAAAGAGGAGACGAGAGGTGGTTGGAGCGAGGTGTTGGAGCGGCGAGTGACAATCGGTGCAACCAAGGAAGAGTGGTTCGACTTCTTAGCCGAGAGCCTAGCGTGGAGGGCTGCATCGAGAGACCCTTCTGCCTATTCCCTTGGCAGAAGTTGTTTTTTCTTTAGTTTTTATTATGATGTTAATGTTAAAAACGTTTGTTGGTTTGTTGGTTAACCCCCACACCATGAACTAATTTAATAGTTGGTGGGGGGATGTTTTGGTTTTAAACGTTGGCTTTTATGCCTTAGTTCCTTTATAATAAATTTGTTTTTGGCAAAGTTTGTCTGTTTTGCATACTTTAATTTTTCCTAAGTACTGTGCCAAAGCGAGAGCTGGCACAATTAGCTTATTGTCTTCCAATATCTTAACAGACTTGTGTTGGCAACGATCAAGTTGCTGAACACTTGGGAGAGAAGTTTTGAGAGAAGTCGTTCAAGTAGATAAACTTACTTCGGAAGTGAAATCTACCCCATGAAGTATAAATTGGTTTTTAAATCAAATTGGTTTACGGAAAACATACACTATAGAGATATAGGGGTTTTTACTTGGCCAGTTTAGGGCAATGACCATCGAGAGAGATATAGGGGTTTTTGCTCGACAACCAATGCCAAGACATTTTTGTCAATAAAGGCTGGAATGAACCACATTTGAACCAGGCATTCCCTGCCAACAATCATCATTCATTTGAAAACACCTTTCTAGCCAACACTTCACTTTGGTTTTACTTTATTTTATTTTCTTAGTTTTAAAATCAACTATTTTAAACTACAATTTTTTCTTCCAAAACAAGTAACAAACTATACAATCTTATTCCAAGTCAATCTCTGTTGGATCGATACTCAGCTTACCAAGCTGTATTACTTGTCGGCCGTGTATACTTGCACGCAAAAGACTCTTGGCACAATTTATCTTTCCCAAGTACATACCATTTATACCTTTTGCCAGCATTCATTTTACACATCTCCCTGAGAGTCAACAAGTTTTTGACGTCGTTGCCGGGGATTGCAACGGATTTGATTGTTTTTAAATTTTTACTTATTTTGTTTTTGTTTTCATTTTATCTTTGTTTTCACCGGTGTAAGACCAGAAACCACCCATTGGTGGACGAGTGACCATACGATTGAAAATTGAGAGAACCTTGCGGAGGTTAAAGAGGAGATATCGAGAAATGAATCAAGGAAATCAGAGGAATGGTATGGTGAATAATGATCCACCATTTAACAATCAGCCTAATAACATTGCACCACCGCCTCCTAATGTCCCAAATATGGTTGAAGAAGAAGAGAGGCCAGTCCGAGAACATTTAGCACCTAACATTGCAAATCTCATGCTAGGACTTATTGGCACTGATGCCAATGAGCCTAACTTTGAACTTAAACCCGTAATGATCCAAATTCTTTTGAATGTAGGTCAATTCGATGGAGCACTTACTGGATACCCGAGACAACATTTCAAACAATTCATGGAGATATGCCAACTGTTTCAACAAACTGGAGTATCTGGATACCGTGAAGCTAAAATTGTTTACTTTTTCCTTGAGAGACAAAGCCAAGGTATGGCTCAATTCTTTGCCACCAGGATCAGTTACTTCTTGGGCAGACCTTTGCTAGATGTTCCTGACGCGATTTCAGCCACCAACACTCACTGCCAAGTTGCATGGTGAAATCATTACATTTAAATAGGCCGAGGATGAAAATCTTTATGAAGCTTGGGAAATATTTAAAGATTTGTTGAGAAGGTGTCCAATGCATGGGTTCCCAAATTGGACCCAAATACAAACCTTCTACAACAGATTGAATGCACAAACAAGGACTGTTGTAGATGCTTCAGCAGCCAAATCATTGCTTGATAAGAAGTACACTGAGGCTGTTGATATCCTTGAGAGAATTTCGATTAATGACTTCGAGTATTCTGTTGCTAGACTTGGGATCGGGACTAAAGCCAGTGGGAAGTTGAAAGTTGATGAACTCACGTCCATTCATGCTGAGATTTCCAACCTCACTAGCATGGTGAGAATGTTGCAAAAGAACAATAAGGCCCAAGAAGTCAAAGCACTAGATCTATTTTGCACCATTTATAGAGAAAACCACCATGTGGATGAATGCCCTATTAATCCTGAGTCGGTAAATTTTGTTGGGAATGCTGGTCGTTTTTACAATGCTAATACCTATAATGCAGGTTGAAGACAACACCCTAACCTAGCTTGGGGAAATCAAGGAGGCAATCACTACAATGCCTCGTGCCAAAACATCCAACGACAGAACAACAATGCCATGCCAGCATTTTATCAAAATAATATGATACAGAAAGCTCAAAACAATTTCCATCAAGCGTAAGGAAGAAACCAATGAGGAGATTTGACACAATATATGGTGCGAAATGAAGTAATAGTCCAAAGTTTGGCGGTATCAATAAGAAACTTGGAAATACAAATTGGGCAGATTGCTAATGCACTTAGCAATCGACCCCAAGGTACTTTGCCAAGTGATACTGAAGATGCTCGGCACAAAGAAAATGAACAATAGAAGTCAATAACTCTTTGGAGTGGTAAGTAGTGTGAAACAGAGATGGCTGCCAAGCAGCCAGTTGTCAGCCAGGATGTAAAGCTTGTGCCAGCAGACATACCCAGAGAAGTAAAGAAGGAGAAACTAGATGATGCCAGTGATCATGCCAGTAAGAGTGCCAAACAGGATGCTAGTCCCAGTGCCAACAATGACGTCAGCAATAATGATATACAGACTGATGCCAAAATAGATGCCAGCACTCCCTCAGTAAAGCCAGCAGCGCCAGTATATGTATATCCACTGCCACCATTTCCAGTAAGACTTCAAAAGCATAAGTAGGGCCAGCACTTTAAGTGCTTTTTGGAAGTGCTTAAACAGTTGCAAATTAACATTCCATTGGTAGAAGCCCTTGAACAAATGCCCAACTATGTAAAATTCATGAAGGACATCTTGTCTAAAAAGAAAAAGATGGGAGAATTTGAAACTGTTGCTCTCACTGAGGGATGCAGTGCCATGATCCTAAACCGATTACCACCAAAGCTGAAAGATCCAAGGAGTTTTACTATTCCTTGCACAATTGATGACAAGTCATGGGGAAGGTGTTATGCGACTTGGGAGCCAGCATCAATTTGATGCCACTATCAGTTTTCAAGAAGCTTGGCATAGATGTAAGACCTACCACGGTGACACTTTAATTGGAAGACTGATCCTATGCACATTCTAAGGGTAAAATTGAGGATGTGTTGGTAAAGGTAGACAAATTCATTTTCCCAGTTGATTTTATCATTTTGGATTATGAAGCTGATATTAATGTCCAATTATTTTGGGTAGGCCGTTTCTTGCTACTGGCAGGGCTCTTATTGATGTTCATAAAGGGGAACTAACCATGAGAATGAATGATCAACATGTTACTTTTAACGTGTTTCAAGCTTTGAAATATACAGATGAACCTGATGAACAAGCCAATGAAATGATGGAGTCCATCTTTACTTTAGACATGGCACAGTTGTTCTAGGATATAGCAAGTGATAACGACATGCTTGATGGCATAGCTGAACTATTTGAGGAACATGTAGAATCAGCCTTAGAGGCTAAAGATGTAAGTTACTTCGAGCCACTCCATTTGGCTAGCAAAGAGATAAAGAAACCAAAGCCATATATTGAGAAACCACTAGAGTTGAAGCTTCAACCCCTGCCAAAACACTTATAGTATGCTTATTTAGGTAAGAACTCAACTCTGCCAGTGTTATTGCCACTGATCTCACTCATGATCATGAGGTAAGACTGCTAGTAATACTAAAAAATTATAAGCAAGCGTTGGGTTGGACCTTGGCAGACATCCAAGGTATTAGCCCAACCATTTGCATGCATAAGATCATACTAGATGAATACAATGGCAGGACCATTGAAGGCCAAAAGTAGCTAAACCCAAGAATGAAAGAGTTTGTAAAGAAAGAGATCATAAATTGGTTGGATGTCGAGATCATTTATCCCATTTCCAACAGCTCTTGGGTTAGCTCGGTGCAGTGTGTGCCAAAGAAGGGTGGCATGATTGTGATCCAAAACAGTAAGGCCAAATTGATTCCCTCAAGAACCATCACTGGATGAAGGATGTGCATGGATTATAGAAGATTGAATAAGGCTACAAGGAATGACCACTTCCTATTGTCTTTCATTGACCAGATGTTGGACAGGTTGGCATGTAAAGCTTTTTTACTATTTTTTAGATGGTTATTCGGGATATAATCAGATTGCCATCTCCTCAGACGACCAAGAGAAGACTACGTCCACGTGTCTATATAGGACATTTGCCTTTAAAAGGATGGCATTTGGACTGTGTAAAGCGCCAACAACATTTCAACGTTGCATGATGGCCATTTTCTCCGATATGATTGAGCATAACATGGAAGTATTCATGGATGATTTCTCAGTGTTTGGTGTAACATTTGAGGACTGCATCCATAGCCTATAGCAAGTTTTGAAGAGATGCATAGAGACAAACCTAGTGTTGAATTGGGAGAAGTGCCACTTCATGGTGAATGAGGGCATTGTTCTCGGTCATAAGGTAACCAAGAGAGGACTAGAAGTTGATCAAGCCAAAGTGGAGGTAATCAAGCAATTACCACCTCCAACAAGTGTTAAAGGTATAAGGAGTTTTTTAGGTCATGCCGGCTTTTATCATCGATTTATTAAAGATTTTTTGAAAATTGCTAAACCTTTATGCTCATTATTGGAACATAATGCCACTTTTGCATTTGACGATTCTTGTTTGAGAGAATTTTAGGATCTTAAAGACAAATTGATTAATGCCCCCATAGTCGTGGCACCGAATTGGAATGAGCCCTTTGAGCTCATGTGCAATGCCAGTGATTATGCCGTTGGAGCAGTTTTGGGACAACGGCGTGGCAAGATATTCCATGTCGTCTACTATGCTAGCAGAACCTTGAATGAAGCACAATTGAATTACTCTACAACCGAGAAAAATTCCTCGCGGTTGTATTTGCTTTTGATAAATTTACGTCTTATCTAATTGGTAATGAGGTTGTGGTTTATACAGATCATTCGGCATTGAAATATCTCTTAGCAAAGAATAATACCAAACCTAGACTAATCCAATGGACGCTCTTACTTCAAGAATTCGACTTGGAGATTAGAGATAAGAAAGGCAGTGAAACTTAGTAGCTGACCATCTCTCTCGGTTGAAGCATCACATTGAGGATAGTAAGTCCACTATAATTAGAGATGAATTCCCTGACGAGTATTTGCTTGCAGCAGATGCTATACCATGGTACGCTGATATAGTCAACTACCTGGTAAGCAATATTCTACTATCAGACCTGGCATATAATGCCAAGAAAAGATTTTTATGAGAGGTGAGGCAATACTATTGGGATGAGCCCATATTATACAAGTAGTGTGCCAACCAAGTGATTCACCGGTGTGTGCCAGAGGACGAGCAGTAACATATATTGCATCTATGCCATTCTGCACCATATAGAGGATATTTTGCTGGGATAAAGATTGCTGCCAAAGTTTTGCAGTCAGGATTTTTTTGGCCCACACTATACAAGGATGCCTACGAGTATGCCAAGGCATGCGATCGATGCCAACGAATAGGGAACATCTTTGGCAGACACGAATTACCACTCCAAAACATTCTGCTAGTGGATTTATTTGATGTGTGGGGGATCGACTTTATGGGTCCTTTTCCCCTATCGGTCGGTAATGTGTACATTCTCTTGGTTGTTGACTATGTTTTAAAGTGGGTAGAGGTTGTTGCCTTGCCAAAAAAATGATGCCAAGGCTGTTGACTATGTGTCAAAGTGAGTAAGGTTGTTGCCTTGCCAACAAATGATGCCAAGGTTGTTGCCAAGTTCTTGCCCAAAAACATTTTCACTAGATTTGGTGCCCCTCGAATGATTATTCATGACGAGGGTACTCATTTTAAATGTAAATTAATTTCTAAAGCATTGTGTAGGTATGGGATTCAGCACCGAATCACCACAGCATATCATCTACAAACAAATGGGCAGGCCGAGATATCCAATAAGGAGATTAAGATCATTTTGGAAAAAATTGTGAATCCAACAAGGAAATACTGGTCCTTGAGACTAGATGAGTCCTTGTAGGCTTATAGGACGATATTTAAAACTCCTTTGGGTACTTCCCCATTCAAACTTGTCTTTGGCAAACCATGCCATCTGCCTAGTAGAACTTGAACATAAAGCCTATTGGGCCATTCGGAAGCTTGACATGGCATGGAGAATTGCTGGAGGAAAGAGGTTGCTTGACCTCAATGAATTGGAGGAATTTAGAACACAAGCTTATGAGAAAGCTAAGATATACAAGGAGAAGGCAAAACGTTGGCATAATAGTCGGATCCTGCTGAGACAGTTCGAAATAGGTTAGCTTGTTCTATTATTTAACTCTCAGCTCAAACTTTTCCAAGTAAGCTTAAGTCAAGATGGATGGGTCTTTATGAAGTTTTGAAGCCATTTGCTCATGGGGCTGTAGATATCAAGAACTTATAGACCGGAGAAATTTTTAAGGTGAACGGTCAGTGCCTAAAGCATTACTTGGAAGGTAAGCAAAGTCATGCCAAGGAGGTGATCCCCTTGGCAGAATTGGAATGAAGCATTCGCATGTTTGAAATTCTTTGTAAATATTAGGATTAGTTGTTTTTGTTTTCCTTTAGGAAACAGGTTTTTGTTCTTATTTTCTTTTTATTGTCTTTTAATTTTTATTCCTTTGCTGCGTTACACAATTTTCCATTTAGTGTGTGCAGAAATTTTGACAAGAATTGATGCTAGGAATATTGCCAGAAAGACTGTGAGCCAGTGTGCTTGCCAGTAGTTATGCCATGGCCCATGCCAGAGGCATGTGCATACTCCATGTGAAAGAAGAAAAAAAACCCTAGCTTACGTAAAAATGAGAGAGGGAAATCTGGGGAATTTAACCCTTTTTTCCGCCTATATTTATGATAGGTTATCTTATCATAATTACCCTATCACTTCAAAATCCTTTCCATACCCTTATCCCTATCACTTCTCATTTAAAATTTAAACCCTTTTCCAATTAAAACTCCATAAACCTCATCATTATCCCATACATTTCGGCTACCCTAATTACTCAATCTTAAACACTCAACCCTTTTCTCTTCCATTCTATTAAAATCAATTCCCTCAAAACTTTTCCCTTTTACTCTCATTCGATCTTCCCTCAAGCAAGATCTAAGAACTTCAATCTTTTTCTTTTCTTCTTCCCATTGATTCTCATCTTTTCTTTTCCATGGCTTCATCCTCTACTCCCTTCAAGCGATTTTTCAACGAGGAGATTCGTAAGAAGTTTGTTGAGAACTTCTCTTCAAGGTTGTTCCTTTATGAGAAACACTTCTACTTCTAATCAGACGCCACTGTCGGATTCTCGTATTCATTCTATCGTTGATATGCATAAGTGGAGTTTATTTTTCTAGCAGAAGAGGAGGTGTTTGCCACCATTGCACAAGAGTTTTACGCCCATCTCGTGACCAATGATTCTTCATTCTTAATGATTCGGGGTAAGTACATTCGTTTTGATGAAGGTTTCATTAATTCTCTTTTCTCTTTGCCAACTGAAGGAGATGAATACTTTGAGTATGCTGAGTCTATGAATGTGGCCAAGAGAAAGAAGATTATGCCATACCTGTGCGAGCTTGGCACAACCTGGACTATTTTGTCCACCGGCCACCGGACCATTAAGAGGCTGGCATTGAAGCCTCAGATGCGGGGATGGAACCATTTCATCAAGCATAATCTTATACCCACATCGCACAATGAAATGATCTCAAAAGATCGGCTTATCCTATTGTACTACATTATCAAAGGGCACCAGATCAATGTCGACAAAATTATTACCGATGAAGCTTACAAGTGTGCTGCCATAAAGTGCCCAGGATGGATGAGGATCACGGCCAGGTGATTAAGAGTACGACCATCACTGCTCATATCTGGAGAAACCTCACTAGAGGAGAGCCAAAGGAGAAGGGAAAGGGCATGGCCAATACGGCTACGCCAAAGCAGAAGCCAAGGGCTGAGCCAGCAAGTGTGCCAGAGACCATGCCAGCCAACTCGCTGGCAGTGCTATCCCAGGTGTACTCGATCCAAGAGATTATTATCTAAAAATTGAAGAAGGACGATGAGCTTAATTCGAAGATGCGGCACTATACCAAGAAACGAGATGCCATTATCAGGGAGGTCATTCTAAAACTCTCTCCCGGTATGGTGCTTGTCTTTTCACCTTTTCCTACCGAGCCAGCTGCCAGTGATCCTCGACAAGCCAGTCTAGTCCAGCCAGCCAGTCCAGTCAAGCCAGGCAGTCATACCAGTCCAGTTATTTCTGCCAATTTTGAGTATGAGGCAACAGTTCCCCTATCCCCAGTGCATGTTGAATCTACCAGCACCACCTCCTCTTTTGAGTCGGAGGATATTCCTGCCACAAAAGCGAAGTCAACGCCAATCATACCACCTACCAAGCAAAAGGAGGATGTTAGAGCCTCCACTATTGCCACCAAGTAGAGTTGGAAAAGAAAGAAGATAATGGCCCCTGACCATGGGAGCCTATCCATGAGGAAGACCCGTGCCAGAAAAGAAGAAGAAGCCCGTGCCAAACGGAATGAAGCCTCATCGGAAGGGGGTCTTCTTCTACCTAACTCATTCACATTTCATGTTTTCATTTTCATGATCATGCATTTTTATTTTTCTGTTTCTCTTGTATATGTGTCATTTCATGCATTGAGGACAATACACATCTTGGGTTTGGGAGTGTGCATTTTCTCACTTTTATGCCATGCCATGCACGTTTAAAATTTTTCCATGTTATGCACATTTAAAATTTTTTGTAGTTCATGTAGAGTTGTTGCATACCGAACCATTAAAAAGTGAAAAAGAAAATTTGGTCTCGGCTTAAATTTAAAGTTTGTTAACAACTGTTAGGCAAGCTTTTTTTGATCTACTTGTTTGCCTGATGATGAGTTTATAATTTTTAGTTTGCCATGCAAGTAGAGTTGTATGCCGTTTTTGCCATGACAATTGATCTCTAGTTCAGGCAATTGTTTCTACACTTAACACGTGGTATGTATCTAGTTCCCTAGAAAACTTAGGTAATTTGAAACTATGCTCAGCTTTGAAAAAAAAGAAAAATGGTGCCAGGGTTAAATATAAATAAGGCATCAATGTTAAAAAAAATTAAACTCTCCTCTACATAGGGATAATAAGTACTTAGGGCTTCGTGGTATGCTCCCTCTTAGTTCTTAAGTGCAAAAACCTTAGTGTATGAGTTGAAGAGAAAGCCTAATGGTAATTGGCTTAAGGTGGGGATTCGTGGTATGCTCCCTCTTATCACTCACGCTAAACAGTACTATGAAGCAAACTAAAAGATAATGCCAATACCCTTTGGCAAAAATATATATAAAATAACAAAACTGAGTTTAGAAAGTAAAGTGGCTACGGGAGTGAACGGACGCTAAATGCATACTGCCCACACTTCGCGCACAAATCATGCACTTAAACTAGAGTTATATTGTTGCACTTGAATTACTATCTACTTGGCACTGTGCACTGAGATTTCTGAGGGCAGCATTAGAATCAAACTCTGCTTGCCAACATTTTTTGGCCTTCCAACCAAACTTTTACCGAGGTATTATTTTACTATTTTTGTCTTTCTCTTGTCTTGCATTACTTGAGGATAAGCAATGATTTGGGTTTGGGGTGTGTTATCTCCTCAAAAGTATTGTTTTTCATGCCTATTTTGATATGATTTTGCTTGTTTTCAAGTATATTTAGTTGTATTAGTTTGTTAGAATCATGCATTTACATAAAAAGAGTTAATAGGTTGTCTATGCCAGTGTCATGGGTTGTTTTTAGAGGCCTTTGCGCAGGTTGGCAGGAGGAATAGACGCAAGACACAGAGACGCAGTTAGGAATGCCAAGGTGAATACCAGATGTTGCGGGCACGGAAGGACCAGATGAGTGCCAAGCATTTGTTGGCAGAGAGGTATGCTAGCGGTCATGCCAAGAAGAGATAAACCTTCCAAAAAATAGGAAAGGATAAGGCTCCTAAAAGATCGCAATTGGATCAACTTCCAAAAAAATAGCGGATAAGGTGATGCCAAGTGATGTTGGCAAAGTTGTGCCAAGCTAGTGTGCTAGGATGGCCATGGCATTATAATGTCAGCCCTAGCCTGATAAGCTATTACACCGAGCTGATAAGATATCAAAATGATCGGATAGAGCTCTATCTCTAATCTCTTGATCATTTCAAATTCAAAGGCTTATCTCATCATTTCCCCTACACTCATACATAAAGAACAACCGATCAAGCATTTGAAAAAGAGAGAGAGAAAAAGAAAAAAATCGAAAAGAGGAGACGAAAGGTGGTCGGAGTGAGGTGTTGGAGCGGCGAGTGATAGTCGGTGCAATTGAGGAAGGGTGGTTCGACTTCTTGGCCGAGATTCTAGCGTGAAGGGCTGCATCGAGAGACCCATCTGCCTATTCCCTTGGCAGAAGTTGTTTTTCTTTAGTTTTTATTGTGATGGTGATGTTAAAAACGTTTGTTGTTTTGTTGGTTAATCCCCACACCATGAACTAATTTAATAGTTGGTGGGGGATGTTTTGGTTGTAAACGTTGGTTTTTATGCCTTAGTTCCTTTATAATAATTTTGCTTTTGGCAAAGTTTATCTATTTTGCATACTTTAATTTTTCCTAAGTACTGTGCCAAAGCGAGAGCTGGCACAATTAGCTTATTGCCTTCCAATATCTTAACATACTTGTGTTGGCAACGATCAAGTTGTTGAACACTTGGGAGAGAAGCTTCGAGAGAAGTCGTTCAAGTAGATGAACTTACTTCGAAAGTGAAATCTGCCCCCACGGAGTATAGATTGGTTTTTAAATCAAATTGGTTTAAGGAAAACATACACTATAGAAATATAGGGGTTTTTACTTGGCCAGTTTAGGGCAATGACCATCGAGAGAGGCTTTGCTATTTTTAAATCTACTCGGCAATCAATGCTAAGACAGTTTTGTCAATAAAGGCTGGCATGAACCACGTTTGAACCAGGCATTCCCCGCCAACAGTCATCATTCATTTGAAAACACCTTTCTAGCCAACACTGCACTTTGGTTTTATTTTATTTTCTTTTCTTAGTATTAAAATCAACTCTTTTAAACTACAATCTTTTCTTCCAAAACAAGTAACAAACTAAACAATCGAATTCCAAGTCAATCTCTGTGGGATCGATACTCAGCTTACCAAGCTGTATTACTTGTCGACCGTGTATACTTGCACGCAAAAGACTCTTGGCACAATTTATCTTGCCCAAATACATACCATTTATACCTTTTTCCAGCATTCATTTTACACATCTCCCTGAGAGTCAACAATCCTCATTTTCGTCTGATTTGATTTCTAATTTTAATTATTTTTTAATTTAGCTACTATTTTAGAGCTAATTTAATTCTTTCTTGGTTTACCACTAATTTAACCCACTTATTTATCATTCTAATTAAAACCCCTCATCCTTTTTTAAGTTATTATAACCTTTTTTACATATTATAATTATTTTTACTTTAATTTTTATTTTCCTTTAGATTGGCTCAAATATTAAGTGTTGACCCGATTCAGGGAATGATGCACTTTTCTAAAATTACAAATCTTATCCATTTTCTTTAATGATTATTTATTTACTTATACATATGTATTTTAATTTCCTTTTTATGTATGCCTTTCTTTAATTTTTTTTATATCGCATACCGGGACTTAATTGCAATGCGGTGTCTCACTAAAACGGGGTAACAGGTTAGTGCCAGAAATGTTGGTGGTAATTATTGTTATTTCTCGGATGGCAAGGCCGTTAAAATGAATTCATTATTCATAAATAGACAATAAATTAAATCTTACATGAACTTGCAAATTTCGAAGAAAAAAAAAAGATAACTCATAATTGGTTAAGTACCAATTTTTGGGCGTTGTTGGGGCCCTCACCTTTCCCCACGCGTAATCGACTCTCGAACCCTTTTTTGTGTTTTCACATACCAAAATTGTTGTTTTAATAAAAAAAATTGTTTTTAATTAAAATGACCCATTTTTAGGTGATCCAATCACACCTCGAAAAAAGATTGATGGCGACTTCGTTGTTTTGTCGTTTTTAATGTCAATCTCAAGAAATGGCTGCGACAATCTTGTTGTGGATGTCTTAGAGAAAGATATATCAAGGTAAGAGATTCTTCCTATATAGGACAATGGTATGTATATGGTGAATTTTAGGAGGGACAGTTTGTACCAAACTTTTTCCACATGTTTTGGGAAACAATGTGGGGTTGAGTGTTTGAGATAGTGATAAGTGGTTGACTTACCGTCAGTTGAGAGTCTAACATTGTGTTTGTCAGATTTTTTTGTGTGATGCTTCGATATTTCTCAATGAAAATTAAATAGATAACCGTGGATCTTGTAAAGGATTGTGAGCGCGTAGTTTTGATGGGATTTTTTTGAGCAATGATATAGTTCTTGGTAAGTACCATTTGATATTTTCGGCAAATGTGAGTTTCAGATAAAAAGTTTGCTTGGATTGTTGAGGGTTGGGTTGTATGACACTACGATACGTACATGCTACCTTTTGGTATGAGATTCGATATTTGTGGTGGAACCTTATCCCTTCGTGGGATCCCATGCTATGACAGATCCTAGTGAGAGAACAAATGGCATGTTTTCTAAACACGTTATAGTTTAGAGTGTAAGTCTCTTGCATGAACCAAGTTTTTAGGAACTGTTTTAGTTGCCAATATGATTTATCATAACCGAGTCTAAGGTAAGTGCTTGAGGCAAGTTGACATGTTGTTCATTTTTAGAAGTCATGCACCGGTCAAGCAATGATTTTGATAAAGTATGTCATCAGAGTTAGAGTCTCCATTGGGGAGAGGAATCGCTTCGTTTTGGTTACAACGGTCGTGTATCCTCATAATCTTTTTGATCGTGTGGATTTGTGGAAATATTTTGTTGTGCAACAATCTTTTGGGTTCTACAACATAAGTTAAGTTTCTTTGATGGTGTGTTCGTGTGACAGTTTTGTAGGGGTACCATTGGATTTTGCTTGTCCTCTATAATGTACCAAACAAAGATAGATTCATTCTAAGAGAAAGAATCAGTTTAGATTATGTTTGTACCGTTAGAAGACAAGGGTTATTATTGACAAGTGTTGTGAGAGATCAGAGTAGCGCAACGGGTTATGTTGAGAGCGTTAGAGAGTTATAAAAGTTTTAACATCTTCTTTGGTTTATCGGTACTAATTTCAAGGATGGAATTTCTTTTAAGGAGAGGAGAGTTGTAACGACCCAATTCTCGAGTTAGTGAATTAGGTATGGCGCTTGAGTTATAGGCCTTTCTCTTGGAAGACTAAGTTAAGAGCTTTTAGGTTGGGCCCACTATTTTGGAGAAAAGGGTTTGAATTTTAAATATGTGTTGTTGGTGGAAAAAGAGGAAGAAGATATTATGAGGAGATAGAACAAGGAAAAAAGGAAAAGTGGATAGTGGGAGAGAGAAAAAGATAGGAAAGAAAAGTTGAGGGAGGAGTTTTTAAAATCCGATCTACGGAGATTCAAGAATCCGTTCGCAACACCTTCGATATCGTTGGAAAGATCTCAACGAGACGAGTTCGCTGGTGGCCACCAAGTCATCATCGCCGCCACCGTTCGCTGGGGTTGAGAGAGTTGAAGTTTTGGGTTCTTGAAATGAGGGACTTGCACAGGGAAAATTGCAAAACAGAGAGAACCACCGGGTTCACTAGCATCGGGATAATGGGACTAGAGCTCGTGCCACCGTCTGACCACTAGAGACATCGTCACACGCCCCCACGTACCACCGCTATACGTTGGGTAGCTACATCAGCTCGAGCTGAGCTGTTGGGCTAGTTGGCTTGTTGAGCCGCAAGCCGAGCCACCATTAACCGCCTCCATCGTTGACCTTTTTTATTGTTCGGCATTGACTTTTCCCAACCGTTAACTTTTTCTAAGGGGCCTTACTTAGGGGTTTCTCAACGTTCTGAGTTTGATGGAGTAGTTCGTTTCACCAGATTCGAACTCAGTAAGTTGTTTTTATGCGTTTTACCTTGTGAATTGAATAGAGAATACATGAAATTAATGTATTTTCATATTCGTATATTTATAAGGATTGTTCAAGCTTAAATACTGGATCAAAAGAAGCGTTGAGGAGCTCGAGTAAGAATCTATCGTTAATTGCTTAAGATTAGTACGCCTCGAACTCTTATTGCTTCATGAGCATCATAAATGTGGTTGCTTTGCATGTTAGTATCTACAAAATAGGTAGATGATGAATATGTATGTTTCGAGATCGATAGTATGAGATTGGATATTTATGAGTTGCATGATGATGTTGCGAATATGATGAGACTTATAGAAGTTTTAGTGACCATTTAGGGTCATTTTGAGATACTTATAAGATTCTTTGATGATTGATTGATTGGTTGATAATGGTGATGCTTTGTATGCTTGTTCGAATATATTGACGTGATTGATGAGAATTATGCTTAAGGGATAAATACTCGATTTAATGATTATAAAGCTAGTAATTAATATTAATTGATAGAATATGATAGTAAACAAACCTTAATGACTTTCATAAGCTTTAGGGACCGAATAAAGCGTTTAATACCATAATTTAAGAAAATGGTATAAACTCACGTGTAGATTATCGGTACGAGCTTTGATTGTACCAGTACGCAATTATGGGCCATATCGGTACGGGTCGACCTGTACCGGTACTTGCTGAAATCTAGGATTTCTAGTAAGCAATTTCAGTATCGGTATGCGAGTGAGTACCGATACTCGAGGGTACCGTATCGATACTCTTGTTCGAGTACTGGTACCTAATTCACTAAATAATCAATAAATGTAAATTAAGGATAAAAACTGGTGTGAATATTAATAATTGAATTATACCTTGATAAACGAGATAACATTAATTAATGAGGACAATAAATGAAATTAATTATATACTTATCCATAATGTATTAACAACTTGGTAATGTAAAATAAATGGTATGATGACGTTTAGCGACAATAGAAAGATCCTTGGGATCACGTTGCTTGTATGTCGGGTAGGCATTTGATTGGTTGAGTGTTTTGATTGATAGGATCCGGATACCTAGTGAAAGAGTGTTGCAACACCATAGTTAGAGAAACCGAATGGAGGTTACCGATGCTATGTGACCCGGGCCTCAATCGAAGATACTCGATAGAGGATTCCGAGTGTAGGTGTATTTTCTGATGCTAGGTGACCCAGCCTCAACCAGAGTGCTGATGCTCAAAGGAAGATTTCAAGCAAGGGTTTATGTTTCGATGCTATGTGACTCGGCCTCACCTAGGGTTATGTTTCGATTCTAGGTGATTCAGCCTCACTCAGAGTGTATGTTCTGATGCTACGTGACCCGGCCTCACTCCAAAGTTGTTTTTGTTGTTGATATATGCTTGCGCCTAGATGATCTGTTAAGATCTCGGGCTTGGTTGGGCCTTGTGTTCTATGTATGATGTTTTGCTATGTTGAGAGCATGTGTTTAAGCAACTAGTGGTAGCGCCACGTGTTTATTTATCTCTCTTTATTGCTCGTACTAGCTTGCATGTTTATGATTAGCATAAAGTATAATAGAGTTGATGTGTACCATTGAGCTTTGTAAGCTCAGTGCTCAGAATCATTGTTTTCATGCGTAGGTTAATCGTTGGATCGTAGGATCGTGGAACACTATCTGTACAATATTCTAGCATGTGGTGATCTCTAGAGTATGATACTTATATTTAGTGGGTTTTTTATTCATGGGACTTTACATCATAGAGTCTCTAATCCTTATTTCTGAAATTATATTAATCAAATTGAATGTTTAAATGTTTTGAATTTAAATTGGTGCTCATTTGTAACATTTTAATTATTTATCTATATTTTCCATTGTTGGTTTTAAACGTTTTTGAGAAATACCTTTTGTGCTAAATTGAAGTAAAAAATTTTATGTTTTGGGTTGGGCTTGAGATCTAAGTGTGACATCCGGGTCGAGGGTGTGGGAATGCTAGAAATGGTTTCAACAAATTGACTTTGCTTGTACAGCTTTAACTTGTATGTGCTTTCCTAATGTATATCATGAGGCGAACAGTTTGGCGGATACCCTTGCTAAAGGTGGGATTGATCGTGCCTCGTGGTTTCAGATGGTAGAGTAATTTCTATGATGTCGTGTGTGTCGAGGGAAATGGAATTTGAGTCTTTGTTGGAGTTATTTCATTTGGTTGTACGTATGTGGCTTGAGTCTGTTTCTATAACCACTATCATAAGTATTGTTTTCCTCTAATTTAAGATTAAGAATTTTTTTAATGAGGCTTGTAATAGTGAAAGCTTTGTATTATCCTTTCTAATAAATCAAACGATTTTCTGAACAAAAAAATATGTATAGGTAGTAAATGTTGGGAATAAAAATTGTTCTGTGTTTCCATGTTTTTTTTTTTCAAAATTTTAAAATATAAATGAACAAAACATAATAAAAATTATCTGTCACTTTTCGATGTCTCTATTTATGCTCACACTAAAAACTAGGTTTAATGTTTAAGGTTAGGATTTAGGGAATTAAGGGTATGCTGTATTTTTAATGTTTAGGATTTAATATTTAAAATTTAGGGATAGAGTTTAAAATTTTAGTTTTTAGTGTTGGGGCATAGAAAGAGGCACCACAAATGAGTACAAGATTTTTGTTCGAACGAAACATGTGATAATTTGTTAATTTCGGTTTATATAATTGAATGACAAATACTAGTATCCATGGATTAAATAAAAAAAATTACGTTGAGTAATCTCAATTCAAATGATAGAAACGCAATAATAGTGTCCAATTCATAACGGTGCAATGTTACCGTAAACTAGGAATTCTAGCGTTCGATATTTTAGGAGGTTGACAAAAATAATAATTAAAAAAACAGGCAAGGGAAGAGAGTTGTGATCATCTAAGAGTTGTATTTCAATTATGATTCTGTTTTCAATGGCTGCCAATTAAACTCATATGATAGTTAGCGATGAGAATTAATGAGATAATATTAACATGGAGTGGTTTTGTTGCAATTATATGTAAGCCTACATGGAATTCTGGTTTAGATAAAGTTATGTACATGTTATAAATTAAGCCTGAAATGGAAGTGGTGCTGGGATTGTGTGGTTAAACACACATGGCTGTGACTGCTTGGCTTTTAGTCACCCACCATATATAGTCATGCTCATATAGTGAGTGACCTTATAATATAATGCATAGGTAGCGACTTGGGATCTCACCCATTCCTATTTCCTTCCCTGCCATTTTCCACTTTTCATCTCTGCGGAGTTACGAAAATGTTAGTAATGTAAAAGAGTAATTACGAACAAAAATTTTCAACTTATATTAAAAAATTAAATTTTAAATTCTAACTTTAAATTCCACATCTTAATCTTTAAACCTACACTCAAAAAATACATCCTACCTCTAATTCCCTAAACCCTAACCATAAATTCTAACTTTAAATCATAAACCCTAAACTTACTATTTAAAAGTGAGGACACAAAAAACATATACTTGGGGGCGGATAATTTTTATCCTAATATCCCACATTGATGAGGTTAGAGTTAGTCCCCCGGCATGTGCATGCCATCCTTGTTCTTGTCTAACTTGTCATGTGTGCATATTAAAATTATGCTGAATAAATATTAATTCAATTAGTATAGATGTTAGTGATGACCGCTGAAGAATATAAATTTTAGTGGACTAAAACAGTAATGTCTTTTCAAATGAGCAATTATTTAGAGTTTGGGTGTCTGTAGACAATTTAGAAAAATTATTTAGAAATGATTAAAAATGTAGGATTTGGTATTTGATTTAGACTCTTCGATGAGGAAATGAGAATTTTATGAAACTGCAACTTGCGAGGACAGCATATTCACCTAACAAATTACTTTTATATTACAAAAGTAAGTAAAGTTGATCCGTTACATCCATCGTTTCTTACATTTGAAAACTACGCATCGCTCTCGAATTGATCTCCACTGGACCTCTCTTCTACCACTGTTACTACTACCACTAAACCAACTAAATAAATATAAATATATATTATATAATTTGTTGATTGAATATTTAATATATATATATATAAGAATAATTATTTGATACGTATTAGTGGTGGAAACTTTTAGTTTCTACAAACACTTAATTTTATGGGTTAGGAACTTATCTTACAGTGTAGGGTTTAGAGGTTTATGTTTAATAGTATATAATTTAGTTATTGTGAATAGAATTTAAGATTTAAGGTTTATAGGTTAAAACCTAAATCCTCAATATATTACCATAAAACCTAAACTCTAACATTTGAACCCTAATCCCAACCCTTAAATTCTAACCATTACCCCTAAATTCTAAACTCCTATACTTAAACCCCTAAACCCTACACCCTAAATTGAGTCTCTAAACTTTAAAACTAAGGCACTTGTAGAAATTAAAAAATTTTACCACTAGTATATTAGATGTAAATCCTATATAAAAACCGTCAATTACTAAAAACATCAAACATTTTTTATAACAATGCCTAAGCATTATATCTATTTGTTTAACGGTTTGAAAGTATGTTAATTTTGTTGAGTTAGATAATACTATAAAAGCAACAAAACTTTGTATTCTTAAAATTTTGAAACCAATATCTTAATTAAATTGAAAGAACCCTAACAATTAAAACAAGCCCTTTTGATTCACTCCGTACGCACGTAATTGTCCGTTTCTTTTTACAAGCATGCATGCATCTCATTAATCAATAATAATGCAACCCTACTTCAGTTATATATATATAGGGTTATGATCGACTTACACAATGTAAAACTTAAAAGTTCCACACGTTTTTTGGATCGTTGGATGGGAGAAACGAATGGCTGAGATTAACTCCTTACTTTTTTCCCCAAGTGATAATCTTCACATATTCTACTGTTAATCTCAAACATCCGTTTCACTAATCCAATGATCCAAAATACGTGTAAAACTTAGAAGTTTTACATTGTATAACTAGATCCTATCCCATTATATATAGAGAGAGAGATTGTGCGTGTTTATATAGGGGTGTATATAAATCTATATCATGTGTGTGTGAAGTCAGTGATCGTGGTGTTATAATTAATCCTAGAATAGTCAATTTGTTTTGGAAAGGCCACTGGCATTCCAGCTAGAAGAAGACAACAGGGGATGAAGAAATATACAAATGCTAGAATGCATGTAACGGGAGCATGTCCATGTGCATGTCGTGTTTGTGTAGACGGTGAAAGGGAACAATATAGGTGATGTGGGTCTATATTTCTTACCACAAAATCTAATGGTATGGGCACAAGTTTGTTGTTACGGCTGTCCCTGTCCATATGCATTTGGCCACCATCGTCGTGGTTTGCAAAAACATTCACAAGCAGTACCAAACATGCTCCAAAGCTGCCCCACCCACCACCCCATGCATCCATCCTCTTGTTTTATAGTATATATTCATATCCGAATACAAATCCAAATCTTGAGTTGATAGCCTCCGAGTTTTTCGTCCCTCCCTCGTGCTATAAAGCTAGCTAGATCTATGATCGCCATGCATGCAGGGCAGGCTCCATTCTTGGCCATCCCCAACAGGGACGGAGCCAGGATTTAGGAGTGGGGCAAAACATAAATTTTAAAAAAGAAACAAACTCATAATTATTCTATTTTTTTTTCAAAAAATATATAAAAAGTCAAAGGTAAAAAAAAAATTTCCAGTGGGGGATAATAGCCCCTCTCATTAACAATATACCTCTGTCCTTGATCACCAACCGCTCAATGATGACCACATAGTCATAGAGATTATTAATCAAACCCTTTCTTCGTGTCTTTATCCCTAATACGACAACCAATTTAAATATAAATTAAGTAGCCTTAGTGGTATCGTAATCGCTTTCAAATCCAATCTTTGATAGAGTTATAATTAAGCTCAACGTTCATGAATCCAAAATTTTCAATTTCTTTGCGTGGAATGTTGGTTCCAAAACTTATTATCAGTACATTCAGATTAGCATATATCTGTCCAGTTCCTAATAAAAACTTTATTTCTAATTATCATGATTATGACACGCATGCGTTTTACTCGTACAAATATTTCCATATAATTGTAGTGGTAAGAATTACCATTTTCTCTTTATTTTTGCTCCAACAAATATTACCCAAACTCTTATTGTAGTGGATTTTCGAATCCAGCATATCGTGAACTGCATAAGATTGTGAGTAGTTGTTTCATGGGCAAGAAATCAAGAAAGATATACGTGTATAATTCATAGACAAGAAAGATCAACAATGATATTGTGGCATGCATACGTACAACTCAAACCGCTAAACCCAACCAGGGAAAATTATTGAATACAATAGTATTTTACTACTATAAGATGACGAATAAAATATTTCTTATTTTGTTCCCTTCATTACACGATTTTTACGTGTAAGAGTGCATTTTAGACATCTATAAATAAACATATTTAAAGCTTTTAAAATACGAGTGGTTAAAATACGCCAAAGTCACTATACTTTTCGTACATTTGGAATTTAATTTTTCTATTTGTATGTCGAGGGATTTTCCCTTTACTGTTTCAAATTCAAAAATTCAAGATTAATCAAAGACGGAGCCGAAATCGAATATTGGGAGAGGCTAAATTATCGAACTTAAAAAATATAAAGATTTATTTAGTATTTAAACTGAAAATTGAGATGCAAGACCTAATTGATCTGATATTTAAATTTATAGGGACTTAAATTATCATTAAACCAAAAAATTAAAGGGATCAAATTAAAATTTTTGAAAAAAATAGATGACTTGCTATGAATTTTTCAATTTCATGGGGGCCAAGGCCCTCCTGGGCCATGCTTGTGCACCGTCTTTGAGTTTAATTGTTAATATTGTTCAAATTCTTCGGTTAAACTGAAATCCATTACAATGTCATTGTTTATTATATGACTTCCAAGTTAATATTTTCTTTATTTCAAAATGTTACTTCAACAAAATTAACAAAATAATTTTAACGGATAACAGTTGGACTTGGAATTTGAAATCTGAAAAGTAGAGGGATTAAATTCCTGAAAATAAAAGTAGGAGAACTAAATTCCATATGTATATCAAGTACGAAGACTTGTAGCACACCTTAAGAGTTTGTACCTTTAAAATGCAATTAATTAATAGGATGAGTCTACAGTGAATGAGACACACTCATATATATACTAATAATGATATGTACCAATATACACCACTATTTATTCTCTTTTTTATTATTATTTATTGTTTTTATTTTAAATAAAATATTTTTAAATGAATGTTTGGGACCCACCACAAAGATTTGAATCCTAATTTAAAACAAATTTATGTTGGAGTTTTTTCTTTTTATTAATTTTATTTTACTTTGAATCAACTCTGTCGATTCCCTTTCTTTTTCATAAACCCTACCGTCGTCGACGACATTTGCCGATAATTTTTTTTCACCAACCTCCGATAGATTGGTCCTTGACTAAACCCAACACCGCACAGTGCATTGTATTACACCCTTAACAACGTTCGAGCACTCTCTGCCATAGTCGTGTCTGCCGCGCACGACTATAAGTTTTAATTTTCTCTTGTTTTAACTGCACCTAGCCCCCATCTTGTCTGGCTGGCTTTATAGTTCAAGATTTTTGATGTTTTATTTTGGGTTTCTTGAGTGTGTTCCTATGCTCTTTTGATGTCATCTTTCATGGACAACAAATTTTTAGTGATGCTTGTGAGCAGTATGGAACATGTGAGAGCTTGGATTTTGAAGTAGATGTGATAGGATGGAATTACTTGGTTATGTTGATCGATTGAAATTAAAAATTTGTGTATATGCTTATTGGTGATAAAGATGGGTGGGAAATGGGAAAAAAAAAAAAAAAGGCAAATGGGGAAAACATGTGGGGGGAAGTCTGTGTTGGCAGTGAAATTACATGCACATGGTTCAACTTTTAAACCAGCAAATAACAATTGTGAATAGCGATATATTTGATTGTACATGTTTCATCATTTATTATATTTGACAAAAACATCGTAAATAATTAGCTCTAGTTGTTAGTGTCCAAATAACAATTGTTTTACTTGCTTATGATGTACTTCTACAATTCAGCAAAGCATTATGCATAATCTTTGGATTTTCTTTGTTTTTTTTTTTTTACCTTAATGACAGAATTAATGATTTATTTTTAAAGGATTGCAGGCTTTGATTTTTTGTGAATTTTGGAATGAGTCAATGGATCTCAACTTAACTCTTTCAAAACAAATACACATAAATTCAGAAAATATTAGCATTAAGGTACATTCTATGCGATTAACCGACAAAGTTGTGTATGTTTGATGTTACTGTATAATATTGAATACCTCGTCATGAAAGAAAATTTGTTCAATTTTTATTTTTTTCTAATTTTTTATATTTTTATCAAATGTCTATGTTGTTAATTTAGTGATTTTTTCTAGGTCTATATACTTTGTATAAAATTTTAAAATTCTTATTTGTCTTATTTACATATAGGTAAAAGTTGAAGTTGTACATAAATAGGAAAATCCAACCAGCTCTTATAATATTATGAATAAGTTAGACATCATCGTTGATTCAATAAAAAATATTGAAAATGATGTTATTAATATGAATGGTCAATTTGAAAAACTTTTGGCCATATTTACACCGAATAATGTTAAGAGTTCGTTAGAAAGAGAAACTAGTAACAAAAAAATAAAAGTTTAGGAGGAAAATTTACATAGTAGATCATTTAAGGATAAATGTTTAAATAATATATCACATGAGAAAAGTTTAGATAATAATTCACTGAGGGATGAAGGCTTAGAGAGTAAATAACATAAGAAAAAAGGATTGAATAACATATCCTTGGAGGAGAAAATTGATAGTCCTATTAAAAAATCGTGTAACTCTCTCTTTATCAATTTTTATTAGGATCATTCTTCTTCTACATTGCAATCTAATAGTAAAAGAAAGCTTGAAGTTAGTTTTGAAGACAATGTAAAATCTCCCACTAATGTCCCCTCAGAACTTCCTAGTGAGGTTATTAATTTTCAATTTGGTGAGAATCGGTTTCCTAGTCAATTAATTATATTAAAGAAAACTCCAATAATTAAAAAAGAGGTGTTAAAATTGTCAAGTGGTTACAAGATGTTGTCAAAAAATAAAGACTCTCAATAAAAAAAAATTAGGTACATTCAAGTTCTATTGATGATATGAAGTCAGAGAATATGACGTCGAAGAAAAAAGTTCAAACCTATAAAAACGATACAACGGTATGTATGTGTTTACTTATATAAAAATTCATAAGAAACCAATATCTTTATTAATTATTTGGTTCAAATTAATACATTTAAGTATGTTGTGTAGATTCAAGGAAAAACTTATACATTCATGATAATAGAGAAGCATCGAAGGTGAAAGATTATGTAAAAAACGAGGTAGTAACATCATTAAATCAATATAATTATTAAATTAGTGTTCAAATTTTTACATAATTATGTACATATATTTTTTTTTGGAATTTAATATAGAATCAATTTCTTTCTAATTGTTCTGGTCGGAGAAGAAAACAATAATTCTAATGTTTGGATCGGACAACCATTGCAGGATTTTTTTGCACAAGCTCAATCTAAATTTAGAACGAAAAAGGTACTATTTATATATCAAATATTTGTAATAAGAAAATTTCTACAATGAATATCGCACACTAAAATACACTATCAAATTTTTTATTATTTTAAGAATTTTATGTTTTTTATGCAAGATAAGTATAACCCATGTGATAGGACATCAAAAGTTTTTAAAGAAAACGATATGATAACTGATACATATAAGCAATATTTGCCTTACCTAACCCCGGAAGAGCATACAATTTGCACTAATGTTGCCACTTGGAAGAAGAAATCTAACCTTTTATATTTAGCTAAAGGAAATTATTTGGAAATCAATAAAGTTCTAAGTGTCTTTCCAGGAGAATGGTTATATGATGTGGTATTATAATTAACTTTGAAATTTTAATAATTAGTCGATGTTTGTTTTTTTCATCTTTTTATTAATATAAGTGTTAGCTTGTCTTTTTGTTATTTAACAGTTTATCGATATCTATTTGTACGATTTGCACATAAAACAAGAGCCCAAGCAGAAAAAGTTATATCTGCCTTTGTCATTTCAGGTAAAAATATTTTTTTAGGTTGACGAAACACTTGATTTAAGGTTTATAATTTAATCGCTTGAATAATCTTTGTTTATCTCAAGTTAGAGTTATTGAATATTATTTACATCCCTGTAAGGCATGAATGGAGACAAATGTTCGACAATATCATTCTCGATGGATAGAAAACTTTATGCCTACTAATAGTAGCAACGATGAACAGGTATAATTATACTTTATTATTTGTTTACAGATACTTGTGAGTAACTTTTAATTTACGTGATTTACTAGGTATATTTGCCTTTACACGATGAAAAAAGAAAACATTAGTTTCTATTTGATGTCAATGTTGTGGAGCAACATATATATGTTTTGGAACGAAGAACGTAAAAGAATTGTACACGATTTGGTAAGCTCTTGTCAATTTATTAGACGTAGTAGCAATTTTATCAGTTTTAATTTATCAAAATCTTCTTTTTGTTGCTACTTGTGATAACAGTTGCTCAAAACTCCACATGTTTATGGGACTCATCCTCAATTAGGTCCATTGTTTGAAGGCATCGCGCTATTTCCAATCAGTTTTCTTGACTTACCGAAACAGCCAAATGCGTATGTTAATGGAAATAAAAGTGGGGAGTTTCTTACTTAAATCATAACTATAATTTTTAAAAATGTAATTATTTTATATTGATTTCAGGGATGACTGCGACATGTACGTATTAAAGTATATAGAAATCGATCAAAATTTTGATTGGTCCAAGATTTCTTACACTGTAAAGTTAAATTAGAATATCACTTAGTTTAGTTTGTGTGTTTAGTGATAGTAACTAATCTGATATATTTCATTTGTGGACGCAAGAAATGGTTGTTGAACGACTGAAATATTTAGCGAAACTTGTTACTAGCGACCAAAATGAAGCTGGTCTTTTCAAACGTTGTGTATGTGGAGATAAATCTGTTAAGCTCAACGACATTATGTGAATTAATTCCTTTTATTATTATTATTATTATTAATTCAACTACAAATAAATCTGTTAATACTACTATCGAGTGCCCATCGTCAAACATCGTCTCAACGTTATCCACATTTAATGACAATAATTTACATGCTTGATCAACATCAACCTTTTGTATTCACACATATTCTTCAATTGACTTATAATAAGTCATTAATGTCAATCAATCTATATCGACAAAACACTTCCACATATATAAACACTTACTCATATTTTTAGCTTCTGTTAATACCATCCCCAATTAAATTATCGATATGTATGGTTCATACGTTTATAAAATTATAACGTTTGGTTCTTGACATTTAATACAAATTTGAAATTATTTATTTCTCCATTAATCTTAATATCAAATTATCTTTTAATTTGTTTTTAAAACTTTTTTATTTTTAAAGATACTCAGTTTTTACATTGACATAAAAATTGATTTAACTGTGAGCTTGCACTCATAGTTTTTTTATGTCCATAATCATGAAACATGTATCATAGACAGCACTTTTGAAAATTTTATTCCAGTAACTAGTTATTTTATATAGGATAATAAAGATATGATAAAATTTTAAAGAGTTGTATTTAATTGAACGAACAAACAAATAACATTCATAATTTTAAAATGTCTTGTAGATCCATACTTAAACCAACAAAATTAAATAACCGTCGATCCTTGTTTGTTAAAAAATTTAAATCAATAGAAAAATACAATTCTTGGACGATCTGCTCATTATCAATCCTTATTTGGTTGCCAATCAAAAATGTTTGGATTATCATCCATATTTTTCAACTCATTATTATATGAAGCCTGCCAAAAAAACACTATTAAATTACATAACAATAAATTGTAACTGATATTATCTTTTATAGGTGATTGATTACCTTAGATTTGTCACCTTCTTCATATGTTTTGGGCATGCACATAGCAATTTTTTATAGTTGGAGTACATCGGTATTATTCATATCCTGATCAACAAGCTTATTTGGATATAGTGTAGGAGTCTTATTCAAATCTAATGTTGCCTCTTCAACGAAAGGCTTGTTAGATGATGAAACTTGTCCCTTCAATTTTTTTGGGTTTTCCTCTTCTTGTTTCAATAATTAAAGGATCGCCAATTCCAAGAAGCTCTTTATTTGTCACATTTTTTTCTTTTTTTACATTTCACTTTCACTGCTTGTAATTTGTGGCTTATTTTTGCAAACTGATTTTTAACCTCATTGAAAGTTTTAAGTGACTGTGATGCGCGATGACATATATTCATGCAAAATGAGGTTGGAATAGAATACCTGACTGCTGCTGAATTATCACCATCCATATTTTCACTGTTCTTTTGTAATTCAACATCTTTCTTTGCATAAATGGTCTAACGTTTCATGATACATCCTCGAGGTATTTCCTTTGCTTTTTCATACTTTAGCACAACAAACATATGTCGACATGGAATCCAACAGACTCCAATTTCATACAACAACGATACATAGTCTCATGAGTGATATCTTTAACTACAAGATACCATAAATTTTCTTTTTCACCATGCTCTAACAAATAAAATATACATCCATTATGTGGTGTAATTCTTTTGACCAAGTAATAACCCTCGTACGACATTTCTTTGCACAGAGTAGCAAATCAGTTTCTAGTTTATACTTGTGATGCATGAGCTTTTAAAGTTTCCAACACACCATCACAATATGGTTGTTCATCTGTTGTCTTGTAGTCTTGACGACCTTCCTCCCACCTTAAAGATTCTAGTTCTTTATGATAGTAATTAACAAATCGATAAAACATTACCTTTTTGTTCAAAAAAGTTTTAAGGGTTCTATTCATCGACTCACAACGCTGAGTAGTCCTCATTGTTGCACATCAAAATATATAATAGTTTTCATTTAATACAATAAATAAAAAGAATATAAAACACATTATAATTCAATTGAAGTGTATTAATATATATATATATATATATAAAGTCACCTGCATAGAAATATCCTCACATATATGCTTCTGCTCATTTCTCTTTGGCTTCGTACAATTCTTTTACCCACTCCCTATCTTCAAATTTATGTTTGTGAACTAATTCTGTCCAAGCTCTTTCAAAATCTGATAGAGTTCTACACTTGTTAACACACTTCATAAACCCATCGTGAAAAGTTTTATTACCACTTGATTTCATGTTCCTCATAAGATGCCATAAGCATAATCTATTTTTCGCTGAGTAGTCCACATTGCTACACATCAAAATATATAATAGTTTTCATTTAATACAATAAATAAAAAAGAATATAAAACACATTATAATTCAATTAAAGTGTATTAAAATATATATATATATAACGTCATCTGCATAGAAATATCCTCGCATATATGCTTCTGCCCATTTCTCTTTGGCTTCATACAATTCTTTTACCCACTCCCTATCTTCAAATTTATGTTTGCGAACTAATTCTGTCCAAGCTCTTTCAAAATCTGATGGAGTTCTACACTTGCCAACACACTTCATAAACCCATCGTGAAAAGTTTTATTACCATTTGATTTCACATTCCTCATAAGATGCCATAAGCATAATCTATGTTTCGCTTCTGGGAATACTTGAGCAATGATATTTGCCATGGCTTTATCTCCGTCAGTATTGACAGTGAGTGGTTTGTAGCCATCTCCCGCTGCAATTAATTATTGTAGCACCCAAACATAGGTATTTGTTTTCTCATTAACTACTAGTGCACATCCAAATGGTACTGTGTTTCGATGATGATTGACACCAACCAAAACTACAAATGGTTTGTTGTATGCGTTGCACTTGTAAGTAGTATCAAATGCAAGTACTTGTTCAAATTCCTTATAATCGATACGTGATATACCATCACACCATAATAACTTCTCTAATCTTCCATGTTCATTTCTCGTGTGGCTCACAAAAAAAAGAGGATCAGTTTCTTGCTTTCCAAATAGGTACGTCATCACAGTTTCAGCATTACCATCTTGCACTTCTTCTCTTTTGATTATCTGAATGCAGGTGTACAAATCCTTGTGTTTGAAACTAACATTTTTCAGAGAATCACTTTCATTCATGAAATTCTGCATCATTCTATTTGGAGCAATTCTTGAGTTGTGCATGGTATTAATTTTAATTTTATCCACCTCACTTATTTCCCGAAATAACCTAAAAACAAATCATTAGTGAGCATTGCAAACATATTAAATCATATATAAATCTAAAAATGGCATTGTTGTAACATTCGAATGCTCCATATTAATCATTTTGTTTCATCTTCACATCGCAACATTTGTTATTGTCCTTAAAATAAAAATTTAAAATGATATTGAAAATCTACCTCTTCTCCAACTACAAAAATTCTCTAGTTTTATGGTACTCTTATAAATTCATGTTTAAAAAGTGGCAAAGCAAAAAGGGTAGCCTAGCTCTAAAAAGTGACAGTATCCTCATAATTATCTCGAAGAAATTCAAAATCTAAAGTTATTGTCTAATCTAAATATGACATAACTCTTATCATATTAATTATTAATTTGGATTCATCATTCTTTCTTAATTTATATGCATCTTATACATGTATTTCATATGTGTTTGATTATGAATATTAGCCTTAATATTTTCCATTCAAATACATGAAAATATTTAAAATTTTATACATGATTATATCAAATATAGGTATTTAATATTCACCGATTTCGATTATATGATAATAAAGTTTTTTAGGTCGAACTATATAGTAAAGGAAGTCACCTTGGAGAATTTCGAAGCTAAAGTTTGGTTGCTTTTCAAAACCCTACAATTTTCTCTCTATCTTAGTCTTATCTTATGTAACTAGAAATTCTTTGCAATACATATATATATATATATATATATATGTATACATACATGTGCATTATACTTCATATTTCACAAATGTTATTATTAATATAAGATAGTAGTAATTAGAGAAACAAATTACTTGGAGAATATTTACTTACCTGATATAAGGAATTTGTGTTGGTTTTACCATTTCATGGTAATGTTGTGCGTGAAATTTCTCAACTTTCCAAAAATGATACCGTTCGTGCAATTTGAATTGAATCCAAAAATGATACCGTTCGTGCAATTTGAATTGAATAAGTGCTTGGCATCCAACTCTGCTTATTGGTTTTGGTTCACGATTTCTATTAGGTAAGCTATTCCACTTTTGCTCCCTATAACCCTCTTTACGACACACCACCGTCTTTAAAATTACGTGACCATCATTTCAGCTCTTTATAGTTGGACCTATTCGAACTCCAAAACCTTTAACTTTTCCATAAGTATAATAAAACTCAATGCAATCTTCCAATGACTTCCACTTGAGCATATCCATGTCATTCTCATCATAATCTTTTAATTTTTTCCCAATTTTGTCCCATATATCCCCAGTAATGAAAGTCAATGGTCTTGTCGTCATCTATATGTTGATCATCATTGATATTAGATTTGAGTTGTTCTTGTCCAGTATAAATTTCAATAGCTAAATCATCATTGTAGTCATCTTCATTGAGACTATCAATTTTCAACTCCTCGTCAATTTTTTTTCTTGCTCATCCAAAATCTCTAATAATACTGCAATTTAAGGGGAAAGTAAAATGATTATAACATTATTGAATTTATAAGCTATTAGATAACATAACCGAAACTAAACAATTTCGAATTTGATGATAAGACATGAAACCAAACTTTCAAGTACTTACTTGCAAACAATTAAGAATGAGAGAAAGTAAACATTTAAAATTGACTAGATTATAGTGCACATTAAACTAGACATTTCAAGTTTCACACCAAATCATGCATTAAATAAAAATATGAGCAAACTAAGTTCTTTATCACTATGAACACATTATACTCGACAACTACTTGGTGCACTTTTACACTAAAAATCACAACCCTTGCATGACTTATGCTCAACAGGGCAATCCCTAAACATGACAGAAATTTTCAAACGTTTAGGACCCAACTACTAACCATTCTAGCACAAATAATAACTTCAAACTTAACCATATTCATCCTACAGTGAAACACACAAATTAACAATTATTTGGTCCTTAAAATTAAGCACACATCAAGACAATGAAATCCAGTAAATAGGTTGATGTTTTAGTGAACATTTACTGCTTAATTCTCATTTATAATTGGAGTTTTATGAAAAATATGGGCAGTTTATGCTTCTGAATTAGACACTCATTGAGTACATTAAAATGCACATTCAAGCATGACATCTGTACCAAAATAAGAAGAGTTACTAACAATGAATCCACAGTAATTTGTTGCTTTAATCTTGAATTACAGCCCCTAAACTAATCTATATCCGAGTGTGACATTTCGTAAAGAAGGTATTACAATTACAAACTATTTCGGGCAGATGTACATCATTTGAATGAAATAACAATTGTTTGAATGCACTTAGGAAGAAGACGATGGGATTATGAAGCATTTTACTTGATAATGCTATTACTGTTTATTTCACATGTATGTGAAAAGTTATGCTTTGTTTCAAAGTTTTCAGTGACCCTGATGATGGTGATGATGTGTGTTTTCCCCCGTTTTTCCATTAATCGACTTTGATTCTATAAATATATAGATAAAGTTGTTCTATTTCAAACAAAAAAAAAAGCTAGACAATTGCTGAGCTATTGTTTTTAATTACCCTTTGACATTGTTTTGGTGCAATTTTTCTTACCTCAAAGGTATAACTGTGCTTATAACAGCTATTAAATAAAACTATCATCAGTTGCTGATTTTTAAGTTTTATTTACAGCCCTTAATGGTATCTTACTCTAATATAATCAACAAAAAATATTCTTAATACTATAAATTATATTTTGCCGAGTGCAAAAATAAAGGTTCTAACAAGTTTGATTTATTCTTACCATGTTGCAAGACTACAACAGAATTAAATGCACTAATCTAAGATCTTATTAATCAACACCATTAAGCAACAATTGAAGTTTTAAACATAACTCATCCTTAAAAAATTGTTATCAATTTTAAACTTCAACATTTGTTATCAGCGATAAACATATACACAAATTTCTAATTTCAATCCATAAACATAGTGTGCAAATTTAACCTGCCAAATCTACTCCAACGTGTCTGGGGACTCACAAAATTCAAACTCTCACATGCTCTAAAATAGAAGCTAAAGACTTCAATTTTCAGCAATAAAACTTATCTCACAGCAATTAATCAAAACCTCAAAATCATAATGCTCACAAGCAACAACAGTACACCACTAAAAACACACTACCCATAAAAGATAACATCAAAAAAGTATAGAAACACCATTCAAAAAACCCAAAACAAAACATACAAAATCTTGAGTCATAAAGCCAAACAAACAAGGACTCTAAGTGTGATTAAAACAGGGGAGAAGGAGAGGACATACGGCCGATCGCGACAGATACGAACACAACCAGGGGTGCGTGCGGTGTTGGCCTTTTTCCAAGTTGACAGAGGGTTGAAGAAAAAAAGAAATTATCGGTAAGGTATGATCAACGACGATAATAAGATTAGGGTAGAAGATGAATAGATGGAGGGGAAATTTATGTGAATAATTTTATATTAATATGAATTAGTAAAAGAAGTAGTTAATAGGTCCCATATTTATTTTTAAAAAATCTAAAATAAAATAATAAAAAATAAATATTTAGTGGTGTATTTCAGTTAAAAGGAATTTAATGGGTTAATGGGTCCCACATATTTTAAATAAAGATCTTTATTTAAAATAAAAAATAAAAAATTAGTGGTGTATTTTGGTGTGTGACATTTATTGTAAAATTTTCCTAATTAATAATAATTATTTTTAAAGCAGGTCCTAATTCGGTTGACGTCGTTGTTTTTACAACATATAAGAGGTCGTGCGTTCAAACATGTAATATCCTCATATTTGTAAATAGGGAAGGGTTTGGGTAATTAAGTTATTGTATTAAAAATTAATAATAACTATAAGTTTATAAATATAAAACGAAAAACATAATTTAATTATTTTAAAATCGACATTAACAAATATTTGCTGCGATGGATCTTAATAAAAGAAGTTGAGTTTGAACCTTAAAGTTAACTTTGTTGACTACAAAATAGACATAAAAGATATAAAAAAAATATTGTTAAGCGTTTGAATCTCATCTGGATTTATCCAAGATAAGGCTTGGTTTTATTCCAACTTTCACTTATAGATTGTATTATAATATTTGGTTCAAATTAAGATGTACTAGTTATGATTGTATCTATTCTTCTTGTACTTGTATTGCGTTTAAAAGAAATAAAAAAAGGGCTCAAGTGTGTTTTGAGCTTATTTACTTTTTGAAAATAAAATTAATTAATATTTTAAATTGTTTACATTCAATTAAGTCTTTTAATAACACGTGCATACAATTTATTTAATCTCATATTTTTTAAAGACAACTACAATTCTGTTTATTAAAATAAACAAATTTCATTATCATAGGAAATCGCGTACAAAAGAATAAGGACAAAACCCCAAAAAACAACCCTCGAAATCGAGACAAACAAGGGCAATCGAAGCCCAACAAAAAATCCTAACCAAACAGGGGAGGGCAAGCCAAAAATGGCATAAAAAACAAACGACCGATACAGACCAAAGAGTCGCCATAAGCAACTCTGAAGACATGGAGGTCTAATTCGAGAGAGCACCTTGGCAGTGGCGGAGCCAGAAATTTTATATAGTGGGGTTAGTGCAGAGTATAAGGTATAAAGTATTTTCATACCACTACAATAACTATGGTTGACCTCATATCTCAACAAATTAAGTGGTGTGATATAATATTTCCTATAAAAAAACTAAAAATTCTATATTAACTCATTGAAAACCCCATGCCCCAATAAATCAAGTGGATCAATTGAACCTCCTTATCTTAATGTAGATCCACCCATGCTCCTTGGTCAGAAATAACTTCGTTAACCATTAGGTTTACAGTCCGCATCACCAAAGGACCACCAACAGTCACCAAAAAAATGACCACAAGGCGAAAGAACAAAGCTCGCTCATACGACGAATAAAGCCTTCGAGCTACAACAGAGAAGCATTCTTTCTTAAGAAGAAAAAAAGGAGAAATAGGCTTAAAAGATGGTCAGAGAGGATGGAGAAGCACCAAAAAAGTAAGAGGATGAACCAAAGCTGGACCCAATTAGGGTTCTTTGACCACGACGTCGGACCCATTGAATTCATTGCCAACAGTAGGGGTGTACAAAAATATCTGATATGAATAACCCAATTCGTTTATTCGATGATCCGATCTGAAATTTCAGATATCCGATTCGATTTTATTTTTTGGATAATTCGAATTGGATATCCAGTAAATTTTTTTACTAATCGAATCGGATACATATAGAGCAAATCTTGATTTCGAATTATCCGAAAATTCAAAAAATTACCTTTAGCCCCTTAGCCCAATTTTAACAGGAAGCTTTCTCCAAAGCCCAAATCGCAACCTGCAGGCCTTGCACAAGTTCTTCACAGTCCACATTTCACAGCCTCTCACACTTAGTCTCTCTCAACTCTCACGAGATTTTTCTTCCTCGAATCTCATCATCTGATTCACAAGAACGTACTGTTGGAAAACGTCAGTACACCCCATGGCGTAGCGGAAAAATTATCCGGTGTAATCCACCAGTGATTCATGTACAAGGGACGAATTCGGGGTGATAAAGGATGAAAACATCACCTCAAGTAATCTGGAATTCCGCAACGAGTATATGAGAATCTAAATCAAATCAGAGGCGTCAAGCAGCGTTCCGACCTCTATGCAGTCCACCCGAATAAAACGAACATTTTTTTCTCTTCTCTAACTGTTAGAGAGGATTTTCGAAAAACATATATTGGTTGCTAGACCTTATGCCTTTATATAGTATTTAAAAAAGCTAATTCTAATTAAATTCGTATTCTTTAAATATACAATATATTTAATCGAATATAATTAAATATGTAGAATCTGATTCTACATTAATTAAGTTTCTTTTAGAGATATATATATTTAATAGTATTTGATAATTACAATAACTTATCAAATAACTTATTAAATATTAACATATATATATAAACGAAATTATACATAATTACAATAATTATAACAATTTGGGTTTTTCACTAATTACGTGTACAACAAGTTTGTACACATGCTATCTAGTCGATATTTGTTTGTTTCAATTATGGGGTGTGACCCTTTTAGGTTCATGTAAAGTTAGTAGTAATATCAAAAACAATTTTAATATTACAAGCAATGAGTGGCATCTAGCAATACATCATTGCTACCTAAGTTACATGAAATCGTGGTTCGATTTAATCTTTTTTTGTAATTAACTTCTTTTATGTATTTCATCCTTTTTTTCCTCACATCTAGATCGGACACAAGTCATGGATTAGTCACACTTGTATAGTCCATCTAATATTTTTTGATATCTTGATTAGACTATTATAAACAAATAACTATGATATCCCATATCAATTTATTTAAGCATGGCCATGCATTTTCTAGTCTCACTCAATCAAGTGGCCTATGATATTACTCCTATTATGTAGGAGGGACAAATCCTACCTTGATCAACCATATTTTGCTACATGGATTGTGATATGTCCAATATCAGTCTTTATAGTGTAGTTAGTTACGACACATGTTTGGCCGTATCAAAATATGTCACTCGCGATGTTGAAATAATGATGATCTCAAGTTTGAGGATCATACATGTAGTTATCACCATGAGCAATGTTGTGATTGTCACATAATAATCCAAGAAACATGCTCATAGCGGGTTAGTCCAATATGTCGTTCCCTAACACATACTTATGTGTTTATTTTGACATCTCCATGTCAATGACAACACTTTGTTATCAATCAACTACATATTGGTCTTAATACATTATTGTTATCCAAGCCCATAATAATTCTCGACTAAGGACATTTAAGAATAACTATATTATTCTAAGGACTTTATTATAATTCAGTTTATTTATAGATACATAGAATAAGACTGAAATAATAACAATGACTTCTTATTAATAAACAAAATAAAATAAGTATTTTTTTACAACCATCTCATAATTGATCTTTAGGCATACTCCAACACTTACTCTAGCCTTGCTCTTACTCCGATCTACTATTGGGTTGCTTACTTCAGTGCTCACGTGATCAAAACTTTCTTTTTTCATCTCATGTTCCTTCTCCCACAAGTCTCGATTTATGGCGAATTAAAATTCACAGCCACATCCATTCGAGTCTCGGGTAAACTCACATGAATTTAAGTCTCTTTTTTGTATGTGAAGATGTGAGAGGATGCCCCAGACTTCAAGTTTTTGAGTTCAACTTTGTTTTGTTTGTCTGTATATGGATTCTGTAGATCTAAAATTTATTTATTTGAAACTGTTATAATTGTTTATGGATTCTGTCGATCTAAAATCTATTTATTTGAAGGATTCGTCTTCTTCCTTATGGTGGTAGGAGTAATAAAAAATAGTTAATTTGTTTAGTTATTTTAGATATAAAATTGAGTTAAATTATGTATTGAATCTTTATTTTGCAATAATTTATTACAAGCAGGCTGCATGTGAAATTGACACGTGAAACTTCTGCAGTATAAAGTAACATGTTTAGAACGGATAATTGGATACTCGATCTGAAAATTCAGGTATTCGAAAATTTGGATATCTAATTTTTTGAATCGGATACGGATCACTATATTAGTGATTTGAAATTTTGGATCGAATTAGATCGAATATGATATCTGAATTTGAACACCCCTAGCTGTCAGGGAAAAAATTATGATTCCCAAGAAAGAACCGTAACAGCTCGGAAGGAGTGATCTTCAACGATCGACGAACGGAAACTCTAGCCAAAAATCAAGAGTTTGATAGACGAGAAAAACTCACTCACGGACTAGAAAATGACAAGAGAGTGGTCGTCAGACGGCCCCCAATGATGTCGGACTCATCCGAGCGATTACTCCTCAGTAATGCAAAACGAAAAAAATATTTTGAAATAAGAACTATTTATTCACTATAACCATTTTTTACTATGACTACTTGATGGTTCATAAATATACTATTTAAATTTGAGTTGGTGCACAATATAAAATTGGTTACCCACCCAAAGAGGTTTACGCCATTCGAACTTGCTGTTATGATTGGGTCGTGAGTTGGAGGAATTTCGGTGTTCGTTTTTATGGTGGTTGTATTCTGCTTTTTGACAATGTTTCTTCGTTAATACAATTGCTTTTTGGCCTGTGGATTGTCTAAAATTGTCTCTAAACATCACAACTCATACACATTTTCAGGCTGTGTAAGTGTAACAGCTTTGGCATCCGTCTCTGTTAGAAAGCAACTCTTCATCCGTACCTGTATAATTAAAATATTACAGATTGATCCATTGTCATCCCAGGCTTTATGTTCTAAAATAAAGCCCTATCGGCAATGCCATAAAGTCAAAGCAAAATGCTTAAATGCTCATACAATTAGTTAAATAAATTTAATCAAGTATGTAGGTAATTGTTCAAAAAAATGTAATTTCACCCCACCTTCATATGTTGGTAATTGTTCTCCCAAAACAACCCAATTAAACATATTTTTCTAACAAATCAAACATGTGTTAATATCTATAAAAACAACAATCAAGTGATCAATCTGGGCCGAGTAGACCCATGCCAAACCTATCCTAGCTCGGTTCGTGGTTACCTATACGCAACATAGTGCCTTCCTTTTCAAGCCAAGACACATATGTAATCAAAATATTCACAGTTTAAATGAATCCAACCTCCCTCATCACAAAGGGAAAACGTATCCAAATGTATGTGGGATTTTATCGGGCAACTTCGACATAGACACAGATGTGAATGAAATAGTCCGGATTTATTAAATTGTTTGCCACCCAAGAAAAGGGGATCACTAGCTTTGGCTCTATACCCTGAATTCGGATCAGCTTGATTTCAGCATTACTGGAAATGTGGCCAGCCTCTGCGTGTTTATCTGCATTTTGTCCCTGGTCTTCCACTACTTTATCACTGCTCACATCTTCAATGGGATTTCTAACTGCATCCTCAAAATCTACTCCACTTAATTTTACATCCGCTAAGGATTCATCCGAAAATAATTCTGGCAGAAGGGTTTTCAAAGCATCATGTAAAGTGAAGCATTTATCTGCACGGGAAAGCAATACAGGTAGCGTAAAACTAAATCAACGCATATCGCCCAGAGATTAAAAAAATGCATTCACAAAGGAATGAATGGAAGAGAAACAAATTTACAGTGTCCAATTCTGATCCACTAAGTATGCTACATTTGAAATAAAGATGACTATAAGCGACTCATTCATTTCTCCACACTCCACATGCAATAGCTGCCAGTTCACATGTTTGCTTATAATAGGAGGCATTGCTTACCTTCTTTGCGGATCTCAACTGGTTGGTTTATGTAAGAGATCTTCTCCCAACTATCAACTTGGGGCATCTCGTCCAAATCATCAAAGTGCTCTCCTACGCTCAATACATACAATCTAACTGGAACTCTTCCTAACAAGAGCTCACCAACAATTAAAAAAAAATAAATTTAAGGATGATGAACAGATGTATATTAAAAGTGACATTCAAACCAAATGTAAATGTAACCTGGATTGTTTTTCTTTAAACATATGCACTTAACTAGGTACACAATATGCATTAACAGGAAAAATAATTAGGACTGAGTACTGACAGCATTTTTCTATTTCAGATGGATTATATAAAAACAAGTTGCTTCACAATATTTTGATAGCAGTCGGTAGGATTCAGCAACTGAATGATAAGTTGTCAAACTACACAGATGACTGAATCTGATTCACACATGCTTTCTAATAGTTTGGTTTGCTGAGTTGCTAATTATGATTTCTTATTAGTAAGGATAGAATAGAGGACTGTCAACATTAACATTCAAAGATTGTGATCATCATATGTCAAGTACAGGGCACACTCGAGAAAAGGTGCAATAGACACATTGGAAATAGGCAGATAAAGGAACTGTCAAGAATATTCTGAGGTTTATGTGATATAGGACCAATAAGAACTGATCTTAAACAAGATGTCATTAACTCTCAATTTATGATTCTTTAGATTTGAGTTTATACTATTTATTTTCTATTTTCCTACTACCTGAAGTGTTTTAGGCCACTCTGGTAATTCTTAGATTTGCTAGAATTACACAACCCAAATCACTAAAATATTCCGAATTTGTTATGAAACACACGAGAACCCAATAACTTGACTTAATGCAATTCACGTGTCTGTCTTTAAGCATAATAACAAATATGAAAACCTGTCATCACTTGAGTGGTCAAATCAGTTTCACCAAGGGATTGTTGAGATTTTGGCGAGCACAAACTTGTATACTCGTCAACTGTTGCAAGTTTAAGCTTAGATGAGACTCGTTGGTAGGCTTCCAAATTACCTGTCAGAACCCAATTTTAAGAATCAAACTTTGAACATTGAGAATTTCTTAAAGGAAAATTGTTTTTTTTTTTTTGGGTGGGGGGAGGAGGAAGAAAGAATTGACACATAATGAAGCTAGACATGCATATTTTTATTGTTGCTGTGCAATCAGTACTACCATGTTTTGCAGGACCAGAAGTAAATACAGCAGATCCTATATCAATTATTATGATTCAAACATTTAACCCTCTCCATTGCATATTGCACATCCATTTTTCCTCTTTCACATATCCCAAAATTTGTAATTTTTATTTATTTGAACTAGAATGATCACTGTACACACATATTAAAGAATTTGAACGGTGATGCTACAAAAGAAATTAAATTTCTTTAGATAAGTTGGAACATTTTTCCAACTATGGATGCCATTTTCATTTGAGATGGAGTAAAAACTCAAATTCCTAGATAAGATTGGATAAAAATCTTATTCAAGAAGAGTTGAGAATTCGAGAGAACTGCAAAATAAGGCTGAAAGAAATTGCAAATTTGTTTGTCACAGTCTCAGGCAAGTATAAGGCTTGTCTAGTTATTCTTATTAAGCTCATTTTGATATATCAAGTACTCCTATTTATGAAATTAAAGTCAATTCAGCCATTGGAAACAACTTTCAAGAAAAAGATCTTTTTATTCCCTTAGAAACATAATACTTGAATCCTAAAAGACGTACAAATTATAATATCAGCTCCTGGATTTTCTTTTGAAACTTTCTTTCTCGTTGCATGCTGAAAATGATACTAACTCTTAAAACCCACAAGTAATGAATAGTTTATATGCAAAACATAAACGTGAGATATTTTATTGTTTATTTTCTCAACAAATCATCATTTACACAATTGAATGTACTTGAAACATCCAATCATTTCTTTCTCCCACATCAACAAAGACTGAAGCAATGCAAAAGAAAAACAGACAAAAATTGGAGAAGGGCTGCTGGTGGAAATTCGAAAAGGTTAGGACAATCAGGTGTCTTTGTTAAAGCAACAAAATAGAAGAATGAATGGGAATTATAAACCAGCGGGCAGGAAAGGGAGACAGGTTTTACACTCCATGACCGGTAGAAGCAAAATGAAAAATTAGATTTTCCCATAATTTAAAATATATAATGTATGTGACTTCAGCAAAACATAAGTTTATAGTAACCATTAAAGTGTAACCTTTGACAAATTGAGACTATGTCTAAGAACAAAATAGGAAGGGTAGGTGCATTTGTTGGCTATAAGAAATATGAAATTGGCCAATTCAAAAGAGCGTAAGCCGACAGAAGAACACAAGTATTGAAAGCCATAATTTGTGAAAATTGCAAGAAGTAGGGTCATTTTATATCCAACTCGCCCAGGAATTCATCCCATTAATCATGATCAAACAATGACAAATGTAAATGGATTAAGCACTGATTACTCAACAGGCCAAAACAAGCTACTCAAAAGTAATCAAAGTTATCCAGCCGGAAAGAATTTGGCTTACTGCATTCATCAACAAGCCCCCAATGAAGCTACCTGAAGTAACTAAAGTATCAAAGTGTTTTTTAGCATTCTAGAAGAAAGTTTATAACTAACACCTCCTTAACCCTGGACTGCTTTATATTATAACTAATATAACAGAAATTTCCTACAAAAACTGATAAAAGACCGAAAGAAACAAACAGTAGTATTGAGTCTATATCAATGAACATACATACCATTCATGACAGAATTCCAAAGCTCCAACTGATCAGACTGAGACATGTTCATAACATTCTTGCAATTTCCATTCATTATGTACGCCGCCTGTTGGCATAATAGAACATTACAGATGAACAGTGATGAAACATATTTTAATTATCCAATTCAAATGAAGATTTGTTACAAATAGAGACAAATCTGAGAGGAGTAAACAAAAACAACTAAGCGGCTATGCATATGCACAATCAAGATATTCCAAATTAAAAGAGAGTGAAAGCTAGCATTGTGAGAAACATCAACATCCAGCATTTAAGGGATTTTCATTTACTTTGTTCTATACTTCTTTTACGGTAAAAGAAAACAAATTAAATAAGCATCTTACAAAATAACCAAAAACGTATCTTAAAAATATAACAAAAAGAGCCAAACTCTAGAATCTCAAAAGATGCCAGAATGACCTTTTTCATCTTCTAGATGTTGTCTTTTTATCTTAGATTACAAAGGATATAATCATAAAATGTCATAATTTAAATTTTCTTCCTTTTCATTTTCAACTGTACAAAGCAGTGCATGAGAAGAAAATTGTGCACATACAACAGTATAATAAGTTGTAGAATTGTTAGCATTTTGACCATTAGTAGCAGTAAATTCCTCATGAAAAGAGCGTATCAATTTCTAGGACATATGTACTAACCTCTTTTAATGAGTTTATAAAGCTCCACTTCACAGAATCTTCACCTTCACAGGGTACCAATACATTTCCAGGATATCCTCTAAAATGGACCTGTAGTCAGGAACAGGAAGATTAAAACCTTCAACCTGATAAAATTAATGGGATAAAAGTAAGAAATAAATTACACATAAGAACCTATATCCTACAAAATATTCCGTTCCTATAAATTACCCGCAGATAAAAATTATTTCATCTCTTCAATTCCCCTATCCCTTTCTTAAGGTTGATTATTTTGGGGTAGGTTTAAACCATGCATCAAAGTACGAAAAACACGAGTTGTTCAATAATCCTTGTATTTAGTAGGTAAAGAAACAATGATTCAACATGATCTAGAAGGACAATATACTCACAGGCAACCTAGAACAGAAAAGCAGCCACTAATTTATATTATGATAAAACAATAGTTAAAGGGAACCTACAGTGATGTTCCAAGGCCTTTCAGGCTCAGGGCACAGAAGATCAAAAAGAACTCCAGTTGGTATGTACCTACAACAAGAACAGATTTCGGATTTCAGGTTTCAAATATATTTGAATAATTAAACAATAAGAAAACAAAATTCAAAGCAACTAGGTTTAGAACAAGAAGGACCATTTGAGAGGGAGGCCATTGTATTCGAACCAAATGGTATCAACCCCGGGAGGAAGTGTGCTGCTAAAATAAGGCTTAATCAAAGACGCTAAGAGCGGTAGATATCCGATCCGCGGAGCTAAGATCTGAAATGGTTTAGAATTAGCAAAGCAAAGATAGAAAGAGGAAGAAAAAGAGAAAGACGAGAAAAATAGTTGACCAGGGCAGGAGGAGGAGGAGGCAGAGCGGTGACTTGAGATTCGTGGAGATGGATCTGAAGAGGAATTGCCCCTTCCCATAAATACTTTTGTGCGTCCATTGCGGCTGTCGAAACAGGAATGGAGGATTGAAGCGGCGACGCCACTGACGCCGGCGGCAGCGTTAAAGAAGGGTTGCGAGGAGAGGAGCTCTGTTTTGGCAGAGAAAAGGAGGAACAAGAATGTAGTACTACATTACAGTAAACTCACCAATCACGGAACCTCGGTTTGTGTTCTCACTCGGTAATAATTATGTTACGACGAAAAAAATACTTTTATATTAATTATCTATATATTATAATTAAATTTAGGATTAGTTTATATTGTGTGTTTTTTTAATAAAGAACAGGAAACTAGATCTTATTAAAATTGAAAAAGATTACAAATAAATATATTCAAAAAAAATAGAAATTTTACTCAAATATAACTTTAAGTTTCTTTTTAAAAATATATTTTTTTATTTTAATTTTTGGAATATTATATTTACTACAGTACCTTTGAAGTTGGATTCGGCTAAATCTGATTATAAATAGTACTTTTTTCAAAAAATCTCTTAAAAATGCCCAAAGTCGAAGCCTCCTGAACTCGCCTTTAGGAACATTTTTATAATTTATAGCCTAAAGTCGGAGTTTCCTGAACCAGCCTTTAAAGTACTGTATCAAATGCACTAATTCGAAAAAAAATAAGAATGACCACACTTTAGGAAAAAACAAACCCTAAAGTAATATTGATAGATTTCTTCCCAGAAAAGCATGAATAATTATAAAATATATAAAAAAAGTATACATCAAAATCCAAAGGGTGAGGAAACAAGAAAAGTAAAATCCATCACTTTGTAAAAAATCTTACACAATCTTTAAAATAAAATTCAGTAACTATCAACTTCAACCAAAGTGATCTGGTAATTACGCAATACTTTTTGCTGCAAAATCTTGATATTTCGGCAAACAACCACAAAAAGACATCAAAATTTGAAGAGATCATCGATCATCTCATACGAGAAACTGTCACAAAGACAGACAACGTGTCACGTGGACAAACTAAACATGCCATCCAAGCAGACGAAAAAATTGTCATAGCAAACGAAAAGATTGACAAAAAAACATATAAAATATAATTTATGGCGAAGCAAAACACAAAAAACCCAAAAAAATTAAAAGAAATCACACAAGCATTCATGCCTATTTATATACAATCAACTTAAAAATTATATTTGTTTTTTATATAATAAGGGAAGTATCTTTGGAATGATTTTATCTCACAAAGGTACGATTATGTTATGTTTTATATTACAAATGTTATGATCTGCATAAATTGGCTTGAAAGCATGTTCATTGGTTTGTTCATACGAGCTTAAGTCTATGAAGATGAACATTATTTTTTTTTACTGAATTATTTGTTGGTTCATAGATATTATCTCTTAAGTTGTGTGAATTTAATACTATTAGGAGCAAAATTTTTCTTTCCCTTAGGTAGAAATTAGTAAAAAAAAACTACAAGAGTATAATTGTTCGAAAAAACTATAAGAACATAATTCGAGTTATACGATAAATTTGAGTATATTGTACGATATGATAAAATGAATTATATAATAAAGAGAAATTTCATTCTAGTAATAAGGATGGATAAATAAACCTCTAATTATTATAATTATTGTGTAAGATGTCTAATATCGTATCCGGAATATTAAAAACATATAACAGTCCATATTATCTCTACAGACTAATTTCATCATACCAACAACGATTTTATTACCCTCCCGGAAGATATGCACAAAATCTACTTGCTCAATTTGTCGTGTTAAAAACCAAATATGTTGTAGCGTGTGATGGAAAACATTCCAGCTTGTGAATTACCCTTGAGCAAATCAATCACATTAAGGTTATCCGATTCAACAATTACTTGAACCATACCTGTATATACGGCACACTGAAGACCTTCAAATACACTCCATAATTCCGCTTTCATGGTCGAACATTTTCCTATGAATTTCGTGAAACCAACTAAACAACTTCTACAACTATTTCTAACACCACCGCCACAAGATGCAACACCTTCTACCAAACGTCGAACACCGTCGACATTAACATTACATCAGTCAATCGGAGGAAGAGCCCAATTTATCAATTGTCGCACTCTCCAAGTTCGATGAGCTTAAGTGCACTCCATGAATTATATTAATTAAGTCTTTTGAAAGTAAATTATGAAGGTTGTTTTATGATAAGTTTGTATAATATTGTTAGAGTTGATGCTATGCAGAGAAGAATTAGTAAGGGAGGAAGAGAATGTAGAAGTTAGATAGAAGTTTTGGGAAACAAATTTCAGAAAGGTTTCATGCCTATCTGTTATTTATACTCTCTACTATTTAAGAAATGACAAAATCGGTTAGCTTTCCAGGTATCTTCCTTTCCCTATTGCTCCTGCGTACACCCTCAACAACTTGACTATTCAATTGGTCACTCTTGGTGGCTACACTCCTTGCTGCATCCGTAACAGCACCCTCCCCTGGAGAATCAACCTTGTCCTCAAGGTTTGGCGTCGAAACACAATGAGCAACCTCCTCTCGCAGTAACGGTAAAGGTGTAATCTGTTGCAGCGGTACTCCCCGGCATGGTTTAAGTTGCGAAACATGAAAGACAAGATGGATGCGAGTTGAATCTGGTAGCTCCAACTTATAGGCGACTTGGCCAACACGCTTGAGAATACGTCAGGGACCAAAATACCGAGGACTTAGTTTGTGTTGACGTTGGAGGCGTAGTGACAACTGTCGATAAGGTTGCAAGCGAACAAAAGCCCAACTCCCCTCTTCCAATAACAATTCACGGCGATGCTTGTCAGCTTGCTGCTTCATACGATTCTGAGCAGCCTCCAAATTACGTTTCAATTCTTTAAGAACAGCATTACGGTCCTGTAACTCATGGGCCAACTGATCATGGCAAGAGCAGCCTTCGATGTAAGATAGAATAGTGGGGGGTCACGGCCATATAGAGCCCGATACGGTGTTATCCCGGTAGATGATTGATATGCCGTGTTGTACCAATACTCCGCCCAAGGAAGATATTTGGTCTATTTTCTTGGTTCATCGGCAGCCATACAACGTAAATACATCTCCAAACAACGATTTAAAGCCTCGGTTTGCCTGTCGGGTTGAGGATGGTATGCTGAAGAAAAACACAGCTCAGTCCCTTGTAATTTAGCTAGTTCGGTCCACATGTCACTCACAAAGATTCGATCGTAGTCGCTAACAATTGTTCGTGGAATACCATGAAGCTGAATGACACCTTAGAGTAGAACGCGAGCAACTAACATGCTATCGAAATGACGAGGAAGAGCAAAAAAATGGCTGTACTTAGTGAAACGGTCCACCACTACAAAGATCACCTCCTTGCCCTCAGAACATGGTAAGCCAACCACAAAGTCCATCGAAATATCTATAAAAACTTGCGTCGGAATTGGTAATGGCTGAAGCAGACCAGCTGGTGTCAAACTTGTACTCTTCATACATTGACACACTTGACACGTAGTCACAAAGTCACGCACATCCTGGCGCATACCCTCACAGTAAAAACTCGCTACCAAACGGTGAAAGGTCCGAGTAATGCCCGCATGGCCACTCAAAAGGGAGCTATGGAATTCATGTAATAATAATGTGCGCACAACAGTTTCTTGAGGAACCACAATGCGCCTTCGCCATAACAGCAAACCCTCATGTTCTTCATATCCCGGAAATGCATCGCCCTCCGATACGAGGTTGGTATGAATGTGTTGGATATTAGCATTAGTGGCCGTCGCTACTCGAATCGTGTCTATAATACCACACACGGGACGAGAAAAAGCCAACAACATTGCAGTAGGTTCCTGAGACAGAGCATCCACCACATCATTTAATTTGCCCGAGCGATATTGAATCTCAAAGTCGTAACCAACCAATTTGGCAAGCCACCGTTGCTACTCAGGGGTTTGAATTATTTGTTGATTCAGCTCAAGCAACGAACGTTGATCTGTAACAATCACGAATTGACGGCCTACAAGGTATTGACGCCATTTTGCCATAGCTTGAGTGATAGCAAACATCTCTCGACTATATGTAGAAGCATGCTGCATTCTTGGACATAATTTCTGGCTGAAAAAAGTTAATGGTCGACCCGCTGAGTTAACACAGCCCCTATCCCCGTACCGGATGCATCAGTTTCGACCTGGAAGGGCAACTAAAAATTCAGTAAAGCCAGAACAGGAGCAGTGGACAACCGAGCCTTGAGAAGGTCCAGTGCAGCTTGAGCGTCAATATTCCACACAAATCCATTCCCTTTGAGGAGCAAATCAGAAATTGGCGAAGCAATAGACGCAAAACCATGAATAAATTTGCGATAATAGCTGGCCATACCCAAAAAACTACAAACATCTTTCACGGATATGGGAGTAGGCCACGCTTTAATGGCAGCCACTTTAGCTGGATCGACTTGAAGGCCATCACCCGATACTATATGACCAAGATACTCAACAGATTGAAGGCCGAAAGAGCATTTACTTCGCTTAGCAACAAAGCCATGATCCTGTAGACACTGTAGAACCAACCGAACATGATGTAAATGATCATTCTCAGATTTACTATAAATCAGAATAACATCAATAAAAATGAGCACAAATTTACGAAGATAGGGCCGAAATATGTCATTCATCGTAGCTTGAAAGGTTGAAGGTGCATTTGTCAAGCCGAAAGGCATGAAAAGGAACTCATAATGACCCTCATGCGTACGAAATACCGTCTTATGAACATTCGATTCCTTAACCCGAATTTGATGATACCCCGCTAAAAGGTCGAGCTTGGAGAAAAAATGAGAAGAGCCCAATTCATCAAATAGCTCATCGGCTGTAGGTATCGGAAATTTATCTTTCACCGTGACCGCATTTAAGGCCCTATAATCCACACAAAAACGCCATGTTCCATCCTTTTTCTTAACAAGTAATACCGGGGAAGAGAATGAACTCATACTCCGACAGATCAAATGATGCTCAAGCATGTGTTGCACTTCGCGTTTGACCTCCGTTTTTTTGGAAATATGGATAGCGATAAGGGCGAATATTCACCGGTTGGTTGAAGGTTCCAAATGAATGCCATGGTCATTCTCACGAACTGGTGGCAGGCCTTGAGGTTCTTGAAAAATAGGTACAAATTCGAGCAGAAAGTTAGCCATATCATGAGACATGTCATCCGTAGAAACCGTGGAATCATCTTGCAACTGAAGATAGTAGTACGCAGCCGAGGCATTTATCGTGGGAATACGCCGAAGGGACTGCAATTGCATTGGTTGAGGATTGGCAACAGTGTCACCCTACCAACAATGTACCTGCGTCCCGATACGAAACTGAAATTGCAACGTTGAAAAATCCATTGTAATCGGTCCGAGAGTAGCTAACCATGCAACACCCAGCACCGTTTCCGTACCCTCCAAGGGTAAGACATAAAAATCAGTATACACCTCAGTACCTTACACATGAAGATGAATATTACGGACACAACCTTCATTGGGAAGCTTGTCCCCATTGCCCACCATGACCCTAAAGTTAGGAGCCGCAGTGATTGGTAGGCCGAGAAATTTGGCGACTCGTGACTGCACGAAATTATACGTGCTACCACCATCAATCAAGATACGGACCAGCTTGGCGTTGATATGCCCCACCACACAGATCGTATTAGGATGAAAACAACCAGCCAAGGCATTAAACGAGACCAAAGATTGTTCGTTATCCACATCGACAATAGCGTCCAGTGAAGGATTATCCAATGTAATCAGAATGATTGGAAACGACAATGGAACATCGGTGCAATCATCGTCAAGAAAGAACAACTGTGGATCACGACACTTGTGGCCAGGAACATATTTAGCATCACAATAATAACAAAGACCTTTCTTACGTCGAGCTTGAGCATCCGCAAAAGAGAGCCTGCGAGGTTGCACCGGCAGGGACTCTAGGGGAGGAGGGCGGCCTGGTTGAACCCGTGGTCCCGGTGTGACTCCTATAGGAGTAGGTAAAAGTGGTGGCAACTTAGTGGAGTTGGAAAGACTTATTGCACGCTTTTCGTTGAATCGAGCTTCATGAAACCGTGCCAAAGCTGCAATTTCGGCCATGGAGGAAGAATGGTGACTCAACACTTCATTCTTAATGTCATGGCGTAACCCAGAAAGGAAACATTGTGCTAAGAAATCATCTGACAAACAGGTAGTGCGCAAGGCTAACTCCTCAAAGCGCGTCTGATAATCCTCAACCGTCGTGGTATGGATCAGTTTGGACAACTGACCTTCTAGTGATTCAACCTCCACAATGGCGAACCTTTTGCGAATCGCTTCAACCAAGTGAGCCCAGCAGCCAACTGGCGTTGGCGTTGCATCCAACGAAACCACTTGCGAGCGATGCCATCCATCTTGAATGAGGCCATCGTGACACGGTGATGGTCTTCAGTTCCATAAAACTCAAAGAAATCCTGAGCTGCTGCGATCCATTCCTCGGGATCCTTTCCTGTAAAGAGAGGAAGTTCAACCTGAACCGGTTTTGGTGCAAGCAGAAACACGTCGTCAGAGTCTAAACCAGCTTTAGCTTTTCCGTGGTTCACCAAACAGGCCGATGTCACCTCGCTGCCTCCGGACGTGGTGGCTGGATTCTGCAGCTGGGAAGAGATCAGCTGCAACTGTTGAGCCATCGCTTGCAATGTCTGCTCAGTACTAAAGCACCAATGTTAGAGTTGATGCTATTGTCACGCCCGTAGAATCTCGTAGTCCCGAAGAGAATGGCTAAAGGAAAAAGCTTAAAAGCAAGAAGAAAACAAAGAATACTTTGTATATTACTTAAAGAAGAAGTGATTTACAAGGAGAAGTGATTTACAAGGAGGGGGGGCCTCTATTTATAGTTGAACTCCCCTACAATCAATGGCTAAGATTAATTTACATCGACGGTCTAGATCGACCTTATCCAAAGGAAATCTTACTTTTGGGATTCCTTCTTATCACAAACATTATCTACAAATAAGATGCTTTGACCGAACTACCCTCCCGAATATTTCATGGATCCGGGCTGATTCGGATGGGCTCGGACCCTAAGGTTTGGGCCGTGACATTCTCCCCCCACGGATCTGGCGACGACGCCCGCCGCCGCCGGTTGAGATGGTACTGACTCACTTGATCCTTGAATTGCCATAGACCCTCGGCTGGTTCCCAACTCCATTCACCGTCGGGAAGTCCTTCCATTGAACAAGATACTGTGCCTTGGCCGATGGCCTGGTCGTCGAATGACCCTCTCCGCTTGGATATCTTCAATTTCATTCTCATAGGAGACCTTTATCCCGACTGGCGCTCGGTGTGACTTGCCTCGATCTGGATCCAACTCATCTCGATGGTATGGCTTGAGTAGACTGACATGGAATACTGGATGAGCTCGGATGTTTGATGGCAACTCCAATCGATAGGCCATGGTGCCTATCCGCTTCACAACTTTGAACGGTCCCTCGTATCTCCGCACAAGCCCTTTGTGCACGGTTGGGTTGCGCAAAATCCCGGTGAGCTTTGCAAGGACTAAGTCACCAACTTGAAAATTCACGTCCCTACGTTTCTTGTCCGCCCACTTCTTGGTCCGTTTTCCCGCCTTGTGTAGACAAGCTCGGGCTAAGTCGTGATGCTCTTGCCATTCCTTGGCAAACTTGTGTGCTGCTGGATTAGGCCCCTCGTACTTGGTAGCGACGGCGTTGGGTGTGAGCGGTTGCTGCCCGGTCACGATCTCAAATGGACTTTGGTTGGTTGCCTCGCTCCGCTGTAGGTTGTAAGAAAATTGGGCCACATCTAGTAGCTTTGGCCAGTCGCGCTGCGTGGCACTCACATAGTGCCTCAAATAGATCTCCAATAATCCGTTCACTCGTTCGGTTTGCCCGTCCGTCTGTGGATGAACACTCGTGGAGAAGTTCAGGCTTGATCCCATAAGCTTGAACAACTCTGTCCAGAATCTGCCCGTGAACCGCGTGTCCCGGTCACTAATGATCGTCTTTGGCACTCCCCAATACTTGACCACGTGTTTAAGGAAAAGACGAGCCGCTTCCTCGGCTGGGCACACCTTTGATGCTGGAATGAACGTCCCGTACTTGGAAAACCTGTCAACCACAACCATTATACTAGACAGGCCGTCAGTGTTGGGCAACCCGACAATAAAATCCATGGAAACACTTTCCCATGGTCGCTCGGGAATGGGCAATGGCTGCAATAGTCCCGCGGGTCTCTTCATCTCGATCTTGTCTTGTTGGCACACGAGACAAGTCCTCACATAGGCTTCAACATCTTCGCCCATGCGTGGCCAATAGTAGTGCTCCGCAATGAGTGCTAAGGTCCGGCTTATTCCCGGATGTCCCGCCCACTTGGAATCATGACACTCCTTCATGACTTCCTTGCGCAACTCCCCGAACTGAGGCACATAGAGGCGATGTCCTCGAGCATACAACAAGTCCCCCTCGATCCAGAATCTTCTCGTGGTCCCTTCCTTGGCATAATTAATCAGCATTCTGGCCGTTGGGTCGTGTGACAGTCCCTCTTTGATGCGTTCTAGCAAGTGTCCCTTCGGCAAGCTTACAACCTCGATGTTGTACCTCCGGCTTAAGGCATCAGCAACGGAATTAACCTTCCCCGGCTTGTACTCCATGGCAAAATCAAATTCTGCAAGAAACTCTTGCCAACGAGCTTGCTTGGGAGACAACTTTTTCTGCGTTAGAAAATAATCATTGGCAATATTATCGCATAGACCACAAACCTCGACCCAAGTATGTGGTGTCTCCAAGTGCGCAAGCAGTGTACTACGGCGGTCATCTCTTTCTCATGGACCGTGTACCTTCGCTCGGTCTCATTGAGCTTCCGGCTTTCGTATGCAACCGGATGTCCTTCTTGCATAAGGACCCCACCAATGGCAACGTCGGATGCATCGGTGTGAACTTCAAAAGGCTTGGTGTGGTCCGGCAACACCAACACTGGCTCACTCGCCATGGCTTGCTTCAAGTTCTCAAAAGCTTTTTGACAATCGGCACTCCAATCCCACGCCTTGTCCTTTTTCAGCAACTCGGTCAAAGGTGTGGCGATTTTGGAATAGCTTTTGACGAACTTCCGATAGTAGTTGGCTAGCCCCAGGAAGGATCTCAACCCCGTCACCTTCGTTGGCGGCTCCCAGTCAACAATGGCTTGAATCTTGGCCCCGTCCATCCGGATCTTGCCACCACCAACAATGTGGCCTAAGAATGGGACCTCCTCTTGCGCAAATGAGCACTTCTCCTCTTTGACGTAGAGCTCATTTTGCCGTAGAACCTCGAACACATGCCTTAAGTGTTCAACATGCTCCCCAAGTGTCTTGCTATAGACCACAATATCGTCAAGGTAAACAACAACGAATTGATCAAGAAAGGGTTGTAGTACCTTGTTCATGAGAGTACAGAAGGTAGCGGGAGCATTCGTGAGGCCAAAAGGCATCACCATGAATTCATATGAACCGTAGCGAGTCACGCATGTTGTCTTCGGTTCATCACCTTCTGCGATTCTAACCTGCCAATATCCGGACCGCAAATCCAACTTGGTGAACCACCTTGCACCACCAAGTTGATCGAACAAGTCAGCTATCGCGGGATCGGGTACTTGTTCTTCACCGTGAGCTTATTCAAAGCTCTCGGTAGTCGATGCACATTCGAAGCGTTCCATCATGCTTCTTTTGAAAGAGCACCGCGCGCACCGTAGGTGCCTTTGACGGTCGATATACCCGCATCGAGGAGTTCCTTCAATTGTCTGCGCATCTCCTCTAACTCGGGTGGAGCCATTCGGTAAGGAGCTCGGGCTGGCGGCTCCGCATTGGGCACAAGATCAATCTTGTGATCCACCTCCCTCTTTGGTGGGAGATGCTTGGGCAACTCGGCAGGCATTACATCCTTGAATTCTGCCAAGACTTGCTTCACCTCGGTTGGGATCTCCTCGGATTGATTTGTCCCATCATGGACCAAGGTAGCCAAGTAGGTGGGTTCCTCCTTGCGCACCCCCTTGCTGAACTGGATGGCTGACAGCATCTTGGCCCCAACTCCAGCCTCTCTCGCCTCACCGAACCATGCATCGATGTGCCGGGTCAAGAATGCATAAACAATCGGCAAAGGGAACAGGCAAAGCATTAATCCGGTCAAGTAGGCTAAGTCCAATCACAAAATCGAAGTCATCAAGAGGGATTACCTTGATAGCTTCCTTACCAGTCCACCGGCCAATTTCTAGCTTGACTCCTCTTGCTACTCCCGCAATCGGAGTCTCCTTGGCATTCACGGTTTTGATGAACCCACTTGCCTTCTCCACATGAAGGCCAAGTTTCTTGGCAACTTGTTCTGACACGAACAATTCTGAGGCACCGGTGTCCACAAGTGCGCTCAACTTTCGACCCGCCACAATGATGTCCACGAACATTAGACCCTTCTTCTTGGAACCTTTCTTGGTCTCCATGGAACTGATGATGGAATTAAGCATGAGGGCTTCCTTCTCTTCGCTGCTCCTTTCTTGAATGGCAGCAGCCTTGGCGAGCAGGGGACAGTTCCTCTTGATGTGATTACCTTTACAATTGTAACAAACAACGTCCCACGGCTTGCTAACTTTGTTGCCTTTATTGGTTGGCTTTTCGGACCCGTCCTTGGCATGCCTGTCTTTGTCTTTCCTCCCGTTGCCTTTGTACTTCGGCTTTTCTTTGAAATTGTCCGACTTCTTATGTTCAAACTCTGCAAGGGAGTCGGCAGCGGCCATTGCTTTGGACAGATCTTGGATCTCCATTCGGTGTAGCTCCATCTTTGCCCAACGTTGTAGCCCATTCTTGAAGGAAAATAGGGCGTCGGTTTCGCTCATGTCTTGGATTTGGAGCCTAAGTTCCGTGAACTTCTTGACATACTCTCGGATGAGCCGTCATGTTGTAGCCGGGCGTAACTTCTCTCGAGCCTCGTTTTGAGCATTCCTTGGGTAGAAGTGCTGCTTGAACTCGAATTGGAACTCCTTCCACGTCTTGACGGGAAGAGTCTCATCCTCCGCTTGGGAGCATCTGTGTCGCCACCATAAGAGAGCGGCATCAGATAAATAAATAGAAGCTGTGTTTACCTTTGTTGCTTCATCATCGATGCCCATGAGTCGGAAATACTGCTCCAACCCCCAAATGAAGTTGTCCACTTCTTGGGCTGCCCTTGCCCCCTTGAACTCCTTCGGCTTTGGCGCATCGATCCTGGGCTTAGCTGCAGGTGCTTCGCCCACCATGCCGGTCAATATGGCATTTTTGTAGAGAGATAGCTCGGCAGTGAGCTTCTTCATCTCCCCCGCATGTTCTGCCTTCATGGTCTCCATCGCACCTTGAAGGGAACGCACATGTTGGTCCATTTTCTCATACATCGCGTTGAGAACTTCCTGACCTCCTCGGTGACTTCATCCTTGAGTGAGTCCACTTTCTCGAGACGTGGCTCCGCCTCCTCCCGAACTCTTGAACATTACCCATGGCTTCCTCCAGGCGAACAACCCTCTTCTCCAACGATGAGATGATGTCCCCGAACTTTCACGCTTCTTCCCGCAGACGAGTCTCTCGGTCACTTGGTGGAACCTCGCAGTGCTTTGTGGCGCCATTTCTCTCGGTCAAACTAGCTCGATACCACTTGTCACGCCCGTAGAATCTCGTAGTCCCGAACGTGCGGCCTTAGACGCTCTCGAACAAGGCAACGCCTAAGTAAGCTGACGATCAAAGCTCAAAAGCTAAGACCCTTGCGGAAAACAAAGAACAACCGAAAGAGAATGGCTAAGGAAAAAGCTTAAGCAAGAAGAAGTGAGTGAATACTTTGTATATTACTCAAAGGAGAAGTGATTTACAAGTGAGGGAGGGGGCCTCTATTTATAGTTGAACTCCCCTACAATCAATGGCTAAGATTAATTTACATCGACGATCGACCTTATCCAAAGGAAATCTTAGATCGATCACAAACATTATCCAAAGGAAATCTTACTTTTCATGGATTCCTTCTTATCACAAACATTATCTACAAAAAAGATGCTTTTGACAAATTCGAACTACCCTCCTCATTACAATATTTTATTTATACCCTCTATTTAAGAAAGGACAAAATCGATTAGCTTTCCGGCTATCTTCCTTTCCCTCTTGCTCCTGCGTACACCCTCAAAAACTTGACTATTCAATTGGTCACTTATTTACCTTGAAATTATTATTATAACACCATTTAATAAAAAAAAACAATCTCACTTATGGTCCAAAATCCAAATATACTGACTTGTTTATTCGGAAGAATATATATTTATTTTATATTTACATGTATTTTCATATACAAACGTTCTCAACCAACGAAAAGAACACGTGAATCAAATGAGATTCATCCCAACACACCCACCCAACACAATGCAAACCTCTAATTCAGGACTTTCGGCCTAACGATTTAATTTTTATTTTAAAGCGAAAATTATAAAAAGGAAAAAGAAGCTTAAATAGAGAATCAGATTTGGCAAACACAAACCAATAATTAGTGACCATTAAAAATTAATTAAAAAAACTACGACCGTCCTATAGGATTGAGAAATGCCCATCCATATCTACGATTGACGAAAGCAAAAGCAAATGATGAAAAGGAGAAGAAGATGATGATAATGATGTTAGGGGCAGTGCTGTTGGGAGTGGCGGCGGCGTGCGTGGTGGTTTTGGTTTCAATGGGAATGACCGGATCGCATTTGAGCCGAAATCACGTCCGCATTTTCAGCGGCGCCATTTTCATTACTCTAGCTGTTTGCGTCCATTTAACTCCCTCTTTTTCCTCCGTTTCCGACTACGTTACCACCGTTTCAACCGTTGCCGTCTTCGATCGCCGTTCTCCTTGCCTCAATCTGGTTAACCGCATTTCTTGGGTGGTCACGCCAAACGCCTCTCTCATCAATTTCAATGCCACCCAAAACCTCTCTTCCTCCTTCGATTATTACGAAAAACACTGGGATTGGCCCAAAACTCAAAAGGTCAAGGCTTGCCGCATTCGCAAATTCTCTAAACCCGATGCTTCCCGCTTCCTGAACGGCTCCTGGGTGGTGATCGCAGGCGATTCGCAAGCTCGATTGTTCACCCTCTCTTTATTAAACTTGATCCTGGGTTCCGAACCCCAACGCATGGATTCCGTTAGAGCTGCTTTGTTTAAGAGGCACGGTAATTACAGCATTTCAGTTAACGAAATCGGTATGAAACTGGATTTCGTTTGGGCGCCTTATGTTTTGAATCTAACCCATTTGATGATGGATTTTAAGGCCAAAAAGAGTTACCCTGGTGTTATGGTAATGGGGGCTGGCCTATGGCATATGCTTCATCTCAACAACGCATCAGATTACGAATCTGTTTTGCGAACATTAAAAGGCTCCCTGGTTTCTTTGTTTCCATTTTCAACCGAGTTAGCCTTCAAGTCACCCCATCTGTTCTGGCTCGGCTTTCCGGTGCTCATCAATGGGATGCTGAATACACATGATAAGAGGCAGCAGATGAGTGATGCAGTGTGGCATGCCTACGATGCAGCGCTTAGCCGAAGTAGGCTGCTGCGCCAAACCGGTGGCCCTCTGGATTTGCTCGACATCCCGTCTTTGACTTGGAATTGTGGGGCGCATTGTACATACGATGGCATGCATTATGACATAGCTATCTACGAGGCTGCCGTTCAAATCATGCTGAATTTTATTATTAAATCTTGTCAGAGGCATTGAAGCCGCCAACACCCAACAGTCTTTATCGCAATCGTGATGGACAATGCCGGATTGTGGATACAACACCGAGCAATGCGATGCCAGAAAATGAGACTACCCGGTAAGTCACGAGCATTTGACGCTTGAGAGAGTGAGGCTGGATTCTTCTTGCCAACTTGATTCTTTCTACTGTTTTATTTTCATATACTTGGAAGTTCGATTACACTGTATGATTCACATCCAATTTTGTAGTGACCAAATTTTGAGAATTGTATAATATTTCCTCCACTATATCTTAATGTCATAGCGTTTCCGAATTGGAAATTTTAGTTTGGATGGCGTTTTCGAAAGGATTGTTGATAGTTGTAGAGGGTCTTTTCTTGTTTGTGTTTCTCCTCTCATACTAGTTGATCTGTGCAGACTTGTATCCTATATGACATGGAAGCATTCATTTCTGCAAACATGAATCACCAACCATAATTCACCAGTCTAACGATGAATGGACGTTGATTAGGGATTTGCCATCTGTGTTATGAATGCGTTGGGAAATAGTAATCCCCATTCACTAAAATATCCAAAATCAAAGGGAGAAAATCCATATTTGCATTGCATTTATATTCTTTTAGTTGTACATATTGTTTTTTTTTTTTTGGATTTAGCCCTGTTTAAACCAAGCAAGAAAGTGTTTTCTTTGAAGGGGAGAAAATTGATATTTAGACATTTTCAAACAACAAATCAACCAAATCTAACAGGCTTGATTAGGATTTGTCTTTTTATGTTTTGAAGGAGTGATAGCTAATTGTGAAGATCCAAGGGTTACCAAGAAAAAAAAAATCAAAAGCGTAATATTTGGATGCATTTTAATACTTAAATTAAGGGTAGGAAATCGTTTGCCCCTCTATGCCCCGTACTAAAAATTAAGTTTAAGGTCTAAGGTTTGGGGTTAGGGTTAGTAGTTTAGGGTATAGAGAATTGGAGGTAGAGTGTATTTTTAGGGTATAAGGTTTAGAGTTTAGGATTTGAATTTTAGGGTTAGGTGTCAAAATTTAATTTTTAGTATTTTTTAGTGTAAGGACATACTTAGAAGTAGAGGCTTTTTGTCCTAAATTAAGGGTGCAGTCCAGGAATAAAAATCCTCTATTATTTTTGGTGCCCCTATTTATGCCCTAAACTAACTATTAGATTTTGGATTTAAAGTTAGGGTTTAGGAAATTTGGGTAATGTGTATTTTTAGGGTGTATGGTTTAGAATTTAAAATTTAGAGTTAGAGCTTTAAATTTAATTTTTTAGTATTTTTTTGTGTTAAACATAGAAAACGGACACCGAAAAGGTACAAACCATTTTTGTTAGTTCGGTGGAGTGGAAAAATGGAGAAAACACATTCTGAACGTGTTTGGTTAGTAAAAAAAAGTGAGCAGAAAGAAATTGAGAGGATTGTGATTTTCTATCATCATATATAGAATTAAATCATTCTAATTTTCTTTTTTAGTTTGAACCAAAGTATCAATCGTCGATAACAGTGATTAATTCTCTCGCCACGAATGCTTTCAAGGTAAATCATTCTAATTTGATAACTCTATCGAGCAATGAATATAAAAATATATATTTTATTTTAAATTTTCATCATTCTTGAGAAGCACATTAATAAAAAGAAGAGGAAACAAACATTTCTTCACTTACTTACCCTTTTGATTTTTGTTTTTATTTTTTTTTTCACTCTACTACGTAAAATCTAAATGAAGAAAGAAATGAATAATGAAACACCAAAAACAATATTTTAAATAATATACATCTCGATACCAGGGTGTTTGGTAAATAGCTTTTTAAAGAGTTTTTAGCTTATTTGGGCATAAATAGCTGATTGGTAGTCAAACCTTCTATTTTTAGTGTCTGTATAATACCCTAATTTTATCCGGGTATGGGTATATATATAATAATACTTCTCTTAAATAAATCGACTATTAAATAAATAAATAAATCTCAAATAATAGTCCAAAAATCTATTACATAATATATATTCTTATAATACAAAGGCCAAAATTAAGTACAAGGCCCAAGATACAGCTAGTTACAACCCATTTTCGGGTATATACAACCAAACAAACACACAATTTGGTCTAAGACTTGGTTTCCCGCTTAATTTTCAATCTGAAGGGACACGTGGCAGCTTTGGATTGACTCAGAAGGATATCACGCGGATAATGATTTTGATGGCGTCATATATGATGTCATCAGGTCAACTTACTATAAATAGAGAAGGGATGATGTCAAAATGCAATTATTAGCCATTAAGGATAGTTATTAAATAATAAATAAACTAATAATGTAATAATGGAAGAGAGGGAGTGATTACCTTGGTAGACGAACCGCCTGGTAGCTGAACGAATGTCAGAGAAGGCTAGGTGTTGCTAGAGAAGATGATCGGACGGTCGAAGACGACGACAGAATCGCCATTTTAGCTGCGATGAAAGTATAATTCTGTTCTTTCTTCATTCACCTGCAAAGAAAATACGAAAGGTCATTAAATTTGAGTTAAAGAATAAAAAACAGAAACAAAAGGAAGAGAGGTGGCCGAAAAATCATCTTTGGCGGTCGAGAGTGTTGATAACAGTAGAGTCGAAGAGACACAGTTCAGGTAGTTTAGGCCTTAAGTGGTCGGAGTTGGGTGGCTTAATCGAGCCGGGTTTTAGATTAGGGTTTTAGGGCTTAAAATTTGAGAAATTTGAGATTTGAGAAATTTAGGCCAAAATTTGAGACGATGGCCGAAAATCGCCTCGCGGCGGTCGGGATTCGAATCCTAATTGCTGGCGAACATTGGATAGTGGCCGGGAGTAGGCCAAAACTGGATCTGGCGACGGAACATGGGGCAGAGGAACATTGGTATGTTTGGTGTTCATCTTGAACTCAGATGAACACCATCCCAAAGTATGGGATTTTGATCCATTCCCAGATTTAATTCTGGGTTTAGAGTGTTTTTCTTCAGAGTATTTGGGAGGAGAGAAAGATTAGAGAGAGAGAGAATGCAATTTTAAAAAATGGAAAAAAAGAAGAGAAGGTATGGAATGAAGCCTTTATATAGGCGTTGTTCGCGGGCCTATCTCCGAATTCCCTGCGAACCCCCATTGGAGGCCCGTGCCATTTTGCAGCTTTGGCCTCTTATTCTTGCTTTGTATCAATTTGACCCTAAAATCGAATGAAAATAACTATCAAGCTTTCAATTTGTGCAATTTAGTCCTTGTATTTTTATTTAAATTGTTTAATTTAATTTTACTAAGTGTTATTAATTAATGCATGTTTTAATTAAATCATGTAGTATAATTGCTAAACAATGAAAACCACTTAGATTTAGTTTTAATTGTAGAGCCTTAGACTTTAGGTTCTTAATTCAGATTTAATTATTTAATTAGGAAGATCATTGTAGCAATTCAATGTATATTAAGTGGAAATTTTGGGGCTCAAATTTGGATGGTGTTCCACTTGCTTGCAATTGGATGTTATCTCAACACTTACCTTAAAGAGGCACATTTAATATACATTATAACTTAGAATTAAATAATTGACATAGTTAATTTAATAGAGCTTCAATTAGGATGATCGCTTTAATTAATTAGAATGTCCAGTTTAATTAGTGAATATTTATGGAATTTAGGGGTTTTGAGATGGATGATATTCAAGCAATTGGTACTGTCTCATAAAGGCCTTTAAATTTAATAATATTCGTAGTCTAAAATAACTTAATTAATTAGAGCACTTTTAAGTTAGAACTTAAAATAAACATGACAATAATGAATCATGCATTAAAATTTTTATGTTAGAAATATATTTTTTAAATATGAATAGGGTGTTTCGTAACATGACGCTTTTTATCTCATATTCGGTTAAAAATATATTTCCTTATAAAAGGATACCTCCATTTAAAATTTAAATCCAGCAAATAATTAAGGGTTAAATTAAATTCAAATTATTATTCTCAAAATGCCAAAATGCCACGTAGAATTAAAAGGAATCGATAACTGGCATTTGTGGGGGTGCTAATCCTTCTCCACATGTAACCGACTTCTGAACCCTAATTTTTAAAGAACGAATCTCTGGTTGTTTTTATGGTGTCCGGTCTATCAAAGTGACCGGTGGCAACTCCAAAATGCTTTCAAGATTAAATAAAGGAAAATCCAATTTAACACGAAAAGCCAAATTTTTCAAGATTAAATAAACAAAAGTCAAAACCATAATTTACAAAGAATAATCGTCGAGCTATTTTCACACCCCAATAAAAAAATGGTCACAACAGCTTGGCGACTCTGTTGGGGACATTCAAGAGTCAAGCCTAATTAATTTTACGTGGCATTTTGGCATTTAAGAGTGGTAATTTGAATTTATTTTTTTCTAATAATTATTGGATGGATTTTTAGAAAGAATGAAGGTAGTCTTTTCTTGTGTGATATAAATTGCCATTCATGCATAGCCTTCTACCCGGGCTTTAACCCTTAAGTGGGAGCAAGACATTATCCTACGTTGAGTTATCCAGCTCCGTGACCGAATTTTTGTCTTTCTTCCTTTATACTAGCCTTATACACCATGAGGTTGTACCTCTGCTATAAGGGGTCGTATACTCCCGAATAGATATCTTATTGTCGCAGTAGACAGTAACGATAGTTTGGGTACCCAGAGTTTAGAACAAAAACCACATGTTGTAATCTAGAAACATACCCCACTAAAGTCAGACAGAGATCCTAGGACAGGGTGTTACCGATTTAAATACGCTTCTCTGGTTATTCTCTATGCTTGATATAAGTTGCTTTACTTTATCAGTAATTTATTTTCTGCCTTCAACGCTATTTTACCATACTGACTCATTTCTCTTGTTTTTGTTTTTCGCTTTGCATTTTTGCACTGCATCTTCATTGCATAGAGGTATTGATTCAAAGGTGGTTATCATTAGAAGACGATCATGGTAGATAAGGAGATTTGTAATCTGATAGAGGGTGCAAATATGAGGCAATGTCTGAGACAAGTCATGGAAGAAGTGAATGGCAGTTTCTCCAAGGGTCACACACCAGATTCTGTTAGTGCTGATATTGAAATGAATGAGATATAAGAACTGAAAAGGCAAATGGCTGAGATAATGACTATGATGACGGTTATAACCAAAGAAATTGGGCATACCAAATTGAAAGAAGAACCGAAAAATGACAAGAACATGAAACAACCATGTTCGTACACCGTTACAATCCACATCAACAAACCAACTAGAGGTGTAGTTGAGTTAAATTCCAAGAAGGTGATGACAGGCCAAGAAAAAGCCCAAGTGGAAAATAATGGAGGATCATTTGATTCAATTCTAATGACATATGCATAATTGCTTCCGAAACTGGTAGAGAAAAATCTTGTGGTCCGAGTCTCGTTCAAGTCTAAAGTGTCTTCTTCACCTAAGGGCTATGATATTAATACAGTATGTGACTACCACCAAGGAAGTATAGACCATACTACTGAGAATTGTGAGGCTTTGAAGAACAAGGTTGGAAATCTTATCCGAGTAGGCATGTTGAGTTTTGAAGATGGAAGGCCCAAATTTCCTAAAGGCCTGACAATTAATAGAACACTTGGATATACAAAAGTGAAGGAAAGCTTAAGCCCATCAAAGTCAATCAACTGTCTGAGACAAAGTTTAGATTCCAGTACCCCTTTAGCTGATTGCCAGAAGACATGAGATCACAAATATCATTTTAATCCAATCTCTATTTCATACAAAGAACTGTATCCTCAATTGTTGAAAGCCCTATTGGTGACCCTACTTTTCCTATAACCTTTGCAAGCTCTGTAACCAAAATGGTACGGCACAAATGCTCATTGTGAATATTATGATAGAATTCAAGGATATTCTATTGAGAATTACATCGCCCTCAAACGTCGAGTTCAGGTTCTTTTGGAGCATGGAAAATGGAAATTTGGGACAAAAGGCCAACTTGATTTAACGGTTGAATAGGAGACTCGAGATGAAAATACCAGAAAGAGGGACAACAGTTCGAATATGAGGCTTAAATAAGAAATTTAAGGCAAGAGAGAGATGATTTGAATGAAGAACTGAAAAGTCTGCAATTCAGTTCTCAAGAGCTTTGTTTGATGCTCAAGAACGCTAGTTTGGGTGTGACTTTGGATCAATCGAAGAAAAGAATCAAAGATCTGAAGTGTGAAGCTGAATACTAGAAAATGAGATCTAAAAAAGTGAAAATCGAGCCAATACGCTCTCGTGAGATTTGCGGGCAATGGAAATACACTGCTATACTTTCATAGATGATGTAAAGGTTAGTCAAGCTAAGCTCAAGATGATGAGTAAGTACATGCAGATGTATGAGGATACTACTATCAAGTTGAATGACAATCAAGATAAAAACGAAGCACTAAAGAAAAAGGTAGATGAATACCTCAATCTTACGCTGATGTACAAAGATCTTGTTGATGATGTTAAGAAAGATTGTCAAGAAAGTGAGGAGAAGAGGCATGTCCAATTTCAGAGATCAAGAATGAAGAAACGGGAAAGTGACAATGACATGAAAAATGCTATTACTCAAGCACGAGAAGTGGCTCAACAAGTGGCAGACCTAGCTGATGTAGCAATGTCACTGAGTTAGAATATTGATCCAACATTATATGACGGATGGAAGCTGACTTGGCTCTTAGAGGAAGTTAGGAAGTTGGGGGTTAGAGCTCACCAATATTTATAGTATCCGACATTTGATCTTAATGAAAGTTTTTTCTATGATAATTTGTTGGGATATTTTTTTTGATATAATAATTGAAAATTTGTTTTGGACTAAATTGAAAAGATTTCAAAAATGATTTTAAGTCCAAACAACTTGAAAATATGTTTGATGGATTTTATAAGGTTTTGGAATGATTTAAATGTCTTTAAAGTAGCCAAACCTGAGTTTTTCAAGTAACCGTACCGATACGTTATTCCTCGTATTAATACGCCTTAGGCTTTCAGCTACAGTCTATTTGAAATTGTCAAAACCTGTACCGATACAGGGCTTGCCTATATCGATATGGAGAGATTTTGTTTCGATACGCCTACATGGAAAAAACCCTATGGCCAAAACCCTCAAACGGCTATTTTCTAACAATTTTTTAAATTGCAATCCGTACCGATACGCTCCTACGCGTATTGATACGCATCAGCTATAAAGAGCATAACGACTAGTTCTTGAAGAACCGATATCGATATGGCTACCCGTGTATTGATACGAATAGCTCCAGAACTATATTTATTGCGAGAAATAAAGCCCCTGACGGCTCCAATTCAATCCAAATGGTCTATAACGGCTAGAAGCTCAATTGGGAGTATAAAAGGGACCTCCAAGCATCTATGGAAGACTAATGATCCACAAGTCAACAATCATATGATCAAGAAATGTCTTAGTGCTTAATTTCGCATTCTTTGTATAGACTACACTTATTGAGCTAAAATGTCAATGTTTGCTCAAGTGTATTAGGATTTGGGTGAGAGCTTAAGAGTGCAAACAATCACCTTTTAGAGAGATTTCTAGTTTGCTAAGTTTTCTTTTATTAGAGAGTGTTCCCAAATCTCGGTTTGTGAGCTTTGGATGCTAGAATTGGTGAGTGCCCAAATTACATATTCTCCACCACTTGGCAAACAAAACGATTGAGGGAATCGAGCCCATCATAATCACTTTTAGAATCAATACCTTCTGTATTCATACATTCACGCATTTCATATTTAGTATCATTTAATAACATTGTATTAACATTCATGATCTAAAGCGGTCGAGTTTCGATGGAAATAATCTGGGAATTAGTGAAAGTTTGAAAATTTGTTATCATGGATGAAGATATGGTAGGAATTAAATAGACTCAAGAAGGGTTACAAGAATGGATGACCAAGCATCAATAAAATGGGAAGAACCACACTACTATACAATGTTTGACAATTTACCCCGGAGCATCTAACCCGAATGTAGGGGCAGGTTCTGTGAAGCCTATTATCTCAGGATTAAGACTCGAGCAGTTGAAAGATAGATATGCAAGACTTGAGGAAGAAATAAGGCAGGAAAAGGTTTCGATAATCCCAAATTTGATGCAAGAGAATTTTGCTTAGTCCATAATCTGGTTATCCACATGAATTCAAGGTCCCCAATTTTGAGAAATATGACAGTTATAGCTGTCTTAAAATCCATTTGGCAATGTTATGTAGAAAAATAGAAGGACATTTGGATGATGATAAATTGTTGATCTATTATTTTCATGATAGCCTGGTTAGACCCACTATAGTGTGGTACAACAGATAAGTCGAGAGCAGATTCGATCATGGGTTGATTTGGCCAAAGCATTTTTGGGGCAATACAAGTATGTTATAGACTTGGCTCCAGATCTCCAACTTCTTTAGAACATGAATATGAAGGTCAGTAAAAGCTTTAAAGACTATGCATTGAGGTGGCGAGGATTAGCAACCCAAGTACAACCTCTCATGGCGGAGGAAGAGATATTCTCATGTTTCATCAAACTCTTCCATCTCCTTTCTTTGAGAGAATGCTTACGAATTCAATGAGAAATTTTAGTGACCTCATGGTGATTGGAGAAGCAATAGAAATTGGGATCCGACAAGGGAAAATTGAACCAAGGCCTAAAGACTGTGCTATTCAAGAAGTGAAGAAAGAGAAAAAAGTGAAAGGATATAATGTTCAAAGTTCCCGAAGCCCCAAGAGAAAAAGGCCATAATTCTTCAGAACGACCATGAAAAATTCCTTGAGCAAGTTTAAATCTAGAGATATTTGGAGTATCAATTTCAGACTTATCTCCTCACCTTGTTGAGGGATAGCACATCACTCATAGGTCAATAAAGGTAGTGCCAAAGCCATCTGCTCATAGCTATGATCCAGAAAATGTTTGTGACTTTCACATGGGGGCACTAGGACATGCTACCAAGAGGTGTAGGCCTTTAATGGAAGAAATCAAGAAGTTAGTTAGCAATGGAATCTTGACACGAAAGCTAGTTCAACAATGGCAAAGAGTGGGGCAAGTTGTTATACCAGCTGAGGAATCGGAAGTCTAGAATGAATGCTTCCAAGACTATCTAGAATTTTGAAAAGTATCTCTTTACTCATGTTTTTGCACTATGTGGGTACAATCTACAGAGACCATTTCTGATGTAATACAAAGAAATAATTCTGCTACTTTTAGCCCGAGAGTAGTAGAGATCTTATAAGGCCATGCGTCATGTTTGTTGGTTTTCATTTCAATGGAAGGATGTTTTTGAAACAAATATATATATATATATATATTCTTACCCTTGTAGGCCCCCAGATGTCAATTGCAAGACATTGGTTTTGGTACAAAGATCGTTTGGATATTGTAAAGACGATGAAGTGAAATTTATTTCTAGGTCTACTCTGATCAGCAAAGCAAGAAAAATGCAGATTACTACACCTTTGATGATGTTCGATGATAAATCTTTGAAATTCATAAATAGTGAAGTAGACTAGACGATTTTAACCAAGTAGAGTTGCTTGAAATTGAAGTTCTAAGCATAGTTTTCTATACCCTAAAAACACAATAAGAGATAGAAAGAAAAAAGATTAAAAAAATAGAGAGAGAAAAAGAAAGAAGCGATGAAAAAAGAAAAAATGAGAGAAGAAAAAAGAGAGAAGAAAAAGAAATAAAAGAAAAAATAGGGAAAGTGAAAAGAAAAGAAAAGAAAGAAAAAAAGAAAAGGAGAAAAAAGAGAAAAAGAAAAAAAGGAAAATGAGAGGAAAAAGACAGAAGAAAAAGAGGGAAAGAGAGAGAAGTAATGAAATATTGAATAATTAAGTCTCAGAGCACTCCGATGGAGCTGTGGGGGATGTCGACAAATCTAATAAGGAGCTATGCTCCACCTGTCCAATACCCAAGCGTCAAAGATGTATCTTTAAAGACATGCATATAATAATATATGATAATAGCTAATAACAATCAGAAGCACACACATGCACTTATAGAATTTTATTCTTAGAATGATATTTTTGCACTATACTGGTTAAACAAGTCTGGAAAGCTTAAACACATTTATGAATGAAAAGGAATTAAGGGAAAAAATGAGTTGTTTCTGACTGGATCGAGCAATACAGTAATCATAGGGTGTGAACCGAGTGATCTAGAGGAAATTTCATTGCTTCAGATATCACCACAACATTCACAAGTTATTCTAATCACGGGAGGGTGAATCTAAGTCGCTATTGAACTTGATATACAGGGCATCCTATTCTATTTCTTTTCTTTATATTAAGACTCTGATTTTTCGGGACTTGTAAGGTATCCTTTATTGAAATACCGATCAGTAAGCTGACATTTTTATAAACAAAAAGATTTCCTTATACTGCTTCAGAGATAAACTTCAAAATGCAATATCATGGATGTAAATGGTTAAACTGACATGGTAAAGATATGGCTGAGTATGAGACGTTCATCTGTTTAGCAGTTTTCTGCTCAGAAAGAGGAATCACCCATCATGGGTCATGGTGAGGACAATGGCAAGAATGTATATATCAGATAGTTCAAGGACCTAAAGTAAGTTTCTAATATGGAGTTCTGGGTTGTAACAGAATGAACCTGAAGAAAGTTCGGGGATTTGAAGAAATTTCAGGGACTTGAGGCATTTACTCACCCTAAATGATAAAAGAGTGGGAAATTCTACAGGATAAGGCAAAAAAAAATAAAGAGATCAATGGGGCATCATTGACCGAGAAAAATAAGACTTTTCAGATATAAGGGTTCAAATCAGAATAGACAATGGAAAGTGTAAAGTCTGAAAGATTTTGAAGAGGCCAAAGTTTGATCAGGAAGAATAAGAGCTTAACAACAAAATTCTGGGGCAAATTTTGTCGAAACATAAAGATAGTAAGAGCTTGAGACAAATCTCAAGAAGACCAATTTGAGCAAGCTCTGCTAAGAACAATCTAAAGAGATAAGAAGAAAGAAAAGAGCTCAACAACAAAATTTTGGGGCAAATTTTGTTGGATCATGAAAACAGTAAGAGCTTAAGGCAAATCTCGAGAATATCAAGTTAATTAAGGTTTGATAAGAACAATCTAAGGGATGGAGTTCCGTTGCAACAGAAGCAAAAAACTCTACGAAAAAGCAAAGAAGATTAGAGCCTATCCAAGTGGTTCTCAGTTGTCACAATTCATGCATCATATATAGTTAGGCATCCATAAGATAAGAACATACTAACTCATGCATTTGAAACATTTTGAATATTTTTGCAGGAATTCACAAGAATCAATAAAGAACAGACAAAGGTTTCAATCTACAACTTCGACAATGGAGAAGTATATTCAGTGAAGACTAGAAAAGATTTCAATCACATTTTCGTGAAGCAAATATATCAATTCGTTTGAAGAGACGAATTTTAGCAAAGATTTCAACCTGTTTGAAGAGGCAAATCTCAACAAAGATTTCAACCCGTTTGAAGAGACGGATCTCAACAAAGACACCAATCCGTTTGAACAGGCGAATCTCAGCAAAAATACCAATCCGTTTGAAGAGGTGGATCTCAACAAAGATTTCCTGATTGTCGGTACAAGACAGAAAGTGCAATACAATTATAAATCCTTTGGTCATCAATAAGTCCTTTAGGCATAATGTTAAGTCCTTCGAACCATCACCTTCGGAAGTGATGTGATTGTGTGCATAAGACAGAAAGTACATTACAATCCTAAATCCTTTAGGTCATCAGTGAGTCCTTCAACATGATGTTAAGTCCTTCAGGTCATCCTCTTCGGGAGTGATGTGATTGTTTGCATAAGATATAAAATGCATTACAACCCTTAATTCTTTGGTTCATCAATAAGTCCTTCGGGCATGATGATAAGTCCTTCGGGCCATCACCTTTGGAAGTGGTGTGATTGTTTGCATAAGAAAGAAATGCATTACAATTCTAAATCCTTCGGGCATGATGTTAAGTCCTTCGGGCCATCACCTTCGAGAGTGATGAGAACATTTAATTGTCTGCACAAGACAGAAAAAGGGTAGTGCAATTCTAAAGCCTTCGGTTCATCAGTAAGTCCTTCAGGCATGATGTTAAGTCCTTCAGATCAACACCTTCAGAAATGATGAGAACTTTTCGAGTGTCGTCGCAATAAGATAGTGGGGGCATGGTATCAATAGAAGATATTAACCTTTTGGGCCATCAGAGTCAAGAAAAAGAATAAAGTTCAGGTTACCAGGCTGGAAAGAAAGATAGATCAACTTCAGGCTCAAATAAGGAAGATTCACAGTTTGTTTGGTCAAAAGTTTCAACTTCTCTTGTTGAAGTACCTGGAGTTTCTCAATGATTTACCCAAGTGATACATTTTCTTTACAATTAATGCTGAAAGATTAGTGATAGATTCGAATTTTGCAGGTCATATATGTTTCAAGCATAAAGAAGATCAATCAACAGAGGAAGAAAAAACAAAAGTTGATATGAGCTTCAGACTGAAAGATCGACGCACCTTAGACAGAAAAAAGCAATAGCCCTAAAGATCTTAGTGCTTCAAGCTGAAAATTGAAGATGTTTTGTATTGCTCCAAGAAGAATCTTTATTAACAAATGACATTTCTTTTTGCAGGCTCTGTTTTCCCCTAGAGGATAAGGTGGATCAATATTCCTAGCTGATAAGTGTGTAAAAGTACTATTTTTCTTACCCTTTTTACTCATATTATTGTTAGACTTAGGCTCATTTTAGTTGCATTAATAGGCATTCATGCATAATTTCCTAGTTTCCTTGATTCATGAGCTTGGTATTACATTTTGTTGGTTTTTCGTGGAAGAGCCGCTACTTTGGTGCTTTATTTTGTATAGGTTAGGATTGTCGTGGAAAAGTGCAAATTACCGAGGCAATTCAGGAGAATAAGGAAGGACCTGCCGAACCAGTTGCCCAGGTAATTCGAGATAAATCTGCCCATCTATGGATGATAATCGAAATTGAAGGGACAACTCTCTTAAAATCTGGATTTACAAGAGGAATTTGATGGAGATAAAGACTCTAATTATTGAGGAGTTCTTGGATATCAAAGGGTGATTAAATTCCAAGATTTTTAGGAGGAATAAAAATATAATAATAAAAGATATTTATTTCTTTTATTCTATTTAATTCCAACTTAACTTCCTCCTCAGGAAAGACTTTGACCTAGCCATCTCCTATAAATAAGAAGACTAGCCGCCTACTTCAAAAGGAGTTTGATTGGGAGGTGTGATTAGAGAGAAAAAGCCAAGGGGCTGCTCGACATCTTCTTTCTTCTTCTTTGTTCGATTAGATTCATGTTAGGGAATTTTTATCTTGTGTTTCTTTTGCACCCAACCATGAACTAATTTTATTTGTCTTGGGTTATTGTGTTTTTATGGCTGTGAGAACGATTGGATTTGTTTAGGTATTTGAGTTTGCAATTATAATTCAAAGTTTGTTCATTCTTGGTTCTTAAATTTTGCGACTGAATTGGGAGAGGATCTCGTGAATTCATCCATTTATCTAATATCGGGAGAGTTAGATTCAAGAAACGAATAAGCATGTTCTTTATTCAATCAATCGATGGTGAAGACTAATTCGACCTAGGGATAAGTTGCGAATTTCAATGGCTAAAAGGAGCGCAAGATAGGTTGTTGTCCACCCTTGGTTCACGCAGGGATGTATTATCAAGACATGCACAATTAATAGTGTTTCGAGTTAGGGATAACGAGAAATCATTGAAAAATGCTTCGCCGAACTTTAAAGGTTGTCGCCCAATTGCCCAAGCAATCGCTCCATTCCCAATTGCCCAGGCAAACACATAATTGCCCAGGCTATCTGACTGGATTCAATTGAATAGTAATTGAGCTACTCTAGCACTCAATTACCACGACGGTCCATTCAACTATCACGCCACGACTAACGATAACCTGACCTACTCTCTCTTATTCATTCACATCTTTCTTTTATTTAATTGATCTTTTATTTTCTTGTTAATTAGAACTCCTACAATCACCTACTTGTGTTTTTTACTTTTAGTGCGAGAAGTTAGATTCCCGAAGTAGCACCAATCCCTATGGAGATGATATCTATACTATACTATAACTTGCGACGTGTACACTTGCACCAATTGCGAAGCACTTAATACGCGCAACACTAGCAAAGAATGAATAGCTCCTCATAGGAAGAGTTCATGCAGCAAAGAGAGAGCTCCTACTAGGAAGAGTTCACGCAGCAATGAAAGAGCTCATAATGTAAAGAGTTCGGTCAATAAAGATAGAGTTCCTAATGAGAAAAGTTCGTCCAGATAAGACTCTAGAGTTCCAAATAAGAAGGCTCGCTTGTTCAACACCTTTATAGATAGGTGGATCAACATTTTAGAAAAATGAAAAGAATGTTTTTCTCCAAGCTTCGCAGCGTTTCAAAAGAATGGATAGATTAACTTTTTTAGACTTTGTCAACATCTCTAATAGTGAATGAGGTCAACTTTTTTGCGGAGAAAACTAGATCAACATTTCCAAGAAGAATGAAGAGTTCCTAAAGAAAAGAGCTTGCTTATTCAACATCTTTATAGAAAGGAAGGTCAGTGTTCGCAAGAAGAACAAGGAGTTCCAAATAAGAAAAGCTTGCCAGTTCATCACCGTTGAAGAGAAAGAGATCAACATCGCCAAGAAGAATGAATGAGTTCATGAGAAAAACTAGTTAAAACTTAAAATAAACAAGACAATAATGAATCATGCATTAAAACCTTTTATGTTGGAAATATATTTTTTAAATATGAATAGGGGTGCTTTGTAACAGGACGCTTTTAATCTCATATTTGGTTAAAATATATTTCCTTATAAAAAGATACATCCATTTGGAATTTAAATCCAGCCAATAATTAAGGGTTAAATTAAATTCAAATTATTATTCTCAAAATGCCACGTAGAATTAAAAGGTACCAATAACGGGTGTTTGTGTGGGTGTTAATCCCTCTCCACACGTAATCGACTCCCGAACCCTAATTTAGAATATATCTTCCAAATCTTCCACACTAACAATCCATCCTACGCCCCCAGAGGATGATTTTAGTAAATAACCAAATATAACACTTGGGCTAAGAGTCAAGTTAGTAATTTTTCTTACATCTCACCTCCCAGAGCACAAGTATCGTATATGCCCCCAAAATAAAGAGCCTTGAATACTAGAAGAAAAGCACATATACCTAGCAAAATTAAGTGAATACCCAAAATTGTGGTCATTTTATTTCTATCTTTCCATACATAATCGAAAAAAGGAAAAGATTCTTCAGGAGTTTCAGATCGCAGAAGTGCATGATAAATACCACCAAAGCACAATACAACAAATAAACAAGACAATAATGAATCATGCATTAAAACATTTTATGTTGGAAATATATTTTTTGAATATGAATAGGGGTGCTTCGTAACAGGGTGATTTTAATCCCATAGTCGGTTAAAAATATATTTCATTATAAAAGGATACCTCCATTTGAAATTTAAATCTAACTAATAATTATGGGTTAAATTAAATTCAAATTATTATTCTCAAAATTCTAAAATGCCACGTAGAATTAAAAGGTACCGATAATGGGCGTTTGTGGGGGGTGTTAATCCTTCTCCACATATAACCGACTCCCAAACCCTAATTTTTAAAAAACAAATCTGTGATTGTTTTTATGGTGTCCGGTCTACCAAAATGACCGGTGGCGACTCCAAAATGTTTTCAAGATTAAATAAAGGAAAATCGAATTTAACACGAAAAATCTAATTTTTCAATATTAAATAAACAAAAGGCAAAACCCTAATTTACAAAGAATAATCGTTGAGCTATTTTTCACACTCCGGTAAAAAAATGGTCACGATAGTTTGGTTAACACCTTTTCGAAAGAGCTGGTTGCGCAAAATAAGCTGATTTAGAAAACACTGGAAAATCGAACAAATTGGAAAAGCTGATTGCAAAATAAAATGTTAAACTAGGGATGACAATTTAATCCGAACCCGGCGGGTCCCGACCCAATCCTATAGGGGCAGGTTTTTTTCTTCAAAATTCCATGTTCGGGGCGGGGCGGGTTGAGAGCATGTCTGTCTCGGGGCTGGGGCGGGGTTGAGTTTGGGATAAAAATTCCCTGACCCGACTCGAACCTATTATATATATATATATCATATTAGGGTTTTTATTTTTTTAGTTTCCCCTTTTCAAAGTTAGAACATTCGAATTTTAACCTTTCATTTTCATTTTGCATTGCCAGAACATATCACTTACCCTTTCTCAATCCACACCTGCTCGAAACTATAATCAGTCGACTAACACCGCCGGCAATCGTCTCCGGGCACTGCCCCACGCATCCGTTCACGGTTCTCCTTCCTCAACAATGTCAGAGTCAACACCAATGTACATCGTCTTCTTAATCTGATGATTATTTAGGGATTTTCTCTCCCTCTTTCTAATATTCTTTCCTTACCTGACCATGCATTCTTTGTTTGATAAATATTGAAGCATTCATTAGTTGGACAGTGCATCCATCACAGTTTGTTGCTTTGTGCTTAGAGTTCTCAAGTATTATAGCAGTAGTACTGGGATTTTTGGTTAATTTGCTTTCTCACCTATCCAATTTTATAACCCATCTAATTCTTAATTCATCTGTATATCTAAGAGGTTGACTATAAACTTTTTTGAAATTCTATTTAATTTCATAACTTCCCCAAGTATCAAATATGAGTTGTATATCTAAGTTATAAATTTGTCGGTTATAAATTTTGTTTTAATAAATTTGTTGGGATTGTATATCTAAGTTGTCGGCTATAATCACATGCTTCCCTGTTGTAATTATACTGAAAATTGGCTGCTACAAGCTTATACTATATAATCAATTAATTGAAGTCAGCACACGGTGTTTGTGATTTTTGATTGCTTTCATTTCAATTCTTTTATTCTTTATAAATTATAAATGAAGCTTTGTTTTATGTTTATAAGTTTAAACAGTTATAAATGATGTTTGTGATAAATGGTGATTGCTTTGTTGATTGCTTTCATTTCAATTTTTTCATTATTTATAACAATTAATTCACTACTGCAAGCTTATACTATATAAGCAATTATAAAAGATGTATTTTTTCCAGTGGATGTTTTTCTACATAAATTTAGAGTGCTAACAATATGTTATTTATCCTATGATTAAGTTTTCTATTACCTTATATATTTCATTTGTGTTGTATTATTTATACAGAAAAATGTCCAATTTAGGTGATAACTCCGTTTAATCATCTCCTACTTTTACCTCGCCAGTAGCTCCTCAATTACCGATTGAAGGAAGTCCAATTTCAAGTTCCGAGGGAACCACACAACCCTCATTAAGTCAACCTAATGAGTCAAGTGAATATAACCCATCAAAGTTAAAATCTATTCTGTGAGAGCATTTAAAAAAAGAAAAGATCAACAATGAGTGGAAGGCAATATGTAATCACTGCAATAGAAAGCTCGGTGGTGATTCTAAGAATGGGAAAAATCATTTGCACGATCATTTATCAAGATGCAACAAACAAGGTCAAGTGGATATTCAACAACAAGTTCTAGTAGCCAATAAAAAAGCGGATGGAAAATTGGCGTTAAAGGCCTTTTCATTTAATCAAGATGTCAGAAGAAGGGAACTTGCAAAGATGATAATCATGCACGAGTATCCTTTGTTAATGGTTGATCATGAACAATTCAGAAATTATTGTGCTACTTTACAACCCATGTTTGATATGCCTTCTCGCAATACTATAAAGAAGGATATCTTAGATATGTTCGAAAAGGAGAAGGAGAAAACTTTGTCCAAGTTGGAAGCTAACGAAGGAAGAATTGCCATTACAGCTGATATGTGGACTGTTGATCATCAAAACAAAGGATATATGGCTATTACAGCTCATTACATTGATGATGAATGGACTTTACAAAAGCGCATCATAAGGTATGTTTTAAAGATATATTTTATTATTTAATTATTTAAACTTGATGAAATTATTTAATTTATTTTATAACTAAATCATATTATTGTTTGTTTAATTAGGTTTGAATATGTGCCAACTCAACATACTAGTCATGTCATTGCGTCAAGTTTGATGAAATGTTTTCTAGATTAGAATATTGACAGAAAACTCATAGCTATCACGGTAGACAACTGTAGTGTGAATGATGGTGTCATAGAATTATTAGTTGATAGATTGGGTCTCAATACACTATTGCTTAATGGAGCTTTTTTCTACACGCGTTGTTGTGCACACATTTTGAATTTAATTGTTAAGGATAGATTGAGTTTGATTGGAGATGGAATTGAAATAATACGTCAGAGTGTTCTATTTGGAGTGCTACTCCAAAAAGGTGGGAAAAATTTAAAGAGGCGGCACGAAAACTGTGCACTTCAACTTCGAAAAAACTGTGTTCTGATGTTAAAATACGATGGAATTCAACTTTTCTGATGCTCTAGACAGCTTTATCTTACAAAGATGTTTTCTTTCAGTGTGTGCAAATTACACCGTGATCGTTTGTACAAGCATTCGCCAACCGAAGAAGATTGGACCTTTGCAGCGAAGATTTGTGAGAAATTTAGTTTGTTTTATGATGTAACTGAAGAGTTTTCAAGAACAAGATATTCGACAGCAAATCTTTATTTTTAGAGTATTTGCTCGATTAAGGTGGCATTGAAAGAGTGGATTCAGCACAATGATTACACTTTTTTGAGCATGGCAAAACGCATGTTGGATAAATTTGACAAGTATTGGAGCAAGGTGAATAGTATCATGGGTGTTGCTACACTTTTAGACCCAATGTATAAAATAGCATTATTGGAGTATTACTTTGAAGATATTTATAGGCCTTTTTTTATTTTGAAGTTGATAGAATTGTGCAGTTATGTCAAGATTTAGCCAATGAGTATTGAGAAAAACTTTCTCTAGGGAGTGAAGCTCAATTCTCCGGCACTACATCTTGTAATATTGATGTGGGTGGCAAGGAGAGATTAAAAAAATATGATGCATATGTTTCATTGAAGTAACAAAAAAATCAAAGGTTATGTCTGAGCTCGATCGTTATTTGGAAGATGTCATTCCTAGAACATCAGACTTCGATATATTGGTTTGGTGAAAGATAAATGGGCCTCAATTTCTTATCTTGAAAGCTATTGCCAAAGATAATTATGCAATACCAGTTTCTACTGTTGCTTCAGAATCTACTTTTAGTACCGGAGGGAGATTGGTGAATCCGCAACGTAACAGACTTCATCCATCAACCGTTCTTTGATATGTTGTCAAAATTGGTTATGGGCCGAAAAAGGTATAAAGATACTTATTATTTAATTTTTGTTGTCTTTTACTTATATCTTTGGTTACTTTATTCTTATTAGATCTTATTCTTGTTTATTTCGTTTTAGAATCAATTTCAAATGAAGCAAACTCCTTCAATGAAGATTATGATGAAACCAAAGCATCGAGCATTATAATGGTAATGGATAATTTCTTATTTATTACTTTTATTATATTATTGTTTATATATATTGATTCAATGAATTTATTTCTAGGATTTGTGTGATTAAATAAGATCGAAGAAGTTAAAGTCATTGGTGAATGGCATTGAATGATTTTCTTTTTGTGTGGTTATTGATGAATTTAGTTGAACTTTGCTTTGCTTTGGACTTATTGTTTTAAGTACCTTGAGTTTGAACTCATTTTGTGTTTAGACTTGTATTTGAACTTGTTTTGTGTTTAGACTTATGTTTGAACTTGTTTTGTGTTTAGACTGTGTTTGAACTCATTCATTGAATGATTTGGATATTTATGTTTATGTTTCGTTTTATTTATTTTCTTTTGTGTGGTTGATTGGTTGTTGATGTAGATGAATTTAGTTGAACTTTGTTTTGCTATAAACTTGTTGATGAATTTAATTGAATTTTATTTTGTTGTATAGTTATTTTTTTAATTCCTTGAATTTGAATTTGTTTTATGTTTAGACTAGATTTTGAACTCATTTGAATCACTATCATTTCTGCTTGTTGTGGTACTTGGAAAAGTCTTCAAATTGTCACTTGCATTGTTGTGGTACTTTGAATCACTATCATTTCATGCTAAAATGAACTTTTAATTTACACAAATTTAATGAAAACAATAATAAGAAAAAAATTATTATTTTTAGTTTCCAGCATTTAAATTTTCTAATTATTTTCAAAAAAAATGTAAAGGGCGAGGCGGGGTCAAGTATGACCTCTTAATTTTCGGGTCGGGGTTGGGGCACCCAAAAACCCGCCCCGTCCTGTTGCCATCCCTATGTTAAATGAAGTACTTGGCCCTGTTATTTCCATAATTACATCCTTACCATAAAACCTAATCTAATAAAATAGCCCTCATTCTAATCTTATCACAGTATTCTCCATCGTCAAACTACAGCATCAAGCAACCAAACCATGGAGATTGTTTTGCAAGATAATTTCATCCATTAAGGCTAGTTCTTTTCTTCTATGCTTTTAATGAGTTGTACTTGTTTTTTTTCATTATGCTAGATTCTTTTGCAAGATAATTTCACCCATCTCTGACTACTATCATTAATCAATTTTTTGTTTGGTGATTTAATTTTGTATAGAAAATCTTTGCATGATAAAAGAAGAGAAGCCATCTAAGTTGATATTACAATTTAAGATTTGAGGTTAGTTCTAATCTTTATTGTACTTGTTATCTACTTGTTCAAATGCTTGTTTTTGGGGTTTTTTGAGTTTTTCTACAAGTTTCGAAACTTATTTTGTAAGTATCAATACTTGTCCTCAAACTGAAAATGTTAGACTTGTTGCTAACATTTTCGGTTGGTTTTTTGAGTTTTCCTACAAGTTTGGGAACTTACAAAATAAATTTCGATACTTGTAGAAAAAACTCAATAAACCAACTGAAAATGTTATCTAAAAGTCTAACATTTTCAGTTTGAGGACAAGTATCGATACTTATAAAATAAGTTTCGAAACTTGTAGAAAAACTAAAAAAACCAACCAAAAACTAGTAAAATGACATGTTTTCTTGATATGATAATTTGGTGACAATACATTATGAGTAATATTGGATTGAATGTTATCAGATCACAATGGTTATTGGACATGTTAGTGTTCTTGCTTCAAAATTTTAAGAGATATATAAGTAAAATAAATGAATTTAATTATGTTATATACTACTTAGATGACACCAAGGAAGAAAAAGAACAATGAAGAAAGTGAGAGCGGGGAGAAAGATGTAAGTAGGGCTAGTTGGTCGAAAGAAAATGTACACATATTTTGTGATGTGTGTATTCAATATGCTGAAAGAAGTCAGGGAAAAAAATGGTGTGACGATCTTACAAAGAGTGCCATGAAAGATGATAGAATTGCAATTTCAAAAAAAGACAGGTTTAACATATGAGAAGACTAAGCTTAAGAACAAATGGGATTGGTTAAAGAATAGATGGAGTCTTTGGAAAGCCTTGAAAAGAAAGGAAACGATATTAGGTTGGGATCATGAAAAGGGAACAATAAGCGCTAGTGAGGAGTGGTGGATGAAGAACTATCCTTAGTGGTCTGCTAGATGATGATGCTAGACTTAATTGGATTAAGTACTTGCTTGAGAGGGGGAAAACACCATAGCAGCTTTAACACGAGTTGAAGTTAGTTTTATTATCCACTTATAAACACATTTTGAAGTCAACTTTCAGTTAGTATTTAGAGAATTTTTGCTAGTTTTTGGTTCTTGAACTTATTTGTAACGTGAAAGTAGCTTATCATAGTAGCTTTAATGAACAACACAATAGCTTTAATGCAAGTTGATGCTATATATACCTTTTGTATTGGAACTTATTTGTAATGTAAAAGTGGTTTATCTAAAGTTAAATTGTTACTTTTATTTTTTTTTACTTCCAAAGCAATGTTTGTTCTATAAATTTTTTGATGTGAGTTGCAATTTCGAGCAAGTATAATTTGTTTATATATACAAATATTTACAAGCATGGATCTGCAAGTTATTCACAGTAGAATACGTAAGAGGCTCAGAAATAGTGAATTATGGGACTTGGTAGCTTGTGCATTTAGTTATATATCTCTTTACTATGTAAAGTACATACACAAGGAACCATGCATGAATTCTTTTCAAACAGGAAAAAAATGGATGCAAGAATTATTGAATGGTCATGAAAAGCGTTGTTTTAACATGTTTAAAATGACACAATGAACATTTCGCCAGCTATGCATGGATTTAGAATGCAAGTATGAATTGCTTCCTTCTGATGGAATATCTACTTTGGAGAAGGTGTGGTTTATTTGTATTTACTCTAAGTAAAAGAGCCTCGAATCGGGATGTCTAAGAGCGACTTCAACATTCTAGTGAAACTGTAAGTATAACTTTTAAAGAGGTTTTAGATGCCATGGATGGCTTGTCAAGGGACATAATAAGACCAAGGGATCCTGAATTCAAGGAAATTCCTTCACAAATTGCTAATAACACCAAATATATGTCATATTTGAAGTAATTTTTAATGGATCTTGTTATTTAATATATGATATTTTATAGTAATAATGTACATCTCATCCGTATGTATATCATAATAGATTCTTTCATTTTAGGATTGCATTGGAGCAATTGATGGTACTCATATAGATGTTATTCTTCGCGAGGAAGATCAATTGCGTTATAGAGGAAGAACAGGGACACCCACCATTAATGTATTAGCGGCATGCGATTTCGATTTGCTTTTTACATATGTGCTAAGTGGTTGGGAAGGATCAGCTCATGATTCTCATATTTTTCTAGATACAATTGAGAGTCCAAATCTAAAATTTTCAAAACCTCAGGCAAATGCCTTCATTTTAGTTAATTGTCTATTCTTATTTATAAGACAAGGTATCACCAATCAGAGTTTCATGGTGCAAATCCAAGAGGGGCACGAGAATTTTTTAATCAAGCTCATTTATCTTTAAGAAGTTGTATTGAAAGGTCATTTGACATTCTAAAGGTACGTTGAAGATTTTAGAAAAAATGCCTATATATTCGTCTCAAGATCAAAATAGGATAATTTGCGATGCATTTGCTTTACATAACTACATCATATTAAGTAAAGTTATCGACCCAGCTTTTAGGGTCATAGATTCAGATCCAAATTTTATTCCTTCGGAAGCATTTTTGAATACCGAATCTACTCAAGAAGTTGAGCATATGAGTACTAATGAAATGACAAAAGTGCGTAATGACATCACTACCAGTTTGATGGCAGTTAGATCAGCACACCATGTTTCTTAAATACTCCTATTTGTTTGTACTTGTTTGGATATGTATCTCTTTCTTGAATATTTTCAATGAACTTGTGTAAAATAATTATTATATAACGTCTAATGATGAATTTGTAGAATTTTATTTTATTATTCTATTTTTTATTTGTAGATTCTCAAGTATATTTTAGTTAAGAAAATATAACAAAATGTGAAAGTGAAGAAAAAAATTTGTAGTGTTGATGTTTAATACAAGGTTAATAGTATGTATCAATCTCCATAAGGTTAATATTTGTAAATATTAAATTTAAAAAATATATTAAATTTTTCTAAAAGTATTCACTAATTTTCTTAAGGAAAATTTTAATTCTTTGTTAAAAGAATTTTATTCGAATAATTTCACCCCAATAAACACTAAAGTATTATAAAACATATATGTACATAACAACTAACTGTACCATTATTTGTCATTTTACCCATATCAGCTATCAACTATTAGCTAAGTTTTACCAAACACTCTATATGTAACACCCTTGGCCCAGATGTCACAATTTGGGCCTCAAGCCTAAATCAAAACCATAAAATCCTTAATCTGGTTTTAGTCCAAAAGAGTCATTTCCCAAAAGCATTTAAAATCAATAGTTGAAAATAAAATTAAATAATCGAAATAGTACAAAGGAGCTCCAATTTAATTTAAAACATTTAAGCATTTGATTTTATTTATACAATTTCAAAATAAGGAACACAAACTCAACCATGTAAGGCCCTATGAATACATAGCCCACTAAACACAAGTAACGTACTCTGAAGGCCCCTACATGCTGGAATTCCAAACTGATAGTGCTCCTCGAACCTACGATCAACCTACGCACGGAAACAACGATTCTGAGCGCTGAGCTTACAAAGCTCACTAGTACACATCTACTCTACTATACTTCATGCTAATCATAAACATAAGCATGCAAGCCAGTACGAGCAAAAAAGAAAGATAAATAAACAGGTGGCTCCACCACTAGTCGCCTAAAAATATTCTTCAACATAGCAATCATCATACATGGCCTACAAGGCCCAACCATACTCGAGATCCCACCGGATCTTCCGAGAAAAACACACAATGTCATAAACACAAACCTGGAGTGAGGCCCAGTGTCACACAACCTCGGGAGCGTACACTCATTCTCGGAATCTCACATCGAGCATCAATACTTGAAATTTCACATCGAGCATCAATACTTAGAATCTCACATCGAGTATCATAACTCGAAATCTCACATCGAGTGGAATGGCTCAGAATCTCACATCGAGCATCACCACTAAGAATCTCACATTGAGTGGTCTTCATGTGTTGCCACACTCTACCACTAGGTATCCGAATCCCACTAACCAACGGTGACTCAACCACACGAGAGCCCAAACTTGGCACGACTCAACCCTTGATCCACCAAGGATCTCTATGGTTTACTATTACAAACAAGTCACCCAATAGTTACCGATTTATTACTCATTAGGCTCATATATAATTAATCTCATTTATTAGCTCATTTTTTTATTATTCATATCGATTTCCATCCTTAAATTGTATTTATTGATTATTTAACGTATCGGGTACCAATACTCGAACACGAGTATCGATACGGTATCTTTGGGTATCTGTACTCACACGCGTACCGATACTGAAACTACTCACTAGAAATTATTAATTTCTACAAGTACCGGTACGGGTCGACCCGTACTGATATCCTTAATTCGCATATCGATACGACCAAAGCTCATACCGATACCCTATTTATGAGTTCGTACAATTTCCTCGAATTACGATATTACCAAGCTTATATGATCCTTAAAGCTTATGAAAGTCATTGGAGTTAGTTTGCTAACGTATTCATCTCATTAATATTAATTACCGGCTTATACTCATTTATTCGAATATTATCATTATTCATCTAACACACAGTTTCCATCGAATCACATCAATCCATTCATAACAAGTATACAAAAATATCACATTCATCTCAATCAATCCAACAATCATCAACTAATCATACTGGCATCACAATCGACCCTACACGGCCTCTAGAGCTTATAACAGTCCCATAATATCGGTAACATCATCATGTATCTCATAATATATCAAGTCTCAATATACCAGTCCCTACTCATGCTTATCTATTGTCAACCTATTTGCAATCACTAACAAGCAAGGCGATCACATTTATGATGCTTACAAAGTGATAAGAGTTCGAGGTGTACTAACCTTTTGCTAATACCGCTAAAATCCTCAACCAAGCTTCCCAAATATTCCACCCAACCCAAAATCCAATCCCTAATAATCCTCGTAAACCAATTAATATCATAAGTACCACTTAAGCATATTCTCTAAGGAATTCGAAGGGTCAAATGCGTAAAAACAGCTCATCGGGTTCCAATTTGGCGAAACAGACTATGTCATTGGATTCGAAACGTTGAGAAACCCCCGTGTAGGGTCCCCTAAAAAAAGCCAACAGCTTGGTCAACATCAGTCAACGTCGTCAACTGGCTTGGTGATCTTATGCGGCGCAGTGTCATAGCAGCCATGCACCCGTATGGCGTGATCTGGTGCGGCCAGGTTCACGTGAAACCAGGTCTGGGATCCGGTGTGGTGTGGTACACCAAATTTGTGTGCACCTGCCTGGCTAGGCACACGCCCACCCACATGGGCGGCGCGTAGGGCCCTCTCCGATGGCCGAACGGTGTCGGCAAGCTCTATTCTGGCAATTCTCCAGTCGATGAGCATGTTGATGGCTTCTATTTGCGGTGGTTCTGGATGGAACATGGCCTTTGAAGCTTGGCCGAATCTTCTTTTCCTTCACCTCGGCGAACGGCAGCAATGACACGAGGACCACCTTTGGACTCCTCTCGACGAGCTGAAGACGATGGCGGTGGCAATGCACTCCACGACGGCTCTGACGGTCGTAGATCAGAGTTCAAAGACTCCTCTCTTACCTTTTTCTCTCTTTTCCTCATTTTTCTCTCTTCCAAAAATATCCATTTCTTTTATTTTTTTCTCTATCCTCATCAAATCACCAGCCAACCTAATATAAAACACCAATTTTTTTATTTTCTTTTATTATTTTCTTTTATTTATTTTTCCATAAGGCCCAAACCCATTATTTTTGGATTTGGGCTTCTAACCATGAGGCCTAAATAAATTGGGTCAAAGGCCCAATCTGCAAACCCCAATTTCGGGTCGTTACACTATTTAAACAGTTAATCAAACCAGCTACTGCAATCAGCTACCAGCTATCAGCTACCAGCTATCAGCTGTTTGCCAAACACCCTAAAATTTATTCGAATAAGTTAGATCTTATTATCTATATCAATTATAAAGTATCGTTTAGTTCTTCACGATTTTATCTAGATAGCATTTATTCAGATAAGTTATTTATCTACGACCCCGCTAGCGAAAGGTAGGCAAGTTTGTACGTGCCTTGGGTCCATGCCCAATTAGCTCGACCTTCAGACATTCGTTAAACCAAGTGAATGATGTTTACGGTTTAAATTTTGATGTTGTTAATAAAATCAATTAAATTTAAAAAATCAATATTATAATAAAATTTATAATATTTAATATGAATTAATCGTTATTATATTAAATATCAGTTATTATATTAAAATAAAGTAAAGTAAGATTTCAACAAATATTAAAACAACACTCTAATACTAGCGTGTATATATAAAAAAAATAACTCCTGGTCTCTTTTTTTTTAACATAAAATATCTCCTGGTCTTGCTCAACCTTAGGCCTGAGTTGTTAGTCTTTGATCAAAGCTAAGCGATTGGGGCTAATTCTGGACTGGATAACTGACTTAAAAGGTCCACAACATAGCAACCAAGTAAATTGTTATTTTTACCAAAAAAAAATGTTTTTTTATTCATATTGTGAGGTATAACAAAATTTAAAGCTAACAACTTATAAATATTTGTCCAATTTATAGTGAAAAAGGTGTGGGATTAATATATTAATTTGGAATTATTTAAAATTACTTTATTATTAAGTATGTCGCGCAATCATATTTATAAGGCATAATGTAAAAAATGCTTTTAATATTTGATTGGATTATTATTTTGGCCTTTTTTTTTTGAAGCAATTTAACTTTTATCGTTTTATTTTGGGTCAAAATGACCCCTCTGCAGATAAAAGCTGTTAGTCAACCAATGGTAAATGGTATGAAAAACTTACATGGTAGTGCTCGCCGCGATAGTAGTGTCATATAGATAAATATATTGACTTTACAAAATGGCACATCAATCGGACTGCTTGGTGGTGCTTGGGTTTACCATCTATGATCAGATACATCTTATTATATTCATGTACCTCCTTTTCTTGTCCAGATGCCAATTGGCCTCTGAAAATTCTTTTTTTACAACAACTAGAGGTTCACAACTTGAAACTACCGAAGCTAAACAACTAGAAGACTGTAAAGGCATAAAATAACCCTGATTAAATACCGATTTCTAAGACAAAATTGAGAAAAATAAAAATTTAAATAACATTGTGCAGCTTCGGTTGGGCTGTTGTGTGCCCATTCTGACACAGCATGATATTGGTAAGTGAATTGGATCTGGGCAACTGTGTTAACAATTGCTGCTTGATAATGGTCTCTGTTATTGTTGATTGTGTTGTCACTTGTAGATTGTGGTATTGTTGGTTGCTGGTGTAAGAAGGGAAGTTAGGTAGAAACTTAAAATGGGAGGGAAGGAGAATAAAACTCGATTCTCTCTCAAATATTTTCATGAACATTATTCTCTCTTTGTAACAGGTGAATGAGTTCAAGTCTATAGAAAAGTTCAAAATTTTCAATACAAATAATTTGTAAGTCAAGCTGCCTTAACATGTTACCTATTTATTTGGCTTAGCACTAATAATTTATGCTACAGGTGGGTGAACCTGAGTGCAATTAAGAGGCTCGTGGAAGCTGATGCACTCAAGATGGAGATCATTCCAAACCCAAAGGTTTGCATCTTTTTCTTTAGGAAAACCCTTTTGTGACAGTTTGCAAGCTGTAAAATGAGTTGCAAACAGTTTTCTCATACTAACTTTTTAAATTGTGAGTGGATAATTTATTTATCCAAGTGAATAAAGGTTTTGTATTTGATACAATTTTGGTGAATCATATGAAGACACATCATCAATAAAATAAAAATCATCGGAAATAAATATAATTACTACATTTTTAACATGTGGCATTTTTTGGTTCACTGGTAGCATATGGATTTTCACACTGTCAGTGTATAAATATAAATCCATAAATAAATATCGGTCTGTGATTGTATCGATATTTGTGATTCCTAATGAAATTTACAGACTATAATGTAAGTGAAGTCCTTTCTTTAACTATGTTGTCTCTGGTAGATTTCTGATGTTGAAATAATAAAATTGGCTGCAGGAGGTCAATGGAATCAAAGTTCTTCAACTGGAAACTGCTTCTGGTGCAGCAATTAAGGTATAAAAATGTACCAATTACAATTATGATGTATTAAAGTGTTAAAAAACTGGTTTAACTGTGCTTTTTTCTTATGTGAACAAGTTCTTTGATCATGCTATTGGTATCAATTTACCTCGATCACGATTCCTTCCAGTGAAGGCAACTTCAGATTTGCTTCTTGTTCAGGTTATTTGCCTCTTCTTTCCCTGACATTGCAATCAATCCTGGATGATAATATGAAGCTTCCTCAATCCATCTCTTTTATTTTCTTTTGCAGTCTGACCGGTTGGTAACTTCTTAAGTCGATTCAAGTCAATCCCGAGTATCATTGAGCTTGACAGCCTTAAGGTGACTGGTGATGTTTGGTTTGGTGCTGGCACTGTTCTCAAGGTATTTTCTTCCCCTTTTCAAACAACAGCCGTTTCATGTTTGCGGTCATATGTTAAAATTGTTGAAAGAACATGGAGAAGCAAAGCGTGCGGTTTACATTTTAAAATGTTAGTAGATTGTAATGGATGGTATAATGTTCTTTCAGGGGAAAAGTGACCATTGCTGCAAAACCCGGGGTAAAGTTGGAGATTCCTGATGGAGCTGTAATTGAGAACAAGGTAAAAAATGCATTTGCATGCATGCGCGAATGCAATGTCATCTTCGTTATTGTTGTTGCCATTAAGGTTGGTTTTGTTTCATGGATCTGGACGGTCCAATCAGTTGAACTAGACAGTTCAACTATCTTAAAATCATACATTAATAATGATTAAGAAAATTTTCTAAAATAATTTAAAAACTAAGGAAAATATAAAAAGAAACAAATATTTTTTATATTAATTTTTTTTGGTTAAGATTTCAAAATTAATAAAAAAATCTGGTTGTTAACTGGTTTCTCCAGTTTCGGGTTCTTAATTGTCACAGGTTTCGGTCGATTCTTTGATTTTTGGTTAAACTTTGAGGCTAATAATCCAGTATAGTATTTAATTTGATGTTTTGTTTTTTGCAAGCTGACAAGTCATTTTTTGGTGGGTAGGAAATCAATGGCCTCGAAGACATCTGAGAAAGAGTTGCCCTGATTTTGGTGTTGCGATGGATAACGGATCTCTTATGTAATAGGAAGTGAAATAAAAGGAGGTACTTAGAACAGAAATGGTCTTACGTATCATAGACACCTTATGTCTTGCGGGAGTTTCCCTTTAAATTTCTATTTTTTGAGTTCTGCCTGTGCCAAGGATGAAAACAGTACCCCTTCTTACCTGGCCTTTTAAGTTACACATTTTAACCCATACCAAAGGCTTCAATTTAAAAAAAGAAAGAAAAAAATATAATGTCATGTATTTATTGGACAACTATTTCTGATGGACGTTATCTTTCAACCTTAAAATAATAGCAAAAATGAAATTTAGACGTCTCATCTTACAATTTTTTTTAAATAAAAAGTAATTTGGAAACATATTTTATAATTAATCTTATATTTTAATAAAGTTTGTATTTTATATTTAAAAATATAATTTATTCATATTTTGGTATATCAAAATTACTTGCTAAATAAAGTTTAGCATAACAATAAAATTGATTTTATTAGCATAACAATAAGATTGATTTTATAATAAGATTACTGAAATATACGATTATGATGTTTGGTTTATGTAACATAAAAATATTTAAAAACATTTTTTTATAAAATTATCTTTTCTGTATATTTTTAAACAAGTTTAAATTTTAATATTAAATTTGAATATATTGATATGAAAGTTCACATAATATTTTCTATGGACTTGATTTAAATTTATAATAAGAATTGTAACATCATAAAAATTGGTCTAGCATTTTTAAGTGGCCGGTGACCACAAAATAATATTCTCGTGATTAAATTAATATTTTAAGCCTTTGGAATAGATTTCTAATTATAAAATAACAGTCCGGATTAAATTATGATTTGAAATTGTTTAGTGTCTAAAATGTAAGAAGTTGAAAAGCTAAAGCTTAAAGTATAAAGATGAAAGATAGATGCCAAAAGTTAAATAAAGGAAAATATTAGGGGCTAAGGGCTAGATTAATTAATGCAATAGTAAGACTCATGAATAAAAAAGAAGAAAGATTGACCCTATAATTATAGCACATTTTTATACTTTGATGAATAAGTTAGTTTGGTGTCCATTTCTTATAAATTGGTCCGAATTATTTTATTACAAATTAGTCATAATAAACAAATGTAAATCAAATGAAAAATTAAGGAAACCATTAGAGGAGTTGTGATTTACGGATAGAAATAAAGAGAGAGAGAGAAAAAAGTCATTTTCTTTTTGAATTTTAAAACGATATTGAATTTATTGAAACAAAAGAAAGTACAACTGTGACAATACAATCATTCAAAGAGAAGAATTTGAAGCCTTCTTTTGAATATGAAGTTTATATATATAGTAATTCAGTATCTGTCAATAGCACTCTTTTGTCTCTATTTAACTAGACGCTTTTGAGATGATGGAGTGGCGAGCGAACCAAAGCAAACTTACAAGTTGCTTCGCAAAAATATATTTGATACACCCGCAAACAACCACGAAAAGGGAATCTAACCTTGAAAGAACACCAACAATCGCAAATCAAATACGAGCGACGTGAGAATCTCCACACAATCGCACATCTACCACAAAGGTAGGCGAACAACGTACCATAAGGCAGAGGAATCGTGCCACAAGAGCAAAGTAAAAGCGTGTCACAAGAGCAGTTAGGGTAGTGGTTTCCCACCAGCTTAAAGCTTCATTAGCCAACAAAGCTATAGCACATTCTAGCTTGTGGTCATCAGGACAAGGTAATTGCTTAGTTAAGATTCGAGTAGTGGCCTCTAACCAGTACTCAGTTACTTCGGGATTGGCTTCATCAGTACCAGTGAAAGTATATGCCCAATGTTGAGCCAGCTTGTCAATTGGAGCTCCAGTTGGCACAACAACAAGAGGAGAAATAGGATGATCTTGTTTTAAAGGGGATACTAGATGATTGGACATCTCCTTCATACTCAGGAGACATTCTTGCTGCACAAGATTTATAGCAGGAGCTTCCTGTTGAGCAACAGCTTGGGCTCGGGTTTGAGCTTGTTGTTGTGGAGGATTCTATTCCATCCTCACAATGTCTCCTTCATTCAAGGAATCTTCAGGACATTCATTGTCCCAGCCAAGTCTTGTTTCAGACATTCTACGTTCAAATAGAACAATTAGGGGTTCGGTTTCATAAGCAAGACACAAGCTATTCAATAAGAGTCTCCTAGGTGGCACAAGTATCCTATATGATGCATGATAGCCCGGTTTAGTCCTAGAATCAACTAAACCTAAAGCTATGATACCAATTAAAATGTAACACCCCCTACCCGGGCTAGTAGGAGTCCAGCTCGGGAGAGTTACTTAACAAGCAAGCAATGGCAGTACAAGACAATGAACATGGCAAACAATACAAGAACAATCAAGCAACTTATCATTCATTACTTACTTATCAAACAACTAAGCTCTCATTTGTTTCCAAATCATCCAAGACATTCGAACTAGACACCAAACTATCTTCTTCATGTTTACGTTATAGGTTACTACTTACATTTCAATTTACTTCATCTTATACCATATCATTCGAATGATTCCTAAGTATAACATGCTTCTATTCAATTCATTGAACCTTGGTTTGTATACATTTAGACATCTCAATTCTATACTTACTAAGCATGATTCTTGAGCTTCTAATTGCATGTAATTAGCTTCCATTCAAGTCTTACACTATCCCTAAGCAATCGGCAATAATCATGTACTCATATTAGGCCATTTAGCCTTACCAAATCAAACACACAACAATACTTTCATCATGGTAATTTCTTACAAGACATGAAGCATTCTAATGGTAGGTCATGCAACATGGTTCATCACATTCTACCTTCAATTCAAGCATACACATTCGACCATTAACACAAGATACATACAAAAAGGCATGATCATACACATGAGACCATAATTTCCCAAAGCATTCAAGCATTAATGTAAGCTAGATAGTTCACTTGAACATTTCATAAATCTATTGAATATTTGCGCAGCAAAACATCATCCATTACATGTAATCTTGGTTCATTACATACTTGACAATAGGTTCATAACATAGTAGGCCCATCAAGACATTATATACAAGCTTCAAAATGCATGATAAAGCTATCTATATACATCTAGTGCCACCATTCTAGATGATACACAAAACAAGTATGGAACCATACTTAGGCAAAGATTGTGTGACTTGCTTCTTGCTCAAGGTAACAAGCTTCAAGATCAAGCAACCTCGTATCCTTTATCCTGTAGGTTGGAAAGAATGAAAACGAGAGTGATAAGTACAAGAATGTACTTAGTGAGGTAGTACTAAATCTAACCATTTGTTATTTCAAGTTTCATGTCATTTAAATCAAGTATAGAACTAGCTAAGGCTTTCAAGCATTAGAGTGATCTTAGCTATGCTTTCAAGCATTAGAGTGATCTTAGCTAGGCTTTCAAGCATCAAGATTATCCTATCTAAGGATATCAAGCATTCGGCCAACAAGGTACAAGCAACAAGAAGTCATACTTCATGAATCAAGCACACATGCTTGCAAAACAAGAAATCAAGGAGTCATGCTTTCAAGTCAAGTAACATACAATTTCATGGAATTCAAGACAAGTCGCATATGTAGGATTGTTATTTCAACTGTTATTCATTAAACAACCCCCTTGGTAATTAGTTTGTATAGGTAATCGAGTCTCCAACCAACTGTCGCCACAAGATGCACCGTAGTGCTGGTCAACCCTCTTACTGTCGCTAAAGACCACATACGTACCCTCCGTATGTCGCCAAATAGGGGCCTTAGCCCTGGACCGTAGTCCACCCTTACACAATGAGCTCTAGACTCTAAGGCATGCCCTTCTACCTAGTCCAACTAGCTACCAAGGTTGTTCGATTTACCATTTATTAAAGTGTTTCAAGATCAAGTTCATGTCAAGCAAGTTCATTTCATGTTAGGCCCTTAGGCCATTGAGCCATAGCTCACATGTCAATTAGTTTCATGTTTCATTTCATCAAGATGAGAATATGTCTCATGCATGTCTTTAACATTCAATCATATTGCATCGTAGCACATACAAGCATCCATGTTATCACTGTAACACCTCTCGCCCGGGTTAAGAGCGAGAAGCGTTACGGCGAGAAAACTAGATGAGACAATCGTGAAATTTAGGGCCAATTAATTTTTTTCCATTTAACTAGTTTCATTCTTTACCTATTAACATTCTATTTCATTCGTTATCTAGAATCAAGTTCTCAATATAATCTTACCTATATGCGCAACATTCGTACCAATTAGGTTCATTGAATTAACATCATCTATCCATTAGCTTAGTCTAGACTTCAAGACATATAATGAATCAAGAACTAAATTAAACATTCAAATTCCATTCGAATGGGGTATTATACACTAGACAATTCTAGGTTCATTTTAACACATTCATTTCACTAGGTCATATATACTAATTCGAATACCTTAGCTAGATAAGTTCATGTTCATTCTTTCCTTAGACACAACCATAGTGTTTACATGTTCATATCCAAATATGCTTATATACATTCCAACAAGTACCATTTAAGCTTTACAAACCATTTACTCAAGATTTATATACATGTTTTATATACAATCCAAATGCATGACTTATATATGGTTTATACACAATTCTAGTATGCCACCATCTAGGAGTACATCAAGGTAAATACAAAGTTATATTTCATGTCTTGTATGCCTTGCTTCAAATCCAAGAAGCAAACTTCGATGTCAAGGTAATGATAGAAATGGTTTTACCCGAGGTTTGGGAAGAAGGCAAACAAGAGTGATAAGTACATAATGTACTTAGTGAGGTAGCATCTAAAGTCTAGCAAGATTTTCAAGTTATCAATTTGTCAAGTTATGTGTCCTTTATTTCAAGAAACACCTATATAGGCTTTAGACAATCTTAAAAGATTTAGCTAGTTTTATCCAAGAATTATTAAGCATTCATGTTACTCAATCAAGCAACTCAATTCATAGATTACCACCATGAATCAATCAAGAAACAACTCATAAAAGAACAAGGCCAATCAAGCATGCATACAATCATTTCCATTCAAACAAGAGGAAGAATCATTTTCATGTATCTTATTTCTCAAGGTATAAACAATCCAAGCATTCATTTTCATCATTTAATTCCATTGATTAGCCATTCCATTAACAAGATCAAGAGCACACTTTCATTCATGTATAATAGGGTAGTAACCACTGTCCCAAAATTGTTTTCAAAACAGTTCACAAACAGTCTAGGACACCAATACTGCTGCTGCCATCCAATATAAGCACTGGTCACTTAAATACTTATAACTTTCATTCCGTACGTTGGAATTTCAAACCATTTATATCGTTGGAAAGATTATTTAGCCCTCTTTACAACCGTTTAGACATTTCATTTTAATGCTTTTCCAATTAATACAGTTTTTAGTTCAAAGATAGGGCAATTACATTTTTGGACAGTTTGCACTGTCCAGAGGTTTTCATTTCCAAATTCCAGCTCACAAATCAGAATTCAATTCTGTTTTCTCCTAATGAAAATAGACATACTGAGGTTCACTCCATATAAATTTCAGCCCTTAATTCGACCTACAATATTTTATGGTGATTTTTTGAAGTTGCTGCCCAGAACATAATTTCTTGGGCAGATTACACTAGGTTGCATTTTAAGCTTCTTAATTCATTAGGACATGACTCTAACATGGTATTTAGTTTATAACCCTTTTCTTACAAGTTTAAGTTAGTCTAACTTTGTATCTAACATGTCATTCGAGTAGGAAACCTTTTATTACATTTTATCAATTAAGTATAAACTAGCTCAACTTATTAAGTTCATTATCCTATTCTTGTAAGCTCATCATTTTTCAGCTTATTTCAAAAGGTTTATTCTCATTTTAAATACCACTTAACCATGTTATCCATAGACTAATATAGGCAACCCTAATTTCACCTATTCATTAGAATACCATCATCATATAAAGACTCTATCCATTTCCAGTTCAAACATGTTCTTAATTCGACCTTAATTAGCTTGATTCCAATTAGACTAGGCACTTAAATCTTTTTCGGTTGAATTAGACCAAACATTTGAGACCATAGAGTCCTTTGAACAACTTACTTACCAAGCAAGAAACCTTATAAACAATAACGTTGCATACATACAAGGCAAGACTTAGCCTTGTTTAAATTCTAATCTTGATTACCTATGATGTCCATTCAAACATATACCAATCGAATAGTGAGATTGGTTTAAGATACCTAATAATTCATTGTTAAGCAAGACTGGTAAGCAATACTCAAACACAACTAGGTCAAGATTACATTCAAATTCATTTAACTTACAAGTCTAGCATCAAACATCCATTATCAAAACCATGACAAGCTTGTTCACATAATCAAGGTCATCAATTCAAGCATTTTCACCACAACAATCAAGCAAGGAATGAATCCTTAAGCAATAAGAAACTCATCAAGCAATTAGCCAATCTCAAACTCAAGCAATCAAACAAGCAAGATTATATAAAGAATCATACAATGAGCACAATGGCCACAAATCCCCTTATTCGAATAGGGTCACTTCCAATGTAATTTATCTTTCAAACAAAGAGCCAATCAAGATAGTATCTATCTCAACTTATTCATATATTTGCATTTTACTAGAAGCTCAATAGCATGTATCAATTTGCTCATTTATTAGCCATATATCATGTCTTATTACAAGTTTAGATATTTGTTTTGCCTTGGTAGTTAGTAGGACTAGGTAATCGATTCACGTGTTAAGGTACACAAGTACCGAATCATGTTAAGGTGTCTTCTACACCACATATTAGAGTACACAAAGTACTTTAACAAGAAGGTGTCTGCTACACCACATATTAGAGTACACAAAGTACCAATCGTGTTAAGAATTAAACATTACATGTCAAGCAATTTGGTTATTTCAAGGATTCAAGTCAAGAGATTCAAGTATTCAAGATTTCTTGTCAGATCATTTATGTATTTTCAAGATATAATTCATGTGTTCGAGATTCACTCTTGAATTGCTTATTCAATTTCTCAATAAGGTTCATAACTTTTTAACAAGTTTGCCTTGGATCACAATTGGTCATGAATGACATTGGTCCGTGTTTGACCATAAAGGTCCAAGAGATTTCCTAAACTTTTCACTATCCAATCAACTGTTGCCACCCATACAACTCCCTCATTACCTCCAACTATCACCAATAACTTATTACATGTAATGGGGCGTCCCCCCGAGCCATGGCTCATGGATCGTAGTCCCATGTATACCATGCATCATGCCATTGATCCAAGGACTTCCATTGTAGGCAACTTAAACCTTTTAAATCTTTAATCTTCATTAGGGAAGTATCTTATAGCATAAGAAGTCATATCTTACTTTAAAACTTGTAGTTGTTTCTTACATTTTATGCTTACATATTGTAAATTCAAGAACGCATGCTAGTTTCAAACAAGTCATTCGAACCATCATCAATCAAGCGTTCAAAGATTCAAGCATTAAGCAATACGAATTAAACCAACAATCAAGTGTTTATCACTTAGCAAGCAAGTTCATTATAGTGTAGTATTATTCGAATAGTTATCACACACAAACAAGTGTCAATTTACACCCAAGGCAGCAACAACTCAATCACACATGAGTATACATATCAAATCTCAAACAAGACAATCCAAGCAAGTACATTCCACTATAATTCGATTGATTATCAAGAAAGAAGGCATACACGTAACCACCATCAAGTTTCCAATTAAGCATCCTTCCCTTATACATTTACCAAATAGATATTAGGTTCATTTCATGTCAATTCCATATCAACTATGTAAACAATTGCAATTGGTTAAGACTTAGGTCCTAACCCTAAGTAAAGCTACACTCACCTTGTATCCCGAAGTTACGGATATCCAATTCCTCGTTTACATCCCGATACCTATCCATTCTTTCCACCATTATCTTAATCTAGCATTCACATGACACAATCGTGCATTAGAACCATACCAAACTCAATTCACACAAGCATTGAAACACTTGATTTGTTATAAGTAACAAATCTGCCACTGCCTGGCAGTTTGCACACTAGTTACTAATCTGTTTATATCTTTTAATCTATACTTTAGAATTTCAATTAGTTTATACCGTTAGAAAGCTAATTATATTACCTATTCATCCATGTATGTCTCATATTTTTATCCTTTCTAGATCAATACAGTTTATTAGTTAAAGTTGGGTCAATTTTACAGTTTTGAAACTGCCAGATTGTATCTAGGTCCACTTTAGTGAGCTATTTAACCTATGATTCATACAGGTTCAATTCAGTCTCTTTTTACCTTAGTTTCTTGTTTCCCCCTGACTTTTCATGTCCATATTAGTCCTTAATTTGTTTATCTAAGTCTTTAAATTTACAGATTTTCCAGAACAATCCCCTATTCAATAATCTACCCATTTACATATTTAGACAGTCAATTTTAGCTACAATTCATGCAATTCGATTATCCAGTCATTCAATCTAACCCTTCCCTGTTCTTTCAAGTTAGGATAGGTCCCTAAACAGTCCAATTCAGTCTATAATTTAACCAATTTTACAGATTAGTCCAGATTTCACTATCATGCAAATTCATCACTTAAAAGCTATCAATTCTTTACTAATTGAGCCATACAACTTATTGAAAATTTATTCTAGGTCTTCCCCTATTTTTAGCTAACATTACCAACTCTTAATTTTATCCAATTCAATCCCGAATTCCTTAATTCATTCAAAACAATCTCTATTAGCCAATTACATCATCTAGGTGACTAGTTTCACTATTAATTCAATTTCCAGCATCCTAAGCATTATTTCCAGTTAATCACTAATCCAATTCATTAGTATTCAAGTTAAAAATAATGAATCTAGATGCATGTTCTTTCGAAAGCTCCTTTAATACCATTACAATATCAACAATTTCAGATTGAATCTTAATCTAGCTATTCAAGTGGAATGGTGAGAGAAGAGCTTACATTGCTATCAAAGATCCTATCAAGATTACTCTAAGCTTGACTTATCAATTTCATAGCTGAATTCTCTTCCTCTCTCTCTAAAATTTCTCTCTTTCTCTCTCTATTTCTATTGAGTTCGGGTAACAATGGTGAAGGATAAATGAAGAAGATGACAACAAGTTGTCATCTTTAGGATTCAAGCTTGCCGAGTGGAAATTTTAAGAGATACATGTTGTCTCTAATAATCTAACATGTGGCAAGGTGTTAAATTATCTAGGATTTTACATGCATTACCTTGTAATTATTATTTCATTCACTTTAGTCATCTTAATTGAACCACTAGTTTCCATTTCCTTCTTATTTAAGTCACTATAACTACCTTAATTAACTTAGGATTATGTCTAAATTGATTTATCAAATTAAGTATCAAGGCTTTAATACTTCTAGGGTATAATTTAGGGTATTACAATCACATAATCATACTTAAGCATTCGAAATAGACATGCATTCAAGGTTAGGATCGAGTTTCATGTATTAATTTAGTCATCCTTCCCTTATTAGGTCAAGTTCATGATTAGATTCATTTAACATGTCAATATTGTAACAAGAATGCATTGGTTAGGACCTAGTCCTAACCCTAGAGGTAACTACAATCACAATACTCCAAGCTAGCTAGTCTTGGATCCACACTCCTTTGTTCTTGGCTTTAGGATGATCCACTCTATCCTCATCCACCAAGTTCACTCCTGGTTCTATCACATTACAAGTATAAGCATGTCAAAACAAGATCACATGGTCATTCAATTCAAGACAAGATCATTAAATCAAGCAATGCTACAAGCATATAACATTCACATATTGGGCAGCATGCTCATGTGCATTTTCCATTACACTTAACTACACTTTTCTACATTCTAGTTCATGTAAAACAAGGCATATTTCAGGGCCTAAAACTGTTTACAAGACAGTTTGCAAAATGCCACAAAACAGTGTGCATTTGCCTATATAGCTGCTGCCAGGCAGCTTGCACTCTAGTCACTAAATCATGCATATCTTTCATTCAGTACGTTGGAATTTCAATTGGTTTACACCGTTGGAAAACTAACAAAATTGTATTTATGACCATATAATGCTTGCATTTTATTTCTTTTCCAATTAATACAGTTTTTAACTTAAAGATAGGGCATTTTGCTATACTGGGCAGTTTGCACTGTCTCTAGTATTTCTTCTCTTCTCTACATTTGAGCATATATTCCAGAGTTTAGTTCTGTTTTCTCCTAGTGAATTTAGACATACCAAGGTGTTGTCCATAAAAATTTCAGCCTTAAATTCATTATATACAATTTATAGTGATTTTTCAAATTTACTCTGGGCAGATTACACTAGGTTGGATTTCTAGCTTCTTAACTCATTTTAGCAAGGTCCTAACATGGCAATTCCATTCATGTTCATGTTCATACATGTCTAGGTCATCATAATTCACCTAGAAATTTTCTTAAAATAGGGCATAATCATGTTGAACCTAATTTGATCTATTTGATCACATTTGCACATCCAATTCATCAACTAGGCAGTCCATTACCTAATTTAACTAGTTCAATTAGGTGTAGTCATTTTCCAGCAACTTACCTATTTAATTCAATCTTCATTTTACCTAGAAACATTACCAAAATAGGGTTCTATGTTCATTTAACATGTTTACACAATTTCTCAATCAAAACAATCTTTAATCAAGACTGTTTTCAGTCATGTTCATATACTTCAAATTTCCAGCAACTATACATATATCCTATATCACATTGGTTACTAGAAATCAAGATTTCAAGTTTACATTGAAGCTAGCATGTCCCCAACATGTATAACAACCATTCAATTTCATCAAGGCAACAAAAACATCATCAATAATTCATTCAATCAAGTTGCTAGGGAGAAAGGATTTAGAATTCACTTACAATTTTCCTAGCTATTCAATTTTCATGCAATTGATCTCATGCAGGCTTTCTTCCTCTCAACAATGGTGATTTTTCTTTCCTAGATGACTGATGGGTGTTTCGGCCAAGGTGGAGAGAATGATAACAAGATGGCCGCTTGGCCATGGTGTTATCACATGGCTTGGCTATTTGCCTCCACTTGGCAAATTTTGGTCAAATTGCTTCATAAATCCTTAATTACTCATCTTAATTGCATGCAATCCTATATTTACAATTTGTTACTATTTGATCTTCATGATTAGGCTACTTCTTTATCAGTCCATGTAATTTAGTAACTAGGTTTAAATCATTTCTTCTAATTTGTAGATTGTTTGTACAATTAAACTCTAATTGGTGTATAACAAGTTACTAGGCCATGATTTGAGGTATTACATTGACAATCGCTGCATGTATACCCCTAACTATGATGTTTGGAGGCACATTAGAATGAATGACAAGGTCATATTACCTACATCCGGATAGGCCAAGTCTTTAGAGGAACATTTGAAGGTGGTCCCTTCTGAAGCTGACATCCTGAGGGAGGAACTAAGAAGAGCCAAGTTGAAAATAGAAGCCTTGCAAGAGCAGAACCATCAGGACAAGTTCAAGTCAAGCCTTGAGGTAGAAAAGTATAAAGGGGAGACAGATTGAGTGACAAAGCTGTACATGGACCTAAAAGAAAAGTATGAGATTAAGAGGGTTGACTTCCTCAAATTTTAGACCACTGTTCCAAATGTTGACTTGTGAAAGAGTATAGAGCAATGGAAGAAGAAAATGGAGCAGGTTGTGGGCAAGGAAAAAGAGCGCACCAAACGGGAAATTGAGAAATACAAACGAACACTCGCAAAAGAAAGGAAGAAAGGTAAACAAGTGGCAGAAAATGAAAGGGGCAAATGAACCCTTAAAAAAGAGAAGTAAAATGTAGCTGCTTGGAAAAGGAAAACCCATGACAACAAATCCGTTTGCTCGAGTTATAGGCAACATATGATGAGACTTGTGAGAAATTAAAACAAAGATAGGTTTTTATTGCTGAGATGCAAGATAAGTTAAATGACCTGAACCGGACTCTTAACAAGTTTCAGAATGATCACACCTACATGGAACTCAAGGCCAACTTGAATGAGAATGATTCTTTGAGGGAACAAGTTGGAAGAAATGGACAACATCATCCAATAATACAAAACGAAGATCTTGGTCCTTGAAGATATAGCTAATGGAGGAAATGACTACCGGTTCACTCGTCTCAAAGATAATGCTAGAAGATTCCATGAACGGGATGAGTTTGATAAGGCCGTCATGGCCTAGGTCCAAGATGTGGCTAGACATATGATGATGTTAGCCACTGAAGCTAATTCTCTCTGCTAATACATCAAGCCAGTAGGGGAAGTGGGACCAAGGCTTATGTGGTTAATTGAAAAAGTTAAAGAATTAGGAGTTTGTGCTGAATGTATTCATAAAGAAATGTTAAAGCTCGTTGTAATAAGGACTTTTTTGCCATTCAATAAAGCTGTTTCTAAAAGAGGATATTTTATAAAACCAATCTTCCTACATTTACATTCATGCATTATATCATTCTTTTGTTTGCTTGGTTGTTTTATTTTTTTCATTGCATGCATGCATTCATAACATAATAAGACACTAACTTAAATAAAAAACATGATAGAAACGCCAAAATAGCCTAAAACAACCCACAAGTATAGTACCCATTCACAAACAAAAGCAATGGAAGATAGAGTGGCAGCTTTGGAGATCAACCATAAGAGCACCCAAGATCGACTGGATAAGATAGAAACTGACCTGAAGTAGGAAATTGAGACAGCTCACAGGAAAATAGTAAGCTCGATCGTGGTCATGCTAGGGTTTATAGATCCAGATGCAATAGAAGCTGGTGAAGAAACTAATGCGCTGCCCCAGTTCCAGGGAATAACTTTCATCCATCTTGGAATGCAAAAGGAAGCTGCTTCACCCAAAATTAAAATTTCTCCCTACTTTGCTAAATCCTCATTCCAGAATGAGTTGAAGGCCAATACTGAATGAGCTTACAACTACGAGGTGTTTGACCTTGATGAAATTGCTGATAAGGCCAAGGCCAAGGCCAAGAAGAAGTAGGGAGATCGATATGAGAAGCTGGAGGGGATGATAAAATTCTTCTAGGAAGGAAGCACCCTCGGTTGAATGGATGTTAAGGACTTGAGTTTGGTGACAAATTTAGTGGTGCCCCTGAAATTTAAGATCCCATATTTTGAAAAGTATAATGGAACTACGTGCCCTTCAACACATCCGACCATGTATTGCAGGAAAATGTCAATGTACCTGGACAATGAGAAACTACTCATTCATTGTTTCCAGGACAGTTTAGTGGGGTCAGCTTCACGCTGGTACACTCAGTTGAGCTGGGCCAACATCCGATCATGGAAGGATTTATTAAAAGCTTTTAGCGAACAATATAAACATGTCACAAACATGGTTCCAAACCGACTGGTTCTATAGGGAATGGAACAAAAGCATCATGGAAGTTTTTGCCAGTATGCAAAAAGGTAGAGAGATATGGTTGCTCAGGTACAACCACCACTGTTGGAGAACGAGATCACCCCAATGTTTGTGGAGACCTTGAAAGGTTCTATGACCACATGATAAATCATGCAACTAAGAGTTTCACAGACATGCTGATGAATGGGGAGCTGATCTTGGTGGCTATCAAGAGTGGAAGGTTAGATGGGGGAGAGACGAAGAAACCTTACAAGAAGAGGAAGAATGAAGTTAATGCAACCAATGTCTACAACCCCAACTATGCGAAAGGGGTAGTTTTCAATAAGCCTAGCGTCCCAGCTACGACGACTACTGCTACAAACTCCCCGAAGGAAGAACGAAGATACCAAGGGAATTTTAAACTAAACTTCCCTCCTATCCCAATGACATACGCATAATTGTTCACTGAACTAATCAAGTCCCAAATGGTGCTGCCACACCATGTTCCTCCTTACTCACCTTCATACCCCACATGGTATGATGAGAAGGCGCAATGTGAATACCACGTAGGTATTAGGAGGCACACAATTGAAAATTGTACTGCATTTTAAAGAGTGGTGGATGATCTGAGGAAATCAGGCATGCTATCATTTGATACGACTGAAAAGAAAAGGAACCCCTTGCCAAAACACCAAAAGGCAGGAGTGAATGCAATCATTGAGGAAGAAGACAAGAGGGTTAAGGAACATGTCACTGAAATTAGGGCACCCATGAAGTGGGTGTGGGCCCAAATGGTTGCAGTTGGAATGTTGGAAGGAGAAAACCAGAAGATGAAGGTTGAAGATGGACTACATTGTGAGTACCATAAGGCTAAGGGACATGATATTGAATGCTGCTTGGAGTTTAAACAACTGCTCCAAGCTAAAATGGATGATAGAGAACTCGTATTCATTGAGAAAGGGGGCATAAGTCACATGATAGACGTATGCGCGTCAGAGGAGTCATCCTCTAGGAGAGATTATACAGGGATGAAGTCTTTGGTTATCAAGGCTAAAGCAAAAGTTAGCGAACCCATGAGGGGTGTAACCCCACGACTTATAGTCAAGGCACCAACCCTATTTCCATACAAGGACAACAAGCATGTCCCTTGGAACTATGCTTGCATAGTAGCGGTCATAGGAGAATCACTCGTTGGAGAAAAGACAAAGGAAGAGCCAATTAACGAACTAAGCCACTTTACAAGGAGTGGAAGACTGTAATCCCCACCGACAGTAAGAGATAGAAATGCGGCATAGAGAAAGGCTGCTATTGAAGAGCTAGAGAAAGAAGATGAAAGAGATTTCTTTAAAGAGAAGCCACCAATATACCATGAACCTGTGAAGGAGTCAGAGGCTCAAAACTTTCTAAAGATATTCAAACACAGTAAGTATAGCATGGTGGAGTAGCTCCACATGCTCCCAGATCGAATCTCTTTGTTATCTCTTCTACTGAGTTCCGAAGGTCACTGCAATGCCTTGTTGAAGATTCTGAACCGCATGTTTGTTCCAAAGGAGATCACAACTGACAAGATGGACATACTAGTCGGCAACATTGCTGTGAATAATTTTATTTCTTTTAATGATGATGAAATACCCGAAGGAGGAAGGGGAACATGCAAAGCTCTGCATATCTCCAAAAGATGCAAATGATACATGCTACCAGGTGTCCTTATTGATAATGGGTCAGCTCTGAATATTCTCCCGTTAGCAACATTAAAGAAGTTACCAATAGATGAGAGCTTATCAAAATACCGTGAGAGCATTTGACGGGACGTAGAGAGATGTGTTGGGAAAGATAGAGGTGCCTTTGCAGATTAGACCATCAATTTTTGACGTAGAGTTTGTTTTTATGGATATAAAGCCCTATTATAGTTTCTTTCTTGGGCGCCCATGGATCCACACAGCAGTAGCACTTCCTTCTACCCTTCACCAGAAGCTAAAATTTGTGATTGACAGACAGCTAATAACAATCGGTGCAGGGGAAGAAATCATTGCATCAGTAGCTACTGATGCACCCTACATCGAGATCGGTGAGGGTGCGCTCAAATGTCACTTCAGGACATTAGAGCTAGTCAATGCGACCTTTTTCATCGAGGGAAGTAAAGTACTAGAGGTAGAGCTATCTAGTTGCGCAAATATGCAAGTAAAGCAAACTCTTGGAAAGAAAGCTGAATTTGGGAAAGGATTCGGGAAGAGACACCAAGGGAGGCTATATCCCGTGGTTATCCTGGCAAAGAAAGATCGGTTTGGGTTGGTCTTTAAACCCACCAATTGGAAGAGAAAGGCAAAAATCAGGAAGTATCAAGAAAAAAGAAGGGCAAGATTGAAAAGAGAGGAAATTGTGTGGGAGCCTATGACATTTCCACCCTTGAGCCGTAATTTTAGATCAGGAGGCCTTCTGGACCCAAATGCCCAAGTTAATGAAGATGAGAGAGGAAAGAATGACCTGTGTGAAGCATTTAAGAAGCTGAGCATCAACGCTATAACGAACGAGAAAGGAGAGAACAAGTACTTTTCCATGATTCGCCCTTGCTTTGAACTTGAAAACTGGACTGTTGAAGAAATTCATGTAGTCTTTGAGATAGTTTTAGAGTAATTCTCAAAACCAACCTTTTTTGCCTTTGGACCCGAAGGCAATTAAGGATCTTATGTAAATGGCCTATGTCAAACCTATGATTTCAATAAAGATGCATTGTTTGATAAACCTTGTGTGGCAAACCCTTCTTGTAAATTATACGAAAACCCCAAAACAAAAATAAAGTTGAAAACAAATCATTCTATTCATTTATCTCTTTCTTTGTATATATTCTTTGCCCTATTTCTTTGCAGGTCTTCAGATATTAGTGGCATAAACGACTCTGAGTCTAACCCTGAGGTTGATTTTAAACTACCTCTATGCTTAGAAGAAGTTGAAAATATTAACGATGAAGAAGAATATGACTTGCCCAGTGACTTGCTCAGAATGGTAGAAGGAGAGAAAAAATAGATTTTACCTCACAAAGAGGAATTGGAAATCCTAATTCTCAGCACTGAATGAGAGAAGCTCGAGGTAAAGATTGGTACTACCATTACAGCTAAGACGCGACAAAGTCTGATTGAGCTTCTGAAGGAATTCAAAGATATCTTCGCCTAGTCCTATCAAGACATACCGGGTCTTGACACTGATATTGTTGTACATCGACTTCTTATAAAGACATGATGTGAGTCTGTAAAGCAAAAACTTATAAGGATGAAGGCTGAGACACTTCTAAAGATTAGAGATGAAGTGAGAAAGCAGTTTGATACAGGATTCCTTGAAGAAGCTAAGTATCCTGAATGGGTAGCCAACATTGTCCCGGACCCAAAGAAGGATGGAAAGGTACCTATGTGCGTTGACTACAAGGATCTCAATAGGGCAAGCCCTAAAGATAACTTCCCGTACCACATATTGATACCTTAATAGACAACACAGCTGGACATTCCCTTTTCTCTTTCATAGAAGGATTCTCTGGGTATAACCAGATCAAGATGTGCCCAGAAGATATGGAAAAGACCACTTTTATAACACGTTAGGGAATATTCTGCTATAAGTTGACGCATTTTGGTTTGGGGAATGCAGGGGCCACTTACCAGAGAACCATGGTTACTCTTTTTCATGATATGATGCACAAGGAGATAGAAGTGTACGTAGATGATATGATCGCTAAATCTCAATCTAAAGAAGAGCATATAATGAACCTAGAAAAGCTCTTCCAAAGGTTGAGAAAATTTCAGCTGAAGCTCAACCCTACTAAGTGAACATTTGGGGTTACGTCTAGAAAACTGTTAGGATTTTTTGTGAGCAAAATAAGAATCGAGATCCATCCCGATAAGGTTAAGGCCATACAAGAACTCCCACCACTCGAAACACAGAAAGAGGTCTGGGGTTTCTTGGGGAGATTAAATTACATTGCCCGTTTTATCTCCCAGTTAACTGATAAGTGTGATCCAATATTTAGGCTACTTTGAAAGAATAACCCCGAGATATGGAATGAAGAATGTCAAGCAGCATTGGAAAAGATTAAGGAACAGTTAACCAATCCTTCCGTATTGGTATCGCCCATCTCGGGAAAGCCACTGATTCTTTACTTAACAGTACATGCAAACTCCATGGGTTGTGTATTAGGGAAACATGACGAAATTGGAAATAAAGAAAAGGCAATATATTACCTGAGCAAGAAGTTCATCGACTGCGAGACTAGATACTCCTTAATTGAAAAACTATGTTGTGCTTTAGTATGGGTGTCACATCCCAAAAATTGGCCTAGTCGGAAGTAGGTTTCGATGATAAGAAATTTTGAATCCGATATGTTAAACGTTTGTAATGATTGACCTTTGTACCCCTCTCCTATAATGAAGTTACATTTTCGTCCTATGTGAGTAAATGAACTTTCTTGTATGGAATTAAAAGCCAAATTGCAAATTCTGATTTAGGCGTATCATTACGGTTAAGCCAATATCGATATGACCCAACTGCCAATAACTAACTTACCTATTTTAGTGAGGGCATATCGATACGACCATGATTGTATCGATACGGGTCTCTTGTTTGGAATTTGTTTAAGGCTTAATTTGAGAGGAATTAATCAAGGTGCTTACTTACCTCCTTGCTTGGCCTTCCCCATGTGAAATTCATTAGAAAAGATGATCAAGGCTAAGGGTAAAAGGATGATAAGATGGGTGGTATTGTGTTGAGCAAACCCTTGCTTAAAGGGAATGCTTTAATTGGCCAAAGCTTAAGTGGACAATGATTAAGGGATTAATTGGGTTTTAAAATGAATAAGTAAAAAGAGAATCTTTCATTCTCATACTTTGAACCCTAGTAACCAAAAGCTCAACCATTACTTCTCACCAAGTACACACCTCTATTTCCATCCCTAACCTCAAGCTAAGCTAGCACTTCGGTGTAATCTCCAACCTTCGTTCAAGTTCGATATACCGTTTGAAAGATCACACTTCAGTAAGTAAAACCCCTATACTGATTTGATAATTCTAATCTCCATTAAGGTTTAATTTTGAAATTAGGTTTTCAATGTCCAAAGGAAAACCCATGATTTAGAAAGTTAATTCTGATAATCTGATAGTATCTACAAGACTTGGTAAGCTTGAAATATGATTCTGAATCCCTCGAATGAATTCTAATGTAACCCCTGATTTTGTGCTAGCTCAAATATTGGAGAAGGATCCCTTGTCACCTCCAAAGGAAGCTAGGCACAACAAAATTATAATCTGAGAACCTCATAATCAAGGTGAGTGTAGTCATGTCAAGGGATTAGCAAGGAGCCATCCCGTTGCATTTGATTTTTGATTTTCATGTTAATATGTATCTTGCTAAAGGCTCAAGTAGAGCAATGTTCGTGTGGATGCTAAAGGTGAGCATGGTAAGCCTTTGATATGGTTGATGTTCTATAAGCAAATATGTGATAATCGAGACACATTACATGTGAAATTGTCATAAGAAAAACATGATATGATTTGCTAAATTCAATATGAATATTTTATGATTCTGATATGATATGTTATGGAGCTAAGGCTCAATTTTGAATTCGATATGCTATGGCCTACGAGCATAAAGGTAAGTTATATGATGAAATATGTGTAACCTTGGACATTTGCGAGTTTTGGATACAATTGGCATGCTATAAGGTTATTTGAGCTCGTATGTAACCCCTTTGACTCGGTCTAATCGCAAGACCAAATCGAGCAAGTCACACAAGGAATATTGGAGTAAAACTCGAATGTTTCACTTTAATAAACAACCCTTTTTGTTTACTTTTACTCTTTTATAGATGCAACATAGTTAACCTAAGCATGAGAGAAAGCAGCAGACAAAATTTCAACTCGATCGAGCGTCACATCAACATCCGATTGCCCCGTTACGCGTATAGGGACCAGTTTGTCAATATACCATAAAATAGGGACCTTTTATGAAATTAAAGTTACCAATATTCAGTTAGTCAGGTTTCATACTTTCATGTCAAATTCCAACTCGATCCGATCATCCAAACTCACTCAATTGCGTTCACAAACATTCAGGGACTAAAACGCAAAGATTTAGAACTTCAAAAGATGCCAATTAACCACTTTAACTAACAGGGTATCGATACGCTCAAGCACAGTATTGATACGGTCCTTTGTAATTTCAAAACCAAAATTCCAATAGCTTAAAACCGTATCGATATAGTCCTGAGTATCGATACGCTTAGCCAATTTCTTCTTTCACTTTATCGATACGGTTCATATTGTATCGATACCCCAAGCCTTTTCCAGCTTAACTGTATCGATACGGTAGCTCGTGTATCGATACGCTTGGGCAAAAAATGTCACTTTTTGCTTGATGAACAATCCGTAAACCAATTATAAACCCTTAGGCATGGTTCTAACATACATGCAACATATTTAGGGATCGATCATCAGCTATTAACAACAGAAACATCAACAAACCATGGCATCAATCATCATAGAGAAATCTATAGGCATGCTTCCTAAAACCACATCAAACCAAAGACCACAAACCATAGCAAAGCATAAACCAAACATAATAGGCCATTTACAACCCCAATAAGGCAAAAAAAACTTGCCAAACCAGGGAGCTCATCAAACATACACTACTAAAACATCAAGGTATCCACCCATTGCCAATCCTATTACTATTGAAATGTTAAAACCATACTTGAGCTTAGAGCGTCGAATGAACCACTTCTCTTACTACCTTACAGCCCGAACAAACTACTTTTTTGCATTGTTAAAAAAGAGAGCGTAAGCTATATGCGTAGTGAGGGATGCTCAAAACAAAACCATAACAGTGCACTATTAAAAATCATTTTATTATCAGACTATTTTCCCATCATGCTCTTAACAAATCTCATGCTTTAAAACTCATTAAAACAAAACTATTAAACTCTTTACACATGTATCATGAAATTATATGCTTTAAACCAAAGCAAATCTCAATGCAAGCTTCACATGCTTAGGCATTTAGAACATATCTCAAAATATAGTCTCATGTATAAATCTCATATACAATTTCATTTCGAAACCATGATACATGCAATCTCATATATTGGCATTCAAGTGACCTGGATGGTTGCTTTTCCATCCCTATACACATGGAGTTTGCTGCACTCTCCATAATAAACACATCAGATATACAAATACTCATTGATGGAGCTTGCTGCCCTCTCCACCAATACTTATAGAGCTTGTTGCTCTCTCCATAAGGTGGATCTCATAGTTCTTGCTGCACTCACCATGACTTAGATCCCGTGATGCTTGTTGCTCTCACCATAATACACTTCGGTTACCCTCAACACAATAGTTGCTACGCTAATGTGGAGCCGAATGACACAAGCACATACAAATTTTGCTACATTTTTATAGTGCACTCTCATCCTATTGGTCAACCAATTATATCCTATTATAATAAGAATCATCACTTGCCAATATATACTTTAAAACCATGTTAACCTACTGTTTTCCAATGGATCAACATAAACCATAACATATCCCATTTTAAATCATAAATAAAAGATTAGCATTTTCTCATCAAGATGCGACATCTTGAAAACCATAAATCAATCTCATGGGATAACATGAATCATTTCTCAATTCATAAAAACATGCATAACAGTAGGTAACAAATCCAACTTCAAATCATGAGCATGAACAATTAAAACCATGGGAAAAACTAAGAACCGAGAGTAAAACATTTCATACTTACTTCCGAGCTTAGATTAGCATTTCAAGCTTAATCTAAACCCCCAAATTATTCCTTTTAAACCTTTGAAAAGCTGTAAACCAGTGCCACTCACTAACTACACCTCGCTTAGCTTGCCGAGGTGAAATCAAGCTTCTGGATCCTCCATAACACCTTTCAAAGCTATCGGATCATCATCCCCTATTCTAACCAAAGCAAAATAGAGGATTAATGCTTTCCTTTGCATCAAAATCCCCACCAACACACAAAAACACTTTCTTCCCTCGACAACCAAGCTTTCTCCTATCAAAAACAACCGAAAACATCAGCGAAACCTTTCTAATAAATCTCCAGCTATTACCCAGTGAGATTTATACTTAAACAACACCAATTTACATCCAAAAACATCTTTTTAACATTAAAGAACCATCAACAATCAATTAACCCCATAAACAAACCACCAACCCAAAGATATCAACAACCAAACCTAACAATTTACCTAGTTCCGGGATTCTATTATCAAAATCACTTAAATCAACATCTAAAATCATCATAATCATCATATCATCACATTATAAACCCAGCAAAATCAATCAAAAGCAAAGATCCGTTGACTTAAGCAAGTAAACCTTAATTAAACCAATTTTCCATAAACATATTACCAAAACCCATTAGAAAACCATTATAAGAGACCAAGAACTTGGAAATTTCAATAAATAACCTGTCATTAGAGGAGAAGAACGAAACCTTACCTCTAATGTTAACTTTTCCTTCAATTACAAAGATTTACATGAGAAAAAAGGTTTTGTTAAGAAAACATTAAAGAATCATTTAGGATCAAAAAGATAAATCAAATCAGATATTTACCTTAAATCTTTGAAGAGAAAATGGTTGTTTGGCTGGAGAGAATTTGAGAGAAAGTAAATGAGAAAAGAAAATAGTTACGTGAAATGTATTTTGAGAAAACAAATTGGTTAATTAATTCCCTCCAATTATTTATTTATTAAAACCATTTAAAACTAGCCAATAAAAGGAAAAGCCTTAATTAGACTCTTGGTCAAATCTCCCTAAAGATTCTAAGCCTTGATCTCTTACAATTTTGTCACTAAAAATAGTTTTACGTATTTTACATTTTGGTCACTAGTTCCAAAATGTCAACCTTCCAAACTATATTTTCCAAAATTGATTCCACTAAAATCACTTATATAATAAATAAGGGTTTTAAAACATTTCCCATATTTAATTTTACTCAAAAACTATTTATACCAAATTAATCCCGAAATTAGCCTAAACTGCCGAAACCAACTCAACGAGCCATGTAGCCTAACTCTGCTAACTTCTAGGCCTAAAATTAGGGCGTTACATTGTATAAGTAAGGGATTGGAGGGCTACGACATATATGTGGGGGAGATAAGGATGGATTGTGTAAGGGCTACTATCCAGAGCTATGACTCAAGGCTATGGCCTATTTTTTGTTATATGTGGCTACGGCCTATTTTCTGATATATGTGTGGTGTAAAGGGGAATCTGCGTATTCACTTATTACATTGTCCAAGGGGATTAATATGTGTTAAGATTTTCTATGATTATATGAAAGTATGTTAAATGACTTAAGCATGAGACTTATATGATTAATAGTGTAATTATGATATTTGAGTATGGTGTTATGTTATTCATAACCATAGTAGGCCATTCATGTCATTTAATTGTTTTACGTTTGTTATGACTACCTCACTAGGCTATATAAGCCTAACATATGTGTGTCTCATGTATTTCAGGGTCTTGAGGTTTTCCGTGCCCCGATCGTGTAATCTCCCGGTTACAAGTCACTTCTGCAAGCTATACATATGTTTACTTTTGTTTCTAAACTCCTAGTAAGGTGGCATAAGGTTTAGATGTGTTCTAATAACTTATTTTGAGATATTTGTAAAATCCTACTAGTGTCTAGGTGGTGTATGTGCTTAATGGTATGTTTTGAACTTGGCAAGCTAGCCTAAATGGGCATAAAGTCACTAGATGGTAAAATCTTGGTAAACGAATTCGAAATGCTCTAAAAATTTTCATGCTATTAGATTTACTATTTATTAGCTTGCTGGTAAAATTTGGTAATGTTTGGAAAATATTTGCTAGGTTAATTCGAATAAAAACCAGTAAAAATCTATAGTTATAGGTCTGGGGTATCGATACGGGTGATGGCGTATCGATACGGCCCTTGCATAAATGGTCTAGTCAACATTGGTCAAACAAGGCATATCGATACAGTGTGGGCGTATCGGTACATATTTTGGTCATTGGAATTTGGTTTGAAAAATAGTATCGATACGGTCATATAGCGTATCGATACGAGGTCAATGCAAGTCAACTAGTATCGATACAACCTTAGCTATATCAGTACGGGTTTGACATCCTTTGAATCTAGAAATCTAGAATTTGGGTTAGTGTATTAACACGGCCCCTAGGGTATTGATACAATGTTAGTTAATTATGTTATAATGAACAAAGAGAAGTTTTGGACAGTTTACAAAATGGTCACTAAAGTCATATAGTTTAATTGATTAGGTAAATGATATCCGATAGCAACGAAAATTCACAAATTAATAATTGGTAGGTTTAATTACAAGTTGGTAATAAATAATTCAGATTAGGATCGCTAATTTGTTTAAGTTTACGATTTAGTCCCTAAGTTTGAAAAAAGGTCAAAATTGACCCCGATTCTAACAAGACTAGTAACAAATAGATTCACTATGCATTAAGAATGATTAATAAAATATCCCGAACAAGTTACAAACTCTAATTCCATCTTCCAATCTCTGAATAAGTTACCGATAACACTTTTCGACCCGGTTCTCTACCAGACCGGGAATGGGGTGTTGCAATGGGCAGCTAAAAGGCTTAGGCAATATATGTTGTACCATACTACATGGTTAATTTCAAAACTGGGTCCACTAAAGTTCATGATGGAAGCTCCAGCCCTGTCGGAAAGGCTAGCACGCTGGCCGATATTACTATCAGAGTTTGACATTCAGTATGTAAGTCAAAAAACGGTAAACGGAGGTGTCATAGCTAACTTTTTGGAAAATCAAGCTTGCGACGACTATGAGGCACTGAATTTTAATTTACCTGATGAAGACCTGATGTGCATCTCAGAAGATGTTGAGGCTCCAGCAGAATCATGGGTCTTGAACTTTGATGGTGCAGAAAATGCTTTAGGGTGTGGCATTGGAGCAATTTTGTTTTCACCAGAAGGAGATTACTACCCTTTCACCAGTCGTTTGAAATTATTTTGCACTAATAATATGGTAGAATATGAGGCTTGCATACTAGGACTAAGGGAGGCCATGGAAAGGAAAATACACAATCTGAAAGTTTTTAGAGACTCAGCATTGGTTATCTACCAAATACATGGTGAATGCAAGACAAAAGATGCAAAGTTGGTAGAATACCACAAGTTGGTTCTCTAATTAACTAAAGAATTTGATGAGATCACCTTTAAGTACCTCCATAGAGAAGAAAATAAGATGGCAGATGCCTTGGCCACCTTAGCTGCTATGTTTAAGGTAAGTGAAAGTTCAAAGATGATACCCATCAAATTGCAAATGCTAGATTCCCTAGCTCACTACTATGACATGGAAGAGGAAGTAGATGGCTTACCATGGTACCACAACATCCTACAATAAGTAAAGTCTCAGCAATTCCCGCCCCAAGCTACCGTGAATCAAAAGAAAATGATCAGGAAATTAGCATCGGGGTATGTCCTCAATGGAGAAATCCTATATAAAAGAAGTCAGGATTAGGTGCTTTTGAGATGTGTTGATGCAAAAGAAGCTCAGCTGATTCTAGAAGAATTTCACGAGGGAGTCTGTGGAACTCACCCTAGTAGTTTCACCATGGTTAGAAGGATCATGCGTTTTGGGTATTATTGGTTAACCATGGAAGGGGATTGCATCAACTACTTTCGTAAATGCCACAAGTGTTAGATTTATGCTGATACGGTTCATACCCCTCCTCAGTCACTCTATGTCATGTCAGCTCCTTGGCCAATTTCCTTGTGAGGCATAGATGTCATCGGTCAGATTCATCCAAAGGCGTCAAATGGACATTGATTTATTTTGGTAGCCATCGACTACTTCACAAAGTGGGTTAAAGCAGCCTCATATGCAAACGTTACTAAATCTACAGTTTCCAAATTCCTGAAAAAGGAAACATTTGATGATATGGCTTGCCTGAAAGTATCATTACCGATAATGCCTCCAATCTGAATAACAAGATGATAGTTGGAGTCTGTGAACAGTTCAATGTCAAATATCATAATTTAGCGATATACCATCCGAAGATGAATGGGACAGTGGAGGCTGCAAACAAGAATATTAAGAAGATAGTCGCAAAAGTGGTTGATACATATAAAGACTAACATGAGAAGTTACCGTTTGCCTTATATGCATACCAAACTACAGTACAAACGTCCACCGAGGCAACACCATTTTCGTTGGTGTACAGAGTAGAAGCAGTATTGCCAATTGAGGTAGAGATACCATCGCTCTATGTCTTAATGGAGGCAAAATTGGAGGAGGCAAAATGGATCCAGACAAGATACGACTAGCTGAATCTAATTGATGAAAAGAGGTCGAAGGCATTGTGTCATGGGCAGATGTACCAAAGAAGAATGATAAGGGCTCACAAGAAGAAAGTTCGCCTGAGAGAATTCCAAGAAGGTGATTTGGTGTTAAAGAAGAAGTTACCAATCCAAAGTGATTCCCGAGGAAAACGGGCACCAAATTGGGAGGGACCTTACATTGTAACAAAGGTTTTCTCAGGTGGGGCATTAATTTTGGCTGAATTGGATGAAGATGAAATTTAGAGCTCGATAAACTCAGATTTAGTTAAAAAGTATTATGTCTGAAGAAGAAGAAGAAAAAAGAAAAAGGGAAAAAAGAAAAGAAAAAATGAAAAAAAAGAAGAAGAAAATAAAAAAGAAAAGAAAAAAAGAAAAAGAAGAAGAAAGAAAAAGGGGGTTCAAAATGAAAAGCCGAAAAGGGCGTTTTGAAACCAAAGGAGAACTTGAGTTGAAAACCCACAAAGGCGGCTTAGGTAGTTGATATGGCGGGTAATTATCTTGGGGACTTAACATGGATGAATTATATATCTTCTTACATTGTCACTAGTTTCGAAGTCTACTTGGCTTGGGCAGCATTCAACGCATCCCACGGCGTTTTGACTAGGAGAAGTTTTTATCATTGATATCTGAATACTTGTTCTTGTGACTTCTTTTATGTTTAACATAGTATTAATAAAATTTCATTGACCTTCTTCTTTGTTGATACCCTTCCCTTTTCATATAGGCATCTTGTGTTGAAATGAGAATTAAAAAGTTTAACATCATTTAAAACATGCAAAAGATTTTTGAGCATTACCTTGAAAATGTTTAAGAGGGTACTATAATTATATGGCGTTCCGTGGTTAAGTTTTGAACTTGCGGCATGAAAAAGCACAAAACACATAAAGACGTTCTAGGTGGAAATAAGTCTTGTCGCAGAGATTCCTATGCAAGCAATTCAAAGTGTTAAGAATCTGAGAGCTCTAAAGAAGCACAAAGGGTTTTTGATATTACTTTAAGGCAGCATGCTGCAAAATAGAGGTGCCAATTTAATTCAGTCTTTCTTCCACGACAATGAGAACAATTTTACAGACATTAGAGGAGATGTCTTGAGATGTAAGGATTTTCATTCGAGTTTCAGAGTTTCAAGAAGGCCTGCCACTGAATATTGATGTATCAACTACAATAATAAGTTTGACTTGGTTGTTAACCAGAATGTTAGAGACCTCAACTCCCTTGGCCAGATAAAGGCTAAAAGAGTGTTGAAGATTTTGAGGATAAAGTCAGTCCTTCCAACCAGGAGTACATGATAACTGGATTGAGTGAACAAATATGCAAGAATCAAAAGAATTGAGGAAATATAGAAAAAACGACCATTAAAATGGAAAGAATTAAAGAAACATGCATACATTTGATAGGCATCCTTAGGGGCATGCATATCATAATTATAGCATCCATTCATTTTTGACAGGTTTGGAGCATTGCTTATCCGTTCAAGCATAAGGAGGATGGAACATTTTTTAGAACTTGCACATCTATTCGAGCTTGAGGAGAATAGAATCCACTTACCTATCCGAGCATAAGGAGGATGGAACCTTTTTCAGAACTCGCCTATCCGTTCAGGTATCAAGAGAATGGAACTCGCTTATGTATTCGAGCGTAAGGAGAATAAAACATGCTTATCCATCCAAGCATGATGAGGATGGAATCTTTTTCAGTCTACTTATCTATCCGATCATGATGAGGATAGAACCTGCTTTTCCGTTCAAGCATGAAGAGAGCAAAACTCGCTAGTCTGTTCAGGAATTGAGTTTCGACAGGTTTTTGGTGAAAATCAGTGTCCTTTTGTTCTTTACTCTATTCTTGTTTCACAGGAACGACCAAAGAGGGGTAGCTGTTGTCACTAAAATTTCACCTCAAGTTTTTATATTATTGTATTTGTTACCATTCTTTTTTGTTGTCTTGTATATTGTCCTTATATTTATTCTTATTTATCATTTTTAGCATAAAACCCAAAATATATATGTTAGGATAAATAATTTCATAGAGTCTATAATAGTTAGGTCATTTTGTATTTAGACAAACCCATTATATTAGATTACATTATGTTAAAAAATATTAATATTTGTTTATACAATAAAGGGCTATTCGGCCCGTTTTGCTAGCAAGTTTAAGCTAAAATAGATAGTGTATTTGTATTAAAATAAAATACAAATAATGAGTCCATTAAAACAAATAAAGAGCCCATTAAAATACATGTTTAAATACATAAGAGCCTATTCGGCCCAGTCTTAATTAAACCCTAATGTTTCCTCCTTGTTTCATGCTCCGCCAACGGAAGACCGTTGGATCGAGGGGTTGATCCAACGGCACAAAGCACGCAGGTAAAGAAGGGTAAAAGCCACATCTTCCCAAACCGTTAGATCAAGGGTTGATCTAACGGCCCAGATCGCTTCAAGACAGGGTACATGGATCGTCACTCGCGCATGGTGATCATGCACTTATCGTTTCATCTTCTAGCAGTCGTTTCACCTTCCCCGGTGATCGTTGGAGATGATTCCGTCACCGTTCTCCCCTTGCTGGTGTCTCCCCGTCATTCGAAGTCATTAGAAACATGCAAAAAGGGAAACAAGAGAGGTTAAATCCCAAAACCACAACAGAGTCAACATAATCTAATCCCTAAAATGAAGCTATGGCAAGGATCAAGCACAATCTGTTTCAAATCAGAAGGAAATCAGATGATAATTGGGGATTCATGCTTGAAAATCAAGCATTCTTGTAACTATATAAACCACTATAATTCCATGTATGACAGACACAATACAGTTAGGAAAGACACACAAAAGTATACACAAAGATAGCTTTCATATTCAAGAACTAGCAATCAATTGTATTCAGAGCTCTGGTGGAATAAAGCAATCTTTTTCTCTTGTAATTTCCTCTCTTTGTTGTTATAATTCGAGTTTAAATAAGAAAAAGGATTTTGTTACCTCCCTTTTTGGTGGCCGCCACCGTGCATGGCGTCTGAGGCTGTGTCTCTGATGATAGACACTCAATTTAAAACTCGTCGTATTCTGGAAAAGGGAAATTTCTGGGAATTTTCTACCGCCGACAACGGCGGCCGGCATCCGTGGATGGCGTCCGGCACAGAGGATGTTCATCGTGTTCTTCAGTTCATGAAGAACACGAAGAGCACTTCAGATAATCAAATGGGGGTGGTTTTTGATCGGTTTGGAAAATGAAACAAAATGAATCATGTTTTTATTTTTAGCCATATATATCGACTTGCTAAACTGACCCTAACCCTTTTTTAACCCGCGCCCTTCTTTGGTGGATATTTTACCGTGGCTCATCAACTTGTAATCTTTACAATTTTGTCCCTTTTGTTTCAATTTGGCCTTCACATTTCGTTTTTCTTTCAATTTGGTCCCTAATTCAGTTTATTGTTTTTCTAAAAATAGGGTTTATTTTTATTCCTTTTTCTTCCATTAATTCATGTATTCAATTATTTAATTTATTAATTTCATATCTATCTTTATTTTATATGTGCTTAATTATATGTTTTGCTTTTTATGTATAATTGCTTAGTAAAAATGCTAGGAATAAGTTCTTGGAAATCTTAGTTAGAGCTTCTGTTGATAAAATTTCTTCATATATTAAATAAGATACACTTAATCACACCTAAATCCCAATAGGTAAAGTTAATGTAGACATATTTAGGCAAACAATCATTTAACTTAGATTTAATAAAAGATTTCAACTCACTTAATTGTCTTTGTTGGTTTGTTTAAAAAGTGAAACTAACTAATGCGATGTTTTACCAAATAGAAATGAAGGGTTAGCGCCAGGAGTGTTGGCGATGATTGGAGTTCATTTTCCTGGCGGTAAGGCCGTTAAAATAGATTTACATTCATTGACAGATGAATAAATTGAAATTTTTATGAACTTGCAAATTCCAATTTTGAAAACTTTATTTTGAAATCAATAAGGTACCAATTTTTAGGTGTTGTGGGGGTGCTAACCCTTCCCCACACGTAATCGACCCCCGAACCTGTTTTCTGGTTTCCGTAGATCCAGAAATGTTATTTTAATAAATAAAACGTTTTATTAAAATAACCCTTGTTTTAAAAGTGATCCAATTACACTTTTTCAAAAAGATTGGTGGTGACTCTGTTTTTTAGTTTTCATAAAATGTCGGGCTTGAAGGGGTGGCGACATGGGGACAATAAGACCTTAAAATCGAGGGAAACCATGCTCTTTAAAGAGATCACACCCTAAAACTTGAGTTTTTACTTGTCCTCAAGTAAAGTTAAAAAAAACAAGGTCCAACAATAGATCGAAGGCCTTCTAGATACTTGAATTATTCTAACCAATCAATAAATCTGATGCATCAAAAAAAGGATTAGCGCATAACCAATCTCCACATCAATAGATAAGCTAGCAATTTGAGAATGCCTTACATCATCCCTAACTTTTTAGATTTATTTCTCCTATCAACATTTATTTAACAACATACATAATATATATATATATATATATTTTCTTCTTTCTTTTCTTTTTTTATGTAGCGAAGGATATCGAACAATGAACCTAAGCCTTGAGAAGTAAGATGTTGTGCAACGAATCCATATGAATTATTTCATTGTAACGACACACACTCATGTAGCGACAGCCTTTGACCAGATTCCTTTTTCTAAATCATGTAGAGGAGTGTTCCCCCTTAAAGCTAATTTATTTATTTAATTGCACTCACATTGGAATGCCTTTATTTATAAGATATACATAGGTATATATCACACATGCTACAAATAGGAGAATGTCATCCAAAACAAAGGAATGATTCAAGATATTCTCTAATCAAACCAACAGATATACCAATGTAAAGATAAGAGATGCAAATATCCATCATGTATATCCAACAGACTTATTAAAGATAAAAACAATTCAAGATTTATACATCGAATGCAAGCAGTAGAAAAGCACAAGAACCTTACATTTGTATAGATTTAAAAAAAAAATTGAAATGGAGTATATTTCAACTCCTAGGCTTATACCCCTAAACTTAAAGGTTGCATTGTCACTAATTCAAAAGAAAACAAAATGGAATGAAGGAATGCAATGAAAAATTGTAATGATAAGATGCAATTGACAGAATGTAGCTACAAAGATGAATGTAATGCAATTACAACTATATGTTGTTACAATGAACATGTGAATACAATGACAAGAATAAAGAATGGAATTGCACTACATGAAATGCTTGCCCATAACAACTAAAATAAAACTAACTCAGTGTTCTGGCTCATGGGAGGTGGAGTGTCTCTTCTTTTCTCTCTTGTCCTTCGACTTAGAGTGTTTTCTCTTCTTCTCTTTTTTGACTGATGAGTCTCTTCATCATATTATTCCGCTTCTTCTTCTAATGCTGGCTCATCGTCATTTTCAGCATCACCGGCCTCAACCTCAGACAGATGAACTGTGGTGGTGCTTTGTATAGAACCATTGTAAGAGGATTGTCCCCTTGTTCACCATATGTGGATGCAGCTTCTGCCGATCTCACCGCAGTTGGCTCAAACTTAAGTTCTTCGGTGGTTGCATCCACATTCTTGCTCATCAGTGGAGAGTTTGATTCTCTGCTCCGAATAGATGGTTCGCTTCTAGATGTGTTTAGTAAAGTATTCACCGACTATCTTAGTTTGGAAAACCTCATACTTAGGAATTTCTTCATGAGCAATGGGTTCTTCCATTTGTGGGTTCAACTCCAAGCTTGGAATGTCTTGAACATGGGTCTCTTTTCTATATTTCGTGCTTCTTTTGTCTTTGCCATGGATAATTAAACGAAAGAAGATAAAAAGGAAAAAACTTACAGAGAAAAAAATGCAAATTTGTAGCTTTGAATACTCAGAGAAAGCAAAAATTAAGCGAGCCTTTAATGAAAAATAAGTTGTTTAATAAAGAGGAAAAAATAGGGAAAATAACAAGGAACGATTATTACCGTCCGATGCAATGAGATTTAATGGCTTGATCTTGGTGCAAAAATCAGGCACGTTCATCGCCTCTCCTGTGCATGTGATGAAGGGATGTGATTGTTGGGGATAAATTGGTGCAATAGAATTCCCCAATTTGCCCACAAAATAATTCATGCTTATCTTGTGAGTCTTTCAATCGTACAATTTGTTAGAGAAAAGACAAAATGAAGATATTATTATTCTGCAAAAAGAATTAAAAGAAAAACAAGGAAAAAAATCTAAACCTAATAAAGCAGTTAAAGAGAATTTCAGAAAACATCGACCAATTTAATGGTCTCATTATTTCCAGGACCAAAGTTACCACAATAGAGTTTTAATCTTTGGCCATTGACTTTGAATGGAGGTCCCCCTTTTGTATCCTAAATTGTGACAACACCGTGTGGAAATGGCTCTACAATTTCAAAAGGTCCAAACCAACGTGATCTAAATTTCCCTGGATGTAGTTTCAATCTATATTTGAATATCAAAACCAACTGTCCAGCTTCAAATTATTGATGCAAGGTAATCTTATCGTGCCAACATTTTCTATTGTCCTTGTAAATATAGGCATTTTCATAAGTATTACGTCAAATTTCCTCTAATTCGAAGATATCTAGCAAACGCTTCCTTCCTACTACCTCATATTCAAGGTTGACTTGCTTAAGAGCCTACAAAGCCTTATGCTTAAGCTCTACTGGCAGATGACAAGATTTTCCAAACACCAATTGATATGGTGATATTCCCAATGGAGTCTTGTATGCAGTACGTATAGACCACAATGCATCACCTAAATGAGAAGACCAATATTTTCTAGTAGTGTTCACCACTTTTCTATAGCATTTTTGATTGCACGATTTGATACCTCTATCTGTCCATTCGACTATGGATGATACGTTGTGGCCAGTCTATGATTTACTCCATACATTTTAACGCAGCAACCACCTGGCTACAGTGGAAATGTTTACCCTGGTCATTGATCAATGATATTGGTCTTCCAAAACGAGTGAGTATGTGTTTTTGAAAGAACTTTAGTACTATCTTTGCATCATCTTTAGGCACTGCAACAACTTCTATCTATTTTGACACATAATCAACTGCAACTAGAATGTATAGATTTCCAAAAGAGTTAGGAAAATGACCCATAAAATCTAATCACCAGACATTGAATATCTCGAACTCCATTATTGGTTGTTGTGGCATCTCATTTCTCATGTATATGGACCCGTTGTGTTGACACATGTCGCAGCATTGAGTGAACTCATGAGCATCTTTGAATAAAGTCGGCCAGTAAAAGCCATATTTTAGTACTTTTTTAGTCTTTCTCATTTCACCAAAGTGTCCTCCAGAAAGAGCGTTAGGACAATACTGTAGAATTGATTTCATTTCTTCCTTAGTGACGCAACGTCGAATTATATTGTCATTACAAACCTTGAACATGTAAGGCTTATTCAAATGATATTTCGTATCATCTCTAAGAAATCTAGCCTTTTTGTGCCCAGTTATACCAACAAGAGTCTTTCCATAAGCCAAATAATTCACCATATCAACATACCATGGTGTTGCATTAACAATGAAAAGCTTTTCATCAGGAAATGCGTCGACAACTTGCAACTTATTGTCATCTTCGCTTCCAGCTTCTAACCTCAAAATGTGATCGAGAACTTGATTTCCTGAACCCTTGTGGTCTTTGATTTCAATATCAAATTCTTGCAACAATAAGATCTAGCGGATAAGTCTAGTGTTGAAATGATCAATCGATGGAAATTGGCCAAGAGGGGGTGAATTCGCAATTACAAAATTGTAGGGATGAAAAAGGAATGATAGAAATGAGACACAAGGATTTTAGAGTAGTTCAAGCTTCTAACAAGCTCTACATCCACTACCTTAACTCCCCACTAAGGATTTCAAACAATTCACTAAGGAATTTGTCCCCTTTTCTAGGCTTAGGAGGATACCGTTATAAATCAATCAAGCTTTTTACCCAAAGCTTAATCAAGATCACTCTTTTACAAGAAGTTGTGGCAAATGAAAATTTAACCTCTCAATAGGTAGATGATTTGCCCAAATACAAATGTACACTCCCCAAACTTGGAATAAAGGATTATGATGAAGATTACACAAGTTGGGTACAAGGATTTGACTCTAAAAGCTCAAAAGTGGATGGATTTTGCTTGAATGCTTTGGACTTGTTCAATTGATGTTCAATAGTTGTTGCAGCAGCTTTGGAGACTTGATTTTATATCCCGTCATTGATTTCTAACTGTTTGGGTGGTTGAGGTAATCAATAGAGCCATTGGGGACTCTTTTTCCCGTAATAAATGTTGTTAGGTGACCAACTGTATCGGCACACGAAGACCCGTATCAGTACCTGTCAAAAGAAGAAAGAGCTGTTGAGTATATAAAAGCAGATGCATATCGATATGTGTGGAGGCGTATCAAAATGGACTTAGTGTAAAATCAGGGGTGTATCGACGCAGTATAGCTGTATCGGTACGAAGTTTGCTCACTGGAATTTGAGTTGAAAAAATGCATCGATACGCCTAAGGGTCGTATCGGTACGGGTAAACCATTTTTTGAAGTTGTTGATTCCAGTAACTGATAAGGGCAATGATAACTTCATTTAATAAAAAAATTTGAGAAATCTGAAGTACCGTATCGATACAGTGAAATCCGTATGGGTACATGAAAGCAAATACTTAAACCCAGATTAGGGCTGTATCGATACGGGGAAAACTGTATTGGTACATTTTAACGATTAACAATTCTAGTAGTGAAAATCCGTATTGAAACGCCTAAGGCGTATCGATACGCCTGGACGTATTTAAAGAATTTGGATTTGAGACACTTAGAAAATATTTTGGGTTTATGGTTTTTGACTTAGAAATAATTTTGGTTTAAATCCTTGTTATTTTTGTGAGACTTTTGAGTACTTAAAAAATTATTTACTTTTGCAATTTGGTCTTCAAACTATTTGTTATATCAAAATCGAATATAGGTTTTACAATCTCCCCCTTTTTGATATAACAAATTCAAAGTAAATTTTTAAGTAGTTTTGAAAAAAAAATACTCCTCCTTACTTTAAGATTGAAAAACTTTTGACTTTTGAAAAAAAAAATTAACTCAAATTTAACTCTTTACTTCTTCCTCTTTATGTTAGATCAAAAGAAATAGGATATAAAATTTAAGTAATAAATATAAACAATAAAGCGTACTCTAAGCATTAAAGGAAACAACATAGATATTCATTAAAATTCAACACATAATTCAAAGCAACATAATTTAAAGAAATCCAACTTAAATCCTAAAACAAACTTAAATCAAAGCATAGGTTCATAATCAAATAACATAGGTTCATAAAAAAAATCCTAAAATAATATTAGATGCAATTCAAGTTGTCTAGGAATCATCTTCATCGTCTTCATCTTCATCTTTATCATCATTATAGGCATGTGTTCCATGAGATTGATGCCATTCGCCATGAAAAGTTGTAAGAGAAATATCTATAGAAGCTTGGCGATTTTCAATGGCAAGAACTCTCTCCTCCAAGGATGTGAAACGAGTGTCAATCGCGGCAAACCCGGATGTCATGGTTGTATCCAACAAAGCAATATTTGTGCCCAAGAAAGAGAATTGCTCGTTGAGATAGACCATGAGGGCATCAAGATTAGGTTGGGCCACCGAAGCTTGAGGAACTTGAGGAGCCACCAGAGTGGGTTGAACGTCTTGAGGAAGAACGGAAATACGAATCTACTCTCTATTATAATAAGAAAACTTACAACAATGGAGGGAATGCTCGCTGATAGTCTCAGAGAGAGGCTCAACAAGATCATGTGAGCAATCAATCCCCAACTTGTGGAACAAGTAGCTAGGGCGGTGTCATAAGTGAAGGATAAAACAAGGGTGGTGTTGCGATGTTGCACAAGATAGACAATTTCTGCAAACATGATTTGAGCTAGGTTCGGACGCTTAACCTCACGAAAGCATCAAATCCAAAAATCATCGACTTGATGGATCGTTGAAAACTTTCCACATGATGGGCGAAACCACCAAGTGATCATGAGGTGAAGGATATGGTCTTGAGCGTCAAGAACTGTCATAGAACTACTAAGGACATGTCCCAAAGAATTCTCATCAACAATCCCATTATTCTCAAACCCAAAAACAATGGCTAAAGTTGTTGAATCAATTTTAAATTCTTTTTGTAACATCCCCTACCCGACCTGGTAGATAACCGGGTCGGAGAACGCTATCGGTGACCCAAACGGTGATTAGTGCGGTGAAATCAAATCATGATCAATAGTTAAGCAATAATTTGCTTGACAAATAAGTCAATATCAATACTGATGATTTAGGGATTCAATGCAATGCTTGGATCATCAATTAAGGACTAATTTAGGCTTTTTATGAGTTTTAGGGACTAAGCTGTAACTTTTATATTTAGAGGTCCATTCTTATATTAAACTATATCATTTGGAAATTCATGTTGAAAACAATGTTCGTATAAATTTGCAAAGCAATTGGAGATCATTTACTCATTCGATTAAGCCTTGCGATCCTTAGTGATCAATTTGTAAACTATTTAAAACTACGTTCTTAACCCTTTTAACAGTTTTAGTTGTCACCTTATCGAAACGCCTAAGGTTGTATTAGTACAGTTTAAGCTTTATTATAAAACTGTCTACTTTCATTTTGATACGGCTTGATCTGTATCGATACGGGTTGACTAGCTTTGACTTATCCATTGACCACTATTTTGATGCGCCTAGATCCTTATCGATACAACTAAATTCCCCAACCTTACTGTCAACTTATGTACCGAAACATCCTAAATCGTATTGGTACACTTTAGTTGACCTAAGCTTTGAGCAACCAAATATGCAAGGCCGTACCAAAATAGCTTGACCTGTATCGGTATGCTCTGCATTGTAATGACATATCTCATCTGGATTTTAATCAATTTGACCTGTTGAACGATATCCAAATGCAACGAAATTTTCCAACAAGATTTAAACCCTATAATCTACTATCATGCCAATTTTTAGAGTCATCCAATTCCATTTACTAGGTTTTAACCTTTTAGAGCCCAATATGTCATTTTAGCCAATTTTAGGCCAAACCAAAAAGCCAAAATGAGCCTTAAACATTATTACAATGCAAACATGACTTAGGCACATCAAAAGGACTATACATGACTAGTCTAGCTACTTTGCGAACATCATAGGAGTTCAAGGGCTAGATTAACATTACATATGTGGGAATGTGACTTGCTTCAAAACACTTATTGCTCTGATCCTCGATCTAACTATGCTTTAACCAGAAAATGCATGGAAATGAGATGGATTAGGCTTAATTAGCTTAGTGAGGTAGTCATAGACAATAATACGGGCATCAATGATGGTCATGACAGGTATAACAATGAAAATGCTTCTTGAAACATATTTTAACAATACTTGCATCATTTATTCCTATACTCTCCTTGGATCGACATGTAATGTGGATACTTGAATTCCCAACCAACATCGCCAGCAATGAATGGTCAATATCCGCCAACATCGCTAATAAAACCAGCACAACCACGTCCTGCCAACATCACCAATAAGAGCCTTAGCTCAAAGACCGTAGTCCACTCCTTACCATTGAGCTCATGAATTCTATGGCATGATAATTGTATCCCATGTCCATTCGTATCCAAGTATTCCATACTCATTAATAGAAATGTCAATAATAACAACAATAACCAATACGATAACAATAACAATACAATGCCAATGACAATGACTCATAACATATACAATAAGTTCTTTTCAACACTTTCATATTATCGATGATCATGTAAAGATTCAATAGTTAACTTAGCAATAAAGTAAGCATACCAAAGCTTACCGATGATGCCTCTAGTGAGGTCTTAATGTAGACATACCTTGGCCAATGATGATAATACAATAAATTGAAATCAATGAATTTAGGAAGGTACCTAGCCAATTCCTTGACTTCGACTACACTCACCGATGATTCCGAGGCTTTCAAGGCTCCCGGATGACAACTATTAAGTGTCTAAAGATAATATTTTATTCACCCTTTTTACTCATATTATTGCTAGACTTAGACTCATATTAGTTGCATTATTAGCCATTCATGCATGCTTTACATTGTTTCCTTGGTGGTCAAGCTTGATATCATATTTTGCTTAATTTTGTGGAAAAAGGGTGTTGCCGATAGTTATTTTTGTGTGGCAAAATCAGTTTCCAAAGCAAGGCTGAAAGCAGTTGCTAGGGCAATACAAGAAGGAGATGCCGACGCAGTTGCCATGGCAATACAAGAAGGAGATACCGACGTAGTTGCCAGGGCAGTGCATGAAGGATATGCTGAGCTAGTTGCCAAGGCAATTGTCGATAATGGATAAGAAGATGTGGCACTCGAATTGATGACAAGATAAAGCCTAATATGACATGGAAGAAGATAAATCCTAGAAGAATTGGAGATTCAAAGAGAGATTAAATCCCAAAGAAGATAGGAGAAGATCTAGAAGGAATTTAAATATAATAAAAAATTATATTCTTTTCAAGTATTTAATTCCAACTTAACTTCCTCCTCAAGAAATACTTTGACCTAACCATCTCCTATATAAAGAACCCATAGCCGCCTATTTCAACAAGTTTAGAGGGAGAGAATTCGATCAAGAGAGAATCCAATAAGGGACTGTCGAAATCTTCATCTTTTCTTCTTTGTTTATGTTGGGGAACAATTACTTTGTGTTTCTTTTAAACCTAGCCATGAACTAAATCTATTTGGCTAAGGTTATTGTGTTTTGTGGTTGTGAGAAACGGTTGGATTTTGTTTAGGTAATAAGAGTTTGCACATTCAATTCAAGGTTTACTCGTTATTGGTTTTTATTCTTGTTTGCGAGTGAATTGGGAGAGGATCTCGTAATTCTATCTATTTATATAATATCGGGAGAGTTAGATTCAAGAAACGAATGAGTATGGTTTTTATTCAATCTATTGATGAAGACTAATCCAGCTTAGGAATAAGTTTAGGATTTCAACGGCTAAGAGGAGCACATGATCGGTTGTTGTTCACCCTTGATTCACGTAGGGATGTATTGTCAAGGCATGCACAATTAGCTAGAGTGTCAACTTAGGGATAAGAAGAAACCATTGAAGAACGCTCTGCCGAACCTTGAAGTTTGTTGCCCAGTCGCCTAGTCAGTTACCCCGGCAACCGTTATACTAGTTGCCAAGGCAACCCAACTGCGCAAGTTGCCACGACAAATGAGTTTCCATTGCACTCTTTTACCATGACGATCCAATCGGCTATCACACTTCAACTCACGATAACTTGGCCTACTCTCTCTCTCTTTTGATTACATCATCTTTTACTTTGTTGCTTTCTAGTTTAGTTGATAGTTTAAACTCCTACAATCCTCTACTTGTGTTCTTTTACTTTTACGGTGTAAGAGACTAGATTCTTGAAGTGGCACCAATCCCCGTGGAGATGATATCTTTTATACTATAACTTATGACGTGTACAGTTGCAAAATTGTGGAGCACTTATTATGCGCAACAAGTTTTTGGCGCCGTTGTTGGGGATTGGCAATAGCAACTTTGTTTTTATTTTCTTGCACTTTTTATTTTTATTGTTTAAGATTCGAAGGGTTAACAAACTTTGGTTTTTCATTGGTATATGACCAGGGCGAGACCAACTACACCAGAATATCCCTTTCATCTAGAAATCGAACGAACCTTGCAAAGACTCAAACAAAGACTAAGAGTAGCAATGGCTAATCAAGACGGCAATATGAATGCCAACAACAACCAGGATGTTCCAGCAGGAGGTGGAGTGATTTTCGCACCAAATATAACTATTTAAGACTATCTTGAGGAAGATCTTGAAGGACTTAATCCAGGAGTTGTCACACCTGAAAGTGAAGCCGACCACTTTGAGTTAAAACCGGTGATGTTCAATATGATCAAACAATTGGTCAATTTGGCAGCTCAGCAACTGAAGATGCACGACAACATATTGAATCTTTCCTCGAGATTTGCAATTCATTCAAAATACAAGGAGTCACCCCAGATGTTTTACGGCTAAGATTATTCCCATATTCACTAAGGGATAGGGCAAAAGTATGGTTGAATAGTATACCGGCCAGATCAATAGGATCTTTGATCGATTTTTGTCATGATTTCCTTGCTCGATTTAATCCTACAAATTTGATTGATAAGCTTCGTAACGAAATTACTTCTTTTTGGCAGGCAGATGATGAATCCATGTATGAGGCTTGGGAGTGATATAGAGAACTTCTACACAAATGCCCCCTACACAGATTCCCAGTGTAGATACAAGTAACAATGGTTTACAACACTGTGAATACACCAACAAGGATGATGCTAGATGCCTCGGCAAACGGCATACTCTTAGACAAGTCACCGGGAGAAGCAATGCAAATTTTGAACAGGCTTGCCAATAATGATTACCACTTCCCATCTGCTAGAAGAGGAGGAGTTAGACGCCAAGCCACAATACATGAAATGGGATCATCAAACTTAATTTCGGCACAATTGGCCACTTTAACCAAGATGGTCCAGAGCATGCAGAAACAAAACAACACACATGAGGTCAAGGTAGTAGATTCCTTTTGTGAGTTATGTGGTGTTAACCATAATTCTTCTGAATGTAGGCAGAATCCGGAGTCCAGCTTTTATGTGGGGAATTACAACTAGAACAACAATGTGATGTCCAACACATACAATCCAGCTTGGAAGAAGCACCTAATTTTTTCACGAAGTAATCCCAACAACGCTCTGAACCAGAACAATTAGAGTGCACAAGCGTCAGGATTCCAGCAGAATATGCCACGGCAATAGTTGCCGCAGTAACAACCGACAACATCTAGTTCTTTGGAGAATTCTCTCAATGCTTTCATGTTAAAAATTGAATCTTATATGGCCGATAATAGTAAATTAATAAAAAACTGATGCTTTTATTAACAGGACCGAGATAAGATTGCAAAACCAAGAGGTGGCAATCAAATCATTGGAAACTCAAGTCAGACAATTTGCTCAAAACCTGAATACTAGACTGCAAGGAGGTTTACCCAACAATACTGAAGTCGCAAGAGGAACTGGCCACGAGCAATGTAAGGCAATCACCACTAGAAGTGGCCGACAACTCAAGGAGACTCTAGCCCGCTCATCAAACAAAACTCCTCAAAAAGAACAAGATGAACTCAAAGGCAAAGCCTCAGATGCTGAACCAGGAAATGCCACGGCAACCCCAGTTGCCGCCGCCGCAGCAACCAACGATAAGCATGCCCCAGATGAGCATGATGCAGCAACCAATGATAAGCATGCCACGACAGCCCCAGTTGACGATGCCTCGGCAGCTCTAGTTGCACCAACAATGACATCAATCAGATTCCAAACCAATGAAAGGATCAAAGATATCCGACTTCCACCACCATTCTCACAGAGGTTGAAGCGACAAAAGCAATAATATCAATTCAAGAAGTTTCTTGATATCCTAAAGCAAGTCCATATCAACTTGCCATTGGTTGAGGCAATTGAACAAATGCCGAACTATGCCAAGTTTCTGAAAGACATTGTATCCAAGAGAACAAGGCTAGGAGAGTTTGAAATAGTTGCCGCAATAGAGGGATGCATGGCCATGTTGCACAATCGCATGCCACCCAAGTTGAAGGATCCTGGAAGTTTCACAATACCCTGCTTCATCGAAAACCACTATGTTGGGAAAGCATTATGTGACCTTCGAGCAAGCATAAGCTTGATGCCTAAATCGGTTTTCCAGAAACTAGGAATTGAAAAGGCAAGACCTACAACAGTTATGCTACAGCTACCCGACAGATCTTATGTGCATCCAGAGGGAAAAATCAAAAACATACTGGTAAAAGTTGATAAATTTATTTTCCCGCTGACTTTATCGTTTTGGATTGTGAAGCAGATGAGCATGCACCTATCATTCTTGGGAGACCCTTTCTAGCAACAGGGATAACCTTGATCGATGTTGAAAAGGGAGAGCTCACAATGAGGGTGAATGAACAGCAAGTTAAACTGAATGTGTTCCAAACACTAAGGCATGCCGATGATCCAGAAGAATGCCAACTTCTTCACGCCATGGTAGAGTTTGACTTTGACGAGGAGATTAGTTACCTCGGCAATTACATTGCCGATCTAGAGGAACCTGAGGAGTATGAAGAATCGATAGATGAGGAACAACAAGAGGAGGCGAATTGGTTAGTCAATCAACCAGGTACATACTTTGAGCCACTGGATTACTCAAGTAAGGAAGGTAAACTCAAAAAACTGTCCATTGAACAACCACCGATTCTTGAGTTGAAACAATTGCCAGGGCAACTAAAATATGCTTACTTGGGAACCGATAATACACTGACTGTAATTATTTCCTCTAAGTTACAGCCTGAGCAGGAAAAGAAGCTGATCAACATGTTGATGCTACACAAGAAGACAATAGGGTGGACAATTACCGACTTGAAGGGAATTAGCCCGACAGTGTGCATGCATAAGATTTTGTTGGAAGATTATCACAAACCTTCGATTGAGGCACAGAGGAGACTGAATCATGCCATGAAAGGAGTTGTAATGAAAGAAATCATCAAGTGGCTTGATGCTGGCATCATATACCCTATCTCTGATAGTACATGGGTAAGTCTGGTACAATGTGTATCGAAAAAAAGAGGTATAACGGTGGTAAGTAATGAAAATAATGAACTCATTCCAACCAAGACTGTGACCAGTTGGAGGGTTTGTATGGATTACCGAAAGCTAAACAAAGCCACTAGGAAAGATCACTTCCCATTACCCTTTATTGATCAAATGCTTGACCGTCTTGCAGGTAAACCCTTTTTATTGTTTTCTTGATGGTTATTTAGGTTACAATCAAATTTCTATAGCACTAAAAGACCAAGAAAAGACAACCTTCACATGCCCATACAATACTTATGCTTTCTGAAGGATGCTGTTCGGATTGTGTAATGCCCTAGCAACCTTCTAAAGATGCATGATGGCACTCTTCTCAAACATGGTCGAAGACTTCCTTGAAATCTCCATGGATGATTATTCAGTATTTGGCAATGACTTTGACAGTTGCCTCGACAATTTGAAGAAAGTGCTGACACGATGTGAAGAATCCGATCTAGCCCTTAATTGGGAGAAGTGCCATTTTATGGTAGATGAAGGAATTGTGCTCGGCCACAAGATTTCATCCAAGGGAATCGAAGTAGACAAAGACAAGGTGGACGTGATCTAGAAATTGCCGCCACCAAGTTCGGTTAAAGGAATCCGAAGCTTCCTTGGACATGCAGGTTTTTGTAGGAGGTTCATTCATAATTTTTCTAAGATTACTAAACCCTTGTGTAATCTGCTTGAACAGGATAAAGTCTTAAATTTTGATGCTTCTTGCGCCCAAGCATGCAAAACCCTAAAAGAAAAGCTTGCCTCAGCACCTATTGTCATTCCACCCGATTGGACACTACCTTTTGAGCTCATGTGTGATGCGAGTGATTTTGCGGTAGGAGCAGTCCTAAGCCAATGCACATGTAAGAATTTTCATGTGATATACCATGCTAGTAAAACTCTTAATAGCGCTCAAGTGAATTACACAACAACGGAGAAAGAGTTACTAGCCTTAGTTTTTGCATTTGACAAGTTATGATCCTATTTGATTGGTACAAAGGTAATTGTCCACACAGACCATTCGAAAACTAAGTATATGTTTGCTAAAAAGGATGCCAAACCACGTTTGATTCGTTGGATATTGCTTTTACAAGAGTTTGACATTGAAGTTAAGGATAAGAAAGGAACAGAGAATCAAGTTGTCAATCACTTGTCACGCTTAGAACGCAATAGGGGGAGGAGCGGATTTAGTGATATGCGATGTGCTCCCAGATGAGCAACTGTTAGTTGCCTCGACAACTCTAGATGTGTCCGCCTCGGCAACTCCAGATGCGCACGCCTCGGCAACTCCAGATGTGCACGCCTCGGCAACTTCAAATGCGCACACCTCGGCAACTCCAGATGTGCACGCCTCAGAAAATCCAGACGCGTACGCGTCGACAACTCTAGATGCGCATGCCTTGGCAACCACAGAAGCAGTTACCACGGTAACACATGCCTCGGCAACCACGGATGCCTCGGCAATACCCTGGTACACTGATTTAGTTAATTTCCTTGTTTGTGGCATTTTACCTTATGGCCTTACTCACCAAGGGAAGAAGCGGTTCCACCATGATGCTAAGCATTATATTTGGGACGAGCCTCTTTTGTTTAAACAATGCGCAGATTAGGTTATACGCCGATGTGTCCCTGAAGAGGAGTAGCAGAATGTACTCCGATAATGCCATTCTTCACCCCTATGGAGGACATTTTGGAGGAACACGTACCGCGACCAAAGTTTTGCATTCCGGTTTGTATTGGCCAACACTGTACAAAAATGCCCAAGAGTTTTACAAGCAATTTGATCGTTGCCAGAGGACGGGAAATACTCTAGACGACATGAGATGCCGCTCCAAAACATCCTTGAGGTGGAATTGTTCGATGTATGCGTAATCAATTTTATGGGACCTTTCCCATCTTCATTCGGAAATATCTACATTCTACTTGCCATCAACTACGTGTCTAAATGGGTTGAGGCAGCTGTAGTTCCTGCCAACGATTCCAAGACCGTGCAACGATTCTTGTAGAAAAATATATTTACACATTTTGGAATGTTGAGAGAAATTATCAGTGATGAAGGCAAGCACTTCGACAACAGACTCATTGCCAAGATGTTACAACGCTTCGGTGTATCACACAAAATTGCCAAGGCATATCATCCACAAACTAATCGGCAAGCAGAAATTTCCAACTGGGAACTGAAGAATATCCTCGAGAAGGTTGTCAATCCTTCCTGAAAAGATTGGTCTTCAAGACTAGACAAAGCACTTTGGGCTTATCGAACCGCATTCGAAACACCCATGGGAATGTCCCCATTTCACCTTGTCTATGGAAAGACTTGTCACTTACCGGTGGAAATCGAACACAAAGCATATTGGGCAATCAAGACCATGAATATGGATTGGGAGAGTGCCGGACAAAAAAGTTTACTAGATCTCAACGAGATAGAAGAATTCCGCACACTCACCTATGACAATGCACGAATCTACAAGGAGAAAACAAAGCAATGGCATGACAAGAAACTATTATCGCGACAATTCACGCTAGGGCAACTAGTTCTTCTATTCAATTCTCGGCTGAAACTTTTCCTGGGAAAACTAAAATCAAGATGGTCGGGACCATTCGAACTTGTCAAACCGTTCTCCCATGGTGCCGTGATAATCAAGTCCATCACTGACGAACATGAATTCAAAGTTAACAGACAAAGATTGAAGCACTACAACGGTGCCCATGTGGAACGTAACAAAGAAGTAGTCACCTTAGGAGATGCATGATCATGCTCTCCTTTCGATATTTTTTCTTTTTCTTTTTAATTTTCTTTTATTCAAACTTATTATTATTATTTTTATATTTATTTTATTTTATTAATTTTGGTTATTCTGAGGATAGATTTATTTATTTAGGTTGAGACTACATCTTTCTTTCTTATTTATCTAATTGTTTTTGAATTTTATATTTAAGAATTTCTTTGCACATCTTTATTTATCTCTTTTTATTTATTAGCTTATCTTTAATTTTAATTCTTATTTTATTTGTTTAGGAATTATAGGAAAAGAGTTCAAGATAAAGAGGAATTGGATTCAAGAAGGCAGTTTCTTCAACAAGGAAACTGATGGGCTAAATCTAAGGCTTATATTAAGCCTCCAACTTACCCTAATTCACCTACATAGCCGGCCAAGCCCTTCCCCTTCCCCAATTCCCTTTGCTGCCCCCTTCCCCAATTAAAACCCTTGCTTTCTTTCTTTCCAAGAATCCCACCCACCATATTTACTACCTATCTTTTCTATTTAACCCATCACCTTTAACTTCCAAGAAACCTATTCCCTCTTTTAACCTTGCAACTCTTTAGTTTCTTTTGATTTCTTTTTATTGTTTCTACCCAACTCACAACCAAGATCATCCATGGCATCCAAAATCAAGTTTTTGGTGCACCCAAGCTCTTCCAAAGAACCAAGCAACAAGAAATTTGCCACACTGGCAGTTCAAGAACGATTTCACTCCAATTTTGAAAGCCGGAAGATTTGCGAAGAACAAGTCGTCGAATACACCAACTCTCATCAAGATTTCGTCTTGAGCCCTTCGTCTTTGAAAAGATTACACACCAAAAGTGGTAAATCTTTTGCCATCAACCGAAACCAGGCAACATCTCATGGGTAAGAGAATTATATGCTCACTCGCCTAACCCGGATAATTCTTATGTTTTTGTTTGTGGCAAAGCTATCCTCATAAGCACCGAGAGGATCAACGCCTTTTACAGGCTATACATTGAGAAAGATGAGCATCAAGCCTTTGTCGATCAACTCACGCCCAAGCAACTCGACAAGGTGCTTCAAGAACTCACTCTACCAGGAACTCATTGGAACAACGGTAAATATAAGGGCACGGTAAACCGCCTTCACCTTAAACCCAAGGCAAAATTATGGAACAAGTTTGTTAAAACTTCTTTAATGCCCACAACACACAATACTACCGTTGATACACCTGGTCTTTTGCTCACACATTCTATCTTGCATAATTGCATCATTAACATTGGAAAAATTATTTGTGATGAGATTTTTGTATGCAGCACAAAAGACAAGGGTTCTCTTTTCTTCCCTTGCTTAATTTCCAATCTTTGAAAGGAGATGCATGTCCCAAGTGAGTCAACCGCTGAAAAGGCCCTACCAAAATCCAGTTGGAATCGAGCACAAATCTGAAAGCTAATGGGAGAGGCACCGGTAAAATCCCCAATGCCTGCAGTTGCCACAGCAACTCCTGCCGCCCAGGTAACTAATGCCCGGGTAACTCGGCCAGCAACCCTAGGATAACTTGAATCACTCTCACAATCGTTGGCAAACCGCCTTAAGCAAATTGAAGACCGGCAACTAATGTTAATGCGGTACATGAAGGACCATAACAATGCCATCACCCAAGTCATCCTGGAAAATTACCCGGACAGCCGCGTACCGTTCCCTATCTTTCCTGCCAACATTCTTGCCATGGCAACCAAAGAAGTAGTTGCCACGAAAACCGCAATAGATGATGCCGCGGCAACCTACACATTGCCTGCCCCAGCAGTTGCCACAGCAACCAACACTGAAGATGCTGAGGCAACCGAGGTTGAAGCCACCCGGCAACCACTACAAAAGATAAAGGTAAAGCACCTATGCCCGAACCAACTTGTACTGAATCATTTTCCAATTTTTTAGATTTGGACGAGTCCTCCATTGCACCAACAAAGACCACACCAGTCGAATCTTCCAAGCCCAAGATAAAAGTGAATGACATTGAGGAAGAGGATGATGAGGATACACCCGTGCGAGGATCGGTTCCACCATCGACAATAAGAAAGCAACCACTGCGTTCAAGCAAAAGAATCAACACACCGGCCAAAAGGAAACTAATCATTCACGGCGACAAGCTCTCGGAGTAAGTCATCTTTTGCATTTTATTTTTTCTTTTATTTTCTTTCTTTTGCATGCATTGAGGACAATGCCTCACTCGAGTTTGGGGGGATTGTTACTAGTTAGTTGTCATGTTTAGTTGCATTCATCTTAAGTATTGCATATAGGACACATAAATTGCTTGCCATGCCTTTAGTTGGAATAAGAATTGCCTAGATTTGATGAATATCCGATGATGACATTGCCAATGTACTTAATTGATAGAACTTTTTTATTCTAGGATAACCGTGGAAACACTTAGAATCCTACTATGATGCTAAATTTGATGAAACGCTATTGTGGCTTGATTGATTTAAGGAATTCTAGCGAACTTAGGTTGATAGTTAAAAAATTGGGGGATTAAAATAAAAATTGGATGAATGCTAGAAATGCCTGAAACTGGCTCTAGTATGTGCTAAAAATTAATCGCTAGAGGTGTACAAAACCGGCTCTAGTTGAATAAAAGAAAAACTTAAGAAAACTAAAAAACAAAACACTAGAGGTGCCTGAAACCGGCTCTAGTTAAAACATGTTAAAAGAACCCAATGAAGTAATTTGAAAACCTCTTGTTTGAATAGAATCCAAAAAATCAAATTGCACACAACTCCACACACACTCACAAGCATTATAGTTTGATTCTGAGTAATTCCTAAGTTGTCCAAAAAATGAAAAGTTGATCATACTTTGTGCCACTGTTCTGAGGATTGAAACCAAGTTCAAAGCTAAGTTTGTGAAAATTGAAGTCTTGGCGAGTAATTATTAGTTTGCATTGCTTGAGGACAAGCAATAGTTCGAGTTTGGGGGTGTGTTAAGTGTCCAAAAGTACTATTTTATCCACCCTTTTTACTCATATTATTGCTAGACTTAGGCTCATATTAGTTGCATTATTAGCCATTCATGCATGCTTTGCATTATTTCCTTGGTGGTCAAGCTTGATATCATATTTTGCTTAATTTTGTGGAAAAAGGGTATTGCTGATAGTTATTTTTGTGTGTGCAGAATCAGTTGCCAAAGCAAGGCTGGAACCAGTTGCCAGGGCAATACAAGAAAGAGATGTCGACTCAGTTGCTAGGGCAATACAAGAAGGAGATGCCGATGCAGTTGCCAGGGCAGTGCATGAAGGATATGCAGAGCTAGTTGCTAGGGCAATTATCGATAATGGATAAGATGATGTGGCACTCGAATTGATGACTAGATAAAGCCTAATATGACGTGGAAGAAGATAAATCCTAGAAGAATTGGAGATTCAAAGAGAGATTAAATCCCAAAGAAGATAGGAGAAGATCTAGAAGGAATTTAAATATAATAAAGAATTATATTCTTTTAAATTATTTAATTCGAACTTAACTTCCTCCTCAAGAAAGACTTTGACCTAACTATCTCCTATATAAAGAACCCCTAGCCGCCTATTTCAACAAGTTTGGAAGGAGAGAATTTGGTCAAGAGAGAATCCAAGAAGAGGCTGTCGAAATCTTCATCTTTTCTTCTTTGTTTTGGGCTTTGTTTATGTTGGGGAACAATTACTTTGTGTTTTTTTTAACCTAGCCATGAACTAAATCTATTTGGCTAAGGTTATTGTGTTTTGTGGTTGTGAGAAACGGTTGGATTTTGTTTAGGTAATATGAGTTTGCACTTTCAATTCAAGGTTTACTCATTCTTGGTTTTTATTCTTGTTTGCGAGTGAATTGGGCGAGGATCTCGTAATTCTATCTATTTATCTAATATCGGGAGAGTTAGATTCAAGAAACGAATGAGTATGGTTTTTATTCAATCTATTGATGAAGACTAATCCGGCTTAGGAATAAGTTTAGGATTTCAATGGCTAAGTGGAGCGAAGGATTGGTTGTTGTTCACCCTTGATTCATGCAGGGATGTATTGTCAAGGCATGCACAATTAGCTAGTGTTTCGACTTAGGGATAAAAAGAAACCACTGAAGAACGCTCTACCAAACCTTGAAGTTTGCTGCCTAGTCGCCTAGTCAGTTGCAACTTAAAAGCTATGAAAAATGACAATAGGCAAGCCACAACATCCCTAGGGAATTTCTAGGGTCTAACTCAATCCTTAGGCTCAAGTTTAAACATGACTTAGCCACGGAATCGATAAACCAGTTGAGGAAAACTACCTACCCAATCGACATCTATAATTTATGATCGATGAATTTATGAAAAGCAAAGCTTGATTCCACCTTCAATGGAGGTGTGTGCTTAGGGTGGCTGAAGGGAGAAGATGGGGAGGTGCTTGCTTGATTATCAACCGGTAAGTTTCTTTCTTTTCTTTCATTCTTTTTATCTATCATGGTTTCTTTAAGATGGAGGAATCAATCCTTGATCATCCACGTATGTGGTGATTAAGATTGAGGAGGGGCTGATCGCGAGATTAGTCCCTCAACTCTTAATTGTCTATGTTTTTGCCATTCTAACTCCCAATTCTCTTGATTTGGTCACTAAACTATGTTTCAAAGTTTGCAATATGGTCCTTAACAATGTCAATGCTTAATTGGGGTTTGATAAACTAATAATACGCCATTTGATCAAAGGTCAACTCTTTAATTTTGACTTTTTGATGTGAAATTTCTGATCGCTCAAATCAAATTTTGACTAGGTCCGGTTTTGGGATGTTACAACTCTCCTCCTTAAGAAAATTTCATCCTCAAATTTTTACCTGAGTCGAAAAGATGTGGATATTGACTTCTTATTTGTTCTTTTGGTTCCCATGTAGCTTCTTCAGCCTTGTGGCTCCTCCACAGTACTTTAACTAAAGGAATGTTCTTATTTCAAAGTCTCTTGACTTCTTTTGCCAATATTTGCACTGGTTCTTCTTCATACGTCAAATTGGGTTAGAGTTCCACAGTTTCGGGCTTTATAACATGTGATGGATCAGATCTATACTTGCGGAGCATCGATACGTGAAACACATCATGGATCTTGCTTAACTCTTAGGGAAAAGATAACCGATAAGCCACAGGGCCAGCTCTTTCTGTCACCTCGAAGGGTCCAATGAATTGGGGACTCAATTTTCCCTTCTTGCCGAATCGAATGACCTTTTTCCATGGAGATACTTTTAAAAATGCTTTCTTACCAACATCAAACTGTATATCTCTCCTTTTGAGGTCAGCATAGGCCTTTTTCCATTCAAAGGAAGCCTTCAAACGATCATGAATGATGGTAACATGTTCTTCGGTTTCCCGAAGTAAGTCAGGGCCTAATACCTCACCTTTACCAAATTCAAACCAACATAGTGGTGTTCTACACTTTCTGCCATACAATGCTTCATACGGTGCCATACCAATAGACGATTGGTAACTATTATTATAAGCAAACTCAATAAGAGGTATTGATTTTTCCCAAGTTCTTCAAAGTCAATAACACATGCACAAAGCATATCTTCCAGTATCTAAATCACCTTTTTCTGATTAGCCATCGAACTGAGGATGGAAAGATGTACTAAGATAGACTTTGGTGCCCAAAGCTCCTTACAATGACCTCTAAAATTGAGAAGAAAATTTTGGATCTCGATAGGAGAGGATAGACTGTGGCACTCCATGGAGTTGGACAACTTCCTTGATATACAAGTCAGCCCGCTTAGGAAGGTCATAGTCCATTTTGACTGTTATGAAGTGTGCTGACTTAGTGAAACGGTCCACAACAACCCAAATAGAATCATGTTTAACTGAGGTCAACGGTAAATCACTGACAAAGTCCGTGGTTATCTTCTCCTATTTCCACTCAGGGAACTCAATGGGTTGCAACAATCTGGTAGGGTTACGATGCTCAGCTTTAACTCGTTGGCATGCGAGACATCTTCGATACAAATTCTATGATAGTCGCCTTCATGCCAGGCCGCCAATACAACTCTCGTAGGTCTTTGTACATCTTTATTGCCCCTGGGTGGATTTAGTAGGGGCTACAATGGTCTTCTTTGAGAATTTTATCACAAAGAGATTCATCGTTGGGCACACATATTCTATCACAGAAGCACAAGAGTCCTTCAGATTTAACCTTGAAGTCAGGATCAAGATTATTCTAAAGTTTAGAAACAATGGCTTGTAATTTAGGATCTTGTTCTTGTAAGGACTTGATTCTTTCACAATGGTAGATTGAACTTGAAGTTCAGCTATAAAACCATGGTGCTTTTGAAGTCAAAAATGAGCATTAATAGCTTGAGGGGTAGGCATAGGCCTGCGGCTGAGCGCATCTGCTACTTCGTTGGCCTTGCACGAATGGTAATCAATAACAAGGTCATAATGTTTGAAGAGTTCTATCCATTTCCTTTGACAAATATTAAGTTCTTTTTGCGTCAACAAATACTTAAGGCTCTTGTGGTCGGTGTATAGATAACATTTTTCTCCGTAGAGATAATGTCTCTAAATTTTCAGTGCAAAGATGACCGTAACCAATTCAAGGCCATGAGTAGGATAGTTCATTTCTTGTAGCTTTAGTTGCCTTGATGCATAACCAACAACCTTTCCTTCTTGCATCATTACACACCCCAACCCCTGGTGCGAAGCATTGCTATACACAGTGTAATCCTTCCTAGACTCAGGTTGGATCAAAACCAGTGCATGAGTAAATACTTGCTTGAGCTGGACAAGGCTCCTTTGTTGCTTCTCAGTACATTCAAAAGGAGCATCCTTCCGTAAAAGTTTAGTTAATGAAGCTGTTATTGTAGAGAATCCTTTAACGAATCTTCTATAATAGACAACGAGGGCGAGAAAGCTACGAACTTCACCTACATTCTCTGGTGGTCTCCATTCAAATATGGCTTGGATCTTCTTTGGATCTACTTTAATGCCTTCAATAGAGACCACGTGACCCAAAAATAAGACTTGGGTGAGCCAGAACTCGCACTTACTAAACTTGGCATACAATTGCTTCTCCTGAAGGGTCTAAAGCACAATACGAAAATGTTCATGATGTTCAGCTTGACCTTTGGAATAAATCAATATATTTTCTATAAATACTACTACAAATTTGTCAAGATAGGGTATAAAAACCCGATTCATGAGATCCATAAAGGCAACATGAGCATTAGTTAACCTGAAGGGCATAACTAGGAATTTGTAGTGGTGATATCTTGTACGGAAAGCTGTCTTGGGCACATCACACTCGTTCACTTTCATCTGGTAGTACCTAGATCTCAGATAAATCTTAGAAAAGACCATTGCATCTTTTAGTTGACCAAATAAGTCATTAATCCTCGACAAAGGATACTTATTCTTGATTGTGAGCTTATTCAATTGGCACTAATCAATACAAAGACGCATTGATCCATCTTTCTTCTTGACAAAGAGGACCGGAGCTCCCCAAGGCGAGGAACTCAATCAAATAAAACCCTTGTCTAACAAGTCTTGAATTTGCACTTTAAGCTCAGTGATTTCTATTGGTGTCATCCGATAGGGTGCAATGGAAATTGGGGTGGTCCCAGGTTGCACTTCAATCCCAAATTCAACTTCATGGGTAGGTTGTAAACCTAGAAGCTCATCAGGAAACACATCAAGAAACTCTTACACGGTGTCTATATATTGCAACTGTGATTCCTCTTTCCTTAATGTGGCATATAACAATGACCTTTTGCCTTTGGAATCCATGATGGTCACGCTCTCCTTGCTAAGGCCTCAAAGGTACAACATCCTCTTCGAACAGTTTACACAAGCTTGATGCTCCCCGAGCCAATCATGTCTCAAGATAACATCGAACTCATGTATAGGGAGGGCCATAAGGTTGGCTAGAGAAGGTATCCCTTGTATCATAAGGGGACAATTCTTGCATACGAGTCCAACTACAACACTATCTCCTAAAGGATTAGTTATGATGAGTTTGGAGGCTATAGGCTTAGATGTTAACTTAAATCTTCTAACCAATACAGTACTTATAAAGGAATGAGTGGATCCAGGATCAATCAATGGATAAATAGGATAAGTATACAATTCAACAGTACCTGCGATGACATTAGGGTCCTCATCCCCCTTTCGGCTCCTCACGTGGTAAACTTGGGCTGAAGCTTTAGATTCATGTGGGTTAGGAGCCCTTGTAGAGCCACCAGATCTAACAGAAGCTCCTAATACATCTTATCTTGGTCTCTTACCCCTGGAGGATAGAGTATGGGACGTAGGAACCATTGGTGTAGAAGATTTGGAGGTGTTAGTGGGACAATCCTTAATATAGTGGCCTTGTTCGCCACAAAAGAAACATGCTCCGGTTTGCTTGCAAAATTGTCCCGTGTGGTGCCTCCTTTGATAGAAATTACAAACAAGGAACTGTGACTCCCATCCAGATCCTCTAGTACGCTCAATGGAGGCAGCTCTTGTAGCTGACTGAGACGTGGATTGTGGCTTGACAAAGTCACCCGATCTAAAGGATTATTGATGGTTAGATTGCTTGTACCCTTGTAGTTGATTGCTCGAGGGAGTCATGAATCATTCGTGGCCTCTTCTTAAATTGGTTAGGCATATTAAACCGATGCGACCTCTGAGTAGCTTCAGTGGAGATCGCTCGATTCACATGCTCCTAAAAATCCTTGATTCCCAGAGTAGTGAACAAAGGTCATAGTTCATCACTTAAACCTAAAATGAACATTCTGCACTTCTCTTTTTCTTTCTTAATGTACTCAGCTTCGTACTTGCAATACTTACAAAAGCATGGATATACTACTCCACTAGTCTTCCACCTTGTTTTAGCTGCAAGAAGATATCTCGCCTTTCAGCTAAGTAATGCTCGCTGATGTACTTCTTCTTGAACTCTCGCAAAAAGAACTCCCATGTTACAGCTTCTTCGAGAGCGGTGAGTGTCGTGGTTTCTCGCCAACTTAAGGTCTCATCAGTCAACAAGGCCAAAGCACACTTGAGCTTGTGCTCATCAGAGTACTGTAACTGCTTGGTTAAGATTCTCACCGTACTATCCAACCAGTGCTCTACTACTTCAAGGTCATGCTTGACCTTACCCGAAAAGATAGTGGCTCGATGCTGAGCTAGCTTGTCAATAGGGGCTCGATTCGTGGGAGTGGCAGCTATAGAAGACTTTGTAGATTGCTCGGTTTCAAAGGTAGTCATAAAGTATTTGAACATCTCAGTCATGTTCTTATAGCACTCGAACTGAGCAACATGTAACAAATGCTCAGTGTTCGATGGCTCTTGTAAGGGTACTTATGGGTTAGAAGGATTCTCCCACCTTTTCTCCTCGCCATTGGTCGAGGAGCCAACAATGTGCTTAGCTTCTTCGCAAGCCTTATCGGAGTTAGACATCTTTATACAATAAAGGTAGAAAGATCAGGTTAGTCGCAAGTCACAATATGTACAAATAAAAAAATGAACTCCTGGCTGCATATGCAATGAAATGATTATGCAATAGACTTCACTTTATTCCTTCAGTTTAGTCATAGAATCTACTAAACTCTAGCTCTGATACCACAATTGTAACATCCCCAACCCGGCCTAGTAGATAACCGGGTAGGAGAACGCTACTGGTGACACAAACAGTGATCGGTACGGTGAAATTGGATCATGATCAATAGTTAACCAATGAATTGCTTAAAAATAAGTCAATATAAATACTAATGACTTAGGGATTCAATGCAATGCTTGGATCATCAATTAAGGACTGATTTAGGCTTTTTACGATTTTTAGGGACTAAACTGTAACTTTTATATTTTAGAGGCCCTTTCTTGTATTAAACTATATCATCGAGAAATTCATGTTGAAATCAATGTTCATATAAATTTTCAAAGCAATTGGAGATCATTTACTCCTTCAATTAAGCCTTGCGATCCTTAGTGACCAATCTATAAACTATTTAAAGCTATGTTCTTAGCCCTTTTAACTGTCACCGTACCGAAATGCTTAAGGTTGTATCAGTACGTGTTAAGCTTTATTCCAAAACTGTCTACTTTCATTTTGATACAGCTTGATCCATATCGATACGAGTTGACTAGCTTTGACTTGTCCATTAACCACTATTTTGATACGCCTAGAGCCGTATCGATACAACTAAATTCCCCAACCTTACTGTCAACTTCCGTACCAAAATGTCATAACTCGCATCAGTACGCTTTATTTAACCTATTCTTTGGCCGACCAAATATGCAAGGCCGTATCGAAACAGCTTGACCTGTATCAGTACGCATTGCACTGTAATGACAGGTTTCATATGGTTTTTAATCAATTTGACCTATTGAATGATATCCAAATGTAACAAAATTTTACCTGCAAGATCTAAACCGTATAATCTACTAGCATGCTAATTTTTAGAGTCATCCAAATCCATTTACTAGGTTTTCACCTTTTAGTGCCCAATATGTCATTTTAGCCATTTTTAGGCCAAGCCGAAAAGACAAAATGAGCCTTAAACATTATTACAATGCAAGCATGACTTAGGCACATCAAAAGGACTATACATGACTAGTCTAGCTACTTTGCCACCATCCTAGGAGTTCAAGGGCTAGATTAACATTACATAATGTTACTTGCTTCAAAACACTCCTTGCTCTGATCCTCGATCCAACTATGCTTTAACTTGAAAATGCATGGAAATGAGATGCATTAGGCTTATTTAGCCTAGTGAGGTAGTTATAGACAATAATACAGAAATCAATAATGGTCATGACATGTATAACAATGAAAATGCTTCTTGAAACATATTTTAACAATACTTGCAACATTTATTCCTATACTCTCCTTGGATCGACATGTAATGTGGATACGTGAATTCCCAACCAACATCGCCAACAATAAATGGTCAATATCCGCCAACATCGCCAATAAAACCAGCACAACCACATTTTGCCAACATCACCAATAAGAGCCTTAGCTCAAGGACTGTAGTCTAGTCCTTACCATTGAGCTCATGAATTCTATGGCATGCCAATTGTATCCCATGTCCATTCGTATCCAAGGATTCCATACTCATTAATAGTAATGTCAATAACAATAGCAATAACCAATACGATAACAATAACAATACAATGCCAATGCCAATGACTCATAACATATCCAATAAGTTCTTTTCAACACTTTTATATTATCGATGATCATGTAAAAATTCAATAGTCAACTTAGAAATAAAGTAAGCTTACCAAAGCTTATCGATGATGCCTCTAGTGAGGTCTTAATGTAAACATACCTTGGCCAATGATGATAATACAATAAATTGAAATCAATGAATTCGGGAAGGCACCTAGCCAATCCTTTGACTCCAACTACACTCACTTATGATTCTGAGGCTTTCAAGGCTCTCGGATGACAACTCCCTTGTTCTTGAACATGGTGGAATTGGGAGGATTTAGTGATTCCTCACCTTGGTTATCTTGAGGTACATAAAAATTGAAATTACAAGGATTCAATTGTCGATAATGAAATCATAGCAACTTAAAAGCTATGAAAAATGACAATGGGCAAGCTACAACATCCCTAGGGAATTTCTAGGGTCTAACTCAATCCTTAGCTCAAGATTAAACATGACTTAGCCATGGAATCAATAAACCGATTGAGGAAAACTGCTTACCCAATCGATAACTATGATTTATGATCAATGAATTTAAGAAAAGCAAAGCTTGATTCCACCTTCAATGGAGGTGTGTGCTTAGGGTGGCTAGAGGGAGAAGATGGTGAGGTGCTTGCTTGATCATCAAACGGTAAGTTTCTTTCTTTTCTTTCATTATTTTTGTCTATCAAGGTTTCCTTAAGATGAAGGAATCAATCCTTGATCATCCATGTATGTGGTGATTAAGATTGAGGAGGGGCTAATCGCGAGATTAGTCCCTCAACTCTTAATTGTCTATGCTTTTGCCACTCTAACTCTCAATTCTCTTGATTTGGTCACTAAACTATGTTTCAAAGTTTGCAATATGGTCCTTAACAATGTCAATGCTTAATTGGGGTTCGATAAACTAATAATACACCATTTGATCGAAGCTTAACTCTTTAATTTTGACTTTTTGATGTGAAATTTTTGGTCATCAGAATCAAATTCTGACTAGGCCCAGTTTTGGGATGTTACACTTTTCCCATAAGGTATGGCTAAATCACAATAACTTCGGTTTTCTCTCGGTTATAAATACATCGGGCATTTGAATAAAAATCAAAACAAGGTTGCGGTATAAAATCCCAGGTAAATGCAAAAATTGCATAAACTTCCATTATTGCATAAGCCTAAGATATTTGAATTGAAATATTCTGTAAGATAAAAAGGGAATCAAAACGACGCGCTCACGTCAGATTTTGTAACTTTTAAAGATTTTAAAACATTTAATGCCATTGGCATATTTTGAGATTTCAAAACACTTTTGAAAAATATGATTTAAGTTTGGTTTGTTGCCATTGGTTTTGGAATTGGGATTTGGAGAATTGAAACTAGAGGCAATATCTTTTCTTGTACGATTCTTAGGTGCCATTACAAAAACCTAAAATCAAATCAAACCACAAAACAAAAATGTATGCATAAATCATTACATTTGATACAAAGAATAATCCAATGATCAAGGTATTGATAAAAACCTATATTGTATAGTTTAAAAACATATACAAGTATAAAAATAATTTTTGGTAAAATAAAAATTGAAAAAAAGTGTTGAAAAGTATACGGTATAAATTTATATTTGAATAAAAAAATTTAGTTTTGAAAAAGTTTTTACAAAATCCTTGAAAAACATGTCATATACATGCTAAATATATAAATTTGAAACAAAAATAAAGTATAAATGTGAACGAAAATAAAGTGAAAAGAAAGAAAGTTTATACCTTGAATATGAGATTAAGGATGAATGATGAGATGATGATGCACCAGACTTGATGATTTTGATAGGGCTTGATGAAAAACCAAAAGCCCTCAAAGAATTTGAAGAGTTGTGTGAAGAAAATAGAGAGATTTGAGAGGTTTTTATAGGGATTTTTGTAATAGGGTTTTAGGAAAAACAAGGGTGATTGAAATAAAGTGAAATTTGCTCTTTAATGCCCATTTAAACTCCCAGTGACGGTGCGTACCTATACACCATGTGGTGTATTGAAATTGTAATGCCCTAAATCCTAGCCTAGTAGTATTGAAACTAATTACCTAAATCCATAGCTAAAATTGAACTTGTACTTAAGTTAATTAAGATAGTTAGGACCTAAATGAAAGAAAACGTGAAATGGATGACCAATTTTAGATGGCTGAATCGAATTACATGAGAATGATAAGGAATGAATGCAAAATTTCCTAATTCCTAGCTACCCTTGCTTAAGCCCATGATTAAAGATTAAACAAAGGATAAATTAGACATTTCCTAAATCCATTATCCTAAGTTATTATCATCATCATCTTCTCCAATCTCTTCTTCATTTAGCCGAATATAGAGAAAGAATAGGGAGAGAGAGAGAACTTAAGAGAAACACCATTGTTGATGAATTGAAGCTTGCTAGGATTATCTATGTTCATGCATGTTACAATAATTTGTGTAAGCACCTTTCTTTTGTGATTACCGAATGTTGTTAGTGAAATTGCTTGGATTGAATAATTTATTTTGGCTTGAAATCTTGAGTTAGAATATTGGATGTTATGCTTGAATTAGATTAGAAGCTGAGTTGTTGAAATTGAATTGAAAGCATGTTAACCGAATAGTAAGGATCTTGGAAGAATCATGCTAGTAATGTTGATATTGAAATCTCTTGAATACATGATGATACAGGCTTAATTAGAAAAATTTATGTAGGCCAAACTTGCTGAGATTGAATTAACTATTGAATTGAGGTATTGGATTAGTGAAAATAATGTTAGAACTGGTAAATTTGAAGTTAGAACTGAAACTGGCCATCTAAATGACTTGATCAACTATTAAGGATTGTTTTGAATAAATTAGTGAAATTGGTACTGTTTTGGATTAAATAAGGGACTAGAAAGTTGAGTTAAATATAGGGGAAGAGTTAATTGAATTCTAGTTAGGCTGAATTGCCAGATTAAGAAGGGCATTGGATTGTTTTAATGTGTTAATTAGCAAACTAGTGAAACAAGGACTATTCTGGAAAAGTGATTAAATTAAGGACTGAAATGAACTATTTAGGGACCTATCTTGGCTTGTAAAAACAGGGGACAAACAGGGGAAATAAGGATCTAAATGTCCAAAATGAATTAGTAAGGGTCATATGTTAATTAACCCCTAAAAGTACACTTAAATGAATTCTGGCAGTTTCAAAACTGGAAATTTGACATGTCTTTAACTAAAAACTGTATTGATCTAGAAAGGCTAAAAATATGAGCCATAAATGGTTGAATATATAATTAAATTAGCTTTCCAACGATGTAAACCAATTGAAATTTAAACGTGTAGATTAAAAGATATGAGCAAAATAGTAACAGGTGTGCAAACTGCCAGGGATAGATAATAGTTTAGGGTTGTAATGAAATTCTGCTTGATTGAATGAATTAGCTTGATGAATTGTGTACTAACATGCTCTTTATATGTTTGTGTATGGCTTATTAGAGCAAGGAATATAGGATCTTGTGGAATAAAAGAGGGTTGGCCAAGCTAATAGGAAGGATAAGGGAATCTATATCAAGGAGCAACACTAGCTTGCTTTTGCTTGGAGTTTTGTGAGTGTAGTTACATTTAGGGTTGGGACTTAGGTCCTAACCAAATCAGCATGTCTAAATACTTAATTGTGCCTTATGCTTGAAATGAATCTAAATTCTATTGGTAATTGGTTAATAAAGGGAAGAAAGGATATAATCAAGACTTGATTAGCTAATAAATTGGAAATGAAACTAGATAATGAAAATGAGCGAAATGTGCCTACTTGTAATGCTTGATGTGTTCGAATGCATTGTTGGATTGAATGATCTTGTGTGATGCTTGAGAATGCTTGATCACCTACGAATTGAACTAAGAATTATATGGCTTAAAGATCTAAAATGAAATTGACCTTGTTATGCTAGTTGCTTAATCACTTGATGTGTAATCGCTTGCTAATAAAAGACTCAACAAGTCCTTGGTTGCTAGTTGGTCATAGGTAGAATGGCATGCCTTAGAGTCTAGAGCTCGACTTAATACGATAACATGTTTGGCACTTTGTGTGCCCTAATACGTGGTGTAACAGACACCTTATTGTTCAGGTACTTTGTGTACCCTAATACGTGGTATAGCAGACACCTTCTTGTTTAGGTACCTTGTGTACCATCTTAATACGATAACATGCTAGGTACTTTGTGTACCGACTTGAGACTTGATTACCTAGTCCTACTATCTACCAAGGCAAAACAAGAATAAATGAATTTGAAACAAAGATTTGTAATCATGAATGATGCTTATTAATGATCTTGAAAGGAAATGAAATTACACGAATGATTGAAGTACTCTTTATCTTAATATGCTCATGACTTGAAAGGTAAATTATATAGTAAGAAGGAACCCTATTCAAATGAGTTTTGATGCTTACCTTGTTTGAATTGCCTGATATTTACTTGACTTATTCATTGTGTGCTTGAAATGAAACTTTGTCTCCTTGGTCTATATTGATCGAAAGGTATATGGGAAACTAGCTAGGATAAGCTTGATTAAATAGAATAAGGAATCTAAGTTAATAATCTGAATAAATTGATAGATCTAGAAACTACCTCACTAAGTACTTTAAGTACTTATCACTCTCGTTTTTCCTTCTTCCCAAACTACAGGTTTAAGGATACTTGAACCAGACACTTGATCGATAAGTTATCTTACTTGGACTTGAAGCAAGAAACAAGCATAGTCAAAGTATGATTTTGGTACTCATTGTCGATACTCCTAGATGGTGACAGTTAGAGTTAACCTTAGAACTCATGCTAGTTCACATGCTTGGAACTTTAAGGATTATAATTATATGTATTTGATAGTTATGGTAATGTGTTAACCCTAATATATTAGATCATGCATTTTGTGATATGTAAATATTTTGTGTTTGAACTTGACTATATGGTTGCTGTATATAAAATGTGTTATTTCATATGCTTGGTTGTAGTAATTCAAATAACCTGAATTAGTATTTAGCTGATTGTCGAATGGTCTTATGTAATTGCTTGCATATTTTGAAATAACTTGATAATATGGTTGCTAGAATCGACATGAAATGAGACAAGTATGTATATTGTTAAACATGGAATTGAATTGTTCGTAAAATTACTTAACTAAGTTATATGATATTCGAATAGTCTTATGCTCTTAAGGGATTAACTCAGTCCACCTAAAATGAATTACAAGTCTAAACTAATTGAAATCAAATAACTTTTTTTGATATATACCATGTTTGAATTGAAAATGAATTAGGTCTTTGTTTGGGGGTGATGTTTGAATGGTTTAGTGTGGTTAAACTATTTACATTTGTTTGATAGTTAACATGGATAAGTGGTAAAATTAAAATGAATCCAATGATAACTTGTTAGTTAAGAACTTATTGATTAGTGATGAGATTTAAAGAATGGCTTAAATTGCCAGTATTTTTATGTCTGTCTATTGATTTCTCTGCATTAATTCTCCGCGCTCCTAACCCGGGCGAGGGGTGTTACTGAAACACTGTACCGAAATGGTTATTATCTGTTTTGATACATTACAGCGTATCGGTACAGGTCAAAACTGTACCGAAATGCGTTCAAGAACATGTACCGATATGCTATACACTGTATTAATACGGTTGTAACAAAAATGTCATTTTTGGCAACAAGAAGCTCAAAATTTTGATTTTACTTAAATCGAAATGCATGTGTATGATGTATGATCAACATGTATGGACTAAAACAGATACATATCCCCCCTACCAACAAGCATAGATGCATATAGAAGCAAAAACACATAAGCATTGCAATCAATCAAATTCAAGCACATTTTAAGACCAAAAAGGGCTCTAAAGGTCAAGAAAGGCTAGTTAGACCTAACTCTCTCCTAAGAGACCAAAAACACTCTTTATCTAATAGTTTAGTAAAAATGTCCGCTAGTTGATTCAAGGTTTCTACATATTCTAGAACTACATCATTTTTCTATACATGATCTCTAATTAAATGATGCCTTATTTCTATGTGCTTGGTTCTAGAATGTTGGATGGGATTCTCAGTGAGACATATAACACTAGTGTTGTCACACTTAAGAGGGATGGTACCTACATCAATTCCATAATCTAAAAGTTGTTGCTTCATCCAAAGGACTTGAGCACAACTACTTCTGGCTGATATATATTCCACTTTGGTGGTAGATAAGGCTACACTATTTTTTTCTTAGAGAACCAAGATATGAGCATACTACCTAAGAATTGACAAGTACCGAAGGTACTTTTTCTATCTGTCTTACAACCTCCATAATTCATATCCGAGAAAGCATGTAAATGAAAGGAGGAATCTCTAGGATACCAAAGGCCTAAACAAGGTGTGTCTCTATGGTATCTAAAGATTCTCTTAACAGCTATAAGGTGTGATTCTCTAGGACTAGCTTGAAATCTATAACACAAGCAAACACTAAACATAATCTCGGGTCTACTTGCGGTAAGATGAAGCAAAGATCTAATCATAGAGCTATAAAGCTTTAAATCAACACACTTACCTCCTTCACTTTTTCAAGCTTTGTAGAGGTGCTCATTTGTGTAGCTTGAGGTTTCACATTCTCCAAGCTAAACTTCTTGAGCATATCCTTGATGTACTTTGCTTGATTAATGAAGATGCCATCCTTAATTTTCTTGATTTGGAGTCCCAAGAATAATGAAAGCTCCTCCATCATGCTCATCTCAAACTCACCTTGCATTAACTTAGCAAATTCTTGGAAAAACAACTCATTATTAGAACCAAAAATTATATCATCAACATAAATTTGAACTACTAAAATGTCTTTTGCCATTTCTTTTAATAAAGAGTGTAGTATCCACATTTCCTTTGTTAAAACCTTTTTCAAATAGAAAACTTGACAATCTTTCATACCAAGCTCTAGGAGCTTGTTTCAAACCATATAAAGCTTTAGAAAGTTTAAAAAAGATGGTTTGGGTATTTTGGATCTTAAAAACCGGGTGGTTGTTCTACATACACCTCTTTATTAATAAAACCATTTAGAAAAGCACTTTTAACGTCCATTTGAAAAAGCTTGAATTCATGATAACATGCAAATGCAAGAAGCATCCTAATAGCTTCCATTCTAGCTACGGGTGCATTGGTTTCATCAAAATCGATTCCTTTTTCTTGAGTGTAACCTTGAGCAACAAGTCTAGCCTTGTTCCTCATTATGTTACCACTTTCATCTAGTTTGTTTCTAAAAAAACCCATTTAGTTCCTATGGTAGATTTATTACTATGTTTATCAACTAATGTCCAAACTTGACTTCTCTCAAATTGATTTAATTCCTCTTGCATAACCAATATCCAATAATCATCTTTTAATGCTTCTTTGATATTTTTAGGCTCAATGCATGAGATAAATGCAACATTACTAGCAAGTCTAAGAGAAGATCTAGTGGTTACCCCTTTGGATGGATCAATTGTAAAACTTTACTAGTAGAAACATCATTAATAGGTTTAAAATAAACTCTTTTATGTTTGCCTTTTGCACATGCATCACAAATTTTGTCAAGGGAAAACTTTATTTTAGGCAAACCTCTTACTAGATCTTTTGAAACCAATTTTTCTAAAACACTCATGCTTGCATGCCCTAGATTTTTATGCCATAGCCATGAGTCATGTTCATATTTTGCCACAAAACATGCATTTGAAATATGAATGTCATCTAAATGCACCATGTAAATATTTCCTATGCGATGACTAATGAGCACTATTTTGTTTGTTTCAATGTTCAAGATTTTGCAACCATTTACATCAAAGAGAACATAAAAACCTTTCTCACATAATTGGCTAATGCTCAATAAATTGTGTTTTAGACCGTTGACATATAAAACATTATTAATGAGAATTGAATAGTGATTACCAATGGAACCAATTCCTTCAATGTGGCCTTTGGAGTTGTCACCAAATGTCACTACTCCTTCAATTTTTTGCTTTAGCTCCAAAAATCTACTCTTGTCACCGGTCGTGTGTCTTGAGCCTCCACTATCAAGGTACCATGAGTTTGCACATGTAGCTTTGGCCTTGTAGCAATGCTCCCCCTACAAAAACATAATTAAGCCTTGGTTTTTGGTATCCAAATCATTTTGGGTCTATGGGTATTAGCTCCCAAAAACTTGGTTCCCTTGGGAATCCAAGAAGCAATGGCATGAATATTATTAGAAGCAACTAGTTCCTTAGGAACCCAAACACTTCTAATTCTTTTACCTCTAGAGAACCTTTGGAAGCCTCTTTGTTTGTGGTTACCAAAGTTTCTTTTACATAGTTGGGTTTTGAAGATTCACCTTTCTCAAAATTAGGTTTCCCAACTTTGTTCAAAGAAGCTTTGAGATCATTCACCACCTTGTGGTGATGTTCATGAAACTCGAAAAGAAGGTTGTTCAAATAAATATTTTCTTTTTCAAAATATTTTTGATTTTCTTATAAATCTAGAACCTTCTTTTCAAGTTCGGAGTTGGTTTTAGATAAAGAAACATTTTGTATTTTTAAATCGAAATTGTTTTCTTCTTTTTCAAAATTGATTCTTTAAATTTCTCCACCAACTCATCATAAACCTCTTGAAGCTCATCGTAAGTTTCTTGGTGCTTGTCGAAAGTAAAATCAAAAGACAATAAGTTAGAGGTTACCTTTTGATCATCCTCAAAAGTCATGAGGCAAAGGTTGGCAACTTTGTGCTCCTCTTTATCCAATGATTCCTCATCACTCCAAGTAGCAACGTTGGCCTTGAGCTTCTTCTTCCCGAAGCTCTTTCTTTTGAGTTGAGGGCAACTAGTTCGAATATGCCCCAGCTTTTTGCACTCAAAGCATATGAGTCGGTCCTTCTCCTCCTCCATATTCTTGTTCTTGAAGTCTTATCCTCTATTAAACTTTCTTCCTTGGTTGGACTTCATGAACCGAGTGAATCTTTTGGCTAGCATAGCCATCTCCTCATCTTTCTCCTTACTTGAATCACTCTCTTCTTCTGAAGCTTTGAGAGAAATTCTGATTTTATTCTTCTCTAACTCTTACTTCTCTTCTCTGCTTCTCTACCTTGCTTCATGATCTCATGAGTAAGAATAGAACCCATAAGAGCATCGAGCTTCAAAGTCTTCAAATTCTTTGCCTCGATGATAGTGGTTATCTTCCCATCCCAAGACTCGAGAAGAGAATAAAGGAGTTTCTGGACAAGCTTGTCTTCGGGGATGATATCTCTAAAGCCTTTGAGACCGTTAACGATAACGGAGAAATGATTGAACATCTTTGTGACATTCTCATCGGGCTTCATCTTGAAATTCTCGTAGCTCAAGTTGAGGAGTTCAATCTTGGTCTCCTTTACATCGTTGGTGCCCTCATAGGTGATTTTGAGCATGTCCTACACCTTCTTTGCACTTGTACACGAAGACATCTTTGAGTACATATCTGGGCCAAGTGCACAAAAGAGCATGTGCAAGGCCTCGTCGTTCACTTAAATCTTCCTTCTTTCTTCATCCATTATTTCTTTCTTGGCCTTAGGAACTTGCCTATCTTATTCTTGCTTCATTGGAATGGATGGCCCATCTCCAATTACATCCTAAAGGAGGTAATCATTGGATTTTATGAATAGTCTCATCAGGTTCTTCTAATATAGGTAGCTATCCCCATTGAAGAAGGGTGGTTTGGTGATCGATTGCGACCCGTATAGGTTTTGGCCAGAGGTAGACGCCATGGCTTAATTGTCGGTTGATTTTATCACTTCTAGGAACGTCTCAAATGGATGTTAATCCCCTAATGAGTTAGGCTCTGATATCAATTGTTGAAATAATCAATCGATGGAAAATAGCCAAGAGGGGGTGAATTGGCAATTAAAAAATTGTAGGGATGAAAAAGGAATGATAGAAATGAGACACAAGGATTTTAGAGTGGTACAATCTTCTAACAAGCTCTACATCCACTACCTTAGCTCCCCACTAAGGATTTCAAACAATTCACTAAGGAATTCGTCCCATTTTCTACGCTTAGGAGGAAACCGTTACAAATCAATCAAGCTTTCTACCCAAAGCTTGATCAAGATCACTCTTTTACAAGAAGTTGTGGCAAATGAAAATTTAACCTCTCAATAGGTAGTTGATTTGACCAAATACAATTGTACGCTCCCCAAACTTAAAATAAAGGATTACAATGAAGATTACACAAGTTGGGTACAAGGATTTAACTCTAAAATATCAAAAGTGGTTGGATTTTGCTTGAATACTTTAGACTTGTTCAACTGATGTTCAATAGTTGTTGCAGCAACTTTGGAGACTTGATTTTATATTCCTTCATTGATTTCTAACCATTTGGGTGGTTGAGGTCATCAATAGAGCCGTTGGGGACTCTTTTTCTCGCAATAAATGTTGTTAGGTGACCAACCTTATCGGTACATGAAGACTCATATCAATACCTGTCAAAAGAAGAAAGAGCCATTGCGCATATAAAAGCAGAGGTGTAAAATTTTGCTCAGTAGAATCTGATTTGAAAAATTGCATCGATACGCCTAGGGGTCGTATCGGTATGGGTAAACCACTTTTTGAAGTTGTTGATTCCAATAACTGACAAGGGCAACGGTAACTTCATTTAATGAAAAGATTTGAGAAAGCTAAAGTACCATATCGATACAGTGAAATACGTATCGGTACATGAAAACAAATACTTAAACCCAGATGAAGGTTGTATCGATATGGGGATAGTTGTATCGGTGCGTTTTAACAATTAACAATTCCAGTAGTGAAAAACCATATCAAAAAGCCTAAGACGTATCGATACGCCTGGACATATTTGAAGAATTTGTCTTTGAGACACATAGAAATTATTTTGGGTTTAAGGTTTTTGACTTAAAAATAATTTTGGTTTAAATCCTTATCATTTTTGTGAGACTTTTGAGTACATAAAAATTTATTTACTTTTACAATTTGGTCCTCAAACTATTTGTTATATCAAAATCGAATATAGGTTTTACATCTAGGTTTTGCATCTCTCTTTGCAAAAAGGTATCGTAGTGCATAATGATCAATAAAAATAGTAATCTTTGAACCAACAAGATAAGAACAAAATTTATCAAAAGCAAAAATTACTTCTAATAACTCTTTCTTAGTAGTATTATAATTAATTTGAGATTCAGTAAGAGTCTTACTAGCGTAATATATTGCATGAAATACCTTGTCCTTTCGTTATCCCAATATTGCTCCCACGGCGAAATCACTTGCGTCGCACATAAGCTCAAATGGTTACTCCCAGTTTGGTGCAACAACTATCAGTGCGTTCACAAGCTGTGATTTGATTTTTGTAACCCTCTCGACCATACCTAAACGTCAGACCGAACCGAGCGAGGTACATTGAGTTTGCCGAAACAAACGCATAAGGAGATAACTCAAATTACGTATATTTTTTTTTATCTTTTCTAGATGCATAATATAACTCTAAGGGGAGCATGCTGGCAGCAGGTGAAAACTCGAACCAAGCGAGCTACATTTGGTTTGCTGAAACAAACCCGTAAGGAGACAACTCGAATTATGTCCACTTTTTTTCTTTTTATTTTGTCTAGATGCATAATATAACTCTAAGGGGAGCATGCTGGCAGTGGGTGAAAACTCGAAAGAATCCGGCATCAATTCGACATCTAATTACGCGTATTTGCAATTTAGGGACCAAATTACAAATCTATAAAATTAGAGGGACTTCCTTAGTTTTAAGATTACCATTCCTTAATTATTCAGATTACATGCCTGTGTGCCAAATTTCAAATTAAAATGCTCGCCCAAACTCATAGAATTGCACTCACAACAATTAGGACCAAAATGAATAAAACAGAAACCTTTTAAACACACTTCAACTTAATTTAACGGCTACCTGTATCGATACAGGAGTAAGTGTATCAGTACACTTAAGCATTTTCAAAATACCAGATTCTAGTAGCTCAAACCCATACCGATATGCTTCTTCGATTATCAATACGCTATGCTTGAAAACATCAACCCGTATCGATACGGTCTCACGCGTATCGATACGCTATGCCTGAAAACACTAGCTTGTATCAATATGGTCTCACGCATATCGATCGCCATGGCCTATAATGTCTAATTTTGCTGGTTCCACATACATTTATGGATCCAAACACGTCTCAATCAATCATAAATATAAACACAACTATTATAGGGATTAATCCATGCCAGAACAACAAAGGTACATGAACAAAACATGGCAACATGAATCAACTTGTTTCTAAAGGCATGCTTCCTATAAACCATTTATTTAAACATCCAAAAATAGATATAAAGCATACATCATCATAGGCATACCATCAATAGCATTAGCACATCATTTAAAACATGTTTGAACCTCTAAAGACTTGATCATAAGCATTTACAATCAACATGATTGCTAAAGAGAAAACATCAATGTCACGGCCCGCACATTTGGGTCTGAGACAAATGCGCAACAAGCAACCCAAGAGGTTCTAGGCTTGCCAAGAAGACCACCAGACTTGGTCCGATCGTTGGAGACTGAAAGAAAGCCCAAGTATATTGAGCCTGGTAAATTAATAGATGGCATCTTACCGGGGAATATTCCAAGGGATAAGAATATCTCTCAATGTAAACACAAACTTAAGGAAAGAATATCATAGTGATAGAGTTTCCTTAGTTAGTGTAGATTTGGTAGGTGGCTTTCAATCTGGGCCGTTAGTGTGATTCGATCTCGTCCATTCATTGTATGGGGATTCAACTATAAATAGAGGCCTCCCCACCTCACTTGTATCATCCATCATTTGAGTAATACACTTGGAATTTACTCTAAAAACACTCTGTAGTGTTCTTCGCGTTCTTGAGCGTTCTTTCTCTTGTTCTTGTTGCCTTTCTCTTTTGTTCGGTTCCTTTTGGAACGATCTTGTGTTTGTGAGAATTGGAAGTATTCGATCTTTCGGAGAAGGATTCAGGCTTACTTAGTCGTTTGTCTAAGAACATTGACTAAGGCCGCACGTTGGGTTGGTTCAGAAGTCTAGCCCCGTGACAGTTGGTATCAGAGCGAGTGTTCGAGCGCAAACACTGATTGGAGATGGCAAAGAAAGGAGGGAATGTTGCAGTATAAAAGGGTGTAGAGACCCAGGCTGACGATGGAAAGCGAGACAGTCCGAGCAACACTGTGCCTACGCTGGAGGAAAGGTTGGGAAAGCTCGAAGGATCCATGAAGGAAGCCCGAGAGGAGATTGACGTTGTCAGAGTACGTCTTGATGAGCTGGACTCTTCGGGAGAGGAGCTCGAAAGCAGCATGCAGGATCTAAAGAACAACGTGCAAGACCTTGACCGGTGTGCCGACAGTGCAGATAGACGGAGTGATGCACTCGAAGCCGAGCTAAAGGCTTTGAAGGCGGAGATGATGGAGGAAATCAAGGAGCTCAAGGGAAAGCTTCAAGTTTATAAAGCTGTCGTGACTGATATGTTAAAAACGGCAACAATCAAACCAAAGTTGGACGTGCCAAAGCCGAAGGAGTTTAGCGGAGCTAGATCGGCCCAGGACGTGGAGAACTTTGTGTGGAGCATGGAACAATACTTTCGTGCTACAGGCATCAAGGATGATGCGGATAAGGTAAACATTGCTTTTGTTTACTTAACTGACGTTGCACTTTTATGGTGGCGACGCAGATGCTCTGAGGAGAAGAGCAAGGATATTCCCATCGGGACTTGGGAAGAGTTTCAAGCTGAGTTGAAGGAACAGTTCTACCCAAAGAACGCCCAACAGAAGGCTCTGGAGAAGCTGCACGAACTCAAGCATGAAGGTTCCATCCTGGAGTATGTCAGGCGGTTCACTGAACTGAAACTCCAAATCACGGACATCGCTAAAGCCGAAGGCCTCTTTATCTTCAAGAACGGGCTTAAGCGATGGGCCAGAATGGAGCTGAAGAGGATGGGAGTCGAGGAACTCTCCAAGGCTATGACCGCAGCTGAATCCATAGCCGAGTTCGAGATGGCGGAGAACCTCAAGCCCCGAGGCAAGGGCTATGGTAGGGGAGTCAAAGATGGGGAAGGTCTTGTGTGCTGTATCTGCGGAGGGAAGCACATGATGAAAGATTGCCCCAAGAATGATCGTCTTAATGCTGTCAAAGGCGATGAGTCCGAGGATTCGGACGAGGAAGTGACGAGACTTTGTGCGATTGCGAGTGTCAAAGCAATCAAGCCGAGGGTAGAGAAGCAACTAAAGTGCTACCAATGTAAGGGGCCACACAAGTTACGAGCATGCCCACATCGAGTCAAGCCATACAAGGGGGTGGACGAGCCCGAATAGAGCGAGGCTGCGAGACTTGGTTCGATGATACTAAGTTCTGCTAAGGCGAGAGTACGCAAGCAGAAAGGGTTGATGTTTGTCGACATCAACATTGCGGGACGATCGAGGAGTGCTCTAGTGGACACCGGAGCAACCGATCCATTCATGTCCAAGAAGGCTGCCGACAAACTTGGTCTTAGAGTTGTGGGTTCAACTGGAAAGATCAAGACTGTGAATGCTAAAGAAGTTCCAATTGTTGGGACGGCACGAAAGGTGGAGCTGCAGATTGGTGAATGGAAGCGCAAGGAAGACATCAAGGTAGTCAATTTAGATGACTTTGATTTTGTTTTGGGACTAAGTTTCCTTGACCGTATAGATTCTCTTATCGTTCCTTGTGCCGACGTCATCTGTGTTTTGGATCGCAAACAACATTGCGTTGTGCCCTCGTACCGAGACAAGGGTAAAGGAACCAAGACGCTGACTGCCATTCAGCTTACCGAGGATGCTCCAAGCCAAGGAGACATCGCTTTGGGGGTTACTGTTGGAGGGACTTCTTTAGTGGGGCAAGAGTTGCCCAAGTCAGCTAGCGACATGAGGCCCGTGGAAAAAGCACATTTGGGCAAGGTGGAAGAAGCATTGAACTTCAAGTGTGAAGAAGGGTCAATGCGGGAAAAGTTGCCAATGGGCAACGAGGCACCAAACTTCAAGAGGGAAGGGTTGATGCCGATTAGAGTGAATGCCACGAAGGAGGCGCATCTCAAAATTCATCGAGATGTGCGCAATGATGCAGAGCAAGAAGTTACACAGCGGAAGGAACCAAGGCGAGCAGTCTGTATGGGAAGACAACCCAGCCCGAGTCGAGCGCTCCTTATGGGGGGAGCCGTTCATATGGGGGAACATCGTTGCCCGATTCTGAGTTGGGAGCAAGCCAAGGTACCATGGAAGATCCAAGATCAACCAAGAGAAGTCTTTACTGAGACAGCGATGAGGGCATCGCCGGATTTGGTGGGGGAGAATGTCACGGCCCGCACATTTGGGTCCGAGACAGATGCGCAACAAGCAACCCAAGAGGTTCTAGGCTTGCCAAGAAGACCACCAGACTTGGTCCGATCGTTGGAGACTGAAAGAAAGCCCAAGTACATTGAGCCTGGTAAATTAATAGATGGCATCTTACCGTGGAATATTCCAAGGGATAAGAATATCTCTCAATGTAAACACAAACTTAAGGAAAGAATATCATAGTGATAGAGTTTCCTTAGTTAGTGTAGATTTGGTAGGTGGCTTTCAATCTGGGCCGTTAGTGTGATTCGATCTCGTCCGTTCATTGTATGGGGATTCAACTATAAATAGAGGCCTCCCTACCTCACTTGTATCATCCATCATTTGAGTAATACACTTGGCATTTACTCTAAAAACACTCTGTAGTGTTCTTCGCGTTCTTGAGCGTTCTTTCTCTTGTTCTTGTTGCCTTTCTCTTTTGTTCGGTTCCTCTTGGAACGATCTTGTGTTTGTGAGCATTGGAAGTATTCGATCTTCCGGAGAAGGATTCAGGCTTACTTAGTCGTTTGTCTAAGAACATTGACTAAGGCCGCACGTTGGGTTGGTTTAGAAGTCTAGCCCCGTGACATCAAGCATAAGCTAATCCTAGTATATCATCAACATTCATGCATCAAACCAAACCATGAAAGCCATCAAACCACAGTGAACAAACCATCACAAAACAACATAATCTAAATTACAAAATCCCCCAAAATATGGTAAACACATTGCCTTATTAGCTGAATTTAAAACCAAGTTTCATACTCAAGCTATTGCCTTGATCTTGGACCTTTCTTGATGTACCAATGCTGCCCTGCAACCTTAATGCACTGCATTAATTTGAAAAAGAGAGTGTAAGCACAAATTCTTAGTGAAGATGGCCATAAACAAAACATTGATGCATTTAAAACCATTTGAAAACCATAAACCGCTTTGTTCTCAAAACAAGCTTAGCTACCCAAGCATTCTCAATTGTTTTCCAAAACAGATAGTGCATAACAACCTTATGCATCATCATTTATAAATCTCATGCTTAGCAACCAATGCACTTCTCATTTGTTTCCACAACAAATTATGCATAATAACCATATGCATTAAACATTTATAAACATCATTTATCTCAATGATTCACATATATTGGCAATTAAAGTGACCCAGATAGCACTACTCGTATCCTTAGATAGCACTACCCCTATCCATATATGTTCAAATATACGAATTCCCTTGATGGCCCTACCCCCATCAAGTATCATGATGGAACTACCTCCATCATAACCCACTTTGGCCAAGAATAGAACTACCCTTATCCCGTTTGTGATGGCCCTACCACTATAACTTCACAATATCACTACCCCTACTGTGTAACCGAATAATTTCACATGATCAATTTTGTATTTATAGTTCACTTTCATCCTATGGCTAGACAACTATATCTGAAACTTTCTCATTATACCACAAAGCCAATATATCATTTCCAAATACTTTTGCTTATTGTTTTCCAATGCATTTCATAAACTTGTTTCATATGCAATACCACATTGCCAAAGGCAACATCACATTCCTCTTAGGAATAATTCTCAATGATCACATGCATTCAAATACTTTGTTAAACATTGCATATTTATCCAAAACGATGCATTTACAGTAAGTAAATCAAACCATGTATAAAATCAAAACGTGAAAATCAACCATGTTTAAACCAACATGAAATCCGCAAGCTCGTCTTGAAACCATAATCAAGCGAAGTAAGAACGACTTACTCTTGAGCTTAGTTAAGCTTATTAGGTTATAACTAAACCCCCATAATCCAGCGAACAAACCTTTTAAAGGGATTAAACTCATTTTCACTCACCAATTCGTCTCCCCTTGCTTGCCAATAGGGAAAGAGCCTCCGATAAGCAACGTATACACTAAGCAACTTTGTGCATCCAACTTGCTGCTAAACAAAGATCCCCTACAACCTCAACATTCACCTTCCAAAAAAACTAGTCAAAACTATCGAAAACAACCTCAAACACCTTCCAAACTTAACCCAGCCAAAGCTTAATGATTTAATCCATCAATTAACATAAAAAAACAATCTAATTACATCCTTATACCTCTATCATCCATAAACAACCTTTACTTTCTCAAAAACACATAACTAACAACCTAGAAATTAGAGATTAATCTAGTTTTGGGATTCCAATGTTAAAACCAACTTATTAACATTATCAAACATCAAAATCATGATTAAAACCAATAAATAACTTAGCAAAGAAGATCCAGTGCGAACATCAGATGATCTCAACAAATAAACCTTAATTTAACCAATTTCCATTATTAAAACTTCAAACCTCATTAGAAAACACTAAACAATGATCAAATACATGGGAATTTCAATAAATAACCTTTCATTAGAGGATAAGAACAAACCTTGCCTCCAATGAATAGATTTCCTCTCAATTGGATGTTTTACTCATGAAAAAAAACAAAGGAAAACAATGAGATTTTGGAAAACAAGATAGATGAGTCCATTGGAAATCAAAAGCTTAAGAAATCAAGATCATTACCTGAAATCTTTGATGAAAAAGAGTGTTTGGTTGAAGAGATTTTGAGAGAAAAGTTTGAGAGCAAAAGTTACGTCAAAAGTGGTTTAAGAAAATAACTACCTTCTTTTATTAAATCCCTTGTTAATTCATTAATTAAAACTCTTTAATAACAATCCCAATTGAGAGAAAATATGATAAAAAAAACATTTGGTAAATTGGCTCCTTAAATATTCTAAGATTTGACCCTTTTTTTTTAAATAGTCGCTAAAAACATGTAATACCCCAAACCTCGGTCTAGGAGATTATGATATTCGATTCTTGTACTAAACTATTATGATTGTTAAATCAATATATTTTTTGAAGTCATTTGGGCGTAATTAGTAGTAACTGAAGACTTGAGGACTGATTTGAAGAGATTAAAGTAATGGATAGCCTAAATTAAATTATTATAAACTGAGAACTAGTTTTTTGAGGGTTTGCATGTGAACTTTACAAAGTAATAAAGGCTAGTCCAAGTGTCACCTAAGTAAAGAGAACATTTGTTGGGGAAATGAAAGGGCTCTCGGTTCCTTGGTCTTAAAACACCCAAAAATGAATTGATAATCTTCTTCTTTGACATGCTGCCGAATCCATGGAGTTAAGAGAGAGAGGTGGAGGAATGGTTGCATGAGTAATAAAGCTTGGTCTATTTTGTTCTTGGTCGTCTTAGCTTGGAAAGAAGGTGATGACACATTCTTTTCTTTATTGTTTTAAGCCTTAAGTTGATTGTTGATTGTTGAATTCATGAATCAAAATTATGAAATTAATGATTGTAATAAGCTTAAGTCATGTGTGAGTTGTCTGAAGGTGGTGCATGAATCAATTTCCATGTTTAAAAGCTCTAAAATGTATGATCATGAAAATGGAGTTTTGACAAGTTTGAAATCGGTGGATGAATAATGTGAAATTGAACTCTTAAAATGGTTACCATGGCTGGTGTGTTTTGTAATATCCTCAAAACTAGTATAAAAGAAGTTATTACAATGCCTTCATTTAATCCCTAATTGATTGAAAGCAAGGTACTAGGTCTAGTTAATAAGGACTAGTATGCTATAATTGAAAAAGTGGTAACCTAAATTATAAGTGACCAAACTGAAACAAGTGACGAAATGAAGGAATGCATTAAAAATTCTTGTATTCCTAAATGCCCCTACACATGTCATTAATTAGTGGATAATCAAGGCCAAATTAGTCATTTTGGAAGGAGTTAATTGATGATTCATTATCATCTTCTCCCTTGATAGCCAGTCGGTTAGATGAACAAAATAGAGAAGAAAGGAATTGAGTGAGAAAACTCCATGTTCATTTATTCAAGCTTGAAATTGGAGGAACTAGAGTTGCTAGCATTCATATTAACTTGATAAGAAGGTAAAATCTCTTCCTTAATGCATTATAGATTCAAATGATGCATGTAGATTGTAAGTTCTTGTTTGAATTACATGAATTGGATGAGTAGTTAGTGAATTGATGCCATGAATTAGTTAAGAAGTTCAATTGATTGATCAATCCATGAAATTGGTAGTGTCATTCGAATGAGTAGGAGAAATTGATGTTTTCAGTAGCCAAATTGATGGTGAAATGTTATGCTAGTTGCTGGAAAATTTTGGATGATGATTAGAATGAATGATTGATATGTGAATTGAAATTCTGGTTGTTGGAAATTCTAGGGAGATGATGTCCTATTGAATCAATTCGAAAACATTGCTCATTTGCCCTATTTTTATAGGTTCGACACCTAATTGGACTGACTTAGACATGTATGAATGAGTATATATGTTGAACAATCATGTTAGAATCCTTATCTAAGTGATTAATGAAGCTATAATCTAGCTAAAGGAAAGCTGTCCAGAATACTCTGTTTTGGGCAGTGAGTTTTAAAATTTGTAGAAAATAACATAGACCAAATTAGGGAATAAATCTTATATGTACAGAATCATGTCTATGTTTAGTTTTGTATGCAACAAACGGAATCGAATTCTGAGTTATAAAACAGTTTGTAGAGACTAATCTCTAAGGGCAGTGCAAACTGTCTAGTGGCATAACTTGGCCTGCCTTTAAATAAAAAACTGTATTGATTCACATTGAATAAAAATGTAAGGACTATGTGGTTAGAAGGAAAATTAAGTTAGCTTTCTAACAGTGTAAACGTTTCGAAATTCTGACACACGGAATAAAAGATATGAACATTTAAGCAAGTAGTGCACATGCTGCCAAGCAGCAACAGTCTTGATGTTTTGAATTGAATGCTTGAGTGTATGGAGTCACATAATGACTCAAATGGTTGTTGGATTTTACCTAATACACTATGCATTGTATGAATGATAGATCAAGTGGAAATTGAGGAAAAAGGGGCTCACATAGATCATCAAGCTAGTAGAGGGAAAGGAATTTCAATCCGGGATCGACAATAGCTCGAAAAATTCCTGTGAGTGTAGTTTAAAGTTTGGAGAGGGCGGTAACCTCTCCAAGTCCAATTCTGATTTGAATTTCTTATTGATTCTTAGTATAAATTGTGTAATGAGCTTGCTATGGAGCATTAGCAAGGTAAGTGCTCTTTTGAGTGGTTACTTGATTGAGAAGCATGCTTGAATTACAATTGATTGCCATGACATGCTTCTTGCCTAATTGAACTATATTGAAAAGAAGCATGTTGTTTAGTTATAAGTAACTCAATTCATTGTTTAATGACATATTGATTGACATACCTTCATTGACTACTGGAATATTGATATTGGTATTTGCTTTGAACCCTATTCGATTGAAAGGGGATATTGGCACAAAATGTGCACATTCAATTGAATCATGCTTCTAATTGAATGAAAGTGAAAACTATTGTAAGCCTTGGTCTCGAGGCAGTTTTAGATATAGTTGGCATGCCATAGAGTCTATAGAGCTCATTATCGGGGTGGACTACGGTTCGGGACATTGGTCCCTAATTGGCGAAAGTAAAAGGGAAGTATTGTTATTGGTCATTGGTGACAATATGAGGGATTTGACCGGTACTTTGTACCATATTGACTATTGATATTGGTGACAGTTTGGTTGGGGACTCGAATATCTAGACTGAGTAATCGATTCTCAAGGCTATACTTAAAATGAACTTATACCTCATGTACATTGAATCTATTGCTACATTGCATTGCATTGATTGATAGTAAAGGGAAATTGAATGCCATGAACTATTGATATTGATACATTGCTTGAACATTGCTTATATGAGATTGCTTTAGTTTGAGACATTGATTGTGTTCAAGTAACATGTTATGCCTAATGTTATTAGAATTGGATGATTGAGCATGTCTAAACTTTCAAGCCTTGTATTGATATTGGATTGTAAATTAAGCAAATGCATCTAGTATTGTTTATAGTGTTTCGAATGGTTCCTTATTGATGGGGGGACCATACCATCTATTAGATGGTTCATAGTTAAGACTTTATGTATTGATTGTCTTGTAACATGAACTCACTCACTAAGCTTTGCTTAATCAAGTCTCTTTACCACGATATAGGTTGATATTGGATACTATCCCGAAGTCTAAGCTCGTACAAGTCACATTTTGCTTGAAAGAGTATATTTCCCTATTGTTACAGTTCTCCTAGGATGGTGGCACCTAAGGCTTTTATATTCAGGATCACTTAGTTATGGTTTGTATAAATTAACTTCATCTATGATCTATAAAGAGTATGGTATGTATATATGAGCATGTATGCACTTTATTGAGCTTGAATGCTTGTTAGCCTAATGTTAGATTCCCATGGTTGAATTATGCATGTAATGATTGAATAGATCTATGGAAGTTGGCTAGTTAACAATAAGTAAATGTAGTAATCTACATGTTTAGACATGAACCACTTTGATCACTTAAGGTACTAGCCGAATGATGTATATGATATTGGAAGCATGTATGATTGATTAAGGTAACTTAAGTAAATGATGTAATCACCTAATGGTTTGCATAATAGCTACATAGAATGTTGAAATCTTCTACTGTTTTATCTATCTAGTTCGAATGGTTGCTTGAAGAACAAGTAAATCCTAAATGGTATTGATCATGATGTCTAATTGCATTATGGGTCCTAATATATCTAGTAGATGCATCATGCATTGTCTATTGTATCCTCACCTATTCAATCTCTTTCTTAATGTGCAAGAAAAGCTTAAAACGAATTGAACTCACTAGCTATAATTGAATGGATTATTGATTGTAATTGTGGTAACTTACCTAATCCTATTAGGGTGGTTAGAGTATGTTACATGTTTCGTGACCAGATTTAGGCTTATTATATCTTTGAAATGAGACACAAAAATGTGTATTTCCTTGTCATGGTGACTGTTTCGAACCTGGAAACAAACTTTAATATCCAAAGGACTTGTTTGTTAATTGAGAATAAAACTGGGGCTATAATGGATGTTTCTCAGACTGTTCTATTTTAAGAAGAGTGAGTTTTGGGCTGTGTTAGAACTGTCTTTAAAGGTTAGATGAGTCTAAAAATATGTTCTTTAGATTAAAGAAGTTGTTTTTCTAATTAAAGATACATATGCGATTGTATAAGTCCAGTCTAGTGCAGTTTGGGGACTGCCCTGTTTCAAGTTGATTGTAATTGAAATTTGGATATGGAATTAAAGATATATTAATTCATAAAAAGGGTTGATAGTAGGAATAAAATGTAGGATCATCTAGTAAATGGATCATGAACTAATGTAGGCATTAAAACTAGTTGATGTCAAAAGTTAAAGTGAAATCAGTTTAGAAACTGTTTTAGAAATCTGCATTAGAGGTAACTTTGAAAAATTGTTATAAATCGTACCGGTGGAATTGGAACTTGTAATTTATATGATTGAAAAGGTTGTCATGTCTAGTTTCATTTAAAAGAAGCAAAACTGAATTTCGAGTCTTATAGCAGTTTATAGAAATAATTGTTCTAAGACAGTGTAATATGCCTGGTGGCAGAATTGAGTGTATCTTTAGATTAAAAACTATATTAATTCATAAGGAGTAAAAATGCAAGGCCTATATGGGTAGAAAGCTAGTTGAGTCAGATTTCCAATGGTGTAAACGGTTCGAAATTCTGATGTACGGAAAGAAAGTTATGAAATTTAAACTAAGGGATGTACAGTCTACCCGGCAGTAGCTCTATAGGTGGCTTGAAATATCTTTGAAAGTATGAAATAATGTGTAAGGACATTAATGGGTTGCCTTAAGGTTTAGGAAGGGGTTTTCCTAATTGTATATAAAAGTTTTAGGGACTGGTTGAGTGCATATACTGTATACAAATGCAATTTGCCCTGAATTGAGTGTATATGAATATAAGTAGACTGTTTTAGTGCTCATGATTGTGTAATTATGTTATGTAAGTAATGAAGACTATTTTTACATGAAGATGAACTATTAAGGCTGATGGAACATGAGAGAAAGTATAAAGATTGATTTGTTTGTGCTTTGTACATGTGCATATAAATGTATGCCAATGCAATTTTAATTGTAGCCTGAACATATGTATAAGATTTTGGGACTAATTTGCATATTGGATCACCTCTGTGGACTGTTTTCTTAGTGTCTGGAAGAGTTGCTGGATTGTTTTGTTAATAGTAAATGTATGTAAATGTGTTTCTGAACATATGCATAAGATTTTGGGACTAATTTGCATATTTGAGATTGTTTGAATGTATATGCAAGTATTTTGAGGTACTTGAGAAAGATGGAATTAGTTCTAATGACTTGTTAAATTATGTGTGAGGTACATGCTCTAATAAGGATGGCTAGGGTTCAAATGAGAAAGTAGGTCTCAATTGTGGTTCAGGTATTCCATAACTTTGGAATAACCAGGTGAGTGTAGTTGTATGGTTTCGGGTGGCACGGTGTCACACAGAATTTAGTTTCTATGTTATGTATTCTGAATAGATTGCATAAACATGTACATATGGCTCAAGTAGAGCGCGTTGGGTGAAATGCATTCATAAGCATGGCATTCATGTTAAGACTTTGATAATGTTGTATTCTATGTATAAAATGCCTTGCTATGCTTGAATGATGGTTTTTGGAGTTTCATTGATATCGAGATGAATTATGTACTTGTGTTAAAGCTTGGAATAATTACTAACTAATGACAATAAGATTGTCAATGAAAGATTAAGTAGCTAATTTTAAACAGTCAAGAAGTAAGAAAGCTTGAATATTTCTATAAGCTATTGAAATAAGGGAAAACAAATAAGGTTGCTTGTAACCTAGGAAATCTCTGTTAACTTTAAACGTAAAGCTACTTGTACAATAAGCAAGTTCCCGAATATCAAAACTAAGTTAAAACATGTAATTTGCCTTTTTAAATGGAAGACCTTGGATCTACTGGTTGATGCCTGTTATGTTTGGACTATGGTCCCTTGTTATTAAGATCAAAGGATCTTTTAGTACCTTTGGTACTCTTGTTCAAGCTATTGCTCGGGTACGCCCCATTGATATGTTTTGATGGTACTAAGTTACCATTGCTTGTTGATATATTCGATATTAGCCCTTGTTATGTGCTATGAGCTAAGTATCGGTTAGATTAATGTTATTCATCACCAATAGCATTCCGAGGCAAACCTGAAAAAGATACAAATTGTGATTATAAGTAATGAATTCAAAAGTGTTATGATCAAACATTTTAATTGATAGCTAATGATGAGCCCGGTAATTGATAGCTCATGGTGAGCCTTGAAATTGACAGCTCTTGACGAGCATATGTTATAAGTTGTACAAGAAATAAACAAACGGCCCAAATGACTAAGACAACCAATGTCGAATTTAGACATTGATAAACTCTTAATAAGTTAAGAAGAATGTTTAAAGTAATAATGAATTATTTATTAGGTCTTAAGGACACCTCAAATTGATATGTTGATCCTTGTGGAGGTCAAAATAAATGCAATAAGATTGCTTAAGCTATTAAAATTAATAGAGTTTGCAAAGTTAAATCAAGACTTAAAATGATAATTAATAACCTATGAATGTACCTTTAGTATTATCATTGAAATCTATGCTTATGTACTTTATTATATTTGATGGTTACTACCTCACTTAGGCTATATAAGCCTAATGCATCTCATATTCATGCATTGCAGGTAAGCTAAAGTTTGTGTATTGATTCGAGATTAAGGATTTCCATGTTGTGGCTCAAGATCCAAGTGGAATTGGATTTTCTTAATTACACTCCTAGGATGGTGGCACCTTATAATTGTTATGAAACTAGTTTAAGATAGTATGGCATGTAATTAATAAAATTGAGAGTTATTTGGTACACTATAGTGTAATCTATGAATACCTAATTTGTTTAAGAGTTTTGTATGACTAGATAAATGTCCATGGTTGATTGTGTGAATTGAACTTATGGATAACATGTTTGATGGTGATGAGTTTCGAATGGTAGGTTGGTAGAATGAGACATGTGTTAATGATGTTCGAATGATCTTTTGTTATTTTGAAATAAGAAGGTTGTCAATTTAATAACGATAATGAATTGAGTTTTAAGGTATGTATAGAATGTCTAACTAGTATAACTTAAGAAATTGAGGATTTATAATTCGAATAAAAGGGTTAAAATGAACACCTTATAGTATACATTTTTTTTATTTGCTTAACCTTAATTTTGGCTACCATAATAGTTAGTTGATATAAGTATTAATGAAATAACTATGTTTTGGATAAATAGAAAAGCGAGTCTTGTAATTATTGTGCTTGGTTTAACTAGAAATTTGTGAAGGTACGTACATGTTAGAGAATGATCTTAGTTAGTAACAATGAACATGTTATGGGCAACTCTCCTACGTTCGAACTATTGCTTGAGAAATTGGTTTGTATCGAGTATTTATAATGTTATACATTCTTAATGCTGCCCTGCTGATTGTATTTTCAATAATAAGGAAATGTTTAAGGTATTAAATTGGGAAAGGAATGTGCAAGCAGTCCTGTATCATATGTGTGAAGTTTTATAAGGTCTGTTTCCATGAAAATTGAATTGTCGAAGGGTTAAAATGCTGTTAAAAGGTTGTCCTTGTTAAATAAAGTTCTTGAATCTAATTTATGTGATTGTATAAGTAAGAAATGCGGCAATAGTATGTACATATATGTATTTTGGTGAATTAAACTGATTGTTGTGTAATAATGTTTAGTCGGGAATACCATGTATCATCCTCAACCCGGCTTAAAAGAAAACTGGATTTTTAGATGTTACTAAAAAGAAAATCAAAGGACACGTCTAATTCCTTGAGACATTTCTTGCCGATTAAGCAAGTCAACAAAAACTTTTTGTGACTTTATAAACAAGGCAATTTAAACAGAAATTTCTTATCAAGAAAATACAATTTCTCAATTGGATTAACTATTAATCGCATAAGTGAGTACATATTTGTCCTTAGGAGTTGTGACCATTTTAAACCCCCTTGACATTCTAGTCCATTCACAAACATACGCCAATGCAAGATACTCATCTTATGATACTTCAATTATAGCTTTATTGAGCTTAACAATTTCCTCAAGACTTTATGAAACTTATTAATCATTATCTACAAACCTTTAAGAACTGAATTACTACATCTTGTGATTTTAGGGGATCGGTCCCTATTAATCTATATCCTGAATACATTTTAGAAATATAGAAATTATCAATGTCTCAATCAATTACAACAAATAGCGAATTGTGCTCTTTATCTTGGTCCACGTTTCATTGATTGTTCATTTCTTCTAAAGCATAACCAAGACGTAAATTACCAATTTAGGAATCAAGATAAGAACAAGCACCATACCACCAATCTAATATAACTTAAAACAGAACCTATGATTTATATTACACTAACATAGTCTGATCAATAAGAAACCAATTAATCCCTTTTTCAAGACTTAACTTATTAACCGATTTATTAGTATCATAATTTTAATTAGGCATAACTCATTCAATCGAATGTCTCCCTTGTGATACTTTAGCTCTAAGCAACCAATTTAATCATGTATATGCAATATCAATTACATAAGGTTATAGGTTTTGTCATATTACACAAAACAATGAATACACTACATATATGTCTTCCCAAGCAATGTGCCACCATTCTAGGAGTAAACTACACAAGGAGGGTTCCAAACACTACTTGATTCTTGAGTACAGATTTGCAATCCAAATACAATTGAACAGATAAGCTTTAATCAACCTGCAATGTATGAGAATGAAATGCATTAGGCTTATATGGCCTAAATGAGGTAGTATAGACAAAACAAGCATCAACAACTCTCATGATTCTTTGATTGGTAAATCAAGCAAACTATGCATATACATACACAAGAAATGTAACACGTCTTTAATTAGATCAACACTACTTATTAATCGAAGTTAGATAGAACTCCATGATATTTCTTGTCTTATTAGTACTTTCTTTCAATTGATAGGCTTAATTCAAATCTTTGCTCACAAAGAGCCTTATTCGATTTATTGGTCACCAAGAGCCTTGTAACAACTATGCTCACCAAGAGCCTTGTAACAATTATGCTCACCAAGAGCCATTCAATATATTAAGCTCACCAAGAGCCATTCGATACATTATAACATTTTCGAGGATCTTTTTCACATTTATTCATCATTTTTCTTTTCATTGATTATTACAACTTTCAACATGTTTGCCTTGATCACTTATGAACATAATTAACAAAGGTTCGCAATCGACCGTAATGGTCCAAACGATGCATAACTCAAAACACATAGCAATGGCTAGTATTGGAACAAATCAATCCTATCTTCACACTATCCAACCAAACTGTCGCCAAGTCTCCGTACATCTCCCCCGTTACCTCCTACTGTCGCCAATATACATATCATAAATCAATGGGGCGCCCCCCGAGCTGTAGCTCATGGATCGTAGTCCCAATATACATAAATACCATGTATTATGTCATAGTGACCAAGGGCTTCCATTGAAGGCAACTTACTTATCTTATTTCAATCTTTGATATCGGGGAAGTATCTTATTGGACAAGTAACTTTGATTAATGTTCAATGAGTTCCTTTTATCTTGAATAGAGTCTTAGCATCTTTAACTTATGGGTTTATAATGTATCATTAATACCACATTCCTCTTTGAGCTTTATTAACATCTTTCGATCAATGGTTAGCATCCAAGCTTCAATAGCAATACACAGCTCTAAGTTAACAATCATAGCATAACAAGTAAGAATGCTTAATGAAAGTAAAATCAACAATATTTCAAGGATGCCATGCTATGAATGCCCTTCCCCAAATTTGCTCTATTTGAGCATTATGCACCATGTATGATCAATGCCATCCATCCATGTACATACAATGTTTTAAACTTAATGAAACAATAAAAATTGGAATGACACCGTGTCACCCGAGACTCCATCGACTACACTCACCTTATATTCCAATGTTATGGAATACCTGATCCACTAAACACAATCTACTTCCTTCATTAGCCATCCATATTTAAGGTGTGTACCTCGAAACAATTAACCAAACTATTAAAACTAATTCAATCAAATATACATGTATACAAATCAATCTTTAACAATTATATATATATATATACATATCCCCCATAACAGTCTAATTCAAGCATATGCACACAATCTAGCATCCAAAACAGTCCATGCTTTTATCCAAATCATTCAAACCGAACAACTTAATCTTATATTCATAACTTCATGTTTTAACAGCCCCTATATGATCATGTATAGGCAGAACAGCACATGTAACACATATACACATTTTAACATTATCAAAACAGTCCCCCTACATTCATGTTTTCCATGATATTTTCTAGTATCTTATATGGTTGCTGCTGTCGGGCAGACTGCACATCCCTCAGTCAAAATTTCATAACTTTCATTCCGTACATCAGAATTTCAAACCGTTTACACCATTGGAAAGCTGTTTCAACTAGCTTTCTAACCATATAGGCCTTGCAGTTTTACTCCTTATGAATTAGTACAGTTTTTAATCTAAAGACACACCTAATTCTGCCACCAGACAGTTTACACTGTCTTTGAACAATTGTCTCTACAAGCTGTTATAAAACTCGAAATTTAGTTTTGCTTGTTTTGAATAAAATTAGACATGACAAGCTTTTCAACCATATATATTATAGGTTCTAATTCAACCCGTACAATTTATAGCAAATTTTCAGCAAATTTTCAAAGCTACCTCTAATGCAGATTTCTAAAACAGTTTTGATCTCCTCTGATTTTAGCTCACTAAAACAGGCTTTTAAACATCATAATTCAGTCCCCTATTTTATACAAAAAATCCTTAACAACCCAGAATTGATATCACAGCCACAACAATTCCTTTTATGATTGTATAACAGTTTATAATATTCAAATCTTGAATTACATACCAAATCAGTTCCATTTTCCTATATAGCTTCATATAGATTTTTAAGCTTATCCAAGTCATCTAATCCACTTCTAAATTGTATCAAGCAACATGTTAACATGTATACTCTTAATCACTAAAACAGTCCACTAGATGATCATACGAATACAAAACAGAACAACCTTCACATAAGCTTTTAAACATTCATCGAAACAGTCTACCAAATTTACACTCATGACAATTTAATCTATTTCGTTTGCTTGCATAATCTTTTACATAAATTCAGCCCCCTTTTAATGTGTGCTCACATTCATGCTTAAAACAGCCCATGTATGTTTAAATACAATCGATCAGCCCTAAATATAGGTATACAATTTAGTATGTTTAAAGCAGTCCACATTGTTTAATAGCATCAAAACAGTCCAAACTTCATATATGTGTATACCTAAAATTCAAGGCAGTTTACATACTTTCTTATCTACTCGAATCTGTCCGATTTAACATGTATTCACATTTGTTCATCGTCAAAACAGTCTTCCTAGTTTCAAGACACTCAGAACAGCCCATTAACATTCTTACTTATGTAAAACAGTTTTAATGCATTTAGACATGTATTCATACAAGTAAACAGCCCTTGAAACTCATTTTTATGCTAAAATGGATTCAGCTATAATTATATTCATAACACATACGCAAACAGTCCAATTTTCCTCATTCAAATGATCCAATTATGCATGTATACCTAGATATATATTAAGAGCAGTTTACTACGTGATCTAAGCAGCCCAAAAATATCATTTGTATCTTTTCCCCTGTTTCGATCTAACCAAGACAATTTACCAGCTTTCTTTTAAGTTTAAAACAGTCTTGAATCATTATAAGGACAGCCCCTAATACTTATTAACACATTCAAAGTAGTTCATTCTAATCAGTCCATAATTTTTCTCAAGTAAATTCAAAGCTGTCCAACAATTTATATCAATGCAAAACATCTCTTACTAACTAAATTTTTACCTCTAATTGATACAAATTAATTTGCATTCACAGTGTAATACAATCCCCTGTTTTTCCAGCATTATAAACTGCCCCTATCTTCTTTATTTATTTATTTTTACAATTTCATGCACAAAGCAGCCCACTAATAAATACATTTATGCTGAACAAACCCCACATATTTTCATACATACTCAAAACAGCTCACCTAATATGTATACTCTCACATGTATAGTTCTTCATTCAAATAGCATATACATACATAATTAATTCATGCATTCGCTCAACTTACACATTCTATTCATTTTTTCTAATTATAAATCTACAAGCTCAATGAACCATTTCAAGTTTACCCACCCACATCTCTTAACGTTTCAGCCTTAAAATTTCTTAATCAAATGGATAACAAGTAATTACCTCCATAGCTAAACTTCTTTCAATCGAACATGGCTTGAGGGTGAGATTGTTAGTTTTTCCCAAGCTCTCACTCTCTCTTTCCAGCTTCTCCTTCAATTCTCGGTTGAAGACCATGAAGAAAGCACAAACTTAGATCCATTTATCCAAGTGGTTGGTCTTAATTTACATGGAAGCACTTAACTGTGCCATGTGTGCTATCTCCCATTTTAATTTCTAATTAGCATGCAATCATCATGTTATCCTTAGAATTTATTTTAGTCCTTTAATTCCATACTACTTATTTTCCCTTTCATTCAATTCAGTCCTGCTCTTAATTAGCAAATTTTTAAGGCATCCTAATCTTCAAGCTTAATTACCACTTAATTAGTTATATACTACAGAGCTATATTTCGGGCTATTACAAAACAGTTTCATTACGAGACAGATTTGGTTTAGGCAGTTTATAACCCATTTAATTCACTAAATTAGCTATCAAAATCCATTCCAATCCTTTCCCCTGTTTCTTAAAGTTCAATAGAGTCTTCTAATTCATCGAGTCAAATATTTTGTTATCAATTACATCTCAAATAGTCCCAATTATAATAAACATCAAAACAATTTCATTAAGGCTTACACGTGAGCAGGGCAGCTTCTAAATCCTTTATTCAAGAACTATACAATCACACAATTTGTTCCATCAATTTAAAATCGTAATGTACTTGATTCTAGACTATATAATTTAAGGGCATTACAATTATTATAATTATTGAGTTTAGACTAGTCAATTAAAGATTTAATTATTTTACTCCTAGACCGGAGTTCGGGATATTACATACCATGGAAATGGAAGTTAAAGATTTAATAACTGTGTGTTCAGATGAATTAATCATGCTCAAATCTTGAGTTGTAAAGCAAGGCCTTTTCTTTGAAGATCCTACTTCTTGTAACATCAGAGAGTTGTTGTTACAACTGATTTGGTTCGATTAATTCTATGTGTTTCATATATTTGATTGTTTGTGTTACAAGTGATGACATCTGAATATATACTTGAATATTAATATAGGTGTAAATGAAATCAAAAGCTAACAAAGAAGAAATTTTCTAATAACCTATAATGTATAATCTTGAGAAAGTTTTGAAATTTTCTGGTTCTCGATTTCGGTTTTCTCTGCAGTAACATTCTTAACTCCAGTTTTTGTCTTAAACCGGGTTGAGGATGTTACAAATTGATATCAAAGCATGGTTTAGTCGATTCTCATGCTAACATTGGACTCACTGCGTCTCCATAAATCTTTTGTGCCATCTAGGAGTTCAAACTTTTGTTTAGTATTGGTAGCCTACCCCCAATACAACCTAATTACTCAGATATGAGTCTCAGAGTAGGTGGAAATATTCTGAGATTGATATTTTAATCAGTTATCATTTGAAGAAATTCGAGGACGAATTTCTTTTAAGGGAGGGAGAATTGTAATACCCCAAAACTCAGTCTAGGAGATTACGATATTCGATTCTTGTACTAAACTATTATGATTGTTAAATCAATATATTTGTTGAAGTCATTTGAGCGTAATTAGTAGTAACCGAAGACTTGAGGATTGAATTGAAGAGATTAAAGTAATGGATAGCCTAAATTAAATGATTATAAATTGAGAACTGGTTTTGTGGGGGTTTGCATGTAAACGTTACAAAATAATAAAGGCTAATCCTAGTGTCACCTAAGTAAAGAGAACATTTGTTGGGGAAATGAAAGGGCTCTCAGTTCCTTGGTCTTAAAACACTAAAAAATGAATTGATAATCTTCTTCTTTGACATGCTGCTGAATCCATGGAGTTAAGAGAGAGAGGTGGAGAATGGTTGCATGAGTGATAAAGCTTGGTCTATTTTGTTCTTGGTTGTCTTAGCTTGGAAAGAAGGTGATGACAAATTCTTTTCTTTATTGTTTTAAGCCTTAAGTTGATTGTTGATTGTTGAATTCATGAATCAAAATTATGAAATTAAAGTTTGTAATAAGCTTAAGTCATGTGTGAGTTGTTTGAAGGTGGTGCATGAATCGATTTCCATGTTTAAAAGCTCTAAAATGTATGATCACGAAATGGAGTTTTGACAAGTTTGAAATCGGTGGATGAATCATGTGAAATTGAACACTTAAAATGGTTACCATGGCTGGTGTGTTTTGTGACCAGATTTAGGCTTATTATATCATTGAAATGAGACACAAAAATGTGTATTTCCTTGTCTTGGTGACTGTTTCGAACCTGGAGACAAACTTTAATATCCAAAGGACTTGTTTGTTAATTGAGAATAAAACTGGGGCTATAATGGATGTTTCTTGGACTGTTCTGTTTTACGAAGAGGGTGTTTTGGGCTGTGTTAGAACTGTATTTAAAGGTTAGATGAGTCTAAAAATATGTACATTAGATTAAAGAAGCTGTTTTGCTAATTAGAGATCCATATGGGATTGTATAAGTCCAGTCTAGTGCAGTTTGGGGACTGCCATGTTTCGAGTTGATTGTAATTGAAATTTGGATATGGAATTAAAGATATATTAATGCATAAAAAGGGTTGATAGTAGGAATAAAGTGCAGGATCATCTACTAAATGGATCATGAACTAATGTAGGCATTAAAACTAGTTGATGTCAAAAGTTAAAGTGAAATCAGTTTAGAAACTGTTTTAGAAATCTGCATTGGAGGAAACTTTGAAAAATTGCTATAAATCGTACCGGTGGAATTGGAACTTGTAATTTATATGGTTGAAAAGCTTGTCATGTCTAGTTTCATTTAAAACAAGCGAAACTGAATTTCAAGTCTTATAGCAGTTTATAGAAATAATTGTTCTAAGACAGTGTAATATGCCTCGTGGTAGAATTGAGTGGATCTTTAGATTAAAAATGTATTAATTCAGAAGGAGTAAAAATGCAAGGCCTGTATGGGTAGAAAACTAGTTGAGTCAGCTTTCCAACGGTGTAAACGGTTCAAAATTCTGATGTACGGAATGAAAGTTATGAAATTTTAACTAAGGGATGTACAGTCTGCCCGGCAGTAGCTCTATAGGTGGCTTGAAATATCTTTGAAAGTGTGAAAGAATGTATAAGGACATTAATGGGTTGTCTTAAGGTCTAGGAAGGGGTTTTCCTAATTGTATATAAAAGTTTTAGGGACTGATTGAGTGCATAAACTGTAGACAAACACAATTTGCCCTGAATTAAGTGTATATGAATATAAGTAGATTGTTTTATTGCTCATGATTGTGTAATTATGTTATGTAAGTAATGAAGATTGTTTTTACATGAACATGAATTATTGAGGCTGCTGGAACATGAGAGAAAGTATAAGGATTGATTTGTTTGTGCTTTGTACAAGTGAATATAAATGTATGTCAATGCAATTTGAATTGTAGCCTGAACATATGTATAAGATTTTGGGACTAATTTGCATATAGGATCACCTCTGTGGACTGTTTTCTTAGTGTCTGGAAGAGTTGCTGGATTATTTTGTTAATAGTAAATGTATGTAAATGTGTGAGCTTATATTTGAGATTGTTTGAATGTATATGCAAGTATTTTAGGGTACTTGAGAAAGATGGAATAAGTTCGAATGACTTGTTAAATTATGTGTGAGGTACATGCTCTAATAAGGATGGCTAGGATTCGAATGAGAACGTAGGTCTCGGTTGTGGTTCAGGTATTCCATAACTTTGGAATAACCAGGTGAGTGTAGTTGTATGGTTTCGGGTGGCAGGGTGTCACACCGAATTTAGTTTCTATGTTATGTATTCTAAATAGATTGCATAAACATGTACATATGGCTCAAGTAGAGCACATTGGGTGAAATGCATTAATAAGCATGGCATTCATGTTAAGACTTTGATAATGTTGTATTCTATGTATAAAATGCCTTGCTATGCATGAATGATGGTTTTTGGAGTTTCATTGATATCGAGATGAATTATGTACTTGTGTTAAAGCTTGGAATAATTACTAACTAATGACAATAAGATTGTCAATGAAAGATTAAGTAGCTCTAATTTTAAAGAGTCAAGAAGTAAGAAAACGTGAATATTGCTATAAGCTATTGAAATAAGGGAAAACAAATAAGGTTGATTGTAACCTAGGAAATCTCTGTTAACTTTAAACGTAAAGCTACTTGTACAATAAGCAACTTCCTGAATATCAAAACTAAGATAAATCATGTAAGTTGCCTTTTTAAATGGAAGACCTTGGATCTATTGGTTGATGCCTGATATGTTTGGACTACGGTCCCTTGTTATTAAGATCAAAGGATCTTTTAGTACCTTTGGTACTCTTGTTCAAGCTATTGCTCGGGGAACGCCCCATTGATATGTTTCGGTGGTACTAAGTTACCATTGCTTGTTGATATATTTGATATTAGCCTTTGCTATGTGCTCTGAGCTAAGTATCGCTTGGATTAATGTTATTCATCACCAGTAGCATTCCAAGGCAAACCTGAAAAAGATATGAATTGTGATTATAAGTAAAGAATTCAAAAGATTTATGATCAAACATTTTAATTGATAGCTCATGGTGAGCCTTGAAATAGGCAGCTCTTGACATGCATATGTTATAAGTTGTACAAGAAATAAACAAACGGCCCGAATGACTAAGGCAACCAATGTCGAATTTAGACATTGATAAACTCTTAATAAGTTAAGAAGAATGTTTGAAGCAATAATGAATTATTTATTAGGTCTTAAGGAGACCTCAAATTGATATGTCGATCCTTGTGGAGATCAAAATAAATGCAATAAGATTGCTTAAGCTATTAAAATTAATAGAGCTTGCAAAGTTAAATCAAGACTTAAAATGATAATTACTAACCTATAAATGTACCTTTAGTATTAGCATTGAAATATATGCTTATGTACTTTATTGTATTTGATGTTTACTACCTCACTTAGGCTATATAAGCCTAATGCATCTCATATTCATGCATTGCAGGTAAGCTAAAGTTTGTGTATTGATTCGAGATTAAGGATTTTCATGTTGTGGCTCAATATCCAAGTGGAATTGGATCTTTCTTAATTACACTCCTAGGATGGTGGCACCTTATAATTGTTATGAAACTAGTTTAAGATAGTATGGCATGTAATTAATAAAATTGAGAGTTATTTGGTACACTCTAGTGTAATCTATGAATACTTACTTTGTTTAAGAGTTTTGTATGACTAGATAAATGTCCATGGTTGATTGTGTGAATTGAACTTATGGATAACATGTTTGATGGTGATGAGTTACGAATGGTAGGTTGGTAGAATGAGACATGTGTTAATGATGTTCGAATGATCTTTTATTATTTTGAAATAAGAGGGTTGTCAATCGAATAACGATAATGAATTGAGTTTTAAGGTATGTATAGAATGTCTAACTAGTATAACTTAAGCAATTGAGGATTTATAACTCGGATAAAAGGGTTAAAATGAACACCTTATATATATTTGTTGATTCGCTTAACCTTAATTTTGGCTACCATAATAGTTAGTTGATATAAGTATTAATGAAATAACTATGTTTTGGATAAATAGAAAAGTGAGTCTTGTAATTATTGTGCTTGGTTTAACTAGAAATTTGTGAAGGTACGTACATGTTAGAGAATGATCTTAGTAACAATGAACATGTTATGGGCAATTCTCCTACGTTCGAACTATTACTTGAGAAATTGGTTTGTGTCGAGTATTTATAATGTTATACATTCTTAATGCTGCCCTGCTGATTGTATTTTCAATAATAAGGAACTGTTTAAGGTATTAAATTGGAAAAAGGAAAGTGCAAGCAATCTTGTATCATATGTGTCTATTTCCATGAAAATTGAATTGCCGAAGGGTTAAAATATTGTTAAAAGGTTGTCCTTGTTAAATAAAGTTCTTGAATCTAATTTATATGATTGTATAAGTAAGACATGCGGCAATAGTATGTACATATATGTATTTTGGTGAATTAAACTGATTGTTGTGTAATAATGTTTAGTAGGGAACACCATGGAAATGGAAGTTAAAGATTTAATAACTGTGTGTTAAGATGAATTAATCATGCTCAAATCTTAAGCTGTAAAGCAAGGCCTTTTCTTTGAAGATCCTACTTCTTGTAACATCAGAGAGTTGTTGTTACAACTGATTTGGTTCGATTAATTCTATGTGTTTCATATATTTGATTGCTTGTGTTACAAGTGATGACACCTGAATATATACTTGAATATTAATATAGGTGTAAAGCTAACAAAGAAGGAAATTTTTAATAACCTGTAATGTATAATCTTGAGAAAGTTTTGAAATTTTCTAGTTCTTGATTTCGGTTTTCTCTGCAGTAACGTTCTTAAGTCCAGTTTTTCTCCTAAACTGGGTTGAGGGCATTACATTACAGTTTTCATTCTTTACATTTTGGTCACTGTCCCAAAATGTCAAATGTCCAAAACTCATTTTCCAAAATTGATTTCTCCAAATAGATCCATATATTAAATAATGATTTTAGGATATTTTCCATATTTTTATCTCACTTAAAAATACTTATTCCAATTTTTAACCCGAAACTGATTCGAATCTCTAATCTCGGTCCACCATACCCTCTAATCAACCTAGCAAACTCCTAGGCCTAAAACTGGGGCATTACAGCTCTCCCCCTCTTAAGAAATTTCGTCCTCAAAATTTACCTGAAGGAAACAGATGTGGAAACTGTTACAACATGTCTAACTTACTTTCCCACGTGGCTTCCTCAACTCCACGGTGTCCCCACAACACCTTCACAAGAGCAATCATTTTTTCATGAAGAACTTTGCTGCTAGAATCAAGGATCTCTACAGGTTCCTTCTCAAAAGATAAATTCATCCGTAACTTCAATGTCTTCCACCTGCATAACATGCGATGGATCCGACCGATACCTTCGCAACATCAATACATGAAACATATCATGAATCTTCTCCAACTCAGGAGGCAACCTCAAACGATAAACCATAAGACTTATACGCCCCATAACCTCATATGGCCCAATGAACCTCGGACTAAGCTTTCTTTTACATCCAAACCGCATCACCTTCTTCCAAGGTGACCTCTTCAAGAACACGCAATCACCAACCGCATACTCAATCTCTCTATGCTTCAAGTCAGCGTAGGATTTCTAACGATCCGAAGCTGCTTTTAAGAGATCACACACAAGCTTTACCTTCTCATTCGTGTCTTTCAACACATCCGACACAGAAACATGTTTTTCTCCAACCTCAGCCCAACACAAAGGCATACAACACTTCCTACCATACAAGGCTTCATACGGTGCCATTTGTATACTAGCTTGATAGCTATTATTATAAGCGAACTTCACCAAAGGTAATTGTTTCTCCCAAGTTCCTTGGAACTCAATGATGCAACATCTCAACATATCCTCCAAGACCTGAATTACACGCTCTAACTGACCATCCGTATGAGGATGATACAAAGTACTGAAATTTAGCCGTGTACCCAAGGCTTGATGCAAACACTCCCAAAACCTTGCTGTAAATCATGGATCTCTATCTAAAACTATGGACTTGGACACCCCATACAAATGCACAATCTCTGCAATATACAAACTTCCCAACTTATCCAAGGTATACGTCGTATGCACGGGCACAAAATATGCACACTTCGCAAACCGATCCACAATCACCCAAATAGAATCCTTTTTAGTTGGTGTCAGCCGCAGCTCGGACACAAAATCCATGGTGATTCTCTCCCATTTCTATTCTGGTATTCTCAATGATTGCAACAACCCGGAAGGAAACTGATGCTCAGCTTTGACACGCTGACATACCATGCATTTAGCAACAAAATCAGCCATATCTTTCTTTAACCGCACCCAATAGTACTCATCTTTCAAGCCCTGATACATCTTAGTACTACCAGACTGCATAGCAAAAGGACTAGTATGCGCTTCGATCAAAATGATATGCCTAAACTTATTATCATTAGGTACCACTATCCGGTCTTTGAAGCACAAAATGCCATCATCATTAAAGTGAAAATCCATCGGATTTCCATCCATAATATCCTTAACATGAGGTACCAACTCCTCATCAAAACGTTGTTTTGCCTTAATTAATTGTGACAATGACGGCTTAACTTGCAACTTAGCCAACAAGACCCCATCTTGCGCCATACTCAACCGCACAAACATCGCTCGCAACTCCACTGCAACCTTCCTACTCAAAGCATTAGCTACAACATTAGCCTTAACCGAATGATACTCAATCGTCATGTCATAATCCTTAAGCAAATCCGACCACCTTCGTTACCTAAGATTCAAATCCTTTTGCGTCATCAAATACTTCAAACTCTTGTGATCCGTGTACACAATACACTTCTCACCATAGAGATAATGCCTCCAAATTCTCAACGTAAAAACCATTGCGGCAAGCTCAAGATCAGGCGTAGGATAATTGCGTTTGTGCACCTTCAAATGTCTAGATACATAAGCCAAAAAAATTTCTTCTTGCATCAACACACAACCCAAACCAACATAGGATGCATCACTATAGACCACGAACTCCTTCCCTGACTCGGGTTGAATTAAAACTGGGGCATGAGTCAAAACTTCCTTCAACTTCTCAAAACTATGTTGTTAACTCTTCATCCACACATAAGGAACAATCTTTTACATTAACTTCATCAACGATAATACCCAGCCACCCAAGGAAACTATGAACCTCAAATAGTGAATTAAATTGTTTCCAATTAAGAATAGCCTCTACTTTCTGTGGATCAACGTGAATACCCTCCGCGAAAACTACATGACCAAGAAACGTCACCTTCTTAAGCCAAAACTCACACTTACTCAACTTGGAATACAACTGATGCTTCTTCAATGCTTGCAACACAATCCGTCAATACCGGCCGTGTTCCTCCTCGATACGAGAGTACACAAGAATATCATCGATAAACGTAATCACAAACTGATCATGAAACACCATATTCATCATATCCATAAAAGCAGTTGGGGCATTTCTCAAAGCAAACAGCATCACCAAAAGCTCATAATGCCCATACCTTGTGCAAAAAGCAGTCTTCGGCACATCTACATCCTTAACTTTTAACTAGTAATACCCCAATCTCAAATCAATCTTAAAGAAAACTGTCACACCACGAAATTGATCAAACAAGTTGTCAATCCGAGGTAATGGATACTTGTTCTTAACCATCAACTTATTCAATTGGCGGTAATCAGTTCACATACGTATTTTACCAGCCTTCTTTTTCAAAAAAGAACCGGTGTACACCAAGGTGAAACACTAGGTTGAATAAACCCACGATCCAACAACTCTTGAAGCCGCATCTTCAATTTCTTTAATTCCTTTGGTGTTATACGATAAGGAATAATGGACACTGGAGTCGTACCCGAGTATGTCTCGATTTTGAATTCCACCTCTCTATCTGGCGGTAAACCCATCAACTCTTTAGAAAACACCTCCAAAAAATCAAAAATAGTTCGAATGTCCTGCACTCCAATACCCTTGACTACCGGATTGATCACAACTACAAGGTAAGCTTGGCAACCACCTTGCATCATCTTCTCTGCTCGCGTCGCCGAACAACATTAGATAAAAATTTCACATTCTCGCCAACCACCAAAACTTCAGCCGCCTTACGCTCGCTTAACCAATCCATACCCAAGATAACATCAAAACCATGAAACGACAACTCCATCAAATCTACGGCAAATACGTAACCCTGAACAACTAAAAGGCATCTCCTATACAACCTTCTAACCGTAATCGTCTCACCAAAAGAACTAGTTACTGACAGACCAACATTCAAGATCTCAACAGGAATATTCAACAAACGTGCATGCTCACTCAAGATGTATGAATGAGTAGACCCCGAATCAATTAAAAGAATAATGAAAAAGATTGCAAGGTAAAGGTACTTGCGATCGAAATGGTGTCACTATAGACCTCACTATAAGCATAAACTCGAGTCGATCCACCATTCTTCGATTGCACTGCCACTGTATAAGCCACGGTTCTCTAACCACCCTCGCGCCTATGAAATTACCCCTTCCACGGCCTCGACCTCTAGAAAGTACGACAACATGTGCTGGTGCATCTCTCGTAACACTGGGACAGTCACGCTTTCGGTGATCAGGCGATCTACACTCCCAACAAGTTCCAGTAGTACCCTAACATTCACCAACGTGGCGTCTCCCACAACGCTTACATCCAGCAACAACTCACACATTTTGATTACGATTACTACTACCGCCATATTCTTAATCTGCCTTGAAATTTTTATAATGCGATCTTTTATTCTGTCTCCCAGAAAAACTAGAATCAGCCGCTTGCTTACCCGAGCTCATTTGCCAATTGCACTGGCTCACCCAAGGATTGCTCAATATCTTTAGCTCAGTTACCAACACATCAAAATTTGAATAATCTGCGGCCAACAAGTATGTCTTGATATCCTTAGAAATACCATAACTAAATCGATCACATATATGATGATCGTTTGGCACCAACTCAAGAGAATACTAACTCAAGTAGACAAACTTCACCTCATACTCGGCCACATACATGCCGCCTTGAACCAACAATATAAACTCTCGCTTCTTGGTATCTAGATATTAGGGACTGAGATATTTCCTCTTGAAAGCTCTCCGGAAGAACTCCTAAGTCACGTAAGCTTCAGAAACTCCTGTATTATGGTTACCCACCAATGATAAGCATCATCATGTAGCAAGGACATGGTGCAACCCAGCTTACGCGTGTCATTATATTCCATCTGAAACATAATACATATAGTACTCTCCAGCCATTCCTCAGCTACCTCAAGGTTCAAACCCCTAAATTCCATGCCTCCCAAACTGTAAAAACACTTCAAAGGCAACCCATGGTTAACAGCCACAACATGCGATGGTTCTTGCACATGCACCCCAGCTATCGCTGCCTGAAAAGCTTCTATCATCGCTTGAATCAATTGTGTCATATCGCCAAACACTAGTACTGGTGGAACTTGAGGGCCACCACCTTAGGTGGAGGAATTAAGAGGAATCACACCATCCTTAGGATTCTAAACATTCTGAACATTACTTGCATTAGCACGCGTCTCATGTCAAGGACCCATGCCTACCAAAAGCCTATTCACACCACAAAACTCAATAAAGTCAATCTAGCATTCAACAAAGAATCCAAGATAACTTCACAAAACATTTTAAAACCATGATAATAGGCAATGTGTCCCCATTTATACCCCAACACAACAATCACCATCATATTCGTACATAAATATGTACACAATCATCAAATCACTAATTAAGAAATCACAAACTTCTCCCAATTATTGCAAACCTAGCTCTGATACCACCAAATATAAGCCCCTTGACCCGGCCTAGACGCTAGACAGAACTGAGCGAGAAACCTTGGTTTTGTCGAAACAAACCTGTAAGGAGACAACTCAAATTACATCCATTTTTTATCTTGTCTAGATGCATAATATAACCCTAGGGTGAGCATTCTAGTAGCGGGTGAAAACTCGAAAAAATCGGGCATCAATTCAGCATCCAATTATGCGTATTTGCAATTTAAAGACCAGATTGCAAATTTGTAAAATTAGAGGGACTTCTTTAGTTTTTAGATTACCATTCCTTACTTATTCAGCTTACATGCTTTTGTGCCAAATTTCAACTTAAAACGATCATCCAAACTCAAAGAATTACACTCACAACAATCATGGACCAAAATGAATAAAACAAAAACCTTTAAAACACACTTCAACTGATTTAACGACTACCCGCATCGATACACGAGCAAGTGTATCGATACACTTAAGCATTTTTAAAATCCCAGATTCTAGTAGCTCAAACCCATACTGATACACTTCTTCGAGTATCAATACGCTATGCCTGAAAACATCAACTCGTATCGAAACGATCTCATGCGTATCGATATGCTATGCCTGAAAACACAAGCCTGTATCAATACAGTCTCACGTGTATTGATACGCCATAACCTATAATGTCCAATTTTTCTGGTTTCACATACATTTATGGATCCAAACATGTCTCAATCAATCATAAACATAAACACAACTATTCTAGGGATCAATCCATATCAGAATAGCAAAGGTACATGAAAAAAACATGGCAACATGAATCAACTTGTTTCTAAAGGCATGCTTCCTATAAACCATTTATTTAAACATCCAAAAAGAGATTTAAAGCATATATCATCGTAGGCATAGCATCAAGAGAATTAGCACATCATTTAAAACATGTTTGAACCTATAAAGCCTTTATCATAAGAATTTACAATCAACATGCTTGCTAAAGAGAAAACATAAAGCATAAGCTCATGCTAGCATATCATCAACATTCATGCTTTAATCCAAACCATGAAAGCCATCAAACTACAGGGAACAAACCATCGCAAAACAACATAATCCAAATTACGAAATCCCCCAAAATATGGTAAACACATTGTCTTATTAGTCGAATTTAAAACCAAGTTTCATACTCAAGCTATTGCCTTAATCTTGGACCTTCCTTGTCGTACCAATGCTTCCCTGCAACCTTAATGCATTGCATCAATGTGAAAAGAGAGTGTTAGCACAAGTGCTTAGTGAGGATGCTCATAAACAAAACAAGGATGCATTTAAAACCATTTGAAAACCATAAACCGTTTTGTTCTCAAAAGATTCTTAGATACCCAAGCATTCTCATTTGTTTTCCCAAAAAATAGTGTATAACAACCTTATGCATCATCATTTATGAATCTCATGCTTAACAACCAATGAACTTCTCATTTGTTTCTACAACAAATCATGCATAATAACCATATGCATTAAACATTTATAAACATCATTTATCTCAATGATTCACATATATTGACAATTAAAGTAACCCGGATGGCACTACCCCCATCCTTGGATAGCACTATCTCTATCCATACATGTTCGGATACACGGATTCCCTTGATGGCACTACCCCCCTCATAACTCACTTCGGCCGGTAATAGAACTACACATATCCCGTTTGCGATAGCACTACCCCTATTGTGTAACCGAAGAATTTCACACGATCGATTTTGTATTTATAGTGCACTTTCATCCTATGGCTAGCCAACTATATCTGAAATTTTCTCACTATGTCACAAAGCCGATATATCATTTCCAAATACATTTGCTTACTATTTTCCAATGCACTTCATAAACCCGTTTCATATGCAATACTATATTGCCAAAGGAAACATCACATTCCTCTTAGAAATAATTCTCAATGCTCACATGCATTCAAATACTTTGTTAAACATTGCATATTTATCAGAAACGATGCATTTACAGTAAGTAAATCAAACCATGCCTAAAATCAAAACATGACAATCAACCATGTTTAAACCAACATGAAATCCGCAAGCTCATCTTGAAACCATAATCAAGCGAAGTAAGAACGAATTACTCTTGAGCTTAGTTAAGCTTATTAGGCTATAACTAAACCCCCATAATCCAGCAATCAAACCTTTTAAAGGGCTTAAACTCATTTTCACTCACTAATTCGCCTCGTCTTGCTTGCAAACACGAAAAGAGCCTTTGATAAGCAACGTATACCATTAAGGAACCCTGCCTTGATCGTCCCATGATTTAACCACATAAAAACAGAGGTAAAATGCACCATTATGCATTCAACTCGCTGCTAAACAAAGATCCCCTACAACCTCAACATTTGCCTTCCAAAAAAACAAGTCAAAACTATCGAAAACAACCTTAAACACCTTCCAAACTTAACCAAGCCAAAACTTACTAATTTAATCCATCAATTAAGATCCAAAAACAATCTAATTACACCATTATACCTCCAGCATCCATAAACATCCCTCACTTCCTCAAAAACACAGAACTAACAACCTAGAAATTAGAGATCCACCTAGTTTTGAGAATCCAATGTTAAAAGCAACTTATTAAAATTATCAAACATCAAAATAATGATTAAACCCAATCAAGAACTCAGAAAAATAGATTCAATACGAACATCACATGATCTCAACAAATAAACCTTAATTTAACCAATTTCCATTATTAAAACATCAAACCTCATTAGAAAATAGTAAACAATGATCAAATACTTGGGAATTCCAGTAAAGAACATTTCATTAGAGGAGAAGAATGAACCTTACCTCCAATGAATAGATTTCCTCTCAATTGGATGTTTTACTCTTTAAAAAAATAAAGGAAAACATGAGATTTTAGAAAACAAGATTGAAGAATCCATTGGAAATAAAAAGCTTAAGAAATCAAGATCGTTACCTATAATTTTTGATGAAAAAAAGAGTGTTTGGATGAAGAGATTTTGAGAGAAAAGTTTGAGAGCAAAAGTTAGGTCAAAAGTGGTTTAAGGAAATGACTACCTTCTTTTATTAAATCCCTTTTAATTCCTTAATTAAAACTCTTTAAAATCAATCCTAATTGAGAGAAAAATGTGATAAAAACATATGGTAAATTTTCTCCTTAAAGATTCTAAGATTTAACCTTTTTTCAATATTATCACTAAAAATAATTTTCATTCTTTACATTTTGGTCACTATCCCAAAATGTCAAATCTCCAAAACCCATTTTCCAAAATTGATTTCACAAAATATATCCATATATTAAATAATAATTTTAGGATATTTTCCATATTTTTATCTCACTTAAAAATATTTATTCGGATTTTTAACCCGAAAGCGATTTGAATCTCTAATCTCGGTCCACCAGACCGTCTAATCAACCGAGAAAACTCCTAGGCCCAAAGTCGGGGTGTTACAATTTTGTTGAATGCATCCAGACATGCATCATCAAAAATGAATTTTTCTCCCTTGCTCCAACAATAAGCATAAAGGCTTGGTGATCTTTGAAAAATCTCGAATAAATCTTCTGTAGAACCCGGCATGGCCTAAGAAACAGTAGATAGCTTTCACATTTTTTGGTGGTGCAAGTTTTTCAATAACATCTACTTTGTCCCTATCAACCACAATTCCAGCTTTCGTAATTTTGTGGCCTAGCACATTTCCTTCAGTGACCATAAAGTGACATTTCTCCTAGTCCAGAACTAGGTTGGTGTCCTCACATCATTACAAAACTCTCTCTAGATTGTCGACGCAGTGGTCAAAATTATTCTCATACACCAAAAAATCATCCATAAAAATTTTAAGGGAATTATCAATCATATCTAAGAATATTGCCATCATGCATCTTTGAAATGTGGTCGGTGCATTGCAAAGGCCGAAAGGCATTCGACGGAAAGAAAATGTCCCAAAAATGACATGTGAAAATAGTCTTATCTTGGTCCTCAAGGGTAATCTCAATTTGATTATAGCCAGAATATCCATCTAAGAAGCAATAATATTCCTTGCCCGCAAGTCTATCTAATATCTGATCAATGAAAGGAGGAAAATGGTTTTTCATTGTGGTTGCATTGAGGCTCATGTAGTCCATACAAATACGCCAACCAGTAGGGATACAAGTTGGTATCATCTTATTAGCATCATTATGAACCACAGTAATGCTACTTTTCTTAGGGACGTAGTGGACTGGACTCACCCATGCACTATTAGAAATTGCATAGATAATATTTGCATCCAACCATTTAAGGATTTCCTTCTTTACCACTTCCTTCATCTTTTTCATTCAATCGTCTATGTGGCTCAATAGAATATTTGTTCTCATCATCCAACTTAATTTTGTGCATGCAAAAAGATGGACTAATGCCCTTTATGTCAGCAATTTTCCACGCAACAGCTCACTCGTGTCACTTCAGAATATCTAGCAACTTAGCTTGTTGTATTGCATCTAGAGTTGCATAGACAATGACTGGGAGTGTTTCTGCATCTCCAAGGAATACATATTTGAGGTTGGCATACTGCCTATTAGAGTTGAGCATTTGGAACATAATCGGCTTCAACTCAAAGTTCCCATCCTGAATAAGAGGTCTAACAATTCTCAGTTGCAAATCGTCCAACTGGGGAACAACAACCTCACAAATTGTTTGGTTCTGGGATGGTGGGTGCAGTGGTGGGTTTTCTTGAACATGAGGAATTCCCTCATTTTTGTTTGGTTGTCTAGCCATTCCACTATTTTGACAAATCCTCCTTCTAAAAGTTCTCTAAACTTCAGGATCTGGTACGTAGAGTGGTGTAGTGGCACTTCTAGTCATACAACACCTAAACAAAGAAATAAAAAGGAAAGGAAAAACAAAAATAAAACTATTAGAAACAACTACAAATTTAAATAAAGAAAACAAAATTGCAAGCAGTAACATAAGAACATAACAATGCCATCCCCGGACATGGCGCCAAAACTTGATTGGTATAAAAACATCACACTTTTTAGTGCAAACTACACTATCGATGCAAGAATAGAAACAATGAAATCTTGTTTGAATATTGATCCCACGAGGATGGTGATTTACACTTATTCTTATGTGACTACAATACAATACTGTAAAAGTGGTAGTTGTGGGTGCAATGGTGGTTGCAATAGTAACATAAAAAAGAGAGAGTAAATGATTTGATGTGGTAGCAATAACAAGAGTAGTAAAAGATAAAGAGAATATTGAAAATAAGCCTAGATATCATTGGCTCAACTCGGCAGAAAAATCAAGTGCACTTCGAGAATTAAGGAATGGTTTAATCAGCGATGCAATGGTCAACTTGCGTGTTAACTTCCATTTAACCTTCAACTATTGACTCGGGTACAAAGATTGGCTTCAACTTTCATTGTAAGTCAAATATAAGACCCCTTGAACAAGTGGAACAACTTTCGTTGCATCCGAACAACTTTCGCTGCAGGAACTCGTTAATCTAACTCGTCACTGCATCTGTCAATGTCTGTAACTTGTTTTAACATTCTCATGAAAAACATAAATCAAATCCAACAATTAAGGCTTAAGAAAAAGCAAACACTAAAATATATTAAAATAAGAATAATAGTTTAAACAAGTTCAACAAGCTCCAAAAAATTAAACCATAGTCAAAATGAACATAAATACATGTAAATATCCAAATAAACATCAAAATAAAGAGAAGTTCAAGAACATAACAAGATATTTCCTCGATTCAGCACTCGACTCCTCATTTCTTTGGATAAATTTTCCTTGCTTCACCTCAGATCTCCAAAAAATAAGCTCAAGCTACCATGGGAGAAGGATAAAAGCTTTAGAGGTTAAAGATGATGTGAAAATAGGAATAACGTGACTTTCTCTTTCCTCCAAAATTGTCCTTATATAGGCCACCTGAGGAATGACGCGTGTCGTACATATTATTTGCATGCTCAACGTTGTACAATTTGTTGTAATAGAATGGACAGTTGACATATTCGTTCTTATCCTCAAAAATACTGGATAGGTGGCAGATGCAGTGTCGAATTGGCTGTAGTGGTGAAAACAACCTCTGCAGGCACATTGGTATTGCAACGACAACAAGGCCAAAATAGGCAGAAATATACAAAACCTAAGCCGCATGAAGCTAAGTTAGAAAATATGCAGAAATAGAAATAAAAATGCATAAATATATACAATGCATTTCATTGTGGGGACAATAAGACCTAAAAACCGAGGGAAAACCATGCTCTTTAAAGAGCTATCATTGTCATCCATAAGTTATAGTATTTTTAGACTACATCACTAAGCTATAAAAGCTTAATATGTTCCTTTAACTACTTTCCTAGGAGCTAGAAGTGTTCGATATTGCATTTTAGAGTTAAAAGTTCTAAGTTATAAACTCATAAAAGGAGACTATGTAATATTTCACGGTGATGTTTCGAGTATGATTTTGATGCATGATAAGTGTTGTAAAGTTCGTTTAATTATATTTATAAGATGATATAGTTCTTATAATTCCTATTAGATGTGCCTTGCATGTTGGGACTAAAAATGCATGTTGTTTATTTCTTTCTTGTTGGAAAATTGATGCATATTGAGTAAATTAGCTTGAGATTAATATGTAGAATGGTAATGGAAATTAGGGTCTGTTATAAGATAAAATAGGTCACTTGATTATTTATATTGATGTCTAAATGTTGATGTTTGGTGTACATTTTGGTGTTACATGAATAATATATAGTAAGGTGGCAAGATGAGTTAAGAGGTTCATAAGAGGAATTGGTGGTCAACAGTTCCAAATGGTATGAAACATGAAAGAAGTTCTTGAACTTATGGTTCAAATTTGAAACTAGATAGAACATGTTTTGAAATTTCCCTACAAGTATCAAAACTCAAACTTCATAGGGTTAAAAAGTTCCAATACAAGTATCAAAACTATGACGGATTCTGAAATTCATAAAGATACTACATGTAATAATTCTTAAAAATAGGAAGATTGAACCTTGATAAATTCTCATGTTATAATTTTGACCCCCTACGTTTGTTGTAATAGCAATTTGTCCCAAAAAAAGATTTTATTATAAATTGATATGATTATTGTGAGACTTTTTCATACCTAGAAATAAATGAGTAAATAATAGTGTGATACAAGTTAATCCCCAACTTTATCAAATTTACAACTTAATCCCTAAACTACTAAAAATGGGAATTAACTTTAAACATGTTTTGCTTGATGTGTTATGATATGAATGAGAGATTGCTTCATCATATGGATTCACTATGTTAACGCTAAAGAATAAACAAGCAAATCTCTTACTTTGGTAAATTTATGATTTAGTTATTGAACTTTGAGAAATTTACAAAGTGGTCCTTAATTCAAGGAAAGGCAAAATAGTTCACTCATAAGAAAGATTGAAGTTCTAAAAAGGGTTAACAAATTGATTTGTATGAAGTTTGAATGGTTCTTTGTTCATTTGAATTTGATGTAGTGATTTATCGATCGTTAGTAGAGTCTCCGATCCAACTTTTAACTAGACCAGATATGGGTGTTATAAAAACATTATTAATATATTAAATAATAGTACTAAAAAAGTAAAAATAAATAAATATATTATTGAATATAATTTCACACTAATATTTTGAACTAACAATATTTTATTAAGGTATAAGTTGGTTTGATTGTTTGTCATCAAGTTTCACTTGTATTTTGAGCTAGGAAAGGCATTTAAAAAATTGATGAAAGAAGGACAAAAAATAGGACATGATCCTAAATTCTCAATCCCTTGTAAAAATTTGAAATAGTGAATAATTTTAACAATAATTTTGTTGATGCCTAAAATTGAAGGGCGACGAACAAGGGAGGTTCAGATGAAGGCCAAGGTGGTTGTGGCGGTTTCAGACGGCTCACCCTTGTAGATTTGGGTGAAGAGCTGCAGTTAATATGGTGGTCAGAGAAGTGAAGAAGATAAGGTCAAAAAAGGGTAGGAAAGAAGAACTTTCCCTTGGATACCCCTTCTCTCATTTATATCCACGACTACCAAGATGGTAATAGGTGTTAGAACTCAAGATTTCCCTTTTTGGTTATAATCCTCAACCTAAAACTCTCTCCCATGTTCTTTCTTTATTCAAGAACGGGGATGAACACCGCCGTGGTGTTCATCCCCAAACCCAGAAAATGCCTCAATCCCCAGAATCCGGTCGTGCTCTGTCGCGTCTGGTACCATTCGCCGGCGGCCGCCAACCTTCGAGATACCCCCCAAAACACTCATCTATGTTCCCTAAACTCCGATCTAAACCTAGTTTCAACAAAACGAACGGGAAACCCTCTCTTTTACAAAAGCCAAAACAAAAAGCCCCCTTTTTTGAAACGAAACGCAAAGAAACGCCTTTCCCATGCCGATTCACCGTTCGTAGCGCCGGATGACACTACAAGGTTTATCATCGGAGGGGAAAACAGGCTTCGAAGGTAAAATTTAACCCTAACCATCTATCTATATGCATGTTTTTTTGAAAGATGGATGTACCTTAGAAATCTATTTTTGTATTGTTGGTTGGGATTCCGAATCTATTTTACATGTCTGTTGGGTTCCCTTTTATACCGAGGGTTACATTTATTTGAAATAAAAAGGAAAAAAATCCTATTGGCTGCCTGTTGATAATGATTTTTTTGCTGTCGTTTTTTGATTTGTTGTTGGCTTGTTATCTCTAATGCCTATGCCTTTGTTTGCCTTGCCCGTGAACCATGACATCAGCTATGGAGGAGGACGGTCAGATAGCGCGACACTCGTCCCTTAGAATGGTGTGGAGGACTGAAGAGGGGAGGGGACCAGAGTGAGGAATGGCTCAGGGAACGAGGACCTCTAGGAGCCGTTGGATCTGCCCACGTGGCGATTGGAGCAAATGATCATTCGCATCGCGTGGAAATCGAGGCGTCAGACACGCGGGTGGAAGGTGAAAGAGTCGTTCGTGAATCCCACGTGAGCGTGGGGGTTCCTGAGTAGTCGCGCGTGCGGCGCGTGGAACTCTTTGGAATGTTCTGCGCGTGTCTCAGCCGTTCGATCATCATCCTGGATCCAACGGTCCAGGATCATCTGCGCAGAGATAAAGATAATTAGGGTTTCTTTTGATGTATTTAGGGCCTTGTTGGGCCAACTGTAAATTATTATATTTTGTATTGTAAGTGGATTTTTGAATAAAGACTTGGGCTTTTTATTTAAATATATTGGGCTTGCACATTTAGTCATTTTGATAATTGTAATACTAATTAATATAACAAAGATGATATAACAATAGCATCTAATAGTTCAAAACAATAGAGTCTTAATAGTATGATATCCAATAATAACAACGTTAAAACTTTCTTTCCCTCTCTTTATTATTACATTAAATATATTTTTAAAATGGATAACAGTGGTATTATGTGATACTTGTTATAAAAGTGAGACATATAATAAAGGCAAATGGTAATACTAATCTGTTAACATTAATGAAGCTTTTATTTAAGAATGAAAAAACAACGTGTCACTTTCCCAGATAAAATAGTGATTACAATTATCAATTGCTGCATTTGTTATTTCTGCTGCCACCATTTTAGACATTTTTGCTGTTGTGGTAGCTGGAAGTATGTTATCTCTCTTAGCGGTGTGCAAAACCGGGTTTGGTTAAAGATTAGCAAATTATTTCGGTTAACCGGTAAGTTCAGGTTACTCAATTCTCAACCCTAAACCGTAACCATTCAACTAGTTAACCAATTATTCGGTATTAGGTACAGGTAACCGTTTTTTATTTTGTTTATTAAAAATATAAATTTTAAAAACTGTATTCGGTAACTGAACCGATTTCTTTTAAAAAATAAAAACTCAAACCGAAACCGAAACCAGTTTTTTCGATTCGATTAACCAATTTTTCGATTTAATTTTTTGGGTTTCAGAATCGGTTTCAGTTTTTTTGCACACCCCTAATCTCTCTAAGCATCTATTTTGTATTTTTACTTTGTTTCATTCGTATAGTTTTAAGATTTTGTTTTCTTTCTGTTTATAACCAATTTTCTATGCTTCAAGATGATTAAGCCTGTTCTTTGATGCCTACATTTAGTGTTGTTTTAGATGGAAAGCCAAATCAAGTTGCTAGAATATTCTTTATATTATATATGTTGGGGCAAATGATTTCTATGGTTTTTCCTGCAAGTATCTTTGTGGTGTTGTAGTGCCCCAAAGATTGAAAATTGAAAGTGTGTTATGAAGGAAAAGTAGGATGTATTAAAACTGGAAAGCAAAAATTATCGGGCCCTTTATGGAGAAGTAAGTTTAGACTTTCTACATTGCGGAGCTGACCTCGTCCTATCTCCTATCATCATCATTAACCATGAGTTTGTTCATTAATTGCTCTGTTTCTCGAGCATATTTTATGCCTTTGTCTAGTTGCAAGAAAAGGAGGAATAACCAATATGCATTTTATTGACTGAGTTGGCTTTTGTGTGTTTGTTTGCATGATGCCATATAATGGTGTGTCTTTTAGCATTACTAACCCATGCTATTCTGGTGTCTCTTGCCCTCCAAATCGTTTTGGCGTTAAGATGCACCAGTGCCAAAGTTTTCTTCTTTTTTTGGCTTAAATATAAAATAAGTGCCTAAAGTATTTCATTTTTTCATTCAAGTGTCTAAATTATTTTTTTTAGATAAAATAGGTGCTTAAAGTTTTTATTTTAGTCTAAATAGGTGTCCGAAGTTTTTTTTTTGGCCAAACTAGATGCCTGAAGTTTTAATTTTTGTCCAAATAAGTGCCTAGCTCTCTTGTAAATTTGGGGGGGGGGGGGTTGGCCACGTGTCACTTAATGATGGGTGTTGTTTTTCTTTTTAAGTTAGACACCTCTTTCGACAATAACAAAAACTTTAGGCACCTACTTTATTCGAAAAAATAGTTTTGGCACCTAAGTGAAAAAAGTTGAATGTTCATGGCTGATGCGGTCAATTTTTCTTTCTTCATGGCTAATGATAATCATGCAACTCGAATGTTCTGGAATGGTGCTTTTCATCTGATATGTTCAATATGAAATCAGGTTGGGTTGGATTCTTTTCGGCCTTATGGCTGGGTACTAAGAAAAGTATTGGCTTTGCCAAGCAATCACTTAGCATGACTGGATCAGCTTTTCCGGTCTACTCGATACGCCCATCACGACTAGGAACCGGAACACTACAGGAAGTGGACAAAGTTTCAGATTGAAATGCTTGTCTTGAAGAGAATCCTAGATGCTTCAGCATATGTATAAATTTTCTTCTCGTGCTTACGTTTTTGACAGCTTTATTGCTTGTGTATATGGGTGAGATGCTGTTGCTTGTTCATATATGGAATTGATAAGCATGTGAAGATGTTCTGATTCAAGGAAAATTTATCACATTCGCCACCTCAATGTTAAATTTTGTTTCTCTATCTTAATGAATTAAAATTTTCACCATATAGTATTTACATTTTCTACATATTGTGTAACCGTATCTAATATTGTCTCACGTCTATAAGAAACCCAAACTCCTATCCAACCTGTTTACATGGTAATTGGGGGAAACAAATAATAAGACATGAACCAACTTTGTATACGATTCCATATAACAAAATGTGTAATAAACACAAAAAGGAAATGGTTTGGTTTTAGTCTGTGTAATGAAAATAATACAAGTGTCTCTTGGTTGTCATAATCATGTAAGGTTTAGACGATTCATATTTCATAGGACACTGCAATAGCAATACAATACAATACCTGTCCCAAGCACAAGCGCTTTCACTGCTGGTTTGAAGCATAGCACAATGTCCCCATCTGCTCCTGTTATATGAAAATGTTCACCCACCGGAGAATCCACAGTATGCTAGGGTGGGCACTAGAATTCAAATTTTCAACTATTAGTTATATGTTTTATAGATAGTGTCCACCCTGAAATTTTATTTGTCTCACTCACATATAAATTATAATAAAATGCTGGCTAAAAATGTTCATAAGTAGTAACTTATTATTTCTTAGGAGACCCACAAACAATTATTTTGAGCCCAGTTCATTTAGAACCGTACATTAAAGCCCAAAACTGTGTTGAATATAAATTGGTAATATACACAAATTGGGTTGTTTCGAATTTGTTGTAGTGTTGTAGGTATTATATATCGCATTGCTTTGTAAATTGTAATTTGAAGATTTTTGATTCACTAGGGACGGAGTCAGGATTGAACTATGAGAGGGGCAGACTGATTAACTTCGAAACGAATAGGTTTAATTTTAAAAATTTTAAAATTAAAAGTTCTTAAAAAGTAATTAAACCAAGAAATGAGGGATCAATGTTTAATTTTATCAATTTTAAATAACAAGTTCCTAAAAAATAATAAACCAAACAATTTGGAGAGGGACGATGGCTTAATTGCAATGGTTCTAAAATTTTAAGGGCCTAAAATGCAATTAACCTATGAAGTTGGGAGCAATTGCCCCTACCACCTATAAGCTGGCTCGTCCTTGTGATTCATTAATGTGTTTTTACAACTAGCGTGAATTGTATGCTTTCCTCCCCTTTGTTATGAATGATTGTACTCAATCCCAACAACATGAGAGTAAGCAAATGTTTGTATAAATTGACTTCATCATGAACATGTTATATATGTTCGTCTTTGCAAGTTGATATATAAGACATTGATTTTTGTCTTTTGAACAAACCTTAAATTATATACTTTTAAACCACAGTGGTAGGTCCACCATATAGTTAGAGTGGACAAGTTTTTTACACCGTTGTTTTCTGATTCACTAATGTTTGCATTGATAACTTATTTACACTCATGTAAACACCAAGTTGCTTACATTCACAAAAACTAAACGAACATGTTTGCAAACGCTAAACAAACATGTTTACAAACGCTAAACAAACATGTTCACAAAAGCTAAAAAAATCGAGTTTGAACATATTAAATAATAAACGAACCGATTTAAGCATAATATTAATATATATGTATTCACCCTCAAAAATATTTATGAATCCGCCACCATGTCCACCGATGATTATTGTGAAATCATTTCCATAAACTATGCCGTAGCAAAGGCAAGCCATGTACCCAAAGAAGAATGAGGTTTGCATGAAGCCTGACATGTCTTATCGCTCATTTTAGTAAAAGAAAAAGTAGGCATATATGAACAACCCAGTTGACCCACCACAAAGGAAGGACCTACTCCTACTATACCAACGGAAATGTAAGTTAAGACCACCCGATTAATGAAAAAAGTGGTGTGCCATGCACGATACATGAATGTCAATTAATTATAAAAAAATCATATTAATAATACTACAAATGATACAAAAGCAACTTGATGTTTGTGACATTAATTGCACTATATCTTTGCATAAAATACATGTTTGTGAAAGAACTCAGATTCCAGAAACAGTCCTATGAAGCCATGACACATGTGATGATCAAGCAACCAGAACATCTCGTTCATTCAAAGTAGAATGCTACATATTTTAGAAAGAAGAAAAAACCTACTGATTCATACACAAGCATCAAGGCCAGTGGGCAACTGATATAGTTGTTTGGTGACTAACTGATTCTAGAGTCGGGTACATCTGTTACAAGCTTGGCAAACAGGACAGCATGCTCTATCTTTAATGAGAGTGATAAAATCAAGTATGGTAGAATCACTATTGTACCTACTTATATTTAGGGGTAAGCACTCAATTGAATCGAGTCAAATTGAGTGGAAAACATTCGACTTAGTAGAGTTGACGAGTACTATTTTATCATTCAAATTTTATTTAAAATATTTTCGAGTCAAGTAGAGTCAAAACGAATATATTTGTTTAAGTTTTTATTCAAATTTAATTGTAATTATTTAAAATCTTATGGTGTCGATTGCTTCAAATTTAAGCGACTCTCTCTAACCATATACAAATATATATATATATATATATATATATATATATATATATATCTTCGTATTCTTTTTAACACGTGTAAGTAAGATTTATAATGTTATTTAATAAATCAAATATCATCTAAAATTATTTAGTATTTTTAAAGGAGACTTTGAGGATAAAGTATTGATGAGTATAAAGGAGACGATGAAATGATGGGAAGAAAGAATCTGCAAAGAGTATCAGTTGAGGACCAAATTGAATCAAATGTAAATATAAAGGATTAAATTGCAAAAAGAGAAACTTTATTGTCAAAAGTAGGAATTGAAGTTACGCAGGAAATTTATAGTGGCCAAGAAGAATGTGGTTCAAATTTGATAAAAAAAATAAACTCAAAATGAAGTAGGAATTAAAAAAACAAGAAAATCATGGACCAAGTCACAAAGCTTTAAAAGAATAGAATCTGTTTCATATTCCTAAACTTTTCATTACCTTACAATAAAGTAGCTTGCTATATCTGTATCGTACTTAATATGATAGTATCATTACTCTAGACTCTAGAGACCAATTGCATATCAGCAAATATAGCTTATCGACCACGTACTAGACAAAATTGCAGCACTTGGATTAACTTTTTTGAACGAGAAATTTCATTTCATAATAACACGCAGAGGATACAAATCAGAGCGGATTAGTCGCATCTATTATGATGGACAAAGACCTTTAAAAGTAGCTCGAGCAATTCAGTTAGCGACTTGATTACTCGTTCGAAATACATAAAAAATACAATATTAAACATTGATTCAGTTAAATTTCGTATGTTAGAGACAACAGTTTTGACTTCTCAAGTATCAGGTGTTTGACCATTCATCATTTCAATAATATTTTTGTAGTCGGACTCAACAATAACATGTTGCCAGTTATGTTGTTCGATGAGGGTTGAACCAAGTCTTAAGGCAAGACATTCAGCCACAAGTGCACTAGAAGCGTGAACTTGTGCATTGATTCCATCGACCATCGTCTTATAACAGTTTCGAGCTACAGCTGCAATATCGGCATACTTCATGCTATTGGAAAATTAAGCATCACAATTAATTTTGAGAAAATTTGAAGGTGGAGACCAACTACTCTCTGATGATGAGCGACTCGTACTGGATGTGCAAACAATCTGCTGTTGTTGGAACTCTATAATATCCTTAAGAATTGTGTTCCAAACATGAATAGGACTTTCACAAAGGCCTTCAAAGATCCAAGCATTACGAGCCTTCCAAATCCCCCAAACAGTCCAAGCTAGCAGACTTCGACTTGAAAACGAGTCATCCTCATGGAAGAGGTAACCCACTTACTGCCACCTTTTTGCATAAGAACCAAATCCCGTCTAAGCAAGAGAATAGTGGAATGTTGAACCTCTCCAAATCGCTTGAGAAAATCGACAAAAAAATAATATGTTCAAGAGATTCAATATTATCTCCACATCACAAGCAACACGATGTATTCAAGTGTCTCCTTCGAGCAAGATTTTCATTTGACGGGACAACATTGTGGCATGCCTTCCAATAAAGTTACGGATCTTGGGTAGAGTTTTGAGGTTCCAAATGTGAGACCAATCTGTCACGTTTCCCTCCTCATGTCAGCTTGAACTTGAAGCTTGGTTTTATCTCTTGTTCAGCATTAACCTATGGTAATTCAGTTTAACAATATATTCTCCTTTCTTCGAAAAGTGATAAATCAAAGAGTCAGTTTTGATGCAAACTGAAAGGGATTTGAATAATATCTTTCACTTCTTCCTTTGAAAAAAAATGTATGAAGTAATGGAATGTTCCAAGAAGACTTATTAACCAAATGTTTGACAAGGGAAAAATCAATTCCACTCGGTCTTGGAGATGAAATTTTGAAAGAAGGTAAAGAAGGAATCCACTTATCTTCCCATATCATCATATCATTTCCATTCCCCATATTCCATCTAATACCTTGTGAGAGAAAACTAAGTCCTTATTGTAAACTGCTCCATGCTCATGAACATTGTTTACTCTTCTGTAATGAAAGAGGATTAGAGTAAGGAAAATAAATACCTTTTAGGATTTGTACCCATTTATCCTCTGGATTATGAAGCAGTCTCCAAGCTTGTTTAGTGGGCAGTGCTGTGTTGAAAGCCTGAAAGTCTCGGAAACCTATCACTCCTTTGCTTTTAGAGACGACAAGTTTGTCCCAAGTAGTCCAGTGAATGCTTTTCTTGGAAAGATTAGCCCCTCTCCACCAAAACCGATTGAGGATGAGATTGAGATCATTATAGAAAGTAATTGGGATCTTGAAACAATGCATGAATTATGTTGGCATTGCTGCCTTGATTAGGACCTCTCTTCCTGCTTGAGAAAGAAACCGTCCTTTCCAACTTGAGACTCTTGAAACAATTTTGTCCTTAATGAAAGCGAGTGCTACTTTTTTACCCCTTCCCCAAATCATAGGAATACCCAGGTATTTAGAATCCAACTCCAAAACAGGGATGCCAAGAATAACCAAAATTGCCTTTTTTATTTAAGGGTAAATTATGTCAAGTACTACTAAACTATTGGGGTGACACATTGGTATAAATTTATCAACCTTTGGTGCCGTGATACAAATTACCCAAAGCGACGTCGTTTTGTTAGAGAAAAATATGGAAAATTATGCATTAAATGAAATTTGAACTTGGAACCTTTAAAAATAAAAAGCAACCTCCTAACCATTAAACCAACATAACATCTTTATTTTATTTTTAGCACAAATAATATATATTTTAAACTGCAGTTTATCATATAAATAATACTATATATAAATAATATAATATGTTAGAAATATATTAGTATACATATATTAATATATAAGTAATAAATAAAATATAAATATAAATAGATAAATATATTATTATAAAGACTAAAAGACTAATTTTAAAAACTAAAAATTTTCAAAAAGCCCAAAAACCAACAAAACCTTAAACCCTAACCCTAAACTATAAACCTTTAGCCCTAAAATTTTATTCATAAAAAATAATATTAAAATATATAAACAAATAATATGTTATTATAAAAACTAAAAAACTAATTTAAAAAAATCTAAAATTTTCAAATTTTAAAAAACCCAAAAATTCACCAAAATCCTAAAGCTTAAACATCAAATCCATCCATTTTGGCTACTAATGGGTTTATGATTTTAGGTTTTAAGATTTATGATTTAGAATTTTAGGGTTTATAGTTAGAAATTAATGTTTTGGAGGATTTGGGGTTTTTGTAAATTTTAGAAATTTTGGGGTTTTTTTAAAATTAATTTTTTAATTTTTATAATATATATTATTTATTTATATATTTAATATTATTGATAATATAATTTTTTTGTTTAATATAAATATTTTATTTATTAGTTATATATATTAATATATTATTATATGCATGTTAATATTATTTATAATATATTTACATTATTTATATCGAGTAATGTTATTTATATAATAAAATAAATTGAATTAATCTCAACTGCAATTTGAAATATATATTATTTGTGCTAGAAATAAAACAAAGATGTCAAATTAGCTTAGTGGTTAAGAGGTTGGATTAGTGGTTAAGAGATTGCCTTTTATTTTTAAAGATTATAGGTTCAAATCCCATTAAGTGCATAATTTTTTATATTTTTCTCTAACAAAACGACGTCGTTTTGGTCTAGCATCCAAGTCATCACACCGTTAGTGGTACCTTGTGTTATGACAGAAGAAAATGGCACTTGGCAAAGTTAAAGGTTTGACCCGAAGCTAGAGAGTAGAGGAAGACACACATTCCATTGTCCTTCCAATCTAGAAATCCAAAAACCCCATCCGATTCATAACTTGTCGTAAGAAAGCCTAAGAAACCTTATTGTAAGCTTTTGTGAGATCTAATTTGATTGCCATAATTCCTTTTTTTCCTCGAGTTCTCTTTATCGCATGGAAAGCTTTATGTGCTATCACAATATTATCTTGGATTTGTTTTCCCGAAACAAAGGTTGTTTGTGAGGGAGAAATGAGACTTGGTGTTGAGATATGTGTTTTGATAGAATAATTGAAAAATAATTTTGGAATAAATTTAAAAGATTTTAAAAATGATTTTATGTCCAAACAACTTGAAATAATGTTTAATTCTTTTTAAGAGGTTTTGGGATGATTTAAAACGTCTTTAAAGTAGCCAAACCTGAGTTTTCAAGTATCCGTACCGATACGGTATACCTCGTATCGATACGCATAAAGGGTTTTAGCTACAGTTTGTGAAACTGTCAAGATCTGTATCGATACAGGGCATTCCCATATCGATACGGAGAAGGGTGGTTTTGATACACCCTTTGGTGTATCGATACGCCTACGTGGCATATATCCTAACGACCAAAACCCCCCAACGATCATATTTCCAACGGTCTTTTAAATTGCAGAATGTACCGATACGCCTATACACGAATCGATACGCATCAACTGACCAGAGCTCAACGGCTAATTATGAAGAAGGCTATACCGATACGGTTACCCGCGTACCGATACGGACAGCCTCAGAACTGCAGTTAATGTGGAAAATAAAGACCCAAACGGCTCCAATTTAATCCCACGGTCACCAACGGCTATGAACTCTTTTGGGAGTGTAAAAGGGACCTTCAAGCATCTATGAATGACTAATGCTTCAATTGTCAAGAACATTATGATCAAAGATTCGTCTTAGAGCTTAATTGTATATTTCTTTGTATAGACAACACTTGTGAGCTTTAATTGTAATATTTTGCTCAAGTGTTTTAGGCTTTGGGTGAGTGCTTAGTGTGCAAACATCTACCTATTAAGAGGGATTTCAGTTTGCTAGGATTCTTTTTGTTAGAGAGTGTTCCCAAGACTCGGGTTGTGAGTTCTTGGATGCTAGATCACGGGTTGTGATTCTAGGATTATAACGGTTGCCTCCTTAGCCTAGAAAAGAGGAAGAATTCTTAGTGAATTGTTGAAATTCTAAGGTGGGAAGCCTAGGTAGTGGACGTAGACTCCATTGAGGGAGTTGAACCACTCTAAATCCTTGTGTCTTTTTGTTTATCTTTTGCTTCCACTATTTCCACCCAAATCAACCTTCTCCACCACTTGGCTAATTAATCGGTTGTGTACATCGAGCTTAAGAATTGGTATCAGAGCAAAGCTTAATTGCGAAGGTTTAACCACCTTTTGAGATAATTCAGAAGCTCAATCAACAAAAAAGTCAACCGATGATAAATGGCACAATCCATCGACCAACCACCTTTCTTTGATGGGACCAACTATGCTCATTGGAAGACTAGAATGATGTTCTTCATCAAGGCCAAAGATTACAAGCTTTGAAATGTTGTTGAAGATGGTCTATATGCACCACAAAGATGCAAGGCGAAATGGAATGTGGGTGATCGCAAGAAGAGAGAGCTAAATTGCAAGGCTTTGCACATTCTCTTTTGTGCATTTAGCCTCAATATCCATGAGAAGATATCTTCTTGTGAGAGTGCTAAAGAGGTTTGAGATAAGCTTGAAGTCACATACGAGGGAACAATCGAAGTGAAGGAGACCAAGATCGACCTCCTCAATCTAGAGTATGAGAACTTCAAGATGGATCCGGAAGAAGACATCGAGAAGATGTTCGATCGTTTCTCAACCATAGTGAATGGACTCAAAGGCTATGGAGAAGTCATTCTGGAAGAGAAGCTTGTCCGAAAGCTTATCTACTCCCTTCCCGAGTCATGGGACTCAAAGAAGACCGCCATCATTGAGGCTAAGAATCTCAAGACCTTGAAGCTTGATGAACTCATGGGGTCTCTTCTCACTCATCAAATAATGAAGAAGGATAATAAAGAGGAGAAGAAGAAGGAAGAGATAAAAAAGATAGGGAAAAAGAAATCAAAAAGCTAGGCATCAATATAAATGTCGTAGTCCTCAATTCCTTCAAGTGCCTACATGAAGATTCAAGTGAGAAGGAAGAAGAAGATGAAGAGATGACCTATCTCTTCATGAAATTTGCCCGATTCATGAAGAGCAAAATGGAAGAATCCAAGCATGAATCAACAAAGAAGATGAAGAATCCCCGAAAGGGCTATGAATGCAAGAAAAATGGGTTATCTTCAAAGAAGGTGTATGTGGCAACATGGAGTGATGAAGACTCCACAAATGAAGATGAGGTTGCCCACCTATGCTTCATGGCCCTCTAAGAGGGTGATGTAACTTCTAATTCATCTACTTCTACTTCATATACTTTTGATGAATTACAAGAAGCCTATGACCAATTGGTTTTTGAGTTTAAAGCTTCTTTTTCGAAAAACAAGAAATTGATTTCAAAAATTAAAAATCGAAAATGATTTGCTTTCTAAAACCAATTTGGAGCTTAAAGCAAAAATGAAGGATTTTGAGCAAAAAGTTTCAAATTTACAAAAATTGCTTCAAACAATGGAAAAAGATCATCAAAAGGAGGTTGATGCTCTTAAGAAAGAAAAAGATTTAATTTCCAATGAACTTCAAAAGAAAAACAATTTGGAAAAATCAAACTTTTATGTAAGACAATCTAGTGCCCCTAGATTTTTAAACGGTACATGTTTTAGAAGTGTTTGGGTTCCAAAAGAACTAATCACTTCAAATAAGACGGATGAAATTGAAAAATGGATTCCTAAGGGGGCCAAACTTTGTACTTCTAATGTAAATGGATCCAAAGCAATTTGGATACCAAAAGTTTCTTGATTCTCTTATTGTAAGTGTGATGGAGAATGATCAACAAGTCCAAATTTGAGGGGGGAGCTCCATACACACAAGGAAGAACACTTGAAGAATGAGGCTTCACATCCTACCTTAGTTCAAGTGTGGTAAAATGTTAGTTGAATTTATTTGCGTTAATTTGTTTTATTTACATTAATTCAACTAGATAATCATATTGTTGGACAAACAATATTTGATGCTTGAGTAAGGGGAGCCAATTTTAAAACCAAAGCTTTGAATAGAGTCAAAATTTTTAAACCTCTATTGTTATTCTTGAGCTTAATGTCTTTTAACTTTTTTTGATATAACAAAAAGTGGGAGAAAATGGTTTGAAAATTTGATTTTTCAAGTGAATAAGGGGGAGCTTTAACTATATTTCATTTTTAAAATCTCTTAATCAGGTTTTTAAATACTAAGGGGGAGAATCACAAACAATTTTTCAAGTTGGTTTTATTATATCAAAAATGGGGAGATTGTTGAGATATGTGTTTTGATATAATAATTGAAAATAGTTTTGGAATAAATTGAAAAGATTTTAAAAATGATTTTAAGTCCAAACAACTTGAAATAATGTTTAATGATTTTTAAGAGGTTTTGTGATGATTTAAAACGTCTTTAAAGTAGCCAAACCTGAGTTTTCAAGTATCCGTACTGATGCGGTATACCACGTATCGATACGCATAAAGGGTTTCAGCTACAGTTTGTGAAACTGTCAAAATCCGTACCGATACAGGGTCTTCCTGTATTGATACGGAGAAGGGTGGTTTCAATACACCCTTTGGTGTATCGATACGCCTACGTGGCATATATCCCAACGACCAAAACCCCTCAACGATCATATTTCCAACGGTCTTTTAAATTGCAGAACGTACCGATATGCCTATACGCGTATCGATAAGCATCAACTGATCAGAGCTCAACGGCTAGTTATGAAGAAGGTCGTACTGATACGGCTACCTGCATACCGATAAAGACAACCTTAGAACAGCAATTAATGTGGAAAATAAATACCTAAACGGCTCCAATTCAATCCCAACGATCACCAACGGCTATGAACTCTTTTGGGAGTATAAAAGGGACCTTCAAGCATCTATGAATGACTAATGCTTCAATTGTCAACAACATTATGATCAAAGATTAGTCTTAGAGCTTAATTGTATATTTCTTTGTATAGACAACACTTGTGAGCTTTAATTGTAATATTTTGCTCAAGTGTTTTAGGTTTTGGGTGAGTGCTTAGTGTGCAAACATCTACCTATTAAGAGGGATTTCAGTTTGCTAGGATTCTCTTTGTTAGAGAGTGTTCCCAAGGCTCGGGTTGTGAGTTCTTGGATGCTAGATCACGAGTGGTGATTCTAGGATTGTAACGGTTGCCTCCTTAGCCTAGAAAAGGGGAAGGATTCTTAGTGAATTGTTGAAATCCTAAGGTGGGAAGCCTAGGTAGTGGACGTAGACTCCATTGGGGGAGTTGAACCACTCTAAATCCTTGTGTCTTTTTGTTTATCTTTTTCTTCCACCATTTGCACCCAAAAATCAACCTTCTTTTTGATGCTTGAGTAAGGGGGAGCCAATTTTAAAACCAAAATTCTTATTTTTGTCAAAATTTTTAAACCTCATTTGTTATCTTGTACTTAAAGTCACATAACTTATTTTTGATATAACAAAAAAGGGAGAAAATGGTTTGAAAAATTGATTTTTCAAGTGAATAAGGGGAGATTTAAAAAATGGTTTGAAAAATTGATTTTTCAAGTGAATAAGAGGGAGATTTAACTATATTTCATTTTTAAAATCTCTTATTCAGGTTTTTAAATACTAACGGGGAGAATCACAAACAAATTTTCAAGTTGGTTTTATTATATTAAAAAATGGGAGATTGTTGACATATGTGTTTTGATATAATAATTGAAAATTAGTTTTGGAATAAATTGAAAAGATTTTAAAAATGATTTTAAGTCCAAACAACTTGAAATAATGTTTAATGCTTTTTAAGAGGTTTTGTGATGATTTAAAACGTCTTTAAAGCCAAACTTGAGTTTTTCAAGTATCCGTACCGATACTGTATACCCCGTATCAATATGCATAAAAGGTTTCAGCTACATTTTGTGAAACTGTCGCGATCCGTACCGATACAGGGTCTTCCCGTATCGATACGGAGAATGGTGGTTTCGATACACCCTTTGGTGTATCGATACGCCTATGTGGCATATATCCCAACGACCAAAACCCCCCAACGGTCATATTTCTGATGGTCTTTTAAATTTTAGGACGTACCGATACGCATATACACGTATTGATACGCATCAGTTGATCAAAGCTCAACGGCTAGTTATGAAGAGGGTCGTACTGATACGGTTACATGCGTACCGATATGGACAGCCTCAGAACTGCAATTAATGTGGAAAATAAAGACCCAAATGGCTCTAATTCAATCCCAGCGGTCACCGACGGCTATGAACTCTTTTGGGAGTGTAAAAGGGACCTTCAAGCATCTATGAATGACTAATGCTTCAATTGTCAACAACATTATGATCAAAGATTCGTCTTAGAGCTTAATTGTATATTTCTTTGTATAAACAACACTTATGAGATTTAATTGTAATATTTTGCTCAAGTGTTTTAGGTTTTGGGTGAGTGCTTAGTGTGCAAACATCTACCTATTAAGAGGGATTTCAGTTTGCTAGGATTCTTTTTGTTAGAGAGTGTTTCCAAGACTCGGGTTGTGAGTTCTTGGATGCTAGATCACGGGTTGTGATTCTAGGATTATAACGGTTGCCTCCTTAGCCTAGAAAAGGGGAAGAATTCTTAGTGAATTGTTGAAATCCTAAGGTGGGAAGCCTAGGTAGTGGACGTAGACTCCATTGGGGGAGTTGAACCACTCTAAATCCTTGTGTCTTTTTGTTTATCTTTTGCTTCTACCATTTCCACCCAAAAATCAACCTCCTCCATCACTTGGCTAATTAATCAGTTGTGTACATCGAGCCCAACACTTGGCATGAAAGATTTCATTCTTGATGTCATTATTCGGGCAATGATTCGGTATATGAAATTGGAACATCCAATAGGCCGAAATTCATGAATAGTTTCTAGGTTGGATATCTTCGAAATAAGGACAAGATTAGCCATGTTAATCCCCGGCTGCATAACCCCTTCTCTAAATAAAGTCTTCACCACATCCGGACTTCTTGCTTGATCGTCTCCCAAATTTTTTGAAAGAAGATGCTTGAGAAACCGTCTGATCCTAGTGCCTTGAAAGCCCAGAGATCAAAAGTGGTCTTACGAATTTCTTCATCAGATACCTCTTTTTCCAGCTCTCTATTCATAGCATCAATGACATGTCTATCGATCAAGTCCAGAACTTTGTTCCCTTTATTAGTTACCTCTCCATGAAAGTGCTCATCAAAATGATCAAGGATGTGCTTTTTGAGTCTATTATTGTCCTCAATCCATTGTCCATTTCCCCCTTAAGTCTTCGGATTGTATTCGTTCTACATCTTTGGATTGTTGTCGCATGAAAGAACTTGGTATTTTTGTCACCATAATTCAACCATTTAACTCTTGATCGTTGATCCCAATACTGTTCTTCCATGGTCAACAGTTTATTCACTTCTCTTTCCAACTCATGTAACTCATCTTTTGTTTCTTTAGTTAGCACATCTTTTTAAAGTTTAGCGATTTGATTAACTAACTCTTCCTTCTTCTTTCTCGAGTTGCCGAATTTTAGCTTGTTCCACTCTGCAAGACTTCTCATGGTATTTGCAATTCTCTGTCCAAAACTAGAGAAATTTCTTTCACTGTTGTTACTAAACCACACATCTCTAATCACATTCTCCATCTTGCAGCCATTTGCTCTCAAACTTAAAGGTTGGTTTCCTTTTACTAATTTTGTCCAAAGTCTAATAATTATGACACTATTATCATACATTAGTACAAGAAGAGCCATTCCTTGAGTGAAGGGGAATAAGGTATTCCAAAATGGATTTATGAAGCATCTGTCCAACTTTTCCTGAACGTAATTCACCCATGTTATTTTTTTTGGACTATGTGAAACTCCCCCCAATAATACTCATTTCACTAAATTCGCAACTGTCGATCTAATTTTCAAACATAGAGTAGGAATTGTGACATCTATTTTTGCTAAGGGTTTGTTCTATTTCTTCCTTAACTCTGTTACAATTAAAAAAATTCTTAGCATGAAGTAATAGGGGAAATGTAATTTAGAGACTTAATTTATAAGTTTTAGAGAGAAATAAATTAGGTATTTGTTAAAAGCATGGATTATCATAATGTTTAGAAGTAACTAGTGTGATGTGAAGTGTTGAGGTTGTCGGACGAAATGGTCTGAGAGTGTGTGGTAGTTGACAACAACATCATGGTAAAAAAAGGATGTTTAAGATTCATGGAAGAAATAGAAAAATAGAGGGAAGAGCAGACGATAAAATAAATAAAAATGAAATGAAAAATAAAAAGAAATAGAGGAGAACAACAGGGCTGAGAGTGGTTGGAGAAGTGGAGGAGAAAGATAAGGTTGAGATTGACATCACTGATAAGGATTTTTTGTTGGTGATTATGTTAATGGCGGTGGACGGTGGTGAGCAATATAGTTGTAAAAAAATCGGGTTAAAGTAAAAATAAAGATACAATTATATTTTAAAATAAAAATAAGTGGACAAATTATTAAGATGCACCTAATGTTTTGATAATAACATTTATTTTTTTAAAAAAAAATGCCACATGACAGCACATAAAAATACCACGTGTACTTGCCACGTCACCAAATAACACCATTGGTTTTAGAGGCCATTTTAAAAGACATAAATAAAGTACATGAGGTACATTGTACGTTTACATACTTTAGGTACCACATTGATAAATTTGAGAAAGTACAAGGGGCATTAGTGTCATTATCCCGTGACTTTATATGCAATTGCAACAGTATTAAGAAAGCAAAATGTAACAAAAGGAGGTTTACAAAATAAGCTTCTTGTCAGTAATAAGTTTCTCGACGTTTTTGCAAAAATGTCACCATTTTAGACATTGTTCCCCAAAATAGCACTCAGTCTTATTTCCCACCATAGCACCCTTATGGGGAACTCGTTATGCACATCAAGCGAGTTCTAACTTTTTTAATTAATACTTTATTGAACTTTTTGCACATGTCCGACGAGTTCAAAAAAATTTAAAAATATTTTTTGTTTAGTTTAATTATTTAATTAAGTGTAATTAATTAATACCTAATTGAAACTCGCATGACATGTGCGGCGAATTCCACTTAATTAAAATTAATTAAATCAAAATCATTATTAGGCCGGTAAGTGAACCAAACAAACAAAAACGACCAAAAATTAAATAAATCGATTAAATTAATTTAAAATTTAAACAAATTATTTATCTATTTTTAAATTTTAATAATTTCTTAAATTCTTACTTTTTAGCATAAATATTAAATAAGTTATCAGACTTTCAATTAAAATGAATTATGCCCTTGAACTCGGCAAAAAAATCAATTATTCCGTCGAATTCAGTTAAAAAAATCAATTCAACCCTTCTGCCACATCATCATCACACATGCACTGCACGTCAACATAGTTGACTGCCACGTCAGCACTATTAACTACCACGTCAGCACCATTAACTGCCATATCAGCACTGTAACGGTCAACGTTGGTCAAAGGGCTAATTTGCTGCAATGTGTGAACTGAATGACCTAATTAAATGTGATTCCGCGCGAGGGACAACATTGCTAATTTGGGTCAAACTCGGGGGCAAAATAACCCCTTTAGCCAAAAATGAAAAGCTAAACATAAAATAACTAAATATTTAAGTATTATCTCTATCTATATTGCTTCAGTTGTAAGAGAAAGAACATAATGTCTTGAACCTTTAAAATTTTGTATAACAAAATTTAAATGATAATTGAAATATACTTCTATATATTAAAAAATGAAGAGTTTAAAAAAATAAAAAATTACATACCTTTAGTTTTGAGAGTTTTGAACAATGAAACTTGAGAATTTTGTGTTTGAGGAAGAAACAACATCAAAAGTAGAAGGATAAGTTGCAAAACCTGAAGAAATTTTATTTTCAGTAAGATTCTACCTTCTATTGTAGTGAATTATTATTTTTGGGCTTTTGTAGAGCTGTAAATAAACTGAACTCTTATGAATTGTTAGACTCCTAACAAAGAATGTTTGTGGACTCCGAAAAAAGAATAAATTACTACTTATGATTATCTTTAGTCAGTATTTTATTATAATTTATATGTGAGTAGAGACATATAAAATTTTAGAGTGTGCATAATTAAAATTTCAAGATTGACACTAACAAGAAAATAAATAATTAATAGAAAAAATTCAGTTTCCAGAGTGGACACATGCCCACCCTGTATATTGTGTGAATGAGACGGTGATCACACTAAAAGCCTAATGTCTAACCACCAAACCATATATCCGATATAATTTTAACCAAACTAATACTAAATTTAAAATGTGATTAAAATTAAAGACTAACCCAAATTATTTTCCACTTCATTTGGAAATAAAAACATAATAATTAAATAAATATTTATTTATATAAAATTAATATTAAAGTAACTTATATTTTATCTTAAATAATATTGCAAATTTAATTTTTAGAATGATTTAAAAATAATTTTATATGAATAAATGTTTATTTATTTAGTTTATTTTTATTTCCAAATGGATTGGAAAAAAATAATTTAGTGTAGGAAGCAAAAAAGAACATAACCTCCGATACGATAAATAGAATAAAACCATAATTTCAATCACATTTTATGTTTAGTATTATTTTGGTTAAAATTGTTTCAAATATATGGCTTGGTTTGGTTGTTAGGCATTAGGTTCTCAATGTAATAGGTTCTAGGTTTAATCTATCTTAGGAATATTTTTTATATATTTTTCAGGTGATAATACAATATAATTTAAATATAAGTTGCGGTGAAGTTCACTCAAAAAGCTCATCTAGCTTAGTGGTTTGGCAATGAGACAATCAGCATGTTCAAGGGGAATTTTTTTATCTTTGAGTTTATTCTACCCGGCTCAAATAAAATTATTGAAACTAAATTTTAAGAGTATGTCTAATAACAGATTTTAAAAAATCGAGTCTCTAATAATAAGCAATGAAAAAAATGAACCCCTAATAACAAGTATTTAAAAAAAATAAATTTTAATAGTAGACCTCTAATAACAAGTATTGAAAAAATTGAACTCTAATAATAAATATTGAAAAAATATAAACTATCATTAAAATTAAACAGCTATAATTATGGATGGTAAGCCTTGGGCCGTAGCCCTTATGACCCACTCTCAAGGACGGGCATGGGTATCATATTAGACATTGTGTTAAAGTATGATATTACGTTAGATATTTTAAAAGTGTAAGTATTGGACATTTGGCCACAATATAAATATTATATTTGACATTTTGTCAAAGCATATGTACCGCATTAAAACATTTTAGAAGTATAAGTGTCATATAGAACATTTAAAAACACAAGTAATATATTAGATATTTTGTTATAGTAGAAGTACTAAATGTGACATTACCCCATACAAATGTCCATGGATGAGAGGCTAGGCTGGCTGAAATCCATGGCCTCATTGCTGGGATGCGCACGGCTTGCGAGCAGAGATGTGAATTGGACGGAATGAGTGAGAATGGTACTTTTCATGCACCTATTTTCATCAAAAAAATTATTTTTATTCATGTCTTACGACTCGCTACGAATATTAAATTTAAAATTATATTTACCCCATAAATCATAAGACTAAAACCGTCCATATCTCATTACCCACATGGGTCCTAAGACCACCTAATCCCTTCTTTACATGTCTCATAACCCGTTCATATAATATATTTATAAATATTAGTTAAATAATATTTCAACAAAATTTTAGTTAAATGAATATAAATCAAATTTGTTATGAAAAAGTATGAGATATTGTTGAACTAATATTTTGATATAATAAATTAAAAGAAATATGTTTTTGGACTTAATCGAATATATTAAATCTTTCAAAAATAATTCAAAGTCTAAACAAACTTGAAAAATTGTTTCAAATGATTTCCATCTTAGCCGATCTTTTTCTAAACAAGTATGATCCGTTTTTGCGCTAAAAATTCTGTTTTCCAGACTTCAAGGCAAAAAGGATCGATCCCCTAAATAAAGGGATTGATCCCTTGGTTGACAGTTTCATTGTATATTTTCACTTCCAGCCTTCTAGTGCAAAAGGATCGATCCCTTGGTTTATGGGATCGATCCCTTAGTTTCAATGGTCATATTTTTATGAAAAAGGATCGACCCCCTTGGTAAAGGGATCGATCCCTCGTGCTATAAATGCTGAAATTTTTGGTAGGTAAAGGCTTTATGACATCCCAAACGGCTCCAAACGGTTAGTATTGATAGAGAAGATATAAAATCAAGGCCAAAACATCTCAGCAACAACAAGAAAGCCTATCCAAACATTCAAGTCATCAACAACTCAAATTGTGCTAAAATTTCCATCTTTCTTGTAAACGCTAGTGTTGTTCTTCATTGTAATTTATTTCCTAGTGTTTATTTGGGTGTGAGAGAGAGCTTATATTGTGCAAACACCTTCCTTCTGAGGATTTCCTAGTTTGCTTCTTTGTATTTGTTTTGGGGAAAGGATTCAATCGACTTTGGCGTATAAGTCTATTGAATTGTGTAAGGTTACTCCTTATCCTTACAAGAAAGACAAACTAGTGAATTTGTGGAAAATCCTTAGTGTGGTCACTAAGGTAGTGGATGTAGACTCCATTGAGAGAGTTGAACCACTCTAAATCACCTTGCAATTTTCTACCTTTGCAATTAGTGTCCACCAATGTAATACCCTTACCCCCGCCTAGAAGACAATATCAATCTAGGAGGAAAAACAATCTGACTTGCCTAACAAGTTTGCTATCGAACAAGGAAGGACTTTCAATAAGACCTTGGAGTACAAGCATTTGAATAGATAAACTATGAAATATCAAAGAAAACACAGTTCTAACAAACGGAACTTAAGATAGGAAACATTTTATCTATCTAAGAATTTACACTTAACAAGTATGTGTGTAAAAATATACTGGTCATCTTAAATAGTGATACCCGACAAAGAAGCAATACGTGCAAGATATACCAAATGGAGGGTTATATGATTCTTAGCAGCAATATAGGTTCAAGGCTCTCCTAATAAGGTAATCAAACCGAATTGTTTTACATGAACAAGGGCTTCTAAATTGTGATCGTTGATAAGCTAAACATGCACGCTCAAATTAAGTCCTAACTCTAAAGGTATTCACATCCTTGAACACACATAACCATTATAAAATCATACATCAACATCACTCAATCGAATAGGTAAGATTGTGATATCATCTAAAATCATTTGAATCCAGCAACCAAGTTAAGCCAAGCAAAATCTATCACCAAGCACAAAAGGCCGAACACATAGATATATAAATATAGTTTACAATCCCTTAATAAGTTACTAATTACAAACCCCTTCTAGAGACAAAATATTATAGACTAACAATCCAATCTAGTGCCACCTTCTAGGAGTTAATTAAAAACAAAACATACATTTGGTGCTTTTGATAACCTTTCACCCTATAGCCCCTATATGCGTGGCATTCAATTGCATTAAAAATTGTTCTCAAGCAAACAACTCAAGGGATAATGAGCATGATACTACTATGACAATTTCTTAACACTCTAGCTTTTCGAAACTGCCCCATGCATTTAGAGGTCCCTTTTTAATCACCTCTACCCTTTTTTCCCATCAATCATTTAGCATCAAAAATTAATTAATTCAATCATTTAGTACTAGTATTATCAATTTGGAAATTAATTCAACCTTATCACCTATTAAGCAAATCGAATTTCCACAAAACAGTCCCTAAACTAAACTGTTAAAATAGGGCAGTCTTTTGTTTAATTAAACTATCCAATCTGCCATTACAATCCAGTCTAACAATTTTCTTACTTCAAATTTTAGTGTTATCAGCAATCTAACTACATTTTTAGGTACCAGAGGTCCAATCGATCTTGCTAAAACAAATCTCAAAACATTTTAGTTTATGGACAGTTTCAAATCAATTACATTCTTCATTACAAAATTGATTCAATGCTTAATCTTATGAATTAAAGTCTCAAATTTACAACATACTACTCTAATTCAAGGTCTCTATCAACCTTACCACACCTTAGTTCAACAATTCATCATCTCAATCTATCTTAAAGTCATTCTTGATGCAAAAGTCTTAAAACTGATTCAACTAATTTTCAATTGGATTCCAATCGAGCAAGAGTCAAGTCTAGGTTCAACAATTACACTAACAAGCTTGAAATCAAAGAAACAATAACAATAGAACTTACATCCTTAAGCACAAATTGAGTTTACAACTCCCCAAAGTAACTGATCCTCACCAACAAGGTCAATCCTCTCATTCGTTCTCTATCTATTTCTCATTTTTAGTGGAAATGAAGAATGAGGAAGATGACTAGTATTTGTTTGTCATACAACCTAAGTGAAATCAACGTGCCCTTTTCTCCTTATGCCACCCTCAAATTCCCTAAAAGAACTTTTAATTACCATGCAACATATGAGTTTGTGAACTAAACATTTAAGTCACTTTAGTTCAACTCTTCTATTTCTCAAACTCCCAATTCGGTCATTCATGGAACACAAATAGAGTCACTTCATTCACATAAAAAGAAAATCATACCAAGCTATCCTCCTAATGTCACAATTTGGGGTGTGACAAATCCCTTCCCCTTAAGGAAATTCGTCCTCGAATTTACCTGAGGAGAAAAGATACGGGTATTGTTCCCTCATGATGGATTCAGGTTCCCAAGTAGCTTCTTTAATTACATAATTCTTCCATAAGACTTTGACAAGAGAAATTGTTTTATTTCGAAGCCTTCTTTCTTTGATCGAGGATTTGAATAGGTTATTCTTCATATGACAGGTCCTGATTTAATTCCACTTTATCCGGTTCAAGAATGTGAGAAGGATCAGATCGATAGCTATGAAGCATTGATACTTGAAACACATTATGTATTCTGTTGAATTCTTCTAGAAAGGCTAACCGGTATGTAACAGGGCCAATCCTTTCAATTATTTCGAAAGGTCTTATGAATCGTGGACTAAGTTTTCCTTTCTTCCCGAATCTGAACACCTTCTTCCACGGGGATACCTTGAGAAACACTCTATCTCCTATATCATATTGAATATCCTATCTTTTGCGATCAACATAAGCTTTTTGTCCACCGAAAGCTTCTCTCAATCGATTGTAAATGATCCGTACTTGTTATTCTGTTTCACAAAGTAATTAGGGTCTTAAAGCTTTGTTCTATCCCAATTTTGACCAACACAGAGGGGTTTTACACTTTCTTCCATAAAGGGATTCAAAGGGGCCCATTTGAATAGAAGATTAGTAGCTATTGTTGTACGAGAACTCCGCCAATGATAAAGCTTTCTCCCAATCCTTACCGATGTCAATTACACATGCCCACAACATGTCCTCTAGGACCTGTATAGTTATCTCTGATTGCCCATCCGATTGAGGATGAAATGCTGTACTGAGATTGGTTATTGATCCAATGGCTTTTTGTAAGGATTTCCAGAATCTAGAAGTAAATCTAGAGTCCCGATCAGAGATTATTGAGGCAGGAATGACATGAAGTCTAATTATCTCTCTGATGTACAGTTAGGCTAATTGGTCCAGACTCATACCCATTCGAACAAGGAGAAAGTGAGCAGACTTAGAAAATATGTCTACAATTAACCAGATTGCATCATTCTTCTTAGGAGACAATGGTAATCCACTGACAAAGTCTATCATTATCTGATCCCATTTCTATTGTGGAATCTCAATGGGTTGTAAAAGTCCCGAGGGAACCTGATGTTCAACTTTCACCTTTTGACATACAAGACATTTTGACACAAAGTCAGTTATAGCAGACTTCATTCTAGGCCACCAATAAAGACCCTTTAAGTCCTTATACATCTTCACATAACCGGGATGTATTAAAAAATAACTGTTGTGGGCTTCATGTAGGATTTTTCTTCTTAATTCTGGATCATTAGGAACACACATCCTATTCCTGAAATAAAGCAACCCATCCTCTTTTAGAGTGAATTCTGATTCAAAATTTCCATATAGTTTAAGCTTAATTTCGAGTAATTTGGGATCTGATTGTTGTAGCAGTCGGATTCTTGATACAACCTCAAACTGAATTCGAATGGAGGCTAGGGCTCCTTTCTTTATAACCAATCGAAAGTGGGCATTGATGGAGGAGGAAGCTACATTAGATTACAATGAAATATTTTAGATGACACATAAATGCTATAACTCGATTAAGATTAGGGGAAATGTTGATTAGATCGAATTCTTACCATGAGAATGTTGTTGACTGAGTGCATCAGCCACAACATTGGCTTTCCCAAGATGATAATCTATGATTAAATCATAGTCTTTAAGGAGTTTGATCCATCTCCTTTGTCTGAGGTTAAGTTCCTTTTGAGTCAAGATATATTTCAGGCTCTTATGATCGGTATACATATAGCATCTTTCTCCAAACAGATAATGTCGCCAGATTTTTAAGGCAAAAACCACCGCAGCAAGTTCATAATCATGAGTTGGATAGTTAAGCTCATGGGACTTTAATTGTCGAGATGCATATGCCACAACATTGCCTCATTGCATTAGAACACATCCTAAGCCCAAATGGGAGGCATCACTAAATACAGTGTATTCTTTCCCCAATTCTGGTTAGATCAAAACTGGAGCTCGGGTCAGAACTTCTTTCAGTTGATCAAAACTTCTTTGTTGTTCCTCAGTCCAAACAAATGATATATTTTTACGGAATAGCTTAGTCAAGGGTAAGACTAAAATCAAAAATCCCTTAACAAATATTCAATAGTATCCGACCAAGCCAAGGAAGCTCTTGACTTCATTTACGTTTCTTGGAGATCTCCATTCAAGCACAGATTGGATCTTTTTTGGGTCAACTTTGATTCCTTCGGCTGCAATTACATGCTCGAGAAAGGAGACTTCAGGTAACCAAAATTCACATTTGTTGAATTTGGCATAGAGTCTATTTTCTCTAAGAGTTTGTAAAATAATTCTGAGATGTCTTGAATGTTCATCTTCATCTTTTGAGTAAACAAGAATATCGTCAATGAAGACCAGTACAAAATTATCCAAGTATGGTTTAAAGACTCGGTTTGTAAGATCCATAAACGCAGCATGGGTGTTTGTCAGACCAAATGGCATTACTAGGAACTCGTAATGGCCATATCGATTCTTAAAGGCAGTTTTAGGAATGCCAGACTCCTTTACTTTCATTTGATAGTACCCCGATCTATGGTCAATCTTAGAAAATACTGAAGCACCCTTCAGTTGATCAAACAAATCTTCAATTCTAGGAAGTGGGTACTTATTCTTAATTGTGACTTGATTAAGTTTTTGATAATCTATGCACAACCTCATTGATTTGTCTTTCTTCTTAACAAAGAGTACTGAGGCTTCCCATGGTGAAGAGCTTGGTCGTATAAACCTCTTATCTTGTAGTTCTTGTAATTGCTTCTGAATTTCTTTTAATTCCACGAGAGCCATTCGGTAAAGAGTAATAGATATGGGATTAACTCACAGTTGAGTCTTGATCTTGAATTCAACTTCTCGAGTCGGTGGCAATCCCAGAAGTTCCTCAGAAAAAACATCAAGAAATTTAGATACAGTTGGGATTGAATTTATATCAGACTCGGTTCGAACAATTATGAGCATATTAGCAAATAAAGTATTCAACTCTTTTTGCTTTTGACTAATCAGAGATATCGATTCTTTTCCTAAGCCCCGTAAGTATAATTTTCTCTTATCATAGTCTACCCAAGCCCAGTGTCTACCTAACCAGTCTAATCCCAAAATTAGATCAAACTTATAGGAGGGCAGTACATAAAGATTAATAGGAAAACGAATGTTTTGAATATATAAAGGACAATTCTTACAAAGAACATTTAAAGCCAAAAAATTTCGTACATAGTTCAAAACTAGGAGTTCTTGAGTAACTACTTCAGAATTCAGATTCAGCTTTTCAATTAAAGGAAAATGGATAAAAGAATGGGTAGACCCTAGATCAATCAAAGCATATACAAGACTATTATTTATTTCAACAGTACTTGCTATGACATTATGTGCCTCTTCTTCGTCACGACTTCGAATATGATACATCCGAGCAGGGGCCCGGGACTCTTGATGAGTGGTAGTGACAACCTGACCTCGAGATCTTTTTAAGTTTCTCGACTGAGCTTGTCTTGGCCCCTTTCCCTTAGGTGTAGCTTGATTCGAATTATAGGCTACCTTAACTGGGGGCTTGCCAAAGGGTTAAGGACAATCTCAGACATAATGATCCGCACTTCCATACCAGAAACAGGCATTTGATTGTCTCTTACAATTTGGGGTGTGACATCCAATCTTTAAAAATCCAATTTATCCCCCTCTTGGATATATTCGATCGATTGCTACACTCATTAATTGGTATTAGAGCTTGGCTCATTGGAAGGTCTTACAACCTACTGAGAAGATCCAAGAAGTGTGCAATCATCCATAAGGTCATCCATGGCTTCCTCTTCCACTATTGAAGCTTGGGGTGATTCACAACCCACCAACAAGTCTCTCTTCTTCAATGGAGTCAACTATGCTTATTGGAAGAACCATATAAAGTTATTTATTCAAGCTTTTGATATTGAAGCTTGGAAGATCACCATGACCGGTTATTCCGCTCCAACTAGTGACATGGAATCTTGGAGAAATGATGAGAACAAGAAATTCTCTACAAATGCCAAGGCTATGCACATCCTCTTTTGTGCACTTGGTCCCGATGAATATGGAAGGGTCTCATCTTGTTCTAATGCCAAGGAGATTTGGAACAAGCTTGAAGTCACTCACAAAGGCACCAGCCAAGTGAAAGAGACCAAAATCGGGCTCCTCAACCTCAACTACGAGAACTTTAAAATGGATTCTGAGAAAGACATCAAGTCCATGTTCGATCAATTTTTTGTGATCCTAAATGGTTTTAAGGGCTATGGAAAAGTGATCTCGGAAGATAAACTTGTAAGGAATATGATCTCAAAACTCTCAAGTTAGATGGACTCATTGGTTCTTTGCTTACACATGAGTTGATGTCAAAAGGAAAGGAAGAAAAGAAGAAAAAAAATGAAAAATAAGAAATTTAGAGTTGCTCTCAAAGCAACAAAAGAAGAGAGGGATGCTAGTGGAGAAGATGAAGACAAAGAAATGGCCATTTTCACCAAGAGATTCAAAAGATTTATGAGGTCCAACAAAGGAAGAAGATTTCAAAGAGAATAGGGCTTCAAAAGTGAATCCAAAGACAAAGATCAAATCATTTTCTATGAATATAAAAAGCCATGATATATCAAGTTCAAGTGTCCCCAATTAAAGAAGAAGCGCTTTGAGAAAGAAAAGCACAAAGCTCATATAGCTACTTGGAGTGATAATGAATCATCCGATGATGACGAGAATGAAGTAGCCAACTTGTGTCTCATGGAAATAGATGATGACTCTATGGCAACCTCTAATTCATCTTTTTTAATTGATTATACATTTGATGAATTGCAAGAGGCTTATGATGAATTAGATTTGGAATTTGAAGAGTCAATTTTAAAAAATAGAAAAATCATTTCAAAATTAAAAATTGAAAATGACTCTCTTTCCAAATCTAATAAGGAGCTTGAAAGTATAGTTGAGGAAATGCAAGTCAAAATAAAATAATTTGAAAAGAAAAATCAAGACTTGCACAACTTACTTTGAAGGGTCAATGATGATCATCAAAAGGAACTTGATGATCTTAAAGCTTCTTTTAACAAAGTTAGGACAAAAGGTTTTGAGAAAGGTGAAAATTCAAGACCCAACTATGTTAGAAAGAACTTTAATGGTTATAGATATGATGGTCCCCAAAGGTCATATAATAAAAATGTAATTAAAAGTATTTGGGTTCCTAAGGGACTCATTGCTAACAAGGAATATGATCTTTTGTCAAAATGGATACCAAAAATTGCTAGAATTTTAGGAACTAACTCACATGGACCCAAAATAATTTGGGTACCAAAACATGCATAGTTCCCTTTTGTAGATGTGTTGGAGCCATGATGAGCCAAATGAAGAAATTGAAAAGCTCTAGACACACTAGAAGGAAGGACACTTGAAGAGGATGTGGTCTAATCAACCTATCTTGGTTCAAGTGGTAATTTTTTATTATTATTCAATGTTACTTAATCATGTTGTTTTATGTGTTTTTATATCTTGATAAGCATGGTTGAATGACTTTATATAGTGCTTTAATGCTTATAGTAAGGGGGAGTCAATAATGCATGAGTTGCACATTTATGGCCTAATACGCTTATATCTATGTTTTGGCCTTAAATTTGTAATATTTGATTGATTATGTGATATCATGTTCTCTATGCTTCATTTGTTTTTGCATGATGATTTTTGAGAATATGATATTTTTGTTGTAGCAAATTTGTCAAAAATGCTTTCTTAAAACCTATAGAACCTTTGAGTGTATGTAACTTGAAATGAACTTCATTGTGTGCAATTATAAGACTAAAAATTTATATATGGTGTTAATTGCATATCTTGTTGTTTTAAGTTGACATTTATGTCCTTATATAATTTCTAAGGCATTAAAACTCATTTTATATTATTCATAGGCCTTAGGATGCCTCAATTAGAGTTTGAATTCCATCCTTTTTGATCCTTGTGCTTAGAATGCACTTTTCCAGAAAAAGGATCGATCCCTCAATACAAGGGATCGATCTCTTCCTTGGTAGTAAGCCCCCTTTTTCGATCCTTAGTTTTTTACACTAAAAGGATCTATCCCCTACACCTGAGGGATCGATCCTTTTAGGCATGAAGGCTGGGCATTTTCTTTTAAGTGCCAAAACACATGCTATTTTTTTAAAAAAACCCTTGATCGTCCAAACTCACCCAAAATACTCTAAACCGACCCTTTTCGAAAAATCTCTTAAAATCCTCCACCTCAATCGTCTTTCAAAATGAATTTCTTGGGGTTTTCTTCTCCAAATCAAATTTGGCTCTTGTTCTTGAGTTGTGGTTCTTCAAAAATCATCTTTTGGGTAAGTTCCTTATACCTAACTTTTCTCATTCGAAATTTATTTGAAAATTTGAGTTTATTGGTTGAATTAGGTGATGTTAGAGAACTTAATTTGTTGAAAATCATTGATTTTTTGTTACAGGAGGTTTACCCTTTGTTCAAAATCTATCAAAACCCTTATTTTTTCTCTGCACCCACAAGGTGTTTGATAAAAAGCCTCAACCAAATTTTCACCTATACTCATTTTGGCCAAACCTTATTTTTAAGCTATTCTTGTATTTTTAATTAATCAAAAACTCTCTTTTATCTTCCCTAAATACCTTTTTACATTCTTCTCTTAATCAAAATCCTTTTTAATTCGAAAATGTCAAAAAGAAAGACAATGGCTTCTAAGGGAAAGAGGTTGTCATCCAACCCTCATCCATCTTCAAATTCTTTAGAATCTTGTTTTAGAAGCTCTAAGAAAAGTGATCGTTTTTGAAATCTTTTTGCATCCGCACCGGTTAAGGAAACTCGCTCCATTGATTTTGATTTCCTAACCAAACTTGGTTTTGCTTACATGAAAAGATTTGCGGAATTTAAATGGATGGAATTTTTAAAATTCAAGGGGCCAATTTTTCCTATTCTTGTTCGAGTATTTTATTCTAATGCCATCGTGTCTTCTTCAAAACAACCGGATGGAACCATTGTCCGAACAATTAAATCCTATGTTTTGGGTAAGCATATCTCTCTCACCGTCTCTTTTATTGCAAATGCTTTTAGTCTTTCTGATGAGGGTATTGAAACTGAAAAAGGATCTTATCCTTCTAATTCTCGTGTCAAGAACAATCAAGCCACTTTCCTTCCGCTTCATGATCGTCTCTTGCACCTTATTATCACTCATGTGATTCATCCTCGTGGGATGAAGTATTCATCGGTTCAAGAGTCTGATTATTGGTGGCTTCATTGCATTCGTAGTGGAACTCTTCTCTATCTTGCCGCCTTCATCTTCGAAGATATAGTAAAGATCAAAAGGCTAAGAAAGTTAAAACCTTAGTCTATGGTATGTATCTTAGCCATATTTTTGCTCTGCTTGAAATTGATACATCTTTTGAGCTCGTCATTGATCCTCCCATCAACAATATTATTGGTCGTTATTCTATGGATCGATTGGGATACAAAGAAGAACCCGAATTCTCTATGAATTGGGTAAAGAAAAAAGGCGAAGTTCCTGAAACTGAACACCATGAAGAAGGAGATGAAGATCATGAAGATGAACACATAGATGACGTTCCCGGAGCTTCCACCGGTGCTAGTTCTCATGACATGTCTTTGAGGGAGCTTCTCGAGTCTCTCATTCGTCATGTGGACTCATCTATTGGATCTCTTAGGTCTCACATGGATTCTAGGCTCGATTCTCTTGAGGCACGTCAGGCTTCTTTGGGAGATGCTTTTAGCGCTCTTCAGCGCAAGCTTGATGGTTATCCATTCCCACCTCCATCTTAGATGCATGCATACATGGACATCATATTACATTAGACATTGGTTGACTTTGCTACATTTTATTATAATGACTCTTTGTTGGATGATGCTTATGTTGCTACTTCATTTGGGTACTCATGGATGTTTTATGGATTTTAATTTAAGTACCTATGGATATTAATGTTTTATTTTTATCGATATTGTTGTTATCTATATTATTAATTCTAGCCTTTATTTTGTTAATTCTCCTTTGTTATTATGTGCTAACAATTTTCTTGAATTATTTTTGATATAACAAAAAGGGGAGAAAAAATGAGTTTTAGAAAAATTAGAGCTTATTAAAACAAGTTTTCAAAATCCTTTATCAATGCAAAAAATATTTTTCTTAGGGGGAGCATTTGTCAAAACAATTTTTTGAAAAGAGTTTTGTTATATCAAATAAGGGGAGATTGTTGAACTAATATTTTGATATAACAAATTAAAAGAAAAATGTTTTTGGACTTAATCGAATATATTAAATCTTTCAAAAATAATTCAAAGTCCAAAAGAACTTGAAAAATTGTTTCAAATGATTTCCATCTTAGCCGATCCTTTTCTAAACAAGTATGATCCGTTTTTGCACTAAAAATTCTGTTTTCTAGACTTCAAGGCAAAAAGGATCGATCCCCTAAATAAAGGGATCAATCCCTTGGTTGACAGTTTCATTGTATTTTTTCACTTACAGCCTTCTAGTGCAAAATGATCGATCCTTTGGTTTACGGGATCGATCCCTTAGTTTCAACGGTCATATTTTTATGAAAAATGATCGATCCCTCATGCTATAAATGCTAAAATTTTATGTAGGTAAAGGCTTTATGACATCCCAAACGGCTAGTATTGATAGAGAAGATATAAAATCAAGGTCAAAGCATCTCAGCAACAACAAGAAAGCCTATCCAAACATTCAAGTCGTCAACAACTTAAATTGTGCTAAAATTTACATATTTCTTGTAAACACTAGTGTTGTTCTTCATTGTAATTTGTTTCCTAGTGTTTCTTTGGGTGTGTGAGAGAGCTTATATTGTGCAAACACCTTCCTTGTGAGGATTTTCTAGTTTGCTTCTTTGTATTAGTTTTGGGGAAAAAATTCAATAGACTTTGGGTATAAGTCTATTGAATTGTGTAAGGTTACTCCTTATCCTTAAAGGAAAGACAAATTAGTGAATTTGTGGAAAATCCTTAGTGTGGTCACTAAGGTAGTGGATGTAGACTCCATTGAGGGAGTTGAACCACTCTATATCACCTTGCAATTTCCTACCTTTGCAATTAGTGTCCACCAATCTTTAAAAAATCCAATTCACCCCCTCTTGGATATATTCGATCGATTGCCACACTCATCAAATATATGTGCACATATGTGACATTATTCCAGCTCTCACCATTTTAAAAAAATAATAATATATAGAATTAAATTTTGTACACACAAAAGTTTGGACTAAAAAATACTAAAATCTATTATAAAGAACAGGAAAATAAGAATGAAAAAACAAGCTTTAACATTAAAAAAACAAGCTTTAAAAAATAAGAACAAATACAAATAGAATCTAAATAACATACAATATTAAGATAATAAAATTAAAAGAAGTAGAAGAATAACATATCTATGGTGAGGACTGAGAAGAAAAAAATAAACATTAGAAAGAAGGTTAACGGCATGCAATAATAAAGAAGAAATCAATAAACCTAATATTATATGGGTAATTATTTTATACACAGTCGGTGAAAACAAAAAAAATATAAGCATCTTAGTTTTAGGGTTTAAGGATTTTGCTGAGGGTTTAGTGTTTTGGGGTTTACGTGTAGGAGTTTTGAATCTAGGGGTGTGGTTAGAATTTAGGGTTTATGGTTAAATTTTAGGGTTTATAGGTTAAAAACCTAAATCCTTAACTATACTACCCTAAAACATAAAGGTTTATATATCATATTAGTACCTAAAGTATACTATTTTTTTCATTTTGGCACCTAAATTATTTTTTTGTCAAAATAAGTACCTAAAGTATACTTTTTTTTATTAAATTAGGTACCTAAAGTATACTTTTTGGTCAAAATAGGTACCTAAAATATTTTTTCGTCAGAGTAAGTACCTCAAGTATATTTTTTGGTCAAAATATGTATCTAAAGTATTTTTAGGTCAAAATAGGTACTTAAAGTATACATATTTTTATATAGGTTTCTAAAACTTGTCATGTGATATTAATTAAAAAGATTATTATCCTATACACTAGCAGTGCAAACTTTTTGTTTCCATAGCGCCTCAATTATATGGTTTAGGGTTTTAGTTTAGGGATTTTAGTGTAGGGGTTTAGAATTTAGGATTTTGGGTTAGAATTTATGGTTAGGGTTTAAGTTTTAGGGTAATATGGGTAGGGATTTAGGTTTTAATCTATATACCTTAAATTTTAACCCTAAACCCAAAATTCTATCAACAACCCCAAAATTCAAAACTACTACACTTAAGCCCCTAAACTTTAAACCCTAAACAAAGTCACTAACCCCTGAAACTAAGGCGCTTGTGTAAAAAAGTTTCCACATACGCTTGTGTATAGAATAATTACCCTAATTAAAAAAATACATTATGCACATATTTTAACGAAAAATATACTTTAGGTACTTATTTTGACCAAAAAATATACTTTAGGTACTTAGTTTGACGAAAAAATACTTTAGGTACCTATTTTGACCAAAAAGTATACTTTAGATACCTAATTTAACCAAAAAAGTATACTTTAAGTACTTGTTTTGACCAAAAATACTTTAGGTGCCAAAATGAAAAAGTTGGTATACTTTAAGTACTAATATGATATAGAAGCCAAACATAAATACTAATCTGTAATCCCTAAATTCTAATCCTAAATCCTAAATTATAACCATGAACCATAAATTCTAAACCCAAACACTTAAATCCCTAAACAATAAACCCTCAACCGAGTCCTTAAACCCTAAAACTAAGACGTTTGTGGAAAGTTTTTGTTTCCACCGCCGGTGCATGCGGTATTTTCCTCTCTCTATATATATATTTTCATAAATATTTGAAGATAAGTCAATATGAATTATCTTAAATTCGACTCTGATCTAAACTGATATTATATTTTTAATAAATATTTTAAACAATATGTTATAAGATCTGTTGGGACGAGAAGGGATGGAGCATGTACAAAATTATATTCACATCTGTCCCACCACCTACAACGAATTTAATTTTTATCTTCATCCATTTCCTACAATCTACGAAATTTGTAACTATCTCTTTTTAATTAAATACGAAATGGAACAAATCTTCGCAAAATCTGCCACATTGTGATCCCTACTTGTGAGCGAAATTGATCTACATTCATCTTTGAGACCCATGCAGCCATGCTTGTCAACAAGCTGAATCGGGATAACGGGGACTTGCCGGTTCTTGATTTCCACCTTAGTGAGGCTCGACCATTACTTGTTAATAATTGTAATTTCTCACTTGTTTTGATTCGTCGGATAGTTAATGCAGTGGCCCATAGATTAGCTAATTGGGCTTTGCGTTCCAATAATACTTTACTTTCTGACTCGGTTTATTTCGAGATAATTATTTTCATTGTTCGATATGATGTACTATCTTTTAATTAATATGATTCATTATCCATTTTCAAAGGAAAAAAACAATGTGTTTGATCTAAATATAGTTAAACACTTTTTTTGTTGAAAGGGTTAACAATAAATTTCAAACATGTATAATACACTTTTTTTTGTTTATATATATAAACAAAAATATTTGTTAATGATAACGAGTAAAATGGTAAAAAAAATTGTATATGAATACTATTTAACAAGTGTTCGATCTTTGATGGTGAAATTTTAAATTTTTTTTTTAAATTATTTAAAAGAATGAAAAGAAAAAAAGACCGCCTTAATAATACCAATTGTAATTAAAAGGTGACATTTTAGTCATTTCAAACTCAGTATATATTTAAAGAATTATATTAGAGTATAAAAGGACAAAATGACCACCATAATAATAGCAATTGTCACTTAAAAGAACGAATATTTTGGTCATTTCACAATTAAGTTTATGTCAAGTTGATTCCTGACAACAATTCAATTGGAAACTTCGTTAATATTATATTTATTTATTAAATTTATATTAAATATAAAAATAAAAAGAGGAAAAACCTAAAAACATCTTAAAATCCAAAGAAAAATCTCATTTTTAATATATATATATATCAGAAATTTACCATTTTTCTTTTTCTTTTATGAATTGTATGTGCATATTTTTAAACAACTTATTATAATTTTCAAGAAACTTAGAAAAACAATTGTGATATTCAAATAATGAGATTTTTCTGAATTTTTGAAATTTTATGAATTTTTTAAACAAAAATTGGAGATAAATTAACGTAATAGACGAATCGAAGCTTTAGGCCCGAGAGTGATGACTGGCATAACTAGGAGCGCCAAAATAACATTCGACCCCGAGTACGAATACGACGATCTATTATTGCTCAAATAAATTACATTTGTTAATACACTGGGATGCAGATGCAGATGCAGATGCAGAGGCAGATGCAGTTGCAGTTGCAGTTGCAGTTGCAGTTGCAACTCAATAGCTTATTAACTTGTTTAAAAACCCCTATTTCCAGTGGACTGTTTATCAATGGTCTGAGAACATAAATGTTTCTATTTTGCTTATGATAACTAGAGGGCTTAAGGTGGCATCCACTTTAAATATCCCTTCACCTTCATCTATGTGAAGCAGCTCTAGTTGTGATTGCAGAAGCGTGGCCGGCATGAAATGCTTCCCTTCTGCAGCTCGTTTCTCGAGCCGAGCAGCAAGGACATCGGCCTCGGCATCCAATAGAACAAACTGCACCCTACTAGCATAGCTCCCAAGTACATAATCTGCATCTGCAGATCTTAGAATTTCTCTGTAATGTTTCTGCAGTGAAGAACACCCAAGTATCACAGTTTTTCCATCTTCTAATTTATCTTTTAGAACATCCCGTAGCGTTTCTAGCCAAGGAATTCGGTCCTCATCTGAGAGGGGAATGCCTTGCCTCATATTTTCTGTGTATTTAAATGAACCAAAATGTTTAAGAAGGTAACAAATTTAATGCTACATATAATACACATACACACATTATATAAAAAGAGAAACACTGTGATTCATGCTCAATAGCCATGTCTACACTTACCTTTGTTTAACAGTGAATGGAAATCATCAGCATCAAGAAAGCTACAGTTCAAAACTTTGGCCAACATGTCACCTATTGTGCTGGATATACACACAAAGTAGAAGAGCATGAGTAGGATGGTCATATTGTTGTTACCTCTACAATGTATCTATGCTACTCGGACATAGGTGTGAGAGATCGTAACCATGCCACTAAAATTAACCTTAAAATTTATATGCATATGGGTACATGTATATATGTTACATGAACTACAACATTCCAAAAAATGTCATAGGAGAATCAAGTGAAAATAAGAGCCATATCAAGAAATAATCAAACTTTTGAAAAAGTTCTATTTGAAAGACTGAATCAAAGCAAAACTTATTTTTACTACGTACCATGGTAATATGTCAAAACCCCGTAATTGCAAATCCTGTGCAAAAAGCTTGAAGACCATGATTGCTAAAATCCCAAAACCAAAACCCCATAATTGCAAATAACAATATGGTGATAGAATTATGGGTAATTATCATCATCAAGAGATGGCTATTAGGAAATATCAAAAGGGTGTCATTAAAGTTCTTGTTTGGCAATTGCTATGTTGTTGCTGTTGGGATAATCAGATGTAGCCATGATTAATTAACAAGAGTGCGTGTCTACTTCCCCTTTAATGTACTCTATTCATATCTCTTCTAAGTTTGTAGAAAGGTATAATTCTCGGGGGGAAATCTGTGAAATTGGGTGAAGAGTATGGACAAAAATCTTCTGCTCCTTTTCGGTGCTCAACACTAAACAAGTCAAATTATAAGCTATAACCTTTGTATTTTAAATCTTAAACCTTAATCCCTAAACTCTGCAAAATACAACATACCCTAAATTTTAAACCTAAACCCTAACCTTAAATCTTAAACTTTAATCCTAAACCTAAATTTTAGTGTAGGGGCATAAACTAGGGCACCGAAAAGGGAGGAAGATTTTTATTCGAAGTGTATAGAGGGTTCTTTTGATCGGGTGATGAAAAGTTACAAACAAATAAAACGAGATCTATCCTAAAAACGATGGCATTATAATCTGAAACATTCATTTGGTGCAGGACAGCAAACCTATGGCATGGTGTTAGTTTTGAATTTTGATGACATTTGAAGATAAATGGACTACAGAGTATGAGTAAATCAATATATAACTTTTTCTATTCCCCATATATTTGAGAATAAATGAAAAAATAATTCCTAGATTCAGCTTTCAATTATGAATGAGAAATTACAAAGCGAAAACAAAGGGGGCTTACGATTTGCCAGAGCCACTAACTCCCATAATCACAACAGCTTCTCCTAAAAAAAAGGAGAGGAAATATGAACAGCTGATGAAGATTGAAGACTAAAAAGAAGAGATCGATACACGAAAATTGGAAATTAGAAGGCGAATTACCTTTGTGATCAACGGCCGTATCAAGAGATAGGATATTGCCTTCGTCGCTAGAATTCAGATAGAGGAGATGAAATGAACTATTTGAGTCAGAGAAAAGATTCAAATAAACCCAAAGAAAGTTTAACGATGAAAAGGAAACCAATTAAAAGAAAACAGGTAGAATATAATAGTCGTGAAAAGCAAAGTGGTCCAAGAACATGCATTTGAATCAATCGAAGTCAACTCCTCATTGCGACCGGAAGCATGCCTCCCCGTAGTTACCTAATTTTATCCCACCCAATATAAGGATTTATATTCGATTCATGGTTTGGTGGTTAGAATTTAAAGTTTAGAGTTTAGTGTAATATGATTAGTGATTTAAATTTTAACATATAAACCCTAAATTATAATCATACTCCCTAAATTCTAACTACAATCCATCATATCTAAACTACTAAATCTAAACATCTAACCTTTAAACCCTAAAATCTAACCTTAAAACTAAAGTGCTTGTAGAAACTTTTTATTTCTACTGCTGTGTATCGAATAATTACCCATAATATAATATATGAATAAAACTAATTCAATATATATATAACCAATCGCTCTGTTTACAAAATGTATGTACATTGTCACAGGCTTAAAAATATTTATGAACAAATACTACATTGTAATCACCTTTAGACTATTCAATATATATAACCAATGCATTTTCCAAATAAAATAGCCCAAATACAAATGTCCATATTACAACTTAAAACCGCAGCCCAAGAACCCACAAAACTAAACTCATTCCCTTTTACACATTGAGCCCAATACCCAAATATTACTTAAATAAATCAAACTGAAGGTTAAATTATACCATTTATCACTCAACTATCTTCTTACTTATATTTTGGTCATTTTACTTTTAAAATTTTTAATAATAGAACTTTTGAATTGCTCTTGTGTTTAGTCATTCTAAATTATTTTTTTATTATTTTAGTATCACATGACATATTTTATTAGGGTAAACTACTCAGGTGATCACTGAACTATAGGGGCAGTCTTATTTTGAATTTGTTATATTTTGACCACCTCCGTTAAAAAACTAACGGGGAGGTGATGTAACAGTTAATTGAAATTTGTATAATTACATATTTGGTCCCTCTTATTTACCTATTATGTCAATTTGGTCCTAATTTTAATTTAATAAAATTAATCAACCAATCATATGAAGACACGTGTCACCACATGATTGTATGAATTTATTCTAATTTTAATTAATTTATTTATTTTTTGCCTAATTAGATGACAATACGTGTCACTTGATTGAGTGGAAAAATTAGGCAATTAATAAGAATAGGAATTGAATTTGCAACAATCGAGGATAAAATGCACTCACTCTACCACTAGGTCAATCATTTCCATTGTTTCAAATATGTTAACTTTTTATGTAATGGTATATTCTTCTTCCTTAAATAAAAATGTTAGCATATTTGAAATAATTAAAAGGCTTGACCTAGTGGTAGAGTGAGTGCAGTTTATTCTTGATGGTTGCAGGTTTGATTCCCAACCTTCTCAATTGTCTAATTTTTCATCCAATCATGTGACACGTGTTTCCATATGATTGGTTGATTAATTTTATTTAGTTAAATTAAAAAGTAAGACTAAATTGATATAATAGGTAAATAAGAGGGTCAAAATGTGATCAAAATAGGACCGCCCATAGTTTGGTGGTCACCTGAGCAATTTACTAATTTTATTATTATTAAATATAAAATGATTCAAAATAAAAGGAAAAATAAATATTATTATTATTAAATATAAAAATGATTTTAAAAATATTTAAAATTAAAAATTAAAAGCCAAATCATTTCTCAAACGCAAACCTTAAATTCAAAATGACAAAACTCACACCACTCTTATCTTAAATGACCTCATCCTCGCCGGCGTTACTCTTACCGACGTTACCCAAACAGTCGGCGTCGACGTCACCCACCCGTTTGCCAATGACTTCCTTAAAAGTCTCATCTTATTCTACACCTATATATCCCAAGAACCCTAAATCACCGCACAAAATAAAACCTATTTTAGAGAATGATTATCGTAAAGCGACAATATACCTTCATTTAAACAACCAAACAAATCTCTATCGCAAACATGTGCATGTGCATACTTTACATTGGAAATAGGTTGTTTTGGTGATTTAAGGCATTGAAGAACAGGAAAAAATGGTGACTCTTGCAAGACCCATTTACAGATGGTGATTTAGGGTTCTTGGAGGGTGACGCCAGCGAATCAGTGGATAACACTGGCTTGTGTGACAATTGGGTGGGGAATAACAAATAACTAAAAATCATAGGAATCTGAACCGACGGGTATGTGAAATAATCAAAATTTTCACCCATAGGGATGTGGACGTGGAAAGTTTTATTACCGAAGCTTAAATGGGGATGGGGGAGAGATTGCTATATCAGAACCGTAGAATAACTAAACTATACTCGTATAAATTACCTTGAGAATCTCTAAAAAATATTCGCAGGGATCCCCTATATTTTACAAAGTTGGATAGTCATTAAGGTAATTTACCTATTTTTCAATAAAATATAATCTCTCATAACTTAAGTATGGCCGGCTGGAGTAAGTTTAAAAATTCTCTATAAATTTCATAAAAATAATTAGAAAGTAATCTATACATTGTTGTAAATGTGATCCAGTCTAGTTTTATTTAAAATACACGATGATTGGTTTTGATGTGTATTTAGAAGATATGAATATTTGAATGTTGAAAAGTTATAAAAATTTGGCAGCATATTTCTTAGAAAACAGTTTTAGCAGTGACTTTGAAAAATCACCAAAACTTTTACAAGATAAATCAAGAAGTGAGCCTTATATTTTTATAACCATACGAAAGTCTAGATTCGTTTAAAACAAATAGTTCTCAATTTCGAGTTATATATTAGGAGTTATTAATTTTTGATTGAGCAAAGGTCAGAAGAAAAGATAGTAGATTGTTTCCAAAAACAACAATAACAATGACTTCAGAAATTCGCCATACATCGCACGAGTGAAATTATAATAGTAAAATTAGAAGATATCATTTATATGGTTGGAAAGATTATCGAATCTAGTTCCTTTAAGACCAAACAGATCATGATTTGGACTTGTTGATTATTAGTTACATATTTTCTTTTAAAGGTAGTGCAAGCTGCCATGTTTCAATATTTACTATTTTAGTTATATTTTAGGCATAATGCCAAAAAATTCCCCTAACATTTGACTGAATAGTAATTTTGACTTATATCCTTTTTTGAACCAATTTAATCCCCAACATTTCATTTTGGGTCAAAATAGCCCCTATGTGGATTAAAATTGTTAGTCAACTGACGATAAACAACTTGAAATGACGTGGAAACCTACTTGGCAGTGTGCGCTGCAATAGTAGTGTCATATAAACATATATGTTGACTTTACATAATGACACATCAATCAAAAAATAATTTTATAAAATTGTATAAATTATAAAATATTTTTTCTTCTTACACGTCATTCTGTCAAGTCATTTTAAATTATTTATCGACAGCTAACTAACAATTTTCATCTATAGAAGGACTATTTTGACCCAAAATAAAATGTTAGAGGTTAAATTTGTTCAAAAAAGATTAGAGCCAAAAATACTATTCAATCAAACGTTAGGGGCATTTTTTGGCATTATGCCTATATTTTATAGTTTTAAAATAGTTTGTTTGTTGTTTGCAAAACTAAATTTATCATTTATATTTGTAATTTTGGAGATTTAATGTTGGGTATTTGTTTTAATGCATTAAGTTTTGTTTATTTCTTTGGGTACGAGGATCAACTGAAACTCGCGTGGATCCGTAAGAGATGAGTATGAGAACGAAAAAAATTCCCAAAACGTTTAATGGAGATTCTCTGAAACCATTCTTGCAAATGTTTAGGACAGAGTGAAAAATGTAAAACCGTCCCTTAATCGTCCGTTGTCAACCCTAAACATTAGTAAGGGTAGGTGATGCCAGTATAGGTAAATTGCACTAATAAGGGTGGTGATCTAGGGTTCATGACCGATGAAAGTGAAAGAAAGAGTTTTGGGCTTGTGGATCGAGGATTGGATATAATTTGGGGTTTTATTTTTTGGGGCAATTAGATATTTTATTTTAAATTATTTTGTATTTAATAATAAAATAGAATTTTAATTTTATTTTAAATTATTTTTATATTTAATAATAATAAAATATGTCAAGTCATACCAAAACAATAATAAAATAATTTAGAGTGATAAAAAAATTTAATGTATAAGTTGAGTTATTAAATTGAAAAGGCACATGCCCTGTTTGGTAAATAGAGGTTTGAGCTAATATTAGAGGTTTGATCGGTCCAATCTACTAATTTAGATGTTTGGCGAATAGAGAGGATTGAGTTTTTTGAAATTAAAGGTTTTGACATAAGAGTTATAAAGACCTTTTTACCCTTAACAATTGTCAATAATCTCTAAATAACCTAAATTTAATATTTTCTATTTTAATTTTTCACCCTTACATATTTAGATTGTGACATTTGTAAACTAATACTTTTTTCTTTTTATTCTCACACATTTATATTAGTACTTAAATTTAATAATCAATTAAATTTTATTAAAAATAATTATATAAATAATAAATTATTATATAAATCCTTCAAATATGTTTAGTAATGTTATATTAAACAACTATTTTTTATAATCTAATTAATATTAGTAGATAGAAAATATTGATAACTAATACGCTATTCAAACACGTATCAAATATAATCATATCTTTATATATCATTTTGCTTGTTTAAATAATCAAAAAGCTATCAACTATCAGTTAATTTTTCCATACATTTTTATATTATCCCCTAGTCAAATCAGGTAATGTAATTTGCTAGCAGCTATCCGCTAATTGCCAAACAAGACCTTAATGGCACCAATGCCCTCTAAAGTATACACTTTGTACTGAGTTGCCGTATAAAGATTTTTTGAAACATTTTGCTCCCTAAACTTTAAATTGTGACCTCACTTGCTCCTACCATTAACTCTTGTTAAAAAAAATCATGGACCAATCACGTAAAAATGGTAAATTGTATGTTAAGTCTGTCAAATTTTTATTTATGTTCATTTTAGTCCTAAAATTTTTATTTAACCTGAAATTGAAAATAATTTTTTTCTAATTTTTATAATTTAGTCCTATAATTTTCATATGATGATATACTTGTTCAATATAGTCCTAAAATCTTTCTTTAACCAAAAATTGACACCAATTTCTTTTTAATTTTTATAATTTAGTCCAATATTTTTAATATGATGGTATTTTTATTTATTTAGTCCTAAAAATCTACATTTAAACCGAAATCGACCCATATTTCTTTATAATTTTTATAATTTAGTCCAATATTTTAAAAATAATTATATTTTTATTCAATTTAGTCCGAAAATCTTTATTTAACACAAAATTAACCTCAATTTCTTTTTAATTTTTATAATTTAGTCAAATATTTTAAATATAGTTATATTTGTTCAATTTATTCCTAATTGTTTTTATCTAACCCGAATTTGACTGTAACTCCCTTGACCTGGATGTCATATTTGGGCCTCAAGCCCAAAACTATAAACTTTCTCAAACAAGGTTTAGCCTAACAAGGCATTTCTCAAAAGCATTTAAAGCTAGCAATTGAAAATATGAATAAACAATCAAAACGGTACAAAAAAGCTCCAATTTAAATTTAAAACATGTTGGGATGATCAATTGACGATGAATGGCCAAGAGGGGGTGAATTGACAAATAAAAAAATTGAAGGGAAGCAAAGCAAAATGATAAAAATGATGGACAAGAGATTTACAGTGGTTCAAGCTTCTAACAAGCTCTACATCCACTACCTTAGCTTCCCACTAAGGATTTCAACACATTTCACTAAGAATTCTTCCCCTTTTCTGGGCTAAGGAGGCAACCGTTACAATCGATCAAAGCTTGATCAAGGTTCACTCTTTTACAAGAAGTAGATAACAAACTAAAAATTCCTCTCAAAGGTGATATGTTTGCCCAAATACAAGATCACACAAACCCCAAAACTTGAAATAAAAGTTTACAATTTAGAATACACAAGTTGGGTACAAGATATGACTCTAAAAGCTCAAAGTGGTTGGATTTTTGCTTGAATGCTTGAGAGCTGTTCAATGAAAGTTCAATCATTTGTGGTTGTAGCTTTGGAGACTTGATTTTATATCCCTTCATTGATTTCTAACCGTTTGGGTGGTTGAGGTCATCAATAGAGCCGTTGAAGACCATTTTTCCTGTAATAAATATTGTTTGGTGACAAACCGTATCGGTACACGAAGAGTCGTATTGGTACCTATCAAAAGAAAAAAGAGCCATTGTGCAAAGGCGTATTGATACGCGTAAAGGCATATCAAAACGGATATACTATAAAAACAGGGTGTTGTCACTGAATTTTCACCTAACTTTTTGTTTTTACTTTCATTTTATTGTTGTAATATAACTATGTCATTTTCGGCTTAGTAGTATTGTAGTAGTGTTATTACATTGTTAGTGTTAGCATTGTGCCATAGGTAGTTAGTTTGCATAATTTTAAAACCCAAAAATATAAACGATCCATTTGTTTTAAAATAAAACTCATTTCATTTAATAGAAATCCATACAAGTCCATTATATTCTTTGTTGATTAAACAAATAAAGAATCCATTAATAAAATAGGTCCATGGAATCCATTTGTATTAAAATAAAGAGTCCATTACAAAATAGGAGTCCATTGCAAAAGTTTACAAGACAATAGCCCATTTTTAGGCCCATTTGGCCCCAACACCGGAACCCTAAGGCTCTAATCCTTTTGTTTCATGCGCAGCTGAAGAAAGACCGTTGGATCGAGGTAGATCCAACGGCGCAGATTGCACACGATTTACACAAGGAAAGCACAACACACAACGATTCAGAGAAAGCAATTGATACACAATATACATTGAAATGTACTAAGATAGCGTTGGAATTCAAAAAGCAAGCAAGCAAGGTTGAAATTAGAATTTCAGAAGAATAAAAGCAAGCATTTTCTCTGGTAATTTTCTTTTTTCGATTGTTTGAATTTAAATAAAAAGGGATGGAGTTTACCTTTCTTTGAAACCATTTTCCATCATTGGAAAACATTTGAGGCTGAACTTCGATGACAGTTGCATGTCCCGTTGCACGTCAAAATTTGGAGAATCATTTTCGAAAAGAAATGAATTTGCTTTTTTTGAAACTCATTTTTTTGAAACAGAGGATGAAGGAGTTTTAAACCGTTTTTGGGTGGGTTTCTCAAAGGATCGAGAGCATGTTTATCACTGGTGGCGGTGGTCGGCACCAATCAATGGCGGCTAGCATGGCGTTTACTCACCAGGTTTTCCAAAACTTCAGTGGAGAAAAAGGGAAAGTTCAGAGAACATTTTAGGGGAAGGTTTTAACCAGTTTGAGAAATGAAGTAAAATGGTTTAAAGTTTCTATTTTTTATAACTTTTATATTGACCCGGTGACCCGACCTGTACCCGTTAGCAACTCGTGCCCTTCTTTCATGGATATTCAATCGTGGCTCTTCAATTTCCAATTTTCATAATTTCCTCCCTTTTGTTTCAATTTGGCCATCGAAGTTTATTTTTCTTTCAATTTGGTCACCAATTCGTTTTTATATATGTTTTCTTTAAAAAATATAATAAAAGAGGTTTTCATTTCATCCCTTTATCTTATTTTAATTCTCATTTATTTATTTAAATTTAAATTGTTTAATTTAAGTTGTTTAATTTTATTTTGATTGTTTGTTTTTTTTAAAAATGGGTGTTTAGTTAAGTTTTAATTTTTAGGAGTAGGTTCTGAAAAACTTAGTTAGTGACCCTTGTGTGATGGAAAATTTCCTTCATTTCTTAAAATAAAATACACTTAAATACATTATAACTTCAATAGTTAAAATGAATGTAGATATTTAGGGTTTAATCACTAATTAGGTTTTAATTAAAAAACTTCAACACACTTAATCTTTTTGTTGGTTTGTTTAAAAAGTGAAAGCTAATTAATGCGACGTCTTACTAAACAAAAATGATAGGTTAACGCCAGGAGTGTTGACGGTGATTGGAGTTCATTTTTCGGGCGGTAAGGCCATCAAAATAGATTTATATTCATTAAACGAACAAATAAATTGAAACTCTTGTGGACTTGCAAATTCTAGTTTTGAAAATACTTTTTGAAACTAATTAGCTACCAATTTTTGGGCGTTGTGGGGGTGCTAACCCTTCCCCGCACGTAACCGACCCCCAAACCTGTTTTTCTTGTTTTCGTGGACCAAAATGTTAATTTGATAAATAAAACGTTTTATTAAAATAACCCTTGTTTTAAAAGTGATCCAACCACACTTTTTTTTCAAAAAAAAAGATTAGTGGCGACTTCGTGTTTTCTTAAGTTTTCCAAATAATGTCAGGCCTCCCAAAAAGGGTTGCGACAGCTTGGCAACTCTGCTGGGGATGTGTTTTTGTTTTTTAAATAAAAACAAAAGAGGGCCATGCCACAAATTGTTTTCAAAGTTTAAAAAAGAAAATGGAATTTGCAAGTTCTCAAATCTTTCAATTTATTTGCCCGTTTAATGAATACAATTCTATTTTACGCATTTTAAAATTGTTGTAAAAGGCTCTGTACCCGAGCCTCGTCCCGTTCATTTAAGTGGGGGGAAAAGCTTTGCTTATGTCAGAATATTGATTCTCCGTATGAGCCTAGCAAGTACTTTCAGGACTCATATGCCCCTTGTCTTCGTAAGAATATTGATCCTTTGAGAATGCATAAGGAAATGAGTCCTTCTGAGTTCAACTTGGTTCGTTTGAAGCCTATAATGGGTGAGAACCAAGAGCCTTGTTAACCTTAGTAGGGGACAACAAGGACAGCTCGGGTACCCTTTTAGAACCAAACCATGTGTGAGAATCTAGAGCCCACCCCAATAGAGCCATGCGGAAAACCTTAGGCTTTTAGTGTGTTCAAAATTATTTCGTAAGGATAATCCGTGGAGACATGTCCTGGAGTGTTGGAATAAGCTGCCCAGAATTATCCGTACAATGAAATTATTTTGGACCTTTTAAGTTTTATTTCTTTTTTTTAAAAGAGTACCAACCCTTCTTTTTGTGTTTTGTTTTTTTGGCATGTTTGTTTGTTGCATATATCTCATATCTAGAAGGGATCGATTCTAAAACATGTTGTTCAATTTGAAAAAGCTTTTGCCATGGATGTAAGGTACCTAAAGAAAGAGAAAGATAGTGCGGATGTACAGTGATCACGTGGACGAAATACCAAAGTATGCTCACATCAGCACCAAGCAGAATATCGTACAAGTGCTATGCGACTACTTCGAAGTTTTTGAAGATGCCAATTATAATTTTTGGTTTACTCGACTTAGGGGTAATGTCATAAGGATCCAAGCGTAAGAAAAGTTCGATAGAAGTATCACATTCTAAATTGAAGGCGTAAGCTAAGCATGTGACGATGATAGTCAGAGAAGCTACATATCTTCGCCCCTACGTCAGACCGATAGGGGAGGTAGGACCAAGGCTCCAAAGACTAATCGAAGAAATAGAGGAATTGGGTGCTCAGACTGAGACGTATTCGTAGGACCTTTTTCATCCAATGAAGGCTACTTCTAGCGCAATAACTTAATGGAATTGATGGCCCTTCGCTTGCATTCATGCATTTGCATTTTTTATTTTTGCTTGCATTTATGTTGTGATCACTGCATGCATTCACACATGATAAGAAATTAATTTAAATAAATCACATGACAAGAAATTTCAAAAAGAAATTTCCCACAAATACGGTACTCATTCTCAGTCCAGAGCAATGGCCATGGAAGACAGATTGACAACTTTAGAGAATAGCCACAAGGGTACGCAAGATAGGCTCGATAAATGGAGAAAGAATTGAAGGAAGAAATTGCACGAGCCCAAAGAAACACTATCAGCCAGATAGCAGCTATGTTGGGTTTTAGAGACCCCAAAAGAGGAAAAACGATTGAAGCCATTGATGTTTTGTCGCTCCGACCCGAGATGACCTGTGAGACATTTCCATCAAAAGGGAAGGTCCATATCCGCATGGCAAAAACCACAACTTATACTCCGACAAGGTCTAGGATAAATCATGGGGAAAATCAAGACATTGAGGTGTGGGATCTCCATAAGGAAGCTGATAGGTCTAGAATGAACAAGAGGCTAGAAGATCAATGTGACAGGCTCGAAGAGATCATCAGAGCCCTACAAGGAAGAAATGTTTATGGTGGTGTAGACGCTAGGGATCTAAGCCTAGTGTTTGACTTGGTGGTTCCTCTAGAATTTAAAGCTCCTTACTTCGAGAAGTATGACAGGACCACTTGCCCTTTGTTGCACTTAACCATGTACTACCGAAGAATGTCACAACACTTGGAAAACGAGAAGTTACTGATCCACTATTTCCAGGATAATTTATCGAGGTCTGCTACCCGATGGTATACTCAATTGACTCAGGTCAACGTATGTACTTGGAAGGATTTGTTAAGAGCCTTCTTTGAACACTACAAGCATGTGATAGACTTGATCCCCAACCGGCTCATTCTGTAGGATATGGAACAAAGGCCCGATGAGAGCTTTCGTCAGTATGCCCAGAGGTGACAAGATATGGAAGCCCAAGTACAACCTCTACTTTTGGAAACTGAGGTTACTCCAATGTTTGTGGAGACTTTAAATGGTCCCTTCTATGACTATATGTTAAACCATGTCATTGAAGGTTTTGTAGACATGGTCATGAATGAGGAGTTGATATTGGTGGCCATCGAAAGTGGAAGACTTGGGGAAGAAGAATATGATGAGCACCTATAACTTGAACTACTCGAGCTTGGTTAGACTTCATGCCATTTAGGAATATTGCTTCATGGCTGGATAATAGAGGATTTCCCGAATGTTGTTGGGATCATACCTAGAATCACCCCTTTTTCTTTTTCCCGCGAGCATTAGGGATCCTTTGTAAGGGCTTCTATGTTGATTTATTTGTTTAAAGATGAATTCCATTTATTTTCTCAAGTGGCAAACATTTCTTTTTTATTTCTTTTCATTTTTCATCCATTTCTCTTCATCTTTATGGCAGAGCCCTTATTATTAATTGTATGAATGACTTTTGAATCTAATCCTGAGATAGAGGGGCAAAAATGTGTGTTCATGTTTAATGAAGGGATCCCATATATAGATTATGAGCGAGTTTTCCTCTCAGATCTTGTTGTTAGGGTCTTTGAATGAAGTGATAACTCTAAAACATCTACCAACTAAATACTACTTCTCTTCGATGATGTTTGTGTGTGAAATGACATTTGGCATTCGTTCATTTCCCTTCACGAATAAGAAAATAAAAATCCATTATTGTCCCCCTTTGAGCCTGATTTCTTTTGTGATTTAACCCTAACCAAAGATCACTCCCCACACTGGGGGCAAAGAGGATGAAAAGCCATTCAGATTGAGTTGAATGTCCTAAACTGAAAATGAAAGGGACACGAAAAAGGAAAAAAAGGAAAAGAAGAAAAGGAAAAGAAAAAAGAAAGAAAAAAAAGAAAGAAAGAAAGAAAAAGAAGAAGAAGAAGAAAAAAGGAAAAGAAGAAATGAAAGCTGAAGTACGAAGGAAAACTTGAAAAAATCTTTCAAATGAGACATGTGCTAGAAAAAGGGAAATGAACTCTGGGGTGAAAACCCAAAATGGGCAGTCTAAAGTGATCCAAAGAAGAAAATGAAGACTTCGTCAAGAAAAATTGATCCTTGGTTTAATCACCGTTAGAACATGTATTTGAGCCTATATATCATTTTCTTGGTAACTTGAGCCTAGCCTACATTACAAGCCTTAAAAGAATACTTGGATCACACATGAATATCTGAGAAAATGAGTTTGTCTTCAGAACACATTCCGCCTTAGTGAGTTAACCTTTCTTTAGGGACCTCAAAACTTCTAATGTCTAATTGAGATTAAAAAAGTAGGAAATTTAAAATTTAGGGAGTGGGTGAGTTAAAGAGAGCCACCTAAAATTGGGGCACTATCTGGTTGATGGATTCATGAATCATTCATTATATGAATTTTGGGGCATTTGACTTTCCTCTTTTCCATGTTTTCCATGACTATTTTCTCAAAATCCCTATTTTTTAGTCTTTTCTTGCATCTTCCATGACTTCTTCCTATCATCTCTAGCCTTTTCTTGCATCTTATAAATAGGCTAACATAGATTTATGAAAAAACAAAGGATTTTTTGGTATTGATCCCAACTGTAGGGAACCAGGAATGAATATTTTCCATCACTTTGGGAAATAATTGAACCTTAGTTTGAAAGGGGGCATTGCCTTGCATGAGAAGATAAAAAAGAAGAAGAAGAAGTACATGTGTTGAAGAGTTTTAAGTGGACTGTATTGTCAAGCAAGAACCTTAAAGCATAAAAAGGATAGTGTTTCATCCAAGGGGCAACCCATGCCATCAGATTGAAGCAATTTATGTTGGCCAAAGATTTAAGGCCCTCGACATTAATAGGCACAAGAAGAAGGTAAGAAGACGCCAGTAGCACACAAAAACATTCAAGGTGGAAATAAGCATTGCCGCAAAGATTCTCATGCAAGCAATTAAAAAATGCCATGAAAAATTTGGAATCTGATAATTCTCAAGGTTTCTGATATAATTTAGGGCATCATGTTGCAAAGCAGGGATACCCCATTGCTCGCAAGTTTTTCTTCCATAACAAAGAGAATAATTTTGCAGACATTGGAGGAGATGTCTAAGATAATGCTAGAGAGCCCCAATCCCTTGAAGGCGTATCAATACACTTGAAGGCGTATCGAAACGAACATAGTGTAAAATAGGGGTGTATCGATACGGTATAGCCGTATCGGTATAGTTTTTGCTCACTGGAGTCTGAAGAATAAGTCTAGTGAAAAATGCATCGGTACACCTAAGGGGCGTATCGATACAGGTTAACCAATTTTCAAAGTTTGTTGATTCCAATAATTGACAAGGCAACGGTCATATTTTAAATGCAAAGATTTTGAAGATTTTAACACCCCGTATCGATACGGTAAATGCCGTATCGATACTCGTAACCAAAAATACAAACCCAGATGAAGGCTGCACCGATACGGGGACAACTGTATCGATACATTTTTGTGATTAAAATTCTAGTAGTGAAAATTTTATCGAAATGTTAAGGAGCGTATCGATGCGCCTGGGCGTAGTTGGTTAATTTGAGTATGAAACACTTAGAAAATTTTGGGGTTTTAAGTTTTTGACTTAGAAATGATTTTAGGTTCAAATCCTTGTCATTTTTGTGAGACTTTGAGTACTTAAAAATTTATTTACTTTACAATTTGGTCATTAAACTCTTTGTTATATCAAAATCAAAGCTAGGTTTTACAATCCCCCTTTTTGATATAACAAAAACAAAGTAAATTTTTAAGTAGGTTTGAAATACTCCCCCTTTCTTTAAGATAAATATTTTAGTCTTCAAAGAAATTTGATCTTGAAAAACTTAAAAATTTATGTTGCTTTTTACTTCTCCTCTTTTTTGTTAGATCAAAATCAATAAGATATAAATAAAGCAAGATATAAACATTAAGGTTCTCCAAGCATTAAAGGAAACAACATAGATATTCATTAAAATTCAAAGCATTGTTCAAAGCAACAAAATAAAATCCAACTTAATTCCTAAAAAAATAAACCAAAGGAAATAAACCAAAGCATCAGAGTTCAAAACCATAAGAACGTAAGTGCATAAAACTAATCCTAATATAACATGATATGATATGCAATATGCCTAAGGAACATCTTCATCATCTTCTTCTTCATCCTCTTCATCTTCATCATTGACATGGGTTTCAAGAGATTCTCGCCGTTCTCCATAAAAGGTAGTAAGAGATATATCCATCAAATTTTGGCGATTCTCAATGGTTCTAGAGAAGTAAAACGAGTGTCAATGGTGGCAAATCTAGAGGTCATGGTAGTATCCAATGGTGCAATGTTAGTGCCTAAAGATGTAAATTGCTCGTTGAGATATGCCATGAGTGCATCGAGGGAAGGTTGGGCTACTGGAGCTTCTTGAATCGGAATTGCTTGAGGAGCCGCCACTAGATCGGGTTGAACACCACTGGGAAGATCGACATTCCGGATCCATTCTCCATTATAGTATGATAACTTTACACGGTGAAGAGAGCGCTCATGAATTGTTTCGGTGAGAGGTTCGACAACATCATAAGAGCAATCGATTCCAATCTTGTAAAACAAATAGCTCAACGCTGTGCCGTAGGTGAAGGATGAAACGAGAGTTGTATGGCTATTTTACACAAGAAAGACGATCTTTGCAAACATAATTTGAGCAAGGTTTGGAAGCTTACCCTCACGAAAGCAACGGATCCAAAAGTCGTCGACTTGCCAGATCGTTGAGAATTTTCCATCGGATGGACAAAACCGCCAAGTGATCATAAGGCGAAAGATGCAATCATGAACATCTAGCATAGTCACGGAGCCACCAAGAACGTGTCCCAAAGAGTCCTCATTATCAATTCCTACATCCTCAAAACCCAAAACAATTGCTAAAATTAAAGAGAAAATTTGAAACTTTTTACCCATAAGATAAGATTCAATAGCAACAAATTCGGATCTATCTTTATTATAAACACACCAGGAATTTGAGTAAAAAATCAAAACAAGGTTTCGGTATAAAATCTCGGGTAAGGCTAAAAATTGCATAAACTTCCATTGTGGTATCAACTCAAGATATTTGAATTTAAATCTTTCAGAAGATAAAAGGGATCGAAACAGTTCGCTCACAGCGGATTTTATAACCTTGATAATGTTTAAATCGATCCATAACATTTGAATATCTTGGTTAATTAAAACAATTTTGAAAAAAATGGGTAAGGTTGGGTCTATTACTAATATTTTCAGGAGTTTGATTAGGAGGATTGGAACTAGAAGCCATATCTTTTCTTTGTCTTTTCTTAGGATCCATGACAATAACCTGGAATCAAAATCAAACCACAAGACACAATGTATGCATAAATCATCACATTCAATCCAATGATCAAGGTATTGTAAAAGCCTAAATTGTATAGTTTAATATCATATAATAGTATAAAAAGAATTTTTGGTAAAATAAAATTTGAAAAACATTGTTGAAAATATATGGTATAATTTTATATTTGAACAAAAAAAATTTAGTTTTGAAAAAGTTTTTACAAAATCTTTGAAAACAAAGTTATATACATACTAAATATATAAATTTGAATCAAAATTAGTATATATATAAGAAAGAAAATTGAAAATAAACAAAGTTAGGGTTTATACCTTGAATGAGGATTATGAAAGAATGAGAAGATGATGATGCACAAGCTTGATGATATAGCTAGGGTTTGATGAGAAACTCAAAAGCCCTCAAAAGATTTGAAGAATTGTGTGAAAAATAAGAGAGTTTGAGAGGTTTTTATAGATAAAATTCGTATCCAAGTGTTGGAGAGTTCTAATTAAAGTAAAAACCCCTTTAAAGACTCATTTAAAGACCTACGACTAGGTGTACTGATACGCCACCTGCGTATCGAAACACCATATCAAAATGGTTTATAGCTGTATCGATACGTGACCCCGTATCAGTACAGGTCAAACTGTACCGAAACTATCTCATGATACTCATACTGACACATGTTACCCCGTATCGGTACTCTTGAGCCAAAAATGTCATTTTGGTTGCAAGGTGCTCAAAAATTCAATTTTAATTGAATCGAAATGCATGCAAATGATATATGAATATCATGTAAGATCAAAAATAGATGCATACTCCCCTAACAACAAGCATAGATGCTTATAGGAGCAAAAAACACATAAGCAAGGAGATCAACCAAATTCAAGCAGAATTTTAAAACTGAAAAAGGATCTAAGGCTCAAGAAATGCTAGTTAAACCTAACTCACTTCTAACAGACCAAAAATGCTCTTTGTCTAAAGTTTTGGTAAAGATGTCCGCTAATTGATTCAAGGTGTCTACATATTCTAGAACAACATTATTTTTCAAGGCATGACCTCTAATGAAATGATGTCTTATCTCTATGTGCTTGGTTCTAGAATGTTGGATGGGATTCTTAGTGAGACACATGGAACTAGTGTTATCATACTTAAGATAGATGGTACCTACATCAATTCCATAATCTAAAAGTTGTTGCTTCATCAAAAGGACTTGAGCACAACAACTTTCGGCCGATATGTATTATGCTTCTTTGGTAGAAAAAGCTACACTGTTTTGTTTCTTAGAGAACCTATATATGAGCATACCACCTAGGAATTGACAAGTATCGGATGTAACACCCCCTACCCCGGGCTAGTAGCAAATCGACTCGGGAGCGGTACCAAGCAAGGACAAGGACAAGGCAAGCAAGCAATACAAGAATAAACAAGGCAAGCAAGGCAAGAATTGATAAATCATCCTTAATAGATGAGTTACTTAACTAACAAGAAACCAAGCATTTATTATTTATCAAACAAGTAAACTCACATTTGATTTCAAGTTCACCCTAAAGTATTCGAATAGGTCACTAAATTATTTCCTCTCAGGCTTACAATACAAGTTACTACTTTCATGATTCATATTAACTTCATCTTATACTATAATGATTCAAATAGCCCTAGTGTATAACATGCTTCCATTTCTTTTCAATGATCCTTAGACTCTTACATGTACATCTCATACGTAAATTACTAACATGATTCTTGAACATTCAATTTGCATGTAACTAGCTTTCATTCAAGTCATACTCTATACCTAAACATTCAGCAATCATCATACTAATACCAAAACACATACATCATGGTATGTACACACACACACAAGTGACCATAGAGTTTCCAAGGCATTCGAATAGAGTACAAGCAAGCATGTTTCATCTCATACTACTTTCATTTCAAGCAAGACATGAAACATTTCATGCTATTCATTCAATCATATACATGTTCATCAAACAAGCCTTTCGAATGGCTAAAGGTAATCTAGATCAAACATTTGATTATACCATTTGTAATATCATATATGCGCAGCAAAATCATTCCATTACATGTAATCTAAGTTCAATACAACTTGTTTCTCATTTGAAAATCAAGATCATAAACATAGTAGGTCCATACAAGCACAATATATACAAGTTTCAAGTTTTCCAAAATGCATGATCAAGACAAACTTTATACAATCTAGTGCCACCAATCTAGGAGATATACAAAACAAGTATGAAACCATACTTGGGCAATGCTTGTGTGACTTGCTTATAGCTCAAGGTATCAGGCTTCAAGATTAAGCTACGAACAAATTCTTTATCTTGTAGTTAGGAAGAATGAAACCGAAAGTGATAAGTACAAAAATGTACTTAGTGAGGTAGTAACTAGTTCTAACCATTTGTTATGTCAAGTTATGTGTCATTTAATCAAGAATGAACCTAGCTAAGGTTTTCAAGCATTAGAGTAATCATAGCTAAGGATTATAGCATTCGGCTAGTATAAGATACAAGAAACAAGAATTCATACTTCATGTTTTCATATCAAGAATCAAGAACATCATGCTTACAAAACAAGTAATCAAGTAAGTCATGCTTACATGACACGTAACATGCAATTCATGGCTTTCAAGACAAGTAACATTCAATTCATGGCTTTCAAGACAAGTCACATGTGTTTTAGGATTGTTATTACTTTTGTTATCAATTAAACAACCCCCTTGGTACTTAGTTTGTATAGGTAATCGAGTCTCCAACCAACTGTTGCCACAAGATGCACCGTAATGCTGGTCAACCCTCATACTGTCGCTAAAGACCACATACGTACCCTCCGTCTGTCGCCAAATAGGGGCCTTAGCCCTAGACCATAGTCCACCCTGACACAATGAGCTTTAGACTCTAAGGCATGCCCTTCTACCTAGTCTAAATAGCTACCAAGGTTGTTCGATTATAGCCATTTATTCAAGTGTTTCAAGTTCAAGATCATGTCAGGTGGCAAGTTCATTATGCATTAGGCCCTTAGGCCAATTAAGCCATAGCTCACATATCATGTAATTCTCATGTTTCATTTCATCAAGATGAGATAATGTCTCAAGCAAGTTCTTTAGCATTCGATTACATGCATCATGACACATACAATCACCAATGTTACCACTTATACAAGCTTAGCATTTGAATAAAACATGTATTCAAGATGTGATCAAATTTTATGCATTACTAATCATTCTCCCCTTATTAAGTCAATTCCATATTAGGTTCATTTAAGCATTGCAAGAAGGTAAACAAGCATGCATTGGTTAGGACCTAGTCCTAACCCTAGAGATAACTACACTCATAATACTCCAAGCTTAGTTAGTCTTGGATCCACAGTCCTTTGTTCTTTGCTTTAGGATGTTCCACTCTTTCCTCATCCACCAAGTTCAATCCTGGTTCTAACACATTACAAGTAAACACATATCAAAACAAATTCACAAAGTCATTCAATCAAGGCAAAGTTACAAGTATACAACATATACAAATCTGGCAGCATATTCATATACATTCTACACTACACTTAACTAAACTTGTCTATATTCTAATTCATGTAAAATAGGGCAGAATCAATGTCCCAAAACTGTTTACAAAACAATTTACAAATTGCCACAAAACAGTGTACAATTACCTAAAATGTTGTTACTAGGCAGCATGTAGTATGTTCACTTAAGCATGCATAACTTTCATTTCGTACGTCATAATTTCAATTGGTTTACACCGTTGGAAAGCTAACTTAACTTTGTTTCTAACAATATAGGTCTTGGATTTTAGTTTTTTGCAAATTAATACAGTTTTTAACTTAAAGACAGGGAAACTTGCTACACCGGACAGTTTGCACTGTCCTTAGTGTTTCTTCTCTACAATTCATTATACATTCTAGAATTCAGTTCTGTTTTATCCTAATGAATTTAGACATATCAATTTTTTGTCCATAAAATTTCAGCCTTAAATTCCTTTTATACAATTTATAGTGACTTTTCAAAGTTACTGCCCAGAACAGAGTATTCTGGGCAGATTACTCTAGGTTGAGTTTCTAGTTTCATAACTCATTTTAACAAGGTTCTAACATGGCAATTCAATTCATTTTCATGTTCTTACATGTCTAGGTCAGTCTAATTCACCTAGCATTGAGCTTAAAACAGGGCATTATCATGCTGAATCCAATTTGATCTACTTGATCAACATTATACATCCAATTCATCAATTGAGTAGTCCATTACCTAATTTAACTAATCCAGTTAGGTGCTTTCACATTTCCAGCAACTTATTTACTCAAATCAATCCTCAATTCATCTAGCAACATGATCAAAATAGGGTTCTATATACATTTAGCCTATTCACATATTTTCACTAGTAAAACAGTCCCTAATCAAGACTGTTTTCAATCATACTTCCAATTCTCAAATTTCCAGCAACCATATACATTTTCTTTATCAAATTGGCTACTAGAAATCACAATTTCAAGTTCAATTAGAAGCTAAAATGATATTAACATACATAACAATCATCATTTCTATCTAGGCAACAAGAACATCATCAATCACTCATTCAAACAAGTTGCTAGGGAGGAAGGATTTAGAAACCACTTACAATCTTCCTAGCTATTTAATTTTCATGCAATTGTGATAACATGCAAGCTTCCTACCTCAACAATGGTGGTTTTCTTTTCCTAGATGGACGAGAGGAAATTCGGCCAAGGTGGAGAAAGGGTGGAGTGGAGAAGATGATAGAAAGATGGCCACTCGGCCATGTTGTTATCACATGGCTTGACTATTTGCCTCCACTTGGCATATTATGGTCTAATTGCTTCATAAATCCTTAATTACTCATCCTTATTGCATGCAATTCTACATTTACAACTTGTTACTATTTGATCTTTCATGATTCGACCACTTTTTTATCAATCCATCTAATTTAGTCACAGGTTTACTTAATTCTTATAATTTGTAGATTGTTTGTACAATTCAGTTCTAATTAGTTTATGACATGTTACTAGGCCATGATTTGGGGTATTACACCGGAGGTACTTTTTCTATCTATCTTACAACCTCCATAATCCATATTCGAATAAGCATGTAAATCAAAGGAGGAACCTCTAGGACACCAAAGGCCTAAACAAGGTGTGTCTCTAAGGTATCTAAAGATTCTCTTAACGGCTATAAGGTGTGATTCTCCAGAACTAGCTTGAAATCTAGCACACAAGCAAACACTTAACATGATATCATGTCTACTTGTGGTAAGATAAAGCAAAGATCCAATCATAGAGCGATAAAGCTTTAAATGAACACACTTACCTCCTTCATCTTTGTCAAGCTTTGTAGAAGAGCTCATTGGTGTGGCTTGAGGTTTCACATTCTCCAAGCCAAACTTGTTGAGCATGTCCTTGATGTACTTAGCTTGGTTGATGAGGATGCCATCCTTTCTTTGTTTGATTTAGAGTCCCAAAAAGAATGAGAGCTCTCCCATCATGATCATTTCAAACTCACCTTGCATTAACTTAGCAAAATCTTGGCAAAATAAATTATTAGTTGAACCAAAGATTATATCATCAACATAAATTTGAACTACTAAAATATCTTTGTCATTTATTTTAATAAAGAGTTTAGTATCTACCTTTCCTCTTTCAAAACCTTTTTCAATTAAAAACTTGACAACTTTTCATACCAAGTTCTAGGAGCTTGTTTCAAACTATATAAAGCCTTTAAAAGTTTAAAACATGGTTTGGATATTTTGGATCTTCAAAACTAGGTGATTGTTCTACATACACTTTTTTATTAGTAAAACCATTTAGAAAATCACTTTTTACATCCATTTGAAAAAGCTTGAATTCATGATAACATGCAAATGCAAGAAGCATCATAATAGCTTCCATTCTAGCTACAGGTGCATAGGTTTCATCAAAATCGATTCCTTCTTCTTGATTGTAAACTTGAGCAACAAGTCTAGCCTTATTTCTCAATATGTTACCACTCTCATCTAGTTTGTTTATAAAAACCCATTTAGTTCCTATGGTAGACTTATTTATAGGCCTATCAACTAATGTCTAAACTTGACTTCTTTCAAATTGATTTAATTCTTCTTGCATAGCCAATATCCAATACTCATATTTTAATGCTTCTTTGATGTTTTTAGGCTCAATGCATGAGATAAATGAAACATTACAAGCATTTCTAAGAGAAAGTCTAGTGGTTACCCCTTCGGATGGATCACCCAAAATCTCACCATCTTTGACATAGTTGAACTCCCTTGAATAGCTCACTTCCTTCTCCTCTAGAGTTACGTCCTTCAAGGCTTCTAGAGGTAGATCTTGTGCTTCTTCTTCTTTGGATGGAATTTCATCTACCTTTGATGATTGCCCACCATCACTAGCTTAAAAAATTCCCACATCATCATCATCATCACAAGAATCCTTCATCGAAAGGAGGTTATCATCAAAAACCAAATGTATAGACTCTTCAACAACTAAAGTTCTCTAATTAAATACACGATAGGCTTCAGAGTTTAAAGAATAGCCTAAGAAAATAGCTTCATCACTTTTTGCATCAAATTTGCCTAAATTGTCTTTTTCATTATTTAAAACAAAACATTTACATATAAAAGGATGAAAATAGATAATGTTAGGCTTTTTGAATTTTAAAATATCATAAGGAGTTTTATTTAAAATTAGACTAATCATTACTCGGTTGACAATATAGCAAAAGCCGTATTAGTAGCTTCCGCCCAAAAATACTTTGGCAAATTATTTTCACAAATCATGGTTCTAGCTATTTCTTCTAAAGTTCGATTTTTCCTCTCAACAACCCCATTTTGTTGAGGAGTGCGAGGAGTGGAAAAATTATGGCTTATACTATTTGAGTTACAAAAATCCTCAAAACCTAAATTTTGAAATTCGGTACCATGGTTACTTCTAATGTGAGAAATAGATTGACCAACATCATTTTGAGAATTTTTTGAAAACGTGATGAATTTTCTAAAGCCTCGTCCTTGGTACTTAAGAATAAAACCCAAGTGTATCTAGAGTAATCATCTACTAGAACAAATGCATATGATTGTCCACCCAAGTCATAGTCTTAATGGGGCCAAAAAGAACCATGTCGATAAATTGTAAAACTTTACTAGTAGAAACATCATTAATAGGTTTAAAAGAAACTCTTTTATGTCTGCCTTTTGCACAAGCATCACAAATTTTATTAATAGAAAACTTTATTTTAGTCAAACATCTTACTAGATCTTTTGAAACCAATTTTTCTAAAACACTCATGCTTGCATGCCCTAGTTTACTATGCCATAACCATGAGTCATGCTCATCTTTTGCAACAAAACATGCATTTGAAATATGAATATCATCTAAATGCACCATGTAAAATGTTTCCTATGCGATGACCAATAAGCACAATTTTGTTAGTCTCAATGTTTAAAATTTTGCAACCATTTAAATCAAAAAGAACATTGAAACCTTTATCACAAAGTTGGCTTATGCTTAAAATGTCATGTTTTAGACCGTTGACATATAAAACATTATCTATAAGGATTGAAGAGTGATTACCAATGAAACCAATTCCTTCAATGTGGCCTTTGGAGTTGTCACCGAAAGTCACTACTCCTCCACTCTTTGGTTTTAGTTCCAAGAATCGGCTCTTGTCATCAGTCATGTGTCTCGACCATCCACTATCAAGGTACCATGAGTTTGCACATGTAGCTTTGGCCTTGTAGCAATGCCCCCTACAAATAAAGATTAAGTCTTTATTTTTGGTACCCAAATCATTTTAGGTCCATGAGTATTAGCTCCCAAAATCTTGGTTTCATTGGGAATCCAAGAAGACAAAGCACTAATATTGTTAGAAGCAATTAGTTCCTTACGAACCACACACTTCTAACTTTTTTACCATATGAGGGCCTTGGGAAGCCTATTTGTTTTTATCCATTAAAGTTTCTCTTTACATAGTTGGGTTTTGAAGAACTTGCTTTTTCAAAACTTTGTTTCTCAATCTTCCTTAGAGAAGCTTTAAAATCACTCACTTCCTTGTGGTGATCATCATGAACTTTAGAAAGATGGTTGTTTAAATCAAGATTTTTCTTTTCAAAATCATTTTGTTTTTCTTGTAAATCATAAACATTCTTTTCAAGTTTAGAGTTGGTTTTGGATAAAGAATCGTTTTGGTTTTTCAAACCAGAAATCATTTTCTTGTTTTTCAAAATTGATTCCTTAAACTTTTCCACCAACTCGTCATAAACTCTTGTAACTCATCGAATGCTTCTTGAAGTTCATCAAAAGATAAATCAAATGATGATGAGTTAGAGGTTACCTTAGGATCTTCTTCAAGAGCCATGAGGCAGAGGTTGGCAACTTATTGCTCCTTTTCATCGTATGATTCCTCATCACTCCAAGTAGCAAAATTTGCCTTAAACTTCTTTTTATTCCCAAAGTTTTTCCTTTTGAGTTGGGGGCATTTGGTTCTTATGTGCTCTAACTTCTTGCACTCAAAGCAAATGAGTTGATCATTCTCATCTTCCTTGTTCTTGTTCTTGAAGTCTCCTCTTCGATGGAACTTTCTTCCTTGGTTAGACTTCATGAACCGAGTGAATTGTTTGGCTAGCATAGCCATCTCTTAATTTTCACCCTCACTCGAATCGCTCTCTTCTTGTGAAGCCTTAAGAGTAATTTCAATCTTCTTTTTCTTTACTTCCTTATTCTAAACCTTCTTTTCTTCTCTCTTCTTCTCATCTTCTTTTCTTTTATTCACGATCTCATGAGTTAGGAGAGAACCTATAAGACTATCGAGCTTCAAGGTTTTGAGGTCCTTGGCCTTGATGATTGCGGTCCTCTTTCCATCCCATGACTTGATAAGGGAGTAGATGAGCATTCAAACAAGCTTATCTTTGGGGATGATTTCTCTGAAGCCTTTGAGACCATTGATGATGATGGAGAAACAATCAAACATCTTGGTAATGCTCTCATCGGGCTCTATATTGAAATTCTCGTAGCTTAAGTTGCGGAGTCCAATCTTGGTCTCTTTTACATCGTTCGTGCCTTCATAGGTGGTCTCGAGCTTGTCGCACACCTCATTTGCACTTGTACACGAAGACATCTTCGAGTACTTGTTCGGTCTAAGTGCACAAAAGAGCATGTGCAAAAGCCTTTTCGTTTACTTGCAACTTCCTTCTTTCTTCATTGGCCATTTCTTGCTTAGACTTGGGAACTTGTCTTTCTCCTTATTGCTTTATCGGGATAGATGGTTCATCTTCGATTACATCCCAAAGGAGATAATCGTTGGATTTGATGAATAACCTCATTCGATTCTTCCAATACAGATAGTTATCCCTATTGAAGATGGGCAGTTTAGTGGTCGATTGAGACTCATACATGTTGTGGCCGGAAGTAGACGTCATGGCTTGAATGTCAGTTGAATGAATCACCTCTAGGATCATCTCAAGTGGATGTTAATCCCTCCAATGAGCTAGGCTCTGATACTAATTGTTGGGATGATCAATCGACGATGAATGGCCAATAAGGGTGAATTGGCAAATAAAAAATTAAAGGGAAGCAAAGCAAAAGGATAAAAATGATGGACAAGAGATTTATAGTGGTTCAAGCTTCTAACAAGCTCCACATCCACTTCCTTAGCTTCCCACTAACAATTTAAACACAATTCACTAAGAATTCTTCCCTTTTTCTAGGCTAAGAAGGCAACCGTTACAATCGATCAAAGCTTTCTACCCAAAGCTTGATCAAGTTTTACTTTTTTACAAGAAGTAGATAACAAACTAAAAAAATCCTCTCAAAGGTGATATGTTTGCCCAAATACAAGATCACACAAACCTCAAACTTAAAATAAAAGATTACAATTTAGAATACACAAGTTGGGTACAAGATACGACTCTAAAAGCTCAAAATGGTTGGATTTTTGCTTGAATGCTCAAGAGTTGTTCAATGAAAGTTTAATTAGTTGTTGTTATAGCTTTGGATACTTGATTTTATATCACTCCATTGATTTCTAACCGTTTGGGTGGTTTAGGTCATCAATAGAGCCGTTAGAGACCATTTTCTCGTAATAAATGATGTTTGGTGACCAACTGTATTGGTACACGAAGAGCTGTATCGGTACCTGTCAAAAGAAGAAAGAGTCATTGTGCAAAGGGATATTGATACACATAAAGACATGTCAAAATGGACATAGTGTAAAAGTAGGGGCATATCGATATGCTTAAAGGCGTATCGATACGCTTGAAGGTGTATCGAAATGGACATAGTATAAAAATAGGGGCATGTCGATACGGTATAGCTGTATCGATATAGTTTTTGCTCACTTGAATCTGAGGAAAAATTCTAGTGAAAAATGCATCGGTACGCCTAAGGGGCATATCGATATGGGTTAACCAATTTTCAAAGTTTGCTGATTCCAATAATTGACAAGGCAATAGTCATATCGATATGCCTAAGATTTTGAAGATCTTAACACCCTGTATCGATATGGTGAAGGTTGTATCGATACTCGTAACAAAAAATACAACCCAGATGAAGGCCATATCGATACGGAGACAACCGTATCGGTACATTTTTCGATTAAAATTCTAGTAGTGAAAAATCATATTGAAACGCTAAGGAGTGTATCGATATGCCTAGGCGTAATTTGTTAATTTGAGTATGAAGCACTTAGAAAATTTTTGGGGTTTTAAGTTTTTGACTTAGAAACGATTTTAGGTTCAAATCCTTGTCATTTTTCTGAGACTTTGAGTACTTTTATTTACTTTTACAATTTTGTCCTTAAACTTTTTGTTATATCAAAATCAAAGCTAGGTTTTGCAAAACATTTGAACATTCGATTTGATTAATACAATTTCAAAAATAAGGATTACAGACTCCATCACATAAGGTCCTATGAATACATAGCCCACTAAACACAAGTACCATACTCTAGAGATCACCACATGCTAGAATCTCGTACCAATAGTGCTCCTCGATCCCACGATCCAACGATCAACCCATGCACAAAAACAACGATTCCGAGCACTGAGCTTACAAAGCTCAGTGGTACACATCTACTATACTATACTTCATGTTAATCATAAACATAAGCATGTAAGCTAGTAATAGAAATAAGGAGAGATAGATAAACACGTAGCGCTACCACTAGTAGCCTAAACACATGCACTCATCATGCATGGCACATAAGCCCAACCATAGCATAGCAAGAAAGCATAAGCTTCTCATAAGATATAAGCATTATACCACAATATAGGAGTAAGGCTCGATCCCACTAAGCATCAGAATCATACACTCTGAGTGAGGCTCGGTTCCACTAAAAATTGGGGTCATACACTCTTTGGGGTGAGGTCAGGTACCACTAAGCGTCGAGATACATACACTCATGCTCAGAATCTCTCATCAAACATCTTTGAATGAGTATGATCCCATAAAACATTGGGTTCATACATTCAAAAAATCTTTAACCATGGTGTTGCAACACATTGTATCTCTCACACTAGGTATCCAGATCCCACCAAACTATGGAAACTCAACCATCTAGGTGGCCATATCAGCACATAGCAATGACATGTCAACCGTACAACCCACAACATCACACGATCCACCAAGGATCTCTACGGTTGCTATTACCATCAAGGCACCCAAGGTTTACCACGTTATTAATTATTATAAAAGTGTACATTAATCACTCTCATTAATTATCTCTATTAACCCATATTTTCTCACTAACATCACACGCCAATTTCCATCTTTTTATTAGCATTATAAATTATCTCGTTCACTAGGTACCTGCACTCGAAGATGAGTATTGATACGGTACCCCTAGGTACGGTACTCACACGCGTACCAATACTAAAATAATTTATTAGAAATCTTTAATTTTGACATGTACCGGTATGGGTTGACCAGTATCGATACGACCTCCAAACGCGTACTTGTACGACCAAAGCTTGCATCGATACCCTATTCACGGATTCGTACCATTTACTCGAATTATGATATTACCACACTTTATTCGATCCCTAAAACTTATAAAAGTCATTAAGGTTTGTTTGCTAATGCATTCATTCAATTAATATTAATTATCAGCTTCATAATAATTTAAATCGGGTATTTGTCCCTTAAGCATAATTCTCATCAATCACATCAAATTATTCAAACAAGCATACAAAACATCACAATTATCAACAAAATATTCAATCATCAAATAATTATACGAGAATCTTAAACAACCCTAAACGATCTCTAAATCCTCTATGAGTCTCATCATATTTAGAACATCATTATGCATTTCATAAAGATCAAGTCTCATGCTATCGACCTCCAACATGCATATTCATCATCTACCTATTTTGCAAATACTAACACGCAAAACAATCACATTTATGATGCTCATGAAGTAATAGGAGTTCGAGGTATACTAACCTTAAGCCAAAGCGATAAATCCCCATCTAAGCTCTCCAAAATATCTCTTTAATTCCAATATTTGCGTGCATAAATTCCTCAGATAAAACAAATACGACTACATAAGCCAATACACACAATCATACTACTTTAGGGGATAAAATGCATAAAAACAGCTTACCGAGTTTGAGTTTAATGAAATGGACTGCGCCAATGGAATCAGAACATTGAGAAACCCTTGAATAGGGTTCCTTAGAAAAATTCAACGCCGGTCAATTGCGGCTTGCGGCAGGCTCTGCTCGAAGGCTGGCTTGAGGGACCGGCTCGAACTACAGCTTGGCCCAACGACTCAAGCCCAATAGCTGAAACCGGTTGTTATAATAGCCTGGTCAGTTCGACGTTGCCCACACACATGCAACGACGCATGCGACAGCTTCTGGTGGCCAAACGACGAGAGTGGAAGCCCTGATCAGCTGTCTTGATGCCAGTGAACATAATTGTGGCCTCCGTTCTTCATTTTGTGCACTCTAACCCCCTCAACTCAACAACTCAAAACTTCCCGTAATATTCCAAACTTAAAAGCATGATTGAATGAATTAGAAAAATTTTAATGGATCAAATGATTGATTTATTGATTAAAAAGTATTAGGGCCAAATTGAAATGAGGCCTAATTAAGTAGCCATTATAGAAGGACCACTTTGTATGGGAATCAAAATTATGGGTTTGCATGCCGATTTTAAAAATATTGGTGGACATGATAGGTGTCCTAAGGAGGGAAAATGAATTAACATCACCATCATCTTCCTCCTTCATCCTTCATTGTTTTGAACCGCAACACATAGATTAGAGAGAGAATGTGAGCTAAATCGAATGGTTAAGGAGAATCCTTTGGTGATCGGATTGAATCCTAGTGTTTTGTTTTTTAATCAAAATTTAAAGGTATGTATTTCTTCTTCATTTCTTTTGTGCATGAAAGTTTGAATTGGTTAAGTGAGGAATTAGATGAATTGATGAAATTTGAATGAATTCCATGTTAGAATTTCGAATTCTAGTTTGATACTTGATAGTTGAGCTTGCTATGACAATTGAAATGTTCAAGCTCAAACTATATCGAATGCTAGTCATGAGATCCTTGAATACAATGTGTGATTTTGGTCCGAGAAGGAAATAGAGAGCTACGATGATTATATTTATAGAGAGAGCTTAAATTGTTTGGTTGATACAATTGAAAGTATAGATTGATCATATGATTGAAGGCTTTTGATCTTGATTACTTTAATGGAAACAGATTAGATTAAGTTTGATCTCTTAATTTTGTCAAATTGAGTCGGATAATAGATCAAAATAAGGGGGGTTGTTCTATTTCGGTATAACACTGGACTGCATCTATAAAATGTGATTTTCATGAAGAAATTGTTAGCTAAGGGGGGGATTCTAATGTGGTAATTAATGGGCTAATTGATATGTTTTAGATATAATTCGCATAAATGAAACTGCTCAATTTGAAACACAAGTATGTTCAAAACTATTTTGTGAAATGAGTAAACTTAATCGTCAGGGGGTGGAAGGTTCAAGTGATCAAGTAACAATAGATAAGAAATTGAACTATGTGAATTGAGTATAATTGATATTTTATATTTCTCTATTTTAATGAAGTTTATGGCTAATGAAATCTGCCTTGTTCGATTTATAAAGAACTAAATTGGAATTCCCTTTGTAATGAATATACACATGTGGCTTGTGGACTGTTGAATACAGGAGATTTAGTAACAACCATGAAAAATTGTTATAAAGTGCGAACCAATGATAACCTACCATGATTATTATTTGTGTACATATTGTTCTATGTTAGACCAAGAGGGCATTGAAGAAAAAGAGACTAGTGTAGATCGAAACACTGAAAGACAAAAGGGAATTATCATCCAGGATCATCAATAGCTTGGAAATAACCTGTGAGTGTGGTTTTAAAGACTTGGGATAGGGATAAAAACCTTCCCGAGCATATTCTTTACTTGTTATAATTAAGGGGTAGCATTGTATGTGGAAATCATGTTTGTGGCTATGTTTGTTGGAGAACAAGGTAAGTATTTCCTTATGGAATACTTGTAGAATATAGATTGATCGAGTTGCCTGACTACTTTCGAATGGTTAGACTAATGAGGATGCTTGATGTATAGAAATGTTAATGTTATGCAATGTGAAAAACTTGAAGAAGTAAACAAATGAATTATGTAAAAATTAAGCCTATATGTGACTATGAAATTTTAATGATTCTTGAAAGAAATCAAACATGTATGAATAAATGATTCGGCCATGGGCTAATGATGTTATTGACTTGGGATAATGATCTCATATGCATGTGAAAGGTCCCAAATACGAATGGGATAAGAGCACTTTGATGTGCAATGTATAAGGAGCTATGCTCAAAATGGTTAAAGAATGATAATTAAAGTAAGCCTTGGTTTCGAGTTAGTTGTAGATATAGTTGGCATGCCATAGAGTCCATAGAGCTTACAGTCAGGGTGGACTAAGGTCCAGGACAGTGGTCCCTAATGGGCAACAATAGGAGGAATGTTTTTTGGTCATTTGGCGATAGTAGGAGGGATTGACCGATACCTCGAGTACCTAATGTTTTATGGGCGACAATTGGTTGGGGACTTGTGTATCTAGACTGGGTTATCGAATCTCAAGGCTTATGTTAAATGTGTAGTCCTAAATAAAAGAATTGACATGTTTAAAGATTTGATTTATCTCTATGGTTGCAAAATGTCTAATTGTCTAATTCATGCTTTATTAAAGAAATTAGAAAGTCAACTTTATAATACGTATGGATTGTCTAACCCAAATGTTTAGAATTATATGTCAATCAATTGCTTATCATGTACATAATAGTGATGGCTTGAATCTATTCGATTCCTTGTTTAACCTTAATGCTTCAAGCTTAAGTTGTGTACTAACTTATGGTAGTAGTGTTAGTGGCTTTATACATAGATATCACATTGAAAGTTTCAAGCCCACTCACTGAGCCATTGCTTACAAATTACTTACACTACATTTTCAGGATAAATCTTTTTATAACCATCTTTGCAAGGAGCTTGATCAAGACATTACTTTGTTAAGAGTATGTTATGTATTTAAATAAGAACTCCTAGGATGGTGGCACTCTAATGATTGTATATATATATTGTTCTTATGGTAGTAGCTTGGTTTGTAATAACTAATGATGTTATGTTTGTAAGGCCTCTTTTATGGTGATGATAGGTACAAACAGTAATAGGTTGTTTGAAAGTCATATCATAGAAATATGGCTAGTTGGGTTCTTGTCTTGTAGAGATTAGTTGTATATTTGATATGAATGTCTTGTTAGGTAAATGGTTAATTAAGCAAACTTGTTTCTATCTAGATCACATTCCATTCGATGCATCATTAGATAACATCATTGTTGTTGTTGTCGTTGTAGCCTTGCACATGGATGAATATAATAACATGGAATACCCTAATTCTAAAGATCATGGTTGAAAATCTTGATTTAAGAAGATATGAATAACTTGTATAGCAAATAACTACATGATTTTGGAAGCATGACCCTCTTTCGATCTTGTGGCTTGGTATCTACTAATTCTTTGTGAGAGATTCATGAATAGACTTTGTTTACTCGAAAATTTACATGATGGTTTTCTCTAGGGATGATGGTTGGTTCTCCTTAAATTGGCTTTTCTTCTAGGCCTCTTTTTAGGATGTTACAATTGGTAATCAGAGCTAAGGTTGCATGATCCTAAGACTAAGTTGTAGTATTATATTGCATTGATTGTTTTAGTGACACCTAGGAGTTAGTCTGTTGTGACTTATATCTAATCAATCTCTTTCTATACTTATGTTAAAATGTCTGAAACAAGGTTGGGAAAGGATAATAAAAGCCCAACTGGCTCCTTTAATGAAGGAGGAAGCGTGAGGATGAATTAAGATCCTCCAAAAATTGTTGAGCCTCAACAAGTTCAGCATGAAGCTCCTGCTATTCATCCCGTTCAACGAGAATATTTCTCCAGTCTAAAAGAAATGTTTGACCAAATGATCATCTTTATAAGACAAAATCCCCCAACTCATCTCAATCCTCCGGTAATAGTACCGTCAAGAGCTCCAATCGATAAGTTAGCTCAACATCGCGCTTACACTTTTACTGGAGCTAACGAAGAAAAACCTGAAGAAGCTGAGTTTTGGTTAGAGTCTACAGTAAGGATTTTGACTAAAAAATTACAATATTCGGATGAACACAAGTTGGAGTGTGCAGTAGCTCTTTTAGCTGAAGAAGCACTTAGCTGGTGGGAGACTACAATTCTTATTGCTCCAGCGGAAGAAGTCACTTGGGAGTTCTTTCTCAAGGAATTTAAAAAGAAGTATATTAGTGACCAATACCTTGCTGAACCTAAGAAGTGATTCTTGTATCTGAAGCAAGGAAGTAAACCAGTTGAGCAGTACGTTAGTAAGTTATGCAAGTATTGCAAGTATGGATCAGAATTCATTAAGAAAGAAGAAGACAAATGCTGAATGTTCATCGATGGGCTCAACGATGAATTAAGTCTGATGTTTACTGCTCTCAGGATTATTGACTTCCAAGCTTTGGTAAGCCGAGTGATAGCTACAGAAGCTAAAATGAAGACTTCGGAGAAGAAGAAAAAGAATTCATATAAGGGTGATAAAAGGCAACATGATGACCATAAGCTATATTGGCATAATAAGAAGCAAAAGCAATATGGAGGGAACTCTTACAATTTCAATAATTTTTCTAAGGGAAATTTTATACCCAAACTTCAATCTTTGGGTAAGGGTGCGGCACCAACTACATCTATCAATAGCACTGGAAATAATGGGAGAGAATTTCAAGTCTCGACTTGCAACATATGTCAGAAACATCATACGAGGATATGTAGAAAGCAATCCAACGCTTGTTATATGTGTGGGGAGACTACACACTTTATCAAAGATTGGCCCCAAAATCCTAACAAGTTGCCTTCTCATGTATCAAGGGGATCAAATCTGAATCCTTCTCCTAGAGGAAAAGGGCGAAACAATCCCACTTAGGAAGCTATGGAAAAACCAAGGGCCAAGGATCTAATGCTACCTATCAAGAATCCCGAGCACATGCTAAAGTCTATCATATTCGAGGACGTGAAGAAGAAAAGTCACCTAACGTAATTGCAGGTACAATACTTTTGGATTCATATCCTGCTTATGCTCTTTTTGATTCGGGTTCAGCTCATTCTTTTACAATTACTTTCCTTATTGCAAATCTTGGCCTAAAGATAGAACCTTTAATTGGTGAACTCATAGTTACCAACCCGCTTGGAGATAAAGTAACCATAAATCAAATTTGTAAGGGTTTTCCTTTATTTATTCAGAACATACCATTCCATGCTGACCTTTTGGTATTACCCTTTTCTGACTTTAATCTTATTATGGGGCTTGATTGGTTGGTAAACATAGGTCTTGGTTAGATTGTACTAAGAAGATATTATATCTTCATGGATTTGGAAAAAATTCTGTTGCCTCGCTAAGCAAGGAACTATTCGAACAAGTGACCATTTTTGCTTCTATATCTCATTTGAATGAATCTAAGGAGTCAATTGAATTAATTTTAACTGTACCCGAATTTCCTAATGTTTTTCCTGAGGAATTGTCGGGTTTACCACCTACAAGGGAAGTGGAATTCAGAATCGAAGTTCAACCGGGATCAACACCAGTCTCTATTGCACCCTATCTTATGGCTCCGATTGAACTTAGAGAACACAAAGATCAAATACAAGAACTACAAGATAAGGGCTTTATTAGGCCAAGCTCTTTACCTTGGGGAGCTCCGGTTTTATTTGTGAAGAAGAAAGATGGTTCTATGAGGCTTTGCATTGATTATAGACAATTGAACCAACTCACCATTAAGAACAAATATCCTTTGCCGAGGATTGAAAATTTGTTCGATCAATTAAAAGGTGCTACAGTGTTCTCTAAAATCGATTTACGTTCGGGGTATTATTAGATGAAAGTGAAGGAAGCTGATGTACCAAAAACTGCTTTTCGAACCCGTTATAGCCATTATGAATTTTTGCTAATACCTTTCAGTGTAACAAATGCTCCTGCAGCCTTTATGGACCTCATGAACCGGGTTTTCAAACCCTATTTAGACAAGTTTGTTGTGGTTTTTATAGATAATATACTTGTATATTCGAAGAATAGCGAAGAGCATTCAAATCATCTAAGAATTGTTTTGCAAACTCTTCGGGATAAGCAGTTATATGCCAAGTGTAACACCCCATTCTCATGTTAGTCGTAATCTGGTTCGGGAGCATTACCGAGGCGAGAACAAAGCAAGATATTGGTTACTTGTCGAACAAGTAATCTCGATATAGATAACTTACGATGCAAGTAACCCAAACATAGCAATACAAGACATATAAACACAAACATACTTAGCATGCTAATTTAGGCACTAATTTGTTTCATTTCATACTTATATCCTAGGTTACACTATCATATTACAATTTACCATTCCATTCCATTTCAATACACATACACCATTCAAATATCAATGACAAGTATGGCATACTTCACAATAGGTAACTATTAGTCATGACCCAACTTCCATTCTTATTCCATGTTCATATACCCTATTCGAATAACAAGATGGTCACTTAACACATTTCATTTGTTTCTTTTTCAAACAAGACATACTATTTCATGGCATCCTTAGCTAGTAACATTGTTAATGCATGCTTGTACATACCTTAGCTCCAATCCAATAAGCATTGCCGAATCATACCAATGGCCACAAGAACAAATGCATGATCATACAATATTGGTCTAGTATTTGAATGATACAAGGTTTCAACAATCATTGAATTACTTTCACAATTTACGCAACATCATGCTTATTTATATACATATCAACATAGTTATATACATAGTTCAAGTCACCCATGTTGGTTATAAGATAGGCCCATACAAGTTATACATAATTACAAGTCTTAAACACATAACAAAATGCATGATCAAGGCTAAATATTTAAAGTTCTAGTGCCACCAACTAGGAGCATAAAAAGAGTATGAAATCATACTTTCAAGCTTGCTTCAAAATGTTGCTTCGAGCTCAAGAGATCCTCTTGAAAGTGTCTTTAATTTGTTATGGGAAGAATAAAGAGTAGAGTGGCAAGTACAAGTTGTGTACTTAGTGAGGTAACACTAAGTCTAGCAAATTTCCAAGTTTACTTATCCAAGTATACAAGCATTTCAAGGAATCAAAATCATCACTACAAGTCATATACTATTCGAATTCAAGGAGTAAACATAGTCAAGCTTCACATATCACACATTCAACATAGCAACATCCATCATGTATACATATCATGTTATTTGAGTTATTGCTTAGAAGACAAGCAATCAAATACACCAAGTACCAAGTAGGCATTCTTACACAATAAACATCATCTATGCATTTCTTTCATGGGAAGTAACAAGTTATACAATCATTCATGTGCTATCTTTCAAGACAAGGATGTTCATTCAAGAATCTTACAAGACAAGTAATGTTCACATCACACATCCAAGACAAATAATGTTCATTTTAAGTTATTAATTCATCTCACAACACCCTTGGAAACTAGTTCACTAGATAATCAATTCTTTAACAATATGCACCGAAGTGCCAATATGCACCGTAGTGCCAAAATGCACTGTCGTGCCAATATGCACCGTCGTGCCAATATGCACCGTAGTGCCAATATGCACCGTAGTGCCAATATGAGCTCTAGATTCTAAGGTATGCCCTCCTATCTATCCAAACTAGCTACAAAGGTTGTTTGATTATCAATTTCATTCAACCTTTATATAGTTCATTAATCAAGACATGATTATTCCATTCAAAGGCCAAGCCCTTAGGCTTATGGAGTCTTAACTCCCAAGACAAGTTTATCCATTCCATTCGAATGGCATGAACACAAGGTGGCACCATTGTTCATTTCATTTCAAACAAGTCATGCATATCAATGACAAACACATTCATATGTATGCAATGTGAGTACCTTATTCACCAAGCAAGCATGTCATTTCTTACCTTTGGCATAAGCAATGCAACATGTCAAGCATTTCATTTCATTGGCTTAACAATCAAGTAAACAAGTAGAACATGGCATAAAACAAGTTTTCATTCATATCATTCTTCCCTTAATTATCCAAATATATATTAGGTCATGTTACATGGCAATGACATTGAATTAACACAATAGCAAGATTGGTTAGGACCTAAGTCCTAACCCTAAGAAAGGTTACACTCACAATACTCCTAGCTAATCACTTGTCTTGTATCCAAAATCCCTTTGCCTCTTACTTTGGGATGTTCACTCTTTTCTTCCTCTTCCACAACTTGCTACCCTTGGTCTAGCAAGCATAACACATATAATTCATCAAAACATGCACATAATGTCACACATATATAGTAATAATGTTACCACATTTGTACCTCACATTTAACTACAATTTTTATGCTTTCTTTTAATCATTTCTTACTTTTTCATCTTTATATTGTTATTACCTCATTTTAGAACATAATTGGACAGATTACAATGTCCCAAAACTATTTTGGAAATAGTTTGCTTCTAGGTGCAAAAATAATCCCAAACTGCCCATGACACTGCTGCTTGGCAGTTTGCACACTGTCCCTTTAAACGGTCATATCTTTTAATCTATACGTCGGAATTTTGATTAGTTTACACCATTGGAAAGATTATTTAATTGCCTTTCCATGGTATAAGGCTTTCATTCTCATGCTTAGCCAATCGATATAGTTTATTGTTCAAAGACAGGGCATTTACACTGTCTAGAGAGTTTACACTGTCCAGCTATTTCTAATTACAGTTTCCAGCATAGAACCCAGAATTGAGTTCTTCTTTCACTTAATAAAAGTAGACATAATAAGGATCATGTCACTAAAATTTCATCCCTGAATTTGATCTATATAAATTTTGGTGATCTTCAAAGTTACTGCCCAGAATAAAGCAATTCTGTGCAGATTGGACCTATTCACATTTTAATTCCTTAAATTTATTTTAACCAATGTTTTGGCCCTATAATTAATTTCACATGTAATCCTAAACATGTTTAGTCAATGTTAATTCAGTTTTCAAGGTGGCCAAAATAGAGTAAGTTGGTTAAGTTGCTTAATTTTGCATGTTTACACAATTTGTTCTTACTAAAGCAGTTTCTAGGCTATATGACTTTGTCCATACTTTTATCTTTCTTTTCTAGCAGTGGTTACTAACAATTTATCTTGTTTAACACCTTAATTACATTACCTAATCATGATCATGTTCAATTCATTAGTTCCATAGCTCAATTGCATGTTCTAACAATTCAATTCTTACAACAACATTTCATTTCAAATTTCCAGCAACCTAATTCTTGTTACACCATCACTTACACATAAACTCCACTCTAATTCAAGTTACCCACGGTGTATACAAGTTCAATTTCATCATTCTCTTCATTTTTAACAACCTAACAACTCAACTAAGCATTATACATCATCTAAATCAGAATTTTAAGCATGAATCGGTTTGGACAACATGTATTTACCTTAGTAATACTGCCGCCAAGTTGAGTTTAGCTCAATTTCAACTTTGGCAACATAGATTCAAGCTCTCACTCTCACTCTCTAATGTTCTCTCTTCAATTCGGCAATCTAGGATGAATGAAGAAGATGATAACATTTAATCCAAGTTAATGGATTTATGAATTGTCCAAAATTTCCTTTAATTAAACCTTATTCTTAACTTAATCAAGGGCATTAGGGGTATCAAAGAGTTCAGCATGCAATCATCATCTTTCTCATTTAATTCAATTTGGTCACTTTAAATTTGTCACTTATTTCATTCATTCTTCTAATTAAGTCCTTAATTGATCTAAGTAGCTTAGATTCTAGGTTCAATTAAGCTATCAACTTAAGCAATTGGTTCCAATACTTCTAGGCTAGGATTTACAACTCTCCCCTCATTAAAAAGAAAAATCTGTCCTCGAATTTTTACATGAATTGAACAAGTGAGGATATTGCTTTCTCATTGTATCCTCAGGTTCCCAAGTTGCTTCTTCTACCTTGTGATTTCTCCATAATACCTTCACTAGGGAGATGTTCTTGTTCTGAAGTCTCTTGACTTCCCTATCAAGAATTTGAATTGGTTCTTCTTTGTAGGACAAATCAGGATTCAATTCTACTTCTTCGGGCTCAAGGATGTGTGAAGGATCAGATCGATACCTTCTGATCATTGAAACATGGAAGACATTGTGTATTCTATCGAAATCTCTGGGAAGAGCTAGTCGATAGGCCACTGGACCAATTCTTTCAACAACTTCAAATAGTCCGATGTATCGGGGACTGAGATTCCATTTTCTTCCAAATCTGAGCACTTTCTTCCAAGGTGAGACCTTTAGGAATACTTTGTCTCCAATAGCATACTGAATGTCTCTTCTTTTCAAGTCAGCATACGTTTTCTGTCTATTGAAAGTTGCCTTCAATCGATCGTGAATGATCTTGATTTGTTCTTCAGTTTCCCGAAGCAATTGAGGTCCTAGAATCTTCTTCTCTCATAATTCGGACTAGCATAGAGGAGTTCTACATCGTCTACCATATAGAGCTTCGAATGATGCCATTTGAATATAAGATCGATAGTTATTGTTGTAGGCAAACTCTACAAGAGGTAGGGATTTCTCCCAATTATTCCTGAAGTCGATAACACAAGCTCATAGCATATATTCTAGCACTTGAATGATTCTCTCAGATTGGCCATCCGATTGAGGATGAAAGGCCTAATAAGATGTACTTTAGCTCCTAGAGCTTTCTGCAGAGAATTCTAGAATCGAGAAGTAAATCGAGGATCACAATTAGAGATAATTGCTGTAGGTACACCGTGTAATCGGATCACTTCACGAATGTATAGCTCGGCAAGGGTTTCCAAACTCATGTTCATACGAACATGGATGAAGTGAGTAGATTTAGTGAATCTATCAACAATCACCCATACAACATCATTTTTTCTTGGAGTAGAAGGAAGACCGGTGACAAAGTCCATAATAATTCGATCCCACTTCCACTAGGGAAGTTCAATAGGTTAGAGCAGTCCAGTAGGGACTTGATGCTCGGCTTTGACTCTTTGACAAGTTAAGCACTTGGATACGAAGTTCGTGATTGCAGATTTCATGCCTGGCCACCAGTATAGTGGCTTTAGGTCCTTATACATCTTAATCGATCTAGGGTGGATCGAGAAAGAACTTTGATGTCCTTCTTGCAACATTTCCCGCTTCAATTGTTCGTTGTTAGGAACACAGACTCTATCTTTGAAATATAGGAATCTGTTTGACTTGAGGGAGAAGTCTGAGCTAGACTCAGAAGCAAGCTTAGTCATGATCTTCTGAAGATCTGGATCAACTTGTTGAAGTTCTTTGATCCTCAAGACTAGATTGGATTGAACTTGAAGTTCAAACAAGAATTTTCGGCCCTTGGATAGTCGAAAATGAGGATTGATAGTCGTAGTAGCTATGAAAGAATTAACAAGGTCATTAGAATGATTTTCAATAGATTTCTTACAATGCAAGGCACTGTTCAAATTGTTACCGGCATAACAAGGCATTGTTTCTTGAAGAATAAGGCATTATTCGAATGCTTTCTTACAAGCTAAGAAAGACTCAATTTTAATGGTTACATGTATTTTAGGCACAATTCATATTCGAATGGGTTACTTGTAACCTAAGAAGGTTTAATTCAAATAGTTACTTATATTTCAAGGAAGATTTTGAGTTGTTACTTATCAAACAAGAAGGATACAAAATTGAATGAATTCACTTAGAATTTTGGATTTAGGAGTTACCCGAGTATGGTCTGTGACTAAGGGCGTCAGCAACTACGTTTGCTTTCCCCGGATGGCAGTCGATAACCAAGTCGTAATCCTTAAGTAATTCGAGCCATCTCTTTTGCCTCAGATTCAAGTCCTTCTAAGTTATGAGGTATTTGAGACTTTTGTGATCGGTAAATAGATTGCATTTCTCTCCGTATAGATAGTGTCTCCATATCTTGAGAGCAAACATGATAGCTGCTAGTTCCAGATCGTGCATTGGATAATTAGACTCATGTGGCTTCAGTTGCCTTGAAGCGTAAGCAATTACGTTCCCATCTTGCATCAGGACACAAAAAAATCCTAGATAAGAAGCATCACTATAAACAGTGAATTCTTTACCCGATTCTGGTTGGATGAGTACCGGGGCATGTGTCAGAGCTTGCTTAAGTTGATCAAAGCTTTGTTGTTGGTTCTCCGACCAAACGAAAGGCGTATCTTTGTGGGTAAGCTTAGTATGGCTTGTGGAAATAGAGGAAAAGCCCTTAACAAACCTTCTATAATACTTGGCTAAACCAAGAAAGCTTCAGACCTTGCTTACATTCTTCAGAGGTCTCTAATTTAGAATAGACTGAATCATGCTTGGATCGACTTTGATTCCTTCAGCTGAGATAATGTGGCCGAGGAAAGAAACTTCTGGTAACCAGAATTCACATTTGGAGAACTTGGCATACAATTGATGTTCTTGAAGTGTTTGTAAGACAATTCAGAGGTGTTTAGCATATTCCTCCTTATTCCAAGAGTACACAAAGATGTCAACGACGAATACGACCACGAACTTGTTAAGATAGTGTTTGAATACCTGATTCATGAGATCCATGAAAGCAGCCGGAGCATTCGTTAACCCGAATGGCATTACGATGAATTCGAAGGGGCCATATCAAGTATGAAAGGCTGTCTTGGGCATGTCTTGTTCTTTCACTTTCATTTGATAATACCCCGATCGAAGGTCAATTTCAGAGAACACAGAAGCATCCCTGAGTTGATCAAAAAGATCTTCAATTCTAGGTAGGGGATACCGATTCTTGATAGTGAGTGTTGCGCATAATAAGTGCTCCGCAATTGTGCAAGTGTACACGTCGCAAGTTATAGTATAAAAGATATCGTCTCCACAAGGATTGGTGCCACTTCAAGAATCTAATCTATTGCACTGTAAAAAGTAAAAGAACACAAGTAGAAGATTGTAGGAGTTTAACTAACAACTAAACTAGAAAGAAATAAAGTAAAAGAAGATGTAATCAAATGAGAGAGAATAGGCCAGGTTATCGTAAGTTGAGGTGTGATAGCCAATTGGATCATCTTGGTAAAAGAGTGCAATAGCAACTCAGTTGTCGTGGCAACTTGCACAGCAACTGGATGGGCAACTGTTTGGGTAGTTGGACAGTAACTTCAAGGTTCGGTAGAGAGTTCTTCAATGGTTTCTTCTTATCCCTAAGTCAAAACTCTAGCTAATTGTGCATGCCTTGACAATACATCCCTGCGTGAATCAAGGGTGAACAATAACCAATCCTGCACTCCTCTTAGCCGTTGGAATACTTAACTTATTCCTAAGACGGATTAATCTTCACCATCAATAGATTGAATAAAGACCATACTAATTTGTTTCTTGAATCTAACTTTCCTGATATTAGATAAATAGATGAAGTTATGAGATCCTCTCATAATTCACTCACAAACAAGAATAAAAACCAAGAACGAGTAAACCTTGAATTGAAAGTGCAAACTCTTATTACCTAAACAAAATCCAATTGTTTCTCACAACCACAAAACACAATAACCTTAACAAAATAGATTTAGTTCATGGCTAGGTTCCAAAGAAACACAAAACAAAGAATCCCTAACATAAACCTAATCGAACAAGAAAGAAAAAAATGAAGAATGGTTGAAGCCTCTTGTTGAAATCTTTCCCCTTTTTCTCTCTTGGAGTTGATAGCTTGGTCTCTTTTAAATAGGAGATGGCTAGGTCAAAGTCTCTCTTGAGGAAGAAGTTAAGTTGGAATTAAATACTTTAAAAGAATATAATTCTTTATTATAATTAAATTCCTTCTAGATCCTCTCCTATTTTCTTGGGATTTAATCTCTCTTTGACCTCTTCATGGAAATCAAACTCCTTTGGGATTTAACTTTGCTCCATGTCATATTGGGCTTATCTAGTCATCAATTTCGACTGTCATATCATCTTATCCCTTATCGACAATTTCCCTGGCAACTAGCTCGACATCTCCTTCATGCATTGCCCTGGCAACTGCGTCAGCATCTCCTTCATGCACTACCCTGGAAACTGGTTCCAGCCTTGTTTAGGCAAGTGATTCTGCATACACACACAAAAATAACTATCGGCAACACCCTTTTCCCACAAAATTAAGTAAAATATGAAATCAAGCTTAACCACCAAGGAAACAATGCAAACATGCATGAATGGATATAATGAAACTAATATGAGCCTAAGTCTAGCAATAATATGAACAAAAAGGGTGAATAAAATAGTATTTTTAGACACTTAACACCCCCCAAACTCGAATTATTGCTTTTCCTCAAACAATGCAAACTACTAATTACCCGCCAAGACCTCAATTTTCACAAACTTAGCTTTGAACTTGATTTCAATCCTCAGAACCGTGGCACAAAATATGATCAAATTTTCATTTTTCGGACAACTTATGAATTACTCAGAATCAAACAATAATGCTTGTGAGTGTGTGCGGAGTTGTGTGCAAGTTGATTTTTCAGATTCTATGCAAACAAGAGGTTTTTGAATTACTTCATTGGGTTCTTTTAACATGTTTTAACTAGAGCCAGTTTTGGGCACCTCTAGTGTTTTGGTTTTAGTTTTCCTAAGTTAATTAATTTATTCGACTAGAGCCGGTTTCGGGTACCTCGAGCGATCAATTTTTAGCACATACTAGAGCCAATTTTGGGCACCTCTACCGATCAATTTTTAGCACATACTAGAGCCAATTTCGGGCACCTCTAGCATTCATCCAATTTTTATTCTATTCCCCCAATTTTTTAACTATCAACCTAAGTTTGCTAGAATTCCTTAAATCAATCAAGCCACAACAGTGTTTCATCAAGTTTAGCATCATGGTAAGATTCTAAGTGTTTCCACAGTTATCCTAGAATAAAAAGTTCTATCAATTAAGTACATTGGCAAAGTCATCATCGGATATTCATCAAATCTAGGCAATTCATGTTCTAACTAAAGGCATGGCAAGCAATTTATGTATCCTAAATGCAATACTTATGATGAATGCAACTAAACATGGTAACTAACTAATAACAATCCCCCCAAACTCGAGTGAGGCATTGTCCTCAATGCATGCAACAAAGAAAAATAAAAATAACAATAAAAAAAGTAAAATGCAAATGATGACTTACTCCGAGAGTTCGTCGTCTGGATGATTAGTTTCTTTTTGGATTGTGTCGTGATTCTTTTCCTTGAATGCGGTGGTTTCTTTCTTGTTACTGATGGTGGAATTGATCCTCATACGGGGGTGTCCTCATTGTCCTCATCATCAATGTCATTGGCCTTTCGCTTGGGCTTGGAGGATTCGATTGGTGCGGTCTTTGTTGGTGCAATGAAGGACTCATCCGAATCTGAAAAATCGGATAATGATTCAGTACGAGTTGATTCGGGCATAGGCGCTTTACCTTTGGCTTTTGCAGTGGTTGCCAATGCGTCTTTAGCTTTGGTTGCCGTGGCAACTGCTTGGGCAGGCGCAGTGTAGGTTGTCACGGCATCATCTATTGCGGTTGTCGTGGTAACTGCTTCATGGTTATCGTGGTAAGGATTTCGGTAGGAAAGATGGGGAATGGCACGCGAATGTTTGGGTACTTTTCCAGGATGACTTGGGTGATGGTATTGTTGTGATCCTTCATGTACCGCATGAACAATAGTAGTCGATCTTCAATTTGCCTAAGGTGGTTCTCTATCGGTTGTAAGAGTGCTTCAAGTTGTCCCAGGGTTGCTGTCTGAGTTGCCCGGGCATTAGTTGCTTGGGCATTAGGAGTTACCGAGGCGGCAAAAGTTGTCGCGGCAATTGAAGGCGTTGGGGATTTTACTGGTGCCTCTCCCATTAGCTTTCGGATTTGTGCTCGATTCCAACCGGACTTTGGTAGGGCCTTTTCATTAGTGGACTCACTTGGGTCATGCATCTCCTTGCAAAGATTGGAAATTAAGCAAGGGAAGAAAAGAGAACCCTTGTCTTTTGTGCTACATACAAAAATCTCATCACAAATAAATTTTCCAATGTTAATGATGCGATTATGCAAAATAGAATGTATGAGCAAAAGACAAGGTGTATCAACGGTGGTATTGTGTGTTGTAGTCATTAAAGAAGTTTTAACAAACTTATTCCATAATTTTGCCTCGGGTTTAAGCTGAAGGCGATTTATCGTTCCCTTGTATTTACTGTCATTCCAATGAGTTCCCGGTAGAGTGAGTTCTTGAAGCACCTTGTCGAGTTGCTTAGGCGTGAGTTGTTCAACAAAGGCTTGATGCTCGTCCATCTCAACATAGATCCCGTAAAAGGTGTTGATGCTTTTAGGGCTTATGAGTATAGCCTTGTCACGAACAAAAACATAAGGATTATTTGGGTTAGGTGAGTAAGCATAGAATTCTCTTACCCATGAGATGTTACCCGATTCCGATTGATGGAAAAAGATTTGCCACTTTTGATGTGCAATCCTTTCAGAGATGAATGGTTCAAGGCCGAATTATTGATGAGAGTTGGAGTATTCGAAGCCTTGTTCTTCGCAAATCTTTCGGCTTTCAAACTTGGAGTGAAATCTTTCTTGAACCTCCGGTGTAGCAAACTTCTTGTATCTTGGTTCTTTGGAGGAACTTGGATGAACCAAAAATTCGATTTTGGATGCCATGGATGATCTTGGTTGTGAGTTTGGTAGAAACAAAGAAAAGAAGGCAAAAGAAACTAAAGCGTTGCAAGATGAAAAGTAGGAATAGGTTTCTTGGAAGTTAAGGGTGATGGGTTAAATATGATGGGTGAGATTAATTGGAAAGAAAGAAAATAAGGGTTTTGATTAGGGGAAGGGGACGGCTATGGGATTTAGGGAAAGGGAAGGGTTTGGCCGACTATGTAGGGTTTATTTATGGTAAATTAGAGGTTTAATATAAGCCTTAGATTTAGCCCATTAATTTCTTTGTTGAAGAAGCTTCCTTCTTGAATCAAATTCCTCTTTATCTTGAACTCTTTCCCTACAATTCAAAAACAAATAAAATAAGGATTAAAATTAAAGATAAACTAATAAAAGAAAATAAATAAAGATGTGCAAAGAAATTCTTAAACCTAAAATTTAAAAACAATTAGATAAATATGAAATAAAGATGTAGTCTTAATCTTAAAGAAAATAAATAAATCTATCCTACAAAGAGGAATAACCGAAATTAATAAATAATAAAAAAAAAATAAATAGTTCAAAAAAATAAAAAATAAAAATAAAAAATTGAAAGGAGAGCATGCTCATACATCTCTTAAGGTGACCACTTCTTTGTTACGTTCCACATGGGCACCGTTGTAGTGCTTCAATCTTTGTCCGTTAACTTTGAACTCATGTTCGTCAGTGATGGACTTGATTATCACGACACCATGGGAGAACGGTTTGACAACTTCGAATGGTCCCGACCATCTTGATTTCAGTTTTCCTGGGAAAAGTTTCAGTCAAGAATTAAATAAGAGAACTAGTTGCCCTGACATGAATTGTCGCGACAATAGTTTCTTGTCATGCCATTGCTTTGTTTTCTCCTTGTAGATTCATGCATTGTCATAGGCAAGTGCGCAGAATTCTTCTATCCCGTTGAGATCTAGTAAACGCTTTTGTCCGACACCCCCAATCCATATTCACGGTCTTGATTGTCCAATATGCTTTGTGTTCAATTTCCACCGGTAGATGGCATGTTTTGCCATAGACAAGTCAGAAGGGAGACATACCTACGGGTGTTTTGAATGCAGTACGATATGCCCGAAATGCATCATCTAGTCTTGTTGACCAATCCTTCCTAGAGGGATTTAGAACTTTCTTGAGTATACCCTTCAATTCCCGGTTGGAAAATTTTGCTTGCCCATTGGTTTGTGGGTGATATGCCTTGGAAATTTTGTGTGACACGCCGAAGCATTGCGACATCTTGGCAATAAGTCTGTTGTCAAAGTGCTTGCCTTCATCACTGATAATTGCTCTCGGCATCCCAAACCGTGCAAATATATTTTTTCTGCAAGAATCATTGCACGGTCTTGGAATCGTTGGCAGAAACTGCAGTTGCCTCAACTCATTTAGACACGTAGTCGACGGCAAGTAGAATGTAGAGGTTGCCAAATGAAGATGGGAAAGGTCCCATAAAATTGATCCCCTATACATCGAACAATTCCACCTCGAGGATGTTTTGGAGCGGCATCTCATGTCGTCTAGAGATATTGCCCATGAAGATCTCAAGCAAGTCTTCAACCATGTCTGAAAAGAGTGCCATCATGCATCTTTGGAAGGTTTCTGGGGTATTGCACAATCCGAACGATATCCTTTGGAAAGCATAAGTACCGTATGGGCATGTGAATGTTGTCTTTTCTTGATCTTCTGGTGCTATGGCAATTTGATTGTAACCTGAATAACCATCAAGAAAACAATAAAAAGGTTTACCTGCAAGACGGTCAAGCATTTGATCAATAAAGGGTAATAGAAGTGATCTTTCCTAGTGGCTTTGTTTAGCTTTCGATAACCCACACAAACCCTCCAACCGGTCACAGTCCTGGTTGGAATGAGTTCATTGTTTTCATTACTTACCACCATTATACCTCTCCTTTTGGGTACATATTATACCAGACTTACCCATGTACTATCAAAGATAGGGTATATGATACCGGCGTCAAGCCACTTGATGATTTCTTTCATTACAACCCCTTTCATGGCATGATTCAGTCTCCTCTGGGCCTCAATCGAAGGTTTGTGGTCATCTTCCAACAAAATCTTATGCATGCACACTGTCGGGCTAATTCCCTTCAAGTCGGCAACTGTCCACCCTATTGCCTTCTTGTGTAGCATCAACATTTTGATCAGCTTCTTTTCCTGCTCAGGCTATAACTTAGAGGAAATAATTACAGGCAATGTATTATCGATTCCCAAGTAAGCATATTTTAGTTGCCCTGGCAACTGGTTCAATTCAAGAATCGGTGGTTGTTCAATAGAGGGCTTTTTGAGTTTACCTTCCTTACCTGAGTAATCTAGTGGTTCAAAGTATGTACCTAGTCGATTGACTAACCAATTTGCCTCTTCTTATTTTTCCTCATCGATCGGTTCTTCATACTCCTCAGGTTCCTCTTGATTGGCAATGTAGTTGCCGAGGTAACTAAATTCCTCGTCGAAGTTAAACTCTGTCGTGGCATGAAGAAGTTGGCATTCTTCCAGATCATCGGCATGCCTTAGTGTTTGGAACACATTTAGTTTAACTTGCTGGTCATTCACCCTCATTGTGAGTTCTCCCTATTGATAGGAAGGGTCTCCCGAGAATGATAGGTGCATGTTCATCTGCTTCACAATCCAAAACAATAAAGTCAGCGGGAAAAATAAATTTATCAACTTTTATCAGTATGTCTTTGATTTTTCCCTCTGGATACACATAGGATCTGTCGGCTAGCTGTAGCATAACTGTTGTAGGTCTTACCTTCTCGATTCCTAGTTTCTGGAAAACTGATTTATGCTTCAAGTTTATGCTTTCTCCAAGGTCACATAATACTTTCTCGACATAGTGGTTTCTGATGGAACAAGGTATTGTGAAACTTCCGGGTTCCTTCAACTTGGGTGGCATGTGATTGTGCAACATGACCATGCATCTCTCTGTCGCGACAACTGTTTCAAACTCTCTTAGCCTTGTTCTCTTGGACACAATGTCTTTAAGAAACTTGGCATATTTCGGCATTTGTTTAATTGCTTCAACCAATGGCAAGTTGATGTGGACTTACTTTAGGATATCAAGAAACTTCTTGAATTGATATTCTTGCTTTTTGCGCTTCAACCTTTGTGGGAATGGTGGTGGAAGCCGAATATCTTCGATCCTTTCATTAGTCTAGAACCTGATTGATGGCATTACCGGGGCAACTAGAGTTGCTGAGGCATCATCAACTGGGGTTGCTGTGGCATCCTTATCGCTGGTTGCCGCGACAATTCTTGGTTCAGCATCTGAGGTTTTGCCCCTGAGTTCATCTTATTCTTTTTATGGAGTTTTATTTGATGAACGAGCTTGAGCCTCTTTAAGCTGTTGGCCATTTCTAGTGGTGATCGCCTTACATTGCTCATGGCCAGTTCCTCTTGTGACTTCAGTATCGCTAGGTAAACCTCCTTGCGGTCTAGTATTCAGGTTTTGAGCAAATTGTCCGACTTGATTTTCCAATGATTTGATTGTCGCCTCCTGGTTTTGCAATCTCATCTCGGTCCTGTTAATAAAAACATTAGTCCTTTTTATGAAGTTACTATTCTCAGCCATATAAGATTCAGTTTTCAACATAAAGGCATTGAGAGAATTTTCCAAAGAACTAGATGTTGTCGGTTGTTGCTGCGGCAACTGTTGCCATGGCATATTCTGTTGGAATCCTGATGCTTGTGCATTCTGATTGTTATGGTTTAAAGCATTGTTGGGATTACTCCATGAAAAATTTGGATGCTTCTTCCAAGCTGGATTATATGTGTTAGACATCACATTGCTGTTCCGGTTGTAATTCCCCACATAAAAGCTGGATTCCAGATTCTGCATACAGTCAGAAGAATTATGGTTACCACCACACAACTCATAAAAGGAATCTATTACCTTGACCTCATGTGTGTTGTTTTGTTTCTGCATGTTCTGGACCATCTTGGTTAGAGTGGCCAATTGTGCCGAAATTGAATTTGATGATCCTAGTTCATGTATTGTGGCTTGGCGTCTAACTCCTCCTCTTCTAGCAGATGGGAACTGATAATCATTCTTGGCGAGCCTGTTTAGAATTTGCATTGTTTCTTCCGGTGACTTATCTAGGAGTATGCCATTTGCCGAGGCATCTAGCATCATTCTTGTTGGTGTATTCACAGCGTTGTAAAACATTGTTACTTGTGTCCACACTAGGAATCTGTGTAGGGGGCATTTGTGTAGAAGTTCTCTATATCGCTCTCAAGCCTCATACATGGATTCATTATCTGCCTGCCGAAAAGAAGTAATTTCATTACGAAGCTTATCAGTCAAATTTGTAAGATTAAATCGAGCAAGAAAATCATGACAAAGATCAGTCCAAGATCCTATTGATCCAGTAGGAATACTATTCAACCATGCTTTTGCCCTATCCTTTGGTGAATAGGGGAATAATTATAGTCGTAAAATATCGGGATGACTCTTTGTATTTTGAATGAATTGCAAATCTCAAGGAAAGATTTAAGATGTTATCGTGCATCTTCAGTTGCTGAGCCGCCAAATTGACCAATTGTGTTGATCATATTGAACATCACCGGTTTCAACTCAAAGTGGTTGGCTTCAATTTCAGGTGTGACAACTCCTGGATTAAGTCCTTCAAGATCTTCTTCAAGATAGTCTCGAATAGTTCTGTTTCGTGTAAGAATCACTCATCCTCCTGCTGGAACATCTTGATTCATATTGCCGTCTTTATTAGCCATTGCTACTCTTAACCTTCGTCTGAGTCTTTGCAAGGTTCGTTCGATTTCTGGATCAAAGGGATATTCTGGTGTAATCAGTCTCTTCCTGGTCATATACCAATGCAAAACCAAAGTTTGTTAATCCTTCGAATCATAAACAATAAAAATAAAAGTGCAAAAAAATAAAAACAAAGTCGATATTGCCAATCCCCGGTAACGGCACCAAAAACTTGTTGCGCATAATAAGTGCTCCGCAATTATGCTAGTGTACACGTCGCAAGTTATAGTATAAAAGATATCGTCTCCACAAGGATTGGTGCCACTTCAAGAATCTAATCTCTTGCACTATAAAAAGTAAAAGAACACAAGTAAAAGATTGTAGGAGTTTAACTAACAACTAAACAAGAAAGCAATAAAGTAAAAGAAGATGTAATCAAATGAGAGAGAATAGGCCAGGTTATCGTGAGTTAAGGTGTGATAGCCAATTGGATCGTCTTGTTAAAAGAGTGCAAGGGCAACTCAGTTGTCGTGACAACTTGCACAGCGGGGTTGCCTTGGCAACTATTCGACGATTGCCTGGGCAACTGTTTCGGCGGCTGGGCAGCAACTTCAAGGTTCGGCAGAGCGTTCCTCAATGGTTTCTTCTTATCCCTAAGTCAAAACTCTAGCTAATTGTACATGCCTTGACAATACATCCCTGTATGAATCAAGGGTGAATAACAACCAATCTTGCGCTCCTCTTAGCCGTTGAAATCCTTAACTTATTCCTAAGCCGGATTAATCTTCACCATCAATAGATTGAATAAAGACCATACTCATTTGTTTCTTGAATCTAACTCTCCCGATATTAGATAAATAGATGAAGTTATGAGATCCTCTCCCAATTCACTCGCAAACAAGAATAAAAACCAAGAATGAGTAAACCCTGAATTGAAAGTGCAAACTCTTATTACCTAAACAAATTCCAATTGTTTCTCACAACCACAAAACACAATAACCTTAGCCAAATAGATTTAGTTCATGGCTAGGTTCCAAAGAAACACAAAACAAAGAATCCCTAACATAAACCTAATCAAACAAGAAAGAAAAAGATGAAGAATGGTTGAAGCCTCCTGTCGAAATCTCTCTCCTTTTGCTCTCTTGGAGTTGACGGCTTGGTCTCCTTTAAATAGGAGATGTCTAGGTGAAAGTCTCTCTTGAGGAAGAAGTTAAGTTGAAATTAAATACTTTAAAAGAATATAATTCTTTATTATATTTAAATTCCTTCTAGATCTTCTCCTATCTTCTTGTGATTTAATTTCTCTTTGACATCTCCATACAAGTCAAACTCCTTTGGGATTTAACTTTGCTCCACATCATCTTGGGCTTATCTAGTCATCAATTTCGACTACCATATCATCTTATCCCTTATCAACAATTACCCTGGCAACTAGCTCGGCATCTCCTTTATGCATTGCCTTGGCAACTGCGTTGGCATCTCCTTCATGCACTACCCTGGCAACTGGTTCCAGCCTTGTTTAGGCAAATGATTCTGCACATACACAAAAACAACTATCGGCAGCACCATTTTTCCACAAAATTAAGCAAAATATGAAATCAAGCTTAACCACCAAGGAAACAATGCAAACATGCATGAATGGCTATAATGCAACTAATATGAGCCTAAGTCTAGCAATAATATGAACAAAAAAGGTGAATAAAATAGCACTTTTAGACACTTAACAGTGAGCTTGTTTAACTGACGATAGTCAATACAAAGCTGCATAGTCCCGTCTTTCTTTTTCACGAACAGGACTGGAGCACCCCAAGGAGAAGTGTTAGGCCATATGAAGCCTTTATCTTGCAACTCCTGAAGTTTCTTCTTTAATTCTTTCAACTCGAAAGGTGCCATTCTATAGGGTGTAATGGACACTGGAGCTGTTCCAGGCTGAACTTCAATACTGAACTCCACTTCTATGGTTGGAGGGACACTATGGAGTTCCTCGGGAAAAACATCAATTAATTCAGAAACAAAAGGCATGCTAGGTGTTGCGCGTAATAAGTGCTCAGCAATTGTGCAAGTGTACATGTCGCAAGTTATAGTATAAAAGATATCGTCTCCACAGGGATTGGTGCCACTTCAAGAATCTAATCTCTTGCACTGTAAAAAGTAAAAGAACACAAGTAGAAGATTGTAGGAGTTTTAACTAACAACTAAACTAGAAAGCAATAAAGTAAAAGAAGATGTAATTAAATGAGAGAGGGAATAGGCCAAGTTATCGTGAGTTGAGGTGTGATAGCCGATTGGATCGTCTTGGTAAAAGAGTGCAAGGGCAACTCAGTTTCCTTGGCAACTCGCACAGCGGGGTTGCCTTGGCAACTAATCGATGGTTGCCTGGACGACTAGCTGGGCAACTACTTGGGTGGCTGAGTAGTAACTTCAAGGTTCGGCGGAGCGTTCTTCAATGGTTTCTTCTTATCCCTAAGTCAAAACTCTAGCTATTTGTGCATGCCTTGATAATACATCCCTGCATGAATCAAGGGTGAACAACAACCAATCTTGCGCTCATCTTAGCCGTTGAAATCCTTAACTTATCCCTAAGCCGGATTAATCTTCACCATCAATAGATTGAATAAAGACCATACTCATTCGTTTCTTGAATCTAACTCTCCCGATATTAGATAAATAGATGAAGTTACGAGATCCTCTCCCAATTCACTCGCAAACAAGAATAAGAACCAAGAATGAGTAAACCTTGAATTGAAAGTGCAAACTCTTATTACCTAAACAAAATCCAATTGTTTCTCACAACCACAAAAACACAATAACCTTAGCCAAGTAGATTTAGTTCATGTCTAGGTTCCAAATAAACACAAGATAAAGAATTCCTAGCATAAACCTAATTGAACAAGAAAGAAAAAGATGAAGAATGGTTGAAGCCTTGTCGAAATCTCTCCAAAGCCTTGTCAAAATATCCCCTGCCTTTGTCGAAAATTCTCTCATCTCTCCCTCTTTGGAGTTGACGGCATGGCCTTTAATTTATAGGGCTAGGTCAAAGTCTTTTTTTAGGAGGAAGTTAAGTTGGAATTTAATTATCTTTAAAGAATATAATTCTTTATTATATTTAAATTCCTTCTAAAACTTCTCCTATCTTCTTGGGATTTAATTTCTCTTTAACCTCTTCATGGAAATCAAACTTATTTGGGATTTAGCTTTTCTCCACATCATCTTGGGCCTATCTAGTCCTCAATTTCGACTGTCATATCATCTTATTCCTTGTCAAAAATTGCCTTGGCAACTAGCTCGACATCTCCTTCATGCATTACCCTGGCAACTGGTTCTAGCCTTGCTTTGGCAAGTGATTATGCACACATACACAAAACACACCAAATCAACATCTTTTTCCACAAAAATCACCAAGTTATGTAATCAAGCTCAACGATGGAAAGAAACATGAATTAATGCATGGATGACCAATTATGCAACTAATATGAGCCTAAGTCTAGCAATAAATGAGTAAAAAGGGTAATAAAAATAGTACTTTTGAACACTTATCACTAGGCAAACCGAATTCAATTTCATCTTGAAGAATCATATTATCAAAGATTGAGGTTGGTTTCTTATCTATTAAGAGAATGGATTCTTTCCCTAAATCCCAGAGATACAGTCTCCTATTTTGGCAATCTACCCAGGCCTCGTGTTTATTTAACCAATCTAACCCTAATATCAAGTCAAATTCACAAAATGGCAAGACATAAAGATCAAGAGAAAATGGGACATTTCGAATGGTCAAGGAAGCTTGCTTGTAGCGCAAGTTAATGGGTGTTTTTCCTTCTAATGGATTCGAAACTACAATATTTGATTCAATAGTTTTGGGTTTTAATTTTAGCTTGTTGATCAAGGCAGAACAAAAAATGAATGGAGAGACCCCGAATCAATTAAAGCATATGGAAGACTGGAATTTAACTCAATGGTACATGCGATAACATCGGGAGCTTCTTTATCATCTTTACCACGAATGTGATACATACGAGCAGGGGCTCGAGATTCCTAATGAGTCTGAACATTCAAATAGGGGCCCTTCTATTTCCCCTGATTCTCGGACTAAGCTTGTCTGGGTGCTTTATTTCTGTTAGGAGGAGCTAAGCTAGCAATTGCAGAAGCTCGATTCAAAGCCTTGCTGGGATTCTGGGGACAATCTTGGATATAATGATCAGAGGCTCCACATGAGTAGCATAGATTCTGTTGAACTCTGCACTGGCTAGTATGATGTTTCTGGCAGAACTTGCAAAGAGAGTATTGATTAGCTTTAGCCCGATTCCCCGTGCTATCAACAGAAACAACAGGGGCTGAAGTCCTTACAACCGTTTGAGGTTTCGAGATATAACTACTCTTCTGATTAGAGGTATAGTTCAAAGAGTTTCCCTTGGAGTGTTTGGACTTCTTTGACTGCCAGTGTGGCTTGTCATCGTTCCTGGTCATTTGTCCTTCCAAGAGTGTCCGCTCTTGCGTCTTTCTGAGGCTTTCATCTTCGCCTCTGTAGCAATGGCCCGATTTACTAAATTTTGGAAGTCAGTGATACCCAGAGCAGTGAATATAGGGCTTAACTCATCATTTAGCCCGTCGATGAACATCTGACACTTGTCGGCCTCAGTTTTGATATATTCAGACCCATACTTGCAATACTTGCAAAAGTCGCTTACGTATTGCTCGATAGGTCGGCCAGCTTGTTTAAGATACAAGAATCGCTTTCGGCTCTGGGCCAGATATTGTTCGCTGATATATTTCTTCCTGAACTCATCAAGGAAGAACTTCCAAGTGATAGACTCTGCAAAAGCAATCAGGGTAGTGGTTTCCCACCAGCTCAATGCTTCGTCTGCCAACAGAGCGATGGCACACTCGAGTTTATGCTCGTCAGGACATAGAAATTGTTTAGTCAGAATGCGAGTAGTTGCCTCTAACCAGTACTCGGCTACTTCAGGATTAGCTTCATCGATGCTAGTGAAGGTATAGGCCCGATGCTGAGCCAACTTGTCAATAGTAGCTCGACTTACTATAGAAGCAGAAGGTGGAACCGGATGTTCTCTCTTTAGGGTGGATACAAGATGATCAAACATCTCTTTCATGCTTAACAAGCACTCTTGTTGTACAAGATTTATAGCCGGGGCTTCCTATTGAGCTGCGGCCTGAGCTCGAGGTTGAGCATGCTGTTGCGGAGGATTCTGCTCCTTCCTCACACTGCCTCTTTCATTAGAGGAGCCTACAGGACTCTCGTCATCCCGAGCAAGTTTCGTTTCTGACATTCTATTTCAATCAGAACAATAAGAGTTTTAGTTTCCACATTTAAGCAAAAATACAAGCTTATATCAAGTCTCCTAGGTGGCACAATATCCTATATAATGCAAATGAGCTTAGTTTAGTCCTAGAACTGACTAAAAAGCTCTGATACAAATAAATGTAACACCATATCCCCAGGTTAGCCGTAATTCAGTTCAAAAGCGTTACCAAGGCGAGAACAAAGCAAGAGATAGGTTACTTGTTACAAGTAACCTCGATATAGATAACTTGCGACGCAAGCAACCCAAACACAACAATACAAGACATATAAAACAAACATACTTAGCATGCTAATTTAGGCACTAATTTGTTTCATTTCATACTTATATCCTAAGTTTCACTATCATATTACAATTTACCATTCCATTCCAATACACATACACCATTCAAATATCAATGACAAGTATGGCATACTTCACAATAGGTTACTAGTATTCATGACCCAACTTCCATTCTTATAACATGTTCATATACCCTATTTGAATAACAAGATTGTCACTTAACACATTTCATTTGTTTCTTTTTCAAACAAGACATACTATTTCATGGCATCCTTAGCTAGTAACATTGTTAATGCATGCTTGTACATACCTTAGCTCCAATCCAATAAGCATTGCTGAATCATACCAATGGCCAAAAGAACAAATGCATGATCATACAATATTGGTCTAGTATTTGAATGATACAAGGTTTCAACAATCATTGAATTACTTTCACAATTTGCGCAGCATCATGCTTATTTATATACATATCAACATAGTTATATACATAGTTCAAGTCACCCATGTTGGTTACAAGATAGGCCCATACATGTTATAATTAATTACAAGTCTTAAACACATAACAAAATGCATGATCAAGGCTAAATATTTCAAGTTCTAGTGCCACCAACTAGGAGCATAAAAAGAGTATGAAATCATACTTTCAAGCTTGCTTCAAAATGTTGCTTCGAGCTCAAGAGATCCTCTTGAAAATGTCTTTAATCTGTTATGGGAAGAATGAAAAGTAGAGTAGTAAGTACATGTTGTGTACTTAGTGAGGTAACACTAAGTCTAGCAAATTTCCAAGTTTACTTATCCAAGTGTACAAGCATTTCAAGGAATCAAAATCATCACTACAAGTCATATACTATTCGAATTCAAGGAGTAAACATAGACAAGCTTCACATATCACACATTCAACATAGCAATATCCATCATGTATACATATCATGTTATTCGAGTTATTGCTTAGAAGACAAGCAATCAAATACACCAAGTACCAAGTAGGAATTCTTACACAATAAACATCATCTATGTATTTCTTTCATGGGAAGTAACAAGTTATACAATCATTCATGTACTATCTTTCAAGACAAGGATGTTCATTCAAGAATCTTACAAGACAAGTAATGTTCACATCACACATCCAAGACAAACAATGTTCATTTCAAGTTATTAATTCATCTTACAACACCCTTGGAAATTAGTTCACTAGATAATCAAATCTTTAACAATATGCACCGAAGTGCCAATATGCACTGTAGTGCCAATATGCACCGTCGTGCCAATATGCATCGTAGTGCGAATATGAGCTCTAAATTCTAAGGCATGCCCTCCTATCTATCCAAACTAGCTACCAAGGTTGTTTGATTATCAATTTCATTTAAGCTTTATACAATTCATTAATCAAGACATGATAATGCCATTCAAGGGCCAAGCCCTTAGGTTTATGGAGTCTTAACTCCCAAGACAAGTTTATCCATTCCATTCGAATGGCATAAACACAAGCTGGTACCATTGTTCATTTCATTTCAAACAAGTCATGTATATCAATCACTAACACATTCATATGTATGCAATGTCCGTACCTTATTCTCCAAGCAAGCATGCCATTTCTTACCTTTGGCATAAGTAATGCAACATGTAAAGCATTTCATTTCATTGGCTTAACAATCAAGTAAACAAGTAAAACATGGCATCAAACAAGTTGTCATTCATATCATTCTTCCCTTAATTATCCAAATATATATTAGGTCATGTTACATGGCAATGACATTGAATTAACACAATAGCAAGATTGGTTAGGACCTAAGTCCTAACCCTAAGGAAGGTTACACTCACAATACTCCTAGCTAATCACTTGTCTTGTATCCAAATCTCTTTGCCTCTTGCTTTGGGATGTTCACTCTTTTCTTCCTCTTCCAAAACTTGCTGCCCTTGGTATAGCAAGAATATCACATACAATTCATCAAAACATGCACATAATGTCACACATATATAGTAATAATGTTACCACATTTGTACCTAACATTGAACTACTATTTTTTATGCTTTCTTTTAAGCATTTCTTACTTGTTCATCTCTATATTGTTATTACCTCATTTTAGAACATAATTGGACAGATTACAATGTCCCATAACTATTTGGAAACAGTTTGCTTCTAGGTGCAAAAATAGTCCCAAACTGCACAGGACACTATTGCCTGACAGCTTGCACACTGTCCCTTTAAACGGTCATATCTTTTAATCTGTACGTCAGAATTTTGATTAGTTTACACCGTTGGAAAGATTATTTAATTTCCTTTCCAATGGTATAAGGCTTGCATTCTCATGCTTAGCCAATCGATACAGTTTATTGTTCAGAGACAGGGTATTTACACTGTTTGGGCAGTTTGCAATGTTCAGTTATTTCTAATTACAGTTTCCAACATAGAAACCAGAATTGAGTTCTGCTTTCACCAAATGAAAGTAGACATACTAAGGATCATGTCACTAAAATTTCAGCACTGAATTTGATCTATACAAATTTTGGTGAATCTTCAAAGTTATTGCCCAGAACAAAGCAATTTTGGGCAGATTGCACCTATTCACATTTTAATTCCTTAAATTCATTTTAACCAATGTTTTGGCCCTATAATTCATTTTATATGTAATCCTAAACATGTTTAGTCAATGTTAATTCATTTTTCAAGGTGGCCAAAACAAAGTAAGTTGGTTAAGTTGCTTAATTGTGCATGTTTACACAATTTGTTCTTACTAAAACAGTTTCTAGGCTATAGGACTTTGTTCATACTTTTATCTTTCTTTTACAGAATTGGTTACTAACAATTTATCTTGTTTAACACCTTAATTAAATTACCTAATCATGATCATGTTCAATTCATTAGCTCCATAGCTCAATTACATGTTCTAACAATTCAATTCTTACAACAACATTTCATTTCAAATTTCCAGCAACCTAATTCTTGTTACACCATCACTTACACATAAATTCCACTCTAATTCAAGTTACCCACGGTGTATATAATTTCAATTTCATCATTTTCTTCATTTCTAACAACCTAACAACTCAACTAAACATTATGCATCATCTAAATCAGAATTTTAAGCATGAATCAGTTTGGACAGCATGTATTTACCTTAGTAATGCTGCCACCAAGTTGAGTTTAGCTCAATTTCAACTTTGACACCATAGATTCAAGCTCTCTCTCTCACTCTCTAATGTTCTCTCTTCAATTTGGCAAACTAGGATGATGGAAGAAGATGATAACATTTGATCCAAGTTAATGGATTTATGAAATGTCCAAAATGTCCTTTAATTAATCCTATTCTTAACTTAATCAAGGGCATTAGGGGAATCAAAGAGTTTAGCATGCAATCATCATATTTCTCATTTAATTCAATTTGGTCACTTTAAATTGGTCACTTATTTCATTCATTCTTCTAATTAAGTCCTTAATTGATCTAAATACTTAGATTCTAGGTCAATTAAGCTATCAACTTAAGCAATTGGTTCCAATACTTCTAGGCTAGGATTTAGGGTATTACACCAAGTTTAACAATGTGAGTTCTGGCTCTTAGAAGTGACTTTTCTAGGCCATGTAATTTCGGCAGATGGTATAAAAGTTGACCTGAATAAAATTTAGCCTATTGTGGATTAGAAGCCACCAAAGAGCATTGGAGAAATTAGGAGCTTTCTCGGGTTAGCAGGATATTACAGAAGATTTGTCAAAGGGTTCTCGATTCTGGCTGGTCCTCTAACTCGACTTCCTAGGAAGGATATACCTTTCAAATGGTTTGAAGATCAGCAACGGAGCTTCAATCAACTAAAGCAGATTCTTACTCAATCTTCTGTTTTGATTCAACCTAAACTAGGGAAAGACTTTACAGTCTTTAGTGATGCATCTCACCTCAGTTTAGGGTGTGTCTTAATGCAAGATGACAATGTGATTGCCTATGCTTCTCGACAATTAAAGCCACATGAATTGAATTATCCAACACATAACTTGGAATTGGCTGTAGTTGTTTTTGCTTTGAAAATCTGGAGACATTACTTGTACGGGGAAAGATGTCATCTTTTCACAGATCATAAAAGTCTAAAATACCTTTTGACTCAGAAAGACTTGAAATTAAGGCAAAGAAGGTGGATGGAATTAATCAAGGATTATGACTTGGTTATCGATTACCATTCGAGGAAAGTAAACGTTGTGGCTGACGTACTCAGTCGAAAACGTTCTTCTGGTAAGATCTTAAAGCTTAAAACATGTTGTATAAAGCCTTTGTCTATTCGAAACCCTTCAAGCTTGGTGTTTAAAATAATTCATTATTTTTGTAGCTCCTTCTACAATTAATGCTCATTTCAGATTAGAAAGAAATCAACGACAACTAGCTGAACTTTAGATTCAATCTGAATTCAATTCGAGAATTAAGAATCTCCAACAAGTCAATCCCGAGTTACAAAAGATTGTAAATAAGCTTGATTCTTCCACAAATTCTGATTTCCATCTTAGACCGAATGGTCTCCTTTATTTTAGAAACCGAATCTGTGTACCTAATGATAAAACCTTAAAGAAGGAAATGCTTTAGGAAGCCCATAACAGTCCTTTTTCGATTCATCCTGGCTTTATTAATATGTACAAGGATTTAAAAGAAGTCTACTGGTAGCCAAAAATGAAATCTGACATCACTGAATACGTATACAAATGCTTGAGTTGTCAAAGAATCAAAGCTGAACACCAAGTACCTTTAGGGTTACTTCAGCATTTGGAAGTACCCCAATGGATGTGGGAACGTATAACTATGGACTTTGTAACCGGGCTACCTTTGTCACCAAGAAAGAATGATGTTGTTTGGGTTATAGTTGATAGATTTTCTAAATCAGCCCATTTCATTATTGTTCGATGGATATGAACCTGGAGGCTTTAGCTAATCTCTATATCAAAGAAATTATTCGTCTGCACGGTGTTCCTATCTCCATTGTTTCAGATTAGGATTCCCATTTTACTTTAAAGTTTTGGGGTTCCTTACAAAAGGCTTTAGGAACCAAAACCAATCTCAGTACTTCTTTGCATCCTCAATATGATGGACAATCTGAAAGAGTAATTCAAGTGCTTAAAGATATGCTTAGGGCATGTGTGGTTGATCTCAGGGAGAATTGGGAAAAATCTCTATCATTGGCCAAATTTGCCTACAATAATATTTATCAAACCTCAATTAAAATGACACCTTTCGAAGCCTTATATGGGAGAAAATATAAAACTCCTTTATGTTGGTCTGAACTAGGTGAAAACAAGGTCTTAGGACCTGAAATGCTTCGGGAAACTGAAGATCAAGTTCAGATTATACACAATAGATTGAATGAAGCTTTTGACAGACAGAAAGCATATGTTGATTGTAAGAGGAAGGATATTCAACATGAGGTGGGAGATCGAGTGTTCCTGAAGGTATCTCTTTGGAGGAAAATTCTCAGATTTGGGAAGAAAGAAAAATTAAGTCCCCGTTTCATTGACCTTTTGAGATTATAGAAAGAGTTGGACCGGTTTCTTACAAATTAGCACTTCTCAAAGAATTTGATAGAATTCACAATGTCTTCCACGTATCAATCTTAAGAAGGTACCGATCAGATCCATCACACATTCTAGAGCCTGATGAGGTTGAACTTAATCCCGATTTATCATATGATGAAGAACCGGTACAAATTCTGGATAGAGAGGTTAAAATATTGTGCAACAAGATGGTACCCTTAGTTAAGGTACTATGGAGAAATCATAAAATCGAAGAGGCTACGTGGGAGTCTAAAGCAGCTATGCGAGAACAATATCCACATTTTTTCCCACAGGTAAATTCAAGGACGAATTTCTTTTAAGGAGTAGGGATTTCTAATATTCCAAACTTAGAAGCATGATTGAATGAATTAGAAAAATTTTAATGGATAAAATGATTGATTTATTGATTAAAGAAGTATTAGGGCCAAAATGAAATAAGGCCTAATTAAGTGGCCATTATAGAAGGACCACTTTGTATGGGAATCAAAATTATGGGTTTGCATGCCGATTTTAAAAAGATTGGTGGACATGATAGGTGTCCTAAGGAGGGAAAATGAATTAACATCATCAACATCTTCCTCCTTCATTGTTTTGAACTGAAACACATAGATTAGAGAGTGAGTGAGTGAGCTAAATCGAAAGGTTAAGGAGAATCCTTTGGTGATCGGATTAAATCCTAGTGTTTTGATTTTTAATCAAAATTTAAAGGTATGGATTTCTTCTTTATTGCTTTCATTGCATGAATGTTTGAATTGGTTAAGTGATGAATTAGATGAATTGATGAAATTTGAATGAATTCCATGTTAGAATTTCGAATTCTAGTTTGATATTTGATAGTTGAGCTTGCTATGACAATTGAAATGTTCAAACTCAAACTATATCGAATGCTAGTTATGAGATCCTTGAATACAATGTGTGATTTTGGTCCGAGAAGGAAATAGAGAGCTACGGTTATTATACATATAAAGAGAGCTTAAATTGTTTGGTTGATACAATTAAAAGTATAGATTGAGCATATGATTAAAGGCTTTTGATCTTGATTACTTTAATGGAAATAGATGAGATTGAGTTTGATCTCTTAATTTTGTCAAATTGAATCGGAGAATGGATCAAAACAGGGGGTTGTTCTGTTTCGGTATAACACTGGACTGCTTCTATAAAATGTGATTTTCATGAAGAAATTGTTAGCTAAGGGGGGAATTCTAATGTGGTAATTAAATTGCACAGTTTAAAACACAAGTATGTTCAAAATTGTTTTCTGAAATGAGTAAACTTAATCATTAGAGGGTGAAAGGTTTAAGTGATCAAGTGACAATAGATAAGAAATTGAACTATGTTAATTGAGTATAATTGATATTTGATATTTTTGGCGCCGTTGCCGGGGATTGGCAATAGCAACTTTGTTTTTATTTTCCTACACTTTATTTTTCTTGTTTAAGATTCAAAGGGTTAACAAACTTTAGTTTTGCTTTGGTATATGACCAGGGCGAGACCGGTTACACCAGAATACCCCTGTTATCCAGAAATCGAACGAACATTGCAAAGACTCAGACAAAGGTTAAGAGTAGCAATGGCTAATCAAGATAGCAATATGAATTAGGATGTTCCAGCAGGAGGAGGAGTGATTCTTGCACAAAATAGAACTATTCGAGACTATCTTGAAGAAGATCTTGAAGGACTTAATCCAGGAGTTGTCACACCTAAAATTGAAGTCGACCACTTTGAGTTGAAACTGGTGATGTTCAATATGATCAACACAATTGGTCAATTTGGCAGCTCAGCAACTGAAGATGCATGACAACATCTTAAATCTTTCCTCGAGATTTGCAATTCATTCAAAATACAAGGAGTCACCCCCGATGTTTTACGACTAAGATTATTCCCCTATTCACTGAGGGATAGGGCGAAAGCATGGTTGAATAGTATTCCTATTGGATCAATAGGATCTTGGACGAATCTTTGTCGTGATTTCCTTGCTCGATTTAATCCTACAAATTTGACCGATAAGCTTCGTAACAAAATTACTTCTTTTCGGCACGCAAATGATGAATCCATGTGCGAGGCTTGGGAGCAATATAGAGAACTTCTACACAAATGCCCCCTACACGGATTTCTAGTGTGGACACAAGTAATAATGTTTTACAACGCTATGAATACACCAACAAGGATGATGCTAGATGCCTCGACAAACAGCATACTCCTAGATAAGTCGCCGGAGGAAGCAATGCAAATTCTAAACATGCTTGCCAAGAATGATTATCAATTCCTATCTAGCTAGAAAAGGAGGAGTTAGACGCAAGCCACAATACATGAACTTGGATCATCAGACTCAATTTCAGCACAATTGGCCACTCTAACCAAGATGGTCCAGAACATGCAGAAACCAAACAACACAAGGAGGTCAAGGTAATGGATTCCTTTTGTGAGTTATGTGGTGGTAACCATGATTCTTCTGAATGTATACAGAATCCGTAATCCAGCTTTTATATGGTGAATTACAGCCAGAAAAACAATGCGATGTCCAATACATACAATCCAGCTTGGAAGAAGCACCCAAATTTTTCATGGAGTAATCCCAACAATGCTCTAAACCAGAACAATCAGAATGCAAAAGCATCGGGATTCTAGCAGAATATGCCACGACAACAGTTGCCACAACAACAACCAACAACATCTAGTCCTTTGGAAAATTCTCTCAATGCTTTTATGTTGAAAACTGAATCTTATATGGCTGAGAATAGTAACTTCATAAAAAGAACTGATGCTTTTATTAACAGGACTGAGATGAGATTGCAAAACCAAGAGGCGGCAATCAAATCATTGGAAAATCAAGTCAGACAATTTGCTCAAAACTTGAATACTAGACCACAAGGAGGTTTACCTAGCGATACTGAAGTCGTAAGAGGAACTGGCCATGTGCAATGTAAGGCGATCACCACTAGAAGTGGCCAACAACTTAAAGAGTCTCAAGCTCGCTCATCAAACAAAACTCCACAAAAAGAACAAGTCGAACTCAGTGGCAAAGCCTCAGATGCTGAACTAGGAATTACCGGGGCAACCAGCAATAAGCATGCTCGGCAACCAGTGATAAGGATGCCGCGGAAACCAATGATAGGCATGCCACGGCAACCCCAGTTACCTCGGTTCCAGACCAATGAAAGGATCGAAGATATCTGACTTACACCACCATTCCCACAAAGGTTGAAGCGACAAAAGCAAGAATATCAATTCAAGAAGTTTCTTGATATCCTAAAGCAAATCCACATCAACTTTCCATTGGTTGAGGTGATTGAACAAATGCCGAACTATGCCAAGTTTCTGAAAGACATTGTGTCTAAGAGAACAAGGCTATGAGAGTTTGAAACAGTTGCCGCAACAGAGGGATGCATGGCCATGTTGCATAATCGCATGCCACCCAAGTTGAAGGATCCTGGAAGTTTCACAATACCTTGTTCCATCGGAAACCACTATGTCGGGAAAGCATTATGTGACCTTGGAGCAAGCATAAACTTGATGCCTAAATCAGTTTTCTAGAAACTAGGAATCGGGAAGGCAAGACCTACAACAGTTATGCTACAGCTAGCTGACAGATCCTATGTGCATCCAGAGGGAAAAATCGAAAACATACTGGTAAAATTTGATAAATTTATTTTTCCCGCTGACTTTATTTTTTTGGATTGTGAAGCAGATGAACATGCACCTATCATTCTCGGGAGACCCTTCCTAGCAACAGGGAGAACTTTGATCGATGTTGAAAAGGGAGAACTCACAATGAGGGTGAATGACCAACAAGTTAAACTGAATGTGTTCAAAATACTAAGGCGTGCCGATGATCCGGAAGAATGCCAACTTCATCATGCCATGACAGAGTTTAACTTTGATGAGGAATTTAGTTGCCTCGGTAACTACATTTCCGATTTAGAGAAACTTGAGGAGTATGAAGAACCGATCGATGAAGAACAACAAGAAGAGGCAAATTGGTTAGTCAATCGACCAGGTACATACTTTGAACCACTGGATTACTCAGGTAAGAAAGGTAAACTTGAAAAGCGCTCCATTGAACAACCACCGATTCTTGAGTTGAAACAGTTGCCAGGGCAACTAAAATATGCTTACTTGGGAACTGATAATACATTGCTTGTAATTATTTCCTCTAAGTTACAGCCTCAGTAGGAAAAGAAGATTATCGACATGTTAATGATACACAAAAAGGCGATAGGATGGACAATTGCCGACATGAAGGGAATTAGCCCGACAGTGTGCATGCACAAGATTTTGTTGGAAGATGATCACAAACCTTCGATTAAGGCCCATAGGAGACTGAATCATGCCATGAAAGGGGTTGTAATGAAAGAAATCACCAAGTGGCTTGACGCCGACATCATATACCCTATCTTTGATAGTACATGGGTAAGTCTGGTACAATATGTACCGAAAAGGGGAGGTATAATGGTGGTAAGTAATGAAAACAATGAACTCATTCCAACCAGGACTGTGACCGGTTGGAGGGTTTGTATGGATTATCGAAAGCTAAACAAAGCCACTAGGAAATATCACTTCCATTACCCTTTATTGATCAAATGCTTGACCGTCTTGCAGGTAAACCCTTTTATTGTTTTCTTGATGGTTATTCAGGTTACAATCGAATTGCCATAGCACCAGAAGATCAAGAAAAGACAACCTTCACATGCCCATACGAAACTTATACTTTCCGAAGGATGCCGTTTGGATTGTGTAATGCCCCGGCAACCTTCCAAATATACATGATGGCACTCTTTTCAGACATGGTCGAAGACTTCCTTGAGATTTTCATGGATGAGTTTTTTGTTTTTGGTAATGACTTCGACAGTTTCCTCGGTAATTTAGAGAAGGTGTTGGCAAGATGTGAAGAATCCGATTTAGTCCTTAATTGGGAAAAGTGCCATTTTATGGTAGATGAAGGAATTGTGCTCGGCCACAAGATTTCATCCAAGGGAATTGAAGTAGACAAAGCCAAGGTGGACGTGATCGAGAGATTACCCCCACCAAGTTCGGTCAAAGGAATCTGATGCTTTCTTGGACATGCAGGTTTTTATAGGAGGTTCATTCATAATTTTTCTAAGATTACCAAACCCTTGTACAATTTGCTTGAACAGGATAAAGTCTTCAATTTTGATGATTCTTGCACCCCAAGCATTCGAAACCCTAAAAGAAAAGCTTGCCTCGACATCCATTGTTGATCCACCAGATTGGACGCTGATAAGTGTTCAAAAGTACTATTTTTCTTACCCTTTTTACTCATATTATTGTTAGACTTAGGCTCATATTAGTTGAATAATTAGCCATCCATTCATTAATTCATGTTTCCTTCCAACGTTGAGCTTGATTACACAACTTGGTAGTTTTTGTGGGAAAAGATGCTGCTTTGGTGTGTTTTGCGTGTATGTGCAGGATCACTTGCCAAAGCAAGGCTAGAGCTAGTTTCTAGGGCAATGCATGAAGGAGACGCCGAGCTAGTTTCCAGGGTAATGCATGAAGGAGACGTCGAGCCAGTTGCCATGGCAATTGTCGACAAGAGCAAAGGTGATATGGTAGTCGAAATTGATGACTAGACAAGCCCAAGATAACGTGGAGCAAAGCCCAAACCCAAAGGAATTTGATTTCCATGTAGAGATTAAAGAAGAATTAAATTCCAAGAAGATAGGAGAAGTTCTAGTAGGAATATAATTATAATAAAGAATTATATTCTTTAAAGATAATTTAATTCCAACTTAACTTCCTCCTCAAAGAAGGACTTTGGCCTAGCCCTATAAATAAGATGGAGATTTCGACAATCCATAGAGAGCAAAGAGAGGGGAATTTCGACAAGTCCAAGGAGGGCAAGAGGAGAGAATTTTCGACAAGCATCTAGGGCAAAGAGGATTTCGACAAGCCTCCTTCTTCATCCTTTTCTTTCTTGTTCGATTGGGTTCATGCTAGGGATTATTTATCTTGTGTTTCTTTGGAACCTAGCCATGAACTAAATCTATTTGGCTATGGTTATTGTGTTTTGTGGTTGTGAGAAACTATTGGTTTTGTTTAGGTAATAAGAGTTTGCACTTTTCTATTCAAGGTTTATTCATTCTTGGTTCTTATTATTGTTTGCGAGTGAATTGGGAGAGGATCTCGTGATTTCATCTATTTATCTAATATCAGGAGAGTTAGATTCAAGAAACAAATGAATATGATCTTTATTCAATCTATTGATGGTGAAGATTAATCCGGCTTATGAATAAGTTAATGATTTCAGCGGCTAAGAGGAGCGCAAGATTGGTTGTTGTTCACCCTTGATTCACGCAGGGATGTATTATCAAGGCATGCACAAGTAGCTAGAGTTTCGACTTAGGGATAAGAAGAAACCATTGAAGAACGCTCTGCCGAACCTTGAAGGTTGCTGCCCAGACGCCCAAGTAGTTGCCCAGGCAACCATCGATTAGTTGCCAAGGCAACCCCGTTGTGCAAGTTGCCACAGCAACTGAGTTGCCCGTGCACTCTTTTACCAAGACGATCTAATCGGCGATCACACCTCAACTCACGATAACCTCGCCTATCTCTCTCTCATTTGAATTCATCTTTTCTTTTACTTTATTGCTTTCTAGTTTAGTTATTAGTTAAACTCCTATAATCCTTTATTTGTGTTTTTACTTTTTACAGTGCAAGAGACTAGATTCTTGAAGTGGCACCAATCCCTGTGGAGACGATATCTTTTATACTATAACCTGCAACGTGTATACTTGCACAATTGCGTAGCACTTATTATGCGCAACAAGTTTTTGGCACCGTTGCCGGGGATTGGCAATAGCGACTTTGTTTTTATTTTCTTGCACTTTCTTTTTATTTTTCTTGTTTAAAATTCAAAGGGCTAACAAACTTTGGTTTTGCATTGGTATATGACCAGGGCGAGACCGACTTCACCAGAATATCCCTTTGATCCATAAATTGAACGAACCTTACAAAGACTTAGAAGAAGGATAAGAGTAGCAATGGCTAATCAAGACGGCAATATGCATCAAGATGTTCCAGCAGGAGGAGGAGTGATTCTTGCACGAAACAGAACTATTCGAGACTATCTTGAAGAAGATCTAGATGGACTTAACCCAGGAGTTGTCGCACCTGAAATTGAAGCCGACCACTTTGAGTTGAAACCGGTAATGTTTAATATGATCAACACAATAGGTCAATTTGGCGGCTCAGCAACTGAAGATGCACGACAACATCTGAAATCTTTCCTCGAGATTTGCAACTCGTTCAAAATACATGGAGTCACCCCCGATGTCTTACGATTAAGATTATTCCCCTATTCACTGAGGGATAGGGCGAAAGTATGGTTGAATAGCATTCATACCGGATCAATAGCATCTTGGACTGATCTTTGTCGTGATTTCCTTGCTAGATTTAATCCTACAAATTTGACTGATAAGCTTCGTAATGCCATTACTTCTTTTCGGGAGGCAGATGATGAATCCATGTATGAGGCTAGGGAGCGATATAGAGAACTTCTACACAAATGTCCCCTACACGGATTCCCGGTGTGGACTCAAGTAACAATGTTTTACAATGCCGTGAATACACCAACAAGGATGATGCTAGATGCCTCGGCAAATGGCATACTCCTAGATAAGTCGCCGGAAGAAGCAATGCAAATTTTAAACAGGCTGGCCAAGAATGATTATCAATTCCCATCTACTAGAAGAGGAGGAGTTAGATGCGAAGCCACAATACATGAACTAGGATCATCAGATTCAATTTCGGCACAATTGGCCACTTTAACCAAGATGGTCCAGAACATGCAAAAACCAAACAACACACATGAAGTCAAGAATCTGGAATCCAGCTTCTATGTGGGGAATTACAATCGGAACAACAATGTGATGTCCAATACATACAATCCAGCTTGGAAGAAACAACCGAATTTTTCCTGGAGTAATCCCAACAATGCTCTAAACCAAAACAATCAGAATGCACAAGCATCGGGATTCCAGCAGAATATGCCACAGCAACAATTGCCGCAGCAACAACCGACAACATCTAGTTCTTTGGAAAATTCTCTAAATGCTTTTATGATGAAAACTGAATCTTATATGGTTGAGAATAGTAATTTCATAAAAAGAAATGATGTTTTTATTAACAGGACCGAGATGAGATTGCAAAACCAAGAGGCGGCAATCAAATCATTGGAAAATCAAGTCGGACAGTTTGCTCAAAATCTGAATACTAGACCGCAAGGAGGTTTACCTAGCGATACTGAAGTCGCAAGAGGAACCGGCCGAGCTAGTTGCCAGGGCAATGCATGAAGGAGATGCCGAGCTAGTTTCCAGGGCAATTGTCGATAAGGGATAAGATGATATGGTAGTCAAAATTGATGACTAGATAAGCCCAAGATGACGTGGAGCAAAGTTAAATCCCAAAGGAGTTTGATTTCCATGAAGAGGTCAAAGATAAATTAAATCCCAACAAGATAGGAGAAGATCTAGAATGAATTTAAATATAATAAAGAATTATATTCTTTTAAAGTATTTAATTCCAACTTAACTTCTTCATCAAGAGAGACTTTGACCTAGCCATCTCCTACTTAAAGGAGACCAAGCCATCAACTCTAAGAGAGAGCAAAAGGGGGAGAGATCGATTGAAGAGAGAGTAAAAGGGGAGAGATTTCGACAAAGGGGTTTCAACCATTCTTTATCTTTTTCTTTCTTGTTCAATTAGGTTTATGTTAGGGGTTCTTTGTTTTGTGTTTCTTTAGAACCTAGCCATGAACTAAATCTATTTGGCTAAGGTTATTGTGTTTTGTGGTTGTGAGAAACAATTGGATTTTGTTTAGGTAATAAGAGTTTGCACTTTCAATTCAAGGTTTACTCATTCTTGGTTTTTATTCTTGTTTGATAGTGAATTGGGAGAGGATCTCGTAATTCTATCTATTTATCTAATATCGGGAGAGTTAGATTCAAGAAATGAATGAGTATGGTCTTTATTCAATCTATTGATGGTGAAGATTAATCTGGCTTAGGAATAAGTTAAGGATTTCAACGGCTAAGAGGAGCGCAAGATTGGTTGTTTTTCACCCTTGATTCACGCAGGGATGCATTGTTAAGGCATGCACAATTAGCTAGAGTTTCGACTTAGGGATAAGAAGAAACCATTGAAGAACGCTCTGCCAAACCTTGAAGTTGCTGCCCAGCCGCCCAAATAGTTGCCCAGCTAGTTGCCCAGGCAACTGTCGATTAGTTGCCAAGGCAACCCTGCTGCTCAAGTTGCCACGGCAACTGAGTTACCCTTGCACTCTTTTACCAAGACGATCCAATTGGCTATCACACCTCAACTCACGATAACCTAGCCTTTTCTCTCTTATTTGATTACATCTTCTTTTACTTTATTGCTTTCTAGTTTAGTTGTTAGTTAAACTCCTACCATCTTCTACTTGTGTTCTTTTAGTTTTTGCAGTGCAAGAGATTAGATTCTTGAAGTAGCACCAATCCCTGTAGAGAATACTAAAACTTGCGACGTGTACACTTGCACAATTGCGGAGCACTTAATACGTGCAAAAATTTGCAATGTATAAGGAAATATGCTCAAAATGATTAAATAATGATAATTAAAGTAAGCCTTGGGTTCAAGTCAGTTGTAGATATAGTTGGCATGCCATAGAGTCCATAGAGCTCAGAGTCGGGTGGACTAAGGTCCGGGACAGTGGTCCCTAATGGGCGACAGTTGGAGGGATGTATTTTGGTAACTTTGCGACAGTAGGAGGGATTAACTGGTACCTCGAGTACCAAATGTTTTATGGGCGACAGTTGGTTGGGGACTTGTGTATCTAGACTGGGTTATTGAATCTCATTGCTATGTTAAATTTGTACTACTAAATAAAAGAATTGACATGTTTAAAGATTTGATTTATCTATGTGGTTGCGAAATGTCTAATTGTCTAATTCATGCTTTATTAAAGAAATTGGAAAGTCAACTTTATAATATGTATGGATTGTCTAACCTAAATGTTTAGAATTATATGTCAATTCAATTGCTTATCATGTACATAATGGTGATGGCTTGAATCCATTTGATTCCTTGTTTAACCTTAATGCTTCAAGCTTAAATTGTGTACTAACTTATGGTAGTAGTTTTAGTGACTTTATAGATAGATATCACATTGAAAGTTTAAAGCCCACTCACTAAGCCATTGCTTACAAATTACTTACACTACATTTTCAGGGTAAATCTTTTTATAACCATATTTGAAAGGAGCTTGATCAAGACACTACTTTGTTAAGAGTATGTTATGTATTTAAATAAGAACTCCTAAGATGGTGGCACTCTAATGATTGTATATATATATATATATATATATTGTTCTTATGGTAGTAGCTTGGTTTGTAATAACTAATGATGTTATGTTTGTAAGGACTCTTTTATGGTGATGATAGGTACGGACAGTAGTAGGTTGTTTGAAAGTCATATCTTAGAAATATGGCTAGTTGGGTGCTTGTCTTATAGAGAGTAGTTGCATATTTGATATGAATGTCTTGTTAGGTAAATGGTTAATTAAGAAAACTTGTTTCTATCTAGATCACATTCCATTCGATGTATCATTAGATAACATCATTGTTGTTGTTGTTGTTGTAGTCTTGCACATGGATGAATGATTCAATTAGTATATAATAACATGGAATACCCTAATTCTAAAGATCATGGTTGAAAATCTTGATTTAAGAAGATATGAATAACTTGTATAGTAAATAACTACATGATTTTAGAAGCATGACCCCCTTTCAATCTTGTGGCTTGGTATCTATCAATTCTTTGTGCGAGATTCATGAATGGGCTTTGTTTACTCGAAAATTTACATGATGGTTTTCTCTAGGAATGATGGTTGGTTCTCCTTAAATTGGCTTTTCTTCTAGGCCTCTTTTTAGGATGTTACACTTCCTCTCTCTCATCCCCTATGACGGCGACACCGATGGTGGTGTCGCTGCTACCGGTGAACTCATCTTGACAAGATGAACACAATGGCGATGAAAGTGTCAACAACAGACAGCCAGATCTTCATAAATCGAAGTTTAAATCTTCCCCCTTAACCTCTTTTCTCTTTCCCATTTCTCAGTCCCACACCAACCACTTTTCACTTTTTTTTCCTTTTTCTCCCCATTTATCTATTTTTCTCCACTATTTAAATTTCAAACATTTTCCCTTAACACAATGGGCCCAACATAACAACCTCAACTTGGGCTTCAAAAATTAAAGGCTCATCACCTGGGTCCGAGACCCAATTCATTAACACGAAATAGACTCCTATTTTTTATAATTTTTATAATTTAGTCCAATATTTAAAATATAATTATATTTTTGTTCAATTTAGTTCTAAAAATCTTTATTTAACATGAAATTAACCCCAATTTCTTTCTAATTTTTATTAGTCAAATATTTTAAATATAATTATATTTTTGTTCAATTTATTCCTAAACTTTTTTGTCTAACCCGAATTTGACCTCTATTTCAATATAATTTTATAATTTAGTCTAATGTTTTTAATATGATGATATTTTTGTTCAATTTAGTCCTAAAAATATTCATTTGACATAAAATTGACCCATAACAATGAGAGTTGCCACCAGTCTTTTTTAATTTAGGTGAGATTGGATCACCTGAGAATTCGACTATTTTAATAAAAAAATTGTCTTTTTTTTAAAACGATGAGTTTTGCTCTACGAAACCAGAAAAACATGTTCAAGAGTCAGTTACGTGTGGGGAAGGATGAGCACCCCCACAACGCACAAAATTGGTACTTGGTTGATTACATATTGTCTAAATGATAGAAATTAAGAATTCGGATTTAATTTAAAATTTGTGATCCTTTAAAATATTTTAAAATAATATTTGTGTGAAAGGATTTTATACCCCTACACCCAAGGCATAATTTCCGTTAGATTCCTGAATGAAGGGAACCTGTTTTGACAATTATAGTTTGAAAGTTAGAAAAAATGTATTCTTGTATTAGGGATTAAAGGAAAGCGGCACCCGTTACATTCGAGGTACGTTTTTCACAATAATCCCTAAAAAGAGGGTCATTTTAATTTAAAAATTGAATTGAAACACATGAATACAAAATATATATGTATATATATATATATAGATTAGTAAATATATTGTAGTATAAATATTAAGTAAATAGTGACAACAGCAACAACAATAATAATAATAAATGAAACTGAAATCAGTGACCAAATCACAAAAGAACTTAAATTGAAAGACATAAATGCGAATGAAGCAAAGCGGAGGGACTGGAAGTGTAATTTCCCTATTCATCAAAAACGTGCAGATCCTTCCTCCAGGTCGGGTCGATGCATAGGTTGGAGAAGGTCAAAATGACGTCGTTTTGATAGGGTTATAAATACCCTTTTTAAGCCCCGCAAAAATCATTTGGTCTATTTGATAACCAAAAAACAAGAGCTCTCTCCTTCTCCGGCTGCTCTCGTCTGCCTAGGTGCCATATTGCCACCACACGCTACCGCTCACCAGTGACGGCCACCGCCATCCACGGTGGCCGAACTACATGCAAAAACACCAAAGGCCTCAGATTTCGGTCCTAAACAAGGATCTAAGGTTCATTTTCGTCAAAACCTTTCTATTTTCTTAGATCTAGAAAAACTGAAGGGTTAATTTTTACCTTTTGCTTTGTTTTTTCTTTTATATTTGTTGTTTTTGGTTGATGTAATAGGAAAGAAACTTGCTTTTTTTATTTTCAATCTCCGGGAAATCCTCCCATTTACAATGATTGTATGTTGGGCTTTAAATACCCAACTTTTTATTATATTTGTTAGATAAAAACATATTTAACTCTTGATTTTTCAAGCGGTGGGGCAGTGGCATAGAGGAGTCAAGGTTGTGGAGTAGGCACTGGCAGCAGACGTGGCCAATGGTGTTGCACGTGCAAGCCACGACTGCCAAATAGTCGGTGCGTGGCATGCACGCGCCAATGGGAGATGGAAGGTTAAGGGGCAGCGGCGGCAGATAAATAAGCAAATAGGGCATTTAGGTTTTATCATTTTTAGGGTTAGGTTATAAGGGGCATTGGGTTGGTGTAATGTTTGGGTTAATGGGTTGTTTGTATGGATATTTGGTTTAAGCCCAAACAAAAATGGGCATCTACAACTGCTCCACTTTGCTCATTGTTGTGCAACGGCAACAGAGCAAAGACAAAATTATGACCATTTTTGTCTGGTTAGGTTAGGGCTTATTTCTCTGGCCACTGCTCCTTTTTGGGCTTTCACTTGATATACCCGGTCGCTTCTGTAGGCAAAATATTCAAAATCGAGGATCTTCGACTTGGATTAATCCGTTGGAGGAGTCAAAATCTTCAACCTAAGGTGATCCGTTGGAGGAGACAAAATCTGGGGAAATTTTGACATAGCTGCAACACTGACGAAGAGGTAAGGTCTACAAAACTTGATCTAGTTGCAACACTAAAGAAGAGGTAGGATCGGAGGATGAAGGTTCTGACATTTAATCTAGATACAACACCGATTAGGAGACACGATCGAGTGATGAAGGCTTTGACATGTGATCCAGCTGCAACATTAACGAAGAGACATGATCGAAGGATAAAGGTTCTGATATTTGATCCAGCTGCAACACCGATGAAGAAACAAGACCTGATGGATTTTTCTTTTCTTTTCTCTTTTTTTTTCTTTTTTTTCTTTTTTCATTTTTATTATCTTTTTCTTTTTTTTTTCTTCCTCGTTTTTTCTTTTTTTTCTTTTTTTAAATTGAAAGGGTTGATGATAAGGTGGTTCATCTACTCCGCCCAATCTTGGAGAAGTAGAATCTATAATTTTGGGTGATTTGCTCCAACACTGAGAGGGAGGTAGAATCTTAAAAAGGTTGATCCGCTACAACACTAATGAAGAGGCAGGATCTGGAGAAATTTCTGATCAAGCTACAAATCTGACGAAGAGGCGTGATCTGGGAGTTTGATCCACTACAACACTGAAGAGAATGATTTAAAGGTTCAATTATGATCAGGCTACAACTCTAACGAAAAAGAGTGATCTGAGAATTTGATTCTGATCAAGATATAACTCTGACGAAGAGGCATGATCTAAAAGTTTAATCCACTACAATAGTGACAAAGATTCAGGATCTAAGAGTTCAATTCTGATCAAGCTACAACTCTGACATAGAGGCATGATCTGAGATTTTGATGCGCTACAGCACTGGTGAAGAGGATCTGAAGGTTCAATTATGATCAAGCTACAACTCTAACAAAGAGGCATGATTTGAGAAATTTTATTCTGATCAAGCTACAACTCTGACGAAGAGGCATGATCTGAAAGTTTGATCCACTACAACACTGACAAAGAGGCAATATCTGAGACTTCGATTCTGATCAAGCTACAACTCTGACGTAGAGGCATGATCGAGAGAAAAATGTAATCAAGCTACAACTCTGACAAGGAGGCATGATCTGGGAGTTTGATCCGCTACAACACTAACGAAGAGGCAGGATCTGAAAGTTCAATTCTGATCAAGCTATAACTCTAACGTAGAGGCAAGATCTGAGAGTTTGATCCGCTACAGCACTGACGAAGAGGCAAGACCATGATTGGAGTTTGATTTTTTATTTGATTTTTTCTTTGGATGTTTTGATGATTTTTAAATTTGGAAACTATATATGATTTCGAGGTGATATCCAAGAAGAGATCGATTTGGCTGCAACACCGACGAAGAGGCAAGACCTAAAAAGGGTTTGATCAATTACACCATTGGCGGGAGACTAGACTGGGAAGGAGTTTGATCTGCTACACCGCTGGCAGAGAGATAAGATCTAGAAGAAGTTTGATCTACTACACCACTAACGGAGAGACTAGATCAGAAAGAAGTTTGATCTGCTACACCACTAACGGACAACCGAGATCTAGAAGAAGTTTGATTTGCTACACTTCTGATGAAGGGTCATGATCAAAAAATAAAGGTTTATCAAGTTACGACACTGACAAGAATGCATGATAGGTTAGTCTGCTACACCACTGCTGGAGAGGCAAGATTTGAGAAAAGATTTTGATCCGCTACACCACTAACGAAGGCAGGATCTTGGGATTTTTATCAATATACGACTCCTTTTATGTGTGAGATAGAATCGAAATAAGTTGGTTGATCCAGCCGAGGATTTTAACATCACTTTCAAGGGTGATCTCCTGAAGGTCCTAGCATCACTCCTGAAGATAAGGTCCCGAGGATCTTGAATTAATCTCTTTTTCTGACTCAACTTTCTTTGGCAGCTTGTTCTCTCTTTGGTTGATCTTCTTGAATTCTCTTCGATCGATCTACTTCACGATTCTTTCGGGAAGATAAAACCTACCCAAGTTAAAAGAGTGCTTGGTCAAAGTGAGTGATAATCTGACTACTCTATAATAAAATTGAAAGGTTTGATTTGTATATTTGATTTGATTGATTCTTTGTGACGAGGATGTTGGATTTTGTTAACAATTGTCTGTTCATTCTTAGTTGAAGGCACCAGACAATATTTGCCTTATTTCTTCGTGTCAAGGATCCTAGAATTTGTTGACAACTATTTGCTCATTCCTGTTTGAGAATGTCAAACCTGTAAACTTTTGGTCCATTAAGAAAGGATCGAATACCTTTAAGAAAAGATAGGATTGACTTAAGAAGATATCTTTTGAAAAATATTTGACTAAGAAATTTTGTTTTCAGAAAAACAATATCCTTATTAAAGGATTAAATTAAGACATTCATGTTTTGAGGAAAATATTCTTATGGAAGGATAAAATTAAGGAATTAAAAAAATCTTGTCTTAAGAAAAAATGTCCTTATAGAAGGGCGAAGTTAAGAAACTTCTGTTTTTGAGGAAAATTTCCTCATAGAAGGACAGAGTTAAGAAACTCTTGTTTTTTGAGAAAAATGTCCTTACGGAAGGATGGAGTTAAGAAACTCCTGTTTTGAGAAAAATGTCCTTATAGAAGGACAAAGTTAAGAAAATCATGTTTTCAAGAAAATGTCCTTATGGAAGAACGTGATTTCAGAAAATTGCTTTGAGTGACAGATGCAAAGTTAGTTTTCGGTAATGTATTTATGCAAATGACAAGTATGTGCATGTTTTTGTGATGATGCAGGGATGCATGAAATTCTTGTCGGAATCTTCAAGTTATCAGTGCTAGATGTCATGACGTATGAACATGTTTGATGATGCAACGATGCATATGCTTTCATGTATGCCCTTAGGATGGATGGGGATGCCTGTGATACTTGTAGAAGCCCTTTTCTTTTGGCCCAGCTTGATTTTCTGATCCATTCTTGTCCCAAATCTGCACCAACAAAAGTTTTCCCCCTAAATTTTGTTGTTCTCATTCTGAATTCGAATTTTTGAGCTAAATAATCTTGACATCATTTCTTTTCTTCTTCTCAAGGGAAATTGAATTTATCATTGATCAAATCTTCTCAAGTTTGTTTTGATGCCCCACTTAATCTTGGCCTCGGATATCATTTTTATTGGATACCTTGATCTGAGTAGACACCTACCTTAGGTCCTTGTAGTTTAAATTTCTCAAGGCTTCAAACTTTTGATCTGAGTAGACACCTACCTTAGGTTCTTGTAGTTTAAATTTCTATAAAGAGTAATGCAAGAAATATTTTGTTTCTCAACCATGCAAGATGTTTATATGAATGAGCAAATAATATTATTTTTCTAAGATATGATTTTTTAAAAAATATGGCCCCATATATCTATATATGTATATACATATTTGCATGGAAAATCATGACATATGAATAAGTTAAATTTTAAGAAAATTTGTAGAAATGCATCATTCATTAAAAAAATGCACACATGCCCTTACAAAAGATTCCCTATTGCATTCGGGCCTAGACAAAAGGTTTGCCCCTGTCATTACTCAAAAAGAGACTTAAACGACAAAGATGTCTTAAAAAGTTGTCTACAGATCAGACAGATCTAACACTATCTCATTGTCAATTCATCTCAGGGACTCAATTGTTGAATTTTAAAGTTCCATTTTCAATCAGATTTTGCACCTTGTTTCTCAAGGCTCCACAATTCTTGGTAGTGTGGCCCGTGCTTCCTAGATGATAATCACACACAACATTATCATCATAGCCTTCTAGGTAAAGAGGCTAATAAGTGTGTAAAAATACTATTTTTCTTGCCCTTTATACTAATATTATTGTTACACTTAGGCTCATTTTAGTTGCATTGATAGGCATTCATGCATAGTTTCCTAGTTTTCTTGGTCAATGAGCTTGGTATTACATTTTGTTGGTTTTTGTTGAAAAATCGTTGCTGATTTGCTTATTTTGTGCATGATAGGATTGTCGAGGCAAGTAGGGATTGTTGTGGAAATTAAGGAGAATACTGAAGGGATTGTCGTGGCAAATGAGGAAAATATTGAAGGCGTTTCTGAAGCTGATTGTCGCGGCATATCGGGATTAAACTGGATAAATACAACATTATCTGCAGATTATCCAGAAATTAAAGGATAAAGCACAGATTCGAAATTCAAGCCTCTGATCAAATTAAGATCATATCTCCACGGGTTTTAACTCTATTTAAACTTGTCCCCTTATCTATTTAAGGGATCACATCATCAAGTCGAAGATAAATGCAGAATTTTTGAAGAATTATCTCTTATCTTTATCCTTATCACATAGGATAAAGCTTAGATTTAAATCAAAAGCTGTTGCAGATAAATATAAAGAGATAAATCCTTCCAAGTGGAATTCAAATCAAACTCTATTCTTCCAACTCAATTCTGATCACATCAACTCTATAAATAGAGATCAAAATGCAGAATCAAGGGGAGAGCCGATTGGGAGAGAAGAGGGCAGATCGCACCTTCATCTTCTTTATTATATTTTCATGCGATCCATGGCTGGAAATTTTTCCTTTGTATTTCTTTTGAACCCTGCCATGAACTGATTTAAATTGGCTTGGTTTATTTGGGCTTGTGGTGTAATAAACGATTAGATGTTTTAGGTTTTTAAATTCTATTAATTCGAAGTTTGTTTAATTTTGGTTCTTTAAATTTCTATCTTGAGAGAATTGGGAGAGGATCTTGAGTGTTATCCATTTATCTAGACTCGGGAGAGTTAGATTCAAGAAAAAAATAAACATGATTTTCATTCGAACGATCGTTGGTGAGGATTAATCCACCTTAGGAATAAGGAGCAGATTTCGATGGCTAAAAGGAGTGTAAGATCAGTTGTTGTCCACCCAAGGTTAACGCAGGGATGTATCACCAAGGCATGAACAAATGACCAGTTTTTTTGTTAGGGATAACAAGAAGACATTGAAGAACACTTTGCCGAGCTTCGAAAGAAGGAGCCCAGTTGCTTTGGTATTAAAACCAGTCTCAGTTGCCATGACATAAATTTTAACCTAGATGCCACGGCAATCCAACCAGTCTTAGTTGCCACAGCAATCAAGTTGCCTCAACAATCAATTGCCACAAAAATCCATTCTACCATTGCACCACTCTCACGATAACCCGGCCTACTTTCTTAAATCGATTACTCATTTCTATTTACTTTATTTTGTTTAGTCTATTTTACTTGAAATTTATCACTTTTAATATTATTTCTTTTATAGTGTAATAACTTAAGCAAAGTGGCCCAAGCCAATCCCTGTAGAGACGATACTTGATACATATCACTTTATTACTTGCGCCGTGTATACTTGCACCGTTTGCGTTGCAGTTAAATCACACAACAAGTTTTTGGCACCGTTGTCAGGGATTGGTAATTGGCGTTAGTTGTTTTTGTTATTGCATTTTTGTTATTATTTTTTTACTAACTTTTCTTTTTGTTTATTTTATGAAAAAAATCAGGTGCGCTACAAAGTTAAGGGACATCAACATGTGGGGAAATAAAATTCGATCTATTCGAGAGTTGATGTGGGAAGATAAGAATCAATCTACTCAAGATTTTCCTATGCTCATCGATGATTACCTATACCAACCGAGAAAAGCCCTAAGAGTACATACCGTGGAAAACTGATGCACTTGTTGTGGAGAACATCATGTGTTTGAAGATTGCCCTCAAAATCATGGTTCTTATGGCTACATAGAGGACCATATATGGAACCATTAGCAAAATCTTTCATGGTATGAATAAAAAGCTCATTTTTTTTACCATGACAGTTTTGTTGCGGCCAGAGACATGCCTCGACAATATAGTCCTTTTCAGCAGCCAAGTTCCATAGCAACATATATGCCATGGCAATATAGTCCTTTTCAAGAACATTCTAATTCTTGTAAGAAAATATTACCAGCTTTCTTGGCTAGAGCTGACAGATCAATTGAGGAAATTTGAGAGCTATCAAAGTCCATGAATGCGAGTAATGCTAGGATGGATGCACTTTTGAGGGATTTAGAAGATCAATTGAGGAGATTTACATATGCCATAGATAACATACCCCAACAATTAAGTCTTAGGGATACTGAAGTCCTAAGGCAAGAAGACAAGGAGCAATGCGAAGAGAACTCCCCGATGTGTGGGGAACAACTAGAACCTCCAGGTCAAGAGCATGTTGATGAGAAAGACTACCCAACACTAGATGAGCCTAAACAAATAATTACCACGACAATTGAGGAGCCTGAGGAGAGTAATGTCGCGACAGCACTCACTGAGGCTGAAAAAGGTAATGCTACAGCAAATTCTGAGGAATCAAATGCCCAGAATGTTACAACGCTGATGCTAAAGCATAAATCTGTGGATTGCTCTTATCCATCATTGTCACGAAAATTGCACGACCACATACAAGACCAACACGATGGCAATACTGTGTTAATGGAATATGAGAAGGTGATGACTGAACCTTTTGAATTCTTTAAAAACTAACCTCATCCATTGCATGTATTTCTCGAGGAACCAACGCTGGAAGGTTTAAAACCATCAAAATCTCTACTGATGGAGATATTTGAGAGGCCTAAAGAAAATGGTGGTTGGATTTATAAAGCTTCTCAGAAAATTGGTTCTTCCCTTAACTTAGAACGAATTTTGGAAGAAGATTGTCACGACAATTGGCTGGGACAACAATTGCCTCAACAACGAAGGCTACGGACAGCAATTGCCACAGCAATTGGCTGGGACATCCAACCATGATGAATGATGTAATTAAATGGTTTGGTGGAGTGTGTACATGGACTACAAGGGAATGTGTACATGGACTACAAGGGAACACGAAAGAAATACACCTCCACCACGATAACGCAAAAGGGAGTAGCTGCAAGAATATTGGCTCAACTTTTTTGGCAATATTGTCACCCGATGGAGGGTACGGATAGACTACAAAAAGTATCAAAAATGATCCTTATCGATCTTTCTTTAAGGCAACCCTATTCCCTTCCAATTTTATTTTCTTTTATGTTTCCTTTGATTTTAGTTGTTTTGTTTTCCATTTTAATAAGACCAAGGTGTTGAAAGAAACCTAAATAATCAAACTTGTCACGGCAAGTGAACATGACCTAAAAAGTCAACATGTCTTACCAAGTACTACATGAGTAGTAGATCTCACATTGCCCCAACAATCGTTTTCCCGTATAAAAGTAAGGATCCTATTATTGAACCGTCTTGTACTGAATCTTTGCATGATTTTTCAGATTTAGACGACACCATTTCTGTACCAATGAAGTCCCCTTCGGCTGCACCATCAAAATTTCCATCGAAGTGTAAAGCTTCTAAAATAAATAAGGTCGCCAAGGACGATGAATCGATTAAGGAGGTCACAGAAACTACGGTTCAGGATCCACTAGCAGCATTGGGTCAACAACCATCATGAGCCGAAAAAAAGGACCAAGCAAATGGCTCGAAGCAAACTAGTTATTCGAGGTGACAACCTCTCCGACTAACTCATTTGCATTTCATTTCATTTCATTTCATTTCATTTTTCTTTTCATTTGTTTAATTTTGCATGCATTGGGGACAATACTTCTCTCGAGTTTGGGGGGGTTTTTTTTGTTTTTGTTTGTCTCATGTTAGTTTGCATTCATTTTATTGGCTCATGTTAGTTTGCGGATATTACTTGCCATGATCGTTACCTAATAAAACTACTAAAACCTATTGTGACTTGTTAATTTGGGGGAAACCCATCGAATTTTAGGTTATTAAAATTGGGTAAAGTAAGCTAGAGGTGCCTAACTGGCTCTAGCTTAAATGAAATAAAATTTGAATTAAGATAATTTTTTTACTAGAGGTACCCAATCTCGCTCTAGTTGTCGTGCATTGAGAATCACTAGAGGTGCCCATCTGACTCTAGTTGATTTAATCTAAAAAGAAATTGCTTTGCAAGAGGTGCCTAAAACTAGCTCTAGTAGAATTAATTGCCACACTAAGTAAATAATAGAACCTACTGTTTGCATGGAATCCTTTTGATTGACTTGTACACAACGCCGTACACACATTTTCACTAGCATTATAGTTTAATTTTGAGTAAACCTATGTGTTTTCCAATGAATGAAAGGTAATCAATTCTTTGTGCCACGGTTCTAACAATTGAAGTTAGGTAAGAAGCGTGTTTTTGGTGGTAAAAGCCTTGGCAGGTATTGTTAGTGTTTTGCATTGCTTGAGGACAAGCAATAGTTCGAGTTTGGGGGTGTGATATTTGTGTAAAAGTACTATTTTCTTGCCCGTTTTACTCATATTATTATTAGACTTAGGCTCATTTTAGTTGCTTTGATAGGCATTCATGCATAGTTTCCTATTTTTCTTGGTCAATGAGCTTGGTATTACATTTTGTTGGTTTTTGTTGAAAAATCGCTACTAATTTGCTTATTTTGTGTAGGACAGGATTGTCGAGGCAAGTATGGATTAATGTGGCAATTAAGGAGAATATTGAAGGGATTGCCATGGCAAATGAGGAAAATACTGGTAGCATTTTCGAACCTAATTGCCACGGCATATCGGGATTAAACTGGATAAATACAACATTATCTGCAGATTATCCAGAAATTAAAGGATAAAGCCCAGATTCGAAATTCAAGCCTTTGATCAGATAAGAATCGTATCTCCACGACTTTTAACTTCATTTAAACTTTTCCCCTTATCTATTTAAGGGGATCGCATCATCAAGTCAAAGATAAATGCAAAATTTTTGAAGAATTATCTCTTATCTTTATCCTTATCACATAGGATAAAGCTTAGATTTAAATCCAAAGCTGTTGCAGATAAATATAAAGAGATAAATCCTTCCAAGTGGAATTTAAATCAAACTCTATCCTTCCAACTCAATTCTGATCACATCAACTCTATAAATAGAGATCAAAACACATAATCAAGGGAAGAGTCGATTAGGAGACAAGAGGGCATATCGCACCTTCGTCTTCTTCATTATATTTTCATGCGACCCATGGTTGGAAATTTTTCCTTTGGTTTTCTTTCGAACCCAGCCATGAACTAATTTAAATTGGATGGTGTTATTTGGGTTTTGTGGTGTAATAAACAATTGGATGTTTTAAGTTTTTGAATTCTATTAATTCGAAGTTTGTTCATTCCTGGTTCTTTAAACTTCTATCTTGAGAGAATCGGGAGAGGATCTTGAGTGTTATACATTTAGTTAAGAGAAGTGTAAGATCGATTGTTGTCCACCCAAGGTTAACGAAGAGATGTATCACCAAGGCATGCACAAACGACCAGTTCTTCTATTAGGGATAACAATAAGACATTGAAGAACACTTCGCCGAGCTTCGAAGGAAGGAACCTAATTACTTCGGCATTAAAACCAGTCCTAGTTGGCACGACACAAATTTTGACCTAGATGCCACGACAATCTAGCCGGTCTTAGTTGCCACAACAATCGATTTGCCTCAGCAATCAATTGCCATAACAATCCATTCTACCATTGCACCACTACTCACGATAACCCAGCCTACTCTCTTAAATCGATTACTCATTTCTATTTACTTTATTATGTTTAGTCTATTTTACTTGAAATTTATCACATTCAATATTATTTCTTTTATAGTTTAATAACTTAAGCAAAGTGGCCCAAGCTAATCCTTGTGGAGACGATACTTGATACATATCACTTTATTACTTGCGATGTGTATACTTTCACCGTTTGCGTTGCACTTAAATCACGCAACAGAGGCTCCTTTGGTTTTGACTGAACCGGGGCTAACAATATTTTCTCAACAAGCATCAGAAGTAACTATGTATATGTTACCAGAATTAGATGGATAACTTTTTGAAAACGTAGCAGGTCAACGTGAGTACGTATAGTTTGATTGGTGTGAGGACCAAAGTCGATTGCATGGATAAGACCTCGCCATATGAACCTTTGATCCACTTCTTCCTTCGACGATCGCACTACTGGGTTCTATGATATTCCCTTGTCTGATGGCTTCTTCTATGAGTTCACCTGATATCACAAGGTCTTTGAAGTTCTTGGTCGCATTTCCCATCATATACTTCAGGAATGGATCTTCTAGGGCTCTAACAAAAGTACGTGTTATCTTTCTTTCAAGTATAGGCGGTTGTACTTGCGCTGCAACATCCCTCCATCTTTGCACATACTGCCTGAAGCTCTCGTTGGGCCTCTTCTTCATGTTTTGCGATGTCAATCGGTCTGGGTCAATGTTTGTTATGTGTTTGTACTGCTCTATGAAGGCTTTAGCCAGATCCTTCCATGATTGTATCTTGTCCTGGCTAAGTTGATTGTACCACCTGGCAGCAGACTCTTTTAAACTTTTTTAAAAATAGTGAATTAAAAGCTTGTCATTATCAACATGCCCCGTCATCTTTCGGTAGAACATAGTGAGGTGAGCAGATGGAGAGCTTGTTCCATCGAACTTTTCAAACTCTATCATTTTAAACTTCAGAGGTAACACTAGATTAGGGACCACACTCAATTTTCTTGCATCAATCTCCCAGAATGCATCCGGCCTTTCTACAATTTTAAAAATTTCCTCAAGTCGCTGACACCAATCTTCAAACTGCTTAGGTAGTTCGATCTTCGCTTTATCCACCTCATTAGGATCATGGACAGTGTACTCACTAGGGTTATTAATTCCTTTATGCAAACAAGATCCAGCCTGAGGACCTTGTTGCTTTTCAACCGAAGACGACACTTGTAGATTGTCTTGTCAAAAGAATTTTCTGACTTTTACAAAGCACTAAGGTTAATAGCCAATCTTTTTCCCTTTTAAGGATCTTTGCCTGCCAACATCACAACAGTCTTGGTCAGTAGATCCTCATGTGACTGTGAGATGTAGTCGCAAGTTTCTTGTTGCACCTTTTCCAGGTTTTGCTCCATGTCATTCTTTATATCTTGGCACGCTTTTTCAACCTTTCCAAACGGCCATCCATTTTCTTTAGCCTTGCTTCGAGTGAAAAATCAATGCTGACTCAGCTATATCAGATGCCCCAAAATTATTGCGATCACAGTTCTCTCAGAATTAAAAGCTCGACCAAAAATGGCTATGCAATATGATATGATATAAATGTATGCAAAATGATATGTTAATGCAATGCAAAAACAAAATAAAGCAAGTTAGTACGGATTAACTAATCAATAACTTATTGCAAAAAACTAAAAAGGTATAGAACCTATAAGTAGACACGCTTTACTTGAATAATAGAAATCCTACCCAATCATGCTTTCTACTCGCATATGTTGAAAAAAAATGGGTTCTACCTGAACATGCTTTTCTACCTGCATATTTGTTTTGCATAAATAAACATATCAGAATATTGCAGAATAATAAATAACGCTAAAATTAAATAGCATAATTGAAAGAAATATAAAACCCCATTTCTCTCTGTTATGCACTTATAGGGTGACTCTCTAAACGAGCAAAGGTTCGATATGGCTCTAGACAAGGTAGGTTGCTATGGTTCACTACATGCGGTTTAGGTTCTAAAGTAACGGTGCCCGAATAGTCGCTAGGACATCGATTCGAGAGGATACATTTCCCTAGGTCTGCACTGAGATAAAGATCTCACGAAGACAAAGGTATAGATGTATCTCGAAAGCAATCCACTATCCTGCACGGAGGCAGTACCTCACGAAGGAGTAACTTCTCACTCCCATTTAAAAGGGACGGAGCTGGGGTGCAGAGCTCATGATATGCAAAATTAGGGAAACAAAATTTTAAAAGAACTTGTTTGTAAAATGTTTGTAAGGAAATGGGATCACAAAATAAATTAAACCAAATTTATAGTTTTCACTCATTATGACAAAAAGCAATCGACTGGTGGCTCGACTCTAAAAAAAATAAGGGTAGTCTCCAATGGAGTCGCCAAGTTGTAACAACGGGAGTCACCACCAATCTTTTTAATTTAGGTGAGATTGGATCACCTGAAAACTTGACTGTTTTAATAAAACTTGTTTTTGTGTCTTTTTATTAAAATGACGAGTTTTAGTCTATGAAACCAGGAAAATAGGTTCGGGATTCAGTTACATGTGGGGAAGGATGAGCACCCCACAACGCTCAAAATTGGTACCTGGTCGATTACATATTGTCTAAATGATGGAACTTAAGAATTCAAATTTAATTTAAAATTTGTGATCCCTTAAAATATTTTAAAATAATATTTTTTGTGTGAAAGGATTTTACACCCCTGCACCCAAGGCATAATTTCCATTAGATTTCTGAATGAAAGGAACGTGTTTTGGTAATTATAGTTTGAAGGTTAGAAAAAATGTATTCTTTTATTACGGATTAACAGAAAGCGGCACCCGTTATATTCGAGGTACGCTTTTCACACTAATTCCTAAAAAATGGTCATTTTAATTTAAAAATCGAATTGAAACACGTGAATACAAAATATATATGGATGTATATATATATAGATTAGTACATATATTGTAGTATAAATATTAATTAAATAATGATAATAATAATAATAATAATACGTTAATTAATAATGATAGTTATACTAATACTGATGATGATGATGATGAAAAAACACCAGAGGCCTCGGATTTCGGTCCTAAACGAGGATCTAAGGTTCGTCTTCGTCAAACTCGCTTCTATTTTCTTAGATCTAGAAAAATCGAAGGGTTGATTTTTACCTTTTGCTTTGTTTTTTCTTTTATATTTATTGTTTCCGGTTGATTTAATGGGAAAAAACTTGTTTTTTTATTTTCAATCTCCGGAAAATTCCCCCTTTTACAACAATTGTATGTTGGGCTTTAAATATCTGACTTTTTATTATATTTTTCAGATAAAAACATATTTAATTCTTACTTTTTCAGGCGGTGGCACAGAGAAGTCAGGGCGATGGAGCACGCACGGATGACAGGTGTGGCCAATGGTGTCGCGCGTGCAAGTCACGACTGCCAAATAGTCAGCGCGTGGCATGCACGTGCCAATGGAAGATGGAAGTTAAGGGGCGGCGGCAACATATAGATAAGCAAATAGGTTATTTAGGTTTTTATTATTTTTAGGGTTAGGTTATATTTTTTATTGGGTATTGGGTTGGTGTAATGTTTGGGTTAATGGGTTGTTTGCATGAATTTGGTTTAAGCCCAGACAAAAATGCGTATCTACACCCTCATTTCTTTTTAAAATTTATGAATTAGTCTAATATTTTTAATATGAAGATGTTTTTATTTTAGTCCTAAAAATATATATTTAACCCAAAATTGATCTTAATTTCTTTCTAATTTTTATAATTTAGTCCAAAACTTTTACTATGATGATATTTCATTTATTTTAGTCCTAAAAATCTATATTTAACATGAAAATAACCTAAATTTCTTTCTAATTTTTATAATTTAGTCTAATATTTTAAATATAATTATATTTTTGTTCAATTAGACCTAAAAATATATATTTAACTCAAAATTAACCCCGATTTCTTTCTAATTTTATAATTTAGTCTGATATTTTAAATATAATTATATTTTAGTCCTAAAAATCCTTGTTTAATCCAAAACTGACCCATATTTCTTTCTAATTTTTATATTTTTTCATGATATTTTTAATATAACAATATTTTTATTCATTTTAGTCCTAAAAATCTTTATTAACCTGAAATGGCCCCTATTTCTTTCTAATTTTTATAATTTCGTCTAATATTTTTAATATGGTGATATTTTTGTTTATTTTAGGACTAAGTTTCATTAATCATCATAGAGAAGGATGTCAACGTAGTTCTTCCGATCCAAATGGATAAGAGTGTATTAATTGATGGATTCTTTAGTTTTACAGTATTGGTGAAGCTAGAGAAAGGTTGCTCTTTCGAGGAGTTGATAAAAAGTTGATAGAAGGTTGAGTTTACGAATGCAAAAGCGCAAAAAAGATGAGTAAAAAGGGCAAATTTTATATCAGAAACAGGAAGGGAACCGCTAGAATCCCAGTAACCAGCTTTGATCCATGTTTGTGAGTGAAACGTCAAGAGGAAGAAGAAAGGTTTATCAGAAGCCATTGAAAAGCAATCTCTAGATTTGAAAGTAGATACGTGGAAGTTATTATAATATATTATTATATTATATACATATATTATTATATTATATACAATTGGATAAAAAAAATGTGACTTTTATTTAATTTTTTATGTGTCAAGTCAGATCTCCGTTATTTGGGTAACGAAAATTAACGGTCTGGTGACTAAAATGATATAAGCTAAAAATATGAATGATCAGCTTAACACATTTTCAAATTCAATGACCAAAATAAAACACCTCTTAAACAAAAGTATCACCTGTGAAGTTTACCTTTTTTTAAAAAAAATAACTTGAATTTAACATATGGGTACAAAAGTTGGGTTGAATGAACCTCAATCAATTGATAACATGATGTTATTTTATTTAAAGGTAAATTACGTAAATAATCACTGGAATATATTTTTAAACCTATTTTAGTCACTAAAGTTTGAAGACGTTTAATTTACTAACTGAAGTATAGACATTGAACGTTTTCGGTCACGCCTCTGTTAACTTTTTGACGGCGTCTATTTATCAGTGAATAGAGGAACTCCTCTAAAATTTGAACGGTGAAAAGTTTCATTGGCACGAGGAAAGCAATATACTAAAAAATGGGCTCCATCCGACGGTAGAGGAAGGAGATCAACAAAAGTGAAACCGAAAGAATTTTTCCTAATTTTGTGGACTTCATGGTAGTTTTCGACGAAAATGGAAGTCAGATTCGAACTCAGGGGGCGAGATGAAATGACTAGTGAAATTTGAGATCGAACGACCATCATCTACAGTCGTCGACGGGTGCATCCGACAATAGTGAACAATTGATGGTGTCCACGTCATAACGCCGTCCAAAAGTTAATAGAGAAGCGACAAAAAACGTTTAATGTCTAAACTTTAGTAAGTAAATTAATCGTTTAAAAATTTTAGTGACCAAAATAGGTATAAGAATAAAGTTCAATGATAATTTGTTTAATTTACCTTTTATTTAAAAATTGAGATTGTAGGTTTAGGCGGATAGCAATGGTAAACAAACCCTAAAGTATAGGGTAGCCTTTTTGTTTTGTTACTTTGTTGTTTCTGAAGTGATTTTAAAAAATAAAATCCGTTTGGTGCGCGGGCAGCAACAAGGCAAGGCAATAGGCAATTGCCAATTAGAAAAACCGGCAACATTCCGAGATTTGCCAACCCCGACGTTAGGGCTTGGCACATAGTCGTAAAATCTGGATGAATTTTTAGTTGAATTGAATCTCGGTTAATCTGAAGTTAAATTTAGTTCCTCAACATATATTTTTTTCTTTAGATAAATTATTTGGTGTGATAGAAAGAAAGAGTTAAATCTTTTCTCTTTTAATAATGTGAACCAAATAAACTCGAAATATTTGTGGCCATGTCTTTATAATATTATCTTTGTGAGTTGTGACAGCCTTGGCTTAGCTAATTTGTAGATTCCCCATGCCAAGCTAGGCCAGTCCCCACCTCCCATGTGCTCAACGCCTTTCTTCTCAATTTACTGCTTTCTTATATCTTTTCCTTTCTTCAATTCTCAGCCTCTTCCCATCTTTCTCACCATTTCCCTTTCTTCTCCTTCTTCCTTCGACGCTGCTTTTGCCTTGTGGTTTTTATTTTTTCAGTTTCTCGGTTCAAGTTCAGTCCTCCCTATGTTTCCTTTATCCATCTAATGCGTTTGAAAAAAAAAGTTGCAACTCTTTCCTGCATCATTTTCCCGGAAAAATAAAAACTAAAGCTTTGCACTTTTAATCTCTCTCAACATGAACTGCAAGCTCAGACGTGGTTTTTGCTTCAAGCTTGTTGCTTTAATTCTTGGGTTCTCCTCGATTTTCATATCTGTTGAATCCCAGAAAGCTGCAAGCGATGATACTGCTGCCATGTTAGCCCTTAAGAAGACCCTCAGTCCACCCGAATCTCTGGGATGGTCCGACCCTGATCCATGCAAATGGAAGCACGTTGTCTGCTCAGATGACAAGAGCGTCACTCGGATCCAAATCGGTCACCAGAACCTGCAAGGTACACTTCCTTCCGATCTTCAGAACCTTACTGAACTTGAGCGTTTAGAGCTACAATGGAACAACATTTCGGGTCCCGTCCCTAGCTTAAGCGGCTTAAGCTCACTCCGAGTGGTTATGCTTAGTAACAATCTCTTCACTTCATTCCCCGCTGATTTCTTTTCTGGTTTGTCTTCTCTTCAATCCCTGGAGATTGATAACAACCCTTTTTCCGCCTGGGAAATCCCTCAAAGCTTGCAAAATGCTTCAACTTTGCTGAATTTCTCGGCCAACTCGGCTAACATTACTGGGAAAATACCAGACATCTTTGGATCTGATGCGTTTCCAAGTCTAAGCATTTTGCATTTGGCCTTCAATAGTCTCGAAGGAGAGATGCCCTTAAGCTTTTCTGGGTCATCAATCCAGTCTTTGTGGGTTAATGGTCAGAAAAGTGACAGTCAACTTACTGGTTCCATAGCTGTAATCCAGAACATGACACTCTTAAAGGAGGTTTGGTTGCATTCGAACTCATTCTCGGGTCCTATACCAGATTTGTCTGGGTTGACAGCATTGCAGACTCTGAGTTTGAGGGACAACTCGTTTACTGGCCCAGTTCCTGTTTCTCTTATGAAGCTTGAGTCCTTAAAAACTGTGAATTTGACAAACAATTTACTTCAAGGACCGGTGCCCGTGTTTAAGGACTCGGTTTCTGTGGATATGGTTAAGGATTCCAATAGATTTTGTTTGCCAAGTCCTGGTGACTGTGATCCAAGGGTGACTTTGTTGCTTAATGTTGTGAAATCCATGGATTATCCACCAAGGCTTGCTGATAACTGGAAAGGGGATGATCCTTGCTTGGATTGGCTTGGGATTACATGCAGTAATGGCAACATTACTGTTGTTAATTTTGAGAAGATGGGCCTTACTGGTACCATATCTCCTGATTTTGCATCAATTAAGTCTTTGCAGAGGCTGATTCTTGCCGACAATAATCTCACTGGTCCCATTCCTGTGGAGCTCACTACACTGGTTGCACTTAAAGAACTGGATGTTTCCAACAATCAACTCTATGGGAAAGTCCCCACTTTCAAGAGCAATATCATTTTGCACACAGAAGGTAATCCCGACATCGGCAAGGAGAAAAATATTGCTACTTCTCCAGTTTCTGAATCTGGCAATCCCAGTGCCGGCTCAGGGTCTAAAAGTGGTGGAGATTCAGGAAATGGTGGCAAGAAATCTTCAGCTTTCGTTGGAATAATCATAGTTTCTATATTTGGGGGTCTGGTAGTTATTGGCTTGCTTGGCTTGTTGGTTATCTGTCTTTATAAAAAGAAACAGAAACGGTTCAGCAGAGTGCAGAGCCCCAATGCAATGGTGATTCACCCTCGCCATTCTGGTTCGGATAATGAAAGTGTTAAGATCACTGTTGCTGGCTCGAGTGTTAGCGTTGGTGCTGTCAGTGAAACTCATACGATTCCGAACAGTGAGCACAATGGTGATGTACAAATGGTTGAGGCAGGTAACATGGTGATTTCTATCCAAGTCCTAAGGAATGTGACCAACAATTTCAGTGTAGAAAATATATTGGGGCAAGGGGGTTTTGGGGTAGTTTACAAAGGTGAGTTGCATGATGGTACAAAGATCGCTGTGAAGAGAATGGAATCCGGGGTTATTAGTGGGAAGGGTTCAACTGAGTTTATGTCGGAGATTGCTGTATTGACAAAGGTGCGACACCGGCATCTCGTTGCTCTTCTCGGATATTGCCTTGACGGAAATGAAAAGCTTCTTGTGTATGAATACATGCCCCAAGGTACTCTTAGTCGACATATCTTTAACTGGGCAGAAGAAGGATTAAAACCACTTGAATGGACAAAGAGGTTGACCATTGCCTTAGATGTGGCAAGGGGTGTCGAATATCTTCACGGTTTAGCCCATCAAAGTTTTATACACCGAGACTTGAAGCCTTCAAACATTCTACTAGGAGATGATATGAGGGCTAAGGTTGCAGACTTCGGTCTTGTGCGTCTTGCCCCTGAGGGAAAGGGCTCCATTGAAACTAGAATTGCTGGAACCTTCGGATACTTGGCACCAGAATATGCAGGTATCTTTTGTTTATTGGTTTTCCCTTTATTTCCGTGTAGTTTCTTCTTCATAAAGCTAAATGCAAATAAGTTATGCATGAAGAAAGTATTCAAGTATTTGATTTGAATGTCACTTGACACATTAAGCATATAGCCGAATTTTGCTTAACAGTTTTTGAAAGTTGCAAAATTTGATTTGGAGTGTTGCCAATGACATTTGGTTCCATACACAAAATGTTCCCGGCATCAAAATTCATTTTTTTCTTTAAAAACAATTGCAGTTACCGGACGAGTTACAACTAAAGTTGACGTGTTTAGCTTTGGGGTGATACTGATGGAGCTGATCACTGGTAGAAGAGCACTTGATGAGAGCCAACCGGAGGAAAGCATGCACCTAGTTACATGGTTCAAGAGAATGCATATTAACAAGGATTCATTCCGCAAAGCCATCGACCCCACAATCGACCTCAGTGAGGAAACTCTTGCCAGTATCAGCACCGTTGCTGAGTTGGCTGGTCATTGCTGTGCAAGGGAACCATATCAAAGGCCAGATATGGGTCATGCTGTAAATGCGCTATCTTCTCTAGTGGTGCTTTGGAAACCAACCGACCAATGTTGCGAAGACATATACGGCATCGACCTCGAAATGTCATTGCCACAAGCACTAAAGAAATGGCAAGCTTATGAAGGCAGAAGCAATTTGGAGTCTTCATCTTCTTCACTTCTTCCCAGCTTAGACAACACTCAAACCAGCATTCCCATGCGACCTTATGGATTTGCCGAGTCATTTACATCAACAGATGGAAGATAAGCAGCAATTGTAATTATCCAATTGGTCGCTCTGTATGTTCATTCTGATTGCTTCTAGTAGAACTTGTGTAGCCTAATTATTTCCACGAACGATGTTGTATTTTGCTTGGAATATGATTGGATGTTCTTCAGTTTCGATGCTCTCGAAGCCAAACAGTTAACGTTTCATTCATGCAAATGTGTTAGTTCTTAATCCTGCCCCAGGAAAACCATTTTAGAAACTCTCTGGCTGCTAGATACTGATGTTGATCGACCCTCTATTTTTTCTTGCAAGTGCTTAGTTCGACAAATGAGTACAGAAGTGACTATATTCATGTTAGATATATATCGGAATCGGTCATGTCAGAAAAATTGAGGAGCTTGCAACATCAAACTTTGACCATGATGCCAAGTTGGGCAAACTGAAATGAAGAGTCACAAAGTTCATGTGATGTTGGAAAGTTCTGCAAATAAAAACAGAAGTGAAACAGCTCAACGCCATCCAATGAAGAAACAGATGGGTTGTGGTGGGGAATGGCATTGCTGTCTTGTGATGTGTGTAGTATTAAAGTAATATGCGGGGACCTGCAGGTGTTGGTGGTGAAGTGTAACTGTCCCGTTTCCGGTTTCCCTCACATGGCTTACGTTCTTCTCGCTGATTTCAAAGGCGTGTCCCCTCTGGCTATCCGTCTCAGGAGTCTAACGTACAATAATATTACGGTGCGACACTAATTGAAATATTATAAAACACGAAACTTAAAATATTATTCACTAAAATATTATATTTTTTATAACATTTTAGGTTGGTGGTCTCACGATAAGTATCGATACTTAGAGAAAAATTTTGATACTTAACATCAACCTAAAAAGTTATCAGAAATGATAAGTATCGATACTCGAAATTAAGTTTCGATACTTAACCACCAACCTAAAATATTATAAAAATATAACATTTTAAATTTTATAACATTTCAGTTGGTGTTGTATCATAATCGTACTGTAACTTTGTTGCACCCTAGACTCACCGATCGATCTCCAGTCTCCCGCCCAAAGTTGTTTTCATCTTTTTTTTCATGTCTACCCTTTCATCCTATCATTATATTGTGCTATGAAATTAGAACTTTTATATTGAGATGTAGATAGAAATTAATTGCATTATAATTTTGGAACTAAAACAAATATTTTATTAATTTTTAAATATAAAAATATCAAAACTAAAAAAATTGAAGACAAATACAAAGGGGATCAAAATAATATGGAGAAGAGGGCCGAGACCAACCTTACTCTTTTAGTTTTCATTCATTATCATCTAATACAAGCTTAATTATCATTTATCATCATTCGTGAATATGATTTATACAAAGAAGTGGATCCTACACATATTTATGGGGATGATTAATGTATTGGAAAGTAATTGAAAAAAAGTATGTATTGTATCTCAACCCAGGGAGCTCTACATGGAATAAAAATCATGTCCGTTTTGGTTCTTTTGTGCATGTCTCAACATAAAAATAAATAAATTTAAAATTTAAAGTTAATATTTTATGATTTAAGGTGTAGAATTTATGATTTAGAGTTAGAGTGCATAGTTTAATTTTTAGTAGAGGTGGCAATAGGACAGCAGGAACAATTTTACATTCTTAACTTCGTCCCCAACACTTGCGGGATGGTTTTGAGGAATCCTCGTTAAATACTTCAAAAAAATGTTCGTAATCATACTCTTCCTTGCGGGTTTCGGGGAATCTTCATACAAAAAAAAATAAAACTTGCTATTGTACTAGCCAAATATATGACCAATTTCATTTTATAAGTCATACATTCATTACACTTAAAAATATTTAAATGTCATTACATTAGAACAAATATTTAACATTAAATATCTAAAATTACAATTCCTCAACATTTTTTTAAAAAAATTATAGAATATCAAGGAGCCTTGCGGATATTTTTCGGGGATCCCCACAAAAATTTGTATGGGTACGATTCAAAATCTCTATGGTGCGGATATAATAATCCACGTCTTCATCCTCATTTAAGTTTTGGGATAAAATTTTCCATGTAATAAAGGTCCCTTGACGTCTCAAAGGACATTTTCTACCCCTTAGTCTTCCCGCTTGCAAGCAAGGACAAATCCAAGAATTTGAATTTGACAGTTCGCCAAATAATAAGTATAGTCACATGTAAATCGAGAATAAATTGTATAAATTATTAAAAATTATATTTAAAAATCATAAAAAATTAAATAATAAATTATTAAGACATAATAATGACTACAAATAAATTTAATTAGTGAAAATGATAATAAAAATAAAATAATAAGATAATAGTAATAAAAAATAATACATATGGTAACAAAAATAATGAAAGTAATAATAGTAAAAAAATGACAATAAATATAATAAAAGAGAGGTGTAAATGTATTACACAATGACTATATTATAATAATAAAAAGTGTATTAACTATCAAAAAATAAGATTCTTTTATTTTATAACCCCAACACATCGCGCACACCTATATTATCATATATCATGTATAATATAAGAAAATGATTGATTATATTTTATATTAATAAAATAAAAATCTAATAAAAATAAATATACAATGCAATAAAATAAATAATAAATATTAAAAATACACAAATTAAGGGATCAAATTGCAAGAAAATAAAATTTGAAAAAAATCAAAATAATGTGTAATTATGTGAAATCATAATAAAATAAATTACAAACAAAAAGAAAATGATCAGTATGAAAATTGTCTTAAAAATAAATAATTTTTTTTATTTTTAATGGTGGGTCACATGACCCACTTGGTATTCATGTAGATACGCATCTGCCTCCAAGTATTCCACATTAATACCATATGAAATCTTCCTTAGGAAGCTGCAATGTCCATCCAGAGCTTACGTCATCATATCCTTAGATGATTGAATTCATAATAAGACTAAGGTCAAATCTACATGATTCCCTAATCAAGTCCACTCTCTCACATAAGACCTACTCTTTATGGTATCAGGTCAATAGTTGTCAATTCGTTGAGTCTAAACTCGATACTCATCTTAAAAGTTGTCAATGATCCTCTTTAAATACTTTTAAAAAGGAATGACACGAGAGAAACGAGGACATCTTCGAATAACTTCTCACTTCTCTCCTTAATTCCCACCACATAAAGCTCCTGGCTTTACTCCAATTCGTTATTTTTAACTCTGACTACCACCTATTGCGACTCTGTACTCAAATCAAAAGGAGTGAACTTTCAAAAATCACTACAACAATCAACATCCTAAGTTATCAGCAATTGATACAGTTAGCATAGACAACTTTCGTTCCGAGAGAATCAGTCATGGTAACTCCCTAACGAGAACATCCCAGCATAAACACGTGTACATCCCAAAGGTTGTTAACAAGGTGATAACGGTTGCTAACAACATGATTGAAACCTCGACGATCTATTCAACGAAATCAGAAGTAGAAAGACGACGCTCATCACAACAAGGCATGACACGCCCAAATACTAGAGGCGCCAAGGTTCTTCATCCCAAAGACAATAAAGGAAAGATGACGCCACCTCCGTAATATAGCTTTTCGACCTAAGAGAAAATGAGTAGAGGAAAAAAACGAGATGGTGATGCTTACCCGTCGTAGTTGCGAGTAAAAGTACAGCAGGGACGACATGGTGATTTCTTCCCACATCCACAAGTAAGATACTCTTTTACCATCGAAAACAGTTCTCACCTCAATCCTCAAGAAAGTCGCGGCTCCATGAAGAAATTAGCTCAGATGTTTCCAACTTATCTGCGCCCATAAGTTGCTTAGAAAGAACCTCGATTTGTCTCTTTCCTTTCAACAGAAGCAACAGGAAAGCAGGGATCTAAAACCCCATATCCATGCATATCTTAGCATGAGAGGCAAGAAAGAGAAATCCCATCTAGTCTTATCCATCTAAGAGAAGTCGGAGAACCAACAATAATTAAGGTTAACAAGCCACTACGTGCTACAAACAACTCCAGAGTCGTGACAGCAAATGCGGAGCATCCTAAACCTGAAAAGACCTCTAGATTTATGAGTCTTACAATAGGTCGGCCATGTTGGTCACCTACAATATGGTGTGTTGTGGAAGCACTGCTAATGTATAGAAAACTTAGGAAATATTACATTTCATGTAAATAATGTAAAAAGAGAATAGTATCCTCGATAAAATAGCTCCACAGTGTGTGAAGCCTCCACTCCAGACCCGCAGCCTGGACAGACAATGACTCTAGCAACTCATTTCGCAACCAACCCAACCAGGTACACGTTTAGGTAGTTTTTTATGGATATAGCGCTCTTAAGTCTTAGAGAGCCATCGTATAAGCATAACTTCTACATAGACTACTGAAAGACATTTCTAGCATAGAGAGATTTAAGGCTAGATAACTTGAGAAAGATAACTCATAGATCTAATTCTGTCCTAAAGGGTGTAAAGCTATCTTCATAAACCTCTCCGCCCAAGCGGCATAAAAATTTTATTCTGCTTTATCAGCTTTGATTAACTTATTTGTTTCCCATGTTTTGCTAAGGTGATGGAACAATTATGCCTTCATTTTTATGCTTAATATTTTTGCCATACACAATGACGTTTATACGACTTTACTACGAACTACTTTATTTTTGCTTCTACTTTGATTAACTTATATGTATTGTTTAGGTTTTACATTATCATGTGATCTAGTTTACTTCTACTGCATTACTTACTATAATTCCATCAATGTTTTATGTTGCCTTAATAGCATTTTCTTAAAGTCGGGCATGTTGGAGTTTTGTGCTCTAAGTAATGTGATTTATGTAATTATTAAATTATTTGGACTGAAATGAAATAAATAAAATTTCTATATATTATTTATAGACTACTTTGTTATGTACATTTCCTCAAACTTGATATTGCATGTAAAGTGATATAGTGATAAATAAATATTGGCTCATTGATTACCTATGCTTTAATTGAATACAAGTGGTATTATAAAATTTTGATTATAATACGGAAGACAATTTATATTAGTTGGTAATCTAAACATGAATGTAGTTCATAGAATTATTCAAGCAAATAATTCAGAAGAACTAAAGTCCAAATGAGGAAATAACTTGACTTGGCTATTGGAGCGGTGACTCCCGAGTAGAGAAGTAGATGTGTTTGTATGGACTAACAACACATTAGACTGGACCTAAGATGAATGACAAAGGTCGTTAACTGTCAAAATAATTTATCCTTAATCTCAAAATAAATAATTAATAAGCGTAGTAAAAAGAAGAAGGGTCGATCCACAGGGACTAAGGAGCTTCTGATATCTAGAGTTTTTGATTCTAATTGTAGCGAGAAAATAAAGTAAATGGGGGGTTGATAAAAAAAGTAGAGAATAAATGTAGAGTAAAAGCGAAATGATGAAAGTAAACTTTGAGAATTAAATCGATAAAATAGAATAATCTCAAGCTTCGCTTAGCCTCAATTCAAACTAATCATCGAAAAAGATTTTACACCGGATACATGCCGGTTACAGTCTACAAGGCTCAACCCTTGTAACTAACTTTTCACTTTTGTAACGAACAATCCAAAGGCAATATTTGGAATTCATTTCTTACTTGGACTAGCCACAACTATCGTTGCTAGCACCAATGTAGTTTAAGTGTTAGAAAAGCCTGTCTCGGATTATGTTGTCTTAGTGGGAATCGAATCCGATCTCAATTTCCTTTAGCGAATCTGTCGCTAAATGTGTTCATAGAAAGTCGAATATGCTACAAGACAATCCTTCCTCCCAACTTTAAATCAAAACAACATTCAGACCAACGCGCGCTTTTAGAAATGAAAGTGTAAAGATTTTAAAAGAAAGGTCGATTGCCAATCTAAGTTTTCAGAAAATTGAGAATATTATCTGAAAATTAGCTAAGCATGATAGAGATCATACTTAGCATATTTTGAAGAAAGTAAGATGAAAACTAAAGAAAACAAAATTGGGAAAGGATTTTTTTGTAAAAGTAAAAAAATCCTAAGAACAAATAAAAGCTAAGTACATCTTTCAAGCTTCACCCTAAGGGGGTATTTATAGCTTGAGAAAACCCTAAAAATATTTAAAATAAAATACCTAAGATAATTCTAAAAACATTCAAATAAATTCCTAAAATGATATTTTCCAAATATAAAGTGATAATTCCCAAATATTTAAATTCAAATTTAATCCTAAAGTCCTAATTAAATCCCGTCTGTCTGTCTTTTTAGATGATGCTGACTGGATCGCCTTCTAAAAGCTTTTGCTGATTGGACTGCCAGAAAATGCCACATCAGACCTTGTCATGCCCCAAGTCATGCCCATGTTTCCAGCCATGATTCCAGAAAGTAAAAAATTGCAAAACATGCTCTTTTAACGCCACTTTCTGGAATTTGATGTCCTGCACAGAAATGAATAAAATCGACCCAAATCAGCAATATTAAAGATTCAATGGGGAGTTTTTATCGATAAAATAGTAACAAAATAAAACACTCATCAAATTCCCCTTCACTTATTCAATGCTTGTCCTCAAGCATGCCTTAGTCAAATAAAAGAAATCTCAAGTTACCATACTTTATCTCACAATATATCAAAGAAAACCAAATGGGTCAAGATCACAACAAGTATCAGAAGTAAAGTAACAATCAAGTAAAAAGCATAATTAGGAACAAGTGCAAGAAAAACTAAGATATCCCAATAGTCCATCAATTGCAATGTAACAAAACTCAATACCTCACAAGGATTCGCTCATTGTCGCTCAAAGTATTTAAGGTAAAAGAAGTCGCTTAAGCCAGAATCAAATATGATATTACCATATGCTTGTAAGAAAATCAAGTCTCCACCACTAAAAATGAACAAGATGCATTAATCAAAGGGTCTTTAAAGCTTGTAACGTGGCTTAGGTAAAGGTAAGGGAAAAGGCCAAAAATATGGGTTAACATCAAGACATGAGATGTAAAAATATATAAGTTCATGCTAGGAAATAAATAAAGTAAACAAATGAAAAGAAGTGTAACAAAAATCAAACAACCCAATTTGTTATTTTTTTGCTTTTTATCTTTTTTCAATTCTTTTTTTTTGCTTTTTTCTCTGTTCAAGCACAGTTCGAACCAGATTTTTTTCTTGTCTGAAATGTTTCTTCTTTGTTGAATTTTTTTCATATGTTTTTTTCGTTCGTGGAACATATCAATCTTTGTCTTGACAAGAGTAACAAAATAGGGTAAAAATAAAAGGTTTTGGGTTTATAATGTGGTAAAAGCAAAGAAAAGGGTAAATGCACAAAAATGGTTCACTAATGGATACAAACGGGTAGGCAATTTTGGGTAGAGAAGTGGGTTAATCTTAAGTGCCCCTATCATATTAAAGCATCAAGTTCAAAACATGTAGTCTCGATATGCATTTACTCACAAGTTCTAGAATATCAATATTAGTCTGGCACACTCAATCAAACAAATGAGCAAAAATGAAAAAAAATTGCTCGTTTAGGCTCGAATCTCATAAGAATTTGTAATTTGTACTGAGTCAAGAAACATATCAATCGACAAACGCATGAGATATCAAGCAAGATTTAAAGAAAAACACTAATCATGCCATTTCACTATGCTGGAAACTGAAATTCATATTACCAATAAAATTAAACTTACTAATTACGATCCTGTGAGATTCGATTACTAACAGAGGTCATTTACCTACCCAATTTTAGCTTTGATTATTCAGGGACTAATATGTGAAAGCTAGAAACTTCATTTTTATAATCTTTAACTAACTTAACAGATACCCGTACCGATACCCCTACTGGCTGTATCGGTACGACAAGACTGACAAATACGTATAGTAATTGGGATAGAGGGTCAGTACCGATACGCAGTCACATCGTATCGATACACCTAGTTTGAGGGTCAAAGTCAGAGGTCTAGAAATGCTTAGTTGTATCGGTACGGTTTAAGCCGTATCGGTACGCCTAGCGAGTTTGTTAGTTATGTTGGTCCATACCGATCCCCTGTATCAATGCGTGAAGATCGAGAAAAACACCAATTTAATTTTGGCCGACCGTATCGGTACGCCTTAGAGTCTTATCGGTACGATAACATTTTACAAATTCCAATGATCAAATTCCATATCGGTACACCCTTGGGTGTATCCGTACGCCTTGTTTACAGTGACCAATTATGCATATCCGTATCGACACGCCATCACCCATATCGATACGCCATCACCCGTATCGGTACGCCCTGCACTGCAATGATAGTTTTTAGCTGGTATAAGTGTCTTTTACCCTACCAAACCTTGTTCAAACCTTACCAAGTTTTACCTGTAAGCCATTTAACAACATTTCTAATAGTATGAAAAATTTTGGAGCGTTTCGAATCCATTTGCTATGTTTTCACCTTTTAGTTCCTTTAAGCAAACTTAACTAGTTTAACCACTTGCATAGCATACCAATTTTCACATACACCACTTAAACACTTTTAGGCCATTACACACATATCAAAGTAGGTAATTTTAACATGTCTAAGACTTATGCCACCATACTAGGAGTTCGAAACAAAAATGCAATCATACATGTGATTGCCGGAAGTGACTTGCAACTTCAGCCACACGATCAAAGCTTGGATTCTTTCAAGGTCTTGAAATGCATGAGACAGACGAATGTTAGGCTTATATAGCCTAGTAAGGTAGTTATAACAAATGCATAATAACTTCTTTAATGGCATGAATGACATGTAAGCATGCTGGATGGCATATATACATCACTAAACATATATGAATCATACTCAACAACAAAGTATTATAATTTCATATATCAAAAGTAAAACACATATTCTTCATTTCTCCTTGGACATAGCAAGCTATGGATACGCAGATTCCCCTGTACACCATAATATATTGAAGATAGGTCGTAGCCTTGAGCCGTAGCTCTGGAGTCCCTTACACATTCTATCATTTTCTCCCCTACATATAGGTAGTAGCCGCAGACCGTAGTCCGACCCCTTACTTGGTGAGCTCGTATAACCTTATGGTATGCCAGTTGTATCCAAAGTCCAAAAGTGTCCAAGGTTACATATTTCATCATAAACTTACCTTTGTGCCCTTAGGACATATCATATCGGATTGCATATTAAGCCTTGACTCCAAATAACATATCATATCAATTCTCATGGATGTCAATGTTAGCATTAACATTTTTCACATATAATGTACAAAAAATGAATCATAAAACATCAAAATGCATCGAAAGCAATAGGGTGACCTTACCACACTTACCACATGAAGTTCACATCTTGTATACTCTACTTGAGTTATCCAAATGAAGACACAACATAAACACAAATCAAATGCAACCAGGATGACACCTAGCCAATCTCGAGACACAACTACACTCACCTAGTACTCGAGAGCTTAAAGGTTCTTGAATAACGACCCCCTTGCCTTTGGAAGAGCTTGGTAATGGAGATGGTGAAGATGGATTATCTTCCAACACTCGAGCAAGCTACAAGCTTTCAAATGGTATAGAGAAATTAATCAAAATCCAAAAATTGGATTGAGGTGCTTAGAGAGCTTGGGGAAGAAGATTACAATGGCGAAGCTTAATTTTGTTTATGAAAAGTTTAAAGTAAAAGTATAAGGAAGATGGTAAGCCTCAATTAGCTTAAAGGCTTAATCAAAACCATTCTTTCTCATTTTATTTCCTTTCCAATCCGTGTAAGGATTCCCATGTGGTTGCCTTCTTTCCCTACCAATCAAAGGGTTTCCTTATGTTGAGTGGATCAATCGATGTTTAATTGGCCAAGATAGGGGTGGATTGGCTTTTTGAAATTGGAAGGAGCAATTTGAAAAGATAAAAATTGAAGACAAGGTGATTTATAGTGGTTCAAGCTTTGAACAAGCTCTACATCCACTACCTTAGCTCCCACTAAGGATTTTGAACCAATATCCACTAGATATTCTTCCTCTTTTCTAGGCTTATGAGGAAACTTTTACAAATCGGTTAATCTTTCTACCCAAAGATTAGCCAAGACTCTCTATTTACAAAGAAGAAATGGAAAACTTAAAATATCTCCCACAAGATTGATTTGTTGCCCAAATTAAAAACAAACTCTCCCCAAACTTGAAAGAAATGTATACAATGAAAATTACAACAAGTGGGGTACAAGAATTTGACTATTTAAGCTCAAGGGTTTGGATATATTCTTGGATGTTGCAAATAAGTTCAATAATTGTTGTTGAGGCTTGCTTTTATACCTTCTTATTGATTTCTAGCCGTTTGGTTGGTTGCCATCATAAATATAGCTGTTGGGCCCTCTTCTCCCCACCATAAATGCATTTCTGCAACAACCCGTATCGATACGCGGGAGGCTGTATCGGTACAGACCTGGAAATAAAAAGTCATTGTGCAGGTAAAACAAAGGGCGTATCGATACACGGGGAAGCGTATCGGTATGATCTCAGTGTAAAACAAGGGGCATATTGAAATGGGCAAGGCCGTATCGATGCAATTTTGCTCATTTGGGCTATTGTCCGAACCTATATCGGTACGCCTTAAAGGTGTACCGATACGAGTTAATTGGTTTTCAAAATCGCATGTTCCCAATAACTGACAAGAAAACATTCGAATCATAAATGAAAAATCTTAACCACTATATCGATATGCTAGTAGCCGTATCGGTACGCTATTCTTAAATCTTAAAGCCAGTATGAAAGCCGTATCGAAACGGATGGCATCGTATCGAAACGCCTGAGTAAAAACCTTAGCCCATATGAAGGTCGTATCAATACAGATGGAACCATATTGAAATGGATTCTTATAGTGGCCTTCTAATTTAAGCTCGTATCGAAACACTCGAGGGCGTATCGATACGCCTGGGCGTAAAAGTTGAATTTAGCTTTAAAAATACTTAGAAAATTTTATAGGGTTTAAGTTTTTGACTTTAAATAATTTTGTACTTGAAAAGTCCTTGTCAATTGTGAGTCTTTTAGATACTTAAAAATTTATTTTCTTTTACAAATAAGTCCTTAAATCATTTTTTATATCAAAATCAAACTTTGGTTTTACACCTTAACTATAGGAAACTTATTAAATCATATAAAATTCCTTTCCTTTAACTCCTTTTATTAATTCACTAATTTATGTCATCTTTTCATGACATAAATCTTTCATTCCCACGTGATTTGGTTGCACAAAGAGGTGAGTTATCTTTTAAAAATGGTAAAATTATGAGGGTAGTCCCTTAACTTTTCAAAGTTTGTACTTTCCCCCTAAACTTTAAATTTTTACAATTTAGTCTCAAAATGACTCATTCTTTACAAAAAAATGTCCAATAACTTCAATTAAGCTCAATTAACTTCCATTACTTCAAAATTGGATGCAAAGATTAAGCAATTACATTATTCGGGCATAGCCGGTACAAATTTTCGATCGCCGAAACCTAATTCTGATCAGTTTTCGAGGTGTGACAAGTTGGAGGTCGGGCTACGATAGAGATGTGACAGTGGATGTGGAGAGCAGTGAAGGAGGGAAATAAAGGGCTGGACGAAAGTGATGGGAAATTTAATTTGGAGGCTACAAAACATATGAACATGGGTTAGGATAATAAATAAATAAATGAAAACCTAATTAATGAAAATGTCCTGAATGCCCCTTTAATTTTTCCCTTCATTTTTCGTTGTTCTTTCACAGGCCACTATTGTGAAATGCAATCTCCCATTTTCTCATCACTGAAACGGTGCGTTGGTTGAATTCTCAACTGCTGTTTGTGACTCTACTGCTCCAAGGATCCAAAATTTTTCTTCATTTGATAAAAAATGCCGCATCCGGGGCCGATTAGCTTCGGACAAAAAATACTTAGTACATGAAAATCACAAGAAAATAAAACATCATAAATATGAAATAAAAATGCCTCACATTAAAGCGCTTTGTTTAACATCGTTAGCTCGATGACCTGACTCAGACTACAAGTTCTTCTAAAATAATTTCTTCGCTCGCACTTGCTTGAAAATTCTCGTAGTACGGTTTCAATCATTGACCATTCACTTTGAAATGAGCCCCCGAATCATCTTGAATTTCGACTGCACCATAAGGAAACACTTGAGTTATGGTAAAAGGTCCTATCCACTTTGTTCGTAATTTTTCTGCAAAGATTTTCAACTTAGAATTAAAAAGTAAAACTTTTTGCCCAACAGTAAAAAACTTAAATGAAATACTACGATCATGAAAATCTTTTGTTTTTTACTTTAAATACCCGAGCGCTATTGTAAGCGTTTCTACGGATCTCCTCAAGTTCTTGAGTATGCAATTTGCGCGCTTCATTGATTGTATCCATCTCCATGTTACATTGCTTGACTGCCCAATACGTGCGATGTTCTAATTCAACCGGCAAATGGCATGGTTTACCGAAGATAAGGCAGTACGGAGACATTCCAATAGGACCTTTGTAAGTGGTACGGTATGCCCTTAAGGCATCGTTTAGTTTCAGACTCCAATATTTTCTATTTGACTTTACAACTTTGTCGAGAATCGACTTGATCTCTCAGTTTGAAACTTCCGCTTACCCATTAGTTTGAAGGTGGTAAGCCGTGGCGATCCAGTGAGTAACACCATACTTTTTCATGAATGCTTCGATAGTGCGGTTAACAATGTGCGTTCCTTGGTCACTAATTATCACTCTCAAAGTGCCAAACCTAGAAAAAATAAAAGTCTTTAGAAATTTGACAGTAGTTTTAGCATCATTATTATGAGTAGCTTTAGCTTCTACCTACTTCGATACATAATCAACAACTAAAATTATATAATAGTTACCAAAAGATGAAACAAATGGACCTATATAGTCAATACCCCACACATCAAATATTTCACAAACGTGAATCGGATTAAGAGGCATCTCATTTCGACGGCTTAAGTTGCCGTCGCGTTGACATTTTTCACAGGATTTTTTCACAGGATTTACAAAACGTATATGCATCACAAAAAATATTAGGCCAGTAAAATCCACACTCAAGAATTTTATGCGTAGTTCTTTTCGGTCCAAAATGACCATCGCAAGAATAAGAATGGTAAAAACTAAGGATAAAATTTACCTCGCTTTCAGAAACACATCTCCAAATTATCTGATCCGAGCAATACTTCAAAAGATATGGATCATCCCAAATAAAAAATCGAGACTCTCTCTTGATTTGGCTTACCTCGGAACGATTTAGATCAGAAGGAGGTACCCTTAAACTTTAAATTTTCACAACTTAGTCACTAAAATGACTTTCATTCCTTACAAAAAGGTCCAACAACTTCAATTAAGCTCAATTAACTTTCATTACTTCAAAATTGGATGCAAAGATTGAGAAATTACATCATTCAGGCATAGCCGGTACAAAATTTACGATCGTCGGAACCTAATTTCGACTAGACCAATTTTTGGGGTGTGACAACTTTCCCCCTTAAGAAAATTTGTCCTCAAATTTTCACTCTAGCTAAATAGATGAGGATACTACTTTTGCATTGTCTTCTCTTGCTCCCACATTGCTTCCTCTATTGAATGACTTCTCTAGAGGACTTTTACTAGGGGCACAAAATTATTTTGAAGTCTCTTGACTTATCATGCGAAGATCTACATTGGTTCATCCTCATACGTCAAATTGGACTGAATCTCCACAGACTCTGGTTCAATCACGTGAGAATGATCGAACCTGTATTTTTAGCATGGAAACATGGCAAACATTATGTATATGACTTAACCCTTCAGGGAGAGCTAGTCGGTAGTGTAATCACTCATTTTTGACTGAGTTTTAGTGTTATTAGTATTATTTTAATAATATTATTATTAATATAAATTAATGAAAAATCAAAAATAATAATAATATAATATAAAAAAGTAAAATTAAAAAAAAGCAAAAAGCAAAAAAAAGGAAATTATGTGGTTTTGGGATGACCACGTCACCCCTCACAAGCCACCAATTTCCTATAAATAGGAGTCATGGGGGAGGGGCAATTGAGGCACAAATTGGAAGATGAGCCGGCCATGGCAAGGCCAAATAAGGGGGCATCAGCTCCCGGCTAGCCAAGGACCGGGGCAGTCCCCTCGGTCCTAACCGGTTCGATCGGGGTCCTATTTTAGGTCCGATCTAGTTAATAATTTTGGAGAGGTCGTGGTAGATCCTGGTGGGGTTCGGTCGGGGTTCGTTATTCGAGCTCCTAGTTAGGTATATTTTCTTCCCTTTTTATTTGTATTATAATTTTTATGATTTAATGAAGTATTAGTTAATTTAAAATTGTGTTCTTTTTTAGTTTGTATGTTTATTTATGCTTTAGATTAGTATTTATTATGTTTTAAATTTATGTTTTATATTAATATTTTATTTATGTTAATTTTTTTATTTATGTGTTAGATTAATATTTATGAATGTTAGCATTTTATCTATGTTAGATTTTTTTATTTATGAGTTAGATTAGTATTTATGTATGTATGTTTTAGATTAGTATTTATTTATGTTTTAGATTAATATTTTATTTATGTTAGATTCGTTTTTATTTATGTGTTAGATTAATATTTATCTGTGTTTTAGATTAATGTTTTATTTATGTTAGATTCGTTTTATGTGTTAGATTAATATTTATGTATGTATGCTTCGGATTAGTATTTTATTTATGTTAGATTAATATTTTATTATTTTAGTATTTATTTATATTTTTATCGCTTTGTATTTATTTTGCTTTTTAAGGTTGCATAATGGAATATAAATTGTCAATGCGGTGTCCTTTTATTCGAGCGTAAACGGGGCCAGTATCAGGCGTAGTGATGGTGGTTGGGCGTTTACTCTCGGATAACGGGGCCTTTAAAATTTACCCGCAGTTATAATCAAATTTTAAATTAATCGTCATTTTAATCCGGAAAGTTTAATATTAATAAAGCGATAATTATTAAAGTACCAATTTTGGGCGGTGTGGGGGTGCTAATCCTTCCCCATCCGTAACTGACTCCCGAACCCAACAGTTTTTAAATCTCTGGTTTTATGGTGCCCGGCCTACCTAAATGGCCGGTGGCGACTCCTCCTTTTTTAAATAAAATACGGTATTTTTAAAACCCCATGGAATAAATATTTTAATACCCGAAAGACAATAAACACCTCGAAAACTCAGTTTTTTTAGCGAAACGGACATCGCTACAGATGGCGACTCCGCTGGGGACCATTTTTGTTTTTTCAAAAACAAATGAGAGTCAAGATTTTTTTAAATAATTACCGCTTTAATAATATTATAAGTTCCAGATTAAAGTGACTATTAAATTAATATTCAGATGTAATTGCGCGTTTATTTTAACGCATTTAAAATTTGGCATATAAGCCCGTCCTTTTTAAGTGGGGGGGAAAAGCTAATGCTTTCGTGAGGATATCGTTCCTCCGTGTAGGCCTAGCAAGTACCTTTGGGGCTCGAGTACCTTATGCTTTCGTAAGGATATCGTTCCTTCGTGCAGGCATAAGCGAATGGGTTCCCCTGAATTGAACCTGGTTGAAAGGAGCCTATAATGGGTAATGATCGGGGGCCTTGCTACTCTTAGTAGAGGACAACAAGGACAATTCGAGTACCTCTTGGCACCAACACTGCATGTAGAGAACATATAGAAACCCACCCCTTTAGAGCCATGCGGATAACCTTAGGTGTTTTAGACTGGATAAATAGGGTTGTTTTGTTTGTTTACCTTATTTAATTTGTCCTTTTATTTATGTATTTATTATTTTTATCCGGTACTAACTCATTTCTGTTTGTGTTTTATTTTTATTTTACACATATTTTTGTTGCATTATCATTGCATCCACATTATATAGAGGCGTTGATTAAAGTGGTTTGCCCGATTAGAAAATCTTTCATCATGGAAAAAAGGTGTCTTAAGAAGGACGACATCGATCTAGTCGTGCGACATTGGCCAGAGATTGATCAACAGATCCGATGTAACAATTTGACGAGCAAGCGTGTAGTGCCAAAGTATACACACGAGACCCTGATGGTGGACATACAATGAGCTACAAGGTGTGTGAATGACTTAGCTACCGAAGTCGCGACTCTCTGACCTTTTGTAACCCCGAACATGGAAGAAGCACCAAGGTTTATCAAGTTGCTCAGAGCTATCGAGGAGCTAGGAGGTAGAGCTAGGGCTTATGTGTAGAACTTTGTTTTGTAATTAAGACTTTTTGTAATAGGGACTCCTTTTGTAATGTGGACCCTTTTTGTAATCTGGACCCTTTAGATCCAATGAAAGTCGTTCGAAAGGGTGATTACCAGCGGAATCAACGCCTTTATTTGCATTCATGTTGCATATCATGACATGGTGTTAATTAAAGAACAATTCATTAAAAGGCTTTCAAAATAGAAAAAAGTCTGCTTTGCCGGAAACAATAATGTTACAGTATCAAGTTAGGCCGAGCAAAGACCAATCGAGAAAGAAGACGGTACGATAGTAAGGCACGTACGACGCAGAAGATTCAGTTAGGGTTGCAGAACCCCAATTTTAAATCTTCACATTTAACCCTTTTGTAAAAATCTCAGATTTTAATTTAACTCCTTTAAAAAATTTGAAAATATTATTTTTCTTTGAATCTTTTTCCTCCTAAAACTTTCAGGATAATAATAATAACAAAAAGAAACCTAAAAGTTTTATTTCTTAAGTAAGTTAAAACTTTTTGATAATAAAAAATGGGGAATTTTTAAACCAAATGATCCTTGAAAATTTTAATTTAAACCCCAAGAAGTTTTAAAGTACTCCCCTAGGATCGATACAATCCATCCCTGTTTAGACGTACCCAAATCTACAAAATAAAATATATTGTCTGATGCCTTTTCAGAAGCCACAAAAATAAAGATCGTGACGTCACGAGTCCATGGAATAGAATAAGAGGAGAAGACTGAGTCATCTATCATCCTGAAGACGACGTCGAGATGTGGAGCACAGGTTTTGCTTCCCGAAGTCAAGTTCTCCAGAATAAATCCAACTGTTTCCTGTAATTCATTATTAATTTCTTGCAAACAGGCATTTTCTCTATTGAAAGATTTTTAAAGACTGTTCGAGAATCAACACCGCATTTTCATGCATTCTCGCATTTATAGGGTATTAATTCCCGAAGTAGTTTCTCAAATCTCAGAAATTGTTCATAATTGGCAAAGGGTCGTCTGGTCAGATATTAGAGGGCACGGATCCAGGGTTTTGTCCTAGAACAAGATCGAAGACAATAAAAGAGGAACCATCTGAAGACTTCAGGTCAGACACGGTAAAGAGACACGGTGCTGGTAATGAGCAAAGTAAAGTGTAAGAGTTGAAAGAAGTAGAGGGAAGAAGTGATGAATCAGATGAAGACTTTGACGAAAGGTAAGTGATCCATCGAACCGAAAGAAGAACCGATTAAGGATCAGAATAGAAAGCGGGATAGTCAGAATTCTACCTCTAAGCCAGCTAAATACGACAAATTGAACCCTTTTGTGATCCGCATCAATAAATAAGCGGAAGGTATGTCTGAGTCGGGCTTTCAAAAAGTAGAGCTCGGTCTAGAAGAAACCCGAGAAGCAAGTAATGAAAAGAAGTATATCTCGATTCCTGTGAGGTACACCGAACTACTCCTAATGTTCACCGAGAAGAGCCTTATTACCTCGGTGAAGTCTCTAGCGAAGAGACCGTCTTATTCGAAAGATTACAACAGGGTTTAGGAAGTTTGGGTCACAGTATTGAGGATTGTGGGGCCCTGAGGAACAAGTTCAAGATCTTATCACAATGAGAATTTTGGGTTTCAAAGACGGAGTTCCCCAATTATATAGTAAGCTAACAATCACCCAAGGGGCAAAGTCGAGGAAGAATCGATATCCAGGACAAAGTTCAAGTAATGTCGAAGTGGGTCACTCAAGCGAGTTAAATTTGAAGATCGGAGATAAGGGCATCCCAGGAGAGGGATATTCTTTTGAGTTCAGCCAGCTCAGATAAGAGAGATAACTTTGATAAAATTGAATGATCACCAGAAGCTCTATTGAGTGTTTAAGAATATCAGATTGGGTCACCTTTTAAAGAGTAAGTGAACGGTGTTGTTCAATTGAAGGACGACTCAGAATATTGGAAGAAGAGAAACTAGTCAATCAAGAATCAAGTCAGGCTGTTATCAGGTAAGTTTGAGGAAATTAGGAATAGGTACGACAGTCTCCAAAGATAAGCTACAGAATAACTTAGCCATTAACAAGAGTTTTGGAAACAAGTTTATGACAGAGCAATGACAATCCAACACTCTTCAGTTGGAAAAAGGCAACTTCCAAGCTACGAAAGACTAAGTAGGGGATAGATGAAGACCCGAAGATCGATATTACTCGAGCAGGTAAGGCGGCTCAACAAGGTGGCAGGCTTTGTCAGAACATGGACCAAGTGTTGGACTACAGAGGAAAGTTGACCGGACTACTGGATGAAGTTAAGAAAGTAGGCACTGAAGCTTATTAGTAACTGTAAATATCTAATATCTAATATAATGAAACCTTTTGGCCTCAATGAACGTCGTTCTATGGGGATCACTTTTGGAATCATTACCTTATTGCATTCATGTTTATATTTTAGGATTGCATTGCATTGCTTTGCACGATCCTAGCATGTTTTACATGACATTATCATTACCTTGCATAAACTTTATGAGGAGTAATTCAAAGACCAATTAGGGTTTTATCATGGATAAAAGAATTGAAGACACTCAAAAATCAAGATTCGAGCAGTTAAAAGATGGGCTCGAGAGGAAAAAAGAAAAAAATAGAAGTTTGATGCCTTCGATGCAAGAAAGCTCTATTTAAACCCTGATTTGGTCATTCCTCCGAATTTCAAAGATTCCCAGATTTACGCATGATGACGGAACGAGCTGCCCCAAGATTCACCTGACCACGTCCTGTAGAAAGATAGAGGGCTACACCGGGAATGAAAAATTGCCGATCCACTACCTCTACGATAGTCTAGCAGGACCTACAGTGATATGGTACAACTATTTGAGTAGAGACCAAGTGTAGTCATACAGAGACTTAACCGACGTCTTTATGGGCAATATAGATATGCTTTAGACCTAGCACCAAGTCATCAGTATCTCCAGGGTACGAGGATGAAACATGATGAAGGCTTCAAGGAACGTGCTTTAAGGTGGTTGTGTTTATCGACCTAGGTACAGCCTCTCGTAGATGAAGAGGAAAGTGACTTCCATGTTTCATGCCACCTTTCATATTTCTTCTTTAATAAGATGCTCGAGAAAATGAAAGCCATCTTTGAGGACTTTATGACAGTCAGAGAGAGAAACGAACATGCACTCCAGGACCTAAGTTTAAAGACCAGACCTGCCTAGGAGCAGAAGGAAAGAAAGAGATAAATGGGTACCACTTCCGAAGGTTCTTGTGATCGTAAGAGAAGAAGACAGGAAGATTCCTCTGAATCACTGAGAAAAATTCCTCGAACAAGTACATATTTAGAGATATTCAGAGTATTCCATCTCGGACAGATGGCCTTATCTGGTTAAGGTATATGTGAGTTCTACATTGAGGCGCTAGGGCATGACACTAAGAAATTTGGGGCCGTTAATAGAAAAAATCAAGAAGATGGTTGACGAGGGAGTCATGACGAGAGAGTTGATCCAGCGGTGGAAAAACAAGAGAAGAGGCAAGCCTACACTACCTTGGAAAGGGCAGAATGAGTTAGTACCTTGGAGATAGTCCAAAGGTCCCTACGGTTTTCTCATCATTTCACAAAGAAATTCTCAACAAAAAAAAACTCATTGTTTGTCAGAATAACAAATCACTTTTCCATTTAGAAAGCTTTTTTACATTTTTCGATTCTTTAAACATTTTATTTTTATGGGGTAGTTTTTGTTCTCTCATATGCATATACACGCATTTTTGAATGAACATATGTATATATCATTTCTATACCAGGTCCTCGAATTTTGAATGCAACAGTACATTTGCTTTAGATCCAAAGATCAACTCTAAGTTGCATATATTTAGAAGAGATTGAATGTTGTGGGGCTACTGTAAATATGAGTATCTGCTAGTTTACTTAGGCCAACAGAGGAACAAAGCGAGTGTTTAGACAATGGGCAGTTCCCATTTTAGGAATTTATCTTCTCAGGCACTTGTCGTTTAAGATCCTTGAAACGAGAGTTGATCCTAAACCTCTACCCCCTGAAGTCTTTCTCAGGACATCTGTGAATGTGACGACGAATGATATTCTTTTATTTTACCAGAAGACAGAGATGAGACCAGACAGATTGGATACGAAGATTAGAAAATCATCAGAAGAAAGTGGTTGAAAGTAAGGATATGTCCAAACGAAAAACCAAAGAAAAGAAGGGAAATGGCAATCAGAAGGCTGAAGCAACCCAGATCGAGTAAATATCAGAAGAGCTGCAGAGAGGCAATTAACTTCGAGTGGAAGATAGCATCAATGCCAGTATAGATACGTGTTGATTCGAGGATACATTTATAGACTCGAATAAGAAGAAAGAGATTCAAAGCTAAAAAACTAAAATTGGCAGTCTAAAACAAAAAAAAGAGAAAAAATAAAAAAAATAAAAAAAGAAGAAGAAGAAAAAGAGAGAGAGAAAAAAGAAAGAAAAAAGAGAAAAAAAGAAAAGAAAAAGGGAAGAAAAGAAAGAATACTGTATATGCTTCACACACATATCAAAAATTACAAGAACGAGACTTCAACTCTGAGCAAGAGACACAAGGAATCCACATTTCAAGTAAATATCAGTTTTGAAAATTAATATAGAAGCTCGAATTGAAGCCAAGTCAAGACAAGTCGGCCCGAAGATTGCCAATTTCGAAAAAGAAAATGACCTCTAGAGTGAAAACCCAAAAATGGACAGTCTAGAGTGATCCTAAAAATGAAGAAAAAAAGTAGTCTGCCTGAGCATGCTGGCATCAATATCCAACCAAAATACATTGATCTGAAGGTACATAAGAAGGAAGTGACCTCTAGGGTGAAAACCCAAAAATGGGCAGTCTAGAGCGATCCAAGAGAAAAAGTGAAAAAGAAGAAAAGAAGAAAGAAAGAATAACATTTCATCTGGGCCTGCCAATCACAAGAATTCCCAAAAATTTATTTGTAGTCCTTCATTCAAGAAATCTCAATTTCGAGGAGTTTTGGAGGATCAAACATTCTTGAACAGAAAATGAACATCAGTACATAGCCAGAATGCAAGGCAGCCTACAGTAAAAAAGAAAGGAAATGAACTCTAGGGTGAAAACCCGAAAACGGGCAGTCTAGAGTGATCCAAAAAAGGGAAGGAATAATGGCATTTGATGTTTTCTTTACAATCAAGCAATCTCATAAGCAATATTCAATAGTTCATGGCATTTGATGTGTTCTTTACAATCAAGCAATCTCGTAAGCAATGTTTCAATACCAATAGTTCATGGTATTCAATTTTCCTTTACTATCAATCAATGCAATTCAATGTAGCAATAGGTTCAATGTACATGAGTTATTAGTTCATTTTAGGTATAGCCTTGAGAATCGATTACTCAGTCTAGATACTCGAGTCTCCAACCAAACTGTCACCAATAACAATAGTCAATATGGTACCAAGTACCTAGTCAAATCCCTCATACTGTCACCAATGACCAATAACAATACTTCCCTCATACTGTCGCCAATTAGGGACCAATGTCCCGGACCATAGTCCACCCCGACAATGAGCTCTATAGACTCTATGGCATGCCAACTATATCTAAGACCGACTTGAGACCAAGGCTTACAATAGTTACCACTTTCAATCAATTAGAAGCATGATTCAATTCAATGTGCACATTTTGTGCCAATATCCCCCTATCAATCGAATAGGGCTCAAGCCAATACCAATATCAATGTTTCAATAGTCAATGAAGGTGTGTCAATCAATATGTCATTAAACAATGAATTTAGTTGCTTCTATCTATAACATCAAGCTTCATTTCAATATAGTTCAATTAGGCAATAAGCATATCATGACAATCAATAGCAATTCAAGCATGCTTCACAATCAAGTAACCACTCAAAAGAGCACTTACCTTGCTAATGCTCCAAAGCAAGCTCATTATACAATTTATACTTAAGAATCAATAAGAAATACAAATTAGAACTTGGAGAGGTTACCGCCCTCTCCAAACTTTAAACTACACTCACAGGAATTTTTCGAGCTATTGTCGATCCTGGATTGTAATCCCTTTCCCTCGACTAGCTTGGTGATCTAAGTGAGCCCCTTTTTTCCTCAATTTCCCACTTGATCTAACATTCATACAATTCATAGTGTATTAGATACAATCCAGCAACCAATTGAGTCATTATGTGACTCCATAACTCAAGCATTCAATTCAATACAAACATCAAGATTGTTGCTGCCTGGCAGCTTATGCAATGCTTGCTTAAATATTCATATCTTTTATTCCGTATGTCAGAATTTAGAACCGTTTACACCGTTAGAAAGCTTAATTAATTTTCCTTTTAACCATATAGGCCTTGCAATTTTACTCGTAGTGAATCAATACATTTTTTCGTTTAAAGGCAGACCAAATTACCACTAGACAGTTTGCACTATCCTTAGAGATTTGTCTTTACAAATTGTTTTATAACTCGGAATTCGATTCCGTTTGTTGTATACGAAACTATACATACACATGATTCTATTCATATAAGATTTTCTCCCTAATTTGGTCTATGTGATTTTATATGGATTTTTAAACTCACTGCCCAAAACAGAGTATTCTGGACAACTCTCTTTAGCTAGTGTCTAGCTTCTTTAATCACTTAGACTAGGATCCTAACATGATTGTTCAACATATATACTCATTCATTCATGTCTAAGTTAGTCCAATTCTATGTCAAACCTATAGAAACAGGGCAATTGAACAATATTTCCTTTTTGATTCATTTAGACATCAATTCACTAGAATTTCCAGCAACCAAAATTTCAGTTCACATATCAATCATCCATTCTAATCATCATCCAAATTTTCCAGCATCTAGCATAGCATTTCACCATCAATTTGGCTATTGAAAACATCAATTTCTCCTGCACATTCGAATGGCACAATCAATTTCATGGATTGATCAATCAATTGAACTTCTTAACTAGTTCATAGCATCAATTCACTATCTATTCATCAAATTCATGTAATTCAAGCAATAACCCTAAATATACATGCATCGTTTGAACCTATAACACATTAAGGAAGAGATTTTACCTTCCTATCAATATTATATGAATGCTAGCAAATCCAATTTCTCCAAATTCAAGCTTGCATCAATGAACATGAAGTTTTCTCTCTCAATTTTTTTCCTCTCTATTTTGTTCATATGGTTCGGCCACAAAGAGGAAGATGATGATAGATCATCAATTAATTCCTCCCTAAAATGACTAATTTGTCCTTAATTATCCACTAATTAATGACATGTGTAGGAGCATTTTAGGAATGTAAGAATTTTGCATGCATTCCTTTAATTTGTCACTTGTTTTGGTTTGGTCACTTATACATTAGGTTACCACTTTTTCATTTATAGCATTCTAGTCCTTAATAACTAGACTTAATACCTTACTTTCAATCAATTAGGGATTAAATGAAGGCATTGTAATAACTTCTTTTATACTAATTTTGAGGATATTACAACTTCCAAAAATATGGTTATCCCACATAAAAAATCGAGACTCTCGCTTGATTCGGCTTACCTCAGAACGGTTTAGATCTGAAGGAAGTACCCCCATGGCTAAATAATTAACCATATCGGCAAACCATGGAACCATTGCTTGCGTCGAAAACAAACGTTCCTCAAGGAACTTTTCTCGAACTAGTGCATCAAGTTGAGAGATGGGGAGGCAACTCAAGTGATATACGACTAGATTTTCATATCCTTTTTATCTTTGATCTGAAGATTAAACTCTTATAAGAGTAAAATCCATCGGATCAGACGTGGTTTCACCTCCTTCTTACTTAGCATGTGTAAAACCAAAGCTTGATTTTGATATAACAAATTGTTTAAGGACTTATTTGTAAAAGAAAATAAATTTTTAAGTATCTCAAAGGCTCACAATTGACAAGGATTTTTCAAGTACAAAATTATTCAAAGTCAAAAACTTAAACCCTATAAATTTTCTATGTGTTTTTAAAGCTAAATTCAAGTTTTACGCTCAGGCGTATCGATACGCCCACAGGCGTTTCGATACGGGCTTAAAATAAAAGGCCATTGTAAGAATCTGTTTCGATACGGTTCCATCTGTATTGATACTACCTTCATATAGGCTTAGTATTTTACTCTGGCATTTTGATACGGTGCCATCCATTTCGATACGGCCTTCATACTGGGTTTAAGATTTAAGAACAACGTAGCGATACTGATACTAGCATATCGATACGGTTGTTAAGATTTTTTCATTTATGATTCGAACGTTGTCTTGTCAGTTTTGGGAACATGCGATTTTGAAAATTAGTTAACCGCATCGATACACCTTCAAGACGTACCGATACAAGTTCAAACAATAGCCCAAGTGAGTAAAATTGCATCGATACGGCCTTGCCCATATCGATACACCCCTTTGTTTTACACTGAGATTGTACTGATACGCTTCCTCACGTATCAATATGCCCCTGCATAAATTGTACACAACGGCTCTTTCTATTTTGAGATAGTTATCGATTCAGCTATTCGTGTACCGATACGGGTAGTTGTAGAAGTGCATTTATGGTGGGAAGAATAGGGCCCAACGGCTATATTAATGACTTCAACCACCCAAACGGCTAGAAATCAATGAGAAGGTATAAAAGAAAGTCTTCAAAGCCTCAACAACAACTATTGAACTTATTTGCAACATCCAAGCATATATCCAAATCATTGAGCTTAAAGAGTCAAATTATTGTACCTCACTTGTTGTAATCTTCATTGTATACATTTTTTTCAAGTTTGGGGAGGGTTTGTTTTTAATTTGGGCAACAAATCAATCTTGTGAGAGATACATTTAAGTTTGCCATTTCTTCTTTGTAAAGAGAGAATCTTGGTTAATCTTTGGGTAGAAAGATTAACCAATTTGTAAAGGTTTCCTCATAAGCCTAGAAAAAGGGAAGAATATCTAGTGGATATTGGTTCAAAATCCTTAGTGACAGCTAAGGTAGTGGATGTAGAGCTTGTTCGAAGTTTGAAGCACTATAAATCGCCTTGTCTTTAATTTTTATCATTTCAATTTGCTCCTTCCAATTTCAAAAAGCCAATTCATCCCCCTCTTGGCCAATTACACATTGATTGATCCACTCAACAATTGGTATCAGAGCTAAACTCTTTGAGGGACTTACATCCACAAGAGAAGATCGTAGAAGAAGATCAATCGAATACAAATTATAGCCATGTCGTCTACCTCTGGGCCAAACTTGTACGAGTCACAATCTATCACCACCCGTTCTTCAATGGGGATAACTGCCCATATTGGAAGAATAGAATGAGACTATTTATCAAGTCCTACGACTACACCCTTTGGGATGTATTAGAAGATAGTTCAATCATTTCCATAAAGAGAAATGAAGAGGGAAGACTCATTCCGAAGATAAAAGTGGAGATGACAGATGAAGATAGAAGAAGGCTACAAGTCATTGACAAGGCTCTACACATCATCTTTTGTGCACTTGGACCCGACATGTACACGAAGATGTCATCTTGCACAAGTGCGAAAGAGGTGTGGGACAAGCTAGAGACCACCTACGAAGGAACCAACGATGTAAAGGGGACCAATATTGGAATCCTTAATTTTAGCTACGAGAACTTCAAGATGGAGCCCGATTGGAGCATCTCTAAAATGTTTGATCGATTCTCCGTCATAGTAAATTGTCTCAAGGGCTTCGATAAGATCATTCCCGAAGACAAGCTAGTCCAAAAGCTTCTCTATTATCTTCCCGAATCATGGGATAGAAAGAGAACCGCAATCATCGAGGCCAAGAATTTGAAGATGTTGAAGCTCGATAAATTGGTGGGATCTCTCCTTACTCATGAGATCATGATGTAAGGAAGAGAAGAAGAAAATAAGAGAGAAGAGAAAATAGTGGAGAAGCAAAGGTAGACAAGAAGAAGCAAGGAATTGCTCTCAAGGCTTCTCAAGAGGAAAGTAACTTTAGCGAGGATAAGTTTGAAGAATTGGCTATGATAGCCATGAGATTCTCTCAGTTCATGAAGTCCAACCGAGGAAGAAAATTTCAAAGAACAAGAGATTTCAAGAACAAGAACAAAGAATATGAGAAGGATCAACTCATTTATTATGAGTGCAAAAAGTCGGGGCATATTAGATCTGGTTGCCCTCAACTCAAAAAGAAGAGCTTTGAAAAGAAGAAGAAGCTCAAGGCCCATGTTGCTACTTGGAGCGATAAGGAATCACCATCCGATGAAGAGGACCAAGAAGTGGCCAACCTTTTCCTCATGGCTCTTGTTGATGATTCTAAGGTAAACCCTAACTCATCTACCTTCGATTTCACTTTTGATGAGCTTCAAGAAGCATATGATGAGTTACAAGAGGTTTATGATGCATTGGTTAAGAAGTATAAGGAATCGGTTTTGAAAAACAAAAAATGATTTTTGATTTAAAAACCCAAAATGATTCCTTTTCCAAAACCAACTCGAAATTTGAAAAAAAAGATTTTGGTTTTACAAGATAACCTAAAATATTTTCAAGACGAAATTGTTGATTTAAACAATCTTCTTTCCAAAGTCCACGATGATCACCACAAAGTGGTGAATGAACTCAAAGCTTCTTTTAACAAAGTTGGTACTACTACTTTTAAAAAGGGTCAATCTCCTAAAACCAACTATGTGAAAAGAAACTTTGTGAACCACAAACAAAGAAGCTCTCAAAGGTACTCTAAAGGTAAAAGAGTTAGAAGTGTATGGGTTCCTAAGGAACTTGTAGCTTCTAATAACATTCATGCAATTGCATCTTGGATTCCTAAGGGAACCAAGTATTTCGGAGCTAATTCACATGGACCCAAAATGATTTGGGTACCAAAAACCAAGATTTAATTCTTTGTTTGTAGGGGGAGCATTGCTACAAGGCCAAAGCTTCAAGTCGAAACTCATGGTACCTTGATAGTGGATGCTCAAGACACATGACCAGAGATAAGAGTAGATTCATAGAGCTAAAGCCAAGGAGTGGTGGAGTGGCGACATTTGGTGACAACTCCAAAGGCCATATTGAGGGTATTGGTTCCATTGGTAATCTCTCTTCTATACTCATTGAAGATGTTTTATATGTCAACGGTCTAAAACATAACTTGTTGAGCATTAGTCAACTATGTGATAAGGTTTTAATGTTCTTTTTGATGTTAATGGTTGCAAAATTTTGGACATTAAAACAAATAAGATAATGCTTATTGGTCATCGTATAGGTAACATTTACATTATGCATTTAGATGACATTCATACATCCCAAGCATGCTTGGTTGCTAAAGATGAAAATGATGCATGGTTATGGCATAGGAAACTAGGGCATTGCTTGCATAAGTGTTTTAGAGAAATTAGTTTCCCAAAATCTGGTAAGAAGTTTACCTAAGCTAAAGTTTTCTTTAGATAAAATTTGTGATGTTTGTGCTAAGGGTAAACAAAAACGTGTCTCTTTTAGATCCATTAATGATGTTTCAACTAGTAGGGTATTACAATTGATCCATATGGATCTTTTGGGTCAACTAGAACTACTAGCTTGAGTGGAAAATCATATACATATGTCTTAATAGATGACTTCTCTAGATATACTTGGGTTCTATTTTTAAGTACTAAAGATGAGGCTTTAGAAAAATTCATCATGTTTTCAAAAATCACTCAAAATGATCTTGGTCAAAACATTTCACATATTAGAAGTGACCATGGAACGAAATTTCAAAATCTTGGTTTTGAGGATTTTTGTAACTCTAATGATATTAGCCATGATTTTTCCGCACCTCATACTCCTCAACAAAATGGGGTAGTTGAGAGAAAAAACGTATTTTAGAAGAAATGGCTAGAACCATGATTTGTGAAAACAATTTACCTAAGTATTTTTGGGCGGAAGCCACAAACACCGCTTGTTACATTATTAACCGAGTAATGATTAGGCCAATTTTAAAGAAAACTCCTTATGAGATTTTAAAATCAAAGACGCCTAACATTAGCTATTTTCATCCTTTTGGATGCAAGTGTTTTGTTTTAAATAATGGAAAATATCATTTAGGTAAATTTGATGCAAAAGGTGATGAAGCTATTTTCTTAGGTTACTCTTTAAATTCTAAAGCCTATCGAGTTTTTAACAAAAGAACCTTAATTGTAGAAGAGTCTATACATGTGGTTTTTGATGATAACCTCCTTCAGATGAGGTGATGATGATGTAGGGATCATTGAAGCCAATGATGGTGGACAATCATCAAAGGCGGATGAGGTTCCAACCAAAGAAGAAGAAGCACAAGATCCTCCCATAGAAGCTTTGTAGGACATGAATCTTGAGGAAAAGGAAGTGAGCTACCCAAAGGAACTCAACTATGTCAAAGGTGGTGAAATCTTGGGTGATCCATCCAAGGGGGTAACTACTAGATCCTCTCTTAGATTAATGAATAATGTTGCATTCATTTCATGCATTGAGCCTAAAAATATCAAAGAATCATTAAAATATGATTTTTGGATATTAGCCATGCAAGAAGAACTTAAACAATTTGAGAGGAGTAAAGTATGGACATTAGTTGATAGGCCTAGTAATAAATCTACTATAGGAACTAAATGGGTTTTTAGAAACAAGCTAGATGAGAGTGGTAACATAGTGAGAAACAAGGCTAGACTTTTTGCTCAAGGTTACACTCAAGAAGAGGGAATTGATTTTGATGAAACATATGCACCCGTAGATAGAATGGAAGCTATTAGGATGCTTCTTGTATTTGCATGTTATCATGAATTCAAGCTTTTTCAAATGGATGTAAAAAATGCATTTTTAAATGGTTTTATTAATGAAGAAGTGTATGTTGAGCAACCACCCAGTTTTGAAGATCCAAATTTTCAAAATCATGTTTTTAAATTAACTAAACTTTATATGGTTTGAAACAAGCTCCTAGAGCTTGGTAAAAAAGGCTTTCAAACTTGTTGATTGAAAAAGGTTTTGAGAAAGGCAAGGTGGACACTACACTTTTTATTAAAAGAAATAACAATGACATCTTAGTAGTATAAATTTATGTTGATGACATAATTTTTGGTTCTACTAATGAGTTGTATTGTCAAGATTTTGCTAAGCTAATGCAAGGTGAGTTTGAGATGAGCATAATGGGGAGCTCTCATTCTTCTTGTGACTCCAAATCAAGCAAAGGAATGATGACATCTTCTTCAATCAAGCTAAGTACATTAAGAATATGCTCAAGAAGTTTGGATTGGAGAATGTGAAGCCTCAAGCCACACCAATGAGCTCATCTATTAATCTTGACAAAGATGAAGGAGGTAAGTGCGTTGATTCTAAAATTTATCGTTCTATGATTGGTTCTTTGCTTTAACTTACCGCAAGTAGACCTGACATTATGTTTAGTGTTTGCTTGCGTGCTAGGTTCCAAGCTAGTCCTAGAGAATCACACCTTATAGCCATTAAGAGAATCTTTAGATACCTTAGAGACACACAATGTTTAGGTCTTTGGTATCCTAGAGACTCATCCTTTGACCTTCATGCTTATTTCGATACGGATTATGGGGGTTGTAAGATAGATAGAAAAAGTACCTCTAGCACTTGCCAATTTCTAGGCAGTATTCTCATATCTTGGTTCTCTAAGAAACAAAATAGTGTAGCTCTATCTACCACCGAAGTATAATATATATCGGCCAAAAGTTGTTGTGCTCAAATCCTTTAGATGAGCAACAACTTCTAGACTATAGAATTGATGTAGGTACCATACCCCTTAAGTATGACAACACTAGTGCCATATGTCTCACTAAGAATCACATCCAACATTCTAGAACCAAGCATATAGAGATAAGACATCATTTCATTAGGGATCATGTCTTAAAGAATGATGTTATTCTAGAGTATGTTGATACCTCAAACCAACTAGCGGACATATTTACCAAACCATTAGACAAAGAACATTTTTGGACTCTTAGGAGAGAGTTAGATCTAACTAGCCTATCTTGACCTTTTAGAGCCCTTTAGTGCCAAAAATTTGCTTGAATTTGAATGATGATCATGCTTTTGTGATTTGGCTTCTTGATGCATCTACTCTTGTTGTCAGGGGGAGTATGTATATATCTTATCCTATTCATGTTGTTCATAAATCATACACATGCATTTCCGTTTGAATAAAATCGAACTTTTGAGCAACTTATGGCCCAAAATGCATTTTCCGGGTTATTCGTAACGAAACGGGTGAAGGTGTTTCGATACACCATTCTTGACTCAACCCAGATTGCATTCCTCAGTACAAGTGTATCGATACGGGTCCAACCGTATCAATATGGGTTCAAGAACAGGTTTCGATACATGTGAGTCTGTATTGAAACAGTGCATGTGTTTCGATATACCTGTATCAATACGCCACATGGCATATCGATACGCGTGGACGCGGATCCTTAAATAAGTCTTTAAAAGGGTTTCCTTCTTTAAAACAAAATCCTAATCAAACCTAAACTCTCTCAAAGACCCTAATACTTTTTCTTATAAATACCCATCAAAACCCTTATTTTTTCATCAAATATTTTGAGAGTTTTTGTTCTTTGAAACAAGCTTAAGCTCTCTCTCATCAAATTGGTGCATCTTCATCCTTCATCCATCCAATTCCATAACTTAAGGTATATTTTCCTTTTCTTTTCTTTTTCAATTTTGTTTATTTTTTTACATACTGATTTTAGTTAGTTTTTGTCTAAAAAGTATACATATAGTATGGGTTTTGAAGTTTTTGCAATAATTCTTTAAAATCTAAAATTTTTTATTCGGATATAAAAATTATACCATATATTTTTATAATCTATTTTCGAAATTCATTTTACCAAAATTTCTTTTTATATTTGTATATGGCTTCAAACTGTATTTTATATTTTTTTAACAAAAAACTTGAGCGTTGGATTATTTTTTGGATCGAATATGATGATTTATGCATACACTGTTTTTTCTGCCTAAATTGTTTTTCAGATTATCTATGGCACTAAGAAAAAGAGCTAGAACAAGTGAGGTTGGCGAGACTTCAACTGAAGACAATTAGGCACGTCCCAACCTTAGTGTCATTTATCAAAAGAGTTTTCCAACCCCGGAGGCTTTAAATAACTTCAAGCAGTACCAAAACTACAAAATCCGCAACGAAAGAGTAACATCTCTTCCTTTTTTAGAATATGAACATTTCAAGTTCAAATATCTTCATCTTTTGAGACGTTGGAACTTTTTTTAATTTTTGACTATCTCGGGTTTTTGTATCGTAATCTTGCTTTGATTTTCTTTGCTAATGCACGGTGCATCCCCAACCAAGACCGTTCTAAGGTCATTGTTATTGAGTCTTTCTTAATGGGAAAGAAATTTCGTATTGATGTTCAAACTCTAGTCAGTTTTTTTGGGTTCAAAGATGAGGGAATCGACGATGAGACTTCTTGGGACATGTTCTTGGCGGCTCTGTCATAGTTCTTGATGCTCATGATCGCTTCTTGCATCTCATGATCACTTGGTGGTTTCGGCCATCTGGTGGTAAGTTTTCCACTATCTGACAAGTGGACGACTTTTGGATAAGATGTTTTCATGAAGAGAAGCTGCCCAATCTTGCTCAAATAATGTCCGTGGAGCTAGTTTACCTCATCCAACATCGACATACCTCTCTAGTTTCATCTTTCACTTATGGGACAACTTTGAGTTACCTGCTAACTCAATTGGAGATCGATTACTCGAAGACTTTCCCGAGCCTCTTACTGATCCCATTGATGGACGTTCTCTTGTTCGTGCAAAGTTTCACTATTTTAGTGGTGAGTGGCTACGTCTCGCCGAGCTTCCACATGATGCAATCCCTGAAGAATCGGAAGCTCATCCACAAGCTGCCCCTCAAGCTCCGGTAGCTCCACCGGTATGTTGCTTTGATTTTGCTTTGAATTATGCTTCATTGTTATATTTATTTTTTCTATCCTTTAATATCATTGATTTTGATCTAACAAAAAGAGGGAGAAGAAGCTTAAATATTCAAAAATGTTTTTAAAACCTATCTTAAAGTAAGGGGAGTTCTTCATAAAGACTTAAAAATTTAACTTGGTTTTGTTAAATCAAAAAGGGGGAGATTGTAAAACCAAAGTTTGATTTTGATATAAAAAATTATTTAAGGACTTATTTGTAAAGAAAATAAATTTTTAAGTATCTCAAAGACTCACAATTGACAAGGAGTTTTCAAGTATAAAATTATTCAAAGTTAAAAACTTAAACCTTATAAATTTTTCTAAGTGTTTTTAAAGCTAAATTCAAGTTTTACGCCCAGGCGTATCGATACGCCCTCAGGCGTTTTGATACGAGCTTAAAATAAAAGGCCACTGTAAGAATCTGTTTCAATACGGTTCCATCTGTATCGATACGACCTTCATATAGGCTAAGTATTTTACTCATGCACTTCGATACGGTGCCATCCATTTCGATACGGCCTTCATACTGGGTTTAAGATTTAAGAACAGCGTACCAATACAGTTACTAGCGTATCGATACGGCTACTAGCATATGATACGGTTGTTAATATTTTTTCATTTATGATTCGAACATTGCCTTGTTAGTTTTTGGGAACATGGGATTTTGAAAATCAGTTAACCCGTATTGATACACCTTCAAGGCATACCGATGCAGGTTCACACAGTAGCCCAAGTGAGCAAAATTACATCGATACAATAATTGCTTTAGTTTGATTTGAAAGTCTACTCAGGATGATAACCAACAAGGTGGACTTGTCTCCAAAAAATGCATATTTGAGATGATTTGGTAATTGCTTTAGTTTGATTTGTGGTGCCTGAAAAATAGAAGGTAAGGGTTTAGATTTGGATGGAGTTAGGCGCATATCAGAATGAACATAAAAAATATTTTCTAACTCCCTGTTTTCCTTATCGTGTTCTTCCAAATCCTTGCACAAACCATCGGATAATTTAGTTTCAACAAAATCATCTACTAAAGGTTCATAAATGTCAATGAAACTAATATTTGCAACATTATCTGGGTACTTTATCGCCTTGTAAACATCAAATTTAACAACCTCACCATCAAATTCTATGGTAAGAATGCCACTTCTAACATCAATTTTGGCATGTGTCGTGCTTAGGAAGGGGCGACTAAGAAGGATTTCGGATGAGGTATTGGTTCGGTCATTTTCCATGTCGATCACAAAATCTGCCGAGAATATTAAATCATTTACCTTAACCAGCACATTCTATAGGAGTCTTTCGGGGAAAATGATGGATCTATCGGCGAGCTGGATTGTCATTCTTGTTTCTTTCAAAGGTTCTACACTAAGTGAATTATAAACGGAAAGCAGCATAACATTTATGGAAGCATCCAAATCACACATAGCACGATTAATTCCTACTTTACCAATTTTACAAGGTATATCAAACATACCTTGGTCCTTTAGCTTAGGTGGAAGTCTACGCTGAAAAATAGCTTATACGTTTTCACCCAAATTTACCTTTTCATTGCCAGTAAGTCTTTTTTTGGTTGTGCAAAGGTCTTTCAAAAATCTGGCGTATCTTGGGACTTTTTGAATTACCTCAAGAAGAGGTATGTTTATCTCCACCTTCCAAAAAATGTCTAGTATCTCCTTTTCCTCGGCTTGTTTGTCACGTTTAACTAACCTCGAAGGAAAGAGAGGTGGAATGGTAGCGTACGAGGAGTCTATGAGTCATCATTCTTTTTCTTTTGGGATCTTGCACCAACTTCTTCCTTCTCCTTCTAGGATCTCGATTCACCTTTTTGGGATGTAGGGACTGGTGGTGTAACAACAGTACCACTCTGAAGGGTAATTGTGCTCACATTTTCTCATGGGTTCACCACAGTTTGAGATGGTAGTTTTCCCTGTGATTCTATTTGACCCACGACCTGAGCCAGTTGACTCATTTGCTTATCTAACTCTTGTAGATGAACCTTGGTGTGATTTTGAAATTTCTCTTGAGACAGTGCCAACCATTCGACGATAAACTCCAATGAAGACTTTGGTTGTTGATACGGCTACTGTTGAGGCAGTCTCGGCTGATATGCTTAATTTGGTCTCTGGTTTTGCGCATAATTGAAATTCGGATGATCCCTCCATCCTGGATTTTTTGTGCTAGCGTTAGGATTATAAGGTCTCTGAGGAGGTCCTGGAAAATTACCTATTGTATTTACTTGTGCAGCAACATCGGATAATAATTTGACCCATGGCTTGAGCCAGATGACTCATTTGCTTATCTAAATCTTGTAGATGTTCAGTGAGATTCTAAAATTTCTCTTGAGACAGTGCCAACCATTTGACGATGGACTCCAATGACGACTTTGGTTGTTGTTGCGCGTAATAAGTGCTACGCAATTGTGCAAGTCTACACATTGCAAGTTATAGTATAAAAGATATCATCTCCACAGAGATTGGTGCCACTTCAAGAATCTAGTCTCTCGCACTGTAAAAAGTAAAAACACAAATAGAAGATTATAGGAGTTTAACTAATAACTAAACTAGAAGGCAATAAAGTAAAAGAATAAATGAGAACAAATGAGAGAGATAGGCCAGGTTATCGTGAGTTGAGGTGTGATAGCTGATTGGATCGTCTTGGTAAAAGAGTGCACGGGCAACTCAGTTGCCGTGGCAACTTACACAATGGGGTTGCCTTGGCAACTAATCGATGGTTGCCTGGGAGACTAGTTGGGCAACTACTTGGGCGTCTAGGCAGCAACCTTCAAGGTTCGGTAGAGCGTTCTTCAATGGTTTCTTCTTATCCCTAAGTCGAAACTCTAGCTACTTGTGCATGCCTTGATAATACATCCCTGTGTGAATCAAGGGTGAACAACAACCAATCTTGCACTCCTCTTAGCCATTGAAATCCTTGACTTATTCCTAAGCCGGATTAATCTTCACCATCAATAGATTGAATAAAGATCATATTCATTCGCTTCTTGAATCTAACTCTCCCGATATTAGATAAATAGATGAAGTTATGAGATCCTCTCCCAATTCACTCACAAACAGGAATAAGAACCAATAATGAATAAACCTTGAATAGAAAAGTGCAAACTCTTATTACCTAAACAAAATCCAATAGTTTCTCACAACCACAAAACACAATAACCATAGCCAAATAGATTTAGTTCATGGCTAGGTTCCAAAGAAACACAAGATAAATAATCCCTAGCATGAACCTAATTGAACAAGAAAGAAAAAGATGAAGAATGAAGCTTGTCGAAATCTCCTTGCCCTAGATGCTTGTCGAAAATTCTCTCCTCTTGCTCTCCCCTGGAGTTGTCAAAATTCCTCTAATTTATAGGGCTAGGTCAAAGTCCTTCTTTGAGGAGGAAGTTAAGTTGGAATTAAATTATCTTTAAAGAATATAATTCTTTATTATAATTTTATTCCTTCTAGAACTTCTCCTATCTTCTTGGAAATTAATTCTTCTTTAATCTCTTCATGGAAATCAAACTCCTTTGGGATTTAGCTTTGCTCCACGTCATCTTGGGCTTGTCTAGTCATCAATTTTGACTACCATATCACCTTATTCTTTGTCGACAATTGCCCTGGCAACTGGCTCGGCGTCTCCTTCATGCATTGCCCTGGCAACTAGCTCGGCATCTCCATCATGCATTGCCTTGGCAACTAGCTCTAGCCTTGCTTTGGCAAGTGATCCTGCACATACACACATAACACACCAAAGCAGCATCTTTTCCCACAAAAACTACCAAGTTATGTAATCAAGCTCAACGATGGAAGGAAACATGGATTAATGCATGAATGGCTAATTATGCAACTAATATGAGCCTAAGTCTAACAATAATATTAGTAAAAAGGGTAAGAAAAATAGTACTTTTGAACACTTATCACACCCCCAAACTCGAACTATTGCTTGTCCTCAAGCAATGCAAACTAATAATTACCTGCCAAAACTTCAATTTTCACAAACTTAGCTTTGAACTTGATTTCAATTTTCAAAACCGGGGCACAAAGTATGATTGGCTTTTCATTTTTCGAAAAACTTAGGAGTTACTCGGAATCAAACTATAATGCTTGTGAGTGTGTGCGGAGTTGTGTGCAAGTTGATTTTTCGGATTCTATGCAAACAAGAGGTTTTCAAATTACTTCATTGGGTTCTTTTTAACATGTTTTAACTAGAGCCAGTTTTGGGCACCTCTAGTGTTTTGTTTTTAGTTTTCTTAAGTTAATTTATTCGACTAGAGCCGGTTTCGGGCACCTCTAGCGATCAATTTTTTAGCACATGCTAGAGCCAATTTCGGGCACCTCTAGCATTCATCCAATTTTTATTCTAATCCCCCAATTTGTTTAATTATCAACCTAAGTTCACTAGAATTCCTTAAATCAATCAAACCACAACAGTGTTTCATCAAATTTAGCATCATAGTAAAATTCTAAGTATTTCCATGGTTATCCTAGAATAAAAATTCTATCAATTAAGTGCATTGGCAAAGTCATCATCGGATATTCATCAAATCTAAGCAATTCTTGTTCAAACTAAAGGCATGGCAAGCAATTTATGTATCCTAAATGTAATACTTAAGATGAATGTAACTAAACATGGTAACTACTAATAACAATCCCCCCAAACTCGAGTGAGGCATTGTCCTCAATGCATGTATTAAATAAAATTAACAAAAAATAAAATGCAAACAAGGACTTACTCTGAGAGTTCGTCATCGTGGATGATTAGTTTCCTTTTGGTCGGTGTCTTGATTCTCTTGCTTGAACGCGATGGTTGTTTTCTTGTTGCCAGCGGAGGAATCGATCCTCGTACGGGGTTGTCCTTATCGTCCTCTTCATCAATGTCATTGGCTTTTCGCTTGGAGGATTCAATTGGTGCGGTCTTTGTTGGTGCAATGGAGGACTCGTCCGAATCTGAAAAATCAGACAGTGATTCTGTATGAGTTGATTCGGGCATAGGTGCTTTACCTTTGGCTTTTGCAGTGGTTGTCGGGATGTCTTTAGCTTTGGTTGTCGTGGCATCTTCAGGGTTGGTTGCCGTGGCATCTGCTTGTGCAGGCACGATGTAGGTTGCCGCGGCATCATCTGTTGCGGTTGCCGTGGCGACTACTTCATTGGGTGTCGAGGCATGAATCTCGGTAGGAAAGATTGGGAATGGCACGCGATTGTCTGGGTACTTTTCTAGGATGACTTGGGTGATGGCATTGTTGTGCTCCTTCATGTACCGCATGAACATTATTTGATGGTCTTCAATTTGCCTTAGGTGGCTCACCAATGGTTGCAAGAGTGCCTCAAAGTGTCCCGGGGTTGATGGCCGAGTTGCCCGGGCGTTAGGTGCTTAGGCATTAGGGATTGTCGGGGCGGCAGGAGTTGCCGCGGCAATTGGAGGCCTTGAAGATTTTCCCGGTGCCTCTCCCATTAGCTTTTAGATTTGTGCTTGATTCCAACCGGACTTTGGTAGGACCTTTTCATCGGTGGACTCACTTGGGACATGCATCTCCTTGCAAAGATTAGAAATTATGCAAGGGAAGAAAAGAGAACCCTTATCTTTTGAGCTACATACAAAAATATCATCACAAATAATTTTTCCAATGTTAATGATGCGATTATGCAAAATAGAATGTATGAGCAAAAGACGTGGTATATCAACGGTAGTATTGTGTGTGGTGGGAATTAAAGAAGTTTTATCAAACTTATTCCATAGTTTTGCCTTGGGTTTAAGCCGAAGGCGATTTATCGTGCCCTTGTATTTACCGTCGTTCCAATGAGTTCCCGGTTGAGTGAGTTCTTGAAGCACCTTGTCGAGTTGCTTGGGCGTTATTTGATCAACGAAGGCTTGATGCTCGTCCTTCTCAATGTAAAGCCCGTAAAAGGTGTTGACGTTTTCGGGGCTTATGAGTATGGCCTTGTCACGAGCAAAAACATAAGGCTTATCCGGGTTAGGTGAGTGAGCATAGAATTCTCTTACCCATGAGATGTTGCTCGGTTCCGGTTGATGGCAAAAGATTTGCCACTTTTGATGTGCAATCCTCTCGAAGATGTGTGGTTCAAGGCCGAAATCTTGATGAAAGTTGGAGTATTCAAAGCCTTGTTCTTCATAAATCTTCCGGCTTTCAAACTTGGAGTGAAATCTTTCTTGAACCACCGGTGTAGCAAACTTCTTGTATCTTGGTTCTTTGGAGGAACTTGGATGAACCAAAAATTTAATTTTGGATGCCATGGATGATCTTGGTTGCGAGTTTTGTAAAAACAAATAAAATAAAATAAAAGAAACTAAAGAGTTGCAAGATAAAAAGTAGGTTAAGGGTGATGGGTTTTATAGAAAAGATAGGTGGTAAATATGGTGGGTGGGATTAGGGGGAAATGAAAAAGAGGGTTTTGGTTTAGGGGAAGGGTGACGACAAGGGGGTTTAATTAGGGTAAGTTGGAGGCTTTATATAAGCCTTAGATTCAGCCTATTAATTTCCTTGTTGAAGATGTTTTCCTTCTTGGATTAAAATTCCTCTTTATCTTGAACTCTTTTCCTACAATCCAAAGACAAATCAAATAAAGATTAAAATTAAATATAAACTAATAAAAGAAAATAAATAAAGATGTGTAAAGGGATTCTTAAACATAAAGAGATTAAAAAAAATCTATCCTAAAAATATAATACTAATCAGAAATAAAAGAATAATTAGTTCGAAAGAGAAAAAAACTAAAAAAATAAAATAAAATAAAAGTAATCGAAAATAATAAAAAAATATCGAAGGGAGAGCATGCTCATGCATCTCCTAAGTTGACCACTTCTTTGTTACGTTCCACATGGGCACCATTGTAGTGCTTTAATCTTTGTCCATTAACTTTGAATTCATGTTTGTCAGTGATGGACTTGATTATCACGGCACCATGGGAGAATGGTTTGACAACTTCGAATGGCCTCGACCATCTTGATTTCAGTTTTCCCGGGAAAAGTTTTAGCTGAGAATTGAATAGGAGAACTAGTTGCCCTGGCGTGAATTGCCGTGGCAATAGTTTCTTGTCATGCCATTGCTTTGTTTTCTCCTTGTAGATTCGTGCATTGTTATAGGCGAGTGCACGGAATTCTTCTATCTCGTTGAGGTCCAACAAACGCTTTTGTCCAGCACTTTCCCAATCCATATTCACGGTCTTGATTGCCCAGTATGCCTTGTGTTCGATTTCCACCGGTAGATGGCATGTTTTGCCATAGACAAGTTGGAAGGGGGACATACCTAAGGGTGTTTTGAATGCAGTGCGATATGCCCAAAACGCGTCATCTAGTCTTAATGACCAATCCTTCCTAGAGGGATTTACAACTTTCTCGAGTATACCCTTCAATTCCCGGTTGGAAATTTCTGCTTGCCCGTTGGTTTGTGGGTGATATGCCGTGGTAATCTTGTGTGATACGCCAAAGCGTTGTAACATCTTGGCAATAAGTCTGTTGTCAAAATGCTTGCCTTCGTCACTGATAATTGCTCTTGGCATCCCAAACCGTGTAAATATGTTTTTCTGCAAGAATCGTTGTATGGTCTTGGAATCGTTGTTGGGAACTGCAGCTGCTTCAACCTATTTAGACACGTAGTTGACGGCAAGTAGAATGTAGAGGTTGCCGAATGAAGATGGGAAAGGTCCCGTAAAATCGATCCCCCATACATCGAACAGTTCCACCTCGATGATGTTCTGGAGTGGCATCTCATGTCGTCTAGAGATATTGCCCGTCCTCTGGCAACGATCACATTGCTTCTAAAAGTCTTGGGCATCTTTGTACAATGTTGGCCAATACAAACCGGATTGTAAAACATTGGCCACGGTACGAGTTCCTCCAAAATGTCCTCCATAGGGTGAAGAATGACATTGCCAGAGTACATTCTATTGCTCTTCTTCAGGGACACATCGGCGTATAACCTGATCTGCACATTGTTTAAACAAAAGAGGCTCGTCCCAAAAGTAATGCTTAGCATCATGGCGGAACCGCTTCTTCCCTTGGTGAGTAGGGCCATAAGGTAAAATACCACAAACAAGGAAATTAACTAAATCCGCGTACCAGGGTATTGCCGAGGCATGTGCTGCCGTGGTGACTACTCCCAAAATTGCCGAGGCATGCGCGTCAAGGGCTGCTACGGCGTCGAGAGTTACCGAGGCATGCGCGTCCATGGTTTTCGAGGCAACTAAAATTTATTCATCCGAGAATACATTGCATATCTCTAGATCTGTGTCCTCCTCCCTATTGCGTTCTAAACGTGATAAGTGATCGGCCACTTGATTTTCTGTTCCTTTCCTGTCCTTAATTTCAATATCAAATTCTTGTAAAAGTAATATCCAACAAATCAAACGAGGTTTGGCATCCTTTTTAGCAAATAGATATTTGATTGCCGAATGGTCCGTATGAACAATTACCTTTGTACCAATCAAATAGGATCAGAACTTGTCAAATGCAAAAACTACAGCTAGTAACTCTTTCTCCGTTGTTGTGTAATTCACTTGAGCACTATTAAGAGTTTTACTAGCATAGTATATCACATGGAAGGTCTTACCTGTGCATTGGCCTAGGACTGCTCCTACCGCAAAATCACTTGCATCACACATGAGCTCAAAAGGTAGCATCCAATCTGGTGGAACGACAGTGGGTGCCGAGGCAAGCTTTTCCTTTAGGGTTTCGAATGCTTGGGTGCAAGAATCATCAAAATCGAAGACTTTATCATGTTCAAGCAAATTGCACAAGGGTTTAGTGATTTTAGAAAAATTATGAATGAACCTCATGTAAAAACCTGCATGTCCAAGAAAACTTCGAATTCCTTTAACCGAACTTGGTGGGGGTAATCTCTCGATCACGTCCACCTTGGCTTTGTCTACTTCAATTCCCTTGGATAAAATCTTGTGGCCGAGCACTATTCCTTCATCTACCATAAAATGGCATTTCTCCCAATTGAGGACTAAATCAGTTTCTTCACATCTTGCCAACACCCTCTCTAAATTACCGAGACAACTGTCGAAGTCATTACCAAAAATAGAAAAATCATCCATGAAGATCTCAAGGAAGTCTTCGACCATGTCTGAAAAGTGTGCCACCATGCATCTTTGGAAGGTTGTCGGGGCGTTACACAATCCAAACGGCATCCTTCAGAAAGCATAAGTACCGTATGGGCATGTGAAGGTTGTCTTTTCTTGATCTTCTGGTGCTATGGCAATTTGATTGTAACCTGAATAACAATCAAGAAAACAATAAAAGGGTTTACCTGCAAGACGGTCAAGCATTTGATCAATAAAGGGTAATGGGAAGTGATCTTTCCTAGTGGCTTTGTTTAGCTTTCGATAATCCATACAAACCCTCCAACCGGTCACAGTCCTAGTTGGAATGAGTTCATTGTTTTCATTACTTACCACTGTTATACCTCCCTTTTTCGGTACACATTGTACCGGACTTACCCATATACTATCAGAGATAGGGTATATAATGTCGGCGTCAAGCCACTTGATGATTTCTTTCATTACAACCCCTTTCATAGCATGATTCAGTCTCATCTAGGCCTCAATTGAAGGTTTGTGATCATCTTCCAACAAAATCTTGTGCATGCACACTGTCGGGCTAATTCCCTTCAAGTCGGCAATTGTCCACCCTATTACCTTTTGTGTAGCTTCAACATTTTGATCAGCTTCTTTTCCTGCTCAGGCTGTAACTTAGAAGAAATAATTACAGACAATGTATTATTGGTTCTTAAGTATGCATATTTTAGTTGCTCTGGAAATTGTTTCAACTCAAGAATCGGTGGTTGTTCAATAGAGGGTTTTTCGAGCTTACCTTCCTTACCTGAGTAATTTAGTGGTTCAAAGTATGTACCTGGTCGATTGACTAGCCAATTTGCCTCTTCTTGTTGTTCCTCATCTACCGGTTCTTCATACTCCTCAGGTTCCTCTTGATCGGCAATGTAGTTGCTGAGGCAACTAAATTCCTCGTCGAAGTTAAACTCTGCCGTGGCATGAAGAAGTTGGCATTCTTCTGGATCATCGGCATGCCTTAGTGTTTGGAGCACATTTAGTTTAACTTGCTGGTCATTCACCCTCATTGTGAGTTCTCCCTTTTCAACATCGATCAAGGTTCTCCCTGTTGTTAGGAATTGTCTCTCGAGAATGATAGGTGCATGCTCATCTGCTTCACAATCCAAAACAATAAAGTCAGCGGGAAAAATAAATTTATCAACTTTTACCAGTATGTCCTCGATTTTTTCCTCTGTATGCACATAGGATCTGCCGGCTAGCTGTAACATAACTGTTGTAGGTCTTGCCTTCCCGATTCCTAATTTCTGTAAAACTGATTTAGGCATCAAGTTAATGCTAGCCCCAAGGTCGCATAATGCTTTCCCGACATAGTGGTTTCCAATGGAATAGGGTATTGTGAAACTTCTGGGATCCTTCAACTTGGGTGGCATACGATTGTGCAACATTGCCATGCATCCCTCTGTTGCGGCAACTGTTTCAAACTCTCCTAGCCTTGTTCTCTTGTACACAATGTCTTTAAGAAACTTGGCATAGTTTGGCATTTGTTCAATTGCTTCCACCAATGGCAAGTTGATGTGGACTTGCTTTAGGATATCAAGAAACTTCTTGAATTGATATTCTTGCTTTTGTCGCTTCAACCTTTGTGGGAATGGTGGTGGAAGTCGGATATCTTTGATCCTTTCATTGGTTTGGAACCTGATTGACGGTATTGCCGAGACAACTGGAGTTTCCGAGGCATTATCAATTGGGGTTCGAGGCATGCTTTACAAGTTGCCGAAGCATCCTTATCGTCTGTTGCCGACACATGCTTATTGCCGGTTGCCACGGCAATTCCTGGTTCAGCATCTGAGGCTTTGCCGCTAGGTTCGTCTTGATCTTTTTGTCGAGTTTTGTTTGATGAGCGGGCTTGAGCCTCTCTAAGTTGTTGGCCACTTCTAGTGGTGATCGCCTTACATTGCTCATGGCCAGTTCCTCTTGCGACTTCAGTATCGCTAGGTAAACCTTCTTGCGGTCTACTATTCATATTTTGAGCAAACTGTCTGACTTGATTTTCCAATGATTTGATTGCCGCCTCTTGGTTTTGCAATCTCATCTCGGTCCTATTAATAAAAGCATCAGTTCTTTTTATGAAGTTACTATTCTTAGCCATATAAGATTCAGTTTTCATCATAAAAGCATTTAGAGAATTTTCCAAAGAACTAGATGTTGTCGGTTGTTGCTGCGGCAACTGTTGTCGTGGCATATTCTGCTGGAATCCTGATGCTTGTGCATTCTGATTGTTCTGGTTTAGAGCATTGTTTTAATTACTCCATGAAAAATTAGGGTGCTTCTTCCAAGCTGGATTGTATGTATTGGACATCACATTGTTGTTCCGATTGTAATTCCCCACATAGAAGCTAGATTCTGGATTCTACATACATTCAGAAGAATCATGGTTATCACCACATAACTCACAAAAAGAATCCATTACCTTGACCTCATGTGTGTTGTTTGGTTTTTGCATGTTCTGGACCATATTGGTTAAAGTGGCCAATTATGCCGAAATTGAATCTGATGATCCTAGTTCATGTATTGTGGCTTGGCGTCTAACTCCTCCTCTTCTAGTAGAGGGGAATTGATAATCATTCTTGGTCAGCCTGTTTATAATTTGCATTGCTTCCTCCGGCGACTTATCTAGGAGTATGCTGTTTGCCGAGGCATCTAGCATCATCTTTGTTGGTGTCTTCACGGTGTTGTAAAACATTGTTACTTGAGTCCACACTGGGAATTCGTGTAGGGGCATTTGTGTAAAATTTCTCTATATCGCTCCCAAGCCTCGTACATGGATTCATCATCTTCCTGCCGAAAAGAAGTAATGTCATTACGAAGCTTATCAGTCAAATTTGTAGGATTAAACCAAGCAAGGAAATCACGACAAAGATTGGTCCAAGATACTATTGATCCGGCAGGAATGCTATTCAACCATGCTTTCGCCCTATCCCTCAGTGAATAGGGGAATAATCTTAATCGTAAAACATCAGGCGTGACTCCGTGTATTTTGAACGAGTTGCAAATCTCGAGGAAAGATTTAAGATGTTGCCGTGCATCTTCAGTTGCTGAGCCGCCAAATTGACCAATTGTGTTGATCATATTAAACATTACCAGTTTCAACTCAAAGTGGTCGGCTTCAATTTCAGGTGTGACAACTCTTGGATTAAGTCCATCAAGATCTTTTTCAAGATAGTCTCGAATAGTTCTGTTTCGTGCAAGAATCACTCCTCCTCCTGCTGGAACATCTTGATTCATATTGCCGTCTTGATTAGCCATTGCTACTCTTATCCTTCGTCTAAGTCTTTTTAAGGTTCGTTCGATTTCTGGATCAAAGGGATATTCTGGTGTAATCGGTCTCGCCCTGGTCATATACCAAAGCAAAACCAAAGTTTGTTAGCCCTTTGAATCTTAAACAAGAAAAGTAAAAAGAAAGTGCAAGAAAATAAAAACAAAGTCGCTATTGCCAATCCCAGGCAACGGCGCCAAAAACTTGTTGCGCATAATAAGTGCTACGCAATTGTGCAAGTATACACGTTGTAAGTTATAGTATAAAAGATTCGTCTCCACATGGATTGGTGCCACTTCAAGAATCTAGTCTCATGCACTGTAAAAAGTAAAAACACAAATAGAAGATTATAGGAGTTTAACTAATAACTAAACTAGAAGGCAATAAAGTAAAAGAATAAATAAGATCAAATGAGAGAGGTAGGCCAGGTTATCGTGAGTTGAGGTGTGATAGCCGATTGGATCGTCTTGGTAAAAGAGTGCACGGGCAACTCAGTTGTCGTGGCAACTTGCACAACGGGGTTGCCTTGGCAACTAATTGATGGTTGCCTGGGCGACTAGTTGGGCAACTACTTGCGCGTCTGGGCAACAACCTTCAAGGTTCGGCAGAGCATTCTTCAATGGTTTCTTCTTATCCCTAAGTCGAAACTCTAGCTACTTGTGCATGCCTTGATAATACATCCCTGCGTGAATCAAGGGTGAACAACAACCAATCTTGCACTCCTCTTAGCTGTTGAAATCCTTGACTTATTCCTAAGCCGGATTAATCTTCACCATCAATAGATTGAATAAAGATCATATTCATTCGTTTCTTGAATCTAACTCTCCCGATATTAGATAAATAGATGAAGTTACGAGATCCTCTCCCAATTCACTCGCAAACAAGAATAAGAACCAAGAATGAATAAACCTTGAATAGAAAAGTGCAAACTCTTATTACCTAAACAAAATCCAATAGTTTCTCACAACCACAAAACACAATAACCATAGCCAAATAGATTTAGTTCATGGCTAGGTTCCAAAGAAACACAAGATAAATAATCCCTAGCATGAACCTAATTGAACAAGAAAGAAAAAGATGAAGAATGAAGCTTGTCGAAATCTCTTTGTCCTAGATGCTTGTCTAAAATTCTCTCCTCTTGCTCTCCCCTAGAGTTGTCGAAATTCCTTTAATTTTTAGGGCTAGGTCAAAGTCCTTCTTTGAGGAGGAAGTTAAGTTGGAATTAAATTATCTTTAAAGAATATAATTCTTTATTATAATTTTATGCCTTCTAGAACTTCTCCTATCTTCTTGGAATTTAATTCTTCTTTAATCTCTTCATGGAAATCAAATTCCTTTGGGATTTAACTTTGCTCCACGTCATCTTGGGCTTGTCTAGTCATCAATTTCGACTACCATATCACTTTATTCTTTGTCGACAATTGCCCTGGCAACTGGCTCAGCGTCTCCTTCATACATTGCCCTAGAAACTAGCTCGGCATCTCCTTCATGCATTGCCTTGGCAACTAGCTCTAGCCTTGCTTTGGCAAGTGATCCTGCACATACACACATAACACACCAAAGCAGCATCTTTTCCACAAAAACTACCAAGTTATGTAATCAAGCTCAACGATGGAAGGAAACATGGATTAATGCATGAATGGCTAATTATGCAACTAATATGAGCCTAAGTCTAACAATAATATTAGTAAAAAGGGTAAGAAAAATAGTACTTTTGAACACTTATCAGTTGTTGATACGGCTACTGTGGAGGAGGTCTCGGCTGATATGCTTAATTTGGACTCTGGTTTTGAGCATAACTAAAATTCGGATGACCCCTTCATCCTGGATTGTATGTGTTAGTGTTAGGATTATAAGGTCTCTGATGAGGTCCCAAAAAATTACCTACTACATTTACTTGTGCAGCAACATCTTCCTGCAACATTGGACAGCAATTCGTGGGATGGTCTGGCATCGTACATATTCCTCAAAGTCTAGCTGTACCTTTTTTGTCTGCAATAAGGGATTGAACTATGTCAGCCAACTTGTCAATTTTACTCTCTAAAGAAACTGTACTTACCTTGTGAACTCGTTGAAAGGGTTCACTTGAAGGGCAAAACTATTGAGAGTTAGCGGCCATAATAGAAATTAAATTCCTTTCCTCAATCAGAGTTATGTTTACAAGTGCCCTTCCATTTGCTACATCGATCATCTTCATCTCCATAGGGGTTAAGCCTTCATAGAAGTATTGAAGAAGTGTTTCTTCCGTCAGTCCATGTTGTGGACAATTTGGCATTAATTTCTTGAGCCTTTTACAGTAGTCGTATAATGACTCGGTATCTTTTTGGTGGATACTCAAGATGCTTTGCCTTAGTTCGCTCGCCTTGGCTGCAAGAAGAACTTGTCAAGAAAAAGTTGATCCATATCAGTCCATGTAGTAACTAAATTAGACGATAAATTAAATAACCGATCTTTAGCCATATCGGCTAAGGAAAAAGAAAAGCGCGGAGTTTGATTTGGTCTTCAGATACTCTTTATGGTTTCGTGGTTAAACAAACCATATGAAATTCCTTGAGATGTTTGTGCGGATTTTCACTGCGCATACCATAGAAATCGGTAGAAGATGGATTAGACCCGTCTTAAGTGCGAATGGTGCTTCTCCATTCGGGAATGTGATGCACAACGGCTCTTGCTCATTAGGTGTTGCGGTAAGTTCTCTAATAGTTTTGTCTTCGTCTGCCATCAGAATTTGCTCTACGTTGTTGAATTCAAAGTGTGTTTCAACATCAGAAGGTGTTTCTAGATCTGGTTCAGTTTGTTGTTGTCGTCGTTCATGTTTTTGTCTCTGTCTTCTTTCTCAAAGTGTCTGTGCGTGTAGTTTTTAGGCTAATGCTTAGATCTCCGGTTCAAAATCTGCTAGTTCTCTCAGATTTTTCCTAGTCATAAATCAAAACAAATTATATCAATAACTTTGTCGAAGTCCTCGGTAACGACGTCAATTTGACAAAGGTCGTTAACTGTCAAAATAATTTATCCTTAATCTCAAAATAAATAATTAATAAGCGTAGTTAAGAGATGAAGGTTCGATCTATAGGGACTAAGGAGCTTCTAATATCTAGAGGTTTTGATTCTGGCTATAGCGAAAAAATAAAGTAAATGGGGGGTTTGATCAAGAAAGTAGAGAATAAGTGTAGAGTAAAAGCGAGAACGATGAAAGTAAACTTTGAGAATTAAATCAATAAAATAGAATAACCTCAAGCTTGGCTTAGCCTCAATTCAAACTGATCATCGAAAAAGATTTTACACCGGGTACATGCTTGTTACAGTTTACAAGGCCCAACCCTTGTAACTTACTTTTCACTTTTGTAACAAGCAATCCAAATGCAATATTTGGAATTCGGATCTTACTTGGACTAGCCACAACTATCGTCTCTAGCGCCAATGTAGTTTAAGTGTTAGAAAAGCCCGACTCGGGTTATGTTGTTTCAGTGAGAATCGAATCTGATCTCTTGTCGCAAAGTGTGTTCATAGGAAGTCGAATATGCTACAAGCCGATCCTTCCTCCCAACTTTAAATCAAAACAACATTTAGACCAACGCGCGCTTTTTGAAATAAAAGTGTAAAGATTTTAAAAGAAATGTCGATTGCCTATCTAAGTTTGCAGACAACTGAGAGTGTTATCTAAAGATATTAAGTGTTTTTCAATTCTCACAAAATGAATTGAGTCATCGCTTAAGCCTTTGGCTAATTGGAAAATTAGCTAAGCATGATAGAAAACAAAATGAAAATTAAAATTAGCATATTTTGAAGAAAGTAAAATGAAAATTAAAGAAAACAAAATTAGGAAAGAAAACTTTTTTATAAAATAAAAAAAAATCCTAAGAACAAATAAAAGCTAAGTACATCTTTCAAGATTCACCCTAAGGGGGTATTTATAGCTTGAGAAAACCCTAAAAATATTTAAAATAAAATACCTTAGATAATTCTAAAAACATTCAAATAAATTCCTAAAATGATAATTCCCAAATATTTAAATTCAAACTTAATCCTAATTAAATCTCGTATGTCTATCCTTTTAAATGATGTTGTCTAGATCGCCTTTTGGAAGCTTTTTCTTACTGGACTGCCAGAATCTGCCACGTCAGACTTCGTCATGCCCCAAGTCATGCTCATGTTTCTAGCCATGATTCCAGAAAATAAAAAAAATTGCAAAACATGCTCTTTTAACGTCGCTTTCTGGAATTTGAAGTCCTGTACAGAAATGAATAAAATCGACCCAAATCAATAATATTAAAGATTCAACAAGGAGTATTTATAGATAAAATAGTAACAAAATAAAATACTCATCAAAGAATTAAGATCTTAAGTTCGTTTAAATATTAAATTCACTTGTGATGTTCAAAATATATTTACCGTAATCCCGAGTAAATGTAGGACCATGTGTGTGTGACTTGTATACTTTGACATATCAAGATTCGATGTGTCTCGGAGTAGTAAGTTGATGATAATATGTTTGGTATGTGACTCATACATGATGTTGATGCATTTATAGGTATGAAATCATAGCACAATTAAAGAGTAAATGACATTATCTCAACGGTATTGTAATGGTTTGTGAAAATAGAACATGGCCATGTGTAATTTGTCAAAGATGAATGACTTATTATTACTTTGTATTATAATTATTTTCACTATATGGTTTACAATAGAACCTTGAGATAAAAGTGATCAAACTGAATGAATAGATTCAATCCAAAGGGACCGCGTATGTCCTATGAGGGTAATATATTTATGACCAGGTCTTAGACAAAATCTACATTGTAAGCTTCAATAATATTATATGTGTGGGAGTTCAGTCTTGGTACTATAGTGAAATGAATCATTGAGTTAAATAAGGAGATGTAACTAATTGACGAAAAGTTTGGAATTTATTACATATTATTTTAACTCACATCATATAAGTTCAAATTGTCCATTTGCTAGATCAATTTGACTCGATACAAATTGTTTGACTAAATTGTGAACTAAAAGGAAAAATGTTGGTTGGGAAGTATAATGTGAAAAAATTACTTATTTTAAGTAATTGCATTTTCTTATGGATGGAAGAATTAAAATGATTTGAAAATTATTTAACTAATTCCAAAGTTGAATATTAAAATGTTATATCATGAATTAATATAAATGGTTTATAAATTAATTTAATGATTTGGATTTTTATCTAATAGAGTCCAAAATAAAATATTAAATTAATAAAACATTGTTTTGAATTAATGAAGTTGAAAAAATTGAAATAGAAAAATTAAATAAAGTTTTACATAAATTCTAAGATGATAAAGTTCTCATGATTTTACAAAATTAATAAATCATTATTTTGAACTTATGATAATCCTTTGACTAGGGAGGACAATTGTTATACCCCTATATACTTTAACACTCACTCATCTTCAATAAAAGTCATCCGATGTCCCAAAGGACATTCTCTGCCTCCATGTCTTCCCGTCTCTTAGTATTTCGTGCTAAAACCCTATAGAATCTTCCCTAGAAAGCCACAATGTCTATTTTGAGCCTACTTCACCATATTCTCGTGATGACTATCGTCCTTATAAAATTAAGGACATACAGACCTACTCGCCAGGCTAGCAAGTCAATAGGCATCAATCCTTCAAGCCTATACTCGCCACTTGCTATTAAAGGCTATCAACCACCTTCCTTAAATTCTCGAAGAAATGATCGAAAAGGGCATTCTCAAATAAACTCTCCCTTCTTCCCTTTAATCCCCACCACATAAGGCCTCCAACCTTATTCCAATTCGTCATTGTTAACTCTGACCACTGTCTATTGTGGCTTTTCGTCCAAATCAAAAAGAGTGAATTGTCAAAAATCACAACCACAACCTCCATCCTAAGTTGCTCATCAATAACGTTTATATTTGAATAAAAAACAAAAATAGCTACTTAACTACTTTCATCACATTTGAGTTAATTTGATAAAATAAATAAATGTTTGAGGATCAAAAAGGAATAGAACAAAAGTTTAAGGACTAAAATTACTAAAGTAATAAAATTGAGTTACCAAAAGTATCATTTTGCCTTAGTTAATATATCTCGAAATTGAGATAATACTTAAAAATATATATATCGAAATTGTTTTGGTTTCTTTATGGATAAGAAATAGGAGTTGTGAAGGAATAAGTGTCTTATCTCATGTGTGGACCAACCTGTCGCGACCATTTTTTAACCGATAATGTGAAAATAGCCTTACAATTGGTTATTTGAATATTAGATTTTCCTTTATTTGATTTTGAAAACAATTTGGAGTCGCCATCGGTCAGTTTGGTAGACCTGACACTATAAAAACAACCAGAGATTCATTTTCTGAAATTTTGGGTTCAAAAGTCGGTTACGTGTGGGGAAGGATTAGCACCCCCACAAACGCCCTTTATCGGTACCATTTTAATTTCACGTGGCATTTTGGCATTTCGAACAGTAATTTAAATTTAATTCAATCCTTAACCGTTAAATGAATTTTCATTCCAAAATGAAGTACCCTTTTGTAAGGAAATACATCTTTTAAATGAATATGAGTTTAGAAAGATCCAGTTACTTTAGGATACCTCAATTCATATTCAAAAATGTATCCCAACAGAAAAGGTTTTCAATGCATGTCCATTTATTTTTTTGTCAATTTTAAGTTCTAACTTAATAGGCTCTAATTAATTAAATTTATTTAAAAATCTATGAATATTATCGAATTTAGGGGTTTATGTGATAACACCCAATTGCTTGGGCATTATCCATATTAAGCCCTAAATCAACAATATTCCTATTTATTTTAATGACTCTAATTGTTTAAGCCTAATCTTAATTAAACTTTAATTTAATTACTAGGTGTTAATTACCATATTCTAGGTTCAAATGAAATATTAAATGTTCTACTAAAAAAACCCTTGATTAACATCTCATTGCAATGAGACACTAATCAACTTAGGACTTTAAAGTTTCCATTTAATAATCATCTATTTTCTAAAATTATCTCACCTATTTGAATTATTTAATTCTTAATCAAAGAACCTAAAGATTAAGGCTCTAAAAATTAATTGTCTAAATGTTTAAATGACCTAAACAATATACTATATGCTTTATTTTAAATCATGTATGAAACAATATAAATTAAAAAATTAAAATAAATTAAAACAATTAAAAGCATGAACTAAATTGAATTGACTTCAAACTTGAAGAGCCAAATTACAAGGAGTTGATGACCAAATTGAGAGAATTGAAAATATGAAAGCCGAATTATAAGAAGAGACAAAGAAGGGCGCGGGCCACAAACGGGGGTTCGCGGGCCTACAGGCTTGAATCTCTTGCCTATTTAAAGGCACTTTCAGATCACAACTTTTCCTTTTTTATTTTTTTAGATTTCCTCTCTCTCTCTACAATCTCTCTCTCAAATCCTCTACCCGCTGACACCTAAAAACCCAGAACTCAGCCCCAAAGTCGATCAAAAGCTTCCCATTTTGGATGAACATTAATCTGTGTTCATCCATTTTTAGATGAACACAAGTTTTTCGACCACACTCTACCTTAGCTCCTGTCGCTAGATCCTTCTTGGCTACACTCTGGTAACCTTTAGCCATTCGCCAGCCACCGTCCCAAATTCTGATCATCTTCAACCTTACTCCGGCAGCCGTGAAGCGATTTTCAGTCATCGTGCTCCTCTGTAAACGAAACCCTAAACCCCCTAAAAAACCCTTTTCAAACCTAAACCCTAGATCTAACCCAGTCTGATAAGATTTCCCATCTTCCCCACCTAAATCTACTTTACCTGAAACCTTACTCATTTTAAACTCCATCGTGCTTAAGACTCTTTTTGGGATCCACAAAGATAAGCGTCGATCTCTCTAATTCCAATTTACTTTCTCTTTTTGTTCTTATGATCATCACTGGCTTTAGTTTCTATTTTGCAGGGAATTAAAATGGAGAAGGGATTACCTTCTCAGCTGTGAAATTCTGGCAACGAACGCGGCAACCCATTTTCTTTTCTGACAAAATCAACCAAGCTTCACGACATGTTGTTGATATTGATTGAGTTTGAGGTGACCGAATCCATCCATAAACCTATACCCTGGTAATCATCGTAACCAAAGCATCACGACAAATCCAAATGTGACCTTTGGATTCTTAAGTAGGGGGCAAAAGGAAGAGCACGTAGGAATGTCGACCACTACATAAGCCACTAGTGTTTGAGAGAAAGCTAGCAGCCAGCACCATGTATAGGTTGGGCAAGCTTGAAGAAGCGAGCCCCTATCAGAGAAAGCCATTACGTGCTAGCCTAGCAAGCTAGCGTTTATTCATATCTCAAGCGGCCGTTGGTGTCTCTGGTGACTTTTGGTATTCGCCGGCGGCCAATCCTCCTCCTCGTTCAACCTTTTAACTCCTAAGGTCATCTTTTCTCTCTCCTCTTTTATGATCTTTATTATTTTATTATTTTATGGAAAGTAATTAATGGTGATTAAGGAATCTGACTATTCTCTATCTCCTTATTTACAGGGGTGTCAATTAATGACGTCAGCATGACGTCATCGTGATACAAGTTGGATCCAGATAAGGCATGATATGTGTACTGATCTACGGACCAACGGGCGCTTGATACATGGAGCTTTTGGGCAGGAAATTTGGGCTCTCTGATCATTTTTGTGCTTGTTTGATTGTATATGCGTGTTTGTTGGGATAATAAGATATAGGGATTTGGGCTTTATATTTAAAATGAGCCTTGTACTACAAGAATGGATATTATGTAATGGATTTTGGACTCATATTTATTTATTTTGGATTTTACTATTTGTATCCCTTATTTATATTATTTATTTATTATTTAATAGAAAATATATCATATATACGTATACCCAGGTAAAATTAGTGTATTATAGTTGCCCCTCTTTGCTCATTATTGTTGAACGGGAATTCGGCAAAGACTGTAAAGACACAAATTTTACCAAACTTTCTAACCACCGAAGCTTGAAGGTGTTCTTCTAATTATGAAATTCTTCAATCTTCTGCCAAACCGTAGAGTCTAAAGTTGTTCTTCTCATTATGAAATTTTTCATCTTCTAAGGTCTGACATTGCTCCTTGAAATCCTTCATTTTCTAAGGTTTGAAATTGTTCTTCTTAGTATTAAATTCTTCAATCTTCTGCCAAACCATAGAGTCTGAAGTTGTTCTTCTAATTATGAAATTCTTCATCTTCCAAGGTTTGGAATTGCTCTTTGAAATTCTTCATTTTCTGAGGTTTGAAGTTGTTCTTCTTATTATGAAATTCTTCATTCCTCACTCTTTTGCTAGTCCATATTTCTGTAAAGGTGTCGAACAAGCAAGATCTTTTCATTAGGAACTTCCTCATTCTTCAAAAGGGCGAACTCTTCTCATTAGGAGTTCTTTCTTCTTCATTGGACAAGTTATTCTCATTAGGAACTCTTCCTTCTTCATTGGGCGAGTTTTTCTCATTAGGAACTCCGGGGCGAGCTCTTCTCATTAGGAGCTCTTCCTTCTTCATTAGACAAGTTCTTCTCATTAAGAACTCTTCCTTATTCATTGGGTGAGTTCTTCTCATTATGAACTCTGGGGTGAACTCTTCTCATTAGGAGTTCTGGGTGAATTCTTCTCATTAGGAACTCTGGGATGAACTCTTCTCATTAAGAGCTCTTTATTGTTTTGATGTGCGAGTTTTTCTTATTATGAACTGTGAATTCTTTACTAGACGTGTTGTTTCATATCTTCCCCTAGGGAAAACGAAACCTGCAAAAAGAAATATCATCAATTAATAAGAATTCAAATTGAATTAGTATGAAATCTCCTTAATTTCAATCTTAAAGCCCTGAGATTCTTAAAGCCACTCCTTTTTCTGCCTAAGGCGTCTTGGTCATTCACTCTAAAGCTCATATCAACTTTCTTGTTTTTTGCTTCCTTTGTTGGGAAACGCCGATACACCCCATGGCGCAGTGGAAAAATTATCCGGCGTAATCCACCAGTGATCTATGTACAAGGGACGAATTCGAGGTGATAAAGGATGAAAAACATTACCTCAACCAATCTGGAATTCCGTAGTGAGAATAGGAGAATCCAAGTCAAATTCAAGTCATCAAAGTAGGGTTGTGACCTCTACGTAGTCCACCAGAATGATACAAACAATTTTTCTCTTCTCTAACTGTTAGAGATGATTTTCGAAAAAGGCATATTTTGGCTGGTAGACCTTATGCCTTTATGTAGCATTAGAAAACCTAATTCTAATTAAATTTGGATTCTTTAAATATACAATATATTTAACTGAATATAATTAAATATGTAGAATGTGATTCTACTTTAATTAGGTTTCTTTTAGAGATATATATAGTATTTGATAATTACAATAACTTATCAAATATTAATATATATATATATAAATGAAATTATCCATTATATAACAATTTCGGTTTCTTACTAATTACTTGTACAACAAGTTTGTACACATGCTATCTAGTCGATACTTGTTCATTTCAATCATAGGGTATGACCCTTGTAGGTTCATGTAATGTTAGTAGTAATATCCAGAACAATTTTAATATTACAAGCAATGAGTGGCATCTAGCAATACATCATTGCTACATAAGTTACATGAAATCGTGGTTTGATTTAACCTTTTTTCCGTGATTAACTTCTTTTATGTATTTCATCCTTTTGTCCTCATATCTAGATCGGACACAAGTCATGGATTAGTCACACTTGTATAGTCCATCTAATGTTTCTTGATATCTTGAGTAGACTATTATAAACGAATAACTCTGATATCCCATATCAATTCATTCGAGCATGACCATGTATTTTTTAGTCTTACTCAATCAACTGGCCTATGATATTACTCCTATTATGTAGGAGGGACAAATACTAACTTGATCAACCATATTTCGCTACATGGATTGTGACATATCCAATATCAGTCTTTATAGTGTAGTCAGTTATGACACACGTTTGACCGTATCAAATTATGTCACTCACGATGTTGAAATAATGATGATCTCAAGTCTGAGGATTATACATGTAGTCATCACCATGAGCAATGTTGTGACTGTCACATAATAATCCAAGAAACATGCTCATAGCGGGTCAATCCAATATGTCGTTCCCTAACACATACTTATGTATTGATTTTAACATCTCTACGTCAATGACAACACTTTGTCATCAATCAACTACATATTAGTCTTAATACATTATTGTTGTCCAATGTAGCGACATTTTTTGGAAAACCTTTAGAAAAATTATAAGTTTGACGCTACGGGTTATCCCAAAAATCCTTTCTTTGTAATCTTGGTTTAAAGGGATTTCTTTTGAAAATTCTGTTTCTTTGGAAAATCGATAAAAACTTGGAGTCACCACCGGCCACATGGATAAGGTAAACCGCACACCACAAAACCAGAGATTCGTTTTGAAAGGGTTCGGGAGTTGGTTACTTGTGGGGAAGGATTAGCACCCCCCATCATGCCCGATAACCAGTACCAAAATATTTGTTTCTTTTAATCGAAGGAAATTGTCAGAATTTGAAAAGAATTCAATTCGGCAACCTTAATTGAAAATTAACCTTAATTGAATAGGCTTTATCATATTGGTGGGTTCAAATTAATTGGACATTTAATTAATAAGGTTGACGATACATCGGACAATAGATTAAACTGACATCGAATAAGCCCGATTGCTGTGTTAATTTAGGGTTCGAATCCCGTATGTCACCTTTATGCATGATGCAAGCAGTTAAAGAATGATGTAATGGCTTTGTTAAGTTTTAATTCTTTCTTGAGTTGGTAAGGATTAATTCAAATATTTGGTCAACATCCTTTAAGCTCAGATTATCGCAATCCAAATACCGGAACTAATGAATACCTCCTATTTTTGTAATCCGAGTTAATTAATGTGTAATCAAACATTCGAGTCACGTGAATGACAAAAATAAGAGATGGCAAACAAAAGACATAAAAGATAAGCACAAAAGGCCCACCCCAAGGCCTAACCTAAAAAGCCTAAAATATTGAAAATTAATTAGTGACCTAACTGTTAATTAAGTGATTCTAATACTTAATCCTAAGCTAATTAGCCCTAAATGACTAAGACCCTAACAAATTATGATAATTAGTCGGGAACTTAAGCGTCAATCTAAGTTTGGAATTAATTTTATCCTAAGCCATTAAGAAACGCCAAATTAATTTAACGAAATTGACATTTGCTCTAATGAGTCAAGAGCAAATTAAAATTCATTAGATTAACTCGGACATTAATCTAACTAAGGCCCTAAGAACCCAAATCTAAGAATAACTCAATTAATTTAAGAATCACGCCCCTATGAGACGGACGCGTAATTTTGATTAATCTAATTAGTTCATTTAATCTAATCTAAGGCCCCAAAAGACTAAGCCCAAGATCCAAGGTCCCAAAAACTAAGGCCCACAACCTAAGGCCCAAAACTAACCAACACTAGAGAACTTAACCAAGCCCGTATATCACAAATATATCAGATATTGGAAATATATATATTACTCTACTTACAAAAAAGTACTACGTGATTAATTATAAACACCCAAAACCTATAATACTTCACTTTATCCCTTTTGAAATCATGTTTTCTATGTATATCTTTATAAAACCATATACTCTTTATAAAAAGCAAAATTATGTCATACAATTTTTAAATAAACTACATATTCAAAGAGAAACTACATATTATAATCATTTTTCACACATACATCACAAAAACATCATACATTAAAGGAAATAAAAACATATGATTATCGAACAACCGTGTATTAAAAAAATGCCCAATCAACAAACTTAATCATAAAAACAACGGATTGTTAACAAGGTACAAACTGAAATAAAAAGTATAGGATTAAGATTTTAAAACACTGGAATTTGGACGAAAACGTAAAGAAATAAAATAAAAGGACGGGTCTTAAAAGAAAATGAGGATGCAACTGCAAACCGACTAAAAGTTACAGGGACTAATATCATGAATAAAAAAGGTATAATGGCCTGAGGGTGAGATTATACCATGCAGGAGGACTAATAACGATATTTAGACATGCGGAAGGACCAAACGTGAGATTACAGTGGGGTAGAGGTCCTTATTATACTAATTCTCCATTTCTAAAACGTGAAAACATTATAAAATCCTTTCTATTTCATTTCTTTTCCTCTTTCGGCAAAAAAAACTCTCCCCCTTATTATAACACCCTCACCGGTGTTCATCTGGGTTCTTGATGAACCCAGATTCTGGCGGTCCTTAGCCGTCAAACCCAAAACTCGGCCGCCATACGACAGGGGCTGGTGAAGCCAAAGACGCTCAAAAAAACCCTAAAAAAGATCTACCCCTCCATTTTCCAAAAACGACAAACCAGACACAGAAAAATGGACCAAAACGACCACCCCACCGTTCGCATCTTTCTGTTTCACCGCGCATGACTCAAGGGAGACATAGGGTTTATTAACAGCAGCGGGATGCAGAGCGACGCGAAGGGAAGTGGAAACAACTAGGGTAAGAAGACTCAGAGAACCTAAACTTCTATGCTTCTTTTTTATGTAAATACTCAAAGTAGAAGTAGCAATAGAAGACTCAGAGGTCCTTGTTATACTAATTCCCCATTTTTAAAACGTGAAAACATTATAAAATCCCTTCTATTTCTTTTCTTTTACTTTTTCAGTAAAAAAACTCCCCCCCCCCCGTTATAACCCTCACCAGTGTTCATCTGGGTTCTTGATGAACCCAAATTCTGGCAGTCCTCCGCCATTAAACCCAAAACCCAGTCATTGTACGACGGTGGTCGGTGAAGCCAATGACGCTCAAAAAAACTTAAAAAATATCTACCCCTCCCTTTTCCAAAAATGACGAACCAGACGAAGAAAAAAGGACCAAAACGACCACCCCACCGTTCGTATCTTTCTGTTTCACCGCGCATGACTTAGGGGAGTCATAGGGTTTATCAACAGTAGCGGGATGTAGAGCGACGTGAAGGGAAGTGGAAATGACGAGGGTAAGAAGACTCAGAGAACCTAAACTTATATGCTTCTTTTTTATGTAAATACTCGAAGTAGAAGTAGTAGTAGAAGAGATTATACCTCTGAAATTTGAGGTCGATTCTGTTCTCTATTGATTTGCTCAATATCCCTCTTCTTGCTTGCTAGGGTTTACATTTGCTTTTAGTTCGACTTTTATAGCCAGAATTACATGAAAATCCAAAATACTGGAAAATTGCATGAACTAATCCTATTGGTTGCTGCTATTTTCTCTGAAATTGTTGTGCATCTCTACAATTGTCGGTCTGTCCCCTAATTCATTTTGTTCCCTGACATTTGTGTTACTTGTATTTTTGATTTTCTGCTAATCTCGTCCTTTTTGTTGGATGTGCTACCATGGCCGAGTGGTTGGAGGGGGACCAGCATTTCTGCCAGCGTGGTGGTTGTCACGGAGTACAGTAACTGTCGTGGCATCGAGGTGGCGCTGGTGTGGCTAGAATACAAACTGTCATGGGACCTGAAGAGGCGCAGTTGAATTGCATGCACGCATGACGATATGAAGAGCCGTGCGTGCGGCTCGTGGCAATATGAAGAGCCCCTTGCTACTTCATCATGGACTGTTAGATATGGCCGGATCTGACGTCTGGGAAGGAGCTGCGCAACAACAATGAGAAATTAGAGTTTTTTAGTCATTATCATATTTGGGTTTTGGCTTTATTGGGCCATGTAAGATATGTATAATAAAATGGACTGAATTTTAATTATATGTGGGCTTTTATTTAGATTGGTAATTATATGTATATGGGCTGATGATAAAAACTAACTTGAGTTTTATTTATTAAATTGATTGGTTTATATATATATTTTTGTATTTTCTGGTTTTAATTATAATGACATAACATAAGATAATAATATATTAACCTTAGTGATAAATACGATAATAATAAGAGGTAATAATAAGATAACATAAAGGAAATGGTATACTAACACGTATAATAACGATAACACATATGTATACACATATCACTTAATAATTATTTTTGGGATTTTAAAATAACATGTAATAAGGTAAAGCAATATAACATACTTCTAGTAATGTTTTTGGGTTTTTTCTCAAGTAGCAACACACATACATATATAGTTATAATTAAGACACACACTACTAGTAATATTTTTTTGGATTTTAATAACAGTCCATATAAGCCCATTATTATAAAACAAAAATAAATGCGGGTTTACCCCGGACAAAATTAGTGATTACAGCTACTCCTCTTTGCTTATACTTGTTGAACAAGAATGATGCAAATAATATAAGCACTAATTTTGTCCCACTTCTCTGTTAGGAGATTTTGAGCTCCGAGTCCCTCCTATATAGAACCGTTCGCTTTTTTTCTCCTTATGGCGCGGAGCTATCTGTCTCATTTGCCCCACAGTCCTTGAGCTATGAATGTCTGCTTCATTTGCTTTGAAATCTTTGAGCTTTGAGTATCTGCCTCATTCGCTCTAAAAACTCCAAACTATGAGTATTTGCATCCCTTGTTCGGTAGTTCTAGTACGGAGAGTTTGAAATTCTTTGCCTGAAATCCTTGAGTTTGAGTATCTGCCTCATTCTCTCTGAAAACTCTAAAACATGAGTATTTGTCTCATTTGTTTGGTACTTCTAGTATGGCGAGTTTGAAATTCTTCACCGTAAATCTTTGAGCTTTGATGTTTAAATGTCTGAAAAAGATATGCAACATTATGATAGTGTAGGTCAGCATGCTTCTATCTTAGGAATGTCTAGCCTACATATGATGCATGTATGACAGGATTTGATCGCTTTTCCCAAAAGCCTTCATTTCCTCGATCAACCCTTCTTTTACTTCTTCCTTACTTCTTTCTTCTTCTTCTTGGTTTTTGCAACGAAGGGTGCTTTGTCTCATGCTTAAGTGCTACCATTTATACCCTTCTTTCTATTCCAACCTTCTGATATCTCATCGCCTTGAAATGCCTTTCTAGTTTTCCCTTTAAATTTATCTTTCTCAAAGTGCCCTTTTGGGTTTTCACTTTGGCTCTCTTTTTCTTCTCCCTTTCTTTCCTTTATTTCTTTTTCTTTTATTTCTTTTTTCTTTTTTCTTTTTTCTTTTTTCTTTTTTCTTTTTTCTTTCTTTTTCTTTTTCTTCTTTCTTTTTCTTTCTTTATTTTTTCTTTTCTCTTTGGGTCCCTTTTCAGGTTCTTTTGTCCAGAGATGATTTTATACTTAAAATCTTTTTACTTTCCTGTGGCAGTCTTGAAACATGATGTGGTCGGTGGCTCGTTCTCCTTTTCTTGGCCTAATGAATGAAGTCTCTTCTTGGTTCAGCCTTAATATACATCTTCGTGTTGTCTGCATTTAAAAAGGTTAGAACATAGTAATACCAAGAAACCTTTTGTTTTTCATAAACCTACATCAATCTGCTTGCCAGGTGTTGATAAAAACATGAAAATGTGTGAAATAATACTTTTATTAATACTTCAAAAATTTAGAATTACTTGACAGTCATTGCAGACATAAAAGCAAAGGAGAACAAAGCATGATGTTGCATCCCAATCATTGACTGTATGTATGATGCGAGAGCCCATCAACCGAAATAGATCCATTGCTAGAAATTCTTTGTTGAGACTCATTGGTTCCCGAGAGGGTTCCTTATCTTGGATGTCTAAGTTGTGGTGATCATCTGAGCTGCCCTATTCGGGTTTTCAGCTCAAATCCTCCTTTGGTTTCAAGATGCCATTTTGTGGTTTTCACCCTGAACCCTCCTTTCTCTTTTTTGGTTTTTTTTTGTTTTTTTGTTCGATACCTGAAGCGCCCTTTTAGGGTTTTCACTCTAGGTATTTTCATTTTGCGAAGCACCCTTCCAGGTTTTCACTCTGCTTTTTTTCTTTTGTCTCTTTCTTTTTCTTTTTTTCTATTCTTCACGCATAATACTTCCTGACTGAATTTGAATTCACCGGATTCTTCAATACCTTTCCATCCATTTCTGTTAGGATCAAGGCTCCCCCGGAAAAGGTTCTTTTAACAACGTAAGGTCTCTCCCAGTTAGGTATCCATTTCCCGCGAGAACGCTTCTGATTCAGTGGAATTCTTTTAAGCACTAGGTCCCCCTCTCAAAATTCTCTCGGGTGAACTTTCTTGTCATAAGCTCGCATCATCCTTTTTTGGTATATTTGACCATGATAGAGGGATTTCAACCTCTTCTCCTCAATGAGATTCAGTTAGTCGAACCGAGCCTGCACCCATTCAGCTTCTTCCAGCTTTACCTCATTTAAAATTTGAAGTGACAGAATCTCTACTTCAATAGGTAATACCGCCTATATGCCATAAACCAACGAGTATGGCGTTGCCCCTGTGGAGGTTCTTACAGATGTGCGATAGGTAAATAAAGCAAATGGTAACTTTTTGTGCCAATCTTTGAAGGTGTCAGTAGTCTTTGCTATAATCTTCTTGATATTTTTGTTTGCTGCTTCTACCACTCCATTTATCTTGGGCGATAGGTGGTGGAGTTACGGTGTATTATTTTGAACTATTTGCACACCTTGTCCATCATTTTATTGTTCAAGTTGGAAGCGTTGTCAGTAATAATCCTTTCCGGCAAGTCATAGCAGCAAATGATTTCCTTCTTCAAAAACTTGCAAAATGTTGCTCTTGTAATACTGGCATAAGATGCTACTCCTATCCACTTAGTGAAGTAATCGATAACAACCAAAATAAAGCGATGTCTGTTGGATGCCTTGGGATGAATCTGACCAATGTCATCCATTCCCCATACGGCGAATGACCATGGTGAGTTCATGGTGTGCAGAAGCAATGGTGGAGAATGGATCTTGTCGGCATATATCTAACACTTATGACACTTCTTTGCATAGCTAATGCAATCTCCTTCCATGGTTGACCAAAAATATCCATACCTCATAATTTTTTGAGCCATCGAGAAACCATTGGCATGGGTCCCACATAGCCCATCATGTTCCTCGGCCAGTATGTTTTTTGCTTCTTGGGTATTGACACACCTTAACAGGATTTGGTCCTTACCCTTCTTGTATAAAATCTCCCCATCTATGTGTAATCACTCATTTTTGACCGGGTTTTAGTGTTATTTAATAGTAATATTATTAATATAACATTAATAAAAAATCAAAAAAATATAATAATATAATATAAAAAGGTAAAAAAAAGTAAAAGTAAAAGTAAAAAAAATTAAAAAGCAAAAAAAAAGGAAATTGTGTGGTTTTGGGCACTCCACATCAACCCATTTCACCCACCCTAATTGCCTATATAAAGGCATGGGGTGGGCAATTACACGCACAATAATGGCCGGCAGTGGCAGCCTCATAAGAGAGCTATGCTCTCGGGTAGCCAAGGACCGGGGGCAGTCACCTCGGTCCTAACCGGTTTGATCGGGGTCCTATTTTAGGTCTTATCTAGTTAATTTTTCAGAGAGGTCGTGGTAGATCTCGGTGGGGGTTCAGTCGGGGATCGTCATTCGAGCTCCTAGTTAGGTATATTTTCTTTCCTTTTTATTTGTGTTGTAATTTTTATGATTTAATGAAGTAGTAGTTAATTTAAAATTGTGCTTTTTTAGTTTGTACGTTTATTTATGTTTTAGATTAGTATTTATTATGTTTTATATTAATATTTTATTTATGTTAAATTTGTTTTTATTTGTGTTAGATTAACATTTATGAATGTTAGCATTTTATCTATGTTAAATTTGTTTTTATTTATGAGTTAGATTAATATTTATGTATGTATGTTTTAGATTAGTATTTTATTTATGTTAGATTACTATTTTATTATGTTAATATTTATTTGTATTCTATTTAAATTATTTGCCATATTTTATATTTTGCTCACTAAGATTGCATATCGAGATATATAAATTGTCAATGCGGTGCCCTTTTATCCGAGCGTAAACGGGGCCAGTATCAGGCGTAGTGATGGTGGTTGGGCGTTTACTCTCGGATAACGGGGCTTTTAAAATCTACTTTCACTTATAACCAAATTTTAAGTTAATCGTCACTTTAATCCAGAAATTCTAATATTAATAAAGCGGTAATTATTAAAGTACCAATCTTGGGCGGTGTGGGGGTGCTAATCCTTCCCCATCTGTAACCGACTCCGAACCCAAAGTTTTCAAAATCTCTGGTTTTTATGGTGTCCGGCCTACCTAAGTGGCCGGTGGCGACTCCAATTCTAAATAAAACGCGGTTTTTTAAAACCCCCACGAATAGATATTTTCATATCCAAAAGACAACAAATACTTCGAAAATGCTTTTTTTAGCGAGAGGGACATCGCTACAGATGGCGACTCTGCTGTGGACATTTTTTGTTTTTTCAAACAAAATAAAGTGAGTCGAGCTTTTTAAATAACTACCTTTCAATTCAGTTATAATTGCGCGTTTATTTTGACGCATTTAAAATATGGCATATAAACACGTTTTTTTAAGTGGGGGAAAAAGCTAATGCTTTCGTGGAGATATCGTTCTCCCGTGTAAGCCTAGCAAGTACCTTCGGGGCTCGAGTACCTTATGCTTTCGTAAGGATATCATTCCTTCATGCAGGCATAAGTGAATGGGTCCCCCTGAATTGAACCCAATTGAAAGGAGCCTATAATGGATGATGATCGGGGGCCTTGCTACTCTTAGTAAAGGACAACAAGGACAATTCAGGTACCTCCAAGCACCAACACTGCATGTAGAGAACATATAGAAACCCACCCCTTTAGAGCCATGCGGATAACCTTAGGTGTTTTAGACGGGATAAATAGGGTTGTTTTGTTTACCTTATTTAATTTGTCATTTTATTTATGTATTTATTATTTTTATTCGGTACTAACTCATTTCTTTTTGTGTTTTATTTTTATTTTACACATACTTTTGTTGCATTATCATTGCATCCACATTACATAGAGGCGTTGATTCAAGTGGTTTGCCCAATTAGAAAAACTTTCATCATGGAAAAAAGGTGTCTTAGGAAGAACGGCATTGATCTAGTCGTGCGACATCGATCAGAGATTAATCAACAGATCTGAGGTAACAATTTGCTGAGCAAGCGTGTAGTGGCAAAGTATACACACGAGACCCTGATGGTGGATATACAACAAGTTACAAGGCGTGTGAATGACTTAGCTACCGAAGCCGCGGCTCTCCGACCTTTCGTAACCCCGGACATGGAAGAAGCACCAAGGTTTATCAAGTTGCTCATAGCTATCGAGGAGCTAGGAGGTAGAGCTAGGGCTTATGTGTAGAAATTTGTTTTGTAATTAAGACTTTTTGTAATATGGACTCCTTTTGTAATGTGGACCCTTTTTGTAATCTGGACCCTTTAATTCCCATGAAAGTCGTTTTAAAAGGTGATTACCAGCGGAATCAACGCCTTTATTTGCATTCATGTTGCATATCATGACATGGTGTTGATTCAAGGATAATTCACGGAGTTAGGCGTACTTTAATTGCCCCTCTCATGCTTGCTATGTGGTCCTTGAGTTGTTGAACCTCGGCTTCCAACTCTTCGACACGCGTTATCAAAGCTTGATTTTTTGAGTTGCTAGCCTTCGACTTGCTAGTTGAGCCCTTGTGTTTAAAAAGAGACTTTTCCAAACATTTCATTTGATCTCTCAAGGCTCTATTTTGATGTTGTTCCTTCTCAATCGGTTTTGAATGGGAGGCTCGCAGATTCTTCATTTCTTGGGTCAAAGCGAGCACTTGATCTTTGTGCTCGAGAAACATCCTTTTATAGTTCTCAGCTCGTGCTTTTTCTTCTCTAAGTCGATGCTTCAACCCCTCGCTTGATCCTCCTTCTACTACTCGTTTGCTTCTATTTAACCTCTTGAGTTGCTGAATCTCCTCTTTTTCTAGCTTGAGTTCAAGTTCTAACTCCTCTCTCTTCTTTTGTAGGTCTCTGACTACTCCTTCGAACTGTATTTTTTCTAACTCGAAGTCGAATTTCTCCTGATGAGCTTTCTCCACAAGTTTGAGGTACTTCTTCTGTTCCTCTTCAAGCTGCTTCCTCATTAGGTCGGCTTCTGTATGGAGTGTGGCCAATCTTTCTTCTAAAGATTTCTTGCTATAGGGGACTAAACATGGAATATTGTCATTGACGCGGTTGAATCACCGCGCCTCATATTCAGGAGTAACCATATATGGAGCATTCATTATCCTAACATGTCTTACGTTATTCCAGGTTGAAGAAGCGTTGTATACCATTGCCTTATAGCCCTCTCCTTGGTGTAATCCACATTGAACTCATTCAGCACTTTGGTGGCTGTCACAAACTGCTTTGATCCATATTGCCTTAGGACTAATGGGGGTGCGTAGGCAGTGTACCCCCGAAGGCCAAGCAACGATACCCACAAATACTCTCCGTATCTGTAGAGAACATTCTTCGCCAACAACCATGGTGCCCTCCAAACTATATCTTCTTCCTTTAGGTTCCAGAGAACGTCCTGCCATACCTCTTCAGATTTACGGGTTGGCCAATCATTATTTCGTAAGAACTCTTCCAGGGGTGAGAACATACCGTCGTAAAGGGGTATGGAGAAACTGGGATTGGTCCAAAGGTGACTGTAAAACCAAACTGTCAAAAGTTGTGAACATCCTTGGAAATGTCCTTCTCCATTTTCTTGAAAGAACCTCAAGGATCGGAAGGTTTCAGCCAGAATAACAAGCACCGGATTGGTCCCACTACTTAATCGTTCAAAAAGATCAAAGACTGACGAGTCAATGAGGCCCAAAGCCCAAGGAAATAGTACCAATCCATAGATTAAAATGTGAACAGGTTGCGCTGAACTCGACCGACAGGGCGTACAGAAGCCAAAGCCAGAATCCTCTCCCATTTAAAATACTCCTTACTGTTCCAGGTGGTGACCTGCTGCTCAACCCAAGATAGTAATGTACCCGATATCTTAACAAGCTTGCCTCGAAAAGCCTTGTTCTTACTCGGCTTAGAATACACTCAATCCATATCAATCCTTTTGCAGTTTAAGAGATCCCGGTATTCCTCGATCGTATGAGTGAGATCGAAGTTACCAATTGTGAAACAACTGTAGGCGGAGTTCCAAAAACCCACCAAAGTTTGTAGCAGTGCTTGGTCAACTGGAACCTCCATCAGATAGGTGATGTCATTGTACTATTCTTTGAAGGTGCTCCTTGTTTCGAAGTCCCAACTGTTTCATACTAACTTCAAATCAGATACATCATTAAATCTAGTGTTCATGAATGTTGTGGCTAACATGGCTGATCTGAATCCTTCGGCAATGCTATCTCCCTCATGTAAATGTTCCCCTTCTGACCATATCTGATCGTCAAAATTCTTCTCGTCACTGCTGCGAACTAAGTCCCCCATCGATCTAGTTTTTAATTTCAAACTATTTCCAGACTCAGTGTGCTCTTCATGATTATGACATAATATGCGAAATAAAGATAAAAGAACCGGAAACAAGGGAAAAGGTTAGTCACAAGGTGAAAAATAAACTTGCAAATAAAAATAGGTAAAATAAAATAAATTAAGCGAATGGTAAGCAGATAAAAGGAAACCCTAATCACAGGAAATCTAATTCACTATGGTTATCCGCATGGCTCAACGGGGTGGGCTTCTTAAATTCACACACATGGGTTTGATTCTAATAGGGGTACCCAAACCTATCTTATCACCTACTAAGTTAAAAAGAGTTCCAATTCTGGCCCATTACAAGCTTGCGAATTGGTTTCAGTTCGAGGGAAAGCACGACCTAATGGCGTGGAGGGTTGTTCACGTGTCAAGAGGTATGGATTCTGAGAGTGAATTACCGACCCGTAGAGGCCTGCTCACGTGGGTATGTGGCATTTCACTCCCACTTAAGGGATGGAGCTCGGGTGTAGAGCTTGATGAGATGATGCAACATATGTCGGTGATTCCTTAGAAATTAAATGAAAAATTAATTCAAAGGCCATCAATTATCAAATCCCGTTCAATTATAGTTACATTTTCGTGAAGAGTTCAACCTTACTGAATTCAATTGAAATCTTGACAATTTTCCATCATTAATAAGCAACAAATATCTTATTTGGCCAAACTCTCTTTTGTTTTATAAAAACAAAAACTGATCCCCAGCGGAGTCGTCATGCTGTAGCGACTTTTTTTTGGAAAACCTTTAGAAAAATTGTAAGTTCGACACTATGGGCTATCCCAAAAATCCTTTCTTTGTAATCTTGGTTTAAAGGGATTTCTATTGAAAATTCTTTTCTTTAGAAAATCGACAAAAACTTTGAGTCGCCACCGGCCACTTGGATAAGGTAGACTGAACACCACAAAACCAGAGATTCATTTTGAAAGGGTTCGGTATTTGGTTAAGTGTGGGGAAGGATTAGCACCCTCATCACGCCCGATAAACGGTACCAAAATATTTGTTTCTTTTAATCGAAGGAAATTGTCTGAATTTGAAAAAAATTCAATTTGGCAACCTTAATTGAACAGGCTTTATCAGATTGGTGGGTTCAAATTAATTGAACATTTAATTAATAAGGTTGACGATACATCGGACCATAGATTAAACTAACATCGAATAAGCCCGGTTGCTGTGTTAATTTAGGGTTCAAATCTCGTATGTCACCTTCATGCATGATGCAAGCAGTTAAGGAATGATGTAATGGCTTTGTTAAGTTTTAATTCTTTCTTGAGTTGGTAAGGATTAATTCAAATATTTGGTCAACATCCTTTAAGCTCGGACTGTCGCAATCCAAATACCGGAACTAATGAATACCTCCCCTTTTTGTAATCTGAGTTAATTAATGTGTAATCAAACATTCAAGTCACATGAATGACAAAAATAGGAGATGGCAAACAAAAGACATAAAAGATAAGCACAAAAGGCCCACCCCAAGACCTAACCTAAAAAGCCCAAAATATTGAAAATTAATTAGTGACCTAACTGTTAATTAATTGATTCTAATACTTAATCCTAAGCTAATTAGCCCTAAATGACTAAGACCCTAACAAATTATGATAATTAGTCGGGAACTTAAGCGTCAATCTAAGTTTGGAATTAATTTTATCCTAAGCCATTAAGAAACGCTAAATAATTTAACGAATTTGACATTTGCTCTAATGAGTCAAGAGCAAATTAAAATTCATTAGATTAACTCAGACATTGATCTAACTAAGGCCCTAAGAACCCAAATCTAAGATTAACTCAATTAATTTAAGAATCACGCCCCTATGAGACGGGCACGTAATTTTAATTAATCTAATTAGTTCATTTAATCTAATCTAATGCCCCAAAAGACTAAGCCCAAGATCCAAGGTCCCATAAACTAAGGTCCACAACCTAAGGCCCAAGACTAACCAACACTAGAGAACTTAACCAAGCCTGTATATCACAAATATATCACATATTGGAAATATATATATTACTCTACTTACAAAAATGTACTACATGATTAATTATAAACACCCAAAACCTATAATGCTTCACTTTATCCCTTTTGAAATCATGTTTTCTATGTATATCTTTATAAAACCATATACTTTTTATAAAAAGCAAAATTATGTCATACACTTTTTAAATAAACTACATATTCAAATAGAAACTACATATTATAATCATTTTCACACATACATCACAAAAACTTCATACATTAAAGGAAATAAAAACATATGATTATCGAACAACCACGTATTAAAAAAATGCCCGGACCAACAGATTTAATCATAAAAACAACGAATCGTTAACAGGGTATGAACTGAAATAAATAGTATAGGATTAAGATTTTAAATCACTGGAAAACGTAAAGAAATAAAATAAAAGGACGGGTCTTAAAAGAAAATAAGGACGCAATTGCAAACCGACTAAAAGTTACAGGGACTAAAATCATGAATAAAAAAGGCAGAATGGCCTGAGGGTGAGATTATACCATGCAGGAGGACTAATAACGATATTTAGACATGCGGAAGGACCAAACGTGAGATTACAGTGGGGTAGAGGTCCTTATTATACTAATTCTCCATTTCTAAAACGTGAAAACATTATAAAATCCTTTCTATTTCATTTCTTTTCCTCTTTCGGCAAAAAAAACTCTCCCCCTCGTTATAACACCCTCACCGGTGTTCATCTGGGTTCTTGATGAACCCAGATTCTGGCGGTCCTTAGCCGTCAAACCCAAAACTCGGCCGCCATACGACAGGGGCTGGTGAAGCCAAAGACGCTCAAAAAAACCCTAAAAAAGATCTACCCCTCCATTTTCCAAAAACGACAAACCAGACACAGAAAAATGGACCAAAACGACCACCCCACCGTTCGCATCTTTCTGTTTCACCGCGCATGACTCAAGGGAGACATAGGGTTTATTAACAGCAGCGGGATGCAGAGCGACGCGAAGGGAAGTGGAAACAACTAGGGTAAGAAGACTCAGAGAACCTAAACTTCTATGCTTCTTTTTTATGTAAATACTCAAAGTAGAAGTAGCAATAGAAGAGATTATACCTCTAAAATTTGCGGCTGATTCTTTTCTCTATTGATTTGCTCAATATACCCCTTCTTGCTTGCTAGGGTTTACATTTGCTTTTAGTTCGGCTTTTATAGCCAGAATTACATGAAAATCCAAAATACAGGGAAATTGCATGAATTAAACCTATTGGTTGCTGCTATTTTCTCTAAAATTGTTGTGCATCTCTACAATTATCAGCTTATTCCCTAATTTGTTTTGTTCCCTGACATTTGTGTTATTTGTGTTTTTGATTTTCTGCTAATCCCGTCCTTTTATTGGATGTGCTACCTTGGCCGAGCGGTTGAAGGGGGCCAGCATTTTTGCCAGCGTGGTGGTTGTCGCGGAGTGCAGCAGCTACCGTGGTGTCGAGGTGTTGCTGGTGTGGCCAGAATGTAGACAGTCACGAGACCTAAAGAGGCGCGGTTGAATTGCACGCGCACGTGACGATATGAAGAGCCGTGCCTACGGCGCATGGCGGTATAAAGAGCCACTTCCTACTTCATCATGGACCGTTATATCTGGCCGGATCAGACGGCTGGGAAGGAGCTGCGCAACAACAATGAGAAATTAGGGTTTTTTAGTCATTATCAGATTTGGTTTTTGGCTTTATTAGGCCGTATATGATATGTATAATAAAATGGACTGAATTTTAATTATATGTGGGCTTTTATTTAGATTGGTAATTATATGTATATGGGCTGATGATAAAAACTAACTTGGGTTTTATTTGTTAAATTGTTTGGCTTATATATATATATTTGTATTTTCTGGTTTTAATTATAATGACATAACATAAGATAATAATAATATATTAACCTTAGTGATAAATACGATAATAATAAGAGGTAATAATAAGATAACATAAAGGAAATGGTATACAAACATGTATAATAACGATAACACATATGTATACACATATCACTTAATAATTCTTTTTGGGATTTTAAAATAACATGTAATAAGGTAAAGCAATAAAACATACTTCTAGTAATGTTTTTGGGTTTTTTTCTCAAGTAGCAACACACATACATATATAGTTATAATTAAGGCACACACTACTAGTAATATTTTTTGGATTTTAATAACACTCTATATAAGCCCATTAATATAAAACAAAAATAAATGCGGGTTCACCCCGGGCAAAATTAGTGATTAGATCCAAGCCCATAATAATTCTCGACTAAGGACATTCAAGAATAACTATATTATTCTAAGAACTTTATTATAATTCAGTTTATTTATAGATACATAGAATAAGACTAAAATAATAATAATGGCTTCTTATTAACAAATAAGATAAAATAAGTATGTCTTTCACAACCATCTCATAATTGGTCCATTCACTCTAAAGCTCATATCAACTTTCTTGTTTTTTGCTTCCTTTGTTGCTTGATCTTTTTATATATGTGGTCAATTGAATTGCGAATCTTCCTCATTTGAGCCTGAAGTGGATATAACTTGCTTTCCAAACTAGTAACCTGAACTTACTTCTTTTCCTTGAAACCAATAGTTCAAAAGGTTGATATCTTTTCCGATATTATGCCCCTATTATCTTACTGTGACGTCATCTGAAAAGTTCTCATCATTTTTGGAGGTCTCGGCCTAAAGGACTTATCATCACGCCCGAAGGACTTACTAATGACGCGAAGGATTTAGGATTGTAATGCACTATATGTCTTGTACATACAATCACATCACTCCCAAAGGTGATGGCCCGAAGGATTTAGGATCGTAATGCAATATCTGTCTTATGCAAGCAATTACATCACTCCCAAAGGTGATGGCCTGAATGACTTAACATCATGCCCGAAGGACTTACTGATGACATGAAGGTTTTAGGATCGTAATGCATTATCTGTTTTGTGCAAACAATCACATCACTCCCAAACGTGATGGCCCGGAGGACTTAACATCATGCGTAAAAGACTTACTAATGACCTAAAGGATTTAGGATCGTAATGCACTATCTTTCTTGTCTAAATAATCACATCACTCCCGAAGTGATGGCCCGAAGGACTTAACATCATGCCCGATAGACTTACTGATGACCTGAAGGATTTAGGATTGCAATGCACTATTTGTCTTGTACATATAATCAGAAAATCTTTGTTGAAATCCATCTCTTCAAACGGGTTATAGACTTTGTTGAAATCTGCCTCTTTAAATGGATTGAAAACTTTGTTGAAATCCACTCTTTAAATGGGTTGATGTTTTTGCAATTCTTTGTTGGATCTACTTCTCCAATCTCGAAGTCGTAGATTGAAATCTTGCTCGTTCCTTGTTGATTTGTAAATTTCGCTTGGATGGGCTCTGGTCTTCTTTACTTCTTCATGAAGTTTTCTGCTTCTATTGCAATGGTACCTTATCTCTTAAGATTGTTATCAAACCTTGTTTTGCTTGATCTTCTTGAATTTGGTCTGAAACTCATGTTCTCTTCATGCCCTGAAAAAATTTGCCCCAAAATCTTGTTGTTGAGCTCTTATTCTTCTTGAGCAAATATTGACTTCTTCAGTAATCAAATTCCTTTTAGGCTCTACATTCTTTCTTTTCTATTCTGATCGGCATTCTTATGCACAATGATGCCCCACCAATCCCTTTTTCCTGGCTTCGACACGTAGAATTTTCCCATCTTTCATCATCTACGGTGAACAAATGCCTCAGGTCCCTAAACTTTCTTCAAATCCCTAAACTTCTATTAAATCCATTCTTTAATTCCAAAGAACAACCAAAACTCTTTGGTGAAAGCTTGCTTTAAGCTCCTGAATTGTACATGTTTATCCCTCTCAGTTAATAAGAATTCTTCTTGAAATAGTGTGAAATATATTTGATTTTCTGCTTGAAGCATCGGGATCTTTAGAGATGTCGTTCATTCTTCCCTAAGAGTTTTGATCTTTCTATCTGGAACTCGTATGATATCTTTTGCTCCTCTCCCTCTATTTGATTGACTTTCCTTTATGCTTGGAACACACGTGATTCGGTCTATTCCTCCAATTCTTAAGTTGTATGTCACGATCTTTTCTCGTTTCTTGTTGATTCTGTTAATTCCTGCTAAAATATGCAAAAAAAACTCTAAATGTATGAGTTAGCATGCTCCTATCTTATGGATTCTTAACTATGTGTGATGCATGAATGATTTCAATTGAGGACCACTTGGGTGAGCTTTCATCTTCATGGAAACTCAAAACATCTTTGCTTCATTTTTCGTTAAAACTCCTTTTGCAGACAAGGTAACCCATCTTACACTCAGGTTCAATATTCGGGATCTCTGTATCTTTTGCTCTAAAGCACCTTTTCAGGTTTTCACTTTAGATTGCTTTTCTCAAAGCGCCCTTTCGGGTTTTCAATTTGGTTTTTTTTCTTTTTCTTAAGGTGCCCTTTCAGGTTTTGACCTTGGTTTTTTCTTTTTGAAGCACCCTTGTGGGTTTTCACTTTATTCCTTTCTTTTCCACAATGATATTTTCTTTTGTTCCAAATAAGACTAGCTTCAATTCTGATGGAAGTCATACTTGCTTTTCACAAATTTATCATATAAACTCGCACTTCACATCGAGGAAACTCGAGTGCTGATGACAATTATTTTCTTGTGAAGCCATTCTTGTTACGTCTTCATTTAGCTTCTTTTGCAACATTCTTTCTCATTATTCTAAAATGGATCATCACTTCTACTATTCCAACTCATGGGCTCTATTTGCCAGAATAAAACATACTCTTATGTGGCATTCTTTGCAGCATTACCCCTCTCTTGAATTCAACCATCATCCTTGTTCACTCTAACACTCACAAAGCTTTCTTATCTTTCAACGCCTCAAAATAATGATTTTTGCCTTTAATAGATTGATCTTGCTGCGGCTTTTTTCCCCAAAAGATGGTTCATGTTCTCTCTTTGCCTCAGGGTTGTCTACGTCGCCTCCTTGCAGCTTTTGTTTGAATGTTTTTAGCGCTCAGAATTGTGTCTCTTTCTCGACATACTTTTCATCATTAACCAAGTACCGAGGCCACCTCATGTTCTGTCTACACCTAAAGGATTAGTACATCATAATAATACTCATGAATCCTTTGCTTTTCTTGTTTCTAATCGATTTACATGTTGAAACGATAAGTGAAAGGCTCAGAATATTATTTTAATAAATTTGTGAAGATGGAAAGATTTGATAAGTCATAGCAAACATGGGAAAACAAAACCAAAATTATGCCCTTAAATATCAAATGCAACAGAGCCCTTGAACCAAACTAGCAGAAATCAACTCATATGTGACCCCTTCCAAATTGTTAAATTTTCTGAGAGAAACATTTCCCATATGCCTAATTCTATCTCATTTAAGTGGCACTTTGTACCTCACTAACTCACCAACCCAGTCCTTCCCTCTTTTCTAATCTCAATCAAGCATTAGAAGTATGGAAATCCTTGAAGAAAGATTAACCCTGATAAGCGGGGTGAATTTTGAAGACAAACTTCCCTTACTCCAATACTCGTATATGATCAAAATGGTCTTTTGAGGCTTGTAATGGGGCTATGGCTCGCGACTATGAAATAAATGATATATAGGCTCAAAATAGTGTTTAAGGGTGATGAAACCAAGAATCATTTCTTCTAAGCGAAATCTTATTTATGCACTCTTTGATCTGAATATGCTCAAATGAAATATTCTTTTCTTTTTTTTCTTTTTTGGATCGCTCTAGACTGCCCATTTCTAGGTTTTCACCCTAGAGTTAATTTCCTTTCCTCAAATTCAAGGATGGTCAATCTTCCACGACTTCTTTAGATAGAAATTCATTGGAATGGAAGATTCACATTTGTCGCTTGTTTTTCTTGCACTTTTCAACTTTGTGCTTTCTCTTTTAATTATTTCAACTTTCATGTCAAAAATCTTCAACTCGATTCAGTTGACTTCTTGAACACAAACTTTCTACTTTTTCTGTTTTTCTTTTTTTCTCTTTTTTGTTTTTTCTCTTTTGACTTGATTTCGAATATTTGTCTTCATTCAATTTGCCTTTCTTGCTCTTGTACTCAAAACATCCACTTTTTGTTTCTTGCTCCAAATTCATAAGGCACAACTATCATAGCATGATCAAAACCAAACATATTTCACTTGTAAACAAATTCAGATCCTCTTTGCCCTTCCAGTGTAGGGGTGATCCTTGATTTGGGTTGAATCAAAAGTAAACTATCAGGCCCAAAGGGGACAACAAATGATATTTTTCTTATTTTCTTTCTTTGTGAAGGGAGATGAAGAAGTGCCAAATGTCCTCCCATATACGGATATCTTCAAAGAAAAATGGTTTTCAGGTGGAAGATTTTTTGGGCTATCATTTTAATCCAGGACCTTAGTCAATAATGCCTGAGAGGAAAATTCACTTAGAGTTTGTATTTGGGATCTTCTCGTGATTCCTGAACACTCATTAATGTCTTCTTGTTGGCCTAAATAACTTAGAAAAGAGTCATATTTTGGAATTGATCTTTGAATTTGATTCTTGATCACTCCTGCAATTAATATTCGAGGACCTGATAAAAACGATTATGAAAATATATATATATGTATGGGAGAAAAAAACTAACCCATAACAAAGAATAAATGAAATATTAAAAGAATCAAAGAATGAAAAATGTTTGCCATTTGAGAAAAGATTATGTAGGAAACAAACATCGAAAACAAATAAATTGAAATAGCTTCCCTTACAAAGGATCCCCAATGCTCGCGGGCAAAAGCGATTGGGAGGGTTTAAGGTATTATTCTGTAACGGTCCTAAAACTACAAACAGATCTCATGTTGTCAAACTGTCAATATTTATTCAATGAAGACTTCAAGTGAATTTCAGCCTCCACAACTCTTCATTTTCCTTTGCCAGCACAAGGACATGCTTCATCTTGTTTATGTTCTGATGTCTTCATCAAATCTTGAATAAACATCATCATGTCTATGAGCCTTTTTCTTCAATCAATTGCATGCTCTTTTTCATAGAATGTTTAATCATCTGCATGTGGAAAACAACTTCTTTTAGTCAGCGTCTAGATTTGTGGCACCTTTCAGCACTTGATTTCCAGGCAATCCAATTGTATTAGCTCCAATCAGGTGACCACCTTTTGAGTTACAAATCTTAATGGACTGACCTTCAATGTCAACTTCCAAAATCCCCTGGTTCAGAAAGTTTTGAACTTACCACTTGAAAGTGTAACAATCTCCAACTTTATGATCATGGTATCCATTATGATACTCATAATGATTACTGATGTTGTAACAACGTGAATAACGGGGCCTTGAAGGTTTCAAATAATGTAGTGAAGCTTTGAGCAATTTGAATTATAGCTCATGATAAGAAACGTGATTGAGATCCAGCTTAATCTTTGATTTTCCATAAACATGAACATCTTGAACATCTGACTTTAGAGTATTTTTTAGTAAAGGAAACATTGAAGAGACATATGTCAAAACATTACTCTGATTTCGGTTGACCCCTAACTGTGGCGGATCACCCACAAAAGCTTGTTGTAGATTCTGTTTGTTCTCCTTTATCTCAATTCTTATAGCAAATGATAGTCTTTTATAGAATTGGAGCTTTCTGTTCCCAAAACATAAATGTCCAGTTCTGATGATATCACTGACTCTGTGTTTCAAAACTATGCCATGAAAAGACTTATAAAACTTCAAGGCATTGTCATCAAAAGGTGGATTCTGCAAGTGGTAGGGCAAAAAATCTGAATATAGCATTGAGATAGGGCTAACCATCTTCCATTTCTTACTAAATTCTCCATCTTCTTTGTCTTCTATTTCTATGCTCGTTGCTTCTCTTTTCTTTGATGAAGACAATTTCATTATGGGAAAGTTTCTAACATCAACTAGATCACTGGCTTTCATTACTTCAGAGAAAGATTTTGCAGTCCCTCAACTTTGCTAGAATCATCATGTCCTTCAATTGCCACTAAACTATTGATCAACAAGATTCTGGCAGAAACTCCATAATTTGTCTTTCATTCAGTCCTTCTATGTCTGTCTATTAGACCACTTTCATCTCAGCATCTTCAAATCTCACCAGTGCATCAAGGTCAAGCACCACATTATTTCCTTCATGTCAAACTCAAATCTACTGAATTTCCTGTAGGTGCCCCGATTATATTAATCTGAACTTGTTATTCTCTTTTTTATTTTTCTTATTTTTCTTATTTTTCTTTTCTTCTTTTTCACTTTTTTTTAATTTTTTTCTCTTTTTTTATAGGAAGAATCATTTCAGACTAAACCCTTATATGAGATATAATACCCCATTTCTCATCAATATCGGTGTTTCCATATGAAACATTCTTTTTTAGCTTTCTTGATTCCAAGCAAAGTGGTTGCTCGAATTATGATCTCGTTTGAATGGTTAATTCTTTGCTCCATACTACCCAAACGGTCCTCAATAACCTTCTGAAATTGCTCAACCTTAACAAACTTGTTGCCCTTACTTCTAAGACTACTAGTTTTCAGCTCTTGCAGTGTTATTTGAAAAAAAAATCAATGTTTTTTTGTTTGACAAAAAATGAAATGTTATTTGAAAAGATGCAATGCAATATTTAAGCGATGTAATGCATGAATGAATGAATTCACGAGGTATCGATTTCGAGGGCTAGCCTTTAGAACAACTTTCATTAGCCAAAAGGTCGAATACAAGAAATAGACAATCAAATTGCAGAAGGCATCTAGCCCTAGATTGATCACTTCGTTTAGCCTCCGAGTTAGCGTTTGTCCTGGCTTGACATCAGTACTAGGTGGTGTTGTAGGTTCCTGGCTTATTGGACAAAACCTGCACATACTAGGCAATTCCTTGCACTTGGTTTCTGAAGTTGATCATTTCATGCTTCTGCCCCTGGATAATCTGGGTGGTTGTCTAAAACTTGTCTCTCGATGTCTTGTCCTTCATTTCTAGTGCTCCTTCGAAACTTACAAGATGGTCTTTCAGATATTGTACGAAACTTTCCAATTCTGTCATCTTCATTTTCAGATATTTATTTTTCTTGCCCAATGTCAGCTTTTCTTTCATTATTGTACCTTTTTGGTAATTTTCTCTATTTGTGAAACTCGAACTGACAATTATGAGTTGAAAGCTTGATTCTTCTCTAATTTCTATTTGGTCTAGTTGTATGAATCTTTTTAGCTCTTGAATCTTTTTCCTTGTTGCCCTTTAAATGTTCTCTTGTAACTGCTTGCATTCTGACATATGACTCCCCTAGATATTATCCTTCCTCTTGTATTGGATTTCCTCTGACCAGGTCCACACCGACATATTGTTTTTTCCTTGTTTATCTGACCATTCAACCATTATAATTGTTGCCTACTTAACTGACCCTTAAATCGATACCTCTAAGTATGCAAAATGATGTCAGATATATGAAAAGAAGACAACAAAAGAAAAACACAAAAAAGGTGTCAGTGTGGTAAAATAATATTGTAAGCAAAAACTAAATACATATAGAAAAAACAGGTTATATCAAGCAGAGAGAATAACCAGAGAAGCGTATTTAATTCATCAACACCCTGTCTTGGGTCCTTATCTGGCTCTAGTGGGGTGGGCTCTTAAATTACAAAATGTGGATTTCGTTCTAGACTCTGGGTACCCGAACTGTCGTTACTATCTACTGCGACAACAAGACATCGACTCGGGAGTATACGGCCCCTTCTGTTAAAGGCGTGGGCCCCACGTTACATAAGGAGGTGGAAAGCCTCACGTCATATCATGTCTCGCTCCCACTTAAGGGTTAAAAGCCCGGGTAGAAGGCTTATGCCTGAATGATAGATCTATCATACACAAAAGCTACCTCCATTCTTTCTGAAGATCCATCCAATAATTATTAGAGAAATTAAATTCAAATTATTGTTCGAAATGCCAAAATGCCACGTGAAATTAATTAATTAGGCCTAAATCACAATTAAAGTCTCCAATGGAGTCACCAAGCTGTCGCGACCATTTTTTAACCGATGGTGTGAAAATAGCCTGACGATTGGTTATTTGAAAATTAGGGTTTTCATATTAAATTGGATTTTTCTTTATTTGATTTTGAAAACAATTTAGAGTCGCCACCGGTCACTTTGGTAGACCGGACACCATAAAAACAACCAGAGATTTATTTTCCAAAATTTTGGGTTCGGGAGTCGGTTACGTGTGGGGAAGGATTAGCACCCCCACAAACGCCCTTTATCGGTACCTTTTTAATTTCACGTGGCATTTTGGCATTTCGAACAGTAATATAAATTTAATTCAATCCTTAACTGTTAAATGAATTTTCATTCCAAAAGGAAGTATCCTTTTTGTAAGGAAATACATTTTTTAAATGAATATGAGTTTAAAAACATCCAGTTACTTTAGAATACCTCGATTCATATTCAAAAATGTATCCCAACACAAAAGGTTTTCAATGCATGTCCATTTATTTTCTTGTCAATTTTAAGCTCTAACTTAATAGGCTCTAATTAATTAAATTTATTTAAAAATCTGTGAATATTATCGAATTTAGGGGTTTATGTGATAACACCCAATTGCTTGGGCACTATCCATATTAAGCCCTAAATCAACAATATTCCTATTTATTTTAATGACTCTAATTGTTTAAACCTAATCTTAATTAAACTTTAATTTAATTAACTAGGTGTTAATTACCATATTCTAGATTCAAATGAAATATTAAATGTTCTACTAAAAAAACCCTTGATTAACATCACATTGCAATGAGACACTAATCAACTTGGGACTTTAAAGTTTTCATTTAATAATCATCTATTTTCTAAAATTATCTCACCTATTTGAATTATTTAATTCTTAGTCAAAGAACCTAAAGCTTAAGGCTCTAACAATTAATTGCCTAAATTTTTAAATGACCTAAACCATATATTATATGCTTTATTTTTAAATCATGTATCAAACAATGTAAATTAAATAATTAAAACAATTAAAAACATGAACTAAATTGAATTGACTTCAAACTTGAAGAGCCAAATTACAAGGAGTTGATGACCAAATTGATAGAATTGAAAACATAGGAGCCGAATTACAAGAAGAGACAAAGAAGGGCGCGGGCCTGATCAGGGAGGGGCGAGCCACGAACGGGGGTTTGCGAGCCTATAGGCTCGAACCCCTTGCCTATTTAAAGGCATTTTCAGATCACAACTTTTCCTTTTTACATTTTTTTAAATTTCCTCTCTCTCTCTGCAATCTCTCTCTCTCAAATCCTCTCCCCACTAACACTTAAAAACTCAGAACTCAGACCCAAAGTCGATCAAAAGCTTCCCCTTTTGGATGAACATCCATCCGTGTTCATCCATTTTTTGATGAACACAAGTTTTTTGACCACACTCTAACATAGCTCCAGTCGCTAGATCCATCTTGGACACACTCCGATGACCCTTAGTCGTTCGCCGACCACCGTCCCAAATTCTGATAGTCTTCAACCTTACTCTAGCGGTCGTGAAGAGATTTTCCGCCACCGTGCTCTGCCGCAAACGAAACCCTAAAAAACCCTTTTTCAAACCTAAACCCTAGATCTAACCAAATCCGATAGGATATCCCATCTTCCCCACCTAAATCTACTTTACCCGAAACCTTACTCATTTTCAAGTCCGTCGTGCTTAAAACACTCTCTGGTAACCACAAAGATAAGCGTCGATCTCTCTCTATTTCCAATTTCTTTCCATTTTTGTTCTTATGATCATAACTGACTTCAGTTTCTATTTTGCAGGGAATTAAAACGGAGAAAGGATTACCTTCTCAATTGTGAAATTTCGGCTACGAACACGGCAACGGTCCGAATATCAAGCAGCCGTTTGTGTATCCAGTGACTTCTAGTATTCATCGGCGGCCGATCCTCTTCCCCGTTCGACCTTTCAACTCTTGAGATCAGTTTTTCTCTCTCTTCTTTTATTATTTTTATTATTTTATGGAAAGTAATTAATGGTGATTAATGAATTTGACTTTTCTCTCTCCCCCTATTTATATGGGTGTCAGTTAATGACGTCAGCATGACATCATCGTGATGCAAGCTGGATCTAGATAAGGCGTGATTTGTGTGCTGATCTACGGACCAACGGGGGCTTGACACGTGGAGCTTTTGGGCGGGAAATTTGGGCTCTCTGATTATTTTTGTTTTTCTTTGACCGTATATGTGTGTTTATTGGGATAATAGGATATAGGGATTTGGACTTTATATTTAAAATGGGCCTTGTATTAAAGAATGGATATTATTAATGGATTTTGGACTCATGTTTATTTATTTTAGATTTTACTATTTGTATCCCTTATTTATATTATTTATTTATTATTTAAGAGAAAATATATCATATATACGTGTACTCGAGTAAAATTAAGGTATTACACAACCAAACATGTTATGTTTTTGTTCATCAAGTAGTGTCGTGATTCATCCACCCTGTAAATCTTCAATTTGAGACGAAACTCTATAGTGGGTCGGTCCATTCCATGTACAGCTATCAATAGTTACGTATATTAGTTTTAAGGTACAACCACTTCAACATAATATTAGAATTTTACGGGTTTGGTTTTTATATTGATAAGTCAATATCAATATGAACCGATTTGGTTAGTAGATTTTTGATTTTTCGTTTTTACTAATTGTAAGAGTGGTTTCTGGAGTATAGTTAATTCTTTAATGTGATATTTGTATTTTTTTTTAATTATTAGTAAATATTTTTTATCGATTAAATCAAATTGAGTATCGCAAATATTTATCCTATGATAACCTTTTTAATTCATTTTACTTCATCCGCAACATCAGTATTTGAACGTCTGACATTGTATAATGAACTTAGCGTCCCATTTTACTAAACCAACTAATAGTTGATTGTGATATTTGTATTTTAAAATCTCCGATCTCAACTAAATTCATGGCATCATATAATAATCTTATATGGTTCAAGATTAAATATAATTTTTGGCACCTAACTTTGATATTTATGTGTAATTTGGTACTCAATCCTTTTACAATCAGATACCTATTTTTTTAGTAGTGCAATTAGGTACCTAGCTTGTTTTATGGCAATTTGGTATCTAAGTTTTTTCTTTGATTGGTTCGTGCAGCTAGGCACCTGACATTTTTTAATTATAGATGTTCAATTTTGATTGTTTCGTACTTATAATTTTAGCGTTGTATAGTTAAAGAGACAATATATGTAACAGATTCAAAACTTAGACAGTAAAATTATAAATATAGACACGTGCAATTTAAAAAAGTTAAGTATCTAATTGCACAAAAAAAAAAGTTAGATATCACATATATAAGTGCCAAAATTAAATATTAAAATTTATATTTACCATTATTTTAATACATGTTTAATTTTTATTAGTTTTATTTGTAATAAAAATAATTGGCACGGCACCATTTTATAGTGTCACAAATCAAATAAAAATAATTATTTTAATATATAATTTAAAAAAATAACTCATACTATTTAAATGATGTGGCATGATATTATTGTTAAATTAAACGTAATTATTTAAATATTAGTAGGATTTTATTAAAAATGACATATGCGAATTCAACAAGTGTCTCAGTAAAAAAGTGAATGATGTTCATAATAGAATATACGAGTTTAAATCACTTTGTCCTCAAAATATATATGCATTGTCAAAGGATTAAAAATATGACTTAAATTTTTTTTTATATTTTTTATTTTGCAAGTCATTTTTCTCTCCAACTTCACATACCACACATTATATTTTATTATTTTTATTCAACCAAGATTAAATGAACAAAAACAAAGAAAATAAAATCTTTAAGAACAAATTTCAACTTGAAGCCCATTGTGTAAGGAGTGCAATGTTTTGCCACTGATGGTGCTAATTGAGTTGAGCATTTCGCAAACAGTTCGAGTTCGGCTCGATTAAAATTCGATTAATATTTGATTCGAGTTGACTAGACTCGAATTCGAGCTCAACTCAAGATCTTAATAAGTCAAGTCAAGCCAAGCAAGACCCAACTCGATTCGACAAGTTCACGACCAGTTCGTTATTGTTTAATAAATTTTTTATGATTTTTTGTGGCAACCTTACAAAAAATATGTTTCAAGAAGTTTAAATGTTAGTTGGAAACTCTAAAAAGGTTCAGTGACTTACTAGGTAATTTACCAATAAAATATTTAATTTTAATTTTTGAAAATATTTTGTATTTCTTGAGAATTAAAAAGTTGATTTGTATCAATAAGAATTTAATCCTAATAATTAGTTTTTCCTTCTTCTTTTTATTAAAATCTTTCCTTTTTATTTTATTATTAATAATGTATAAAAATAGAAAAAAAATGAAAAGTCTTCATTCCAATCTAAAAATATGATTGAGAGTTAAAAAGACCAAAATCTTTAAGGCCTTCTCTCCTTTATTATTCATAGAAGATTGTTTAAAGACAAAAAAAAAAGCCTCACACTCAAATATTGACTCCATCTCTAACTCGGTCATGATATGTTTGTTTGTTTATCTCCTTTTTACCTCTATAAAAAAACAAGATAAAAAATTTGGCAAACTTAACGAGCAACGAGTCAAGTTGAGCAATGAGATTTTTTAACGAGCACTAGTCGAGCAAAATTTTAACGAGCAAAATTTTAACGAGCAACAATTCGAGCAAATAATTTTTTTAACGAGCACTACTCAACTCGTGATCAACTCGCTCGATAAGCACCCCTATTTGCCACTAAATCAAGCATGGGCACCAAAATAAATATTTAACTTAAATTTTTTTATCAAAAATTTAAATTATCTGAACACCTCAAAATTGATCAAAATCTTTTGATTTGTATTTATATTTTCATTATCCTCTTAAATTCTTATGATATTTGTTAGAGTTATGATCCAAATTCTTTTAGGATTTGGTTTAATGTTAGAATCCTACTTTTAGTAGATCTCGTTTACTTTACATTAATTGAAGGTAGGAAACTCAATTCGCGTAGAATTTGCTTCTATGCAAATCTCCTTTGTAAACAAGAAATATATCCCTATAAATAGATACTAGGGATTGGGGGTTTAGACGGAACATCATAAATCAGTTGTAATATATTACTCCATCATAGTGAAAGTTCTCATCCTCTGCCCGTGGTTTTTTCCTTTTGGGTTTTCCATGTAAATTCTAGGTGTTATTTTTCTTTTCTATGTTTGCGTTTATTTACTTGTCTTGTCATTATCGTCCCGATAGTATAACAAATTGGCATCAGAGCTTTTCAGGTTACTCAGGATAATGACGATGATGAAGTATGAAATTCTGCTACTGGATCGCAACGTCAGGTTTTCGCTATGGCAGGTGAAGGTTCGAGATGTTCTTGTTCAGATGGATTTAGATGATGCATTAGATGAGTTTGATAAAATGCCGAAAGAATGGTATGATACAGGGAAGCGCCGCAAGGATAGGAAAGTTGCTTCACATATCCATTTGTACTTATCAAACAATATTTTGTAGGATGTTCACAAAGAGAAGACAACTGTCGACTTATGGGCAAAATTGGAACAAAATTGCATGAAGAAAACTTTGACCAGCAAGTTGCTCTTGAAGCAACGCCTATACTCCCACAAGTTAGAAGAAGGTTCGTGTCTTGACGACCACCTAACCGATTTCAAGGAGATCATCTTAGATTTGGAAACAATGGAGGTACAATACAATGAGGAAGATTTATGTTTGATTTTACTTTGCTCATTGCCTACTTCATATTCGTCTGTTAAAAGCACCCTCCTACACAATCGTGATACCCTTATTCTTGAAGAGGTATATGATAATCTAAATTCATATGACAAGATGCATCATCTTACCAGCTCTGAGTTCCAAGCAGAAGGTCTTATGTGTATGGATCGACTAGTTCAAACCGAGGAAGAAAAGACAATCGTAATTCCAACAGTCAAAATAGAGACATATCCAAATCGTCAAAACATGTTATTTCTGCAAAAAGAAAGGCCCTATTAAATCTGAGTGTTACAAATTACATAATAAGATAAAAAGGGAATCTGAGAATCAAAATTCCATTGAAGATGAAGCTGATATTATAGATGAGTATAATGATGGTGAACTTTTAGTTGCTTCCGGCAAAGACTCTATAGCGAGTAAGGAAAGGATTCTTTACACTAGTAGTAGTTTTCATATGAATCCAAATCGAGATTGGGTTGCAACGTAAAAACTTGTGTCTACAAGTGCTGTTTTGTTGGGTAATAATGTCTCTTGTAAAGTTGCAGGTATTGGCACAATCAATATTAAGATGTTCGATGAGATTGTTCGAACACTTGGTAATGTGAGGCATGTTTCTGATTTGAGAAGAAATCTAATTTTGTTAGGTACTCTGGATTTAAAAGGGTATAGATACTTCAATGAAGGTAGAGCTATGAAAATTTACAAAAGCACTCTCGTTGTGATGAAAGGGTCTAGAAGATCAGCCAATTTTTATATTTTGCATGGTTCAACTATTTTAGGTGATGCATCTGTTGTTTCCTCATACGTGTCAAATGATGATGTTACTAGTGAAGGTGTCTTGATTGAATCAAGTAAAATAGGATTTTGTGTTGAACATGACAACTGTGGGCATAACAGTTCTGGTAGGTAGAAAACAGTACGATTTCATGGGCATAACGAATTTGAAAAGAAGAATAAAGTTGAATTTCATGGGTATAACGAATTTGAAAAGCTTAAGAGAGTTTGATTTACTTCAAACATAAATAATGAGAAAAATAGTATTGTCATTGATGATCGGAGCCGTGTTATTGCTCGTGGTGATATAGTTGTGAGCAAAGTTGGCACTAATGTTGATCTTACCGATGTGAAGACTAAATTAACTTGTACATCCAAGCTTGGGCAAGACTTGGATTTGGTCGGTGATTGCTAAAGACTACCCCTTGAAGCGGTTTCGTAGAAGAGGTGGAGATAATGTTCGACAAGAATTTGTCTCAAGGTGGAGATTTGTTAAAGTTGTAATCCAAATTCTTTTAGGATTTGGTTCAAAGTTAGAAACTTACTTTATTAGATCTTGTTTACTTTACATCAATTAAAGGTAGGAAACTTAGTTTGACTAGAATTTGTGTAACACCCCTTCCCGGCCTAGTTGAGAGCCGAGTCGGGAGTGCTACTGGTGAATAATACGATGATCGGTGCAATAAAATTTTCCATTAATGACTGACTCTTAAATGATGTTATGCCTTTAAAACATTACCCAACATAGCATTAGCCCAATTTGTTCAATATGAGACAAAAATTCATCACTTAAGACCAATTCTTAACTAATACAAGTTTTAGGGACTAAACTATAATTTTAGAATTTTAGGGGTCATTTCAAGAAATTGACTATACAACAATGAAATTCAATACAACAATAGTGAACTTGTAAATTTTTATGTTATTCCGATATCATTTACCCATTTAATTAGACTTACCAAGATTCAGTGACCAATATGTAAACAATGCAAAATTGTGTTCGGCAACCCCTAATTGATATAACAGACACCGTACCAAAATGCCTTGGGACCGTATCAGTACGGGTGTACATGGATTTGAACTCCAAATGAAACTGTCCAACTTTGTTTCGATACGGTTGAGGACCGTATCGGTACGGAATGCAAGGGTGATAACCCAATTCCCAACAGCTCAAGAACTCGTTTCGATAAAACTTGACATGTATCAACACGGGTTGAATAACGTTGACTTTGAATAGGACCCGTTTCGATACACTATGTACTCGTACCGATGCCATTAATTCTCCAGACCTCACTGCCCAAAGTCGTATTGAAACGCCTTGAAGTCGTATCGATACACCTGAGTTAACATGCACTTTGATTGTCCCCAATATGCACTACCGTACCAAAACAGGTGGACCCATATCAGTACGGCCTGCACTGTAATGCCAAATTTTATCTGGTTTTTAATCGAATTAACCTGTTGAACGATGTCCAAAAATAATGAAATTTTACCAGCAATATTCAATTACAATAATCTACTAACATGTCAAATTTTAGGGCCATTTGAATCCATTTACTAGGTTTTCACCTTTTAGTGCCAAATATGCATATTTAACCAATTTTAAGCTACACTAAAAAGCCTTTGTGAACCTTAAGTACTATTACAATGCAAGCATAGCTTGTTCACAACAAAAGGGCTAAATATGACTAGTCTAGCTACTTGACCACCATCCTAGGAGTGTATAGAGACAAGGTACATTACTTGGCCTTGCTTGTAACTTGCCAAAATCTTCAACTTCATCGATCTTCGATTACAAACCTCTTAACCTGAAATGTATGAAATGAAATGCATTAGGCATACTTTACCTAGTGAGGTAGTCAAGACTATAAACAATATCAATGAATTGTATTCCAAATCATACTGTAGCAATAATGATGCAATGAATCAATGTAAACAATACAATAATCATGTCCAATAGCAATAAGTACATATTTCAATATTAACCCTTGGATCGATTCAGGATAGTGTGTTGAGATATGTGTTTTGATATAATAATTGAAAAATAGTTTTGGACTAAATTGAAAAGATTTCAAAAATAATTTTAAGTCCAAACAACATGAAATAATTTTAATGCTTTTTAAGAGGTTTTGGGATGATTTAAAACGTCTTTAAAGTAGCCAAACCAGAGTTTTTCAAGTATCCGTATCGATATAGTATACCCTGTATCGATACACATCAAGGGTTTCAGCTACAGTTTGTGAAACTGCCAAGACCCATACCGATACAGGGTATACCGTATCAATACAGAGAGGGGTGGTTTCGATACACCCCTTTGGCGTTTTGATACGCCTACGTGTCATATATCCCAATGACCCCCTAACGGTCATAATTCCAACGGTCTTTTAAATTGCAGGCCGTACCGATACTCTTATACGCGTATCGATACGTATCAACTGACCAGAGCTTAATGGCTAGTTCTAAAGAAGGCCGTACCGATACGGTTACCCGCGTACCGATACGAACAGTCCTAGAACTGCAATTAATATGGAAAATAAAGACCCCAAAGGCTCCAATTCAATCCCAATGGTCACCAACGACTATGAACTCAATTGGGAGTACAAAAAGACCTCCAAGCATCTATGGATAGAGGTGGCAAATGGGTCATTCGGTTCAATTTTGGTTTGGGTCATTTCAATTTGGTTTATTTCGGGTCTGACTATATTCGGTTTAAATTCGGTTCGGGTCTGGTTCGGTTTTAGTTTGGGTCTATGGTGATTTCGGTTCAGGTATTGCGTCAAGACTTTGGTTCAGTTGATTTTCGGTTCGGTTGACTTCGAGTCGGGTTAATATCGGGTTAATAGGAGATTGATCATTTTAATCAGGTTTTCAGGCCATCTTAGGTTTTTCCACCCTAAATACGACTTTATATAGCCTATATATTTGGCTTTTTGGTGTGTTATGTGGCAATTCAAATCTTATATTTATTTATTTATTTTAATAAAAAAATTTATTTCGGGTTGCCTTCGGTTTGGGTTGCTTTTAGTTCTAGTGAAATCAGTTCGGTTTCATTCGGTTCGGTTGAAAATCAGTTCGGGTCTATTTTCGATTCAACTAAAATCCAGTTCGGTTTCAGTTTGGTTTATTTTAGGTTTCGGATCAAATTTGGGTCATCGTGTTCAGGTCAATTTTGGGTCTCAGTTTGGGTAAAACGGTTCAGTTTTCGGGTCTCGGGTCAAGTTTGCTAGGTCTATCTATGGATGACTAATGCTTAAAATGTCAACAACTATATGATGAGAAATTGTGTCTTAGGGCTTTAATTGTTCATCATTTGTATAGACAACACTTGTTAGCCAAGATTGTCATATTTGCTCAAGTGTTTAGGTTTGGGTGAGAGCTTAAAGAGTGCAAACAAATACCTTGTGAGAGGAATTTTAGTTTGCTTATTTTCTTTCTCTTCTAAAGAGTGTTTGGTTGATCTTTTGGTAGAAAGATTAACCATTTGTAAGGGTTTCCTCCTAATCCTAGAAAAGGGGACGAATTAATTAGTGAATTGGTTGGAAAATCCTTAGTGGGAGCTAAGGTAGTGGATGTAGGTGCTTGTTCGAAGCCCAAACCACTACAAATTCATCGTGTCATTCAATTTCCGGCTTCCACAAATCAATCACCCAAAAATCCAACTTCTCCACCACTTGGCAAGCATCGGTTGAAGGTGATCATTGAGCTCAACAATTGGTATCAGAGTGAGGCTCAATCGAGAAGGTTTAACCACCTATTGAGATGATCCAGAAGCTCAATCAACAAACAAGTCAACCGGTGATAATATGGCGCAATCCATTGACCGACCACCATTCTTTGACAGGACCAACTATGCTTATTGAAAGACCCGAATGATGTTCTTCATTAAGGCCAAAGATTACAAGCTTTGGGACGTTGTTGAAGATGGTCCATACGTACCACAAAAATGCAATGCGGAATGGAATGCGGATGATCACAAGAAGATGGAGCTAAATTGCAAGGCTTTGCACATTCTCTTTTGTGCTTTTAGCCTGGATATCTACACAAAAATGTCTTCTTGTGAAAGTGCCAATGAGGCTTGGGACAAGCTTGAAGTCACATACGAGGGAACAAGTGAAGTGAAGGAGACCAAGATCGTCCTCCTCAATCTAGAGTATGAGAACTTCAAGATGGATCCAGAAGAAGACATCGAGAAGATGTTCGATCGTTTCTCCACCATAGTGAATGGAATCAAAGGCTATGGAAAAGTCATTCCGGAAGAAAAGCTTGTCTGAAAGCTTATCTACTCTCTTCCCGAGTCATGGGACTCAAAGAAGACTGCCATCATCGAGGCTAAGAATCTCAAGACCTTAAAGCTTGATGAACTCATGGGGTCTCTTCTCACTCATCAAATAATGAAGAAAACGGTGAAGAGGAGAAGAAGAAGGAAGAGATAAGAAAGATGGGAAAGAAGGAAATCAAAAGGCTAGGCATCAATATGAATATCGTAGCTCTCAAATCCTCCTAATGTCATCATGACGATTCAAGTGAAGAAGAAGAAGAAGATAAAGAGATGACCTATCTCTTCATGAAATTTGCTTGATTCATGAAGAAAGAATGAAAGAATATAAGCATGAATCGAAGAAGAAGAGGGCAAGTTCTTCAAGCCATAAGAAGAAGGCACATTTGGCTACTTGGAGTGATAAAGACTCCACCGACAATGAATAAGCCAACCTTTGTCTCATGGCCATCCAAGAAGATTCAAGGGTAACTTCTAATTCATCTACTTCTACTTCAAGTTCATATTCTTTTGATGAATTATAGGAAGCCTATGATGATTTGCTTTTGGAATTTAAAGCTTCATTTTCTAAAAACAAGAAATTGCTTTCAAAATTGAAAAAGGAAAATGATTTGCTTTCTAAAATAAATCTTGAGTTTGAAGCAAAAATCAAAGATTTTGATCTTAAAGTCTCAAATTTACAAAATTTACTTCAAACAATGGAAAAAGATCATCAAAAGGAAATTGATGGTCTTAAGAAAGAAAAAGATTTGATTTATAAGGAATTACAAAAGAAAAATGATTTTGAAAACTCAAACTTTTACGTTAGACAATCTAATGCCCCTAGATTTATTAAAGGAAAATGTTTTAGAAGTATTTGGGTCCCAAAAGGACTAATTTCTTCAACCAAAAATTGTAATACCCCAAAATTTAAGTTTATTAAGGGTCATTTAGTACTAAGTTAATAGCTTAAAAGCTAACTTAGTGACTAAATGGCAAAAATGCGAAAGTTGGGTTTTCTTTAATTATGGGTTTTGGAAAGGAAATTTCTAAGGTTTAAAGGTATCATGTGATAGATAGTGAATTGAATAAGGCATTCTTAAATTTTGGTTGAATACCAAGGAAAATTGGAATGGAAATTGAAGTTTAAAAGTTTAGTGACCAAAATGTAAATTTTGAAAATTTTATGGATAAAGTATAAACTTTGGAAAAGTTTAGGGACTAAAGTTGTAATTTTCCAAAAGTTAAGGGTTTTATTTCATAAATAAATAGATCGCCTAAAGGTGTGAATCGAATGCGGAATTTTTGGTTTGATATGATACTTCGATTATTGGGAAAATCACAGCTAAAGTTTAAGTGGAATTCGTATACCCGGATCGAACTGGAAAATTTTGAAATTTTACCATATGATAGAGAAAGGTTATAAAAGTCATTTCAAGTGTTGGAAATATTTTTAGTTCGATTCAAGATGAATCCTACAGTTTATTTCTGAGTAAAGGATTATTTATCAGTATATTGAATCGAATGAAAATTTTGGAGATTGAACAAAAAGATATGGAAAATTCATAAAATATTACTTTATGAATATTTTATTATAGTTGGTTGGATTCCAACTATATTTAGTTGATTTTTTACAAGAATGGCAAACTAGTAAATAAAAACTAGTTGGAGGGCAAATTGGTCATTTCGACCCAATGACAATTTTGAAATATTTAAAAAGTTATAAGGGCAATTTTTAAAAGAGAAAATGGAATATTAAATCTTGGCCCTTGATTGATGATAAAATCAATCTCAACTATTGGATAAAAAGAGCAAAATTGTAATTTCACTATTAAATGAATTTAATATTCATTTAATAGATATATGTGTAAAATAATGGTAAAAAGATGAACCAAATTTTCATCTTTTCCAGCAACATACGTGAGGTCTAGGCAAAGAAAGAGAAAAAAAATTTCCAAGCTCGATTCAAGCCCCGAAACTCGATTTTCAGGTAATCTCTTCAACTACAAAGTTGTTCTACTCTTCAAGCTCTATCTTTTTATATCAATAATTCATGAAATCCATGCTTGATTGATGAGAATTTATATGAGAAAGAAATTAGGGTTTATGGATCAAATTGGGGCTTTTGAGATTTTATGATTCCATGATTGAATTCAAGTTGAAATCAAGCTAGTATGATGTTAAAAATCATGATATTGTGTTGGGATTTAAGTTTTACATGTTTTGATTATTACGAAGATGATTAGGGTTTATGGATTCAAGTTTAATTTAGGGTTTGTGGTGTTGAAATAATGATCTAGTAAGCTTGAATTGTTGTTTGGAAGCAAACCCCTAAGTTAAATTATGTAGGGACCATTTCAGAAAATTTAAAAGTTGAAGGACCAAATTTGAATTTTTAGAATTTGGAGTGTATTTATGTTATTAATGATGTTAGAGATAAGAAAATGAAGTTAGAATGCCAAATTGATGTTGAATTGAATTAGTGACCATTTTGACAATTTGTCAAAGTTAAGTGACCAAATTGAAATGGAAGTTTTGTATGGGGGCTAAATCTGATTTTTAGTTGTAATGATGGAATTAAGGTAGTAATGTTGAATTGAGGACTAAATTGCAAAGTTAAGAAGCATGAATCCTTATCTTTGCATTTTAGTACCTATTTCGATAAATAAGGAAAATTAGGGAGAATCATTGTGAATAATTATTTGGTGAAGAATATGATGAGTTGTTGGTTTAAAGCTAGTGATTGGAGTAAATTGAAAAGTGGAGAAGTACGGAGAAGTTAGTATAAAAGTTGAAGTTGTTTATGGAAGTTGTGTAGAAAAACTGGTTTATGGCAGTAACTTTGAAAATTCACCATAAATTCTACAAAAATGGTTAGAAGGTGAATTTTATACCGATGTAAAGATTTGTTCGTCTAGTTTTGTGTCCAACAAACGGAAACTGATTTCGAGTTCCGAGTAAAAATATATGAATTTTTAAGTGGTGAAAGGTCAGAAAACAGTATAGCAGGCTGTTCCGAAATTCAATACTGGAAATTGACTTTGAAAATTCTCCATAAATCTTAAAAGTTGAATTTGGGCTATTAATTTATATGGTTGAAAAGCTTATTGAATCTATCTTCTATCAGAACAAACGAAATCGAATTCCGAGTTGTAGATTATTTTATAGAAATATTTCTTTCGAGGTACTGCAAACTGCCAGAAAATGAGAATTGATACACTTTGTATCTAAGGTTGATTAGTACGCTTGAAAAGGGTTAATGGAAGTTCAAATTGGTCACTAAGGACCATAATGAGTTTTTGAACAATACAATGAAGAAAAGAAAATGTTTGGAGATTTTGTGCTCAAATGATTATATTGGACAATATGTCTAAAATATTGTTAGATTGGGATTTAACAAATATTTTACTTATTTGAATTATGAAGTTAAGTTCGAATCAAGAGAGGTTCGAGGTACAATGAAGGAAAGGATCAAAGAGGACTTAGTGAGGCATATTAATACATGGCCCAGGTGAGTGCAATGCATACATAACATTATACATGGATGTTTCATACATCACCGTAGGGACTTATGATGAGTCTACCTGGTTTATATATTGTCATGATAATTATGTCATTGATCATACATTTGACATACTTTAAATATGTCAAAGGTTGAAAATAAATGCATTGATCACTAGTTATTGATGATGATTTACTATTAATGTTATTCGGTTATGAACTGCTTCATGTTAATATAAATTGATATACATTGCCATGGATGAAATATTTGATTATATAAAGCCCAAGTATGATATAGAGGTTCAAAGGTATAGTTGGCTAGCCATAGAGTCATAAACAGCTGTATAAAGATTCTAAGCACTTCAGGTAAAGTGCAAATTTTATAAATACTCATTGAGGAGTATACTCATGCATGGTTTGAGTATACAGACTTATTACGGGTGCTAAGCACTTCAGAGTAATTTCATAAAAACTCAATGAGGGATATTGTATACTTTGGTAAGTATACAGAAGCACTTCGGTGCTAAGCACTCCCGGTAGAGTGCAAATAATATACATACTCAAGAAAGGTTAGGTATGGGGGGATGACTTGTGTACATAGAATCTCTTAATTCGATACCTTGGGCTAAGTAAACTGGATTGAAATAAAAAAATAGAATGATAAGCTTGAAAGCTTGCAGACAGAGTTGTAAAAAGGTATTGGTAAGCATTGAAAGCTTACGGATGGAAATGGCACCAATATTGGTAAGATCTAATCTTATCACTTTGATATACATATATGCTATTACATATTTAATTATGTAAATAAGCATGTAATGCTAAGGTAATCATATGCATTATTAATAATTAATAATTAATATTGAGATTGATATTATGACAATTGCACTTAAATTTGAATTATTGCCTCACTAAGTAAATACTTAGCGTGTAACTATTTTACATGTAGGAAAGAATAAATGGTTGGAGTAAGGAGCATATACGGACATCATCAATCAATAACAGGTACATTAGTATCAGTAAGATGTCTTTTGATACTGTTTGATATTTACTAGTTGGCATGTATATAAAAGGGTATGTCTGCTTTGATAGAATTTGTATTTTATTTGGTATCTGGGTGAATTTTAAATCAGGCCGTTTTTAGGCAGTTTTATTAATTATATCAAGACAAATTAAATTGATAAGTTGCTGCCTGAAAATAAATTCGATTTGAAGATGAAAATATTATTTTTAAACTTTACGCGAATAACTAGATTTGTAAATAAAAACTAAATACATTGTAACATTTTTAAAGAAATAAAATTTTACCGAGTTACAAATGTTTTGTGATATCTCTGACTCGTATTCAGCTATGAATATGGGAAAATGGGTATTACAAAAATGATGAAATTGAAAAATGGATTGCTAAGGGGGCTAAACCTTGTGCTACTAATGTCTATGGATCCAAAGTAATTTGGATACCAAAAATTACTTGATTGTCTTATGTTAGGTGTGATGGAGAATGTTCAGCAAAGTACAACATTAAGGGGGGCTCCATACACACAAAGAAAGAACTTGAAGAAGAAAGGCTTCACATCCTCCCTTGAGTTCAAGTGTGGTAAAATTAGTTGAATTTCTTTTTATTTTGATTTATTTCTTTTTATTCAACTAATTTATCAGAATTGTTGGACTAACACTTATTGATGCTTGAGTAAGGAGGAGCCAATTTTAAAACCAAAATTCTTATTTTTGTCAAATTTTTTAAAACCTCTTTTGTTATCATTTACTTAATGTTACACAAACTCTTTTTGATATAACAAAAAGGGGGAGAAATGGTTTAAAAAATTGATTTTTCAAGTGAATAAGGGGGAGCTTTAACTATATTTCAATTTTAAAATCTCTTATTCAAGTTTTTAAATACTAAGGGGGAGAATCACAAACAATTTTTCAAGTTGGTTTTATTATATCAAAAAGGGGGAGATTGTTGAGATATGTGTTTTGATATAATAATTGAAAAATAGTTTTGGACTAAATTGAAAAGATTTCAAAAATGATTTTAAGTCCAAACAACTTGAAATAATGTTTAATGTTTTTTAAGAGGTTTTGGGATGATTTAGAACGTCTTTAAAGTAGCCAAACCTAAGTTTTTCAAGTATCCATACCGATATGGTATACCCCGTATCGATACGCATCAAGGGTTTTAGCTACAGTTTATGAAACTGCTAAGACCCGTACTGATACAGGGTATACCGTATCGATACGGGGAGGGGTGGTTTCGATACACCACTTTGGCGTTTTGATACGCTTACGTGGCATATATCCCAACAACCAAAACCCACTCAACGATCATATTTCCAACGGTCTTTTAAAATGTAGGTCGTACCGATACGCCCATACGCGTATCGATACGCATCAGCTGACCAGAGCTCAACGAATAGTTCTAAAGAAGGCCATACCGATACGGTTACCCGCGTACCGATACGAACAGCCCCAAAACTACAATTAATATGGAAAATAAAGACCCCAACGGCTCCAATTCAATCCCAACGGTCACCAACTGCTATGAAATCAATTGGGAGTACAAAAAGACCTCCAAGCATCTATGGATGACTAATGTTTAAAATGTCAACAACTTTATGATGAGAAATTGTGTCTTAGGGCTTTAATTGTTCATTATTTGTATAGACAACACTTGTGAGCCAAAATTGTCATATTTGCTCAAGTGTTTAGGTTTGGGTGAGAGCTTAAAGAGTGCAAACAAATACATTATGAGAGGAATTTTAGTCTGCTTATTTTCTTTCTCTTGTAAAGAGTGTTTGGTTAATCTTTGGGTAGAAAGATTAACCGTTTATAAGGGTTTCCTCCTAATCCTAGAAAAGGGGGCGAATTAATTAGTGAATTGGTTGGAAAATCCTTAGTGGGAACTAAGGTAGTGGATGTAGGTGCTTGTTTGAAGCCCGAACCACTATAAATTCATCGTGTCATTCAATTTTCAGCTTCCACAAATCAATCATCCAAAAATCCAACTTCTCCACCACTTGGCAAGATCGGTTGAAGGTGATCATCGAACTCAACATAATGGATATGCGAATTCCTACGCCTCGCCAATACAATGAATGGTCTAGTCCCTCCACCTCGCCAATATGAGCAATAACACATACATCCCTCCGCCTCACCACAATAAAGGTCGTAGCCCAAGGACCGTAGTCCACTCGTACACTGAGCTCATGAATTCTATGGCATGCCAATTGTATCCAAAGTCCTTTGAATCCAAGGTCCGGTGACAATATCAATAATCCATATTCAATAACAATAACAGTATTCAATATTCTTATCAATAAGCAATGTTCTGGTGCCAATGTTTAATGGCAATATCAATGATAGTGACAATGTTCAATAATCTCAATGACAATGACAATAATCGATGCTTCATATTCATTATTTCAATGACAACAACCATATCGATATCAATGTTCAGTGATAATGAAAATGACGATAACAATAGCAACAACTATGCTTTATGTCCAATATTTCATGCTTCCATATTTCAATGGCATTAGCAATGGCAAAATCGATGACGATGCTCGGTAGCGATGACTATAACAATATCACTAGTCGATATTCAATGTAATAACTTACCAATAGAATCCACTAAGTGGTTCAATGCAATATTCCTTGAAAAATAATGTTAGTTGTGCTATAATCAATGATAATGAAATCAAGAAAGGGACCTACCTAATCCCGAGACTCCGACTACACTCACCTTGATATTCTGATGCTCTTATGGCTCTCGAATGGAAATTCCTTTGTTCCTAGCTTTCGTCAGTGATGATGGATGATCTCTATTCAATTCTTGAGCTAGGTCAAACAATAGGAATTAGTTAGAATCGATAATATGATATCGAAATCAACATAATGGTATCACAAATCAATATCTAAGCTTAAAATAACTATTGGCCATCAATTTCATGGATGACCAAAACCCTAGCTTAAGATTAAGTTTGATTTATCGATGGATTTCAATGATTGTTTGGAGATTATAGCTTACCCGAGCGATAGCAATGATTCGATATCGATAAACCGAAGAAATCTCAAGCTTCCCAAGGTTCAACAATAGAGGTGTGAGCTTATAAGAAGGAGATGAGTTTGAGGTGCTAGCTTGTTAAGAAATTGGGTAAGGTTTCTAGCTTTAGCTAGTCACTTCCTTTTATTTGTTTTGCAATGACAAGGTTTTCCTTCCTTTAAAGGAATTGAGCTTGATCATCCCACGTATGGATAGTTATAATTGAAGAGGGGCTAATCGCAAGGTTAGTCCCCCAACTCTCGATACACTGAACTTTAACTCTCAAACTTTCAATTTCTACAATTTAGTCAATTAAAGGTTTTCAACACATTCAATAGGATTCGTAAATGATAAATTGACTCAATTAGAGTCCAATATCGATGTAATTGACCTCACAATCAAAGTCAACAAAACATTTGGACATTTTCGATGTAGGATTTCTAATCGCCAGAACCTAATTCCGAATAGACCGATTTTTGGGATGTTAGAATTTGTTTCTATGCAAGTTTCCTTTGTAAACAAGAAATTTATCCCTATAAATAGATACTATAGATTGAGAGTTTAGACAGAACATCATAAATCAGTTCTAATCTATTTCTCCATCATAGTGAAAGTTCACATCTTCTGCTCGTAGTTTTTTTCTTTTGGGTTTTCCACGTAAAATCTTGCTGTTATTTTTTTTACGATTGCGTTTATTTACTTGTCGCGTTATTATCGTCCCGATAGTATAACAATATTTCATATAAAATGTATGTTTTCTATTTTTTTTTAAAAAATAATTGAATCGAAAGTTAAAAAACCAATTCGATTCTTCAACGATAGACCGAGGTGTAAAATTTTCAAAACCGCCTGACGTTCAAAAGACCAACAAAGCAGGCACTCACGCGCCGTCGCCGGTCTCCCGTTAGTGCACAGACTTATTTGACTCGATGACTCAGTCAGCTGGTCAATACTCAGCCGACTCAACAATCAATTTCAATATATTACCTACTGATTTCATTTGATTCTCTTTCCTATTCAACGGTCAAACCTTCAATTCGTTTACCCTAACTTTACCTAGCTTTGACCTGACTCAGTTTTACCTTTACCTTCCTCATATAAATATCCAAACCTTAATCTCCAAATTTCACCCGACTTCGCCCTGCATTTGATTCTTTCAACACCCCAAAATGATTTTATCTTGGAAAAATCGCAGAGCCCTCAACAAGAAGAACAACAACCATAGTTTGTGTGAAGATTTGGATGCGGAAATCAACATTCCGACGCACTTCCGATGCCCAATTTCTCTTGATTTGATGAAAGATCCCGTCACGATATGTACCGGGATCACCTATGATCGAGAGAACATCGAGAGATGGATTGAAGCCGGCAACGAAACTTGCCCATCCACCAAACAAGTCTTGAACACATTTGATCAGATCCCGAATCATATACTGCGAAGGATGATCCAAGACTGGTGCGTTCAGAATCGTTCCCTCGGCGTTGAACGGATCCCTACCCCACGAATTCCAGTCTCCCCATTTGAAGTCTCCGAGATTTGTTCAAGGATTGCCGGTGCTACTCAACGAGGAGATGGAAACAAGTGTGTGGAATTGGTTAAGAAAATCAAGAACTGGGGCAAGGAAAGCGAACGAAACAAGCGTTGCATTATAGAGAACGGAACGGGTTGTGTTTTATCAGCTTGTTTCGAGTCTTTCGCCAGTGATTCATTCGAGAAACACGCAAATCTTTTGGTTGAAATTCTATCAGTACTGTCTTGGATGTTCCCTTTAGGCGAAGAAGGCCGATCCAAGCTCGGAACCGAGTCTTCTTTACGTTGTATCATTTGGCTTTTGAGGAACGGAGATCTTTCTGCTAGACAGGCTTCGGTCTTAGTACTCAAGGAGATTCTTCATTCGGATGAAATGGGGATAATTTTAAACACCTTGCGGGAAATTGAAGGAGTTGTTGAAGCACTGTTTAATTTGATCAAGGAACCGATTTCACCCGCTGCTACTAAAGCTTCGTTGATGGCTATTTACTGCATGATTTCTTCGAACGACAAGATTACCTCCAGATTTGTGGAAATGGGTATGGTGGGTGTGATCGTAGAAGCCATTGTTGAGGCCGAGAAAAGTGTTTGTGAAATTGCTTTGGGTGTATTGGATGAAATTTGCAATACCAAAGAAGGGAAAGAAGAGGCCTGCAAGAATGCTTTGATTACGGCGGTGTTAGTGAAGAAGGTTTTGAGAGTTTCGAATTGGGCGACGGAGCTTGCGGTGTCGATTTTGAGGAAGCTTTGCGAGGAGGAAAGTGTTAGGATAGAGGCGATTCTAGTGGGGGCGTTTAAGAAGTTGCTGGTGAGTTTGCAGGTTGGGTGTGGTGAGAATACAAGGAGGAAGGTTAAGGAATTGTTGAAGTTGCTGAATGTTTACAACAATGGACTAGATTCTTGTGCTGATTCATCAATGGATTTCAAGTATCTCAAAAGACCATTTTGATTTAGGAAAAATTCGTTCATTCTTTGGAAAAAAATTACTATTCAAATTCTTTATTTATTTTCCAAAATCTTGATTGAAGTTAGAAAGATGAAGGTACCTGGGTAACAAAGAAGAAATATGTAAACTACATCTCTAGTTCCTTAATTACGAGGGTGATTTTATTTTTACATGTCAATCAAACCACTTAATTGTTTAAATAGTACTAACCAAGCAACTGATAGTTAGAATCGATGCCGAGAAGCTGATGTGACAATTAAATAAATTTGTATAATTATATATTTTATTCTCTATTTTTGTATATTCATTTAATTTAGTTTTAATTTAAATAATTTAATCCTAATAAAATATATGATTCTCGTTCCATACACATTCAATTAATTTGATCATAAGTTCAAATAATTTAATTAATTTAATCTTCTAAATTTACAAACTTTATTAATTTCGAACTTAAATTTACTTACCCTGCAATTATACCAAAGAAAAAGCCTCGTTTTTTCTATTTAAAAAACTAGGACTTTGCTTTTCTTTGTGTCCATCTATTTTGGACTTAAATGACAATAAAACGCTCCGTAGGATTTCAAATTTGGAGAGATTAACATATAAAAAATCGATTTTCCTCTCTTTTTTTTCCAACCCAGATTTTTACGAAGAAAGAAGCAAAGAATCGATTCATCACATAATTTTAATTGTTTCTTCAACTGCAACACCAATCATATTGAATCTTCACATTTCAAACAAAAATAAAAGAAAAAAAAATGTTCCCAACTTGAGCAACAGATGCATTTGATAGAGAAAAATATCTTTTGAGGTATAATTCACATTTTTCAGTAGCGGTTCTTTTATTTCATCAAACTTTTCGCAATTGACGTTTTTCATTAAGGCTAGAGCAAGCTACCGGTTTGGGTTTCTGATTTGTGAGGGGAAATTAAACAATGTGAAGAAGATTACAATGCTTCAGAAAGAAAAAGAAAAGAAAAGTGGGTAAGTAATGAGGATTAAATGTGCTATTATCTTAATTATAATCAAATTGATAGGAAGTATAAGTAACGGGGATTAAATGTGTTATTATACAGATTTTAAGTGTGACATCAACATTTCAATTTAGTGGCTTAATTGATACAATTCAAATAGCTAAGTGACATGATTGATAAAATTTATAATTCGATAGTTAAAATAGAACCACCCCTATAATTAAGTGACTATACAACCCTAAAAGTATTTCTTTCCATAATTTTAAATTTTAATATACATTAATTTTTATGTTTTTTTTAATTACACATTTTATAAATGCAACATCAACTATAAACAGAAGAATGAATGAATCATGAAAATTTTAAGGAGGACCAATCTGCTAATTTCAAAATGTACAGGGATTAGTTTACCCATTTTCAGTAGAGATATCAAATTGCAATACAATGTATAGTACAGGGACTATTCTGATATTTTTACTATAACTATAGATATCAATGGGTTTGTAGCTTTGTATATGGCTAAGTCTAAACCCTAAGCCAGTATCCCGCCTAAAACCCTGAGCTGCGGACATTGAAGATTAAGGACCCAAACAAAAGTGTAAAATAAAAATGGAGGAGAAGCTGAAAAGCTTGGCTTTAGTGGGAGGCGGAGCTTTTGTAGGTGCTGTTTCTACCTTGCTTCTTCTTAAGCTTCTCCCAAGGCAAGTGTCTTCTCGTACCGTTTGAAATTCAATCGACCTCATTGGCTCGTCGATCGTGTTTTCCTCTATTTTGTTTACTTGAAATTGTTTGTTCGTCCACTCCATGTTCGCTAAATTCCTAAATCTGAATATAATTTCTAGGCTCTGTTTTCTTTCTTTTCGGGAAGTTGTTTTGTTGAAGTAATTAATTGGCTTTTAGTTGCCCAGAAATAGACTAAATGTAATAATTTAGAACGAATCGTTCACTTGATCTGGTTTGACAAATGATAGAAAATTGGTTATATCCTTTAGGCAGTTTATCATAAATTTTTTAATGATTGAATTATCGTTGCTTTTTGCAGAAGGATTTCAAATCAGTGCGATAAAAAGGCTATTGAATCGAATGGTAATGTTTTACTTGGTAATTGTCTTGTTATACACCGTTTCTATGTTTTAGGAAATCAGATTAATTGTGGAGCTTTTGCCTTAAAGAAAATGCTTTCTGTGTATAGTATTCTCTCATTTGATGGTGCTGTTGAATAGTATTCTCTCATTTGATGGACTTCTACATGCTTTTAACTATTATCTGTATGCCTTGTAACATTATAAACACGATTGACCAGTAACACACTTTTCTTTAGCTGAAAAATTATTGCTGCTACGTAAACCGATATCTGCAATTGTTCTGGTAGATATGATTAAGTTAGACTAATATTTAGAAGTGTTGTCAAGGTGTGCGCCTAGGCGTGCCTGCCTGCACCTTAGCATTATTCAACAAAAGCGCCCTAGGTCCTTTCAGGCCAGAGTCATTTCATCAGGCTCACGCCTGGTGCACCTAGGCACACTTTTTTGTAAGGGGATAGACATACAAAAAATGCCCGTCTAGCTGAATTTCTCTTTAATTTCTTTTATGTTTTCACTTTTTTTTATTGGATATGCCTTTAGTAGTAAGAACAGGATACTATCAAACTCTAATTTATAAACATTGACCATAAGTAAATCATGCATATTGAACAATAAAAGTTGCATGTTTTGTAGATAAACAAGACTCCACTTTAGAGTTTATTATATATCTTAAGCTTTATATAATATATATTACAAAATCTCACACATTTACATATTGTGCTTTACTTCTGCACCCTGCGCTTGACCCAATATAAGGGTTTAAGCGTCTAGAGTGCACCTTGTGCCCTTGACAATTGATATAGAACTAGTGGTATGTGTTACTAATGGGGTTTTTTTGTGCACTCTAGACGCTTCGGTTCGGTTTTCGGTTTGGGTTTTTTTTTGTCAAACCTATTTATGATAGCTATGAATTGAATTCCTCAAAAGGGGACAATTGATATAGAACTAGTGGTATGTGTTTCTAATGGGTTACAAATTAGTAATGATTAAGAGAACAAGATTATCAATATGACTCTAGGCATTGGTTATAGTAGCAACAGTAGCTAACAGTGATGAATCTTTTATGATTTTTAAAAATCGAAACTGAGTTGTATGATATGTTATTTCAAGAATGATCTATACTCAAAGTTGATCAATGAATTTGACAATTTGTGAAATTATCCATTTCGATATGATTATATGTTATCATCATGATCCTTAATTGTTTGATAATATGGTTTGACGAACGTTCTCAAATGATCCATGTGAGATATTGAAAGTGATACTTGATCTGGTAAGGTGGGAGAGAATATACTTTTAAGTTGTGTTTTACTTATTCCTCCTTTACAATTTTCAAATTATTTAGTAAGAGATCTAAACTTTTGAGAGCCTAGGAAATCAAGCTTGGGAGATTGCTTGTGAGAAGCTAGGAGATTCAAGTTTTGATTAAATGATATGGTCGTGTTGCATCTCATTTTCTGTATGTGATTGTGACAGCATCACCAAGTCAAAAGATTGCTGATGTTTTATTTTGGCTAGAAATTATACTTCTAAGGAAACATGCATGACGTGGTGATTGTTGTTTGATTGTGTAGTATGCTTGTCACAAGTGATGAAAAGCTGCAGTTATTTTATTCCTTGTGTTCACTGCTCTAATTGACCTAAACACAGACAGAACGCTAAGCATGCTAGATTTGATAGAGGCAGTTTCATTTGTTAATTATGTGTTATTTTAAATTTTAACGTCATTTGCCATTCAAATTTAACTCGTTCTCGTTAAGCTTTTTGTACGATACTAGAAAGTTGGTGAAAATGTTTTTGTTCCATTTCTTTGATTGCTATTTCTGGAATTGGAATTGCATCAGACACGACTGTCAAATGCGGAATTGATCTTGGAAATGGGAATCGTGGTTTGGATGGCTTGAACCTTCTGGCAGATGAAATAGTTTTTGAACAACTGACTAGGTAAATCTCTTCAACCCGAGGTCTATGGTTGAACTATGTTTTCAAAGTTGACCCTCTTTATGAAATAAAAATGCTACACGAGAATTGTGGTTTTCTTTTTTCATTCCTCAAATTCTTAGGTCATGTTTTCCCTAAATCTTGTATTCTCACTTGTCAAGGCAAGCTGAAAGTCAAAGGTGAGAGTATTGGTCTTTTTGTGTTTGGAACTTTGTATGGCATCTACGCCTCTCTTTCTGGACTTGAGAAAAATATGTTTATTTCTATGATATATTATTATACTATATATGAATCTTATTATAACAGAGATTTTTATGTGGATGATCAACTTGGCAACTTTCAACAGTTGGGAGAACATCTAGATCAAAATAATTGAGGTTTCCAAACAACAACTCTCCCCAATAAGCAGACACCCAGTAGATTTGTAGAATGTCTACATTTGGGGTGTAAGCTAACAAAAATGTTGATTGAATAGCTTGGGAATGAGCACAATTTTAACTTTTTTATGTGCTGTTACTAATTAAATAAACTAATTTAATGAGTGAGCCATGCTTTATTATCATAAAAAAAGTGAGTCGTGTTTTATTATAGGTGAGTTTGGCTTGTTTAAGTTCATCTAGCTACTTAATATATATATATATATATATTGAATGTTTTTCCTTTTATATTTATATAATTTTACTATTTTACTTTCATTTTAGACACTTTTTAGTGTTTTTGTCAAAACCTGCAAATCTTTTAAAATTACAGCTAGACCTCAATTTTTGTGGGAGAATTGATCTTAATGATTATTTAAAGTTCATTTAAACGGCTAAACATCTTGGCTCTAAGTTTCTTTTTTCTCCTTGTTGGAGCCTCCTATCCCTCTCACCCTCATCCAAACTATTCTCCCTAATCATCCTTCATTTACTGTAACTCAAGTTAAGCGTGTTATGTTTGGAATTAATTTGTGGTGATGAATTTGTTACTTGCTGATTCTTTCCCATCCTAATCAGCTAAAAAATTATGCAAACTGGTATCAAGTTAGCTTGAACAGAACGTTGAAACTTGACATTAATTTCCTAGTATAGAGGTTGGGTCCATGCAGATCCAAACTAGGTTGATGGTTGAGAAATTTGTCTCATAAATTGATCTTGAAAATGATTGAATACTTTGTCAGAGATATTGTAGTGGTGTTATATGACTGATGTAGCCAACCCACACATTTGAAGTAGATTAGGGGTTTCTTTGGCAACCTTCATCAGAGGTTTTATGGTTTTACAAAATATTTTTAGTTAAGGGTGTTACTATTTAGCCTTTTTTTTATCACTCGTCTTTTATCTGTTTTAGTTAATGCTTTGCATTAATACTGTGTTTTGGAGTTATCATGCAGGAGCCTCATATTGTGATGGATATGATCATTGTGATGGTGAAAATTTGAGAATTATTGATTTATTGTTAAAATTCTTAGGCTATTGTTCTGAACTAAAGTACGGTCATGCATTGGCCAATATTCATATAATAAAAAAATGTCTTTGTTGTTTGTTGCTAGGAATATTCAGTTCTTTGGCCTTGACTCTCAAGAAAAGGTTACAACATCCTATGTTGTGGTCATTGGTCTTGGAGGTGTTGGAAGTCATGCTGCATCTATGCTTATGAGATCAGGAGTTGGCAAGCTCCTGTTGGTGGACTTTGATCAGGTATCTTTAGATCTAACATTAGTCCATTGTTAACTATTTTGGCTTTGCTAGATATGGTATGTATATTGCATATTTATCCAAATTTTGTGCGAGTCTTGCCTCTCTGTTGCAAGTTGTCTTAAGCTAGAATTGCTGGTCGATCACAATTGATGCATCAATATGTTATTTTACTTATGTCTTCCATTTATTGCAACTATTGTCATGTTCTTAAATTTCCGCAAAACTTAAATTATTTGGAAAATATGGGACTTCACAAATTTGGAAACATAATAGATGTTGATATCATACTTTGGTTTTACTTTTTGAAATTGTCTCTAGAAACATACATCCTCCTTAGAATCCTTCATCCAAACATACTCTTATGTTATAACCTAAAGGAAGTTTCTGAAATTTGGACAAATGTAGGATAACACGATATGTATAGAGTTGTATATAATGTAAAAGTCTTGTAAGTTATGTAAAAGATCAAGAGTTATCTATTAGTAGGATAAGGATTAAGAGTTATCTAAGAAGTCTTCTATTGTAAGGAGTCCTAGTTAGAGTTAAATCCTCAAGGACTCTATAAAAGAGTTCTATGTTGTAACCTATTATTCATTCGAAAAGAAACAGAAACTTTCTCTTCTGTTTTCACAAACTTTCTCTTCTGTTTTTACTACTTTCTACAACAAATTTGCCCATGAAAAAAATGAGGAACTTACCGTCTGCTTCATTACTATCTTTATACCAAAGGATGTGCCGATTAAATTGAATATTATGGGGTAAAAGTGGATTCCAATTTTCTTGTTTCATCATTATTTTGTGGCTTGCTCCTTTTGGAACTTCCAAAGATACAATTTAATGATATTATATTGAACTTTTCTATTGATTTGAATTTTGCTAGTACGAGGAGCTGATAATGTAAGTTTGATGTGGATGCGAAGCATGCATTTTCTTTAAAAATTCACCTGCATTAAAATCCTTTAATAAGAAACTTGTACTTATTCTTGATTATACGAGGTCTCTCTTTCATCATTAAATAGACACGCTGTTGCAACAAGAGCTGATGTTGGTATCTCTAAAGCAGAGTGCCTCAAGAAGCACTTCTCTTCAATCTTCCCTGAGTGCCAAGTAGATGCCAAGGTGCTGCTATATGATGCGTCATCTGAAGAAGAAATTCTTTCCGGCAACCCTGATTTTGTTTTGGATTGCATTGACAACATTGACACAAAGGTATGATCATAACTCATGAACTTTCAGTTATACCAACATGGTATATTAGAAGTTTATATAATGTTGCAGTCAAATGGCTTTTGACCACTCTTTCTGTGGTTCATTTTATGTTTTAGTTTATGTATTTTTTAATTATGTTAGTGCATGGGTAATACTTCTTTATGATTGTTTGATATTGTACACATCTAAAGCATGAGAAAGCAAGCAACATAATTTCTTCAGCTAATTGCTAATAATCTGTCGGCTTAAAACATTGTTTCTAAATGGCTTAATATATGTTTTGGTACCTGAATTCGTCACTTTTTCTAATGCGGTACCTGTGTTTTTTCCCCAATGTGGTAGCTGAATAAGACACTTTTTTTTTCTGGTGTGGTACTTGAAATTGACAATTTTAACATTTGATGATGTGGCATTTTTGCCATGTTTCACAACCTCATTGGTTGTAGATGCCACATCATCATCACATGTATCACATTGGAAAAATGGCAAATTCAGGTATCAAATTGAAAAAGGACATCCAAATGCCGAATTGAATAAAAATAACACAGGCAACACATTAGAAAAAAAAAGTGACATTCAGGTACCAAATTGTATGTTAAGCTTTTTTGGAACTACACAGATTGTTGTAATGGCAGAAATTCTACCAAAGATGACTCTATTTCCTCTTGTAATAGGTGGCACTTCTTGCTGCCTGTGTACGCAGAGGTCTGAAGGTACTATCCGCAACAGGAGCTGGTGCGAGAGCCGATCCAACAAGAATTCGTGTGGCTGATTTAAAAGAGTCAACAAATGATCCATTATCTAGATCTGTAACCTCTTGGCCATGTTTCAATTCTCAAAACCATAGCTTGTTGATATATTTTTATTTGCCCATCTGTTTTTGGGCTTAATTTTTTATTTGTTTAATTTTGGTTGCACCTTATCATGCATTAATTTATTTAATTAATTATTTTAAACTTCTGATTCTTTCTAATAATTGTTAGGTGTTGTTGCAATGATATGTGATATGCCCTTGTGAATCTAAATTGGTATATTATTAAGATGCAAACTGTATTTTGTTTGAGAAGATCATTGTTTCTTTCGCATCATGTATTAAGATTTGATTAGTATTGGGAGAATAGAAAAATGAAAAGTTGAGTGAGGAGAAAAGTGGAAATACGGAAGTTATGTTATTTTATTATTGATTTTGAATACAGTTAAGTTGTTTTGGAGTTGTCAATCATTCTGAACTGCAGCTTTTTGCATCTCTGGCTTTTGAATCTATGCTTGTTACTTCAGTTTTGTGGTTGTTGCTGATCTTATGATTCGTGTTTACTTTGGGGATCTTGGTGCGATAGATTTCATTTGGTTTTGAAAACTTGAATATCTTATGCATGTGTTTGTTAATTTGGAGATCCAATTTTGGGCTTTTTCATCTGTTGCATTAGAAAAACATTGTTTAGGGGTTCATTTGTTGAATCTATGCTTGTTACTTCAGTTTTGTGGTTGTTGCTGATCTTATGATTGGTGTTTACTTTGGGGATCTTGGTGCGATAGATTTCATTTGGTTTTGAAAACTTGAATATCTTATGCATGTGTTTGTTAATTTGGAGATCCAATTTTGGGCTTTTTCATCTGTTGCATTAGAAAAACATTGTTTAGGGGTTCATTTCCTGCTATTGTTTGATTAACCCCTTGTTAAATTCTTGCTTCTAGGTAAGGCACCGTTTAAGGAAAGATCATGGGATTGAGGGTGGAATTCCTGTTGTTTTCTCTTTAGAGAAACCTAAAGCTAAACTGCTTCCTTTTAGAGGACCAAGTGGCGAAGAAGACAACCCTTCAGATTATCAAGTGAGGATGCTTGCTTATTACTTTTGCAATTTCAAATTTGATCACTTAACATCAAGCAGTGGGGAAATTTCATCCACTATATTGCAGCAGAACTTGGAATTTAAAATACATTTGAATGGAGCTAAATCTGTGTCTCTTTTAGAGAGATAATATGAACTTGCTAGTGTTAGGGCCATGGTTTCTGCTATCACTAGATTTATAGGTAGGAGGAAAAGGAAGATGTTTTTTGTCTACATTAGCATGTAATCTACATGTTTAATACAAGAATTTATTGTGTTATTCTGCTGTCAGATTGTACCTGGGTTTAGGGTCCGCATCATACCTGTACTGGGTACCATCCCTGCAATTTTTGGACAGGTTATGGCCTCCTACGTTGTTACACAACTTGCAGGGTTGGATGTTCAAACAGAGCCAGTGGTAAATCTAGATGTTGATCATTATCAGACACTTCTGCAGCGGCTTATTGAGCATGAGGAGTCATTATATGGTACAGATATGCAAGTCCAGGTAGGATTTGCCTCGAAAATCTTTTCAGTAGTCATTATTTTGCTCTTTGTGTTTGCTGTCTCAAGTACTTTTTTCAATATCCCTGCAGTTATTGTATGATTTTAATATTTTATCATTTGTTCTTCCCTTTCTCCTTCCATCTTCCTGACAGGAACTTTCTGTTTTTCTGTTTATTTTTTTGGTAAATTCATTAAATCAAATTTAGATAAACTTTTGCTCTAGTAATAGAGGCAACTAAGAGTAAAATAAAAGTTTTGTAGAAAATAGGGTTAGAGAAGTTTTTCTACTCTTGTTATTATGATTTACAGAAAAATAAAGTCTACTTATAGACTTTTACAAGGAGTTTTACATTGAGTAGAATTCTCTCGGCTAAGACTCTTATCCCTTATATGGATAGAGTTAGACTCTAACTAAACTACTTAGTTAGGATAGACTTACAACTCTTCTAAACTACTTAGTTCGAATTGACTTACAACTCTTATTATTTACATATTAACCTACAAGTTTGGGGATATGAAATCAACTTTTTGCCCAATAAAAGTTGTGAATACTGTATGGTAATTTGTAGTAGTCTTTTGTGCCAAAAATTTTAGTAAGTTAATGAGCAATATTTTCTTGAATAATTAGGCATCTTAATTGATGATTCATATATTAATATTTCCTGCTTGTCGTCAAAAGGTTCTTGATGGGAGATGGAGTAGCAAGGATATATGTAATGTATGCTTTGCTTCTTGCAATGAGCATTTTGGGGGAGAATCAGGTTAGGTTTGAGGCTTTTGACATGTGCTTGGAAAATGAAGGTTGGATTTTGAATCAAACTGGCTAAGACTTGGAGTTGGACAAAATAGTGGAAAAACATGATCTAGTATACCGATTGGCTCAACAAAATTGAGGAACGACATTCTGAAAATTAGAATCATCTATTAACCCTTTAATTTCAATAAATTTGTTAAGTGTTTCAGAGGAAAAAAAATGCCCACAGTTGAATTTCTAAGGCGCAGTTTGTTTTCCATGCTTGGAATCAGTGGTCATCAAATGTTCCCTATCTTCCTTCTGTTGGTTATTGCCAGTCATTCTGTTGGTTTTCATTTCATGAACTAAAGTCAAAACCTTTGGATGCCAGCCTATGAAAAAGCTATTATCCTTATGATATATAATTTCATCGACTTAAAACTATTTTATTTATTAAGGCAGTGTATTATTGTCTAGTTGAAGCTATATTGCTTTAATACTTTGGATTAATTACATTTATCTTTATTATTTCAATTGAAGACTGTTTTTATTAATATAAGCAACTTAAACTATTCTTCTGTTTTGTGATATATATACGTTCTTCTTCATTAATTGTCCTGGAGCGCAGAAACCATTCTAGTTTCGATAAGCCTATCCACATTCACTCATTTGTTGAAATACTGAATTGTCAATTGGTTAACCCATATTATCCCACATTTAAAAGGTTAATAATAGCTGGGCAATGATTAACAGCCCCTTAAAGCTTTTTAAAATGACATTTATAATCTTATTATATAGTTCAAATCTGTGTCATAATGTCATTGTAAGTTATCCAAGAAGTGTTAGAGCTTGAGGGGAGTGTAAGTTGACAAGAAGTGTTAGAGTTTAATTTAATGTGTAATTAGAGTTTATTTCTAAGTCAGTAGTTTAGATTTACTAGAAGTCTTATTTAAATTAGAGATAAAAGTATAGTTTTAGCTATACTAAAACTCTGTAATTGCCTATTTAAAGGCTCACCTTATACACATTTGATTAAAAAGAATAAGAGAAAATACAGAGAAATGCATTGTTCTCTGTTGAAAATATTATCTTTATTCTATCGTTAAATTGTAGCTTTTCATATTTTATTGTTCATTGTTCACCGGCGTTCATCTTCTCCGGCCACCATGGCCCCTTTCTCACAGTCATTTGTCCAAGAAAAAGAAAACAGAAGTGTAAAGTCGTTATGAAATTATGGTGAGTAGCATTGTTCCAAAACCTCTTATTGGTAAACCATTAGTATATGGTTTGCCACTCTTATTTCCCTCGTCTCGGAAACCATTTCTGTCATATTAATATTTTGTTCATGCTCTATATCAGATTAATATTGATGTCTCAAATTTATGTGTTTTCCATTTCTTGTTGCCATTACCTGTAGGTTGATGTTGAGGAAGTGCGGTACATCGTTAAAGAGTTGTGGCATGGGAGAAGTGCAAGAGAACTATCTGCAAAAGATGTGGGTCGTGGCATGTGGCGATCTGTTAATGAGTTGATGCTTGTTAGGTATGGTTTACTTCATGCTGTATAACTTGGAGCATTTGGTTTTCACAATTTTTTTGGGTATAGTTGCATAGGATCATCATGCTTTTCCTGATATCGAGGATATTACTGATGTTTTTTATGCTGTTTATTTGTTATGGTCTGAGAATATCCTGAAACCCATCTTTTTTTATTTTTGGTAGTGTTGAGTTATGGTGATTTTTTTAGTCCAGCGTACTTTTATACTTTCCTGTAAAGCTCCCCCCCAGTGAGGGTGAAATTGCGAAAAGGTGCTGTCCAAACAACTAGAAGACTGTACCTCTCCATGGAATCTTACATGTACTAAAATGAGTATTGATAATTCTTCTCCCATGGATTCTCTTATTTTTGTTTTTGTTAGTTCTGAACCATGGAGATTCTTTAGTCTTCTTACAGTTGAAACTGGAAACTGGAAACAGGTGCTTTGTCCAAAGACTAGGAGACTTTACCTTGTATGGAGCAAGTATCTTTGTTATATATGTATATTATTTCAATCCTAGGGGGGCAGTTGCTCTCGCTACTCCAATTATGGATACATCCATGCGTCCAAATATACACTGGATAACATTTTTGTTATGTAGTGCATGGATAGCATTTTAAGCTTATTTTAAAGGAAATTGCATCAGTCTTTCTGCCATGAACTTTGATCAGAGCCATTTCTTTTGTATTGTCGCTTGTCTATTTTCGGCCATCTTGCAGTGGCACATGTTCAAGCCAAAGTGTAGCTTATTGATTGGTTCATAACCTTTGCTTGTACTTTTTATCTACGTAAAGCATAATATGTGCTACATGAGCTGTGGTATAAATATGTAGAGTTTATGAATTGAGATCATACTTGCCTTATACCTCTATGGTGATATTTGATTGACGTTTAACGCATATTATCCGTTATTCATTTCAGATGGGATCAGGCAAGGCCAGCATCTGTGTCAAATATAGTTCTTTTGAAATTTAAAGAGGTAGTGTCTTAGCAAAGATACCTTCTTTGTCTTTCTTAGTTAATGCTATATACTTCTCCTATTTTGGTTATTTTAGTTTTCCTATAAAATTCCAAATTATTTTAGTTTCATCCTCTGATGAATCTTTTTGGTTTTCTCCCATAATTTTTCAAATTCTCTTTTGATTTCCCCATGTTCTTTTCTAATTACTTGTATCTATTTATGGTTTTCCTTCTACTTTTCCTTCAAGTTGAAAATTTAACATATTGATATTCTATCAGACCTAGTGAAATTTGGGATAGAAAAGATTGAGAGGGTAAAAAGACAGATTCTGATACACGTGCTAACAGAAAGTAGAAGAAATAAGATAGAAAGGAAATTCTTGGAGAACAGAGAAGCAGCAGCTGGGGAAGATGGAATTTCTGAGAGAAAAACGGCAGAAAGGAAATTCCATTAACATTCAACATTTTGCATAATACAAACCCTAGACCCCATCTGGGTTTTAACCCTCTAATTACAGAACTACTTATTAGCGTATCAGATTCTTTATTTCATTGAGGCCTTTTGCTTTACCAAGTGGCTATATTTGCAATCTTGTGATCAATTATGTCTTATTTCTACACCATATGATTGATGATCCCATGAGAGCAAACAACTAATGTTTACTTTCCTTCAATTTAGTCACTGCGGAGTGAACTTATTGCTGTTTTCTTCTTTGAATGTGATGTTTGTTTGTTATTTGAAGGCTGATGAGCATGAGCAGAGGAGCCTTGATGATATCAAAGAGAACGAACCAGAATTTTTCAACAGGGTGACATCCGTGCTGAAGAGAGCCGAACAAGAATTTGGCTTGTAACTCGTCGACGCAATCAGTAAGACTTTGGCTTGTAACCTGACACAAACAGTTGAAAAGTTAATTTCTCAGTGACTGTTCTGTATCCGAAGTTGACGTTCACACATCACCTTATAAGCCATAGTGTCGTATGTAAAATAGGAATTCAATGGGGGTTTGAAACATTCATCTAACGATGTAACTTTTGCTCGAGTTTCATTTAGTTATTTATGGCAAGCCTTTTACTTTGAATTGATATACATACATAATTTATGTTGTGTGCACGGTCAGGTCATAACAGGTTGGTTCAATCTGCGGCATGAATAAAGTTCATTTGATCTCAAAATGCATTTAAAATTTGATGGGAAATACATGAAAGAATTATCCAAATTCTTTCCATCTGATTGTGGAGTGTTACTCGAATATCCCTTTTCTTGTGGGTTGAAATTTGCGAAGTTTTTTTTTTTTTTTTGAATAGCAAAATTAGCGAAGTTAAAAGTGTTGTACAAGGAGAAATCATGATACCACTTTGGATGCATAATTCAATGATAACAGAAAATGTTTTTTTGTTGGTGAGAATACAATAATATTTTCTCTCTTAGAGCCAAAGAAAACGTTATCAACGTAAAAAGGGAATGAAAAATAAATCATTGTTGGTCACACAACTTAATCAAATACCTTTAAGGTGCAGAGCAGTTTTTTGTAAGCAAAAGCCAACAAAATAATATATGCAGAACGATGGCCTACAATTTCATTTTCAACGGTGAAAGGGAAAGAAAAATCACAATAAGATCATGTGACAGAACTAGATGCCGATGCGATATTGATTTTAAAACTTGATCTCATTCTGCCTATTAGCAGGTGCGACACACTGCCATAAGGATCGGTATGTATCTATATCGGCAGCATCCACTCCCAAGGCATCAAGGTTCCGTCCATACTCCTGGTAACAGTATACAGTTCAATACAATACAATGGAGCTGCATAAGATATTCAATGACAGGATAGAGGGAAGGATTGCAAATTCTAGGGATGAGATTCTCACCTGAATATCAAGAAATAATTGCATGCAAATTTTGTCAGTATCAGACACATTATGATCCGGGATATCTGAGCTCGCCCCAGCCCGTCTTTGTGCACCTTGCCTTATTCTTTGAAGTGAAGACTCTGTCTTCCGTGCCTGGACAAGATAATTTAGAGGTTTTATTCAAAGCATGTTTAGTATCAAGAGAAAAAACTTGGGAAAGAAATTGTTTACGATACTAACCACACTGACAAGGTCAGCAGCTAATTCATAATAGCGAGTAGTTATGTCTGTTGCAGCACCTAGCAGTAGATTATTCCTCACATCGTTCGTCAAATACTTTGTAGCTTGTTCACCGTCCAGGAAAGTCTGAAAGCATTGAAAATTGCTGATTAAGCAACATATTATCCACTGATTGCCAATGTGGGCAGCAGACAACAAACAATTTACCTAAAAATATACACATTCTCCATGGAAAATACATGCCAAAGAAGTACATAATCTGGACTGCAGCTAAAATTGTTATATTTCTAAGCAAACAACTATACTTTCTATCAGATTTTGTATTTCAATTTTATCTTCCTTGGATTGTTCGCTTTTCGTTTAGAAAAAAGAGAAAAAAAAAGGTGGAGAAGGGAGTATGTCATGAGGGAAATATTAAAAGATTGCATACCTTCAATGGGCGCAATACTCCTGCCACATAAGGTGAATGTCTGACAGGAAGAGGTTTGTTTGTCATTCTGTAAGTTGCAGTTATACCCTTCAGCTGTCTCAAGTCCTGTGGAATTCAAGATAAACAAGAATGAACAAAAAATTTGCAAGCAAAAAAAAAATACAATTGAAACCATAAAACTTGTCATAGCCATTTCATAGTGCATGGTGACTCAAGGCGCTAGACAAAAAGAAGAAATGTGCTCAGGTTAGTGAGGCACAATGTGGATGTGTGTATAAAATACACTTGAGATACATAATTTTGTTAATAAACTCTATAGAGTTTTAGACATCCTACCAAATATGCAAAATTTATTTTCCCTTGTTTTTTGGCCAATGTGTGATATCAAGTATGTTTAAATATTGAGAAGTAGGGAATTTGATATTATACTAATTTTTTACTATTGCCTTATTGCTTTACAGAAAAACATGCCTATGCACACCAGGCATGTGCCTCACTTGAAAGGGTATGAGACACTTTCGTTGTTTGGCAGCTTAGCACCTAGGCACACGCCTTAACAACACGTGTGCAAATAAGTAATATGCTAACATTGTAATGTTTACCTCAACAGACTTCTGAACTAAAGCCTCTTTAATTGTGTTGATAACTAAGGGTAACAAATCATCCAATGATTTTCCACAGAACAAAATGCTCTGCTTTACAAGGTCAAGGACTTCAGTGGGACATGAAGATAGAACACGAAGTACATGATCAAGGTAAGAACCAGAAATCCCCCTGGACAGACAATTTATGTCATGAATAACCTGCAAGCACAAAGCGTGTTCATACATATGATGCTCAAAAGTCTGGACTGGAAAAACAATAATTAAGTCTACATTATATATTCATATAGTGGTAGACATGAAGAATGAAAGCAACCTATAAGTAGAATTCTAAAATGAAAAAGAAAAAGAAATACATGATAGAATGCTTAAAGTCCCATCAACAATAAGGTACATAAACTCAGCAGATTGAACTTTGGGGGCTGAAAATGACAGATCTGAAGCAATTGCATAACTACGTCACTTATTTTTCCACATTTTAATAATGAAATTTAGGAATATATTTTATGTTAAAAGAAAGTACAATTACCAGTTTTAATTTCTCTCTAGATCTTTCTATACATTAGACATAATCAAGTGGATATGTGGAGAACTAATAATTTCTCTAAATTAATCTCCCCATTCAGGTACCCAAACAAAAGTAATTCTTAGTTCTTCCTCCAATTCTCTAAATTATAAATTTCAAAACTCAATAAGAACACCATTGATTAAAACTCTGTGTTAAACAAGGATCAGTGAATTTAAGTTGGAAACATAATACAATAAAGACATGGGCGTACATAAACAAAATCATCTGGAGCAGCTGAAAGAACCCACTCACATCCAGGGCTGGAGCCAGCACTACCCTTCTTCCGTGCAGCCAACCCAGAGGACAACCAATTTGAGTATCTATCACACATAAAATACAATCAGATTATGATATCCAGTGTATCTAGACTACCCAAAACTATTTGATCCAAGGAATGACCTTGAGAGCAGCTGCAGGGACAACCGAAGAAACTTGTCAGAACAAGAAAGGACAAGAACTTCTTCATTCCAGCAGGATCTCAGGCTATCCAAAAGAGTAACACTTTGTTGAAGTGTTAAGTTCTGGGCATATTCTTCACCAGAACCAGAATTTTGGACAAGAACAATACTGGGAGCTGTAAGTGCAGAGTCCAGAGAACCTGCTATTTCTTGAAACCTGAACGGTTGAAAATAAGAGCAGTTCATATCTAAGTAATAATACAATATTGTATTTGTAAAATAAACATCTAATAGTTCCATTCAATACCTTAACGAGAAATAAACACCAACGTTCCACTGCTTCATGAATTCAACATAATAAGGTGCTGCTCGAAATTTGGCAACAGCAGCTCTGGTTGGGCAATAGCCTGACAATGGAAATTTCTTTTATATAATAATAAAATGGACTAAAGTTTAGACACTTTAATTTACCAAAGTAGTCTTTGTGAAGTTTTTGGTCTTAGAAGCAAAATGAAAGGTCAGATGGCTACCTTCAAGATAAGCCAAGAAATCTAGGCTTGATTTGTAGTTTTTAAGGAATTCCTTAGGTCTTCCCGGGGAAAAAGCACCAGGTTTTCCCTTTTGGATGGCTTCTAGGACCTCTTTCAGAATTGAATTTGCCAAGAAGTCAAATACATGTAATCCTGAATTTTCTGAAAAAATCAAACATCACGAAACTTCATCAGCCTTGACATGTGGCAAACTGAAGTTAGATATACAACGACCATGAGAAGACAGATATTATGCACCAAATGGACAATGAATTTTAACAACTGTGATTTCCATATCGACACGTTCAAACATATTCTTGTCGGGACACAAACCCATTTCTAGCATCAAATGCAATATAATACAGTAGTAAAGACCCAATGAAAAACTAGATGAAGTCGCAGTGTTAATAAGATTGACATGGGATAAAAGCACATAGATATGTACCTGCAGAAGCAATTTCCAGTAAGAACTTAAAATCATTCTCGACATGCATTTTAATTTGTTGATAATCATTCTCAAGTTCATCTCCAGATGCCCCAGCAACAACTCCAGCAGATCCATGTGGAATAACATTTTGTATCAATGGAGCCACGATGGTTGTGCGAAAAATTTCTTCTGCATTACCATTATTATCAATGGCAGCATAAGCACATAAGCAATTATAAATTGCAGTGACATCTCCGTGTTCCAGCCCATCAACGAAACAGTGTCCCAAGCTTGCATTTAACAGTTGGCTAGCACTCCGAATCCTCTTTTCAATGTTCTGAACAAAAGGCAGGTTCTGCATTTGCAAAATATAGAAAACAGATATTCTATGAATTTCTACATCCAAAGAAAAGGATTTTAACCAAATGTTATTCACATCATTCTGAGGTACCTATCCATAATGCATATGATACAGATTTTAGTAAAATCATTTTGGTGTCAGTCACGACGAACCAAATTACCCTAATTGTCAACCCTTCTTGTAAACTGTGAGATTTTGATATGCATTCTATGTTTATAGCTGATATGAGGTATATATACATAATACATGGATTTTATTAATGAAGAAGTTCAAACTGCTCTTATGAAAATGCATCCTTCTAAATTGCCATGACCTGATGGTATGAATTAAATGTTCCACAAAACTACTGGCATGCTGTTAGTGGTGACGTTGCCAAAGTTGTTCTGGATTTTCCAAAGAAGAGTGATTTTGATGATATGATTAACCATACTAAATAGTGCTAACTTTTAACTGTAAGAATCTGGCGAGGATGTTGGACTCTAAACCAATAAGTTTGAGCAATGTTCTTCAAAAACTTATTTCTAAACAGACGGTTAACCATCTTGACTCTTAAGCACATTTTCTTGCTACAATATAGAGAATCAGAGAATAAGTTACCTTGTAATAAATTTCCATTATTATCAATACAATAAATATAAAAGTAAATTCAGAAAACAAATCCAAAAGGAAATTACATAATTAGATGTGAAATATTTAGGCAGTTACAAATAAAATTCGAGATTGAAAAGAAAGAGAGGAACCTGTGCATGGGCAATATAAAAGTTGAGGCGATTCATCTCACTGGCAATTCTCTCAAGAAGCATGCTTTGGGTCTCTCTGATATTTGTCGTTCCATTCTCAACATGTTGTGGGCTCAAAGCATTACTCTTTTGAATTGAATCAACGTCCTTCGACAAATCTGAAGACACACTAGGAAGCTCCTTTATAAGCTTTTCAACCTAATAAAGGAGTTAATTTACATCAAAATCATTAGAAATGGGAATGGAAATGGAAATGAACCATCAAGTCTACAACTGCGATTACCTTGGAAACAACATGAAAAGTGTCAAGCAGCAACTCCAGCACCTCTCTGGCAGCAGTCGCCTCAGCCCGTTGGCTCAGTCCATTCTTCAAGGAGGTAAGTGAGCCCTCAACAGATCCCCTAAAGCCTTGGATCTTGTCACGGAGCTCAAGAAGCGGAGCACGCATACGAAGCACAGCGGAGTCCACATCGACCAGTTTGGTGGAGAGGTTTACAAAGTCAGCATAATCGCGGTTGATGAGATCAATCAGTTCATGGTTGAGATACGATAGATGAACCTGGAGTTCAGATCGGAGGGTGTCAAATGGAACAAAGGTTCTGAGCTCCGCAATGTACGATTCGGAGTCAAAGTCAGGGGAAAGGAAGAGAGAGGGCTTGAACCACATCGGGTGAGAATCAAGCGGGTCGGAGAAGAGGTCCGTGGCAGATCTTGGGGCTGGAGATGGGATTTGATCCGGCATTTTCACACTTCGATTGGAATTCAAGTCCAAATCAGATTTGAATTATAACAATTCCTATATTGCAAGCAAACATATTGCCATAAACAAACAAATCAATACGCACCCAAATTGATTTTTTTTCTTCAATCAAACTGAATTACTGAAATATCAGTAAACATTTGAATCACTTGGAAAATGAAGCAAAATTCTACACAAATAAAAATCTATAGATTAATAGTAAGAAAAAAGATAGGCTGACCTATAAGCCGTCGAGAGCAAGATGAATCTGAAAGGCAAAGGGGGGAGGGATTTCCAGCGTTGGATTAGAACAAATAAAGGGTAAAAACAAGAGTAAAGAAAGGGAGGAGGCCACCGCCGTTAGAAATACAGCAGCACGGATGCGTCAGTTGAGGGGAAAAGAAAAGAAAATATAAATGTAGAAGAGTATTTATATATAATTTTAAAATTTTAACTCTAATATAAACTTTAATAATTATTAAATAAATATTTAACTTGGAGTGGTCCAAGTAGAAAAAACGGATAATGTTTATTTTAAAGACCTAATTCAAATTGATTTGTGTGTACATTGTTAAAGGGTTAAGAATATATCTAAACAAATAAGTGATGGGTTTACATTTGAATCCTCTCAAAATAATTTTTATTTTAAAAAAGGGTAAATAACTAGTAGGTTTAGGGTAAGGATGCAATTAAAATACGGTAAGTTTTAAAATTTGTTTACGAAAATGTTATCAAGAAATTTAACATTTTTAGTTTGTACACATATTTCGAAACTTGTTATATTTTAATCGCACCTTATACATATCGCACGTTAGACTCGCTCATAAAGAACATATTGCGTCATTGAACTTTTTCTTGCTCTTATTTTGACCATCAAAGTTAATTTTTTAATTGACATAAAGTCAAAAATACCTTAACATTTGATAATTTTGGCCCATATTTTTTTGAAACAATTTAACCTTCAACGTTTTATTTTGGGTCAAAATGACCCATATGCAGATGAAAATTGTTAGAAAACTGACAGTAAACAGTTTAAAATGATTTGACAGAATAATAAGTCAGCAGAAAAAATTATTTTATATTTTATATAATTTTATAAAATTATTTTTTGACTGGTGTAACGTTTTTTCAAGTCAACATATTTGTCTATATAATACTACCATATTAGTGTGCACTGCCATATAGGTTTGTCACGTCAATTCAAGCCATTTGACAATTTTTATTTACAGAGAGATCATTTTGACTTAAAATTAAATGTTGAGGATTGAATTGTTGAAAAAAGTATAGGAGTCAAAGTGACTATTCAGTCAAACATTAAAAACATTTTTTTAACTTCGTGTATTTTTAATTTAATCACAAAATTTTAAACATTAAATTTTTTATCATTCTTTCGTTTTCTTAGCTACCGTCTGATGACATAACTTGTTTTAATATTTTTTTAGTCGTCACCGCCCTAATATTTTTTGATATGGTGTGACTAAAAGACGACAAGTTTCGAAACTTATCTAAAAACTTAAAATGTTAGACTTTTGATAATATTTTAGGTTAAATTTTTCGTGTATTTTTTAACAAATTTCGATACTTAATTTTTTTTATAGCATTTTAAGCTTTTGGATAAGTATCGATATTTACAAAATAAATTTTAATACTTGTCAAAAAAACACGAAAAAATTAACCTAAAATATTATCAAAACTCGTTATCATTTAATAACACTCTAGAGTTGTTATACGTTAGACACACCCATCTACCCATGAACCATTAAAAGTTAAAATATATTTTATGTACTATACTCTTCTATCCATTTAAATAATTCTTACTAGGGAAAAAAGTATAGGAGCAGTGGGCATAATTGAAGAGTGAGGTTAAAAGAAAAGGGAGGTGAAGAAAACGGAGGTTGGTGAAGAACCTCTGATTTAACAAAAAAAAAAACCACTTTTACGCTTAAATTTCTTCCTTTTTCTTAAGTGTTGCAAAAGTTTGTAACGCAAATAGTGTTTTCATACAAAACAAAGTTTCAGGATTTTAGAGGTCTATAAAAGGGAATGTAGAAATAAAAAAGCTTCACTTTTGACTTGGATAGATTTACGGCGATCATAGCCCTTATTTGAAGACTCCAACGGTAAGAAAGCCCCTCATAGAAAATGCAATAATATATCAGGTAAAACTTTAATACGTGTAAAATTAATTTTACACAAGTCTGTGTTTTTACACAAGTATGTGTTTTTACCTTATAAAACATAAATTCTAAATTTCTAACCCGAATACCCTAAACCTTAAACCCTAAATTCTAAACACTGACCTTAAATTCTAAACCCTATAACTTAAACCCCTAAACTTTTAACCCTAAATTAAACCTCTAACCCCTAAATTTAAAAAGCACGTGGAAACGTTTGTTTATACAGACTGTGTATCAAACTTTTTCTCTAATATATTACAAAATTTTCAATGTTAAATTTGTAAGTTTAGGATGTTTTCGGTTATACAAACGTAATATTTGTGTCAAGATGACAAAACAAATTTTGTGAAAAATTTAAAAACTTGTTGTTGAGATATTGATTTTGATATAACTTAAAATGAAAAGTATTTTTGGACTTAAACTAATTTGTAAAAATATTTCAAAAGTCCATTAACTTAAAAAATATGTTTTGAAAAGTTTTCAAAGTGTTCTTGACTTGTTTAAATGCTTTCAAAATAACACAAAAGTCAAAAACAAGCTTTGTGTACCGATACAATATTTAGTGTACCGATACTCAGAAGAGCTCGTACCAGTAAGGATAAGCCGAGTACCGATATGCCCTTTTATCCCCCCCAAATGGTCAATTTTTTCAATTGTAACATCCCTTACCCTGCCTGGAAGAAAACGGGGTCGAAAAACGTTACCGATGAACAATACGGTGATCGGTGCGATAAAATTTAATAATAATTTGATAAACAATCAATACGTGCTTGACTAATCATGCAAAGTCAGCATAAGAGGTTTACCAATTCAATAGAATGCTTGGATCTACAATTTAGGGACTAATTTTAGACTTTTACAAGTTTTAGGGACAAAACTATAATTCTTGTGATCTATGGGTCCTTTATTAAAATTAACTATACCATGATGAAATTTAATCTATGATCAATATTCATGCAAACTTTCAGTTTAATCGGAGTTCGTTTACTAGTTCAATTAAACCATACAATACTTAGTGACCAATTTGTAAACTTTTTAGAATTGTGTTCTTGGCCTATTAACAAAATTAACTGACACCGTATCGAAACACCAAAGGTTGTATCGATACTGGTATGCACGATTTAAGACTTAATTCGAAACTGTCAAATTTCGTTTCGATACAGCTTAACCAGTATCGATCCGGGATAACAGAATCAACAGACACTGTATCGAAACACCTAAGGGGTGTATCGATACGGGTTGACCTAATTTGACTTTCACTACTAACCCTTGTTTCGATACGTTTAGGGTCGTATCGATACCGATTTGCACAAGTTCAAATTCCAAATGCTAATGATGTTTGCCTGTTTCGATACAGCTAGGACTGTATCGATACTAATTGACCATGGTTGACCTATTTCGATACGCCCTAAAGCTGTATCGATACTATTAAGTTCACAAACCTCACTATCCATTTCCGTACCGAAACGGCCTAAGCCCGTACTGATGCACCTTAGCTGACTTATGCTTTGACTAACCAAATATGCAAGGTCGTACTGTATCGGTACGCCCTGTACTGTAATGACAGATTTTGTCTGGTTTTTGTCCAATTTAACCTATTAAACCTTGTTGAAATTCAATGAAATTTTACCAGCAACATTTGGTCAACTTAATCTACTAGCATGCAAAATTTCATGATCAAATGAATCCGTTTACCATGTTTTCACTTAATAGGCCAAACTTACATATTTAACCTATTTTACCAAAACACTAACATACCATAACTTGCACTTTTAACTTTTTTAACATAATGGGTCATTTTTTCACACAAAAGGGGTTAAACTAACTTGTCTAGACCTTACCCCACCATTTTAGGAGTTCAAGGACTAGATTAACATTATATAGAGGGTTGTGACTTGCTTTAAAAACGCTCATTGCTCCGATCCTAATCTGACTATGCTTTAACCTGAAAATGCATGGAAATGAGATGCCTTAGGCTTACTTAGCCTAGTGAGGTATTCATAAACAATAATATAAGCATCAATGAAAATCATGACATGTATATATATATATCAATGTAATGCATCTCAAAACATATTTTAACAATACTTGCAATACTTATTAACATGTTTTCCTTGGATTGACATGTATGGTGAATACGTGAATTCCCAACCAACATTGCCAATAATGAATGGTCAATACCCGTCAACATCGCCACTAAGACCAAAAAAGTCACATCTCGCCAACATCGCCAAATAAGAGCCTTAGCTCAAGGACCGTAGTCCATTCCTTACCAATGAGCTCATGAATTCTATGGCATGCTAATTGTATCCCATATCCATTCGTATCTAAAGATTCGGTACTCATATATATCAATACTTATCAATATCAGTAAGAATAGAAATAACAATAACAATGCAATATCAATGACAATGATCTTATGACATGTTCAATATGACTTAATTCAATTCTCATAATATCAATGATCACATGACAACTCAATGATCGACTTGGTGACATGTTAAGCTTACCGAAGCTCATCGATGATGCCTCTAGTGAGGTCTTAATGCAAACATACCTTGGCAAATGATGATAATACAATAAATTGACATCAATGAATTCGAGAAGGCACCTAGACGATCCTCTTGACTCCGACTACACTCACCGATGATTTCGAGGCATTCAAGGCTCCCGGATGATAACTCACTTGTTCTTGAACTTGGTGGAATTGGGAGGACTTGGTGATTGTTCACTATGAATACCTTGAGCTACGTCGAATCAAGATTACAAGAATTTTAATATCAATAATAGATTCATAGCAACTCAATAGCTATGAAAAACAATAACAATTAAGCTACGATGTCCCTAGAGAATTTCTAGGGTTCCTTGATTCTTAAATTTGTTATTAAACATGAATTTGGCCTTGAAATCAATAAACCAATTGAGGGCTTTCGCTTGCCCGATCGATCGCTACAATATAGGATTGAGAAATGGAAGAAAACTAAGCTTAGATAATCCCTCCAATGGAGGTGCTTGCTTGATGTAAAGAGGAAGAAGATGATGACTAAGCTACTTGACTTAATTTTGGTAACCATTAAGCTTCATATTCCTTTCTTTTCTTTCACTATTTGCTTAATTGAGCTTTCCTTCAATTGAAGGAAGCTAACTCAAGCATTCCACGTGTGTGGTGATTAAGCTTGAGAAGGGGCTAATCGCAAGATTGGTCCTTCAATTTTCTATTCTTTACATCTTTACCCCCAAACTTCCAATTTCCACAATTAAGCCACTAAAACAAGTTTAAAGCTTACAATGAGGTCCTTAAACAATATCAATGCCTAATTGGGATTCAATAACTGATACTATGCCACTTGATTAAAGGTCAACTATAAAATTTTGACTTTCTGATGTGAAATTTTTGTTCATCGGAATTAAATTTTGACTAGGCCCGATTTTGGGATGTTACAACTCCCCCTTAAGAAAAATTCATCCTTGAATTTTTACCTGAATAAAAAAGGTGCGGGTATTGACTTCTTATCTTTTCTTCAGGTTCCTATGTAGCTTCTTCAACCTTGTGACTTCTCTACAATACTTTAACTAACGGGATGTTCTTATTTCAAAGTCTATTGACTTCCCTTGCCAATACTTGCACAGGATCCTCCTCGTACGTCGGATTGGATTAGAGTTCCACAGATTCAGGGTTTATAACGTATAATGGATTAGATTTGTACTTGCAAAGCATCGATACGTGGAACACGTCATGGATCTTGCTTAACTCTTAGGGCAAAGCTAGTCGGTAAGCTATAGGGCCAATCCTTTTAGTCACCTCGAAGGGTCTAATGAATCAGGGACTCAATTTTTCCTTCTTGCCAAATCGATGGATCTTCTTCCATAGAGAGACTTTCAAAAATGCTTTCTCACCAACATCAAACTGTATATCTCTCCTCTTGAGGTCGGCATAGGCCTTTTGTCGGTCGAAGGCGACCTTTAAATGATCATGGATGATGGTAACCCGTTCTTTAGTTTCCCGAAGTAAGTCAAGGCCCAACACTTTGCCTTCACCGACTTCAAACCAACATAGTGGTGTTCTACACTTTCTGCCATACAATGCTTCATACGGTGCCATACCAATAGATGATTGGTAGCTGTTATTATAAGAAAACTCAACGAGAGGTAGGGATTTCTCCCAAGATCCCTCGAAGTCAATAACGCAAGCACGAATCATATCTTCTAATATATGGATTACCCTTTCTGATTGGCCATCATTGTGAGGGTGGAAAGATGTACTAAGATTGACTCTGGTGCCCAATGCTCTTTGCATTGACCTCCAAAATCGAGACGGAAATCGTGGATCTCGATCAGAGACGATAGTCTATGGCACACCGTGGAGTCGAACGACTTCCTTGATATACAAGTCAGTCAATCTAGGAAGACTGTAATCCATTCTAACTGGTATGAAGTGTACTGACTTAGTGAGGCGATCTACAATAACCCAAATAGTATCATGCTTGGCTGGGGTCAACGGTAAACCACTGACAAAGTCTATAGTTATCTTTTCCCACTTCCACTAAGGGAGTTCAATGGGTTGCAACAATCTGGTAGGGTTACGGTGCTCAGCTTTAACTCGTTGACGTGTGAGGCACCTCGATACAAATTCTATGATAGATGCTTTCATGCCAGGCCAACAATACAATTCATGTAGGTCTTTGTACATCTTTATTGCTCCTGGGTGAACTGAGTAAGGGTTGTAATGGGCTTCCTTGAGAATTTCATCATGAAGGGACTTGTCATTGGGCACACATATTCTATTACGAAAACACAAGAGTCATTCAGAATTGATTCTCATTACAATGGTAGACTGAACTCGAAGTTCAACTATAAAACCATGGTGCCTTCGAAGTCGGAGATGAGCATTAATAGCCTGAGAGGTAGGCATAGGCATGCGGCTGAGTGCATCTACTACTATGTTAGCCTTGCCTGGATGGTAATCAATAACAAGGTCATAGTCTTTGAGGAGTTCCATCCACCTCTTTTTACGAAGATTAAGTTTTTTTTGTGTCAACAAATACTTAAGGCTCTTGTGTTCGGTGTATAGGTAATATTTTTCTCCGTAGAGATAATGTCTCCAGATTTTCAATGCAAAGACGACAACAACCAATTCAAGTTCATGAGTAGGGTAGTTCATTTCATGTGGCTTAAGCTGCCTTGAGTCATAAGCAACAATCTTGCCTTATTACGTTAATACGCACCCTAATCCTTAGTGCGAAGCATCACTATACACAGTGTAGTCTTTCCTAGACTTAAGTTAGATCAAGATCGATGCATAGGTCAACACTTGCTTGAGTTGGTTAAAACTTCTTTGTTGTTTCTCGGTCTATTCAAAAGGAGCATCTTTCCGCATGAGTTTAGTTAGCAGAGCTGCTATTATAGAGAATCCTTTAACGAATCTCCTACAATAGCCAGCAATATTGAGAAAGCTACAAATCTTACCCACGTTCTTCGGTGGTCTCCATTCAACTATAGCTTGGATCTTCTTTGGATCTACTTGAATGCCTTCAACAGAGATCACATGGCCCAAAAGCGAGACTTGGGTGAGCCAGAACTCGCACTTGCTGAACTTGGCATACAATTGTTTCACTCAAAGAGTCTGAAGCACAGTACGAAGATGTTCGCGATGCTCAGCTTGGTTCTTAGAATATATCAATATATCATCTATTAATACCACTACAAATTTATCAAGATAGGGTCTAAAAACCCAATTTATGAGATCCATAAAGGCAACAGGTGCATTGGTTAACCCGAAAGGCATAACCAATCATTCGTAGTGGTCATATCTTGTACGGAAAGTTATTTTGGGCACATCGCACTCCTTCACTTTTATATAATAGTATCCAGACCTTAGGTCAATTTTAGAAAAAGACTATTGCATCTTTCAATTGATCGAATAAGTCATCGATCCTCGGCAAATGATATTTATTCTTAATTGTGAACTTGTTCAATTGTCGATAATCAATACAAAGACGCATTAATCCATCTTTCTTTTTGACAAAGAGAACCGAAGCTCCTCAAGACAAGAAACTCGGTCAAATAAAACCCTTGTTAAACAAGTCCTAAATTTGCACCTTAAGCTTGGTGAATTCTATCGGTGCCATTCGATAGGGTGCAATGGAAACTTGAGTGGTTCCAGGTTGCACTTTAATCCCAAATTCAACCTCATAGTTAGGTGGTAAACCCGGAAGCTCATTGGGAAACACATCAGGAAACTATTGCGTAGTGTCTATATCTTGCATCTACGGTTCTTCTTTACTTACGGTGGCATACAACAATGATCTTTTACCTCTGGAATCCATGAGAGCCACACTATCCTTGCCCAGACCTTAGAGGTACAACTTCCTTTTCGAACAATCTACCCAAGCTTGATGCTCCCTGAGCCAATCAAGTCCCAAAATAACATCAAAATCATGTATAGTGAGGGCCATAGGGTTGGATGGAAAATGTGTCCCTTGAATCACAAGGGGACAATTCTTGCATACTAGCCCAATTACAACATTATCCCCTAAAGGGTTGGTCACAGTGAGCTTGGAGGCTATAGGCTCTGGTGTTAACTTAAATCTCTTAATCAATACAGTACTTATAAAAGAATGAGTGGATCTAGGATCAACTAATGCAAAAATAGGGTGAGTATACAATTCAATAGTGCATGCGGTGACATCAGGATCCTCATTCTTCTCCCAGCTCCTCACGTGATAAACTTGGGCTAAGGCTTTAGATTCTTGTCGGTTATGAGCCCTTGCAGAGCCACTATACCTACCGAAAACTCCTAATACATCTTGTCTTGGTCCCTTACCCCTGAAAGATAGAGTAGGGGACGTAGGAACCATTGGTGCAGAGGATTTAGTAACATTCATTGGACAATCTTTAATATAATGGCCTTGTTCCCCACATAAGAAATATGCTCCAGATTACTTGCGGCACTGTCCCGTAGGATGCCTCTTCTGACAAAAGTTACAAACTGGATATTGTGACTTCTGTCTAGACCCTTAGTACTTTCAATAGAGGTAGTTCTTGTAGCTGATTGGGACATAACTTGTGGTTTCGGGAAATCTCTCGATCTAAAGGATTATTGATGGTATGATTGCTTGTACTCTTACTATTGCTTGCCCTTCTTGGTAGAGCAGGTCATGAATCATCTCGGGGCCTATTCTCAAATCAGTTGGGCCTATTAAACTGATGTGATCTCTGAGCAGCTTCAATGGAGATTGCTCGATTCACAAGCTCCTGGAAATCCTTGATCCTCATAGCAATAAACAAAGGTCGTAATTCATCACTCAAACCTGCAATGAACATTCTATACTTCTCTTCTTTTTTTCTTGATGTATTCAACTCCTTACTTGCAGTATTTACAGAAGTCATGAATGTACTGCTCCACCGGCCTTCCACCTTATTTCAAATACAGAAAGATATCCTGGCTTTTAGCTAGATAGTGCTCGTTGATGTATTTCTACTTGAACTCTCGTAGGAAGAACTCCCAAATTACTGCTTCTCCGAGAGCGTTAAGAGTCGTGGTTTTCTACCAACTTAAAGCTTCATCGGTCAACAGGGTTAGAGTGCACTCGAGCTTATGCTCATCCAAACACTGTAATTGCTTAGTCAAGATTCTTATGGTACTATCCAACTAGTGCTCTGTTACTTTAGGGTTTTGCTCAGCCTTACTCGAGAAGGTTAGCTCGATGCTGAGCTAACTTGTCGATAGGGTCTCGGTTCATGGAAGTGGCAGCTACGGAGGACTGTGCAAACTGTTCAAATTTGAGGGTAGCCATGAACTATTCAAACACCTCAGTCATGTTCTTATAGCACTCGAGCTGAGCAGAATGTAACACAGGCTGTGTTCAATGGCCTTTGTAGGGGTACTTGTGGATTAGGAGGATTCCCCCCATTTTCTCCTTGACATTGGTCGATGAGCCAACTGTGTGCTCAACTTCTTCGTGAGCCTTATCGGAGTCAAACATCTTTACACTATAAAAGGAAGAATTATCGAATTAGTTGCAAGTCACAATGCAACAAATTAAACTCCTATGTGGCGTATGCAATACAATAACTATGCAACAGACTTCAGTTTAGTCCTAGAATCGATTAAACTCTAGCTCTAATACCATAATTGTAACATCCCCCACCCGACCTAGAAGAAAATAGGGTTAAAGAACATTACCGAAGAACAATACGATGATCGGTGTGATAAAATTTAATCATAATTTGGTAAACAATCAATACGTGATTGACCAATCATGCAAAGTCAGCATAGGAGGTTTACCAATTCAATACAATGCTTGGATCTACAATTTAGGGACTAATTTTAGACTTTTATAAGTTTTAGGGACAAAACTATAATTCTTGTGATCTATGGGTCGTTTATTGAAATTAACTATACCATGATGAAATTTAATCCATGATCAATATTCATGAAAACTTTCAGCTTAATCGGAGTTCGTTTACTAGTTCAATTAAACCATACAATACTTAGTGACCAATTTGTAAACTTTTTAAAATTGTGTTCTTGGCCTATTAACAGAATTAACTGACACTGTATTGAAACACCAAAGGTTGTATAGATACGGATATGCACGATTTAAGACTTAATTCGAAACTGTCAAATTCTATTTCGATAAAGCTTAACCAGTATCGATTCAGGATAATGGAATCAATAGACACCGTATCGAAACACCTAAAGGGTGTATCGATACGGGTTGACATAATTTGACTTTCACCATTAACCCTTGTTTTGATACATTTAGGGTCGTATCGATACCGATTTGCACTGGTTCAAATTCTAAATGCTAACGATGCTTGTCTATTTCGATATAGTTGGGGCTGTATCGATACTAATTGACCATGGTTGACTGTTTCGATACGCCCTAAGGCTATATCGATACTATTAAGTTCACAAATCTCATTGTCTATTTCTGTATCGAAACGGCCTGAGCCCGTATTGATGCACCTTAGCTGACTTATGTTTTGACTGACCAAATATGCAAGGCCGTACCGATACAGGTTGACCTGTATCGGTACGTCATGTACTGTAATGACAAATTTTGCTTGGTTATTGACAAATTTAGCCTATTAAACCTTGTCAAAATGCAATGAAATTTCACTAGCAACATTTGGTCATCTTAATATACTAGCATCCAAAATTTCATGATCAAATGAATTTGTTTACCATGTTTACACTTAATGGGCCAAACTTGCATATTTAACCTATTTTACCAAAACACTAACATACCATAACTTGCACTTTTAACTCTTTTAACATAATGGGTCATTTGAACATACAAAAGGGGGCTAAACTAAATTGCTAGACCCTACGCCACCATCCTAGGAGTTCAAGGACTAGATTAACATTACATAAATGGTTGTGACTTGCTTCAAAAACGCTCTTTGCTCCGATCCTGATCTGACTATGCTTTAACCTAAAAATGCATGGAAATAAGATGCATTAGGCTTACTTAGCCTAGTGAGGTAGTCATAAAAAATAATATGAGCATCAATGAAAATCATGACACCTATATATATATATATATATATCAGTGTAATGCATCTCATAACATATTTTAACAATACTTGCAATACTTATTCACATATTTTCCTTGGATTGACATGTATGGTGGATACGTGAATTCCCAACCAACATCACTAATAATGATTGGTCAATACTCGCCAACATCGCCACTAAGACCAACAAAGTCACATCTCGCCAACATCGCCAAATAAGAGCCTTAGCTCAAGGACCGTAGTCCACTCCTTACTAATGAACTCATAAATTCTATGGCATGCCAATTGTATCTCATGTCTATTCGTATCCAAGGATTCGATAGCCGTAAATATCAATACTTGTCAATATCAGTAACCATAGCAATAACAATAACAATGCAATAACAATGACAATGATCCTATGACATGTTCAATATGACTTAATTCAATTCTTATAATATCAATGATCACATGACAACTTAATGATCGACTTGGTGACATATTAAGCTTATCGAAGCTCACCGATAATGCCTCTAGTGAGGTCCTAATACAAACATACCTTGGTCAATGATGATAATACAGTAAATTGACATCAATGAATTCGGGAAGACACCTAGCAAATCCCCTTGACTCTGACTACACTCACCGATGATTTCAAGGCATTCAAGGCTCCCGGATGATAACTCTCTTGTTCTTGAACTTGGCAGAATTGGGAGGATTTGGTGATTCTTCACTTTGAATACCTTGAGCTACATCGAATCAAGATTACAAGAATTTTAATATCAATAATAGATCCATAGCAACTCAATAGCTATGAAAAAGAATAACAATCAAGCTACAATGTCCCTAGAGAATTTCTAGTGTTCCTTGATTCTTAAATTTGATATTAAACATGATTTTGGCCTTGGAATCAATAAACCAATTAAGGGCTTTCGCTTACCCGATCAATCGCTACAATATAGGATTAGGAAATGGAAGGAAACTAAGCTTGGATAATCCTTCCAATGGAGATGCTTACTTGATATAAAGAGGAAAAAGATGATGACTAAGCTACTTGGCTTAATTTTGGTAACCGGTAAGCTTCATATTCCTTTCTTTTCTTTCACTATTTGCTTAATTGAACTTTCCTTCAATTGAAGGAAGCTAACTCAAGCATCCCATGTGTGTGGTGATTAAGCTTGAGAAGGGGCTAATCGTAAGTTTAGTTCTTCAATTTTCTATTCTTTACATCTTTACCCCCAAACTTTCAATTTCCACAATTAAGCCACTAAAACAAGTTTAAAGCTTGCAATGGGGTCCTTAAACAATATCGATGCCTAATTGGGATTCAATAACTGATACTATGCCACTTGATTAAAGGTCAACTATAAAATTTTGACTTTTGGATATGAAATTTCTGGTCATCGAAATTAAATTCCAACTAGGCCTGATTTTGTGATGTTACATCAGTAGGCAAAATAAGTATCGATACCACTTAGATCGTACCGATATGGTAGGGCCTATACCGATACACTTGTTTAGTGTACCGATACCCCTCGTAAAAATGCCCAACGACTCTTTCTTCTTTGAGGCAAGTACTGATACTCTTGAACGTGTACCGATACCAACAAGCATATGAGTACATTTGATGCTGGAAATAAAGTCTCTAGCAACTCCAAATTAACCCCAACGGCTAGTAACGGACCCAAACTCCTTAGAGGGTTTAAAAGACCTCTTCAAGTAGCCATGGAACTATATGTAACAATTTGCCAACATTCATGTATTGAGAAATCATGTTTTGTACTTAAATTGTCATATTTCTTGTAGAAAACATTAGTGAGCCAAATTGTCACATTTGCTCAAGTGTTTAGGATTTTGGATGAGAGCTTAAGATTGCAAACATATTTGCCTTGTGAGGATTTACTTTGTTTGTCAGTTTGTATTTTCTCTTTGAGAGAGAGACAAAACTTTTGGGGTATAAGTCTTGGGTTGTAAAAGGTTATCTCATTGAGCCTAGAAAAAAGAAAGATAAATTAGTCAATTTGTGGAAAATCCTTGGTGTGGATAGCTAAGGCAATGGAGGTAGACTTGGTTTAAAATTCGAACCACTATAAATCATTGTGTCAATTTTTAAATCCCGGTTGTTTCCACATCAATCACTCAAAGGCCAATTCACCCCTCTTGACGAATTCGGTTGAGCGTTCGAGCCTCAACACTTATCGTATGTCATCAACGATGACACCAGCAATTGAAATCTGGATAATTTGAAAGAAAATGAGAGAAAGAAAACAAAGAAGAAAAAAAGGAAAATGAGAAAAATAGTTTTCAGGGATCCAAAACATCATTTTGGTTTCAATTTGGTTTTTTCAGTACAATGTTGTTTTTGTTCTTTCTACCATGTTAGAGTGTCATTTATTATTTAGTAGTTGAGTGATCAAAATAGAAACAATTTAAAAATTGAGCGATTGAATTGAAAATTTTTAAACTTCAGTGACTAATATTAGAGTGAGAGTATAGTTGAGGAATGGAATTTATAATTTACGCTTTTAGAAAATATATTGCTTTAACTATAGTTTAACATATAATTTGACTTGCATCCATGTTAATGATTGAGTTGCATATATGTATGTTTAAATTTAGTTTATGCCTTGAAGATTGAAGTGTTTATGTTTTAGTCCCTAAATTGTTAACGTGTAAAATTAAACATGTTCTAAATGTCTCACCTAAAATTTGGTATGCTACCTAATTAAAACGAATAGTATCCAATTTTGCATCTAGAACAGATTTTAAAATATATGTGTTTCGATTAGTTCGGGCTAAGATCATTTCGATTATCAATGTAATATTCATCACTCGGGTCTATTCCTTCTAGGCTGAGTGATGGGTGTTACAAACAAACACATGATTGTCTTATTGAAAGGTTTTTTAAATTTTCTAGCAAAAAAAGGTTGACCCATTTTTGATCCAAACACATTTCATTATTTTTGTTAAGGATTTGTAGGAGAGGATGCTTCAAGGGACCGGTGGAGGACACGACCCACCAAAGTTTTGAGAAACTCGAATTTTACTCATATTTTTTTAAAAATAAATTTTAATTTAACCCCTCAAGATTTTTAAAAATTCATATTAAGCTTTAAAATTTTAAATATTTTTAATTAGATTTCCTCTCAAAATTTTAACTTTTTTATTAAATCTTTCAAAATTATTAAAATTTTTAGTTAAACCCTCAAATTTTTTTTGAAAATTTTCTTTTAATCTTCCATTTAAAAAAAAAATTAAGTTGGCCCCTTCAACTTTTACTCTAAGTTTTGCCCCTAAGGATTCGATTCATATCGATCTTTCAAAAGCTCAGTTGATGTATAAGGCTAAGAGATCGAGGAAAAAGTTTGAGAACAATGCTCGGAGGAGTAAGGACGATGATGATCAAGACATTTTCTAAGCCTCATGAACAACAAATCTTTGAATTGTCCAAAAGGATTTGGGGTAAAAATGGATCATTAGAAAAGTCGATTCTTGTGAGAAAACCTGCATGGCGGCCGAAGATGTGATGGACAATGGTGGTTTTGTGTGTGAGGAAGATAAACGGTGGTTAGAGATTGTATACTCCAAAACAGAGAATAAAGGAAATATTCTTGTATTTAGAAAAATGGTAAAGTAAAATTGGTTCTGCTTATTACAATGACATGGGCATTTATAATCCAATGTTAAGCGACCCAACAAGATCCAACTAGCTAACTAATTACATATTAATAACAAAGACTAAAACTAGTTATAATTAACCTTCTAACATTCTCCCTGCTTTCTCAACCTTCTTCAACTTCTTCAATGACTTAAACCATGAGCTGACTAATTGAATAACCTGAATTTTGAGCTGATAGTTTGTGAACTGAAATTTTTGGAACCAATTAAGAGATGCAGAAGCTGGAAGTAGGTAAAAATTGATGCACAAATGAAACTCAAAAAATGCTTCTTTCATCCGGAATTCCTTAAAAAAAACTTGTATTTCTTACTTGGTGGCTTACTGAGAATCGAAGGAATTTTTTCTTCTTTCCTTTCATTCTTCTACTCACCTTTCTAAACTTTTTCTCTCATCTTCACTGCCTTTCTTCTCACTTATTCAGACTGTGGTTGGAAGCAAGGCGGTTAAGCTACATACTCTCGGGTGTAATATGAAGCCTATCTTGAGCAAGACAACACTCTATTTTGTCTGGTTAAGGAGAGCAAGGCTGTTAAACTCTCCCCAGATATTTTCTTCAATGGAAACTTGGTTGTTAAACTCAAGTTTCATCTTCACTTTGGAGAAGAAGCAGCAGATAATGGGGAACTCAAAAATGACATCAAGTGCTCAATCTTATACTGTAACAGTAGTAACCAACATTCAACTATATCAATAATCTCACCAGTTATCAGCACGAACAAGTGAACTATCAAGATTTCAGATTACCCGAGACACATACTTCACAAGAAGCTGTAATCGTCCCTTGTGTAGTGAATGAAGCAATTGAAACGCTAGCAAAATGAGAAATCGGAAATAGGAACAAATCAAATCTCACCATAGAACAAATCAACCGCTAGAAAACGAAGAACAAAACTTGATTTTAGGGATCATCAACAACATTGGTGAACCAGATATGAAATCAGAGTAGTGGTGGACATGCGTGAATAGTGACAAACGGGATCTTCGAAGAAGAAGCGGAAAAAAGACAAGGTCAGGATCGTCGGTGACACAACTACAAGATTACAGAGAACCAAATCAGGAAGTGAAGAAGTGAGCAGATCGGAGAAGAACACTCAGAGATCAAAAACGAGCAACGGCGAGACGGTGGCAGGATCATTAATGGCGAATGATACCATGTGAGAAAATCGGCATGGTGGCCGAGATGTGATGGACGGTGGTGGTTTTGTGTGTGAGGAAGATAAACGGTGGTTAGGGATTGTATACTCTAAAACAGAGAATAAAGGAAATGTTCTTGTATTTAGAAAAATGGTAAAGTAAAATTGGTTATGCCTATTACAATGACATGGGCATTTATAACCCAATGTTAAACGGCCCAACATGATCCAACTAACTAACTAATTACAGATTAATAACAAAGACTAAAACTGATTACAATTAACCTCCTAACAATTCTTCCATTGCAAAAGCAAAAGGGAACGATAAGGCGTTAGATGCATTGAAAGAAGAGTCGGTTGCTTCAGCTGATGAGAAAGTGGATGATGGGGAGTCAATGGAGGTTGATATCAATTTGTCTAAGAATTCGGGTGGCTTGCTTGATAAGAAATCTGGTGTGGGGTAGCTTGAAAGATGAAATTTTGAAGCAAGGATTGGATATGGCTGGGGAAGAGAAGAGATTAGCTTTAGAGGAGAAATGGAGGAAATTGCATATTGCTGAGTTGGAGCTATTTTTGGAGAGGAATGAGTTGGTAATGGAACTCAAACCAAATTAATGAACATGTTAATATATTCATTTTATTTTAATATTATTTTTTAAATATCATGCGAAAATTTAAAAATAAATAGGGATGTTGATGTGGCACGATATTATTGATCATATTTTTTTTTTATAAATAAAGTCAAGTTTTGGGTAATTTGGATAACGTCTCAAATTTTAGGGAACACTTGTGACAAAAAAACATTAAGTATCAAGTTGGGAAAACAAGTAAGCATTAGGGATAAAAAGGTGCATTAAGCCTAAAATAAATATAAAAGTAGTAAAATAATGATGAAAATAAATTAACATACTAAACGTTTTTAAGATAAAAAAACATCTTATAAATCAAAGAATAAAATTAATAGCACCATCTCATAACCCATTTACTCTCAAACAACATACAATCTTATCATATAACCTTAAAAAATCATAAATACAATATTAATAAAAGTATATTAAATATAGAAGAACTATTTAAATATGTGTAACACCATTTAAATATTTAATAAATTTACACTATAAATAATTAGCCACCTAATTAAAAATGCAACAAAAAATCATATGAACAAAATTTATTATCTTAAGGGCAATATGGTTCAAAGGGAAAGGAATTATGTAATGCCTAAGAAAATGGTGGCAATGACATTCCCACCGTTTTCTTTTTTTTCTTTTTTTTGGGGGGGGGGGGAAGGGGGCTGAGAACAGATTATTATCTATGAGGGAATCCTATCAAACCAAACGTGGGATTACAATTCTAAAAATATTTTTCGCGAATCAAATACATTCTAAATGTCATAATAATACATAAAAATGATAGTTTATGTATCATATTAGAAATTTTATTAAATATAAATATAACATTTGATATTTTAAAAAGTACAACTCACTTTGGGCATTTTTTTTAAAGAGTAATATTTTGTCAAATACAAATACCACATTCAACATTTTAACAAAATGTAAGATACAATTTACAAATATGGCATTATCCTCTAATACTAAAATAATAAGTTTAGTTATGCAATGTTAATGTAAAACTATTTTTAATAATTTATTAATTTTAAAGCGGTAAAATTTATGTTAGATATTTTTTGATGAAGAAAAATGAATTACCGCCATGTGTCTCATTAAAAATTTTTCTTAAACTTAAATGAAAGAAAAAGAGTGCACATGGTAATAATATAACAAGGTCCAACCGAGACTAACTCGGCAAAGTTACGACTTGTGCACTAAGCTACTGCCAAAAATGAAAAAACAACAAACAAAGACATATGTGCTAGTTAACTACCATCACCCTGTAGAGTAGTTGCAATCCATAACGGTGTTGCATGAAACATACGAGTACTCAACTCCATGCACGGTGCAGCCCTCGCCAAAGAATCAGCAGTCCTATTAACTAAGCGCCCAACTTGCTGGAAAGGAACAATCCAGTCGCGCACACGCAGCTCCTCAATATGCATACGGATACCAAGACCATCTTGACGTGAATTAACTGCCAATTAAAATACAGATAGCCTCCAAGCTATCAGATTCTACAATAATCCTTCGAAGACCTAAATCCCATGCACAAACCATACCAATATAAAATTTCTAAAGCTCGGCTTCAAGAACTGAACAAACACCAATGAACTTAGAGAACCCCATCACCCAATGCTCATTGTGATCACGAATAACTCTGCCACAAGATGAATTACCATCCGACTCACGTCGCACCCCATCGGTATTGACCTTATAACTACCCTCAGGAGGAGGAGCCCAGCTATTTGGACCACTCGGTACTTGATTAACCGAGATGCCAAGGGGAGATGTAGAATCACGCAAGTTCGTCTGACCAGACATGGCTTGGAGATGGCGGGCCCTATCAAGAATGGAACCATTGTCCTCCAGTGGATTGTTGAATACGATTGAGTTACAGTATAACCATAAGTTCCATAACACAACTCCAAAGAGAAGATCCCAATCAAGAGGATCTTTGGCGAAAGTTGAAGGGGATGATAAGTTAATACATACCCAGTCATGGAAATTTGAGAGAAGAAATTCATCTAACCTTTCCAGCTTTATAAGCGCAATCCAAATAGTCGTGGCCGACAGAAAAAGGCGCATGTTATACTACCGAGACAATAGTGACGAAATAAGTAAATAAACGCAAACGTAAAAAAGAAAAATAACACCAAGAATTAACGTGGAAAACTCAAAAAGGAAAAAACCACGGGCAAATGATGATAACTTTCACAATGATGGCGAAAGAGATTACAACTGATTTATGATGTTCTGTTTAAACCTTTAATCCCTAATATCTATTTATAGGGATATATTTCTTGTTTACATAGGAAACTTGTATAGAAACAAATTAAACTCAACTTGAGTTTCCTACTTTAATTAATGTAAAGTAAACAAGATTGTAGAACTCGAATTCCTCAACCGAATTGTTTGCCAAATGGTGGAGAAGTCCAATTTTGGGTGATAGTGGTGAAAGTAATGAAAAGAAATGAACTCAATAATTTAGAGTGGTTCGAGCTTCTCAACTAAGTTATATATCCACTACATTATCTTCCCACTAAAGATTTTCTGAAATTCACTATTGAATTTCTTTCCATTTTCTAGGCTAAGGAGGCAACCCTTACACACTTAAAGCTTTCTATCTCAAAGTTTGAGCAAACCCTCTTTTACAAAGAGAAAAATAAAGCAAACTAGGAAAACCTCTCAAAGATATATGTTTGCACAATTTAAGCACTCACTCAATCCTAAAACACTCGAGCAAATATTAAAATGAAAGCTCACAAGTGTTGTCTATGAAAAATATGGAAATTTGAGCACTAAGACATTTTACAATCAATGGAATGTTGGCTTGTTGATCATTAGTTGTTTCTGGTGCTTGAAGGTCCCTTCTATACTCTCAAATGAGATTCTAGCCATTGGTGACCGTTGGAGATGATTCCCATAATTTCCCAATCTGGTGTAGTGGGTATCGGTACGCGGGCTTTGCGTATCGGTACAGCCTCTTTGGGAAATAGCCGTTGGGGCAGTTAAAGCATAGGGGTATCGGTACGCCTTAATGCATATCGGTACAACCCCCACCGTATCGGTACGGCTAAGCCTGTACCGGTATGGGTTTTCGGTTTTGGAATTTTCCTATAGCTAAAACCCTAAACGGTATCGATACGGTTGAGACCGTATCGGTACGGGTCTTAAGAAATCTCAGATTTAGCTATTTAAAAATGTTTTGAAGCTTTCCAAAACCTTATGAAAACTCATCAAACATATTTTCAAGTTGTTTAGACTTAAAACCATTTTTGAAATCTTTTCAATTTAGTCCAAAACTATTTTCAATTATTATATCAAAACAAATATCCTAACAATCTCCCCCTTTTTGATATAATAAAACCAACTTGAAAAATTATTTTTGTGATTCTCCCCCTTAGTAAAAATAATTTTTGAAAAAGAGATTATTTTTGAAAATACTAAAAGTCCCTCTTTTTCTTTTGAAAATTTAATTTTTCAAACCATTCTCCCTTTTTTGGTATATAAAAATTATTCAAAGCTAAAGTTTGAAATAACTTGAAGAACAATAACAATGGAGGCTTTTTAAAAAAATGACAATTAAGTACTTTTGTTTAAAAGTGGCTTCATCATACTCAAGCATCAAACAAATTGTTAGTCCAACAATTCATGATTAACTAGTTGAATCAAAGGAAATAAATCAAGATAAACAAAAAAAATCAACTAATTTTACAACTTGAATCAAAGGTAGGATGTTAAGCATCAAACTATGTATGTACATAAATTCTTACACTTAGTTGAACTACTTTTGGCTTTGGGGTTCAAGTGTAAAGAATTCGGTACATGCTTCTTTCCTCACAAAAGTTGTAATAAGGTACGTATAAAGCTTAAGAATTTACGTACCTACTAAAATCCTTACCAAGAGTGTAAGGAATTAGGTTTTCTTGTAAGCAACTATGTATGTACATAAATTCTTACACTTAGTAGAGCTACTTTTGGCTTTGGTGTTCAAGTGTAAAGAATTCGGTACCTACTTCTTTCCTTAAAAAAGTTGTAATAAGTTACATATAAAGCTTAATAATTTATGTACCTACTAAAATCCTTACCGAGAGTGTAAGGAATTAGGTTTTCTTGTAAGCAACTATGTACGTACATAAATTCTGACACTTAGTAAAGCTAGTTTTGGCTTTGGTGTTCATGTGTAAAGAATTCGGTACCTACTTCTTTCCTTACAAAAGTTGTAATAATTTACGTATAAAGCTTAAGAATTTACGTACCTACTAAAATCCTTACTAAGAGTGTAAGGTATTAGGTTTTCTTGTAAGCAACTACGTATGTACATAAATTCTTACACTTAGTAGAGCTGCTTTTGTCTTTGGTGTTCATGTGTAAAGAATTCGGTACCTACTTCTTTCCTTACAAAATTTGTAATAACGTACGTATAAAGCTTAAGAATTTATGTACCTACTAAAATCCTTACCATGAGTGTAAGGAGTTAGGTTTTCTTGTAAGCAACTATGTATGTACACAAATTCTTACACTTAGTAGAGCTACTTTTGGCTTTCGTGTTCATGTGTAAATAATTCGGTACCTACTTCTTTCCTTACAAAATTTGTAATAACGTACGTATAAAGCTTAAAAATTTACGTACCTACTAAAATCTTTACCGTGAGTGTAAGGAGTTAGGTTTTCTTGTAAGCAACTATGTATGTACATAAATTCTTACACTTAATAGAGCTATTTTTGGCTTTGGTGTTCATGTGTAGAGAATTCGGTACCTACTTATTTTCTTACAAAAGTCGTAATAACTTACATATAAAGCTTAAGAATTTATGTACCTACTAAAATCCTTACCGTGAGTGTAAGGAGTTAGATTTTCTTGTAAGTAACTATGTATGTACATAAATTCTTACACTTAGTAGAGCTACTTTTGGCTTTGGTGTTCATGTGTAAAGATTTCGGTACCTACTTCTTTCCTTATAAAAGTTGTAATAACTTACGTATAAAGTTTAAGAATTTACGTACCTACTAAAATCATTACCGTATGTGTAATGAGTTAGGTTTTCTTGTAAGCAACTATGCATGTACATAAATTCTTACACTTAGTAGAGCTACTTTTGGCTTTGGTATTCATGTGTAAAGAATTCGGTACCTACTTCTTTCCTTACAAAAGTTGTAATAACTTACGTATAAGGCTTAAGAATTTACGTACCTGCTAAAATCCTTACCGAAAGTGTAAGGTATTAGGTTTTCTTGTAAGCAACTATGTATGTACATAAATTCTTACACTTAGTAGAGCTACTTTTGGCTTTGGTGTTCATGTGTAAAGAATTCGGAACCTACTTCTTTCCTTACAAAAGTTGTAATAACTTACGTATAAAGCTTAAGAATTTACGTACCTACTAAAATCCTTACCGATAGTGTAAGGAATTAGGTTTTCTTGTAAGCAACTATGTATGTACATAAATTCTTACACTTAGTAGAGCTACTTTTGGCTTTGGTGTTCATGTGTAAAGATTTCGGTACCTACTTATTTCCTTACAAAACTTGTAATAACTTACGTATAAAGCTTAAGAATTTATGTACCTACTAAAATCCTTACTGAGAGTGTAAGGAATTAGGTTTTCTTGTAAGCAACTATGTATGTACATAAATTCTTACATCGTAATGTTTTATGTATATACATAACTTCTTATAATACCTGTAACTATTTATGTACATAGCTCGTAAGGATTTATGTACAAACCTATAACCTGATGAACCGGTCAGCCTTAAATTAGCCTCAATTTAGAGGTTTCACCCTAGAACTCCCCATTAACGTATGGACTATTCGAAAAAATATTAACGTAGTGAAATTAAAAATTTACTTACTAATATTTTTTTAATATTCTTAAAGTGATTAAGAGGTAATATGTGTTTATGCATATTCTTAATCATTTGGCAATGTACACGCACCTTGTAAACAAAACGATTTAAATCTGAATTTTCTAAAATAAACATTATCCTCTTCAAATTTTCTTTAACATTTTTTATTTAGGGAAGGAGAGAGAAGAAATTTACTCCTAACTAATTTAAACCCACACCTTAGAAGAGAAGAAAATGTTAAAAGAAAATTTTTAACCATTTACTTTAAAGATTGTTGACAAAATTTAAAAATACAATATCAACATGTTGATTCAACTTAAAACTTAAAATTTTAACTTGAAAATAAATTTGAAATTTTATAGGAATTTTAGCTCGAGCTTTAATATTGGATTCAAAAAATTAAGTTGTATCACTTTAATCAAAATAAGATTTTTATAGAGGGTTGTATTCTCTTATACAATGCTTTTCCATCTATTTTACAATGATTTGAAACAATAAAAAGTGACAGATGATGGAGACAATTTTATCTCCTTTTGATGATTTTGAGTGATAAGAAGCAAGGAATCTTTCATGTAACCACTTTTGATTTTTTTTTTTTTGTCATGGAGTCTTTTTATTCTTGGGATGATTTTTGAGTGACAGAAAATAAAAAATCTTTCTTGTAACCACATTGTTTGTCTTTTATCTTCTTGTTTCAGCGGAAATTTGTCTTAGAATTTTCTTTTATTTTAATGATCGTGACAGAGGTAGTATCTTCTGCAAGTCTCATTGTTTTGATTAAGGATGTTTGTTAGTCTTTGTCTTCTTGCTTCAATGGGAACCTTGCTTGAAATTTTCTTTTGTTTTTATGATCGTGACAGATAGTATCATCCGCACGGTCTATTTCTGCCCTTAATTTCTTATTTTCTTTCTTGCTCTTGGCTTAAGCCAATATTATATTAGCGTTTGATTTTGCATATAGAAATCTAGATGTATCCTTGTCTGAAATAATTAATTTGCAAAGACTTGAATTTTTAGTAAAAAAATTATCCAAATATTTAAAATCATAGTTTTCATCATTAAATTTGCTTCGCCATTTTGCCTTGAAAGTTCTAACAAACCATGGAATTTTTGTTTCCATGTTTAAATTTGTAATTCCAGAAAACAAATCCAAGAAACGCATAATATTGAGAAAAAATGAATATTTTAGTATAAATGTTTTTGTCTGGTTCCGGTTGATATTTTTCAAAGAATATGGGCGAAAGGGGTTGGATATTTTGTAGAAATATATCGAGAAAAGTTGGTCCATAACAGATCGATAAAACATGAGACAAATTGTACTTTAAACCAAGATAAAATTTCAATCCAACTCAGTCAAACATCAAGTCTCAAATAAGTCAACTCAAATTCAAACCTCATGACACATCACAAATTCACAATGCGTTTTATACAGCAACAATACCATGTCTGTAACGACTTATGAGGTACAAACGTCAGGCATAATGATACAACAAAGGTTGTAAAGTACTGCATATCTATTTATCTATCTAAATATCTAGCTTAACTCAACCCAAACGTTGAACCATTTGCACCACAAAATATCTATATAAGGCACTGGAGACTTATTTTGATATTAAGCAAACATGATCATAGGCAGCAACAGATAAAGGACGATAACTCAGGTAATGATAACTAACCGGCTTGATTTTACTCGGTTAACGAATCTGATTCATGTGAACCCTCAGATGTAACATCTGAGTCTTCATCACTGTCTTCGTCAAAACCTTCTTCTTGTATCCTTACAGCTTTACTTGAGGTTATCTTGGTCAATGCTGCAGTCTTGCTTGCCCTTTGTGAGCGAGGGCCTATAGTGCCAGGATTGGTAGGAACCATAGACTTAACAGAGGCAGGCGAGTCTTCTTCATCAGAACTAACTTCTTCACGTCTCACTCGTCTCCTTAAACGATTAGGCCGAGTTGAACATGGGGCTGGGGTTTGCGGAACTGCAGTGGAACCATCAACATCCATGTTGAATTCCAGATCTAACTTTCCTGCAAAATAGTGAGAGACAATATAGTTTGATATTAATTACCAAAAACAAACCCAACAAATAGTCAGAACCAAAGGAAAGCGAAAAACAAAAACAAAAATATCAAAGGAAAAAAATGGTATGGGATTTTACATTTATGATCTGAAACACAAGAATTTAATACAGGTAATAAATGCTCTGAGCAATTTTTTGTAATTTGTTTCCATAAAAGCATTCCTCGTAGATAAAGGTATGCCTTCTATTTCTATATGATCGGTCAGATTTTGTATAATATACTCTATAAAAATTTCATTTGACATGAAAATATACTCACCGAAAATATACTTAGCTTCGTCTTCCACCAAATCCAGATCTGGATTTATTTCTAGTCCTTTTAGACGTTCAGCCATCTGCTTCAACTCCTTTAAAAGATCTTTCTCACCTAGAACAAACTCACACACACTACTCAAAAGCCTCCTCATAATCTTTACTGGCCCTTGTTCTGATGAGCGGAAATGGAGAGAGGCAAGTATTCTGCTGAGAGCCGCAACATATGACTTCTCTGCGGATGTCTTCTTTGCTTGGAACCTCAACACCTTGGGAAATTATAATAATAACGAAGTCATAAGTAGCAAATTATTTTGTTCATAAATTAGGTATTCTCTAAAAACTTATGCCAACCATTATGGCCTACATCTTATATGAAGCAATTCCTGGTTTTCAATGCAACAACAGAGCACTTTTTTTTGTTCATCATAAATCATCAGAATATGGGATTTGCTATGAAGTGGAAATTCTAAATATATGTCTTCGAGTGTGTATTGGTGGGTGGGTGGGTGTAGTTTTATAAGATGTTGAAGTCAGGTTCTGATTATTGATATTGTGACATTAAGATTTGAATCGGAAAAACTGAAGAACTGAGTTTAAGCAATTGAGATTTTCAGATTTCTATAGAGTATTTTGTCTAATCGAATTTTTGTTCCTAATTCTTATTGAGTGAAGACATTATGGTTTGAATGTCCATCCTTCAGCAGTTTCTAAAGGTATTATAGAACAGCAGAATAAATCAACAGGCAGCAAAGGGTTACCTCTGTGGCTATGCGTATTGCAAGCCCCTCTTCACCATATTCTACTGAAGACTGTGCTGAGCCATCTATGATTTCTGGTGATCCCTTACAACCATTATCATCCTCTGCTTCAGTCCCCTTTGCATATAAGGGGGTCTGCATCATCTGTAGCATGAATCTTGAAGCTTGTATGGCACGCTTACGCATGCTGGATATCATATAAGTAGAACCACCAGAATTATCATCTATTCCGGGCCACATAGAACGGATGACAGGAATGAAAGCCTTGGATAAACACTTCTGTGGTTGCAAAATCAAATTTATTTATAATCAACAAACAAGCCTATGACTCTATAGACGTATTACTTCTGTGTGACAAGAGATGCCTATCATCCAGGAATCAGTATTAAGTACCTTGTGATTTTCTGAGAGAGAGGCATAATGCTCGAAGAAAACAGATAAACACTGTTTCAATCTAGTCAACAATAAAAGACAAATATGCTGTAACGGCAGCCATATTTAAAAAACAAAAGTAAAAGAGAGACAGGGGTAGAAACAGACTCATCCACCCACCTCAGGAGGTCCTTTGATTCATTACTGAAATATAAGCTAATCAGCTTGGATAAGAGCAAAGGATGACATGAGGTTGGAATACTTGGATACTTTTCACTCAAAAGAAGAATCTTGGCAAACCCCTCTCCAAGAACAGCTAGGACTGATTGACTATCATCATTTTCTAGAGCTCTACCCCAATTTTTTGTCGCAAATCCAGCATATAAGAGATCAACCAATTTAATATCCAAATTTCTGACCATGTCAGAAAAATTTACAGAACTAGAGGACAGAGCATCTTCTTCAAGCTGTGATGAAAAATCCAGTCCCAAGGCCCTATCAACTTCCTGAGGACCATGCCACATCCCAATGTCAAATAACGCCTTACAAGCAACCGTGCTAATTGGAGAGGGGCCCTTGACATAGGAGATCCTCAACTGCTTTATTAGTTCTTTACTTGGTTTATTCTCTAACAACCCAAACAGACCTAGGCACCGGACAGATACCCTCTGCACATCGAAGTGAACATGTTTTCCCTGCAATTTATACTCCATATCAATTGTTAAATCCTTTCAAAAAGAATTTTTAGATGATTTATTAATAGGCAATTTAAAACATCCAAAATCTGATTCTGATCAAGCCCATGAAAATGTCATGTAAGTGGAATTCATATCATGTAAAATTCTGCTACAAGTTCTGCTCAAATTCTTATGTCCCTTTGAATAGATACTTCCTAGTAAAACTACACATGGAAATATGAACAGAATCACAGATTAATAGTCAAACTCTTATTTTGTCTTGCATATAAACTAAAATGTGGAAATAGAAAATCATACTCTTGAAAAGTTGAGGCTGATAGATTTAGGCCTTAAGGATTTGACTGATTATGCAAAGTGGGATGCAAATAGATTGAAAGATGAGACCAGGTCCATACCCCAGGAAGCAACAATGATTGAAGCAGCTCAGTAGGTTCAACAGCCCAATGGAATGATTTTGCATTTTCCAAGAAAAGACCAGTAACAGCAAGGCAGTGCATCCATTTTATAAATTCAGCAGTTCTCTCCCTGCAAGGACCTGCCAGCTCTTGTACAACCCCAAGAATAACTTCTTCAAATTCACCAGCAGCAGAGTGGACTTTCCTTGCCAACCTTGCCACTGCAATAGCCCAATCTCGGTCGCCACCCAGATTTATGCCATCTCCGATCACAATTTTGTTGCCTTCATCATCCACTTCATGTTCAAGAGGCCTGTGCAGTAATTCCTGCACAAAGGAGCCAGCAATCTTCCTGATTGTAGCATCAGAATAATCAAGCATTTCACCTAGCAATAGTAGCTGTCGAGATGCAAAGTGGTAGTTCATCCCTGAAATTATATGATAAAATTAGAATATTGAAGTTGAATAAATTCTGTATGCTTTTGTTGATCATAAGAACCTGAGCCACCTGCGCCAATATGAGCCTTGACCAAATCTATGTAATTGGAGACAGTTTCAGGAAGAATTCTATCTAACAGATCATTGTTGTCAGAGGCTTCAGCAGCATATACAGCTGCTTCAGTGCCCATTGTAGCAGCAGCATCAGAACCTTTTCCCTGTCCAACAAGGTGTTACTTTGTATATTATCATGATGAAAGTTCATGTATTGTTATTAAATTCAAAAAAATACTTAAACAATTCATTATCATCAAAGGTCTAAGAACTAATTAAAGAATATAAGAAGGTAAAGCAGTAGTACGTTGCAAATAAATATTTTAGGGTGTTGTACTTAGTTTTAATGAATGAATAGCTGGGACATAGATAGTTAAAGGTTATGTTCAGCAACTATATTTTGCGAGGGATGAAATAAGATAGTTGCATAAGAAATGAAGACCAAGAAAGGGATATAGAAACAAGAAGCAAGAAGGAATCAATGAGAAAAGGGACAGGTTTGTGGAAAAAAGGAAACATGGAACTGGGAATATTACCCTAGAATAACCTAGAGACTAAAAAATAACAAAACATATGGCAAAATAATTAAATAAAGAACTAGATATTTGAATTGTTCAATCGGTTTCTCTGTCCAAAATCAATTGTTTGTGTCTGAAAATGCTATATAGGTATGAAAGAAGAGGATATTAATTTAATTTTAATAAAAAAAACCTTGTATTCATCACCAAACTAGAAGAATGAAAAATAAATAAATAAATAGATAAATAAATAAGTAAATTACTTGCTTAAATATATGTTCAATAACACTGGGAATAATAAATACACAGATAAAAAATGATGAATTAAAAGCCTACTTGTGCTTCCATCTGCAAATGTTTGCATACCATCCTCCAATAAAGAGAGACCTCAGGTTCCATTAGCTTAATACTAATGGAATAATCAGCAGAATCTCCTAGAAAAATTTCAGGAAAAATCAAGATAATTGGCATGCGAAATTTCATGTATAAATGGACTTGTTACAACAACCACTATACTGATGTTTACAAAGTCATCATTATAGTTTGTTACCAAAATGGCAGGATTGTAAATGAAAATAAAGATGATAATCTTTACTCATTTAGCAAGAATATCTCAAATCTCCACAAACCTTCATTTATTTCATTTGTTGATGCTCTTATTATGTACTGCTGGATACTTTCCACCTTATGCAGTTTCACTAAACCAGCTTTCAGAATAGATTCCATAACAGACTCCCCTATGGATTCATAAGTTTCAACATCGAGATACTTGAGAAGTTTTACAGGATCTCCATTGCAGCACTTTGCAAGCCACTGATCTATCATTAACTTTAAACACTCCTTTGAAACAGCCAAAGAACGATCAGCAAGTCCTCTCTGGAGAATTATTGTCCTATGCTTGATACTAGCGGACCAAGCAAATTAAGCAAAAGAAGATTTAAGAACTCATTAAAAAATACAAACAATATAGCAAAACTACGAGATTAAGATCCATCTTACCTTAGGCTTTGAAGGGGAAATTTGTTTGCTATAACACAGTATGCTGCTTTGCGGACTGACTCACTAACATCTATTGTACAATCTATGATTACTTGGGAAGTTGCATTCGAAGGAGGCATAGATAACACAATGGTCTTACGAACCTCCTGTAAACAGAATCTCCAGAATTCTTAAAAAAGAACTTCAATTATTTTGCTTATTAAAAGTTCCAATAAATTAAAGTATTCATACCAAATCCTGCAACCCATGGGAAAACCAGAAACAAAAGTATAAGGTAAGAGACTGACCGAGTTCTGTTCCAAAGGAAGGACCTCCAGAAATACATCAAGAATGTCGGTATTTTCAGAATCATTTACAAATCGTGAAAGCGCCCTAACTGCAAGTGTACGAATTAATGGAACCTTGTCCAGCACTCGAAATTTCATTAACTCTATCACCTCGTCCCATAGTTCATCGCTCACTTCTGAGTCATCGGGCAGCCGTAATATGATCTGTTTTATATTTTGTATACATATTCCTAAAATTCAAAATCCTAAAAAGAAGGGGGAAATGAATCATAGAATTTGAGAGATCTGACCTCGGAAATGATCTGACAAGCCCTGAACCGAGCGGTTTTATTAGCGGCAGTAGCACCGACCAAAAGAAACTTCAAAAATTCCTCCAAGAACTCATCGCTAGCGGAAGCGTCATTGGGATCCCGAGCGCTGGCAAAGGCTGAAACGAAGCGCACGATGCGTTCCACGGTGGCGGTTCGCTTTAGGGCTTGAAAGATAGGGGTTAGGGTTTTGGTAAAGGCGACAGAGAAATGATGAACAGATGAGCATTTTGAACGGACGGCTGAGAGCTCCTTGAGCTTCCGCTGATGGGTGGCGACCGATGCTTTAACCTCGTCGAGGATTTTGGCAATTTTGCAAGTCAATTGTGTCGCCGTCATTTCTTGCTCTTTCGCCATCGATTTACTTCCGTGTGTTTATGTGAAGTGAACTAATCTCGTTTTGAATTCTTGGTTTGGAAATTGAGCGGGAGTTGGTTTTTAAAATAGGTTCTATGAGCCGGACCGGTCTGGCTAATTTCCACTTTTAAAATAAGGCTAAACTACACCATTAGATACTAATTTATTATATAACTGTTTTATTTTTTTCATCAAACTATTTATTTTGGTAAAATTATTGCAAACATTATTATTTTTTATTTTAGTCACCCGCTGTTAAACAATTAACAGTGGATACTGACATACTTTTATTTAATTTTTTTTGTCATTTGCACTCCCCTTCAAGAATTATTTTCTTTAAATTCATTCGATCAGTAAAATAATTTAGCCCTTTTAACTTTTGCATAAGGTCTAAGCACTTAGTAATTGAGCTAAGCCTGCAACTCTATAAATTTTTATCAAAATTTATATTTAAGTTATACAAAATTGTCAATACCAAAAAATAAAGTTTTTGATAGAAAGGAATTTGAACTCATGTTTTCTTACACAAAAATCCAAATGTTTAGCCAATAAGTTAAGTAAAAAATTTATTCTACCCAAACTAATATCTAACTTGAATTGTGATTAATTTGAAAAAAAAAACTAAAATAATTTGTTTAAAAAACAATTAAATATTTATTTATTTTAATAAAACCAATATTAAATCATTCTAAAATTAAATTTATAATATATTTATGATAGAATATAAATTTTATTTATTTAAAAATAATCATTTAGATTAAAATGTATCATTTTTATTTTTAAAAATCTAAAAAAATAATTTAAAATTTATATTCAATCTTAAATAAAATATTACAAAATTAATTAAAACCTTAAAAATTATTTATAAATAGGTCTAACCATTCAATTATCAAACCATCTCAATATCTCAACCACCTCTCATTTTCTTCTCTTTCTCTTTGTAGTATTAGAAAATTGTCTCAACCATCTCCCATTTAATTCTCTCTTCTTTTTACAATATTTGAGAATTCTTAAGAAATTTGATTTGTTTGTAACATTTGGTAATAATGAAGTGTTGGGAAACGAGGGAGATGCATTACATGCTTGGTTGATGTATCAACTTATATTAACGTATGACATTAATTCAAGTTTATATTTCTTAAATACAGTCATTTATGATGGATTTGTCAATAAATCATGTATAGAGTGGATGTATCAACCTTTAGGGTACCTATTATTCTACTCTAAATAGGTGATTTTAAAAAATTCTAAAAATAGAGAGAAAAAAGAGATCAACGGACAACAATAATTTTAAGAGAAACATTCTTCTGAGTAATATATAGTGAAATAGAAGTGATTTTGTTGTGAGAATTGTAAACCATCTTAATTGGACGAAATCTTATTTGTAATTCTACTTGATAGTGGAAGACAATTTTGCACTAGAATAGTGTCATGCAGCTTTTTCCATTTGATTTTTCTGCGTCACCAAAACTTCATGTGCTCTTGTTTATTTCTTCACTTTACCATCGTTTTTGGCTTGCATTTACCATCAACTTTGTCATACTTTTTGTGAAGCCCGATATCTCTCAACCGTTATGTTTGTCAAATAGTAGAGAATATTAATTTTTGGGTGAAAGTGGTGAAAGCAAAGAAAGAAAAATAGACACAATGAATTTAGAGTTATTCAACTTTCTAATCAAAGCCTGCATCTACTACCTTAGCTCCCACTAAAAATTTCAACCAATTCTCTAAGAATTCTTCCCATTTTCTAGGCTTAGGAGGCAATCTTTTACAACCTAAACTCACAACCCAAGTCTAGCATCCAAAGCTCACAAACTGAGCATTGGGAACTCTCTAAAACAAGAGAAAATTTAGCAAACAAAAATCCCTCTCTAAAGGTTGATGTTTGCACACTAAAGCACTCACCTAAGTCCTAGAACACTTGAACATACATTGACAATTTGAGCTCACAAGTGTTTGTCTATACAATGAATGGAAATTTAAGCACTAAGACAATTTTTGCATCATAATGTTGTTGACTTATGGATCATTAGTCATCCATAGATGCTTAGAGGTCTCTTTTATACTCCCAATTGAGTTCCTAGTCGTTGGAGACCGTTGGGGATGAATTGGAGCTGTTGGGGCTTTTATTTCCCGTAATAAATGCAGTTATGGAGCTGACTGTATCTATACGCGGGTAGCCGTATCAGTATGTGTTCTTCAGAAACTAGCATTTGAGCTCTTTTCAGCTTGTGCGTATCGATACACTTAGGAGTGTATCTGTACGACCTACAATTCAAATAGCCGTTGGAGGTAGTTGAAACAAGAATCGGTATGCTACAAAGCGTATTGGTTCGAACCCTCTACGTATCGATACGGCCAAGCCTGTACCGATACGAGTTTTGGCTACTGAAAAATTACTGTAGCTGAAACCCTTAAGTGTATCGATACAAGGTATAACGTATCGGTACGAGCTTGTAGAAAACTCAAATTTTGTTACTTTAAAATCGTTTCAAAGCATTCCAAAACCTTTTGAAAACTCCTCAAACATAATTTCAAGTTGTTTGAACTTAAAAACATTTTTAAACTCTTTCCAATTTAGGCCAAAACTATTTTCAATTATTATATCAAAACAAATATCTTAATACTTTTATATTTTATTTTTAGTATCTATTTTATCTTCACAAAGAGAAAAAATAAATATTTTTTCCAACATGAAATTATCATCCGACAGCGGTATATGAGGAGTAAACCACAATTCGTTCGTGTTCTCTTCATTATTTTTTTATTCAATATTAGATTTTTCATCATATTTTAATATTCAATAATTTATCGGTTTCAATCTTGACATTTCAAGATAATTTTGAAACAAAAAATAACTCCATTCTCCCAACACAAGCATGGCACATTAAAAGTCAAGCACACACAAGAAAAAGAGACTTGCAAATGAGGAAAGGAAACTTATATTGATTTATTAACAAATATAAATACAAAGAAAATTATATATGAATGATTTTAAATTACAGAAAATACATGCATTCTTACAGGAAAAAATATAAGTTGTTTTCCTTCAAAAAAAAAATCACGTAGGATAAGAGGGGGAGGTTAAAAATGATCAAGTTTTACACATCAAGTGACCAGACTCAATGATCATAATCAATGAATTCTATCAAAAAATTAGAGTTAACGCCGTTCCCCTTCGGACTCTGTCATGCAATGGCCATTAATCTTCATAAGCATTAAAAACTCGTCAGATTTGCTTTACATTGGAGATGCATTCAAGGCATCAAGGAATGTCCCGATCCCTTTGTTCTCGACTCCAGCCGCCACCTGGATTTCCGTAATCTCGACTCCTCCAACTACCTTGACTGCTGTTGTCTCGACTCCTCCAACTGCTCCGAGAGTGATTATAGAAACTTGAATTGTAATCTTGACTGCCAAACGCTAGCCTCTGAAACATTCTGATTTGAGCAGATTGTTGTGCTGAATCGAAAACCTCACTTTGCCCAGGCTTCATTCCGTTTGTGAGATCCGATGACTCCAATGAGTCTGGAGCTCTCACCACCTAAGAAAGTTAAGTCAGAATAATAAACGTATAAGCTCCTTACTTCTATTTCTCTGATTCATCAATTTGCATTAAGTATCCGGATCCAACACATTCAAATATGGATATGAGACATGATCCTCCAAGGATCCTCAAAAATATATGAAAAAACTTAAAAAAAAACATATTCAAGTCTGAGTAACATAGCTCCTTAGTACTACTCAAACCTAATTACCTGACTCATTTTTGGCCTTTTAGCAGCTGAATGTCGCACGCAAGCAGCAGCTGCCTCTATCATTCAAAACATTTCAAAATCTACATAGTTCTTTTCCAACCTCGGATCCACCAACCCATCAAAGTCTTGATGTTCGATTGCTTCAGCAAGTAATGGACGAGCCTGAGAAACAAGTTTGTATCATATTAATGACATTTGAAATTGGAATATTTCCACGGGTTCCGTTATGAACAAAGGATCAAGGCCATGTAATATTAGATTGCCATTTCAGATTTTATTCAAGAAAAATATCAAATTTCTTTAAGATTGGACAGTACAAGCTAAAACTACTTACAAAGAAGTCAAAGAAAAAGGCATGTCAAAGCAAGCAAAAACTTTTGATTACAACATTAAACATTGTGGAGTAGCCTTACCCATTCAACCAGGCTCTCATCGCCTAGTGGCTGAGAATCATCGAACAGGCTTGCGCCCGGTAATTAACTCCAAGAGAACAACACCAAAGGAATAAACATCAGATTTTTCAGTCAACTTGCCACTTGTTGCATACTCTGGTGCCATATATCTGTAAAAGAACAAATTCTTTTAATAGAAAAAACCCTGAATATTCAATGTTTAATTTTCAGTAATATACTAAAAAACTTTCATGATACACATTCGGTATTTAATTTTTCAATTATCAAACAATATCTAAGGTTAACTTGCCCGAAGGTTCCCATCACACGTGTAGTTACATGGGTATTTGAATCCAAAGCTAATTTTGCAAGCCCAAAATCCGAAACCTGAATTGCAAGACAAAAAGGTAGACTGGAAAATGGTAAATCAAAATAATGGGAAAATTTGCCAATGTATAGGTCCTAAAGTACAACTGTAAATTCTAACATTAGCTCATAAAGTCTCGAGTTAACAGAACTTGATAACTTATTCATTAAACACTACCAAAATCCCCCAAAGCAATTCAAGATCAAAATATTGGAGTTTGCAAAAATTTATATTTGCAGAAATGGGCATACCTGAGCCTCAAAATTGTTGTCAAGAAGAATGTTTGATGACTTGATGTCCCTATGAATGATGCGGGGATGACCTGATCAAAGGAAAATCAATTTTATATGTTTTCAAGTATATATTAGTTTATAACCTAGCAAACAGATCTTTTAGGTGTTTAGACTTTACTGTTCTGGTTCGGGTTAATAATAGTTTGCTGCATGTCAGGGTCTCAAAGTACAAAAGAAAAGATGAAAAACGGAACAAAGGATTACAGTCTTCATGGAGGTAAGCTATCCCGCGAGCTGCACCGGCAGCAACCTTGACCCGGACAGCCCAATCCATAAATGGCCTGCCTCTACCTGCAAAATTCCATAAATAGTGCATGAAACTAAAACATCATCATCCGTACAAATGCTCTTGTGCATGAAAGTGTTCTTTGGGGGATACTAAGGACTATGGAGCCGCCCAATTTAAGTACAGACGCTCAAGCAGATAGAGTACAAACAAGTTAATGAAAGGGAATCCTCTCACCGAGTTGGTATAAATATACATCATATCAGTTTAGTTTGAACCATAGACTTGTGCGAACTACTTTGACTTTTGAACTTAAAATTATATCCTACTTCGTCATAAGCAGAGAATGCATGCATGGGAGTTGTCTTACCATGGAGATTATAATGAAGGGTATCGTTCGGGACATAATCATAGACAAGCAATCTTTGATGTTCTGATATACAATAACCCACCAGTGAAACCAAATGGCGATGATGTACTCGGCTAATAATCTCAACTTCTGCTCTGAACTCCCGCTCCCCTTGTCCATCACCGATTTTTAGCTGTTTTACAGCCACTTCTCTACCGTCTGTGAGGATACCTTTGTATACGCAACCAAATCCGCCTTCACCCAAAAGATTATGTTCTGAAAATGTGTTGGTTGCCTGGACTAGCTCATCATATGTAAACCATGACCTGGAATTATTGACACCACCAGGGTCTGACGGTGAATAATAACCACCACTAGGACCACCTCCAACTAGTTTATGTGGAGACTGGGACCCTAGAAATGCTGAATCTGCGGAGCAATGCAAGTTCCTATATCATTATAGGGCACAGTTGAAGTAATATTCAAAAGGAATAGAAATATCATTTGCACCACAAATTATACACGACCTAAGAGTCCTGAGACAAGTATCCGGAAACAATTTTTTACCCTTTGTTAGCTTGAAATTTTTGGCAAGCGACAATTTAGGATAAAAATAAGTCTATTAACAAGCATCAAAGACCACAGATTTCCCTTGTCAATAACATAGCAAGTTAACACATAATATGTATAAAGCATCCAAATATTAAACACATAAAATATCGTACAAAAGCAACAGTTCAATTATTTACCTGAATTTTGAGAAGAGGCAAATGGAGAAGGCATGGTGAACCCGATTTTCGGTCTAGCATTCTTCCTCTTACGTTTTTGTACAAACCACACAGCCATCACAAGAAGACTGAGCACTATAAACCCAACAACAATGCCAATGCCCGCAGCAGCACCACTCCCTAAACCATTTTTACTTGCATTTGCAGATCCATTGGTGCCATTAGTTGACTTGGCAGTTGGTTTTTCAGTTGGAATTTCAGGCAATGAACTAGGGCTTCCAGTTAACGATGGAATACTTGGAGTTTCGGAGGTGAAATTGTAGGTGGTGATGAGGTTGAGATAACTGAAGGAGGGGGTGATAATGCGGGTGTCGAGGGAGAAGTTGTGGAAGCAGGAGGAGGAGCCTGAGAGCCAGATGGTGGAGGAGTAAGCACAGAAGGCGAGGAAGAGCTTTCTGGTGGTGTTGCTGATGGTGAAGGTGGAGACTTTGAGGAAGGTGGTGTTGGAACATCATCAGGGGGCGGAAGGGAACGCAAAATGACCTGAGGTGGGGGTGAAGTTGCCACCGGAGGTACTGGTGCAGCTTGGGGAGGGGAAGGATCACTGGATTTTGGTGGGGGAGATAAAATTGGAGATGGTGGTGAATTATCCGAGGGTGGGGGAACACCAGGAGCAGAAGGTGGAGGAGATGTGGGTAGTGATGGAGGTGAGGAAGCTGGAGGGGATGGAGGAGGAGAAGCTGGGGTCGACGGTGGAGGTGCAGTTAATGCCGGTGGTGGCGACAGAGGTGGTGATGGAGGAGGAGCTGTAGGGACAACTTGAGGTGGTGGGGAATCAGTGGTTTGATTTGGTTGAGATGATGTGGGGGATGGCGAAGTGGTTGAGGAATTAGAGGACAAGGTAGGCGGTGGAGGTGAGATATCACCGGAAGTTGGTGGAATTACAGAAGGTAAAATTGAACTCATATTTTTCTAAATGATCAACACTAAAATATATATTCCCTACACTATCATATCCGTTTTAGAAAATTCTAAACACCCAAATCTCCTATTATTCCACAGCACCAAATACCAAAATTCAAGCCTTTAAACGTGTACTCAAAGCTCCTTAGCTAATAAAACAAAGAAAACTCCCAAGAATTGACAACAGCAACCCCCAGAAACCGAAAGAAAATGCTTCAACAAGTGAGTCTCGTCCAAAGAAAAAAAAAACACAACCAACTAGATTCTATACTCCAAGAACCTCTAAAACCTAAAACTTTTTCAAGAAGTGAGGAAAACCCAGAGCTTAAATCCTCCTACAAGAAAAGCCCAGATTGCCAAATTCACAACTTTACATCAATGGACTGAGTTCTAACTTCCATGCAACATCCAGAATGATGAAGAACTGTTAACAAGAAAAATGCAAGATAACCATATAGATGAAAGTGGGAAATTAAAAGGAAGAAGAAGAAGAAGCTGCAAAGTGAAGAAGAAATGCAACCTGTCTCTCCAAGAAGTGAAGAAAACTTGAATCTGGAAAAGCAACCGAAGATGGAGGTGTTGATTTTGGGGAAGAAAACAAAAGGAAAGCTGAAAAGGAAAAGGCTGGCCTTCCTTTTTTCTTTTGAGGAAAGTGGTAGAGAGAGAAAGAGAGCGCGTTGTTGGGAGAGAAGAAGTGAGCCCACAAATGGTGCAAAGGAAACGTGGTGGCAACTTGGGATTAGAGGGTGAATAGTGAGTCAATCGTGTCTTTGCATCACACGTTTAAGAGCTTGTATGTACTGTCACTTCCTTAGCTGTTTACCAATTATTCTTTCGTTTCTCTTTTTCATTTTATGATAATGCCCTCAACCATCAAACCCTGCTGAATAACTCTGTACTTCGACACTTTAATCCCATTCGCGGTAAGTAACTTTATGGTGCGATTAAAATAAAGTAATTTTATATAAATTTTTATAGTAAAAATTTAGGTTATAATATAAGAATAAATTTTTATTTAAGATAAAATTTACACCGTATTAAGAATTTATATATTTACACAAAAGAAAATTCTACAGCACTTGACGAGCATCGCTGAGCACCACTAATGATAAAAATCATTAATATAATTTATAAAAGTTAAAAATTTAAAGGACTCAACGTATAATTATAAATTAGTTAAAAATCTAAAGGCACATTATTTAAATTAAAATATTAATTACATTATTTTCCATAATTTTTTTAATAACTGGATCAAATACTAACCCTTAAATTAAAAAACCCTAAACATTTTTTCCTTGCTATCGAAGTCGTCGCCGCCGTTAACTTCTTCCGCAAGAGAGATAGTTGCTGTTGTGCCTCCCTTCATGCGTGGCCGTTGTTCGATCACGGCCGCTGTTACCCGCCGTTCGCGCAGCCAATCCGATAAGGTAAGCTTTCTTTATTGTTATTTTATTTCAGACTTGGGCGACCGTCACCTACGGGTCCTGCCTCAGCGGCAGTCGCCGCCTTCACTAGCAGTGGTCGTGACTGCCCGTGTGTGGCGACTGCCATCAATTTTTGGCTTCCCCTAATCCTCCAATTCTCAAACTCTATCCACCACTCTAACCCTAATTTTCAAGTTAGGCCAAATCTAGAACCCTAATTCTCAAATTGAGTACCTTAATTCCCAAATTAGAACCCCAATTTCCAAAATAGAACCCTAGTTTCTATATTAGAACCCTAATTCTCGAACCCAATTCTGAATTCTCAAATTGAAACCCTTGTTTCGTATCGGTACGTTGTTTCATGTATATTGGTACACATGTAATCCTGTACCGGTATGGTATGCATACTGGTACAAAAATTGGTCACTGGAAATTATTTCCAAATTGAGTACTGGTACTTTACTATATCGTACTGGTACATTCTGTTTGAATTTTAGAATTTTGTGTTTAAACTAATGCATGCAGGCTTAAATTTTATCTTTTTAACGCATATGATGGATCTAAACTTAACGCATTCAAAACAAGTTAAAATGGTGGAATGTAGGCGTCATATCGACATGAATTCGGAGAAGGCAAATAACAAGGTACATTCATTATAATTAACTGAAATTTTAATAATAGTGTTGAATTTCTTTGTCTACAAAGTGTATGCCCATTGTCAAAGGGTTAAGAATATGTATGAACATATACTACATTGTAATCACCTTTAGACTATTCAAAATAATAATAATAACAATAATAGTGTTGAATTTCTTTTTGTCGGTATATATCACCTAAGATTATTGTTAAACTTTTACGCTTCAATGTTTCTCCATTATCATGAAATTTTTTGATTTTTTCTTGTATCAACATATCATATGGAAAAAAATTATTTTTAAGCAAACAAATAATATCAAAGTTTAAGATGAAATATAACCAATAAAGAATGAATTATACATACCTTTGTATTCACTTTAGAACTTCAAGCTCTTTTTTCGATGTCATATCTTTCGACTTCGGATCATCAGTAAAATCAGAACTTGTAGTTAAACATCTCTCACTCTTTTTTTGTTGAGAGTCTTTAGTCTTTGACAAAGTCTTAGTACCGTTAGACATTTTAGGCCCCATTCTTTAATCATTGGAGTTTCCTTCAACGTAACTAATTGACTAGTAAATCGATGGGGACTAAATTGAAAGTTAAAAACCTCGCTAGAATTTTTTGAGAGACCATTGGTGTCAGTCTTGATGTTGTCTTCAGAATTAAATTCAAGTTTTCTTTTACCAATAGGTTCTAATGAGGGAGAAGAATAATCAGGATCACAATTAATAAATGGAGACAAACTCAGTTTTTAATATGAATCTCGGTTTCTTCCTTCAATGATGCGTCACTTAATCCTTCTTCCTTGTATGATTTATTTTCTAAACCTTCATCTTTCAATGGACCGCTATGTAAATTAGTCTCTTATGATCTATTATTTAAAACACCCTCCTTTAATGATCAACTATGTATACCTTCCCCTTTTAGTGAATCGCCATCTTGTATTGAACTTTTAACATTACTCGGTATTAATATCGCCACTAATTTTTTAAATTGCCCATTCAATTTTTTAAATTGACCATTCATTTTCACAAATTCCTTTTCAATATTTTACACCGAATGAATGAGTGCCTTGAACTTGTGATCACTCTGATAAGTTGTTCTTATCTTTTCCTCAACTTCAGCTTTTTCCTATATGTATATAAAATAAATAAAAATTTAACAATAATCTTAGGTAATATATACCGACAAAAAGAAATTCAACACTATTATTAAAATTTCAGTTAATTATAATGAGCGTATCGTTGTTTGTCTTCTTTGAATTCATGTCGATATGATGCTTACACTCCATCATCTTAACTTGTTTTGAAGGCGTTAAGTTTAGATCCATCATCTATGTTAAAAAGATAAAATCTAAGCCTGCATGCATTAGTTTAAACACAAAATTCCAAAATTCAAACAGAGCGTACCAGTACGATATACTAGAGTATCGGTACTCAGTTTGAAAATAATTTCCAATGACCAATTTTTGTACCGGTACGCATACCGTACCGGTACAAGATTACCCACATACCGATATACATGAAACAATGTACCGATACAGAACGAATGTTTCAATTTGGGAATTCAGAATTGGCTTCGGGAATTGTGGTTATAATATAGAAATTAGGGTTCTAATTTGGAAATTGAGGTTCTAATTTGGGAATTAGGGTACTTAATTTGGAAATTAGGGTTCTAGATTTGGCCTAATTTGAAAATTAGGGTTAGGGTGGTGGTTAGGGTTTGGGAATTAGGGGAAGCTAGAAATTGATGGGCGGCCGCCACGCATGGGCAGCCACAACCACTATCAATGAAGGCGGTGACTACCGGTGACGGCTTGGACGGCCGCCCAAATCCGAAACAAAATAACAATAAAGAAAGCTTACCTTACCGGATTGGCTGCGCGAACTGCGGGTAACGACTGCCGGGATCGAATGACGACCACACAGGGAAGGAGGCACGACAACGACTATCTCTCTAGTAGAAGAACCTAACAGCGGAGGTGACTTCGATGGCAAGGGAAATATTTAGCGTTTTTTAATTTAGGGGTTGATATTTAATCCAATTATTTTAAAAATATATGGAAAATAATGTAATTAATATTTTATTTTAAATAATTTACCTTTAGATTTTTAACTAATTTATAATTATACGTTGAGTCCTTTAGATTTTTAATTTTTATAAATTAAATTAATGGTGCTCAGTGGTGCTCATCGTTAGTGATGTTCAGCGGTGCTCGTCTAGCGTGACAGACTCATCCTTACACAAATTCTTACTTAGTTAGTAAGAATTTTGGTTCTACCTAAATTATTAGTTTTACATAAATTATTACCAAATTGATAAAAATTTATGTAGTGTACGTGCTAAATCCCCATTTCCTAATGCTCTGATAACTTTATGTCAAATTTGATTGTTTTTAGTAAGTCCCGATTGTACCCCAAATGAAAATGAAGTTCTTTCCATTTTTTTATTTATTTATAAGATTCATAATATAATTTTTATTTAAGAGATGTCAAATTTTTGAACGAGTTTTAGTGCATAAATATCTTGATTTTCATGACAAAATGCATTTTCACTATTATATTATAGCCTCTATTATCAACTTTAAATCTTGTTTAATGCTTCAATTTATCTTAATTCGATTGTAGAAATAAAATTAAGATGAATGTTTGTTAGGATGATCAATCAAAGGAATGTGACCAAGAAGAGGTAAATTGACAATTTAAAAAATTGTGGAAGCAAATTGAAAAGTAAAAAGATTGAGACACAAGGAGTTATAGTGGTTCAACCTTCTAACAAGGTTTACATCCACTACCTTTGCTTCCCACTAAGGATTTTTCCAAATTCACTAAGAATTTCTTTCCCTAGGCTCAAGAGGAAACCTTTACACACTCAAAGCTTCTACCCCAAAGCTTTGAGAAAACTCTCTTTTACAAGAAGAAAGATAACAAACTAAAAAAATCCTCTCAAATGTGATATGTTTGCCCAATACAAAGTTCACTCAAACCCCAAGCTTGAATCAAAAGATTACAAATATGCTCACTTAAGTGGGTTACAAGATTTGACTCTAAAAGGCTCAAAGATTGTTGGATATGTGCTTGAATGCTTAAGACTTGATGAATATTTTTTGTTGTAGCTTTGAAGACTTGATTATATACTCTCTCATTGATTTCTAATCGTTTGGGTAGCTGAGATCATAAATATAGCCGTTGGACTTCATTTTCCCGCAATAAATGCTGTATGCCAACATAGGGTATCGATACACGGGCTTCGGTATCGGTACCTGCTATAAAAAGAAAGAACCATTGTACAAATGGGTATCGATACACGGGATGGCGTATCGGTACCAAGAGTGTATTTTACAAAGGGGTATCGGTACGGCTAAGGCCGTATTGATACAAATTTTGCTCACTGGAATCTGAGAAAGTTGAGAACGAAAAAAAGGTATCGATACGCCTAAGAGGGTATCGGTATGCATTAACTAATTTTCAAAGTTATGATTCCAATAAACTGACAAGACAATGGTCGAATATTTATTACAAAAGATTTTTAAAATCTTAACACCTTGTATCGGTACGCATAAAGCCTTACCAATACTCAAAGGCCAATATGGTTCCCAGGTATGAATGTCATACCGATACGACTACACACGTATCAATACCCAATATCCATTAAGTATCCAATAGCTAAAATCTGTATCGATACGACTAAGGGCGTATTGATACTCTTGGACCAAATTTGGCTATTTGAGTACAAAACACTTAAAAATATTTGAGGTTTTAGTTTTTGACTTAGAAATAATTTGAAGTTCGAATCCTTGTCATCTTGTGAGTCTTTTTGAGTACTTAGTTTTTTTCCAACTTTACAAATTGGTCCTTGAAATTCCTTGTTATATCAAAATCAAATATTAATTTTATAATCTCTCAATTTTTGATATAACAAAACCAAAGTAAATTTTTAAGTCTTTTGAAAAATACTCCCCCTTTCTTTAAGGCTAAAAGATAGTTTATTTTTAAAAATCTTTTAGAAATTTAATCTCAATTTTTCTATTCTTTTTGTTAGATCAAAATCAATAGGGCAAATATATGCAAGATATAAAGCAATAAGTAACTCCAAGCATAATTAAACAACATAGGTATTATTGAATTCAAAGCAACATTAAAACATCCAACTTAAAACTTAAAAACATAATCCAAAAGCAAATAACATAAAGTCATAGGAATTCAAATAAAGAACAAAGGTGCATAAACTCAAATCCTAATATTATATGATGTGATATGAGATTCAAGAGCCTAAGGAGCGTCTTCATCATCCTCATCTTCATCACCCATGCCATTGTAACCAAGAGAGTGACCACACCATTCACCATGGAATGCAATAAGGGTCATGTCCATCGAAGATTGGCGAGACTCAATGGAAGTCACTTGAGCATCCAAGGAATTGAAACGAGCATCAAGAGTATCAAAACTTGTGTTCATCTCGTTGAAGTGAGTATCCATGGTAGCAAACTTCCCATCAAGATAGGCCATGAGAGAATCTAGGGAAGGTTGAGCAATCGGAGCTTTCAGACCAACTAGAGGATTCACCACTAGATTGGGTTGAGCATCACCGGGAAGATCCGTGATTTTAATCCATTCTCCATTGTAGATTATGAAATTTGCTCGACAGAGAGAATAATTATCAATAGGGTCGGTGAAAGGCAAACCAAGATCATAAGAGCAATCGATCCCTAGCTTGTGGAACATGTAACTCAATGCGATGCCATATGTGAAAGATGTGACAAGAGAGGTATGACGGTTTTGAACAAGAAATACTAGCTCGACAAATATGATTTGGGCTAGGTTAGGAAGCTTACCTTCACTGAAACAATAGAGCCAAAAGTCATCGACTTGGCGAATAGTAGACCACTTACCACCGGATGGCCGAAACCATCAAGTGACGAGAAAGTGAAGGAAACGTTCATAAGCATCAAGTACGGTAATGGAGCCACTGTAAGGTAAGGAAAGTGTAAGATTCTAAAGCAACGACCTCAGTTTTCTCACAGTTATAAACACACCGGGCATTAATGTAGAAAACAATGACAAAGTTTTTTTTTATAAAGAATGCCAGGTATACTTAGAAAAGGCATAAACTTCCATTCACTCATTAAAATCAAGATATTGAAAGTGAAATTCATCGGAATTTATAAAAGGTAAAGAAACCACTCCCTCACGACATATTTAAAAATTTTGATATTGTTTAAAATTGTCCATGGCGCGAGGACATTGAGGCTCATTAAAATATTATTGAAAATATACGTTAAGTTTGGTTTTGTACCATTATTTTCAGGATTGGGTTCGGTAGGATTATGATTGTAAGATCTAGATGCGATCTCATTTCTTGCTCTTTTCTTAGAACCCATGATAAAATCCTGAAATTTTCAAACCACAAAAACAATGTGTGCATAAATATCACATTCAATCCAATAAACCAATCCAGTGATCAAGGTGTTGTTTAAAATATATGTCGTATATTTTAAAAATCATATACATGTATAAGAAAAATTTAGGTGAAAATAAAACTGAAAAAAATAAAGAAAAATATATGAGTATAATTTTATATTCGAACAAAAAAAATTTAGTTTTAAAAGAATTTTTTGTAAAATCTTTGAAAATAGTGTTATATACATATTAGATTTATAATTTTGAAACATAAACAATGTATAAACATGAAAGAAATCAAAAATAAAGAAAATAGAGTTTATACCTTGAGAATGGATTAATGAATGGATGATTTACACAAAGCTTGACGATGATAACTTGGGTTTGGTGTTAAAACCAAAAGCCCCTAAAGATTTTTGATGATTTGTGAGAAAAACAAAGGGGTTTGAAGGGTTTAAATAGGAGAAACTCGACCTAGGGTTTTTAGCAAAAAGGTAGACTTTGATTTAAATTAGGAAAACCCCCTTTAATGACTCATTAAAGCTCCACGACCACGCGTACCGGTACGAGTTTTAACCGTATCGATCCCTGATCTGTACCGTTACAGGTTCACCTATACTGAAATGCTACCCTTGATACCCGTATCGATACCCCTTGACCAAAAATGACATTTTTAGCTGCAAGAGACCCAAAAATTCGAACTTAATCAAATCAATATGCATGTGTATGATATGAGATCATCATCAATGGGCAAAAACAGATGCTTACTCCTCCTAGCAACATGAATAGATGCATATAGGAGCAAAATCACACAAGCATCGAAATCTACCAAATTCAAGCATAATTTAAACACCAAACAAGGCTTTAAGGTTCAAGAAAGGCTAGTAAGCCCTAAGTCTCTCCTAAGGGACCAAAAAAGCTTTTTGTCTAAAGGTTTGGTGAAGATATCTGTAAATTGGTTCAAGGTGTCTACATACTCTAGAACTACATCATTTTTCAAGACATGATCTCTAATGATATGATGTCTTATCTCTATGTGCTTGGTTCTAGAATGTTGGATGAGATTCTTAGTGGGACAAATGACACTAGTATTGTCACACTTTAGAGGGATGGTACCTATATCAATTCCATAATCTAAGATTTGTTGCTTCATCCAAAGGACTTGAGCACGACAACTTCATGCCAAAATGTATTATGCCTTGGTGTTAGATAATGCTACACTATTTTGCTTCTTAGAAAACTACGATATAAACATACTACCTAGGAATTGACATGTACCGAAGGTACTCTTTCTATCTATCTTACAACCTCCATAATCCATATTCGAATAAGCATGCAAACTAAAGAAAGAGTCTCTAAGATACCAAATACCTAAACAAGGTGTGTCTTTAAGGTATCTAAAGATTCACTTAACGGTTTGTAGGTGTGATTCTCTAGGACTAGCTTGAAATCTAGCACACAAGCAAACACTAAACATAATATCCGGTCTACTTGCAGTAAGATAAAGCAAAGATCCTATCATTGATCTATAAAGCTTTAAATCAACACACTTACCTCCTTCATCTTTGTCAAGCTTTGTAGAAGATCTCATTGGTGTGGCTTGAGGTTTCACATTATCTAAGTCAAACTTCTTGAGCATGTCTTTGATGTACTTAACTTGATTGATGAAGATGCCATCCTTCTTTTGTTTGATTTAGAGCCCCAAAAAGAATAAAAGTTCTCCTATCATGCTCATCTCAAATTCACCTTGCATCAACTTAGCAAAATCTTGGCAAATCAATTCATTAGTAGAACCAAATATAGTATTATCAACATAAATTTGTACTACTAAGATGACTTTGCCTTTTCTTTTAATAAAAAGTGTAGTATCCACGTTTCCTTTGTCAAAACCTTTTTCAATAAAAAAATTGACAATTTTTCATACCAAGCTCTAGGAGCTTGTTTCAAACCATATAAAGTTTTTGAATGTTTAAAAATATGGTTTGAGTATTTTGGATATTCAAAATTGAGTGGTTGTTCTACATACACATCTTCATTTATAAAACCGTTTAGAAAAGCACTTTTAACATCCATTTGAAAAAGCTTGAATTTATGATAACATGCAAATGCAAGCAACATCCTAATGGCTTCCATTCTAGCTACGGGTGCATAGGTTTCATCAAAATCAATTCTTTTTCTTGAGTCTAACCTTGAGCAACAAGCCTAGCGTTGTTTCTCACTATGTTACCACTCTCATCTAGTTTGTTTCTAGAAGCCCATTTAGTTCCTATGGTAGATTTATTACTAGGAATATCAACTAATGTCCATACTTTACTTCTCTCAAATTGATTTAGCTCTTCTTGCATAGCCAATATCCAATAATCATCATTTAATGCTTCTTTGATATTCTTAGGCTTTATACATGAGATAAATGCAATAAAATTACAAGTATTTCTAAGAGAAGATCTAGTGGTTACCCCTTTGGATGGATCACCCAAAATCTCACCATCTTTTACATGGTTGAACTCCCTTGGGTAAGTCACCTCTTTTTCCTCTAGAGTCATGTCCTTCAAGGCTTCTAGAGGTGGGTCTTGTGGTTCGTCTTTTGATGGAATTTCATGTACCTTTGATGATTTTCCTCCACCATCATTGGCATAAAAAATCCCTACATTATCATCATCACAAGTATCCTTCCTCGGAAGGAGGTTATCATCGAAAACCACATGTATAAACTCTTCTACTAGTAAAGTTCTTTTGTTAAATACTCAATAAACTTTAGAGTTTAAAAAATAACCTAGAAAAATAGCTTCATCACTTTTTTGCATCAAATTCACCTAAACTTTCTTTTCCATTGTTTAAAACAAAACATTTCAACCAAATGGATGAAAATAGTTAATGTTAGGATTTTTATTTCTGAAAAGCTCATAAGGTGTTTTCTTTAAAATAGGCCTAATCGTTACTTTATTGACAATGTAGCAAGCCGTATTTGTGGCTTCCGCCCAAAAATACTTAGGCAAATTATTTTCACAAAGCATAGTTCTAGCCATTTCTTCTAAAGTTCAATTTTCCTCTCAACAACCCCATTTTGTTGAGGTGTTCGAGGATTGGAAAAATTGTGGCTAATACCATTTGAGTTAAAAAACTCTTAAAGACCTAGATTTTGAAATTCGGTTCTATGATCACTCTTAATGTGAGAAATAGAGTGACCAACATCTTTTGATTAGCTTTTGAAAATGTGATGAATTTTTCTAAAGCCTCATCCTTGGTATTTAAAAATAGAACCCAAATATATCTAGAGTAGTCATCGACTAAAACAAATGCATATGATTTTCTACCCAAACTCATTGTTCTAATAGGCCCAAAAAGATCCATGTGGATCAATTGTAAAACTTTACTTGTAGAAACATCATTAATAGTTTTGAAAGAAACTCTTTTATGTTTGCCTTTTGCACAAGCATCACAAATTTTGTCATATGAAAACTTTATTTTTGGCAAACCTCTTACTAGATCATTAGAAATAAATTTTTCCAAAATACTCGTACTAGCATGTCCTAGTTTTCTATGCCATAACCATGAATCATGCCCATCTTTAGCAACAAAACATGCATCGAAAATATAAATGTCATCTAAATGCACTATGTATATATTTCCTATGCAATGACCAATAAACACACTTTTATAAGTTTCAATGTTGATAATTTTGCAACCATTTAAATCAAAAAGCACATTGAAACCTTTATCACAAAGTTGGCTTATGCTCAAAAGATTATGCTTAAGACCATTTACATATAACACATTGTCAATAAGTATAGAAGAGTGATTACCAATGGAACCAATTCCTTCAATATGGCCTTTAGAGTTGTCACCAAACGTCACTACTCATCCACTCTTTGGTTTTAGCTCCAAGAATCGACTATTGTCACCGGTTATGTGTCTCGAACATCCACTATCAAGGTACCACGAATTTGCACTTGAAGCTTTGGCTTTGTTGCAATGATCCCCCTACAAACAAAAGATCACGTCTTGATTTTTGGTACCCAAATCTTTTGAGTCCATGAGTATTAGCTCCCAAAATCTTGGTTACCTTAGGAATCCAAGAAGCAATAGTACTAATATCATTAGAAGTAACAAGTTCCTTAAGAACCTAAACACTTCCAACTTTCTTACCATATGAGGGCCTTTGGAAGCCTCTTTGTTTGTAGCCACCAAAGTTTTTTTTCTTCACATAGTTGGGTTTTAAAGAAGTCCCCTTTTCAAAACTAGATTTCCCAACTTTGTTCAAAGAAGCTTTGAGATCACCCATTTCCTTTTGGTGATCATCATGAACTTTGGAAATAAGGTTATGCAAGTATTTGTTTTTCTTTTCAAAATCCTTTTAATTTTCTTGCAAATCCAACACCTTCTTTTTTAAGTTCCAAATTAGTTTTGGATAAAGAATCATTTTGATTTTTCAAATCGGAAATTGTTTTCTTGTTTTTCAAAAGTGATTCTTTATATTTCAAAACTAATTCGTCATATACATCTTACAACTTATCATAAGCTTCTTGAAGCCCATCAAATATAAAATCAAAATTAGATGAGTTTAAGGTTACCTTAGGATCATCTTCTAGTGCCATGAGACAAAGGTTGGCCACTTCTTGCTCATCTTCATCAGATGATCCTCATCACTCCAAGTAGCAACTTGGGCCTTGAGCTTCTTCTTCTCCCCAAAGCTCTTCCTCTTTAGTTGGGGAGAATCGGTCTTGATGTGTCCCGATTTCTTGCACTCATAGAAAACTATTTGATCATTCTCATTCTCCTTGTTCTTGAAACCTTTCATCCAATGGAACTTTCTTCCTCGGTTGGATTTCATGAATCGAGTGAACCTTTTGGCTAGCATAACCAGTTCTGCATCTTTCTCCTCAATAGAATCGCTCTCCTCTTGTGAAGCTTTGAGAGAAATTCCTATCTTCTTTTTCTCCACATCTTTCTTCTCTATTTTATTATATTCTCTCTTCTATTCTTCCTTTCTTCATAATCTCATGAGTGAGAAGAGACCCTATAAGAGCATTAAGCTTCAAAGTCTTAAGATCTTTGGCTTCGATGATGGTGGTCCTCTTTCTATCCAAGGACAAGAGAATAGAATAGATAAGCTTTCGAACATGCTTGTCTTTTGGAATGATTACTTCGAAGCCTTTAAGTCCATTGATGATGACCAAAAATCTATCAAACATCTTGGTGATGTCCTCATCTGATTCTATTTTGAAGTTCTCATAGCTCAAATTGAGGAGTTCAATCTTGGTCTCCTTGACATCGTTGGTTCTCTCATATGTAACTTTGTGTTTTTCCTATATCTCCTTTGCACTTGTGTAAGAAGACATTTTTGAGTACTCATCCAGTCCAAGAGTGTAAAAGATCATGTGCATTGCCTTGTCGTTGACTTGTAACTTCCTTCGATCTTCATCGGTCGTCTTTTGCTTGGACTTAGGAATGAGCCGGTCTCCTTCCCTCTTCATTGGAATAGCCGATCCATTTTCCACTACATCCCAAAGGAGGTAGTCATTGGATTTGATGAAGAGCCTCATCCCATTCTTCCAATAATGATAGTTATCCCCATTGAAATGGGGCGGCTTGTTGATGGATTGAGGTTGGTGCCGGAAGTAGAGGCTATGGTTTGATCGACGATTGATTGAATCACCTTAGGACCGACTCAAGAGGGTGTTAATCCTTCCAATGAGTGTAGCTCTGATACTAATTGTTAGGATGATCAATCAATGGAATGTGGCCAAGAGAGGGGGTGAATTGACAATTTAAAAAATTATGGAAGCAAATTGGAAAGTAAAAAGATTGAGACTCAAGGATTTATAGTGGTTCAACCTTCTATCAAGGTTTATATCCACTACCTTAGCTTCCCACTAAGGATTTTCCTAAATTGACTAAGAATTTCTTCCTTTATTCTAGGCTCAAGAGGAAACCTTTACACACTCAAAGCTTCTACCCCAAAGCTTTGAGAAAACTCTCTTTTACAAGAAGAAAGATGTCAAACTGAAAAATCCTCTCAAATGTGATATGTTTGCCTAATGCAAAGTTCACTCAAAGCCCAAGCTTGAATCAAAAGATTACAAATATGCTCACTCAAGTGGGTTACAAGATTTGACTCTAAAAGGCTCAAAGATCGTTGGATATGTGCTTGAATGCTTAATACTTGATGTATAGTTGTTGTTGTAGCTTTGAAGACTTGATTATATACCCCTCATTGATTTCTAACCGTTTGGGTAGCTGAGATCATAAATACCATTGGACTTCATTTTTCCTATAACAAATATTGTCTGCAACATAGGGTATCGATACACGGGCTTCGGTATCGGTACCTGCTATAAGAAAAAAGATCCGTTGTACAAATGGGTATCGATATGCGGGAGGGCATATCAATATGAATAGTGTATTTTACAAAGGGGTATCAGTATGGCTGAGGCCGTATCAGTACCAATTTTGCTCACTATAATTTGAGAAAGTTGAGAACGAAAAAAGGTATCAATACGCCTAAGAGGGTATTGATATGCATTAACTAATTTTCAAAGTTATGATTTCAATAAGCTGACAAGGCAACGGTCGAATATTTATTACAAAATATTTGTAAAATCTTAACACCCCGTATCGGTACGCATAAAGATGTACCGATACTCAAAGGCCAATATAATTCCAGTTATGAATGGCATACTGATACGGCTACACACGTATCGGTACGCAATAGCCATTAAGTATAAAATGATTTCCAGTAGCTAAAATCCGTATCGATACAGCTAAGGGTGTATCGATACTCTTGGATCATATTTGGCTTTGAGTACAAAACACTTAGAAAATATTTGGGGTTTTAGTTTTTGACTTAGAAATAATTTGAAGTTCAAATCCTTCTCATTTTGTGAGTCTTTTCTAGTACTTAAAATTTTTTCCAGCTTTACAAATTGGTCCTTGAAATTCCTTGTTATATTAAAATCAAGTATTAGTTTTACAATGTTTTTCTTTAAAATTAAAAAAAGTAATTTAGTGTTTTTATATTCGAAATTAAATAAATAGTGTTTGTTATTAACACCTGATGAAAGGGAAAAAGGATAATTGTAGCCAATGGGATACAAATCCGTACCCCTCGGCATGGAGGGTGGAAGCCTTAACCATATGGACTAAGATTAGTCTTAGTTATAATCTAACCAGATTTTTATTTTAAGCCAATGCTTTAGGATATCCAAAAATAAAATAATAATAGTATGATATAACCCAACCACCTTTTTTTACAGAATTAAATGCCCATCTGTATCTGAAAATGCTAGAGATCTAGAACCATCCCCCCAAACGTTTCATCTACCCAATCGTCACCACCTTTTACTGCTCCGATCTTAGCCACCGTCAGACTATGGTGGTCACTGCCTGCATCGTTGGAAGCGCCACGACATCCCAACCAAACCCTAAGCACCATTCGCCAACGAGCCTAACCGTTGGTCGGGAAAATCCATTTAAAGGCTCTGCGGAGGCCTTTAATTTTTTCCTTTGCGGTTTTTTGCATTTTCCAGCCACCCTCATCGTCTATTCGTCGCCCTGTCACAACTAGTGAACTCATCGTCTCGAGGTAAGTGTAGCTGTGCCTTCCGATCACCATAACGTCATTATTTGAGGGTCACTGAAGTTACAAGAAAACCTTTTGGTTTTCTTCATTTCCAGCTGGTTTTTGTCATTGCAAGACCGTGGTAAGCTTGGATATCTGGTAAAATCAAGTTAACGTTTTGTTTTCTACATTTTGTAGTGTTTTTTGGCTGAGATAGGCCGCACGTGGCTCACACGTGCCACCGGGGGTGAATTTCGATCATCATGATCGGTTCGCCATAAACTGAACCGATTTAGCCCTAGATCATCTTGACCGACCTTGGACCCAGTTTAGCCTATGAACCGAGCCAGTCTGATCCACTCTGATCCAGTAAACCAACCCAGCTATCCAATTGGTCCAATAACAGATCAAGCATGTTAATTTTAGAGTCTAGGTCGGCCTGTTTCTTATAGGCCCAATGACCTTGGGTCTTAAAACCAAACCCAACCCAAGTCTGACCTGACCGACCCGACCTGAGTTCAAACCCATTCAACTAGACCTGAGTTAACTCACTGAGTCAACTCGTCTAAGTCAACCTGTCCAAGTCAACTTATCTGAGTTAACCTGTCCGAGTCAACACAGTTGACTCTGACCATTAACTTTGACCTAAGTTTTAACTTTTTTTGAAAAACCCATACCTTATGTTTGTTGACGTCCCGAGTCCAATTTTGAAGCCAGTTTAACAAAATTCTAAACTCAAAAGCCTTCGAATCTGACCTTGAACCTGAACTTGATCTGGCAAAATAAATGATTCATTTGAAAACCTCAATTTACTTGGAAATATACGATAACAAGATTTATACATCTGAGAATGAAAATACTTGGGGTTTTCCTAATTTAGAACAAGTCTCCGAGGATAAATTTTCTGGGAGTTCTTCATAAGTCTGAATAAATTAAAATGACAAAAAGACTAAATTGATTGAAATATCCTCGGGCACCAAATTTCGAAAGTAACCGAAATGATGGATGTACCCTCGATATATGAAATGAATGAATAGTTGGAAGGACCGAAAGAATCAGAATAACTGAAACACCTTCGGGCATCGAAGTGTCTGAAATACTCTCGAATACTAAAATGACTAAAAACACCTCTAAGACTTGAAATAAAAAATACCAATAAAGCAAAATGAATGCAATGGCTCTAAAAGTTATAATACACAACCCGTGTTTGTTGGTTGTTTTTTATACTTATGTAATATTCAGAGAATACTATATGAAGGCATGTTCGATTTATTTGGAGAAAGTACATTGTTAATTGTAAGAGTAACATGTTCTTCTAAAAGGTACATTCGGTGCTAAGAATTAAGTTTGTGTGAAATGCATATGTCTGAATACTTGGTAAGTACCGCGATAATGAGAATTGTTAAGTTTTAGTGGACTTGGAGGATGGATAAGCCGTTAAAAGTCTTGGATACTGCAAGTAACTGTGCTACCCTTATTAGGGTAAATTACAAAATTACCATTGAAAGTTAAAATGATCAAAATACCCTTATGAGCTAATTGTCTAGAACATTCCTAATATATCCAGAATCTTGATTGATCATGATCTACCAAAATTCCCAAAATCTATCATGATATATCTGAATTCCTGCATAATCATGAGATACCGAAAATTCTAAATGATCTTGAGGTATAATTATTTAATACCTGGATGAAGTCCATATTCATCAAATTCCTTTGAATAAGGTTTTTGATTCTGAAACCAGTCTAGAATGGACTATAGTTCAGTGTCTTCTTTATGTGATTATTAAGGACCTCTAAGTGATAAATCAGACCATCTAGTGTGTAACATGTATAGATGACTAACCTCTATGATCGAAAATCAAGTCTATCCATTTTGTTCCCAAGAGATCATGCTATCTAAAGTAAAAACACGACCTCTGGTTCTTGATTTTGATACAAGTATACCTGATTCATGGGTCCTAATACTCCGATTCCACTGTTTAAACAACAACATATATCCTAATTCCTGACACACTGCTACTAATTACTGATATAACGGTTACCGCTCAAGACTACTTTACTGGGGTACTTCCAGGATAACATGGGAAGTTTCTAATAGGAACATGTGCGCACAAACCTCGCGTTAGTCTCTTACGCCTCTTGTTAGGCTCCTACGCCTCATGTTCGGTTCCTAAGCTTCGAATATTCGGTTCCTAAGCTTCGAATAAGGTGATTCCGCCTGTATTAGATTCTGCTATGGTGATTCCTCCTAAGACCTAAGGTAACCCCTTAGGTCGGCACCTACGCCCATTGGGCTTGGGTTAACGCCTGTATAGATACAGTTTCCCAGAACTGCATTCTAGAGTTCGGTTGGAGGGTAGTTAGGCTGATACTAAATTTTTTTCGTCTCCTCCTTTGCCTCGGGCAAAATTCTACAGATGTTTGAAACATTCTATCTATTTTTCTATTACTACAATTGATGATACACATTAACCCTTTGGCTCAATTCCTGTAAAATATCTTTCCTTTATGATTCCTCTAGAGTGTAGAATGGCTGACTGATACTCAAAAGTTCAAGTATTGATTAACCATGATCCTATGATCGATATTTCAGTTTCATGCTTTGCCTTATACCTACATGTGCTTACAGCATCATGTGGTAGTTCTATATTACCGAGCTTTTACAAGCTAATGTTGCTTTTACCATCACAGTTTAAAAGAGGTTTATCATGGTACAGTGACCGACATTAGTGTCAGAAGTTCCCTTGATGTTGCTTGCAGAGTACGGTATTGGTACAATTAGTGGGCATGTATGTCGTGTTTTTGTAGTGACTAAAAAAATCAGAAGTATCCCACTTTTCTTAAAAAAATTGGTTATAGGGGATTTTCTTAAAATTCATATTTTTAGAATAAAAACTAGAGTCGCCACCGGTCACTTGGGTTAGGTAGACCAGACACCAAAAAATTAACTAGAGATTTTATTTTGGGTTCGAGAGTCAGTTAGGTGTGGGGAAGGATTCACACCCCTACCACGCCCAAACTTGATACCAAATCAATTACCGTTTTATTAATATAAAATTTTGCGAGTTAAAGTGACGATTAAATCAAAATTTGGTTATACATGCAAGCAAATTTTAAGGGCGACGTTATTTGAGAATAAACGAAAAACCACCACTAATACGTCTGGTACTAGTCAAGTTTACTCTCGAATAAAAAGGTGTCGCATTAACAATTTATATTTCGGATGCGATCATAATAAAACATGGAAAACATAAAGAGGCATGAAAAAAACATAAAATAACCATATATCAAACAAACAATGAAGAAACATATACATATGTTAAACGGCCAGTGCCGAAACCAATACATAAACTATACTTAAACGTTAAACTATATACTCATATATGTACATGTGGAAAAAGCAAAGATATATATATATATATAAACTATATGTTATACGATATTAAACATATAAATACCATATAAAAGGGGATGCACGAATATTACCCAACATCAGGGACCGAAAATGAAAAAAAAAACAAATATACAGGGCAGTAAATCAAGAATGGATGAATTAAATAACAGAGAATGAATAAAAGGAAAAGGGTTTAAAAGTGATTATACCACCGATCTTCGGACTAAATTGAAAGAGATCAGAAACTTAAAATCAAAACTGAAAGCAAAAGGGGTGAAATTGAAAGATTTATAAAGCCATAAGGACGGAGGAGATGATTATAGGGAGGCAGAGTGGTTTAATGAAAGGGATTATCCCATTTTTTTAAAATAGATGAGGTATAAAACTTAAAACAAAAACTAGTTTCATTTCGTTTTATTTTCTTTTTAAAATAGATCAAAAACTATTCTTTGAAACTCTCCAGATTGTTCATCCATGGTTCATGAGTTCTTTAAGAACTCGAACTAATTTTCAGAATTCGGTGACATTCAACCATCTTAACCACTACGAACTGTCGTCGGCCGCGCTTGCCGGCACTGACGAACTTAAGACCAAACCCCAAACGACCACTTTTTCTTCCTCAATTCAAATCCGACTTTAAATTTAAAGAAACCAGCCCCGATTTACTTAGATCTAGTAAAATCGAGACCCCAAATCATTTTTTTAAAAACTCTTTTAAAAATTTTAAACCTTAAACCTTCGACGGTAAAAGAGGAAGACAAAAAGGCAACGACTGAAAGGTGCCATTCATCGACGGCACCAACCTCGGTCACCATGCAAGGCGGCGGCCCGGGTCCGAATGGTAAAAACCCTAGAACCTTTCCCTTTTTCTTTTTTATTTCATAACGCAGCAAGAGAGAATAATACCTTTCTGAAATCTTTTTTTTGTATTGACTCGAATATGATATTACATTGGTTTTTTACATTGCTTATATCCGATTTGTTGTTTACAAAAACAAGTAAAAATTAAATGGATGCACTGTAGATGGCGATGATATCTGATATCCTCTATTTTTTTTTTATCATTTTGGCATGTGATGGTGGTGTTAGAGTATGCCCAAAGACCAATCATAAGATGATTATAAAAGATATTTGTTTTTACCTTGTTTATTCATAAAGAGGCATTGCCGTTATTATTTTCAGTTACAATTCTCGTGCGTAAAAAAACTGAATTATAATAAAGTCCTTAGAATAATATAGTTATTCTTAAATGTCATTAGTCGAGTATTATTGTGGGCGTAGATAACAATAACGCATTAAGACTAATATGTAGTTGATTGATGACAAAGTGTTGTCATTGACATGGAGATGTCAAAATCAATACATAAGTATATGTTAAAGAACGACATGCTAGATTGACCCGCTATGAGCATGTTTCTTGGATTATTATGTGACAGTCACAACATTGCTCATGGTGATAATTACATGTATGATCCTTAGACTTGAGATCATCATTATTTCAACATCGTGAGTGACATATTTTGATACGGTCAAATGTGTGTCGTAATTACTACACTATAAAGACTGATATTAGATATGTCACAATCTATGTAGTGGGATATGGTTGATTAAGATAGGATTTGTCCCCTATACATAATAGGAGTAATATCGTAGGCTACTTGATTGAGCGAGACTAGAAATGCATGGCCATGCTCAAATTAGTTGATATGAGATATCATACTTATTCGTTTATAATAGTCTACTCAAGATATCAAGAAATATTAGATGGACTATACAAGTGTGACTATTCCATGACTTGTGTCCAATCTAGATATACAGAAAAAATGATGTAATACATGAAATGAGTTAATCACGAAGAGGTTATGCCGAATCATGATTTCTTGTAACTTAGGTGACAATGACATATTGCTAGATGTCACTCATTGTTTGTAATATTAGAAATGTTCTAATATTTAGTACTAACGTTACATGAACCTATAGGGTCACACCCACAGTTGAAATGAGCATATATTAAACAAACCATATATGAACAAATTTGTTGTACACGAACTTAGTTAATTTAATATATATTTGATATATATATATATATATAATTTAGCTATTTGATAAATATTAAAAGAAAAATAATTATTGTAATTATGACTCTTTTAATATATAGAAATAATATAATTCTATTTAAATCAATATATATAGTGAAATCCTAATTAAGTTCAATTGGGATTATATATATTTAATATATATATTGAAATCTTAATATGAGTTGAATTAGAGATCTAACAGTCATTAATGCCTTTTGGAAAAAAACCCTTCTAAATAGTTTAGAGAGTTTTTATAAGCTCGTTCCATTCTAAATAGTTTAGAGAGTTTTTATATGCTTGTTTCAACTAGGTGAACTACGTAAAGGTCAGAGCGTTATCGTTGCGACTTAGGAATCGACATTCTAGAATCGTGATTGAATATCCATCTCTTCCAAATTCAGAATTTTAGATTTTAAATAGGTAATTCTTCACCCTAATTCACCCCAATTTGTTCCTCGTACGTACATGGATCTCTGGTGGTAATCGTCGAATAATTTTTCTGTTGCGCCATAGGGTGTACAATGATGACCCAACAGTGGTATTAGAGCCACTTGTACGATACAGATTCAGGTTTTAATTACTTGGGTGATGTAATTTTAGGAGATACATGTTATTTTTCGATTTATTTAGCGAATATATGATATTTATACGAGCGATTCTATTCAATCAAAGTTAATCTGTTAATCTAGTTAAAAGATGTTCCTAAGTTCGATGATTAAGAGTTAATCATCAGGATATTTGTCGATAGGGTTTGAAATATTATATGTTAAATGTTAACATATTCAATATGGAGTTTTAGGGTTTTAGATGTTAAGTGTTAACATACGCGGGTTATAGTTATATATTAGACTAATGGTTAGTCTATAGATTTCGTGCGAGAAAGTAACAATAGTTGTTTCAGTAAAAACCTTGTGGATTTTAAAATCCTAAAAAAACTCCATAATGTTGATAAAATTTATCAAATCGTTAGTTTTTTACACAAAAATTAAGATGTTGATCTTAAAGAAATTCACCGCCATTGATTGGGCAGCGGTAAACCCGCCAGCAGCTACGAGCCTGCTGGAGCCTCTCAAGGGGCTTGACCCCTGCGTAGGAACAATCTGGTAATACCTTAATAACAATCTGCGTCGTTATTATATTTGATATGCATGGTGTTTGGAATGCATGATTATAACCTAATGGCCCATTTAGTTTTATTTATAAGGTTTTATAAATATAGCTTGCATGTCGTGCCTTTCTCTACTTATATTGTAATTCTCTTCTCATCTTACTCCTTCATATGTAAACGAGTTTATGAAATTGTAATATATACGAAGAAGCATAGACCAAAGGAATAGAAGTGTACGCTGACAGAAAGATGCTTGAGAAGTGTTTTTATCCTTAGAATAATTTGGTTCTCCTATTGGCTTGGGACGGGCCACCTTAGGATATGGACTGTAACTATTGCATTCATATTTATTGCTTTTCATGTATGTGATAATATGAATGTATGAGATGCATGCTAGTTAATTGATAAGATCAAGTGTTACATGGTGAGATAATATTCACAAAACCTCTCATAAAATATTAAGTCTTTTATTGCTTCCCAATGTTAACCCTTGTTAAAGTCTAGATTGATACAATGTAGGTTCTGCTAAAGTGAGGTACTTGTATCTATCTTGTCCAAACGCGAAGAATAAGCAAGTGATATTCATTGGTTGTAACATTGGTTGAAGACTTAACTAGGTTACTCTAATAGGATTAGAAACCTAAAGTTAGTTATTTGGATAATCATAAGATGATTATAACAAGAGTTGTTCACCAAATGAAGGAGTTACATGAGATGTAATTAACAAGTGTTGCTTACCTAGATAGACCATAATCTTAAGAGAAAAGCCAAAGCTGACTTAAGAGAATGTGAAATTTGGATCCTTGCCCACTAGGAAAACTTTACAGAAAGTATTTTCAACATTAATATTTGGGGATTATTAATTTTAATAAAAATAGTGTGAGTATAAAGTCCTTTTATAAGCAAACATGGTAAACGTACTCAAAATTCAGATTTTATTGTTGTAGACTTATTATGAAAAATACAAATTTGTTATCATTGTGATCAGTCCTTGAGATAGACAAGTTGAATGGTGTAAGCTACCTTGACTGGTCACTGGAAGGAAAATGTTTCTATTGTAATAAAACATGTCATTGTAAAAGGAACTGCCCCATTTATTTTGAAAAAGTCAAGAAGGCAAATAAAAGTGGAGCGTCTGCCTCAGATATTTATGTTATTGATATTAATTTACCAACTCCTACTTATTGGGTATTGGATACTGGTTGTGGTTCTCATATTTGTACATTTGTATAAGGACTACAAAAGAGTAGAAATCTTAGAAAATGAGAGGTGGACCTACGGGTTGGTAATGAAGCAAGAGTTGCTGCATTAGCTATAGGAAAATATACTTTATCGTTGCTTAGTGGACTTAATTAATATTTAGAGGATTGTTATTTTGTGTCTAGTTTGACTAAAAACATCATTTCGATTTCTTGTTTAGACAATATTGGTTTTGAGATAATTATTAAGAATAATTGTTGTTGTTTTATCTCGATAATGTTTTCTATTGCGTGACACAATTAATAAATGGCCTCTATATTTCAGATCAAGAGAATTCCATTTACAACATAAATACGAAAAGATAAAAAACAAATGACTTTAATCAAACTCATCTTTGACACTCTCACTTGGGTCACATAAGTGAAAAACGTATTTCAAAACTTCATAAAGATAGATTTTTAGATTCATTTGTTTTCGAACAACTTGATGTATGCGAGCTTTGCTTATTGAGAAAGATGACCAAAGCTCATTTTAATGGTAAAAGTGAGCGAGCAAGTGATTTATTGGGATTAATACATAATGATGTATGTGGACCAATGAATACACAAGCTAGAAGAGGGTTTCAATACTTCATTACTTTCGCAGATGACTTTAGTAGATATGGATACATTTACCTAATGCATCATAAATCTGAAGACCTTGAAAAGTTCAAGGAATTTAAAAATAAAGTATAAAACCAACTAGGAAAAAACATTAAGGCTCTTCGATCAGATCGAGGAGGAGGATACTTAAGCTTAGAGTTTGATGACCTTATTAAGGAATGTGGGATTGTCTCACACCTCCTGGTACTCCACAATGGAATAAAGTTTTCAAAAAGAAGAAATCGAACACTGTTAGACATGGTTCGATCAATGACGAGTCATGTTGATCTTCCAGTTTCTTTTGGGGACATGCATTAAAATAGTTGCTTTCATACTAAATCATGTTCCACCTAAATCGGTTCAAAAGAAAACATATAAGATATGGATCGGGAAACGTCCTAGTATGTCTTTTATGAAAATTTGGTGATGCAAAGCTTATATTAAACATAAGATGTCTACAAAGCTTGAACCCAAATCTCATAAATGTAATTTTGTGGCTTATCCTAAAGAAACTAAAGGATATTATTTCTTCAATCCTACCGAGAACAATGTGTTTGTTGCTCGAACATGAATCTTCCTAGAAAGAGAATTTGTTTTTCGAGAAAGAAGTGGCAAAAATATTGAACTAAATGAAATTTGAGATCAACAACATATCATTGAACAAGAGATTGAATAACAACAAGTTCCACAAGTTTTTGAGGAACATTCAACAGATTTGGAAACATAACCAGTGCGAAGATCTTTGAGAGAATGCAATGCGCCCGAGAAATATGGATTTCTTGTCACATTGCATGGTGATGTTCTCTTCATGGATCAAGATGAGCCTAGGACTTATCAAGAAGCAGTGACGGGCCTAGACTCTAGGAAATGGCTAGAGGCCATGAAATTCGTGATGGATTCCATGTCAAAAAACCAAGTTTGGACCTTGGTTGATCCACCTCTAGGGATTAAGCCCATAAGGTGCAAATGGGTTTTCAAAAAGAAAAACCGACATGGATGGTAATGTACTAACATACAAAGGGCGATTAGTCGCTAAGGGTTTTCTTTAAATTCATGGTATAGACTATGATAAAACCTTTTCTCTTGTTGATATATTTAAATCCATCCAGATCTTACTTGCGATAACTGCATTTTATGATTATGAGATATGGCAAATGGATGTTAAAACTGCTTTCCTTAATGGAAAAACTAGATAAGGATGTGTACATGAAACAACTTGAAGGTTTTTTGATCCAAAAGATGCCGGAAAAATATGCAAGCTACAAAGGTCCATTTATGGATTGAAGCAAGCTTCTCGAAGTTGGAATCTTCGCTTTAACGATGCAATCAAAGAGTTTGGTTTTATAAAAAGATGAGGATGAGCCATGTGTTTTCAAGAAAATTAGTGGAAGCACTGTCATATTCTTGATATTGTATGTGGATGACATACTGATAATAGGAAACGACATGCCTAGCTTACAATTTTTTTTAAAAAACTTGGTTAGTAAAATGTTTTTCCATGAAAGACTTGGGGTGAGGCAACATACATATTAGGAGTCAAGATCTATAGAGATAGATCAAGACGACTCCTAGGACTTAGTCAAAATATATACATAGATAAAGAAATAAAAAGGTTTAAGTATAGAAGAATCTAAAAGGGGATTCTTACCTATGAGGCATGGTATTTCACTCTTGAAGGAAATGTGTCATTCAACAACTCAAGAAAGAGAGAATGAGTAAGATTCAAATGCTTCAACCATTGGATCTATCATGTATGCCATGCTATGTACATGTCTGGTTGTATCATATGCATTAAGTATGACAAGTCGGTACCAAGTAGATCCTGGTGAAGGTCATTGGGGTCAAAAATATCCTCAAGTACTTGATAAGAACTAAGGATACATTCCTTATGTATGGAGGTGAGGAAGAACTAAGTATAAAAGGTTATATTGACGCAAGCTTCCAAACCAATAAGGATGATTCTCGATCGCAATCGGGTTTTATATTTTGCCTTAATGGACGCACTGTGAGCTAGAAATGTTCAAAGCAAGATACAATAGTTGATTCTACAATAGAAGCTGAGTATATTGCAGCATGTGATACTGCAAAAGAGGGTCCTTGGATCAAGAAGTTCATAACTAAACTAGGGGTTGTGCCGAGCATATTGAATGCTACAGGTCTACGTTGTGATAACAACTGAGCCATTACACAAGCAAAAGAACTTAGATCTCACAAATAATCAAAATACATACTTAGGTGTTACCATCTCATTTGAGAAATTATAGATCGGGGAGATTTGGAAATATGTAGAGTAAGACCAGATGATAACATTGTTGATCAATTGAAAAAGCCTCTGACACAGCAAAAGCATGATCGTCACACTAAGTCACATGGTATTAGATACATGAGTGATTGGTCTTAGTGCTAGTGGGAGATTGTTAGAGTATGCCCAAAGACCAATCATAAGATGATTATAAATGATATTTGTTTTTACCTTGTTTATTCATAAAGAAACATTGCCATTATTATTTTCAGTTACAATTCTCGTGCATAAATAAACTGAATTATAATAAATTCATTAGAATAATATAGTTATTCTTAAATGTCATTAGCCGAGTATTATTGTGGGCGTGGACAACAATAATGCATTAAGACTAATATGTAGTTGATTGATGATAAAGTGTTGTCATTGACATGGAGATGTCAAAATCAATACATAAGTATGTGTTAGAGAACGACATACTGGACTTACTCGCTATGGGCATGTTTCTTGGATTATTATGTGACAGTCACAACATTGTTCATAGTGATAACTACATGTATGATCCTTAGACTTGAGACCATCATTATTTCAATATTGCGAGTGACAAATTTTGATACAGTCAAACGTGTGTCGTAATTACTACACTATAAAGACTGATATTAGATATGTCACAATCTATGTAGCGGGATATGGTTGATTAAGATATGATTTGTCCCCCATACATAATAGGAGTAATATCGTAGGCCACTTGATTGAGTGAGACTAGAAATGCATGTCCATGCTCAAATTAGTTGATATGAGATCTACTCAAGATATCAAGAAATATTAGATGGACTATACAATTGTGACTATTCCATGACTTGTGTCCAATATAGATATAAGGAAAAAATGATGTAATACATAAAAGAGTTAATTACGAAGAAGTTATGTCGAATCATGATTTCTCGTAACTTAGGTGACAATGACATATTGCTAGATGTCACTCATTGTTTGTAATATTAGAAATGTTCTAATATTTAGTACTAACGTTACATGAACCTACAGGGTCACACCCACAGTTGAAATGAACATATATTAAACGAATCATATATTTACAAATACGTTGTACACGAATTTAGTTAAATTAATAAACATTTGATATATATATATATAATTTAACTATTGGATAAATATTAAAAGAAAAATAATTATTTTAATTATGACTCTTTTAATATATATAAATAATATAATTCGATTTAAATTAATATATATATATTGAAATCCTAATTAAGTTGATTTGGGATTATATATATTTAATATATATATATATATATATATATATATATATATATATATATATATATTGAAATCCTAATTAAGTTGAATTGAGAATATATATAATTAATATATAAACATTAAAATCCTAGTTAAGCTGAATTAGGATTATATACATTTAATATTGTAGCGACGCTTTTTGAAAATTCATTCACTAAAAAAAGAGTAATAGGTTTCCTTTAAAAAATTGTGTTTTTGAAAACAAAAAAATTTGGAGTCACCACCGGTCACTTGGATTAGGTAGAAGGGACACCGAAAATAAAACCAGTGATTCTGGGTTCGTTCCCCAGTGGAGTCGCCATGCTGTAGCGACGTTTTTTGAAAATTCATTCGCTAAAAAGGAGTAATAGGTTTCCTTTAAAAATTTGTGTTTTTGAAAACAATAAAATTTAGAGTCACTACCGGTCACTTGGATTAGGTAGACTGGACACTGAAAATAAAACCAGAGGTTCTGGGTTCGGGAGTCGGTATGAGTGAGGAAGATTTCGTACCCCCACTATGCCCGAAAATCGATACCAAATTAATTACCGCTTTATTAATATTAGATTTTGCGTGTTAAAGTGACAATTAAACTAAAATTCGGTTATACATGTGAGTAAATTTTAAGGGCCCCGCTATTCGAGAGAAAACGACAAAACCACCACCACTATGACTGGTACTAGCCGCGCTTACTCTCGAATAGAAGGGCACCGCATTGACAGTTAATATTCCGGATGCAAAACTTGACAACATGGTAAAAACAACATGAACATGACAAACATCAATCAAGGCATGAAGTAGATAAAAAGTAAAGGATTCAAAATATCATACATTAGCATCACATTATGTAATAGGGTATTATACACATATCTATTTACATATATGTATGTATAAACATATATATTAAAGGAAATGGCAGTAGCCATATATGTATATATACCTAACACCATATGTTTCCTAATATATATATATATAGAACATATAATATATGCATATATTTATATATATATATAAACCATGTAACATATAATATATAAAAACTATATATTATATACCATATGAACTATATTATATAAATACACATTGTATACATATATACGTAGTGTTTCGAACTATATATTATATAATGTAGAAAATATATATTTTTATATATAAAACCATATATTTAAATATTACATGTTGAATATATATACATTAACACCATATACCATGCTATAAAACACACACACACACACACACATATATATATGCATATTACATACCATATATCAAAACATATATTATACATTTAAAAGAACATAAATTATAAAAACATATATCATATTAATATAACACATACATATATCAAGGCCACATTATACATGTATATCAAAATAATACAAAAAAGGCATATAAGACTAAAATGTAAAGAAAATAAATTACAGTTTAGAAATATAAAATGCATGAAGGCTTGGGACGAAACGACAAAGACTTAAAAAAGAAGGGGACTACAACTGTGGTTTAAAAAGGCTGAAGGATTGCGGTGGGGATTATGGAAACGCGGAAGGGTTTAAAAAAGAAATAACCCAAAAACAAAAATAAACGTTTTAAAAAAATAAACTCTCGCCCCCTCTCTCTTTTTCTCTGAAATTTTGATGAACACCACCGTGGTGATCATCCTTGCCCCCGTGAACTCTAAAATCCGGCCGCCATTCCCAGGTTTCGACGACCTTTTTGTCGCGTCGGCCGCTGCTCGACAGCGGCCAGTGAACCCAAAAACACCCCCAAAATAAACCTATAACCGCTCATTTTCTCCACTGAAAACGAAGCTAAACCTAGATGTTAGAGAACGATAAAGCCCTTTCCTTTTTTGAAACTAGAAATCAAAAGCCCTTTTCATTAAACCGATAGCCCCTTTTGAAAAATTTGTTCTCTCGTCAGCTCATTCTATACGACCGAGGAAGTCAAAGAGCTTATCACTTGCAAAAAAGAACTCAGGTAGAGGATGAACACCCCTTAGATCCGATGATAAAACCTAACCTCTTTTCCCTTTTTTGCATTGACGCACTAAAAACGAAGGAAATATACCTCAAAAGTTATTTCATTTTGTATTGCTTGTTTTCAGAAATCCCCCCATTCTCCTCGAGTTACAAATGGTGGTTTTGGTTTATATATAACCGAGTTACAATATTTTTAGAAAAAATGAAATACATGCTGCTATTGGTTGCTATCTGTCCTTTTTGTCCATATTCATCTGCTACTATGATATTTTGGTGCATCCTCTAAAAATTTGCTTGTTTGTTCCCTTGCATGTGTTGCTGCCACGGAAGGAGGGGACCAGAGAGAGAAACTTGGGGAGCAAGGCTCTCTGGTGGCCATTGATCAAGGATAGATGGACGTCTTAGACTCGATCCTCGATCGGATGGCCAGAATGCCTGTGCAAGCATCTAAACGGTAAGAAGAAAGATAAAGTGTTGTGCGTGCGCTCCACGTGTGCATGAGTGGAGATGGGTGGTTGGGGAGTGATCTATACGTGCCTAGGGGGTGATTAGGGCCATCTGATCGATCGCGATCTAACGGATGCTAATGATGCGACATTTAGGATTTCTATCCAGGGTTAGATCTAGACCATTTGATCAACAACCAAATCTAACTGTCCAGATTTGGTTGCACAAAAGTGAGAAACCATTAGGGCAGACTTATATTAGGGCTTTAAGTTTTGGGGCCAATCGGGCCTTATAAAAACATATAACTTGTAATGTATATATTTTTGGGTTTTATGTAAATGGACTGAACAATACTAATAAATTTGGGCTTTTTATTTAAACTTGTTTTTGAGTTTTTAGAATTATTTTATAATAATGATAATAGTAATGATAATGGTAATAATAATAACGATTAATGAATAATAGTAATAATACTAATAACTAAAAGTAATAGACCCAAATAAAATTAATGTCTACAACTGCCCCTCTTTGGTTATCCTTGTAGAACAAAAGTAAAGCGAAAACCATAAGCACTAATTTTATTCGACTTTCTTGTTAGGCGATTCACTGCTCCGAAGTGGAAATGAAGAAATCCAAATACTTGCTTTCCCGGAACAGTGAAAACAAACTGGGTAACGCTGGCTTGTCCATTCGGAGCGGTAACGAACATTCCAGATAAACGACTCATTCCTCTAAGATGACAACGAACAAATCTATATAACTTGTTTCCCTAGCGGTGAAAAAAAACTGGGTAGCACTGGCATGTCCTTCCGAAGCGGCAATGAACAAACCAGATAGCAATTCTTCAAACGACTCATTCCTCCGAAGCGGTAGCGAACGAATTCACATGACTTGTTTTCCTGGAGTTGTGAAAACAAACTGGGTAGCACTAGCATGTCCTTACAAAGCAGCAATGAACAAACCAGATAACAATTCTTCAAACGACTCATTCCTCCGAAGCAACATTGAATGAATTCACATGACTTGTTTTCCTAGAGCGGCAAAAACAAATCAGGTAGAACTGGCATATCCCTCTAGAGCGGCAGTGAACAAACCAAATAGCAATTCTTCAAATAAAGGTTCCATTTTTCTTGGGCCTAAATGGATAGGACAGTATGCTAAAATGGTTTCCATCCCCCATGAGCCTGAACGGATAGGCTTTCTGACTTTTTTGTCTGAAAATTCCTGAGCTACGAGTATACGCCCCTTTCACTTTGAAATCCTAATGTTGCGAGTTTGAAATCCTTCGCTTGAAATCCTAAGCTACTACTATCTGCCTCTTTATGCTCTGAAATCCTATCGTTGCGAGTTCAAAATCCTTCGCATGAAATCCTGAGCTGCGAGTATCTGCCTCCTTACGCTCTGAAATCCAGATGTTGTGATTCTAAAATTCCTCGCTTGAAGTCCTCCAGCTACGGACCAAATAAAAGGATTCATGCCAACACGGCTACCAATAAGATCTCTCTCTTCTTCATGAGGCTTCAGACCATATAAAAGGATTTACACCCACACGACTACCAATCGAAAATCATCAATAAGATCTACCTCTTCTTCATGAGGCTTCAGACCATATAAAAGGATTCACGCCCACGAGGCTGCCAATCAGATCTTTAATTAAATGCACTACCTTTGTATTGTCCTAGCATAAAAGATGCTTGCCATTCCTGAATAACCAGAGATAGGAAGACCTTTAGAAATCTTAATTATGCGAGTCAAAGGACCCTTGATTCATTCTTGAGATCTGCTTTTCCTCTCATGAAGTTGTAGATCCAACCCTTCGTCAATCTTGAATACCTGCTTTGAATGAACAAAATGCTATGATTGTATGAGTTAGTATGTGCCTAACATAAGGATGTCTAACTATAAATGATGCATGAGTAGAGTCATTTTTTTAGAATTTTTGGTGAAAAACCCTTTACCTTGACCTAAAAAGATTCAACAAAGACGGAAAGTCCAGGGAAATTAACGTTGATCGACCTTATTTACCTTGACCTAAAAATCCAACCACAGCGCCTCGTAGGGAAATAATCTTCTCCTTATTTACCTTGGTAGTTTCTCATCTCTCGTTTTTTTGTCCCATCGGGATGATCTTTCTTCTATCTCAACAGTAGGCTAAAAAATGCCCCCCAATTTCCAATATTTAATTTCTTCAATAAGATCCAATCTTTAATTTTCTGGCCCAATTAAGTTATTATGGAAAACACTCATTTCTAGCCCTCAAACTGTGTAGCATACGAAGTTTTGCTATTATTCTCTTCAGAACCACTGACAGGTTTTGTATTAGGTCAATCATGTACTTCATTGACCTTGCATTCTAAACTCTATTCTTACAACAATACCTTATTCTTTCTATTTCTCTCTCCTTTTATTTTATCTCTTTTTATTTTTCCTTATCTTATTATTTCTTTATCTTATTATTATTATTTTCTTTTTCTTGTCTTTTTCCATCTATATGTCCGTTTGCTGATTATCATTTCAACAAAGGATGCTTTTTGGGTTAATATACAAAATCAAAATCAATAGAAAAAAGATTAGTATGCCCCGAATATCAAATGCAAGAGCATCTTAGGTTCAATCCCTCGGTGATCAATAGCTTGCCTTTGAATATTGTGGCGATATTTAAAGTTGTGAATTCCTCACAGATTGCTCAGTTCATCCTCATGATTATGGTAATTGCTTGATAAGTTCGAAAAGTACTCCTTCTAGTTCTCATTGTCTTTTCTCCATTCATATATTCCAGGCTTTCGAAAGTGCTTAACACATGGAGTACAAAAATATCAAACTGAGAATTCTTAGTAAAAATGTATTCTTCCAATTGTAATTAACATCGTATCAGTGTCTTCAAAGAGTCATCTCTGATGCTAGGGTATTGAACAGATGGAGCATATCTCCTTATTAGATTTGTTCTCCCCCCCACAACTCTATCAGGATGCTCTGAGACTTAATCAATTGTTCGTTGGTTTTAGAGATTTATCTCTGAAGTTGAGGTATTGGGGTGTAACATAGTTCCTTATTAGATTTTTTCTTCCCTACAGCTCCAATAATTATTCATTTCTTGACATATTTTTTTAAACGAATTCTCAAGTTTAAACAACTCCATTGGTCTTTCCTAGAAGATTTTCTTATCATCGAACATTATTGAAGGAGTAGTAATCTTATGTCTCGCGCCTCACCGACCGGAGCGTACTATGCAGGAAACCCTACTTCATCATGATCACAACATTCAATTGATCTTTTATTAGAATCAATGCCACATCATGTACACGATATCCGGGGATCTACAAGGGTAAGAAAGAATATACACATATATATTTAATTAAAAGATACATCCTTTCATTGAGATGAAAAAGGCAAACGTAACATATGCCCTTACAAAAAAGTTCCTTGCTACCTTTGGGCAAAGAGTAGCAAAGCTAATTACATACATAAAATGGACAATAAGAAAAACATGGGAGAAAAAGCAAAAAAGGTAAAACTTAAGGACATGGATATGATGCACTAGAAAACCTCGACCACCGGTCATTCATCCTGAATCTTCAATCTTTTCCAAAAACTCGACCCCTTTGTTGTTCTTAGGTCTCCCATTCTCAAAAGAAAACACTCATTTCCTAATAAGTTCATAGATCTTGCCTTTCAAAAATACACACTCTTCTATTGTATGGATAAAATCAGCTTGATGATATCCGCATAGAACCCTGGTACCAAACATATTAGGATTGAAGTAAGCATATCGCTTCATGGGAGGTGGCCTCAAGAGTTTGTTCTGAACTAACAGGGGTAGCAACTCAGAATTTGACATCGAGAATAATATCTTCATCCTCTTATTACTCCCTTTCGCATCTTTGTTATGCTTGTTAACATTTCTTGCTCCCTTTCCTTTAAATTGAATCCTCCTTCCTTGAGAAAGTCATTATTCTCAAGCACTGTCACTTTTGTGGGCTCTTCTAGAACTGCTCCTGATTTCTCAAGCAGGTTCAGAAAAAAACTTTCAATGGAATAGTTGGGATCATGATAATTGCTTACATTTTTTAGATTTCGCTGATGTTGGAAATTTTGCTTTATCCACATTTTTTATCATGGCGACCTAATCTTTCCCCAATTTTATAGTGCTGGCCATAGTTGTAAAATTAATCTTCAAACCTAGACCAATTGTCTCAAACTCTACCACCCCAAGATCTAGAAGGCACTAAACTTTACACTTAAAACTTACACATCTCTCGATGGAGTGCCCTTGAATTCTGACATGGTAATCGCAACGATCTTGCTCATTAAACCATCTCGGATATGGAAGTGACTGAGCTTTGACGAAGCATGGTGTAATTAGTCGGGTGTGTAGAAACTTAGAGAATAAATCATGGTATGTGAAAGGACTGGGAGTGAATTGAAAGTCCTTCGATTTCTCTTTCTCTTCTGGATTAACATAAGACTGATTGACCAGTGACTGATGAAATTCTAAAGTCGTTGATATGAAAGGCTGACTTTATGTAAAAAGGGTGACAATTCTGATGTCGATGCAATCGATATCCTCATCCTCTTGTTGCACTTTGCACTCTCCTTATCTTGTGGTTCTATCTCATCTGGCTCTTTGCTTGATGGTAAAGACAAGATATTCGAGAGAGGGTCCTCGATCTTATCTGGAACCAATTTGGTGGGACACTCGAAAGTGGTACGAACTATCTCATACTGGTTGATGATAGCTTGGTCTTCATCTGACAAGGTATTTTCTACTACAAAACCATAGTCCCGACTCTCGCTTGTTTTTTCCATCTCTTCACTCATGAGAGAGTCTTCGATCAAACTCGTCATGCACAACAACTCAACTTCCCAACTTAAAGGAAACTTGACTTCTGACACATCCATCCCCATCTCCTTTGCATCTACCTCTTCAAGAGCGTTCATGCCCTAACCCTCGTGGTTTGGAGGTGGATTAATTTCCACACTAGGTCCTTTACAGTTTAAGACTCTTAACTTTTAACATGCTTTGCACCAGTTTCTTGAATATCGAGCAATTCTCTATCGTGTGCCCTACTACTCCAGCATGGTACTCATAGTGTGCATTGGCGTCATACCAAGAAGGGTAGGGTGGATTAAAGGGAGCTACATAATAGGGCCAAACCAAATCTACCTTGTATAGCTGTGAATACAACTCCTTATATGAAATTGGTAAAGGGTAAAGTATTTCTTCTTCCTTTTTTCTTTGGAACCCTTAGCCTCCTTTCTACTCGAGCCTTGCACATTTTGGGACACAGCCTGGGGTGAGGAGACCATTAGCTTCTTAGGGTCTTATGGGTGCCCGCATTGCTAACCTCATGATCTATTTTCTTGTCTTGCTTTCGAGCTGGTTCTCGGTCTGCTAGCAAAAACAATATTTTCAAGAGAGAATCTTCGATCTTATCTAACACCAATTCAGTGGGACATTCAGAGACGATGCAGACTACCTCGTATTGGTTGATGATGGCTTGGTCTTCATCAAACAAAATCTTTTCTGCTGCAAAGTTGCCATCCCAACCCTCACTCATTTTTCCAATCTCCTTTTGCACAAAGGCGTCTTCTTCCACACCCTTTTCTTTAGTTATGGTATCTATCATACCCATCAGTTCATCGATTTGCCCCATTTTTTCATCCTAAAACTTCTTCACATATGATATTATCTCTCTTTGATTCCAAACCAAATGTTCTTGAAGTTGTTCAAGCTTATCCACTAGGTTATTCATAGTTCTGAAGCTGTACTAGCTAGAAATCATTCCTTTGTTCTTTCTATCTTCTAAGACGAATGCCTTTCTCAAATTGGCTTCCATTTCAGAAAAATCGTCTTCTATTTGCTTTTTCTAGAGTCTGGCGAAGTATGAATGCAGAATCTTTGAGTACTGTCACAAAATCCCCTCACCATTAATCTTATTGTTTATTTTCTTAATGCATGATACATGGTTTATGCAATAGACGAAACAAGTAAAATGCATGGATGTAGGCAGATAAAAGCATTGATTCCATTAATGGTTCCCCTAGAGCAACTCTCATTGGCTTGAAAAGGTTCTCGACTCAAAAAAGGCACCAATAAGCCTCAACCCTCACTTCTAATTATTTGATGGCTCTGAGTAGCCGAAATAATCTTGGTGTCTCCTCCATCCCTGAGTCCATAAAGCGCTTCAGCTCTCGTGGCTAATGTTTCCACATGCTGGGCTGCCTCTTGCATCTGAAATGTCAAAGAATGTGTTGCATTTGGTCTAGGTCTTGAATAAATTGGCTATCATCACGAAGACACGCAAATGGCCTTAAACTCCAACTTTAAGTCTCGATCAAAACTTGAAACATCTCCTTCCAGTGTTGATTGGCCTAGAGCTCGAGGAATCCATTCTGATTACGATATTCTTGGAAAGACCAATCAAATCTCCCATATTTCCTATGAATCTAAAAATTTCATCTTGCTGTAGGGCCACCTGGGTGTACTCTGGTATTATGTACTTACCTAGCAGCCTGTCACCTTGATCCTTTGGTCGACATAAGACCATTGTCTCACTGTTGAGCTAGTATCCTCCTACTTAAGATACCTCTCACCTATAATGAAAGATCTCGATTGGGTAAACCATTTGAATCTATACTCTTATGTCATGCAATGTAGATGCAAAAAAATATACAAAGCAAAACAAAAAAGAAACAAGTCAGTATTGGATAAAATCAATAAATACAAGGAATTAAATAAAGCATCAAACAAAACTATCCTATTTACATTCTTTCTACCAATCTAGGTTTAACCGCATGGCTCTAAAAGGGTGGGCTTTCTATGTTCTCTACATAGAATTTTGGTACTAAAAGGGTACTCGAACTATCCTCGCTGTCCACTACTAAGGGTAGCAAGGCCCCCGATCATCACCCATTATAGGCTTCTTTAAATCGAGTTCAATTCAAAGGGACCCATTCGCTATGTCTGTACGGAGAAACAATATTCCAACAAAGACATAGGGTACCTGAGCCCCGAAGGTACTTACTAGGTCCATACGGAGGAACAATATCCACACGGGAGAACTAGCATTTCCCCCACTTAAAAGGATGAGTTTATATGTCAAATTTTAAATGCGTTAAAATAAACTCGTATTTATAAACAAATATCAACTTAATTGCCACTTTAACTAGCAATTTCCAATTTTAATAAAGCGGTAATTTTTGGCTTGACTTTTTTTTTTTGTAAAAACAAAAGTTCATTCCCCAGCGGAGTCGCCATGTTGTAGCAATTTTTTTTGAAAATTCATTTACTAAAAAAGGAGTAATAGGTTTCCTTTAAAAATTTGTGTTTTTAAAATAATAAAATTTGGAGTCACCACCGGTCACTTGGATTAAGTAAACCAGACACCGAAAATAAAACTAGAGATTCTGGGTTCATTCTCTAGCGGAGTCGCCATGCTATAGTGACGTTTTTTGAAAATTCATTCGCTAAATAAGGAGTAATAGATTTCCTTTAAAAATTCGTGTTTTTGAAAACACTAAAATTTGAAGTCACCACCGGTCACTTGGATTAGGTAGTCCGAACACCAAAAAGAAAACCAAAGATTATGGGTTCGGGAGTCGGTTACAAGTGGGTAAGGTTTCGCACCCCCACTATGCTCGGAAATCGGTACCAAATTAATTACCGCTTTGTTAATATTAGATTTTACTTGTTAAAGTGACAATTAAACCAAAATTCGGTTATACACGCGAGTAAATTTTAAGGGCCCCACTATTCGAGTGTAAACAACAAAACCACCACCACTACGACTGGTACTAGCCGCGCTTACTCTCGAATAGAAGGGCATCAAATTGACAGTTAATATTCCAGATGCAAAACTTGACAATATGGCAAAAACAACATGAATATGACGAACATCAATCAAGGCATGAAGTAGATACAAAGTAAAGGATTCAAAATATCATACATTAGCATCACACTATGTAATAGGGTATTATACACATATCTTTTTACATATATGTATGTATAAACATATATATATATATATATATAAGGAAATGGTAGTAGCCATATATGTATATATATCTAAAACCATATGTTACGTTATATATATATATAAACCATGTATCATATAATATATAAAAACTATATATAAACTATATTATATAAATATATATTGTATACATATATACGTAGTGTTTCGAACTATATATTATATAATGTAGAAAACATATACTTATATATATAACCATATATTTAAATATTACATGTAGAATACATATATATTAACAGCATATACCACGCTATAAAACATACATAATATATATATATGCATATTACATATCATATATCAAAACATATATTGCATATTTAAAAGAACATAAATTATAAAAACATATATCATATTAATATAACACATACATATACCAATGCCACATTATACATGTATATCATAATAATACAAAAACAAGGCATATATGACTGAAATGTAAAGAAAATAAATTACAGGGCAGAAATATAAAATGCATGAAGGCTTGGGACGGAATGACAAAGACTTAAAAAAGACGGGGACTATAGTTGTGGTTTAAAAAGGTGTAAGGACTGCGGTGGGGATTATGGAAACGTGGAAGGGTTTAAAAAAGAAATAACTCATTTATTTCTTTTAAAGCGAGTATAAAACTCATTTTTTTATACCAAAAACAAAGAAAAATGTTTTAAAAAAAATCTCTCCCCTCTCATTTTCTCTGAAATTTGGATGAACACCACTGTGGTGTTCATCCTTTCCGCCGTGAACTCTAGAATCCAGTCGCCATTCCCAAGTTCCGACGACCTTTTCGCCGCGTCGACTGCCGCTTGACGAAGGCTGGTAAACCCAAAACACCCTCAAATCAAACCTAAAATCGCTCATTTTCTTCGCTGAAAATAGATCTAAACTCACATCTAAACCTAGATCTAAGAAAACGATAAAGCTTTTTCCTTTTTTGAAACCAAAAATCAAAAGCCCCTTTTCTTTAAATTGAGAGCCCTTTTGAAAACTTTGTTCTCTCGTCGGCTCACCCGATACAACCGAGAAAGTTGAAGGGCTTATCACCGGTAAAAAAGAGCTGAGGCAGAGGACGAACACCCCTTAGATCTGACGGTAAAACCTAACCCCTTTTCCTTTTTTGTTTACATGCACTGAAAACGAAGGAAATATACCTCAAAAGTTATTTCTTTTTGTTTTGCTTATTCTCAGAAATCCACCCGTTCTCCTCGGGTTACAAATGGTGGTTTCGATTTATATATCACCGAGTTACAATCTTTTAGAAAAAAAAGAAATACATGTTGCTATTGGTTGCTATTTGTCCTTTTTGTCCATATTCATCTGCTACTATGATATTTTGGTGCATCCTCTGAAAACCTGCTTGTTTGTTCCCTTGCAAGTGTTGCTGCCGCGGGAGAAGGGGAGCAGAGAGAGACTTGGAGAGCAAGGCTCTCTAGTGGCCGTTGATCATGGATGGATGGACGGCTCAGACTCGATCCTTAATCGGATGGCCAGAAATCCTGTGTGAGTATCTGAACGGTTAGAAGGAAGCTGAAGTGTCGTACGTGCGCTCCACGTGCGCGTAAGTAGAGATGGGTGGTCGGGGAGTTATCTGCACGCACTCGGGGGGTGATCAGGGCCATCTGATCGATCGCGATCTAATGGCTGCTGATGATGCGGCGTTTAGGGTTGGATCTGGACCGTTTGATCAATAGCTAGATCTAACAGTCAAAATTTGGTTGCGCAAAAGTGAGGAACCATTAGGGCAGACTTAGATTAGGGTTTTAAGTTTTTGGGCCAATCGGGCCTTATAAAAACATATAACATGGTATATATTTTTGGGTTTTATGTAAATGAACTGAACAGTATTAATAAATTTGGGATTTTTATTTAAAATTGTTTTTGAGTTTTTAGATTTATTTTATAATAATAATAATGATAATAGTAATGGTAATGGTAATTATAATAACGATTAATGAATAATAGTAATAATACTAATAACTAAAAGTTATAGACCCAAATAAAATTAGTGTCTACAAATATATATATATATATATATATTAAAATCCTTGTTAATTTGAATTGGGATTATATATATTTAATATATATATTGAAATCCTAATTGAGTTGAATTAGGATTTCAAAGGCTATATAAAGGCATGAGAGATCTAGCTGTCATTAATGCCTTTGGGGAAAAACCTTCTAAACAGTTTAGAGAGTTTTTATATGCTCGTTCCCTTCTAAATAGTTTAAAGAGTTTTTATATGCTCGTTTCAACTAGGTGAATTACGTAGAGGTTAGAGCGTTATCGTTGTGGCTTAGGAATCGGCATCGTGGAATCGTGATTGAATATCTATCTCTTCCAAATTCAGAATTCCAAATTTTAAATAGGTAATTCTTCACCCTTATTCACCCCGATTTGTTCCTCTTACATAGATCTCTGGTGGTAGTCGCCGAATAATTTTTTAGCTGCGCCATGGGGTGTATCGGCGTGACCCAACAAGTGGTTAGGAGAATTGGTGGTCGTACGTCAGCGGGATCTCCGGCAGTGGCACCATGTGGACGTGAAAGATGAAGCGGTGAGAGCATGAAGGAGGTTGAGTAGTCCTGACGGTGTGCTGCACACGTGCGTGGGGAAATTGGCCAGTCACCTCTTCCTTCATATGGTCCGTCAGATCAAGGTTTGATCTGATGGTGGAGATTGGGCGGTTGCAGATGAAAAATATGAGGGTTAGGGTTTAGGTTATCTGTTTTTAATTAGATCTGGGCCTAAAATGGGACATATGTAATATTATTATTATTATTAGGTTGAGTTTATAATTTGGAGTTGATTGATTATTAAAATGGGTTGTTATATTTGATCTGTTATTTTATTTTAGTTACAAATATAATAATAACATTAAATACTACTAGTAACAATATTAATCACTAATAATAATAATAATTAAATCTTAATAATAATAACAATAAAAATAAAATTAAACTAATATTATATATACATACGAAGCCAAATAAAAATTAGTGATTACAGTTTCTCCTCTTTGCTCATTCTTGTGAAACGAGAATACATAAAAGATTATAAGCACTAATTTTTATCCTATTTCGCTTTCTGAAGCCTTAGAATCACGAGTTTTTCTAAAACTTTTCACTTTTCCTCGACTGATTCTTCAAGCTATGAATTCTTTGATGCCCCGATATCTGACACGTTTGTAACACCCCAAAAATAGGGCTAGAGGTTTGATCGGGTTGGGTTCGACTCGGTCGAACCAGATTAACATGTTAAATGAGTTTCGGGGAAATTAATATTTTAAAAATACAAATTGAGGAGATAAAAATTGGATTGATTTACCCAAAATTTCTAAGTATATTATGGAGTGTTTTGGTAATTAATGTGAGAGTTAATTAAATTTTTTTAAGTGACATTTTGATATGGTAACTAAATTGTAAAAGTTGCAAAACTGTTTTAAATGACTATTTTGTAAATGGGCCAATACTAAGAATTCTCAGAGAGCTATTATTTCTAAATGTTTTTAATCAAAAAATTACCATCTTAATTGAGTAAGGAATAGACAGTTAATTGGTTTCTAAATCATTTTTCTATTCTTTCTAATTTTCCCTCATTTTCTCTCCTTATTTTCCCTCATCTCCAACCATGATTCTCCAAAAATATTTGTTGATTATCTATGAAGAAATCATCATTTTTCTATTCCTCATAAAAGCTCACATGATTTTCTCAAAGACTTCATCAATTTCACAAGTTTGATTTCAAGGAAAATTTTACGTCAATTTTGGTAGAAGCTTCTTCAAAGGTGAAATTCGTTTTCCTCTCTTAAACTAAGGTTCTTTATTAATATTCCCTAGTAGTTGGTTGATATTGGATTGATTTTAACTTAGTTTTGCAATAGATTTCAAGAATTGAGTTATTTATGAAGATTTTGATGATTTGCTTAAAGATTTGTTTAAGTTGATGAAACCTGGATATTTTGATTGGGTAAATTCATGTTTTGATAATTTAATCATATTGTGAAATGATAATATTGAAATGAATCCCAAAACTATTTGATTGGTTAGTTTTTAGATGAGTTATTGGTGGTTTTTAGGGCTATCATGAGTGTTCTTGAGTTTTTGGAGTTGTAAAGAGGTTTAGGTGATGTTTTTGGTTGTGTTTTGTAGAGGATTGAATATTAGAATCATTGGTTTGTGGTTAGTTGTTGGTGAAATGAAGATTAATGTTGATTTCGGTAGTTTCGGCTAATTTTCGGAAGGGTATTGTTAAGGATGCCGAGGATTGTTGTTTGGTAGTGTTTAGAATGCATAATGATGCATTTCCCTCTGGTTTTATGCGATTAAAATAAGGGACAATCAAGGCAAGGTTGCCTAGTAGCGTATGCTGCATTTTAGAGGCTCGATTCGTGTTGACGAGCAAAGTGAGGTGTATCGATGAGTTTATAATTGCGTTAAAGCTCTTTAAAGGCTTGATTGATGGATCATGGAGGTTTAGTTATAGCCTAAAAAGCTTAACTATGCTCAAGCGTAAGTTACCCTTGTTTCTCTTGGGTATTGATGAGATATGAGTTTGTGAATTTCATGTTTTGGTTTTAAACATGGTTTGTTTTACTTACTGTAAATGCATCATTTTTGGTTAATATGCAATGTTTGATAAAGTAAAAGAATGCCTATAAGAATTGGGATTTGTTCCTTGAAGGGAATGTGTTGTTGCCTTTGGCAATGTGGTTATGCATATGAAACAGTTTTGAGGAATGCATTGGAAACAATAAGTAAATGTATTTGAAAATGATATATTGGCTACGTGACATAAATGAGAAAGTATCAGATATAGTTGGCATGCCATAGGATTAAGTGCACTATAAAAATAAAGTTGATTGCTCCGCAGCTCTTGAGGTATATCGGTGGGGTACTCGGGCTGATGGTATTCTTCAGTTTCTTACAATAGGGGGTAAGCCTATTGTTGTGTGGTAGAGGTAAGTATATCACGAAGGGGTAGAGGTAAGCCTATTCCCGTCTGAAGTGAGACTTGGTGGAGGTAAGTCCATCATGAGAAATCTGTGTATCCGATGTGGCAATTAACATTATTTTTTTGAATAGAAGGATAGAGGTAAGTCTATCTGGGGTCACCCTTAAAGCTAATATATGTTATATATGAGATATATGAAAAGAGTTTTGATGCATATGGATGTTATGTATGATTTTGCTTTAGAAACAAATGAGAAAATGCTTTGGTTTATTTAAGCAAGCTTGTACTTCACATGTTTTGTGGTTTTCAAATGAACTTTGTATTGCATCTACATTTTTGAGAGCAACCTCACTAAGCATGTGTGCTTACGCTCTCTTTTTCCATTGATGCAGAGCAATAGAGTTGTGGGGCAGTGTTTTCTCGGAAAGGAAGGTCCAAGAACAAGACATATACTTGAGTATGGAAAATCTAGTTTTAAATCAGTTAAGAAGGCAATGTGTTACCATGTTTTGGGGGATTTGTAATTTGGATTTTGTGGTGTTGTGGAGGTTCACATGCTACTGTTTGATGGCCTTTATGTTGATGGATTTGATGCATGATTGATGATGACATGCTTTTATGAGTTTATGTTTAATGACTATCATAGTATGCATATAGGGTGGAAATGGTTATGGTTATGCTTTTGTTGTTATAGCATGTCTAAATTGTTGGTTTAAGTCCATTGATGTGATGCCTGTGCTGAAATGCACCTTGAGTTCTTTTTTGAATGATGAGTTGAATGGTTTTAGGAAGCATGCCTCTAGTATTGTGATTCGATGCAATTCTCCATTTTTATATTCATGTTTCCATGAGCTTAAGGCTTGTCTTAGTCCTTGGTTTAGGGGTGTATATGTGTATGATTGTTTTAGAAATGTTTGAGTTTCCAACTAGTTGAAAAACCAGCAAAATTAGACATTTCAGGCCTAAGGGTACCGATACGCTGGCGACCATATCGATATGGATAAGTTATAATTTGGCTAGGGTTTTGGTATGCGAAGGAGCGTATTGGTACGAGTTTTAGCTACTAGAATTAAATTTTTTTACAAAATGTGCACGCGTATGATACGCGAGGAGCTGTATTGGTACAAACCCTTTGATACTCATACCAGTATCGGTACGGTTGCCCACGTACCGATACCGGTGGCCGTTTCTGGCACTTGATGTGTCTTTGTGATTTTGGATTCTTTCATTATGGTCCTTGATGTTTATGTATGCAATTGAATGAGTTTAGTTGATCGTTTAGTGCTGTAATTTGATGAGCAAGCATGTAAACTAACTAATTGAGGTTAGGTAACTTTGAATTTTATGAAGTCCCTGAAAATCTCCAAATTTGCAATTTGGTCCCTAAAATTGTAAATACGCGTAATTGGATGTAAATTTGACTCCCGATTCAGTTGAGGTTTCATCCGTTGCTAGCATGCACACCTTAGGTCATAATATTGCATCCAGACAAGATAAAAAAAATGGTCTTAATCTTAGTTAATTGTTTTAGGTTTATTTTGGCAAACCTAATATAGCTAACTTGGTTCGTTCTGGCGCCTAGGCCAGGTCGAGGGGGTTACATTTGGTTGCATCAGAGACATATTTGTGATTTTCGGGTGTTTTTCTTGATTGTTTGATCACTATTCTGTTATTTGTATACATGTTTAAGAGTGATGATGAAGTTATTTGCCATGTTGGGGTATAAATGGGAACATATTGCCTATTACCGTGATTTCGAAATAATTTTTATAGGTTATCTTGGATCCTTCGTCGAATGCTAGCCTAACTTTCTTGTGTTGTGATGTATGGTATAGGCCATTGTAAGTATGGGTCCGCATCGTGAGACTCGATCTTCTATGAGTAATGTCGGGAACGGGCAGAACGTCAGGGATAGATTGGTTCCTTGCAATCCTTTACCTCTTCCTTTACCTGTTCTTTCTGTTCGTGCTGAAGTTGGGGTTGGTGGCATACCTCAGGCTCTGCAAGGGTCAGTTTTGGGAGATAGGACACCATTGACTAAAGTGATGACATGAGCCTTTCAGGCGGCGATAGCTAGGGTGCATGTGCAAGCAACAACGCCTGTTATGGCTTTTAAACATGGGTTACCATTGGAGCACCTACGTAGTTTGGGAGGTGTGGAGTTTAGAGGTTTGAATCCTGAGACGGCCGAGGAATGGCTGGAGAGTACTATTCATATTCTGGGTCAGATAGAATGTAATGATTTGTGTAAACTAGGTTGTACCATATCCTTCTACGGTGATGTGTACCATTGGTGGGTAACCATAATTGCAGGAGTTGCTGACGCTAACGTGAATTGGGAGTTTTTTCGGATAGCTTTCAAGAGAAAGTATCTCGGTCCGCAATATCAAGATGCCAAAAAGCGCGAGTTTATGTCATTGGTGCAATATGGCATTACTGTGTCCGAGTATGAGGTGAAATTTATTCGGTTGAGCCAGTATGCTTCTAAGTTGGTTCTGAATGATTGATAGAGATGCGACAGGTTCCGTTACAGACTTGTTAAGGACATCAAGACATATTTTTTGGCTACGGATTACACAGACTTTGATGTGTTGGTCAACAGGGCCAAGGATATTGAGCAGTCTTTAGGTAGTTTAGTGTAAGCAGTGAATGCGGACACGAGAAAGAGAACCACGAAATCTGGCTATACTAGGAGACAAAACAAGAGGTCGCGTGATAAGCGATATAATTCAAATCACAAGTATGGTGGCGGTAGTGGCCGTAATTAGGGTGTACATGTTGCAATCGATTGTGAGCGTTGTGGTAGATGTCATGCGGGTGTATGCTGAGAAGCAACGCCTAGATCTTGTCGGGAGTGTGGATCGCTAGATCATATGAAGCACGATTATCTGCGTGGTGTGATAAATGCTCTGGTGCAGGCGGCTGTTGTACCTGCTAGAGGCCAAGGCCGTGGCATGAGTAATTTTTAGAGGCGTGAGGATGGTCAGAAGACTGTTGCTCATATAGTTGTGGTATGACCAGAAAATGGTGGGCCGGCTCGGATCTATGCCCAATGCGAGGGTCATGAAACCAATATGATCACAGGTACTTACACCTTACAATCTTTGTCATTAGTTTCCTTAATTGATTCAAGGTCCACTCATTCTTACATTTTAAGCGAGTATGCGCATTTGTTAAACGTACCTGTTGACATCTTGAATGTTGTTATGTTGGTAGCTAGTTCTTTTGGTGAGACGATTACAGTTAGGAAGTTGTATAGGAGATGCCCTTTGGTTGTTCAAGGTCATGAGTTTGCAGCAAATTTGATGGAAGTGCCATTTTATGGTTTTGATGTTATTTTGGGTATGGATTGGCTAAGTGAGCATAAAGCGATTGTGGATTTTGAATCCAAAAGGATTTCTTTGATGCTGGCTAAAGATTATGAGGTAGTAGTAGTTGGCAAGAATGTTAAGTTCTTGTCTAACGTCGTTTTGGCTATGCAAGCTGAAAAGATGATACAAGAGGGTTGTCAAGATTATCTAGCGATTGTGATGAATCTGGATATCAAAGGGGTTTGAGTACAGGACATTTGAACTATGTGTAATTTTTTGGAGGTGTTTCTTGAGGAGCTGTCGGGTTTACCGTCAGACAGAGAGATGAATTTGGTATTGAGACGTACTCAGGTACAACTCTGGTGTCCATTGCTCTATATCGAATGACACCAAAAGATCTTAAAGAGTTAAAGACTCAATTTTAGGATTTTTTTGGATCGAGGGTTTATCTGACCGAGTATTTTACCTTGGGGTGCACTGGTTCTTTTTGTGAAAAAGAAAGATGAAACAATGCAAATGTGTATTGATTACCAGTAATTGAATAAATTGATGGTTAAAAACAAGTACCCGTTACCTCGGATAGATGACTTGTTTGATCAATTTTGTGGGGCACTTGTGTTTTCAAAGAATGATTTGAGATCAGGGTATTATCAAATGAAGGTTATGGATGTAGATGTACTGAAGACTATTTTTCACACAAGGTATGGGCATTATGAGCCGTTTGGTTTGACAAACGCCCAACTGCTTTCATGGATATGGTGAATGGGGTGTTCCATGAATATCTCGATCAATTTGTGGTGGTGTTTATTGATGATATTATCGTGTACACTCGTAGTGAGGAGGATCATGATCAGCATTTGCGGATTGTTTTGCAAGCTTTAAAGGATCATCAATTGTATGATAAGTTGAGTAAGTGTGAGTTTTTTCTTAAGGAAGTGATGTTTCTTGTTTACGTGGTTTTAGCGGATGGTATCTGTGTCGATCCGAAGAAGATTGAGGATATTCTTAATTGGAAACAACCTAAGTCGGTGTCCTAGGTTTGTAGTTTCCTTGGATTGGTTGGATACTATCATCATTTTGTGGATGGTTTCTCTAGTAATTATGCTCCGTTGATGAAGTTGTTACAAAAGAATCTTCTTTATGTATGGACAAAGAGTCAGCAACATGCTTCTGAGAAGTTGAATGAGGTTTTGACTCATGCTCCAATTCTAAATAAACCTGAGTCTGGTAAGGAGTTTGTAGTCTACAGTGACGCGTCTTATGTTGGGTTGGGTTGTGTGTTGTTGCAAAACGGTAAGGTTGTGGCTTATGCATCAAAAAAATTGAAAGTCCATGAACGAAACTACCAGACTCATGATCTAAAGCTTGCGGCGGTTGTGTTCGATTTAAAAATTTGGAGACATTATCTTTATGGTGAGAAGTGTATTGTTTACACCAATCATAAGAGTTTAAAGTATTTGATGTCTCAAAAGGAGTCGATGTAACACCCCAAAAATAGGGTTAGAAGGTTTAGGGGTTTGACCGAGTTTGGTTCGGATCGGTTAAATCGGGTTAATGAATGAAATATGTTTTAGTGAAATTAAAATGTAAAATGGTGATTTTTACTAATTGGAGAAGGGTTGAATTTTTAAAGGGTTTTAATTATTATATTAAACAGTTTTAGGTTTTAATTAAAGGCCAATTTAATCTAATTGAATGAATTTTTGTGTTAGTGACTAAAATGTAAACTTTGCAAAACTGGGTTTGTGACTATTTTCTAAATGGGCCAATACTAAGAATCCTTAGAGAGCTATTATTTTAAATGTTTTTAGTCAAAAAATGACCACCTTAATTGAGTAAGGAATTGACAGTTAATTGGTTTTCTAAATCATTTTCCCATCATTTCCAATTTTCTCTTATTTTCTCTCCTTATTTTCCCTCACTTTCTATTTCAATCTCCAGCCATGATTCTCCAAAACTATTTGCTGATTTTCTATGGAGAAACCATCATTTGATTCTACTTTTGATTCCTTATAAAACCTCAACATAATTTTTGAAAGATTTCATCAATTTCACAAGTTTTATTTCAAGGAAAATCTTACGTCAATTTTGGTGGAAGCTTCTTCAAAGGTGAATTTTGTTTCCCTCTCTTAAACTAGGATTCTTTATTGATATTCCCTAGTAGTTGACTGATATTGGATTGTTTTTAACTTAGTTTTGCTATGGATTTCAAGAATTGAGTTATTAATGGAGATTTTGATGATTTTCTTAAAGATTTGTTTAAGGTGATGAATCTTGGAGTTTTTGTTTGGGAAATTAATATTTTGATAAGGTAATCATAATGTGAAATGAGATTATTGAAATAAATCCTAAAACTATTTGATTGGTTAATTTTTAGATGAGTTTTTAGTGGTTTTGGGGATTTTGTGAGTGTTCTTGAGTTGTTGGAGTTATAAGGATGTTTAGGAAGTGTTTTTGGTTGTGTTTTGATGTGGATTGGATGTTAGAATTGTTGGTTTGTGGTTAGGTATTGATTGAATGAAGATCGATGTTGATTTTGGTAGTTCCGACTAATTTCTGGAAGGGTATTGTTAAGAATGAATGGGATTGTTGTTTGGCAGTGATTAAAATGCATAATGATGTATTTCCCTCTGGTTTTATGTTGTTAAAACAAGGGAAAATCAAGTTAAGGTTGCCTAGTTTCGTATATCGCTTTACAGAGGCTTGATTCACGTTTACAAGCAAAGTAAAGTGTATCGGTGAGTGTATAAATGTGTTAAAGCTCTTTCAAAGGTTTGATCAGTGGATCATAGGGGTTTAGTTATATCCTAAATAGATTAACTAAGCTCAAGCATAAGTTTCCCTTATTCTGCTTGGTCATCGGTTTCGATATGAGCTTGCAGATTTCATGTTTTGGTTTTAAACATGGTTTGATTTACTTACTGTAAATGCATCATTTTGGATTAATACGAAATGTTTAACAAAGTATATGAGTGCCTAAGAACATTGAGATTTGTTCCTAGAAGGAATGTGTTTCTGCCTTTGGCAATGTGGTTTTGCATATGAATCAGTTTTGTGAAATGCATTGGAAAACAATAAGTAAATGTATTTGAAAAATGATATATTGGCTATGTGACGTAATAAGAAACTATCGGATATATTTGGCATGCCATATGGTTTAAAGTGAACTATAATATAAAGTCAATCGCACCACAATCCTTGAGGAAAAATGCTTTAACTAGGCTACTCGGACTGTTGGGTTATTACTTGGGGTATGCGGTTTAACTAGGCAGCCCAAGTTGATGGTATCTTGCAGTTTAACTAGGAAAGGTATGAGATTAAGTGGATATGAGACTATTGGAAATCCGTGTATCCGATGTGTAAGTATAACATTTTATTCTCTTAAATATGTGGATAGAGGTGAGACTATTCGGGTCACTAAAAATGCCAATATATGAGATTTTATGTGATATATGAAACTATGAGATACATGAAATGGTTTATGATGCATATGGTTGTTACGCATGATTTGTTTTGGAAACAAATAGGAAAAATGCTTTGGTCTATTTAAGCATATTTTATACTTCACATGATATGTGGTTTTCAAATGGATTTTGTAATGCATCAATGTTTATTTTAAGAATGGCCTCACTAAGTATGTGTGCTTACGTTCTCTTTTATCATTGATGCAGAGCAATAGAGTTGTGGGGCAACATTATCTTAGCAAGGAAGGTCCAAGAACAAGGCATTTTGAGTATGGAAATCTAGTTTTAAATCGGTCAATGTGTTACCATGTTTTAGGGGATTTGTAATTTGGATTTTGTGGTGTTGTGGAAGTTCATATGCTGTGGTTTGATGGATTTTATGTTGATGGTTTTGATGCATGATTGATGATGACATGCTTTTATGAGTTTATGCTTAATGATTATCATTGCATGCATATTAGTTGGAAATGGTTATGGTTATGGTTATGCCTTTTTGATTCTAGCATGTCTAAATTGTTGGTTTAAGTCCATTGATGTGATGCCTATGCTGAAATGTACCTTGATTTCCTTTTTGAATGATGAGTCGAATGGTTTTAGGAAGCATGCCTCTAGTATTACGATTCGATGCAATCCTCCATTTTATATTCCCATTTTCATGAGCTTAAGACTTGTCTTAGTCCTTGGCTTAGGGGTGTATATGTGTATGATCGTATTAGACATGTTTGAGTTTCCAACTAGTTGAAAAACCAGCAAAGTTGGACATTTTGAGTCCAAGCGTATTGATACGGTGGCCATCGTATCGGTACAAGTGAGTGATATTTTGGTCAGCATTTTGGTACGCGAATGAGTGTATCGGTACAACTTTTAGCCATTGGAATCGAAGTTTTTGCAAAATGAACACGCGTACCGATACACGAGGAGCTCTGCCTGTATGACCCCTTTGATATACATAACAATATTGGTATGGTTTCCCGTGTACCAATACCGGTGGCCATTTTTGGCAGTTGATGTTTCTTTATGATTTTAGATTCTTTCATTTCAATCCCCAATTATTATATATGCAATTGAATGAGTTTGATTGATCGTATAGGACTGTAATTTGATAAGTAAGCCTGTAACCTAACTAATTGAGGATTGGTAACTTTGAATTTAATTGAGTTCGTGTAATTTTCTAGATTTGCAATTTGGTCCCTAAATTGCAAATACGCACAATTGGATGTCCATTTGGCGCCCGATTTAATTGAGGTTTCACCCACTGACAGTATGTACACCTTAGATCATAATATTGCATTTAGACAAGATAAAAAGAAAAAATAGACCTAATCTTAGTTAATCGTTTTGATAAACCCCAATGTAGCTAACTCGATTCTATTTGGTGTCTAGGCCGGGTCGAGGGGTTCCATTTGGTGGTATTAGAGCTAGGTTTGTGATTGTTGGGTGCTGTTTTTGGATGCTGAATCAATATGTTGTTGATTTTATGTATATTTGTGAGTGACATTGATGATAATTGTTGTGATAGGGTATAATGGGAACACATTGCTTGTTACTGTGGTTTTAAAATGATTATGGCTGGTTGTCTTGGACCATTTGCTGAGCCTACGCCCCAACTGTCAGGTTTAAACACCATAATGAATTGTATGCTTGAATGAGAATGGTCTAATTAGTAGATACGTTCGAGATCAGCAAGCGTTGTCTGGAAATTTTGATAGTATAAGGCAAGTGATTTCCGGTCTTGAGTTGATTTGGTTCTTGATCGAGAATGGTTAAGAATGGCCTCCGAACTTGAGTGACGTTGTCCTCTTTTTTGAATATATAGGTGGCATAGGTCTATCGTTGTGTACCATTAATGTTGGTAATGTGTTTTCTCGTGGAGACAAGAGGTTAGTAAAGTGTTGTAAAGGGAAACGTGTATACCATAGGGTGTCGTAAGCTTGATGGTAACATCAAGTCTGTATTGTGTGCTTGAGTTTTGCTCGATGGGGCTATTTATGAGATTCTAATGATAATTTTAGGAATGTTTATTTAATTAGAGGGTTTTGATACACGCATTAGGTATGAAAGTTGATGTTCAGGATCGAAACCTAATCAATAATGATGTTGTTAAGGGGAAAGTTTAATAGTATCCCTAATGTCATTCTCCACGAGGATGGTCAGGGTGTGAATTATGCATAAGTCATTAGATTGACCCTTATTATTGGAAATCAAAGTGCACAACAACATCATGGAATTTGTGTTTTGATAAAGGAAAGATTGTGTAGTCTATTTCTCTTTCGTGATTGCTTTTTTTGGCGGATTCCATTTTCACACAGTTATGCATGTTAATCGAAGAAAGTTGTTTGAGTGTGTTAAATTTTTGGAAATTTGAGTTCATTTTGCGGAGAAGTTTGGCCAAGAATGAACCAAATTTTGGTTAATGAGATTTTGACTTATGTGTTAATCCAAGGTTTAAGGATGTTTAGGTTCCGAATGTCGGTGTTGTTTGGGAATCCTTCCCTTAAATAATTTTGAGGGAATTTCTTATGTTGACCTATGTTTGTGAAATTGAGTTCAGTGTTGAGATACACCTTGGTTCTGCTCTTGAATCCTTTTTGTGTTGTGTTGACAAGCATTAAGGAAGTGTGTGGGTTGAGAATGTGATTGTGGAAATATTCAGTTTGTTGGTATGTCCGGTCGTAGAGTTCTTCTTCTTGAGGCATCAGCATGGTCATTCATGGTAAGAGTGTTTGAGATCTTTGGTTGGTGTGGGTTAATAGTTTTGAAGTGTAGACGGTGTTTTCTCGGGTGGCGCTCAAAGTTCTGATGAGTTGAGTATGCTATGAATACTTAAGTAACAAGAGTAGTGGTGTTCTCGTGTATACTGGTACCGAGAAGGACCTTGGTAGACAACCAATGGTTGCTATTGGACGTTTGTAGCAAAGTGAATGTTTGCTCCCTTTTTGGATGGTGCGAGTTTCAGCTTGTTGTATGAAGTATTGGTTCTGAGAGTGTTATTGGTAAGTGTGAACTATTGAACACGCATAGTGTATAACACTTATATGTATGTATCTAAATATGTCAGTACATGCATACATTTTGGGCATGACATTAGAGGTTTTGCATACATATGCATAGACATCTAGGAGGGCATATAAGTAATCATGCATACATATGTTCACACTTACGTATAACTTTTCAGAGACCCGACAAAGTGGTGGTATAAGCATGGTAACTTATGTGGATTAGCGTCGAGACGTATTGGGTAGGACTCCAGATTTCGCTACTATTGATATATGTTTTGCTTGATCAATTCTATGAGGCGATTGTGCTTTCAAAGAATGATTTGAGATCAGGGTATTACCGGTTAAAGATTAGGATACAGACGTGTCAAAAACTACTTTTTGTACGAGTTATGAATTTTATGAATTTTTGGTGATGTCGTTTGGTTTGACGAAAGCCCGGATACTTTCATGGATATGATGGATAGAATTTCCACGAATGTCTCGAGTAATGTATGGTTGTATTATTAGTGATATCCTTGTGTACTCTCGTACCTAGGAGGAACATGATCGACATTTGCGGATTGTTTTGCAAGCTTTGAAGGAACATCAGTTGTATGCTAAGTTGGGTAAGTGTGAGTTTTGGCTTAGAGAAGTGATGTTTCTTGATCATATGGTTTCAGCGGAGGGTATTCGTGTTGATTTGCAAAAGGTTGAGATTATTCTTAATTGGAAATAACCTAAGGCAGTATCCGAGGTTCGTAGTTTTCTTGGGTTGGCCTGTTATTACCAACGTTTTATGGTCAATTTCTCTTGTATTGTTTCTCTGTAGATGAAATTTTTGCAAAAGAATGTTCCTTATGTATGGATAGAGATTCAACAACGTGGTTTTGAAGAGTTGGAAGAGGTGTTGGCTCATCTCTTGTTTTGATTCAACCCGAGTCTGGTAAGGATTTTGTAGTCTACAGTGATGCGTCTTATGTTTTGTTGGTTGTGTGTTGATGCAAGACGATAAGGTTGTGGCTTATGCATCAAGGAAATTGAAAGTTCATGAACGTAATTACCCGATTCACGATCTAGAGCTTGCAACAGTTGTGTTTGCTTTGAAAATTTAGAGACATTGTCTTTTATGCTGAGAAGTGTATTGTTTAAACCGATCATAAGATTTTGAAGTATTTGATATCTCAAAAGGATTTGAATCTTAGGCAATGAAGGTGGATTAGGTTCTTAAGGATTATGGCTTGACGATCAAGTATCATCCCAAAAAGCTAATGGGGTAGCGGACGCATTGAGTCTTAAGGTTGTTGTTGAGCTTAGAGCGATGTTTGCAAGGTTGAGTGTGACTCAAGAATGTGGTTTGTTGGCTAAGTTGCAAGTCAAGCCTACTTTGTCTCAAATGATTAAAGTGGGGAAACCGTATAATAATTCTTTGGTTCCTCATGTTAAGGAGATTTCGGATGGTAATCCGATGGATTTTCATTTTGATGATGATGGGGTTTTGTGCTTTAAAGGTCTAATAGTTGTGCCAGAAGATTCAGAGTTGAGGAACACTATTTCCACTGAGGCTCATTCTAGTCCTTTTGATATGCATCCCAGTGGTACAAAGATGTATCAGGATTTGATGGAGTTGTATAATTGGATTGGCTTGAAAAATGAAGTGGCCGAGTTTGTTTCTCCTTGCGTGATGTGCCAACGGGTTATCAGTTTCATTTTGGGTTGTTGCAAGTTGTTTAGATTTCGAAATGGAAGTGGGAAAGAATCACCATAGATTTTGTGACGGGTTTGCCTTTGGCACTGTCCAAGATGGTTTTGATATGGGTGATGTTGATTGTTTCTTGAGATGTGTGCATTTTTCTTGCGGTGGATACGATATATATGTTGAACAAGTTGGTGATTATGTATATTGATGGGTTATATAAGGTTGTGTGGGGTTCCTAAGTCAATTATATCCGATAGTGATCCATGTTTTACATCAAGGTTTGGGGTAGTCTACAGACAACTTTGTGTACAAGGCTTAATTTCAGTACGTCTTATCATTCTCAGACGGATAGGAAATCTGAACGTGTTATTCAGATTTTGGAGGTTATGTTGAGATATTGTATAATTGGGTTCAAAGGACATGGGAAAGGCAACTACCATTGGTGGAGTTCGCCTATATAATAGTTGTCAGTTGAGTTTTTGGATGGCTCTTTATGATACTCTTTATGGTCGTAGGTAACATACACCTCTCTGTTGGGCAGAAATGGGCAAGAAGCATTTTATGGGGCTCGATTTGCTTAAAGGGTACGAATGAGAAAGTGAAACTCATTTATGAAATTTTAGAGCGTTTTCGAGTTGGTAAAAAAATCCTATGCGGATTTGAGGTGAAGGGAGAGTTGAATTCGAAGTGCGTGGTAAAGTGATTTTAAGGGTTTCACCTTGGGAAAGGTGATGCGATTTGGGCGCAAGAGTAAGTTAAGCCCTAGGTTAATTGGACCTTATGAGGTGTTTGAGTGTGTTGATCCGGTTGCGTACAGTATGAGGTTACAGGTGGATCTTGGAAAGATACTTGATGTTTTCCATGTGTCGATGCTCAGAAAGTGTAGATCGAATCCGTCGCTAGTTGTGCCAGTTGAGGGGATTGAGTTGCAAACATGGTTGCTTTGTGATGAAGAACCAATAAGGATTTTGGATTTAGGTACTAAGGTTCTCCGTGGTAAAGCTATTGATTTGGTTAAGGTGTTGTGGTGATATCGAGAAGTTGTGTAAAGCAGTTACCTCACCTCTTTCCTTCATGTAAATCTCAAGGATGAAATTTTTTAAGAGGGGGAGAGTTGTAACACCCTAAAATAGGGTTTGAAGGTTTAGGGGTTTGACCAGGTTCGGTTTGAACCGGTTAAACTGGGTTAATAAATTAAATGTGTTTCGTGTGAAATTAAAATGCAAAATGGGGATTTTTACTAATTCACAAAGGGTTGAACTTTTAAATTGTGTTAATTATTATATTAAACACTTTTAGGTTTTAATTGAAGGTCAATTTAATCCAATTAAATGGATTTTTGAGTTAGTGACTAAAATGTAAACTTTGCAAAAATAGGTTAGTGACTATTTTGTAAATAGGCTAATACTAAGAATCCTTAAAGAGCTATTATTTTTAGAAGGGTAATATTGAGAATGCAAGGTATTGTTGTTTGGCAGTGATTAGAATGAATAATGATGCATTTTCCCTATGGTTTTATGTTGTTAAAACAAAGGATGATCAAGGCAAGATTGCGTAGTTGCGTACATCGCTTTACGGAGGCTTGATTCGCGTTAGCAAGCAAAGCGAAGTGTATTGGTGAGTTTATAAACACGTTAAAGCTCTTTAAAAGGTTTGATCAATGGATCATGGGGTTTAGTTATAGCCTAAAAAGCTTAACTAAGCTCAACCATAAGTTTCCCTTATTTCGCTCGGTGTCGGTTTAGATATGAGCTTGCGGTTTTCAAGTTTTGGTTTTAAACATGGTTTGATTTACTTACTATGAATGCATCATTTTGGATTAATATCCAATTTTTAACAAAGTATATGAATGCCTAAGAGCATTGAGATTTGTTCATAGAAGGAATATGTTGTTGCCTTTAGCAATGTAGTTTTGCATATGAAATGGTTTTGTGAAATGTATTGGAAAACAATAAGTAAATGAATTTGAAAATGATATATTAGCTATGTGACGTAATGAGAAACTATCAGATATAGTTGGCATGCCATAGGGTTTAAAGTGCAATATAATATAAAGTCGATCTCACCACGATCCTTGAGGAAAAACGATTTAACTAGGCTACTCAGATTTTTGGGTTATCACTTGGGGTATGCGGTTTAACTAGGCAGCACAAGTTGATGGTATCTTGCGGTTTAACCTGGCAATGTATGAGATTAGGTGGAGATGAGACCATCGGGATATCTGTGTATCTGATGTGTAAGTATAACATTCTATACTCTTTAATGTGTGGATAGAGGTGAGACTATCCGGGTCACTATAAATATCAATATATGAGATTTTATGTGATATATGAAACTATGAGACACATGAAATGGTTTATGATGCATATGGTTGTTATGCATGATTTGTTTTGGAAACTAATGAGAAAAACACTTTGGTCTATTTAAGCATATTTTATACTTCACATGATATGTGGTTTTCAAATGGATTTTTTAATGCATCAATATTTTGTTTAAGAGCGACCTCACTAAGCATGTGTGCTTATGCTCTCTTTTTCCATTAATGCAGAGTAATAGAGTTGTGGGGAAGCTTTATCTTGGCAAGGAAGGTCCAAGAACAAGGCATTTACTTGAGTATGGAAATCTAGTTTTAAATCAGTTAATAGGGCAATGTGTTACCATGTTTTGGGGGATTTGTAATTTGGATTTTGTGGTGTTGTGGAAATTTATATGTTGCGGTTCGATGAATTTTATGTTGATGGATTTGATGCATGATTGATGATGACCCATTTGATACGCATACCAGTACCGGTTAATAGGGCAACGTGTTATCAGTATCGGTACAACCTATTTGATACGTATACAAGTATTGGTATGGTTGCCATTGTACCGGTACCGGTGGCCGTTTTTGGCAGTTGATGTGTCTTTATGATTTTAGATTCTTTCATTTCTATCCCTTATTATTATGTATGAAAATTGAATGAGTTTGGTTGATCATATAGGGCTGTAATTTGATAAGTAAGCATGAAACCTGAATAATTTAGAACTGGTAACTTCTAATTTAACTAAGTCCTTGTAATTTTCTATATTTATAATTTGGTCCCTAAATTGTAAATACGCATAATTAGATGTCAATTTGACGCCTGATTTAATTAAGGTTTCACCCACTGCTAGCATGCACACCTTAGGTCATAATATTGCATCTAGACAAGATAAAAAGAAAAATGGACCTAATCTTAGTTAATCATTTCGGGTTTGTTTCGGAAAACCCTAATATAGCTTACTCAATTCGGTCTAACGTCTAGGTCGGGTCGAGAGGGTTATAGATGAATCTTAGGTAAAGAAGGTGTATTGAGTTGCTTAAGGATTACAACTTGATGATCGAGTATCATCCCAGAAAAACTAACGTGGTAGCAGATGGATTGAGTCGTAAGGTTGTTGTTGAGCTTAAGGCATTGTTTGCAAGGTTGAGTGTGACACGAGAAGGTGGTTTCTTGGCTGAGTTACAAGTTAAGCCTACTTTGTCTCAAATGATTAAAACGAGGCAACCGTATGATAATTATTTAGTTCCTCATGTTAAGGATATTTCGGATGGTAATCCGATGAATTTTCATTTTGATGATGATGGGGTTTTGTGCTTTAAATGTCGAATAGTTGTGCCAGAAAATTCAGAGTTAAGGCGCACTATTTTGACTGAGGCTCATTCAAGTACTTTTTGCTATGCATCCTGGTGGTTCAAAGATATATCGGGATTTGTATTATTGGGTTGGCTTGAAGAAGGATGTGGTTGAGTTTGTTTCTCGTTGTATGGTGTGTCAACGGGTTAAGGCTAAACATCAATTTCCCTCTAGGTTGTTGCATCCTGTTCATATTCCAGAATAGAAGTGGGATAGGATCACCATGGATTTTATGACTGGTCTACCCTTGACACCGTCCAAAAAGGAATCAATATGGGTGATTGTTAATCGTTTTACGAAGTGCGCGCATTTTCTCATTATGCATACAACATATATATTAGATAAGTAGGTGGGTATGCATATTGTTGAGATTATAAGGTTGCATGGAGTTCCTAGGTCGATTATATCGAATAGGAATCTGCATTTTACATCAAGGTTTTGGGGAAGTCTACAAACATTTTTGGGTACGAGGCTTAGTCTCAGTACATCTTATCATCCTCAGTCGGATGGGCAGTCTGAACGTGTTATTCATATTTTAGAGGATATGTTGAGATGTTGTATAATTGAGTTTCAAGGGACTTGAGAAAAGTAATTGTCGTTGGTAGAGTTTTCTTATAATAATAGCTATCATTTCAGCATCCAGATGATTCTCTATGAGGCTCTTTATAGTCGTACGCCTCTTTGTTGGGCTGAATTGGGAAAGAAACATGTTGTGGGCCCGATTTGCTTAAGGATACAAATGAGAAAGTGAAACTCATTTGTGAAAGGCTTAAGGCGACTTGGAGTCGGCAAAAGTCCTATACGGATATGAAGCGGAAATAGGTTGAGTACGAAGTGAGTGATAAAGTGTTTTTGAAGGTATCACATTGGACCTTATGAGGCGATTGAGCGTGTTGGTCCATTGGCATATAGATTGAGGTTACCGGTCAAGCTTGAAAACATACACGATGTTTTCCATGTGTTGATGCTTCGGAGGTATAGATTAGATCCGTCGCATATTGTGCAAGTTGAGGATATTGAATTGTGACCAGAGTTGGCTTATGATGAAGAACCATAAAGGATTTTGGATTCTATTACCAAGGTTTTTTGTGTCAAAACCATTGAATTGGTTAAGGTGTTGCGGCGACACAGAGGTGTGGAAAAAGCCACTTGGGAGACGAAAGCGGATATGAAGGAACAGTTTCCTCATCTCTTTCCTCTAGGTAAATTTTGGGGACCAAATTTCTTAAGAGGGGGAGAGTTGTAACACCCCAAAAATAGAGCTAGAGGTTTAGAGGTTTGAACGGGTTGGGTTTGACTCGGACGAACCAGATTAACTAGTTGAATGAGTTTCAGGGAAATTAATATTTTAAAAATATAAATTGAAGAGATAAAAATTTGTTTGATTTACCAAAAATTTCTTAGTATATTATGGAGTGTTTTGGTAATCAATTTTGGATTTAATTAATTTTTTTTAAGTGACATTTTGATTTGGCGACTAAATTGTAAAGGTTACAAAATTGTTTTAATTGACTATTTTGTAATTGGAACAATACTAAGAATCCTTAGAGAGCTATAATTTCTAAATGTTTTCAATCAGAAAATGACCACCTTAATTGAGTAAGGAATTGACGGTTAATTGGTTTCTAAATCATTTTCATATTTTTTCTAATTTTCCTCATTTTCTCTCCTTATTTTCCCTCACTTTCTATTTCAATCTCCAACCATGATTCTCAAAATCTCTTTGCTGATTTTATATGGAGAAATCATCAATTGATTCTACTTTTGATTCCTTATAAAACCTCACAAGAATTTCTCAAAGATTTCATCAATTTCACAAGTTTTATTTCAAGGAAAATCATATGTCAATTTTGGTGGAAGCTTCTTCAAAGGTGAATTTCGTTTTCCTCTCTTAAACTAAGGTTATTTATTGATATCCCCTAGTAGTTGGTTGATATTGGATTGATTTTAACTTAGTTTTGCAATTGATTTCAAGAATTGAGTTATTTATGAAGATTTTGATGATTTGCTTAAAGATTTGTTTAAGTTGATGGAACCTGGATATTTTGATTGGGTAAATTCATGTTTTGATAAGGTAATCATATTGTGAAATGATAATATTGAAATGAATCCCGAAACTATTGGATTGGTTAGTTTTTAGATGAATTTTTGGTGGTTTTTAGGGTTGTTATGAGTGTTCTTGAGTTGCAAGAGATGTAAGGAGGTTTAGGTGGTGTTTTGTTGAGGATTGCATGTTAGAATTGTTGTTTTGTGTTTATGTGTTTTTTGAACAAAGATTAATGTTGATTTTGATAGTTTCGACTAATTTTCGAAAGGGTATTGTTAAGGATGCAGGGGTTTTTTTTGGCAGTGTTTAGAATGCATAATGATGCTTTTTCCCTCTGGTTTTATGTGATTAAAATAGGGGACGATCAAGGCAAGGTTGCCTAGTAGCCTACGTTGCATTTCAGAGGCTCGATTTGTGTTGGCGAGCGAAGCGAGGTGTATCAGTGAGTGTATAAACGCGTTAAAGCTCTTTAAAGGTTTGATTGATGTATCATGGGGGTTTAGTTATAGCCTAAAAAGCTTAATTGAGCCCAAGCGTAAGTTTCCCTTAATTCACTTGGGTATTGATGAGATATAAGCTTGTGAATTTCATGTTTTGGTTTTAAACATGGTTTGTTTTACTTACTGTAAATGCATCATTTTGGGTTAATACGCAATGTTTAATAAAGTAAAAGAATGAATATGAGTATTGAGATTTGTTCCTTGAAGGGAATATGTTGTTGCCTTTGGCAATGTGGTTTTGCATATGAAACGGTCTTGAGAAATGCATTGGAAATAGTAAGTAAATGTATTTGGAAATGATATATTGGCTATGTAACATACATGAGAAAGTATCGGATATAGATTTCATGCCATAGGATTAAGTGCACTATAAAAATAAAGTCGACCGCTCCCCGGCTCTTGAGGTATAGCGGTGTGGTTACTCGGGCTGATCGTATTTTTTGGTTTCTTACAATAGAGGTAAGCCTATTGTTGTGTGGTAGATTTAAGTCTATCTTGAAGGGGTAGGAGTAGCCTATTCCCACCCGAAGTGATATTTGGTGGAGGTAATTCCATCATAAGAAATCCGTGTATCCGATGCAATAATTAACATTCTATTTTTGAATGGAAGAATAGAGGTAAGTCTATCCGGGGTCACTCTTAAATTCAATATATGTGATATATGAGATATATGAAAAGAGTTTTTATGCATATGGATGTTATGCATGATTTTGTTTTGGAAACAAATGAGAAAATACTTTGGTTTATTTAAGCATGCTTGTACTTCACATGTTTTGTGGTTTTCAAATGAACTTTGTATTGCATCTACGTTTTTGAGAGAAACCTCACTAAGCATGTGTGCTTACGCTCTCTTTTTACATTGATGCAGAGCAATAGAGTTGTGGGGTAGCGTTTTCTCGACAAGGAAGGTACAAGAACAAGACATTTACTTGAGTATGGAAAATCTATAAATCAGTTAATAAGGCAATGTGTTACCATGTTTTAGGGAATTTTTAATTTGGATTTTGTGGTGTTGTGGAGGTTCATATGATGCGGTTTGATGGCCTTTATGTTGATGGATTTGATGCATGATTGATGATGACATGCTCTTATGAGTTTATGCTTAATGACTACCATAGTATGCATATAGGTTTGAAATGATTATGGTTATGCTTTTGTGGTTCTAGCATGTCTAAATTGTTGGTTTAAGTCCATTGATGTGATGCTTATGCTAAAATGTACCTTGAGTTCCTTTTTGAATAATGAGTTCAATGGTTTTAGGAAGCATTCCTCTAGTATTGCGTTTCGATGCAATCTTCCGTTTTATATTCATGTTTCCATGAGCTTATGTCTTGTCTTATTCCTTGGTTTAAGGGTGTATATGTGTATTATTGTTTTAGACATGTTTGAGTTGCCAACTGGTTGAAAAACTAGCAAAATTGGACATTTCAAGTCCAGGGGTACTGATACGCTGGCCACCGTATCAGTACAAGTAAGTGATAATTTGGCCAGGGTACAAGTTTTGGCTATTGGAGTTGAAGTTTGTGCAAAATGAGCATGTGTACCGGTACGCAAAGAGTTGTACTGGTACGACCCCTTTATTACGCATACTAGTATCGGTACGGTTGCCCGCGTATCGATACCGGTGGCCGTTTTTGGCAGTTGATGTGTCTTTGTGATTATGGATTCTTTCATTTTGGTCCCTGATGTTTATGTATGCAATTGAATAAGTTAGGTTGATCGTTTAGTGTTGTAATTTGATGAGTAAGAATATAACATGACTAATTGAGGATTGGTACCTTTGAATTTAACTAAGTCCTTGTAAATCTACAGATTTTTAATTTGGTCCCTAAAATTGCAGATACACATAATTGGATGTCAATTTGATGCCCGATTTAGTTGAGGTTTCATCGGCTACCAGCATGCACACCTTAGTTAATCGTTTCAGGTTTGATTCGGCAAACCCAATGTATCTCACTCGGTTCGGTCTGGCGTCTAGGCCGAGTCGAGGGAGTTACAGTGTTGGCACAGAAAGAAGTCTTAACACCATGCCCAAATGTCTTATTGATGGACCGAAGAACTTAATATCATGCCCGAAGGAGTTATCATCATGCCCGAATGATTTACTGATTAAGAAATGGATTCACGCCAAAAAGGCTACCAACATCCCTTAAAATGATGTCCCAATTTCTACTTTTCTTGACATCAAAAGAAGGCTTAACATCATGCCCGAAGGACTTACTGATGGTTTGAAGGACTTAACATCATGCCCGAAAGACTTACTGGTGGCTTGAAGGACTTAAGAAATGGATTCAAACCAAAAGGCTACCAAATGGAGATCTTTAATACGATCTGACTCTTCAACATGAAGTCACATATCAAATTCTTCGAATCATTGTTTAAAATAAGAAAAATTCTTTTGAGTTAGCATGCTCCTAACATAGGGATGTCTAACTACATGTAATGCATGTGAGGATTAAGAGATCTTCATATAAGCTTTCGTCCCATGAAAGGTCATCCCAGATTTTTTTTGCTTCTTTGTTGTATGCTCTTAAATCTTCATCTTGTCAATTGGACATTCATCTCAAATCTGATTCATCAACACACTTTTAATCCTTTTGCATGTAAAATTCTTTGCCTTCAGGGTTACCACCCACCTTTGTAAACAATCTGCCTTTTGTCCCTAAATTATTGTTACATAAGAACTCTCATCATTTCTTATGTTCAACATTTCCCTTATCAATCTTGGGCTCAACTACTTTCTCGTCTTTGACCCAATATTTAGAGTCTTCATTTGTTTAAACATTAGGGTGAGCAAAAATCCTCAATTCCCTAAACTTATCCTTAGGTTCAATCTTCTTTATTGAACTCTTTGAAGCGTCTCGGGGAAAGCCAACTCTAGGTCCCTATGGTTTAATTCTCATTATAAAGTAATGCAAAAAATGCATATTTTTGAAAATATTGTAGTCATTTTGAAAATAAAACTTGGAGAAAATGTCAAACATTTTGAAAACTAATGTTTGGAAGAAAAACTATAGATATCTTAAGAATCATAATTTGGAGAAAATGCCAAACATTTTTGAAAGCTGATGTTTAGAGAAAATGATAAATATTAAAAAAATTGAAATTTGGAGAAAAATGTCAAACATTTTTGGAAACTAATGTTTGGCCCCGAAATATCAAATGCAAATAGCACATTTGCTTCAAATTAACAAATATCAACCCGAATGAAACGTATGCTTAGAATATGTTGACTGTTGTGACGATATATACACATATGTAGTCTCTTCTAGTCTATTAGACTTTTAAGAGGAATGATTCTCACACCTAATTTCTAACCAATTTAAGGTGGCTCTCTTAATCTCACTAATTCACCATGCTCCATCCTTGCCTCCTTTGGTGTCGACCAGGCACTTGAATTTTGACGTTCCTTGAAGAAAGATTAACCCTTATAGGCGGAATGTAATCTGAAGACAAACTCATCCAACTTAGATATCCATGTATGATCAGAATGGTCTTTGTAGGCTTGTAAAGTAGGCCATGGGCCACGGTTAAGCAAAACCGCATTTTTGTATTTATGTGATCCGAATATGCTTTATGAAGTATTCTTTTTCTTTCATTTTTTGGATCACTCTAGACTGCCCATTTTTGGGTTTTTACCCTAGAGTTTAGTTCCTTCTTTTGTAACTTCAGACCGACTTGCATCTTGGTTGGATATTAATGTTCACTTTCTATTCAAAGGTGACCAATCCTTCATGTCTTCAAAATTGATATTTACTTGAATAGAGGATTATATAGAAGTCTCTTATTTATTTCTTCCTTTCAAAACCTCATTCTTGTACTTGATCTGAGTGTACTCATGTAAAGTATTCTTTTCTCTATTATTCTTTTTCTCTTTTTCTTTTTCTTATTTTTTATTTTTCTCTTCTTCATTTTCTTATTTTTACTATTTTTTTGGGGTTTTCAATCTGGAGTTCATTTTCTTTCTTCCAATTTAAGAATGCGTATCTTTGGACTATACTACATCCTGACTAGTGTTGATGCCACTCGGACTTAATCAATTCTCCATGACTCTTTTAAATTGATGCTTATTGAATGGTAGATTCCTCATGTATCTTTTGCTTTCTCTTTATTGCACTGTTCAACTTACTACTCTCATTCTTGATTATTCCGGCCTTCTAGTTGGCATTTTTCAACTTTGTTTGGTTGCCTTTTTGGGAATAAATTTTCCTTCAAAAATTTCTTTCTGATAACTCTTTAGCCTTTTTATCCAATGTATGTGGTCTCATTTCTTCCTCCTTGGAAAGTGAAAGAATGTCATTTGTTGTCCCATTCATAGACACCTAGAGAAAGTATTTAGGGGTAGAAGTTTAGGGTCAACACTCGACTCAAGGATCTTAAACTATAGATGCCTGACGGGGGAATCCACTAAATGGGAGATGCCTATTATTTGAACACTTGTTTTGTTCCTCCATTGGCCTAAATAGATCATCAGATGCTCGCATTTGCAATATCCTTACAAAATTCAATTCCTTCCAAACATAAGCAGCTTAGAATTGATATCTGGATTTGAATCAAAGATACTCTTGCAATTGAAATTCAAGGTCCTGATAAAAATGATATATATATACATGCCCTTTTAAAAAATATGTGTATATGTGTATGAGAGAACAAAAACTACCCCATAACAATGAATGAAGTGTTTAAAGAATCAAAGAATGCAAAAATGTTTGCTAAATAAGAATAAAGAAAATGTGATTTTTATTCTAACAAAAGTAAATAGACATGTGTTTTTACAAAATATTCCTGCTACTTTCGGGTTTAAGCCGTAGGGTTTGTTATGTGCATTGTTCTTAAAAAGGAGAAATCAAAATGTGGGGGAATCAAACTAACATCTTCATGAAAAGATGAGAAACCCAAGCATAGGACTTCAAGTTATCCTCAGAGTGACAAATCATTCCGGCCTTTTCAGTAGGGTATAAGCTTATCCCATCTCCCTTGTTTTCCACTTCTAGATTAACTCTTATGTTAAGATTCCCTCGCTAACCAACTTAATTTCTTCCAATAACGGCATACACTTCTTGGAGGAATGCCCTGGTACCCCCATGTGAAAATCGCCAGTATTATCTAAGTCAAAACTGTGGGCAGATAAGTTAAGCGTAACCTTCATCGGCCTAGGAGTGATGTAATGAAATTCAACCAAATGAGGAGACAAGTTTGAAATGGGTACCCCAAATACCTCAAGATCTATGCTTGTTCGAGGGAATTTTCACAGTGACTCAAAAGGATCGACATGCTTTCTCCTCTTGCGATTACGAGTACTTTAAAAGCGGCACCCGTTCACCTATTTTTCTTCTTCTTCTTCTACTTTTTATTTGGTCTGATCCCTAAACCTAGGCCCCAAATTTCCTTTATGGATCCCACATTCTATCATTTCCCCAACCGTCATAAAATCTTCAAAATTGCTCATTGATTTCCCGAGCATTATATCAAAGAAAGGAAGGGGAAGAGTGGCATGAAACATGGGGTCATTTCCTCTTATGTTATGGGAGGTTGTACTTGGGCTGCTAAACTCCGCCACCTCAAAGTATATTGTAACACCCCGGTTTTGGGCCTAGGAGTTTCTAGGTTGATTTAACAGTTCGGTGGATCGGGATTAGAGATTCGAGATTAAAGTTAGAATACATATTTTTTGTGTGAGAAAAATATAGGAAAAATATCTTAAATTTATGATTTAATATTTGAATATTTTTGGTAAAGTCAATTTTGAAAAATGGAATTTGGAAATTGGACATTTTGGCTAGTGACCAAAATGTAAAGAATGAAAAATAGTTTTTAGTGACTACTATTTTGAAAAAGGGTCAAAACTTAGAATCTTTAAGGAGAAATTTTACCAAATATTTTAATCTGATTTTCCTTTTAGTTTGAATTATTTTAAATGAGTTTTAATTAGGAAATTAAAGGGGATTTAATTAAGGAATAGTGGTTATTTTCCTAAAATCACTTTTGACTTAACTCTTTTCTCTAAAACTTTTCTCTCAAAATTTCTTCAGCCAAACACTCTCTTTTGTATCAAAGATTTGAGGTAATGTTCTTGATTTCTTAAATTCTTAATTTCAAATGGATTCTTCAATCTTGTTTTCCAAAATCTCATTGTTTTCCTTTGTTATTCAAAAGTAAAACATCTAATTGACATGAAGTTCACTCATTAAAGGTAAGGCTCATTCTTCTCCTCTAATGAATGGTTCTTTACTAAAATTCCCAAGTATTTAATCTTTGTTTAATGTTTTCTAATGAGTTTTAATGATTTGATTATGGAAATTGGTTAAATCAAGGTATAATTGATGAGATTAAGTGATTTTCGTTTTGGATCTGTTTTGTTGAGTTCTTGATTGATTCTAATCATAATTTTGATGGTTAATAATGTTAATAAGTTGGTTTTAACATTAGAATCCCAAAACTAAGTGAATCTCTAATTTCTTAGGTTACTAGTGGTGTGTTATGGGTGTTTTATGAATGATCGAAATATATGGATGATATTAAGTTGTTTTTGGATGTTAATTGATGGTAATTGATGGATTAAACCTTTAGGTTTTGGCTGGGTTCAATTTGGAAGATGTTTAATGTTGTTTACGGTTGTTGTGGAAGGGTTTTGGATAGAGTTGTTGGGGATTAGTGTCGTTGAGTTTTTGAATGCATTTAGATGCATTGAATCCTCTATTTTTTGTGTGGTTAAATTACTGAAGTTGATCCTCGAGCTTCTGGCACCATTTCGGAAGCTTCGGAGGAGTAGTTCGCATCGCTGAATGAGGTTTTGCGAAGTCGGTGAGTGAGAACGTGGAATTCAGCTTTAAAATGGTTTAAAGGTTATTTTGGGAGTTTAAATTTAGCTTGAAACGTTGGTTTAAACTCTGAAGTAAGTATGATGAGATTTCTCCCTCGGTCGTGTTTTGCTGAAATTGGTTTTATGTACTTGTTTAAGCATGTTTTGAGTATGGTTTATACTGATTTTGATCAAATATTGACGATGAATGCATTTGAAAAATGATTCATGTAAGTACGAGGAATACTTGTTAATGCATGGTTTAATGCATTGAAAATGGTTTTGAATGTTGCTTATAAAAGTAGTGAGGTACATGGTTAATAATGAATTATATTGGCAAGTGACATGGTTTAAAATGTTATCAGATATAGTTGGCCGACCATAGGATTGATAGTACACTATAATAAGTCGCCTCGGGTGTTGAGGGGTTTATGTGTATTGAATACTCTACCACGAATACCCTAACGGTTGAGGGTTTATATGGCACAGAGACCTCCTGTAAGTGGATTATGCATCTAACCAATGATTGAGTTGTGATGGTACCTAGTTGTGAATGTACCTTGAACTCTGGTTGAGATTGTATGAAGTGTTGAAAGGACACTTGTTGAATCCTTGTATTCGATGTAATATTTTGTGAAATGCAACTTGGTTCATGATCACTTGAAAGCCAATATAATTGAGAATGTATCATGTTGATTTATACATGTTTACTCTTACATATGGGTTGTTATGCATGGGAAAACTTAAACTGAGAGGTTACAATTGGTAATTTTGTTGTTAATCCATGCTACATGTTGCATATGGTTTAATATGCATGTTCTTGGAATTTTTATGTGCATAGTTTTAAGGCATGATGCTTTGAAAGTTGTTTTAAATGATGAATCCATTGTGAGTTTAAAACCGGTTTAAAATGCATTGATGGTGTTGTGTTTTGAGAACTCCTCACTAAGCCTAGTGTGCTTAAGCTCTCTTTGTCCATCAATACAGAGAATTAAAGGTTGAAGGCAAGGAGCAAGCGAGGGGAAATCCAAGGACTTGAATAACTTAAAAGTATGGTTTTTGAACTAGACTAGTAGTAATAAAGGCAATGGGGTTCATTGTTGTTAGGGAGGGTTATTGGCTAAACTCCCTATTAGTGCAAGTTTATAATGTTGTTGTGGTATTTTATAAGGCTTTATATGACTGGTTTTGATATGGATTTATGTTTCGTCTTTTTGGGTGGTTGGATTTTAGGAAGCATGCCTCTAGAATCATGATTGAAGTATGTTGCTATCTTTGATCATGTTTCCTTGATGGTCTGACATGGTTTAATCTTTAGTTTAGTGGAATACATGTATATGGCTTGTTGAAGCATTTTTGAATCCATGATTGTATGAAAGACCAGCAAAAATTAGGCTAGTTGAGATTTCACCCGCTGCCAACATGCCCACTATAGGATGTAATGTTGCATCTAGAAAGATAAAAAGGAAAAAATGGACCTAATTTAAGTCAATAGTTTGAGTTTGTTTCGACAAACCCAATGTTTCTTACTCTGTTCAGTCTGGCATCTAGGCCGAGTAGAGGGGGTTACATTTGGTGGTATCAAAGCCAGGTATACGATAAGTGAGATGAGGTTATGATTGTTGGAATGTTGTTATTTATTGATTACTGTTGTTTGCTATGCACGGTGATTGTTTATATGTCTGTTGGTTGATATATGCTATATTGGGGGATATTTGTGAGACATATTGCCTTACTACTACATTTTGAAATGTTTTGATCTGAAATGGAAGTCTTGGATCTTCGCTTGAAACTGGCTTGAATATTTTTGTTTTAGTGTAATTGTCATGCCTTAGATATTAATACGACGGGGCCGAGGAAAAAATTGAGGTCTGGCACGAATGCTGCTACCGTTGGGCAGGGAAATTAGGAGAATGTTATACCTCCTAGGGGATTGCCACCCCCTCTGCCTAATCCACCTATAGGAGTGGAGCAAGTACCACCTACGCCAGTTGGGCTAGTGTTGGGTGATATGGCACCTTTGATAGATTTGATGACCGGAGCTTTTCAAGCTGCAGTTGTTGGGCTGCATGTTCCTGCACCAGCTATTTGGCAGATGAGGTTGCTATGAAAATACCTTATTATTTTGGGAGGAGTTGAGTACAGAGGGTTGGCACTCGAGGCATCCGAGGAGTGGTTGGCCAGTACTGATCGAATTTTGGAACAAATGGGGTGCAATGGTGCCTATAAGCTGGGATGTGTTGTATCTCTGCTGCAAGGAGACGCGTATAGTTGGTGGACTACTGTGACCGCAGACATAGAACCTGATAATATGGATTGGGAGTTCTTTCGAGCTGTCTTTAAGAAGAAGTATCTGGGAGTTAGATACTTGGATGAAAAGAAGTGCGAGTTCATGGCTTTGGTTTAGGGCAATATGCCCGTAGCAGAGTAAGAAGTACAATTTGTACGGTTGAGCCAGTATACTCATGAATTGGTATCGAATGAGAGGCATCATTGTGACCGATTTCATTACAGATTGGTATAGGATGTTAAGACATATATGTTGGCTTCTAATTATATCAATTTTGACGTGTTGGCTACACGGGTGAAGGACATTGAGCAGAACCTAGGTTTATTAGTTCTTATGAGAGGTTCTAGCTATGGCAAAAGGGTTGCAGACTCTGGCTCCGGTGGTGGTTAGTTTAAGAAGCATCATGATAGAAGGTATCACCCTGAGTTGAGGCGGGGTGGAGGTAGTGCTAGGCGAGGATCACAAGGTTAGGGTATCTAGGCTAGAGCGACACATAATACCTGTTGGGTTTGTGGATCGCGTGATCACGTAAGGTGAGACTGTCCATGTTTGGCTCGTGAGGGGTAGGCTCTTGCATTTTTTGTTATTAATTTCGTTGGAGTTGTGGATCAAGCAATCATTTGAGACGTGATTGTCCATTGTTGTCGGGTGGTAGACAAGCCAGGGCACCTGCAGTTGCACCACAACGAGATCGTGGTCGTGGCCGAGGACAGTTTTAGCATAGGGATAAGGGATCGAGGATGGTGGCTCATACTGTTTCTATTCAACCTGAGGGTGGTAGTCCTACAAGGGTGTACGCACATCACGAGGGACACAATGATACCGATGTGATTGTAGGCACATTTACATTGTAATCTCTATCGTTGTTTTCTTTGGTTGATTCCGGTTCTACGCATTCATATTTCTTGCGTGAGCATGCGCATTTGCTTAATATACCTATAGAAGTTTTGGATATGGGTATGCATGTAACTAGTTCTTTTGGAGAGGCAGTTATTATGAGAAGTTTGTTTATGAGATATCCTTTGATGGTTCAAGGTTATGTGTTTGCGGTTGATTTGATGGAGTTGCCGTTTCACGAATTTGATGTAATCTTGGGTATGGATTGGTTGTTGAGCATAGAGTTGTGGTTGATTTTGAAACAAAGCGGGTTTCTTTGAAACTTGCTAATGATTACGAAGTGGTTGTTGTGGGTGAGAATACTAAGTTCTTGTCCAATGTTGTTTCGGCTCTAGAAGCGAGCCGTATGATGGATTCTGGATGTTAGGCATTCTTAGCCTATGTTATGAATCGAGGATCAAATAAGGTACGTGTTCAGGACATTCGTGCAGTTTGTGAGTTTTGAGCATTTTTCTGGAGGAGTTGTCGGGTTTGTCACTAGATAGGGAAGTAGAGTTTGGCATTGAGTTGTATGCAGATACAACCCTAGTGTCTATTGCTCCTTATCGCATGGCACCGAATGAGTTGAAGGAGTTAAAGATACAACTTCAAGAGTTGCTTGATTGAGGTTTATTAGGCCCAGTGTTTCGCCGTGGGGGTGCACCAGTGTTGTTTGTGAAAAAAAAGAATGGCACGATACGAAAGTGCATTGATTGTCGGCAACTGAACAAGTTGACAATTAAGAATAAGTATCCTTTTCCATGGATCGATGATTTGTTTGACCAATTTAGAGGTGCTTCTGTGTTCTCAAAGATTGATTTATCAGTTGAAAGTAAAAGATGTGGATGTGCCTAAGACTGCCTTTCGTACGAGGTACGGGCATTATGAGTTTTTGGTGATGTCGTTTGGTTTGACTAATGCCTCTGGTGCATTCATAGATGAATCGGGTGTTCCATGAGTTTTTAAACCAATTTGTGGTTGTGTTTATTGATGATATCCTTGTGTACTCTCGTACCGAGGAGGATCATGATACACTTGCGGATTGTGATTCAGACATTGTTGGATAATCAGTTGTATGCCAAATTAAGTGTGAGTTTTGGCTTAGGGAGGTTGTTTTTCTTGGGCATGTTGTGTCGACCAAAAGAATTTGGGTTAACCCGCACAAGATTGAGGCAATGATAGGTTGGAAGCCACCTAAGTCTGTGTCAGAGATTCGTTGTTTTCTTGGGTTAGATGGTTATTACCGTCGGTTTGTGGATGGTTTTTCAAGGATGTTGCACCCTTTGACCAAGTTGTTGTAGAAGAATGTCCATTTCGAGTGGACGAAGGACAGGCAACATGCTTTTGAAAAGTGGAAGGAGGCTTTGACGTAAGCCCCAATCTTGATTCAGCCTGAGTCGGGTAAGGAGTTTGTTGTTTACAGCGACGCATCATATGTAGGCTTGGTTTGTGCGTTGATGCAAGAAGGAAAAGTTGTGGCTTATGCATCTAGACGGTTGGAGGTTCACGAGCGTAATTATCCTACGCATGATCTTGAGCTTGCCGCAGTTGTGTTTGCATTGAAGGTTTGGAGACATTATCTATATAGTGAGAAGTGTGTTGTGTACACGGATCATAAGAGTTTGAAATATTTGATGACATAAAAGGATTTGAATCTTAGGCAATGTAGATGGTTGGAGTTGCTTAAGGATTATGATTTGACGATCGAGTATCATCCGAGAAAGGCTAATGTTGTGGTTGATGCTTTGAGTTGGAAGTTTGTGGTGGAGTTAAGGGCGATGTTTGCGCAGTTGAGTGTGACACGGGATAGAGACTTGTTGGCAAAGTTGCAAGTAAAGCCATCTTTATCACAGTTAATTAAGGACAAGCAACCTTTTGATGATGCGTTTGTACCACATGTTAAGGATATAGTGGATGAAAATCTGACAGATTTTCACTTTAACGATGATAGGGTGTTGTGTTTCAAGAATCGGATACCATGGACAAGCAACCTTTTGATGAACACTTTAAAAGCGACACTCATTCACTTCTTTTTCTTCTTCTAATTTTTTATTGGTTTGGTCCCTAAACCAAGGACCCAAATTTCCTTTATAGATCCCACATTCAATCATTTCCCCAACTGTCATAAAATCCTTAAAACTGCTCCTTGATTTCTCGAGCATTATATCAAAGAATGGAACGGGAAGAGTTGCATGAAATAGGGGGTCATTTCCTCTTATGTTATGGGAGGTTGTACTTGGGCTGCTAAACTCCGCCACCTCAATTGTAACACCCCAGTTTTGGGCCTAGGAGTTTCTAGGTTGATTTGACAGTTCGATGGACCAGGATTAGAGATTCGAGTTAGATTCGGGATTAAAGTCAGAATAAATATTTTTGGTGTGAGAAAAAAATGGGGAAAATATCTTAAATTTATTATTTAGTATATGGATATTTTTGGTAAAGTCAATTTTGAAAAATGAAATTTGGAAATTTGACATTTTGGCTAGTGACCAAAATATAAAGAATGAAAAAAAACTATTTTTAATGACAATTTTGAAAAAAGGGTCAAATCTTAGAATCTTTAAGGAGCAATTTCAACAAATATTTTAATCTGATTTTCCTCTTAATTTGGATTATTTTAAATGAGTTTTAGTTAGGGAAATTAAAGGGGATTTAATTAAAGAATGATGGTTATTTTCTTAAAACCACTTTTGTTGTAACTTTTTTCTCTAAAACTTTTCTCTCAAAATTTCTTCAGCCAAACACTCTATTTTGGATCAAAGATTTGAGGTAATGTTCTTGATTTCTAATGGATTCTTCAATCTTGCTTTCCAAAATCTTATTGTTTTCTTTTGTTTTTCAAAAGTAAAACATCCAATTGAGAGGAAATTCACTCATTCGATGTAAAGTTCGTTCTTCTCCTCTAATGAATGGTTCTTTACTAAAATTCTCAAGTATTTGATCCTTGTTTAATGTTTTCTAATGAGTTTTAATGATTTGATTATGGAAATTGGTTACATCAAGGTTTAATTGATGAGATTAAGTGATTTTTGTTTTGAATCTATTTTGCTGAGTTCTTGATTGATTCTAATCATAATTTTGATGGTTAATAATGTTAATAAGTTGGTTTTAACATTGAAATCTCGAAATTAAGCGAATCTCTAATTTCTTAGGTTGCTAGTGGTGTGTTTTGGTGCGTTATGGGTGTTTTTATGAATGCTGAAAGTATAAGGATGATATTAAGTTGTTTTTGGATAATAATTGAAGGTAATTGATGGATTAAACCTTTAGGTTTTGGAAGGGTTAAGTTTGGAAGTTGTTTGATGTTGTTTACGGTTGTTGTGGAAGGGTTTTGGATAAAGTTGTTGGGGAATAGTATTGCTGAGTTTTTGAATGCATTTAGATGCATTGAATCCTATATTCTTGTGTGTTTAAATCAGGGGAAGTTGATCCTCGAGCTTGTGGCACCGTTTCAAAAGCTTTGGAGGAGGAGTTCATATCGTTGAATGAGGTTTTGTGAAGTCGGTGAGTGAGAACATGGACTTCAGCTTTGAAATGATTTAAAGGTTATTTTGGGAGTTCAAATCTAGCTTGAAATGATGGTTTAAACTCGGAAGTAAGTATGATGAGATTTCTCCCTCGGTCGTGTTTTGGCGAAATTGGTTTTATGCACTTATTTTTGAATTACATGGTACCTAATATTTAAGCATGTTTTGATTATGGTTTATACTAATTTTGATCATATATTGATGATGAATGTTGTAACCCCCTCGACTCGGCCTAGATGCAAGACCGAACTGAGCGTGCTACATTGTGTTTTAGCAAAACAAAACCCGAAACGATTAACTAAATTTAGGTACATTTTTTCCTTTTTTCTTGTCTAGATGCAACATTATATCCTAATATGTGCATGCTGGCAGCAGGTGAAATCTCAACTAAATTGGCTTTCAATTTGACATCCATTTGAGTGAATTGCAATTTAGGGACTAAATTACAAATCTGGAAAGTTACGAGGATTAAATTAAAATTTGAGTTTCCAATCCTCAATTAATTAGATTAAATGTTTTCTTTCCAAATTTCAGCTCAAAAAGTTAAACCAAACTCATACAATTGCATACATAAAAACTAGGGGCCAAAATGGAAGAACCTCAAAACATAAATAGTCCATAACTAACATAACGGCTAGTCGTACCAATACGGTCCCAAGGCGTATTGGTATGCAGGCTACACCAATCAAATTCAGATTCTAGTGGCTAAGGGGCGTACCGATACACGTCCCCCTATTCTGATACGAGACCACCAAAAACACATACTCGTACTGATACGGAGCACGCGTATTGGTACGTCTGGAATGTCCAAATTTGTTGGTTTTTCTTTCGAACAAGGATTCAAATATGCTTCAAGAAGCCATAAACAAGTATACCATGAATCTAAAGATCAAACCATGCCAGAACATTAAAGGAACACAATCATAGCATGTCAATAAATTCCAAACTCAAGTCTAGAGGCATGCATCCTAACAAACAAGCCATCCCAAAGTTCAAAACATAACTCCACACCAAAACCAAACATATAAAGCCTCATACAACACCACAACAATATTATAAACTTGCACAAATAGGGAGTTTAGCCAAAAACCGTCCCAATCAACAATAATGAATCTTATTTCCTTTATTACTACAAGTCTAGATCGAAACCATACTTTCACATTATTCAAGTCCTTGGATTTTCCCTCTTGCTCACTGCCTCCAACCTTTAATTCTCTACATTGATGGACAAAGAGAGCGTAAGCACACAAGCCTTAGTGAAGAGTGCTCAAAACAATACACCATCAATGCAATTAAAACCAGTTTCCAACTCACAATGAGTTCATCATTTTAAACCACTTTTAAAACATTATCATGCCTTCTAAACCACGCACTTAACATTTCCAAAACATTCATATTAAACCATATGCAACATGTATCATGAATCAACAAAAAAATCTCATTTGCTAAACCTTAATTTAAGTTTTTCCACTCATAACAACCCATATGCAAGGCTTAAAGAGTAAACATGTATAAATCACCATTATACAACATAATCCATCAACGTGATACATTATCAATTATATTGGTTTTCAAGTGATCATGAACCAAGTTTCATTTCATAAAATATTACATCTGATACATGGGATTCAACAAGTGTTCTCTCAACACTTCATGTCATCTCAACCGAAATTCAAGGTACAATCACAACCGGGTACAATCACAACCCAATCATCTATAGATGCATAATCCACTAACGGGAGTTTTCGGTACCATATAACCCCTCAACCATTAGGGTACTCATGGTGGAGTTTTCGTTACCTTGCAACCCCTCAACTCCCGAGGCGACTTTTTTATAGTGCGCTATCAATCCTATGACCAGCCAATTATATTTGATAACATTTTAAACCACATCACTTGCCAATGTAATTCATTATTAACCACGTACCTCACTATTTTTATATGCAACATCAAAACCATTTTCAATGCATTAAACCATGCATTACAAGTATTCCGCATACTTACATGGATCATTTTCCAAATGTATCCATCATCAATATATGATCAAAAACAGTATAAAACATACTTCAAGCATGCATAAACAATAGGTACCATGTAATTTCAAAACAAGTGCATAAAACAATTTCACCAAAGCATGACCGAGGGAGAAATCTCATCATACTTAATTCTGAGTTTAAACCAGCATTTTAAGCTAAGTTTAAAATCCCCCAAAAACCTTTAAACCATTTCAAAGCTGAAATCCACATTCTTACTCACCGACCTTAGCAAAGCCTCGTTTGCCGATATGAACTACTCCTTCAAAGCTTCCAAAATGGTTTCATAAGCTTGAGGATCAATCGCCCTTGATTTAAACACAAAAAATAGGGGATTCAATGCATCAAAATACATTCAAAGACTCAGCAACATTAATCCCCAACAACTCTATCCAAAAACCCTTCCACAATAACCGAGATTAGCTTCAAAAACCTTCCACACCTAACCCAGCCAAAACCTAAAGATTTAATCCATCAATTAACTCCAATTGACAACCAAAAATAACCTAACATCTTCCTTATACCTCCAGCATTCATTAAACACCCATAACTTGCCAAAACACAACACTAGCACCTTAACAAATTAGAGATTCACATAGTTTCAGGATTTCAATGTTAAAACAACTTATTAACATTATAAAACATCAAAATCATGATTATAATCAATCAAGAACTCAACAAAATAGATCTGAAAAGAAAATCACTTAATCTCATCTATTAAACCTTGATTTAACTAATTTCTATAATTAAATCATAAAACTCATTAGAAAACATTAAAAAAGGACCAAATAATAGTGAATTTAAATAAAGAACCATTCATTAGAGGAGAAGAACGAAACTAACCTCTAATGAGTGAATTTCCTCTCAATTGGATGTTTTACTTTTGAAAAACAAAATAAGACAATGAGATTTTGTAAAACAAGATTGAAGAATCCATTAGAAATCAAAGGTTTAAGAAATCAAGATCATTACCTCAAATCTTTGATGCAAAGAAAGTGTTTGGCTAAAGAGAATTTGAGAGAAAAGCTTGAGAAAAGAAGTTAAGTCAAAAGAGTGTTTGGCTAAAGAGAAATTGAGAGAAAAGCTTGAGAAAAGAAGTTAAGTCAAAAGTTTTTTTAGGGAGATAACCACCTTTCTTAATTAACTCCTCTTTAATTTCCTTAATTAAAAACAATTTAAAATTAATCCCAATTAAGAGGAAACTCAAATTAAAACATTAGGTAAAATAGTTCCTTAAAGATTCAAAGTTTTGATCCTTTTACAAAACAGTCACTAAAACTAGTTTTCAATCTTTATATTTTGGTCACTAGCCAAAATGTCCAATTTCCAAATCCCATTGTCCAAAATTGACTTTACCCAAAATATCCATATATTAAGTAATGATTTTTAGATATTTGTCACGCACCAAAAATATTTATTCCGATTTAAATCCTAAATCTCACTCGAATCTCTAATCCTGATCCATCAGACCGTCTAATCAACATAGAAACTTCTAGGCCAAAAACCGAGGCATTAAAAATGAATTTGAAAAATGATTCATGTAAGTATGAGGAATACTTATTAATGTATGGTCATTGAAAATGGTTTTGAATGTTGCTTATAAAATCAGTGAGGTACATATGGGTTGTTATGCATGGGAAAGCTTAAATTGAGAGGTTACAAATGGGAATTTTGTTGTTGATCCATGCTAAATGTTGCATATGGTTTAATATGCATGTTCTTGGAATTGTTAAGTGCATAGTTTTAAGGCATGATGTTTTGAAAGTTGTTTTAAATGATGAATCCATTGTGAGTTTAAAACCGGTTTAAAATGCATTGATGGTGTTGTATTTTGAGCACTCGTCACTAATCCTAGTGTGCTTAAGCTCTCTTTGTCCATCAATACAAAGAATTAAAGGTTGAAGGCAGGGAGCAAGCGAGGGGAAATCCAAGGACTTGAATAACTTAAAAGTATGATTTTTGAACTAGACTAGTAGTAATAAAGGCAACGAGATTCATTGTTGTTAGGGAGGGTTATTGGCTAAACTCCCTATTAGTGCAAGTTTGTAATGTTGTTATGGTGTTGTATGAGGCTTTATATGATTGGTTTTGATGTGGATTTATGTTTCGTGTTTTTGGATGGTTGGTTTTTTAGGAAGCATGTCTCTAGAATGATGATTGAAGTATGTTGCTATGTTTTGATCATGTTTCATTGATGTTCTGGCATGGTTTAATATTTAGTTTAGTGGAATACATGTATATGGCTTGGTGAAGCATGTTTGAATCTATGATTGTATGAAAAACCAACAAAAATTAGGCATTTTGGGTCAGGCCGTACCGATACGCGGGGCCTCGTATCGGTACGGGTAAGCTGGAAATTAGGCTTGGGATCGGTACACCAAAGGTCGTATCGGTACAGGCTTTAGCTACTAGAAATCAACTTTTTGCAACCGATCCCGTGTACCAATACACCTTGTCCACGTACCAATATGACCCTGTTTAAGGAAGCCCCGTATAGGTACGGGTTCTCCGAATATCGATATGGGCTTTTGTTAATTTAGTTAAGGTGATTCCTGAAATTTCTAATTCTTTCATTTTTTGTCCCTAGTGTTCTTGAATGCAATTGTATGAGTTTGGATTATCATTTTTAGCTGAAATTTGGCAAGCAAGCATGTAATCTGATTAATTGAGGATTGGTAACTCAAATTTTAATTAAATCCTCATAACTTTATAGATTTGCAATTTAGTCCCTAAAATGCAATTTGTGTAATTGGATGTCTAATCGACGCCCGATCTTTTTTGTATTGATTCGAATTTGATATTACATTGATTTTTTACATTGCTTATATCTGATTTGTTGTTTATAAAAACAAGTAAAAATTAAATGGTTACACTGTAGATGACGATGATATCTGATATTCTCTATTTTTTTATTATTTTGGCATGTGATGGTGATTGGAAGAATCGGTGATCGTACAAAAGCGATATCTCCGGTGGTTGCACCACGTGGACAGAAAAGATGAAACAATGAGCGTGTGAAGGAAGCTGAGTAGTCCCGGTGGTGTGTTGCACGCGTACGTGGGGAAGCTGGTCGGTCATCTCTTCCTTCATCTGGTCTGTCAGATCAGATCTTGATCTGACAATGGAGATTGGGCGGCTGTAGAAGAAAAAGATGAGGGTTAGGGTTTAGGTTATCTGATTTCAATTAGGTTTGGGACTAGAATGGGCCATATATAATATTATTATTATTGAGTTGAGTTCGTAATTTGGAATGGACTGATTATTAAAATGAGTTGTTATATTTGATCTGTTATTTTATTTTAATAAAAAATATAATAATAAAATTAAATACTACTATTAATAATAATTGGTAATAATAATATTAGTAATAGTATTAACCACTAATGATAATAATTATTAAATCTTAATAATAATAACAATAACAATAAAATTAAACTAATATTATATATAAAGCCTGATAAAAATTAGTGATTACAGTTTTATTTTATGTCAAAGTCTGTAATATGATTTACGAATTTTTGTTACATGATTAAAAGATTTTTTGAAATGGTATTTTTTAACATATTTTTGTTTTACAATTTTAAATGTAATTAAAGAGAAAAAACATGTTTATGTGGATTTTTATGCTGTATCGCTTTTGTGACCCTAATGTGACACCTCTGATCGGATCGAACTACCCATTCGGTATGGGGTGTTACATTGTTAATTGGTCAAGAGGCTTAATTTATTTAATTTATTAGTTTAGAGACTTAATTGGGTGCAAAAATATTAATAAGGCTTAATTGATTTTTTTTTTAAATTAAGGGCTTATAATACCCTTAAGTCTAAAGATAATTAATCACTTTGTTAATGTTTTTCATCAATTTTATAAAATTTTAATTGATATGATAATAAGTTTAGCGATCAATGTTCATACATCATGTCAATTTAGTTCTAGTTCTATAAAATTCAACAAATTTAGCCATTCGCATTTGCACAATGTGTAAATTATGTTTCGAATTTCTTTAAAATCATGATCAAATTAACATAATGCGTAAACTTTGAGGGATAAATTTGTTACTATGACAATTAAAATTATGTAAAATAGTATAAAACATTAAAGTTGTGATTATTTGTCCTTAATTATTCACTTTCAAAATTTGTAGATAAGTTGAACTCAACGTGTGGCTCCAGCGGAAAAGATGATGATGTTCATCATAGGAGACTCGGGTTAGCACCTGGTGTGCAAGGTGTGTGTTGTCAAAGGGTTAAAAAAGTATAAACAAATACTACCATATAATCACACTAGTATATTAGGAAAGTTGTAGATAAATTGCTATTTTTTAGGGAGGGGCCAATTTGCCTATTTTAAAATTGAAAGGGGTTTAAGAGGCCATATTTAATATTAAAATAAAATTGTTCTACATTAATACTTTTATATTAAATTAAAAATTCTTTAATTATCATATAATAATTTGAGCAGTCGATAACTCGCTATTCAAAATTCTAACGATTAATAGGTATTAACATTCATGTATTCATAATCAAACATTGTGGGCCATATGGGATGATGTGGAATTAAAACTTTGTTTGGTTGGATGAAAAAGTGGAAGGAATAATCGAGGGAAAAGATAATTGAAAAAAATAAATTTAACTGTTGTTTGGTAGGGTGAAAAATTAGAAGGAAAAAAAAATAAGAGGGGTAGTTTTTCATGCTCTTGTAGAAATAATATTCTATGCAAATTTTATAATTGCAAGTAATGACTCGCTTTTAGATCCGGTTAACTTGAAACTTGGTCTATGTGAATGATGATATTGATTTCCCAAAAATTACTTTTTTTGTTGCAATTAACAATATATTTCAAATTCGATTTCAACACGAATTTAACATTAAGTCTAATTGGAATTAATGATTCTAAAATGGACCTGAAACTGAGTTTTTAACTTTTAATCCAACTTATGATTTCTTTACATTTTAGTCTCTAAACCTCGATTCGGTTAAATTTACTTTGATTTGAACTTCTTTTTAGCAAAACAGAAGTATAACATGTTTTTACTTTTATTAAACTTATATTTAAGTTTTGCATGTTTTTGGCTTTGCTTGGTAGAGAGGATAGAAAATTGGAATGATGGAAAATTAAAGTGATGAAAAAATGGAAGGTTTAAAAGGTTTATTTTCTTAGGTGACTTAGTTAATTGTTTCTACTTTAGTTTCATGTTGGTATTTTATTTTCGTGTAATCGAATATGCTTGTTTTTTAATATGTTTTAATCCCCAAATGGGCCATTTGTAGCATTCGATATTCAGGTCGAATTCGTTTGGACCAGGTATTAGGTGTTACATTGACTGTCAAACTCACGAGATTAAATTGTACAATTATTAGACTAAAATATAAAAATTATAAAAAATAGAGGTCAATTTTGGATTAAATAAATATTTTAGGGACTAAAGTGAACAAAAATAAAACTATATTAAAAATATTGAACTAAATTATAAAAATTCTTAACAAATATGGGCCATTTTTGGACTAAATACTTATTTTAGGAACTAAATTGAACAAGAACAAAATCATATTAAAAATATTAGATTAAATTAGAAACAAATATGGGTCAATTTCAAATTAAATAAAAATTTTAGGGACTAAATTGAATAAAAATATCATACTAAAAATATTAGAGTAAATTATAAAAATTAAAAATAAATTATAATTTTTAAAGTTTGATTTTCTTTACTCTAACTTTTCCATTGTACCAAACAATAGCGATAAAATAATATTTTTCATTATTCTATTCTTTCATCTTCCAATTTTTTATCCTGTTGTTTTTTTGTCTATATCAAACAAAGCCTAAGGTCAAAATTTTTATTAGGGTAAACTAAAAAATAATATATTTATATTATAAATAATATATAAAAACAATATATTTTTATTTATATATATTGATATATTTGTAAATAATATATTTTATATTATTTATATATTAATATTATTTATAGTATTATTTTTTTCATAAAATAATTTCTTTGAACCAAATAGATAAATTTATATAATTTAAATAAAATATATATTTTTTTTATAAATTATTTATAATATAAATATATTATTTAAAGAACTCAAAATATTCATAAAAATAATATAAAAAGTCTCTAAACCCTAAACTCCAAGATTTAAGGTTTGGGTTTGAGGGTTGGGGTTAGGGTTTATGGGTTAACATTTTAGGGTTTTTATATATTATTAATAATATAAATATATTATTTTTATGAATATTTTAGGTTTTTTTAAAAATAATATATTTGTATTATTAATAATATATTTTTATTTATATATATTAATATATATAAATAATATATTTTGTATTTTTATATATTAATATTATTTATAGTATTATTTATTTCATAAAATAATTTTAATTAATCTTAAGTTGTTCGAGATATATAATATTTGTGATGAAATATTGTATAATATCATGTTTGTTAAGTGGTTAAGGCTTAGTCTTTGTACTCGAAGGTTATGGGTTTAAATTGCTCTAAGTGTATGGTTTCAATATTTTTCCTCTAGTAAAATGACGTCGTTATAGGTTAAATTAGGCTTCAAAATAGCCGCATCAAAACGTTTTCGTTTTGACTTAACGATGACGTTAAGAGTTAATGATTGAATAACATTTTCGAGTTAAAAGTTAAAGTTCAATTTTAGATTTGCACTTTTTAAAGTTAAGTGACATTTTCGAGTACGTGACCATAGTTGAGTGGTATTAGTGTAGTTAACCCTTTTTATTACTATTACGAAGGTGCGGCCATGTGTGCTAAGGGTCAGTAGTTAGATATCTGATATTATTATTATTGTTGTCATTATTATTATTATAACAAATATTTCACTTCTAGCAGCTAGATAATTCATCTTCATAGGGATATTATAATTGTCATTTGTGTACGATTGAGTGTCAATCGATATTGAACGCAATAAGTGGTTCCATTTAAAAAATAAATAATATTTATTTTAAAAAATTTAAATTTAATCGTATTATTTATAAAAATATGTATTGTTAGAGAGTTAAAAATATATATAAATAAATATTATTTTATAATAAAAAAGAGTTTCAATCGTTATTTGCGTGTGATCAACTTTCAATCATTATTTGTGTGCGGAGGTACCCTATGAGTGGCAAATTTACCCAAACATCGTCATTGAAAATATATTTTTCTTTTTGACATTTGTGCAAAATTATTTTCGATCGAGCACCCCTTGAGTAATAAAACTCGTTATCAATTTGCTAGTTTTATTAAAAAAATAAAAACTCTTTATAATTAAAAATATATGCTGGTTTGGTAAATTTTATTTTATTTTTTAATAAAACTCGTCATAATCAAAAAAATAAAAACACATGAAATTTGCTAGAATAATAAGACGAGCTTTATTAAAAAATTAAAAAATAATGAAACTCGCCAGATCAGCCTAACGAGTTCATCCAAAATGTATTAGATCATATTTATTTTAATATTAATCAATTTATCTTCTCATAATTCAATTATAACTCCGTCTCTCTCTCTAAAAAGTTATAGCACTCCAATTTACCAGAGTACACCTCATTATCTTTTAGAAATCTGTATCTGTAGATCCCTTGTATATGTATTTTGATTTGTAACTTTATTTACATTTTAAGACTAATTTATATTTATTCCGTGCTCCGATACTTGTATTTTATTCACATATTGATATTTTCTAATTTTTGTCTAAATGAAAATGTTTAATGTGATGTCTTAGAAAGTAAAAAAGTTTTTACCGTAAGTTAGATTTTACTTTGATAATATGATGTGATACACTTATTCTGTGATATATTTCAAGTTGGATTTAGAATGTTATGTAAAGAGATGAAAAGAGGATTCATTTAATGATTTTTATAACTAGTTAAGAGATCGGTGGTGTCGGTAGGGATGGCAAACGGACAGACGAGTGCAGATATCTTTCGTCATATTTATATCCATTTAAAACTTTTATGTCCACTGCTTAATAATTATCAATGGCGAGTCTAACTTTTAAATCTACACCCGTCTACGTAAGTATATTCCCAAATCTATTCTCACATTCACTATTCAACTGGGTTTTTACCACCAAGTTCGTATCCACTCATGCTCGCAAGATCTGTCAGTCAAGCAACTATTAATAACGAAAAAGTTTAATTTTTAAGCTAAGTAAATTGAGTAGGAAATTTATACTCTAGGATTTAGGCAAATTACAAAGCACGGTCCTTTAGAATTCTAATTTTATATAATAGCTCGTGAACTTATCCATGAATTCATAATGATCCATAATTAATATAGTAGGTAGTAGGCAGGAGGATGTGGGGCGAGATAAGCGGATGCGGGATAGATGAATATAGACGAATAATGTCTCAAATCTATCACTTCTACTACCCACGACAAAAATGACTTTTGACATCCACATTCGCTTAGTGTCCACCAACTTATACACATACCCGTCTCAATTGGGACGGATACGGTGTAGAATCCGCGGAATTGTGTTAAATATTAAAATATATCAACTCAACTAACTAAAACTTTTGCACTCTATTCGAATTGACCCAATCGAATACTCACTCGCTTATATTGGGTTTTCAATATGTGTTTTTATATTTATTTAATAGCTAATGTTATTTTTTTTGGAACGATTAAGACTAGTATTTAATTTTTTTTATTATTTTAATTTTTAATATTTAAACTTGACTCAAATTCTGAATAATTAATTCAAATAATTCGGAATTAAAAAAATATATTTTTGTTGAATCAAGTTTTATTAGGTTCAATTAGTATTATATTAATAAGTCAGCGCTGAGGAAATCGAATAATGGGAAAGCTCGTATAGTATTTTGCTTCCAGCCGCGCATGTTCTGTGTTGAATACTATTCAATGAATATGCCGTGTTTTTGCTAAGAAACAAATAAACAAAATCACATCATGGGAATTTGTTTTATTAAATTTTATTTTATTTTTTGTAGGGTTTCTTTTATTTATTTTCAATTTGAGGTTGGTTGAGCTAATGATGGAAGGTGACCTGATTGTATTGTAACTTCAATTTCAAGCCAAGTAAAGCTTTATTTTCTTAAAATAAATAATTATTTCCTCCTTTTTGAACAAGGCTGTAGGCATGTGGGCGAATAATAATATCAAATTTTTAGAGATTTCTGTAACATTTTAATGAGTGAACTTTTCTTACTATTTTAAAGACTTTATTTCATATTTTTTATAAATAAAATCATAAGATTTAAATGCGTTTTAATAGATAATACTTATCAGGTTAACTGGAAATCTGTTCTTTGATATCAGAACTGTTTCCCCCTAAGATATCAAAGCTACTTTTGGATTGCTTATTCTGTCTTTGTTTACATGACAAAAAATATTTTATGAACTCCTGTTATATATGGGTAATCTACATAAATAGTCACTAAAATTTTAGGATACTTATAATTTAGTCATCAAACTTTTAAAACATGTGATATAGTCACTAAACTTTTAATGTACTCTCATTAAGGTCACTCACGTTAACTACCGTTAGAAAATGATGACATATTATCTTCTTGTTCCCTTTTTTTTTCTTTCTTTCCTCTATGCTTTCTCCATGGATCTAAGAACTTGTTAAAGCAGGGCCTTTCATCTCCTAATTTTCTTCATTTCTTGCCTGATTCTTTCTTGACTTTTGATTGGTAGCAAATGATGATGAAAAATCCAAGAGTAATGAACACGATGAATAGAGTCCAAGTATATGCAGGTGAAGATGTAGAAATTAATATTTTTATATGCCAAAAGGTACTTCAATGAAAGCAACAACGATCCGAGAGTGTGCAAAAAAGTGTCCCCACTTGATACACCCAATCTACTTCATGTTTCATCAGAACGCAAAACTGGAAGAGGTAATTATGCCTTGGCCTTCGTCGGTAGAATTTTTTCGGCTTCATCTGCTATCGACGATGGATCATAAACGTATAACTTGAAGATTAACTTTAGAGATTAATTCTTAATATATATATACATTAATAGGAGTTTTAGTTAACTACTCTAATATAAGATAGAGATAACTACTAGAGTAATCCTTAGTAAAATCTAACTCTTGTATTTAGTCTATAAGACTCTGTTGTAACGCAAGAAAGAAATATAATTTTACAGAGAACTCACGTTGAGACTCTTGTCCTCAAATTTCTCTTTAATTTACATAGTATTAGTTTAAGCTCTCGATCCGAAAGATCCATCAACATGGTTGAAACATCTGCCTCTACAGCAGCCAATTCTGGAGCAGATCAAAACCCTAATGTTGATGCTGCATTAGATGTCTCCACCACAAAAATAACCTCTCACAAATTCAATGACCACAATTACCGTTAGTGGTCTCAAACTGTGAAGCTTTACATTACTGGAGGGGCAAAACAAAATACTTCTCAAGAAAAAAAGGAAATTCCAACAATTACTAATTCAACATATCACATATGGCTTCGAGAAAACAACATGATTATATCCTAGCTTACAAATTCCATGACTCCTGATGTAGGTGCTGGTTTTCTTCTCTATGATACAACAAGGGAAATCTGGGATGTTAGGAAACGCCGGTACACCCCATGGTGCAGCAGAAAAATTATCCGGCATATTCCACCAATGATTCATGTACGAGGAACGAATTCGGGGTGAAAAGGATGAAACATTACCTTAATTAAATTTGAAAACAACAGGGAGTTAGGAGAATCCAGTTCTTCTAGTGCGATATCGAATCCAAGTCGTCACAATAGCGTTCCGACCTCTACGCAGTTCACCCGAATGAAACAAACAATATTTTATCTTCTCTAACTATTGGAGAGGTTTTTCGCAAAACATACTTTGGTTGCTAGACCTTATGCCTTTATATAGCATTCAAAACCCTAATTCTAATTAAATTCGGATTCTTTAAATATACAATATATTTAACCGAACATAATTAAATATGTAGAATCTGATTCTACTTCAATCAGGTTTCTTTAGGGATATATATATTTTAATAGTATCTGATAATTACAATAATTATCTAGTATTAAAATATATAAAAACAAAACTATCTATAATTACAATAATCATACTAATTTCGATTTTTACTTATTTCGTGCACAACAAGTTTGTACACATGCTATCTAGTCGATATTTTTTCGTTTTAATTATAGGGTGTGACCCTTGTAAGTTCATGCAACGTTAGCAGTAATATCTAGAACAATTCTAATATTACAAGCAATGAGTGACATCTAGCAATACATCATTGCTACCTAAGTTACAGGAAGTTGTGGTTCGACATAACCTTTTTTCGTGATCAACTCTTTTCATGTATTACATCCTTTTGTCCTTATATCTAGATCGGACACAAATCATGGAACTGTCACACTTGTATAGTCCATCTAATATTTCTTGATATCTTGAGTAGACTATTAAAAACGAATAACTATGACATCTCATATCAATTTATTCGAGCATGACCATGCATTTCTAGTCTCACTCAATCAAGTGACCTATGATATTACTCCTATTATATAGGAGGGACAAATCCTATCTTGATCAACCATATTCCGCTACATAGATTGCAACATATCCAATATCAGTGTTTATAGCGTAGTCAGTTACGACACACCTTTGATTGTATCAAAATATGTCACTCACAATGTTGAAATAATGATGATCTCAAATCTGAGGATCATACATGTAGTTATCATTATGAGCAATATTGTGACTGTCACATAATAATCCAATAAACATGCTCATAGCGGGTCAGTCCAATATGTCATTCTCTAACACATATTTCTGTATTGATTTTGACATCTCCATGTCAATAAAAACACTTTGTCATCAATCAACTACATATTAGTCTTAATATATTATTGTTGTCCATGCCCACAATAATACTCGACTAAGGACATTCTAAGAATAACTATATTATTCTAAGGACTTTACTATAATTCAGTTTATTTATAAACACACAGAATAAGATTGAAATAATAATAATAATGGCTTTATATTAATAAACAAGATAAAATAAGTATGTCTTTTACAACCATCTCATGATCGGTCTTTGGGCATACTCCAACAATCTCCTACTAGCACTAAGACCAATCACTCATGTATCTAATACCAAGAGACTTAGTGTGACGGTCATGCTTTTGCTGTGTCAGAGGCTTTGTTAGTGGATCGACGATACTGTCATCCGTTGGTACTTTTCATATTTCTACATCCCATCAATCAATGATTTCTCGAATGAGATGGTAACGCCTAAGTATGTGTTTGGATCGCTGGTGAGATCTGGGTTCTTTTTCTTGTGCTATGGCTCCGTTGTTGTCACAACGTAGTTCTATAGCATTTGATATGTTAGGCACAACCCCTAGTTCAAATATGAACTTTTTGATCCAAATAGCCTCTTTTGCAGCATCGCTTGCTGCAATATACTCGACTTCTACTATATCTTGATTTGAACTTTTGTAGCTTATAGAACCTCCATTAAGGCAAAACACAAAGCCTGAATCATCCTTATCAGTTTGAAAGCTTGCGTCGTTATAACCTTTTATACTTAGCTCTTCCTTACCTCCATACATAAGGAATGTATCCTTAGTTCTTTTTAAGTACTTAAGGATGTTTTTAACTGCAACCCAATGACCTTCACCGGGATCTACTTGGTACCGACTCGACATACTTAAAGCATATGATACATCTGGACGTGTACATATCATTGCATACATGATAGATCCAATGGCCAAAGCATATGGAATCTTACTCATGCGCTCTCTTTCTTGAGGCGTTGAAGGACACATTTCCTTCTAGGGTGAAATACCATGTCTCATAGGTAATAATCCTCTTTTAGATTCTTCCATACCGAATCTTTTCAGTACTTTATATATGTATGTATTTTGACTTAGTCCTAGGATTCGTTTTGATCTATCTCTATAGATCTTGACTCCTAATATGTAGGTTGCTTCACCCAAGTCTTTCATAGAAAAACATTTTCCTAACCAAGTCTTTATAGACTGTAAGGTAGGAGTGTCATTTCCTATTATTAGTATGTCATCCACATACAATACCAAGAATGTGGCAGTGTTCCCACAATTTTCTTGAAAACATATGACTCATTTTCATTTTTAATAAAACCAAATTCTTTGATTGCATCATTAAAATGAAGATTCCAATTTCGAGAAGCTTGCTTCAACCCATAATTGGATCTTTGTAGCTTGCATACTTTTCGGGCATCTTTTGGATCGACAAAACCCTCAGGTTGTGTCATACACACATCCTCATCTAATTTTCCATTGAGGAAAGCGGTTTTAACATCCATTAGTCAGATTTCATAATCGTAAAATGCAGCTATTGCAAGCAATATCTGAATGGATTTAAACATAGCAACAAGAGAAAACGTTCCATCATATTCTATACCATGAATTTGACGAAATCCCTTAGCAACCAATCGCCCTTTGTATGTTTGTACATTTCCATCTACGTCGGACTTCATTTTGAAAACCCATTTACACCCTATGGGATTTATCCCTTCAGGTGGGTCAACCAAAGTCCATACTTGGTTTTCTGACATGGAATCCATCTCAGATTTCATGATTTCTACCCATTTCTCAGAGTTTGGGCTCCCCACTACTTCCTGAAGAGTCCTAGGCTCATCTTGGTCCATGAAGAGAACATCGCCATGCAATGTGAAAATAAATCCATATCTCTCAGGCACATTGCGTTCTCTCATAGATCTCCGTAGTGGTTGTGTTTCAAGAATGGTTGGATGTTCCTCAACTATTTGTGGAACTTGTTGTTGTTCAATCTCTGGTTCAGTGATCTATGGTTGATCTTGAATTTCCTCAAGTTTAATATTTCTCCCACTTTCTTTTCTAAAAATAAATTCTCTTTCGAGGAAGACTCTTGTTCAAGCAACAAACACTTTGTTCTCAGAAGGATTGAAGAAATAGTATCCTTTAGTTTCTTTAGGATACCCAACAAAATTATATTTATGAGATTTGAGTTCGAGTTTTGTACACATTTGATGTTTAACATAAACTTCGCATCCCCAAATTTTCATAAAAGAGATATTAGGATGCTTCCCAATCCATATCTCATATGGTGTCTTTTGAACCGATTTAGATGGAATACGATTTAGTGTGAAAGTAGCTGTTTCTAGCGCATGTCCCCAAAAGGAAGTTGGAAGATCAGCATGACTCATCATTGACGGAACCATGTCTAACAATGTTCGATTTCTCCTTTTAGAGACTCTATTATGTTGTGGAGTACCAAGAGGTGTAAGTTGTGAGACAATTCCACATTCTTTAAGAAGTTCATCAAACTCTAAGCTTAAGTATTCTCCCCCTTGATCTGATCGAAGGCTTTGATACTCTTTCCTAGTTGATTTGTACTTCATTCTTAAATTCCTTGAACTTTTCAAGGGCTTCAGATTTATGATGCATTAAGTAAATGTACCCATATCTACTAAAATCATCATTGAAAGTAATGAAGTATTGAAACCCTCCTCTGGCTTGTGTATTCATTGGTCCACATACATCACTATATATTAGACCTAATAAATCACTTGCTCGCTCGTTTTTACTGTCAAACGGTGATTTTGTCATTTTCCCATTAAGCAAGGTTCACATATATTAAATTGTTCGAAAACAAAAGAATCCAAAAATCCATATTTATGAAGTTTTGATATGCATTTCTCACTTATAGGTCCCAAACGACAATGCCAGAGATACGTTTGATTAGAGTCATTTATTTTTGATCTTTTCATATTTATGTTATATATGGAATTGTATTGATCTAAGATATATAGGCCATTTATTAATTTAGCCGTACCATAAAAACATTATTGAGATAAAAGGAACGACCATTATTCTTAATAATAATAATCTCAAAACCAATCTTGTCCAAACAAGAAATTGAAATAATGTTTTTATTCAAACTAGGTACGAAATAACAATCCTCTAAATCTAAAACAAGTCCACTAGGTATTGACAAAGTATATGTTCCTATAGCTAATGCAACAACTCTTTCTCCATTTCCCACTTGTAGGTCCACATCTCATTTTGCCATTTTTTTTACTCTTTTTTAGTCCTTGTACAGAAGTACAAATGTGAGAATCTCAATAGGTATCTAATACCATGAAATAGATGTTGATATATTAATATCAATAACATAAATAATTGATATGGACTGTCCATTTTGTCTTGCCTTCTTGATGTCCTCAAGACAGGCATGGCAGTTTCTCTTCCAATGTCCAGCATTTTTGCAATGGAAACATTTTCCTTCTTTTGCAACTCCTCCTTTGGGTTTCAATGCAGCCTTTCCTTTGTTGGGCTTTGGCTTTGCCTTGGTGTAGGGCTTTCCTTTTCTATTATCCTTTCGGACCATCAAAATAGGTTTGCAGCCAACCTTTTTCATGTTGTTCTCTACTGTTCTTAACAGACCAAGCAATTGAGGCAATGATTTGTTAATTTCATTCATATTGAAATTAAGAACAATATGATTAAAACTATTTGGGAACGATTGCAGGATAACATCAATAGCCAATTCAACACTTAAAGGGAATCCCAACTTTTCCAAGGTCTGAATGTAACCTATCATTTTGAGAACATGAGTTCCCACTGGAGTTCCCTCAACCATCTTGCATCGAAACAAAGCTTTAGAAGTCTCATACCTCTCATGACGAGCTTCCTTGATATTTTTAACCATCTCATAGGGAACCATGTCCTCATGTTGCTTCTGAAGCTCAGGGGTCATGGTCGCAAGCATCAAACATCCGACATCTACCATGTCACTTGAGTATTTTTCAAAGGCTTCCAATTTATCTTTGGAGGCATCATCTACTGGCTTTTTAGGGACAGGTTCTTCGATGACTGATAGTTTCTGTTCTTGTTTGAGGATAATCTTCAAATTACAGAATCGGTCAAGGAAGTTCAAGCCATTCAATTTGTCCTTCTCAAGGATGGATCGCAATGATAATGAGTTTGAATTTGCCATAATAAATCTACAACGATAAAATATAATTTATAATCACCTTTTATCATGTTTATAAAGTAATAACATTCCCACTATTAAAAACCCTCAAAATTGAAAAACTTACCAAAAGTATTTCTAGTGGGTAAGGATCCATATTTCATTTTATCCTAAGTCAGGTTTGGCTTCACTCCTAGAATTCAAATATTCAGGTAAACAACACTTGCAAATTACATCTCATTTAATTCCTATATTTGGTGAACAACTATTGTTCCTAATCATCCATGATTATCCAAATCATTAGACTTTAGGTTTCTAATCTCATTAGAACAACCTAGTTTAACCAATATTACAACCAGTGAATATCACTTGCTTATTCTTCGCGTTTAACCAAGATAGATATGTGTACTTCGCTTTAGCAGAACCTACATAGTACCGATTGAGGTTTTAACGAGGGCTAATATTAGTGAATGACTATTAATTAAATATGGAGGGTTTTTTGTTAAATTAATCTCACCATTCTACTATGATCTAATTAGTCACCATCATGCTAAAAACATACATTGTATCACATACATGTAAAAATGTAAATATAAATGCAATGGTTATTTCCCGTAAAACTAAGGTGGCCCATCCCAAGCCAATGGGAGAACCAAGAATACTAAAGCTAGAACTTGTTTCCCAAGCATCTAATCCACCTTTGATCGGCCCATCATTCTACTCCTTTGATCCATGCTTTCTCCGCAAATATTACAATTTTTTCAAAAACTCGTTTTACATACGAGAGAGTAAGATGAGAAGAGAATTACAATAGAAGAAAGAAACGCACAACACACATGCCGTATTTATATAAAAACAAAGTAAATGGGCTATTGGGCTATAACCCTGCATTTCAAACATCGTGCATATCATCCTAAACATACACATGTTTTATCTTGTTAATTAAGATTACCAAAATAGTTCCTACGACCTTTGTTGCCTACGTGGTCTGATAGATCCGGTGCTGCCGGGAATTTTTTTTTAATTTTGGCACTTCGATTACTATAGAAAAACCTCACGATTTGATAACTTTTATCAACAAATTTGTGTTTTTGGGATTTTTCAATCCCTATGATTTTTTTGCACTGGAACAACCATTGTTCCTCTGCCAAAACGATCTACTATCAGAACCACATGTTCATCATGTTAACAATTAACATATGAACATTAAAACCTTACAGCAAAAAACTTATGATTAACGTTTAACCATCGGTTGTAAAAACTTATTAAAACATATTAACATATTAACCGTGACTGGATTCAATTTCATTGTTTTGCACCAATATCGTATACTAGTCAAAATAGGAAAAACAAAACATACATCTCATACAAAAGCATCATCTAAGTATTTAATTTCGAATTCGTATCGTACAAGTGGCTTTAATACCACTGTTGGGAAATCCACATCTCTTAGGCGCATTGCGTTCTCTCATATGATTTACTCGTTAAAGCTAAGATGCTCCTAAAGAAACCTATTTTAGTTTAGACAATGTTGCTGAGTTATTTGAGATTGGGAATAAGATCAATAGCTTTTACCAAGATGAGATGAGTGTCACACAGTACTATAATACCATTCTAAGGTACTTGCAACAATTGGATCCTTCTGAAAGTCATAGCTGGTCATCCACTATTGATGCAACATTATATAAGTAAATCATAACCCAAAGAAGAGTGTTCTAGTTCCTTTATGGTCTCAGCAGTAACCTTGATGCAGTTAAAGGAAGGATTATTGCTACAAAGCCCCTTCCTTCTGTACGAGAGGCCTTCTCTGAGTTTAAAAGAGAAGAAAGTAGAAGGGGTGTGATGCTGCCACAAAATATCTAGTCTAAAAGTGTTACTTTCATCACCAATTCTACAAACAAGTCAAGGAGAGAAAAGCCCTGGTGTGACCATTGTAGAAGGGTTTGTCATGTAAAAGAAAATTGTTGAAAATTTCATGGTAAGCTAGCAAATTGAAAGCCTCAGAGAATGAATCATCAAACTGATGGCTCTGCTCATATAACATCTACAAAGTTACTAGACCAAGCTTCAGCAAACAACAAATTGATGACTTGCAAAGATTAATGAGTCAAATGACATCTCCCAATGAATCAAACCTTGCTTCTACAACATCAGAAGGTAGTTTAGTTTCTTTTGGTTTAGATGATCAAACTAATGGTTCAGTTTGGATAGTTGACTCAAGAGCATCAGACCACATGACAGAAGATCATTATCTCTTCCATAAATTTCAGTCCCTATATGTTCTTTCTCAAATAAAAACTACTAACGAGTTTTTATTATCTGTCTAAAAAAGTGGTTCTGTTAAAATATTTGAAACTCGCATACTGCCTAATGTGGGTGATAACTCCTCAAAAGTTTTATTTTCACCTATAAATTACAGTTCCATGAATTATCATACTTTGGGTACATATTTGTGCATTTTGTAAGTAGATCCATGCATTTGAGTCTATGAGTTAAGGAATGTATAGTTTTTCATTGATAGAGTGAAGGGGTGTTTTATTGTTCTAGTGGGAAGGCGTGGCAGGTCAGGAACATGTGGAGCAGAGGAGAAATGTTGAGCACAGAACGTAGTAAAGGAGAAATGCTTAGAACAATTGGCAAAAGAAAGAAGTCTGATGCCCAGTCAAACAGCCGAGAGTCAAAGCAGGTCAGCCCTAATTCAAAAATAAGATAACACACCTACAATGGTGCGTAACAAAATTTCAAAAATAAAAACCTAGTTAGGGTTTCCACGAGCACCTATATAAAAAGCACATCGATCGAGCAAAGAGGTTGCGCTGTGAGGAAGAAGAGAGAGTAGAGGGCAAACCGTGGTTCGAACCAGGCCGTGACCAGGAGCTATGGATCCATTGAAGGGTTGCATCGATGGATCTCCTTCTTTTGTCCATTTCTCTTAGTTTTATTTCTAATTTGATGGTGATGTTTAAAAATGATATGGTTTTGTTGGTTTCCCCAGCCATGATCTAATCTTTTAAGTTGGCTAGGGGTGTTTTGCGATGATTGCTTAGCTTTTAGGTTTTTAATAAATGGATTCCTTGACATTATTTTTTATTTTTCTTGCTCTTATGTTCATCAATTTTTTTGTCATATGACAGTTGACATTGAATGATCATTATCCCTTAATATCTTAATAGACTTAGGAGATAAGGATTAATTGCTAAATACTAAGGAGAGAAACTTCAACAGAAGATGTTCAAGTAGATGAGCTAACTTCAGAAGTGAATGTAACACCCTCAACCCAGATGTCACATTTGGGACTCAAGCCTAAACCAAAATCCATAAAATTTCTTAAGCTGGTTTAGCCCAAATAAAAATACTTTCTGAAAACATTTAAAGCCCACGATTAAAATATACATAAATGATTAAAACATTACAAAAAAGCTCCATTTAAGTTAAAATTTAAACATTTGAATTGATAAATAAAATTTTCAAAATAAGAAATACAAACTCGACCACGTAAGGTCCTATGAATACATAGCCCACTAAACACAAGTACCGCACTCTGAAAGCCTCCACATGCTGGAATCTCGTACTAATAGTGCTTCTCGATCCCACGATCCGATGATCAACCTACGCACAGAAGCAACGATTTCGAGCGCTGAGCTTACAAAGCTCAGTGGTACACATCTACTCTTCTATACTTCATGCTAATCATAAACATAAGCATACAAGCTAGTACGAGAAATAAGGAGAGATAAATAAACACGTGACTCTACCATTAGTCACCTAAACACATGCTCTCATCATAGCAATCATCATATGTGGCACACAAGGCCCAACCATACTCATAACATGGCAATAAAACATCAAATACATATGGCTCTACTCCTATCCTTCTAATTATATAACATGCAAGAATTGTACCACAATATATGAGTGATGTCCGCGTCCACTAAGCATCGAGATCATACACTCGTGCTTGGAATCTCTCATCGAGCGTATAAGTATCATACCATAATATAGGAGTGCGGCCCATGACCACTAAGCATTAGGATACATACACTCTGAGTGAAGCCCGATTCCACTAAGCATCGGGATACATACTCTCTTTGGGGTAAGGCTTGATACCATTAAGCGTCATGATACATACACCTATGCTCAGAATCTCTCATCAAGCATCTTCAAATGAGTCATGGTCCCACTAAGCATCGAGTTCATACATTCGGAAATATTTAACCATGGTATTGCAACACACACTATTTCTTACACTAGGTATTCGAAACCCATCAATATAGAAGACCCAACCACACAAGTGCCCTTACTTGGCACGTAACCACACTTGATCCACCAAGGACCCCTATGGTTGCTATTACAAACAAATCACCTAAAACCCAAAGACAAGATCCCTAATCAAATCTACAATTTATGGAAGATAGTTTAAGTGGTTTCCTACCATTTTTAAACCTTATTAACACCAAATTAAGATTTGACGTAGATAAAGACTGATAGGTTATAATTATACACTTTGGTGTGATTAAACCCTCCATATTCTAGTTATAATATCTGCTTAATTGGGGAAATTATGTTTGTTTTGATTTAGGAGGTAAAATATGGATAAAATAGTAAAAATCATCTCAAAAGCATGTTTTTAGCTTCCCATATGAAAATCAAGTCGTTTGGAAGAAAATAGAGCTGGGCAGAAGCTCGTCTTCGATAAGGCGTGACCGCGCCTTGTGACTGATACGAATATGGATTTTGACATGAAGAATTTGACTTATTGAATCAAAACTGAGAATAAGCCCACTTTTATGGATATTTCCATTATTTTGGAAGTATTGGATCAAGAATCAATCTCTTTTATTAATTAGGACCTTATTATTTAGATTTCTTATTATCATATATTTCCTTATTGGATTAAAACTCAAGGACTGAAGCATTCAAACAACCAATTTATCAATCTAATCGAACAAGCATAAAAGTCATCACAATTATTACAATCAGTAAACAATCATCATGCATTTCATAAATAACCAGCCTCATACTATCGGTCCCAAACACGCATATTCATCGTCTACCTATTTTGCGGATACTAACACACAAAGCAATCACATTTATGATGCTCATGAAGTCGCCATCTGTAGCGATGTCCTTCTCACTAAAAAAACGTGGGTTCAAAGTGTTTGTGGTTTTTCGGGTATTAAAATATTTATTCTGTGAGGTTTAAAAAACTGCATTTTATTTAAAAATTGGAGTCGCCACCGACCACTTAGGTAGGTCGGACACAATAAAACCAGAGATTCAAAAAACTTTGAGTTCGGGAGTCGGTTACGGATGGGGAAGGATTAGTACCCCCACACCGCCCAAAATTGGTACTTTAATAATTACCGCTTTATTAATATTAGATTTTTCGGATTAAAGTGACGATTAGTTTAAAATTCGGTCATAATTGCGAATAAATTTTAAGGGCCCCGTTATCCGAGAGTAAACGCCTAACCACTATCACTACGCCTGATACTGGCCCCGTTTACGCTCGGATAAAAGGGCACCGCATTGACAATTTATATATCATTATGCAACCTTAATGAGCAAAATACAAAACATGACAAATAATTTAAAGACAGTAAATATTCACATAACAGAATACTAATCTAACGTAAATAAAATACGTAACTAAAAACAAACATTATACATATCAATCTTAATGGTAGATAAAAACAAATTTAACATGTCACACTAACAAGGCATGAAAAAATACGTGAGTGGACAAAAACATATATTTCAAGAAGACATACATATTAGAAATAAAACACATTTCAACACATATAGAGCAATATATTATAAAAAGAAAATATACGAACACGTAACCTAAAAGCCAAGAGAACATACAATACGTACTAAAATACAAAACATGTTATGTACGAGCCGACTAGAACACAATATGCATGATACGAATAACTGAACCAATACATAAAGACACATAATCATCATGAACTTAACACGCATATACATGTAAACATAAAAATACAAGGCATATACGAAGGATATATGATAAAACAAAAGGCTACATCAACATACACGATTATAATAGACTAACATGAATATTTACATTGAAACAGGACTGAAACTAAAAGGATCAAAACTGTAATTGGACCAAGGGGCAGACCCGAAGTGAAAAATCCAAAAACGCAGGATGGTTAAAGGGGTAGTTTTACCATTTCAAAACTGATTCGATGTAATTTAGGGATGGGATTGCAAGATTTTGAAACATAAGGGGGACTGGAACTGTGAATATACCATGCGGCGAGACACAAACGAAAATATTGAAAACGCGGGGGGATTTATTACGTAATTACCCCATTTCACGAAATAACAACGCTTATAAAAACCCTCTTTTTTGGCCGAACACAAAATTTTCCCCTTTCGTTCATTTTTCAATTTTTATAACAAGCCGTTCTCTCTCATTTTCTCTCAACTCACCCCTGATGAACCCAGAAACCGGTGGCCGACCGCCGTCTTCTCCGCCGCTAGCCGGTGCCGGCGAGCCCCAAAAAACACACCAAAATGACCCTTACCTTACCCTCGACACGAATCCGAACTTGGATTCGGAGAAAAAAGCCTCTATCCGTCCTAGATCTAAGAAATACGAAACGAAAACCCCCTTTTTTTATTTCAACCCAAAACGAAACCAAAAAGCGCCTCCCACTCCTTTCAGTTCACCATATTCGGCTTGGGAAAGCCGAAGAGGCTTATCACTGGTGAGGGGAGATCCACTGACGACGATGGTAACGATTCTAAATCTCTCTTTTTTTATTTACTACGTATATTTTTTGTATGCATGCAACAAAGTAAGAAAAGAGAAGAGTATTACCACTGAAGATTGTTTTTTTTTGTATTTCTTTCTTTTCGATTACCACTTTGCTTGTTACAAAATGATTTTTTCATACATATATGCCTGTCTTTTGGTTTGGTACAAGTAATATAATATCTATTTTCAGATCTGGACTGATTACTGACATAATCTTTCTTTTCTTGTGTTTTGATGTGTCTGAGCGCGGTGGTTGGAGACCGGCATGGTGGAAGCATGGTGGCGGTGTGGGGGTTCTGTCTTCAGCCAGAGGCATTCTTGGTCGTTGGATCAGATCTGATCTAATGGTCGGGCTGGCTTGAAGGATGAACGGCCCAGATGAAGCCTCGATTGGTGAAACGGCTCCAGATCGTGACACGTGTGGCTCAACAGTCGAGGAGTTATAGCGCGTGGGACTCACGCACGCGTGGGATATCGAAGAGTCCGCGCGTGGCACTCGAATCGTCCAAACGTGTAGTTCACGCGGCCGGCTAGATATTTTGTCCCTGCTTGATCGTGGCCGTTGGATCAGATCTTGATCCAACAGCCCATAGTTATCTGCACCAAAGTAATTAGAGTTAAATAGGGCTTTTGGGTTTGGGCCGACCGGGCCTTGTAATAATATTAATAACTTTAGGCTTGTAATGGACTTGGACTGGCCATTTATTCATTTGGGTTTAACATGTTTTTGGATTTCATTTTATATTAGCCCAATAATATTAATATTAGTAATAACAACAATTAGTAATAATAATATACATACGATAATACATACGTATATACCTATGCTAACATTAATTAATATAACATACTAGCATACATACATATATAATCATACACATAATTAACATAACATCTACACACATTATCCGTAAAAACAAATACGCTCGTACTAAATATAGATACATGCACGACACACATACACGTATTTAATACGTATACATACACAGTTTATAATATACATGCACACACTTTACATATATTAATAACACTCATGCACATAATAAACATATAGCATAATATAATACAATGTAACATGCAACACTAATATACTAATAATTATACTAATATGTATTTACAGACCAGATAAAATGAGTGATTACAGTTGGCCCTCTTTGCTTGTTCTTGTGGAATGGGAACAAAGCAAAGATTCATAAGCACTCATTTTTATCAGACTTCCCTGTTTGTAGCTTTGGAAACACGTGTTCTTCTGGAACTCTCTGCACTTCCTTAGCTGAATCTTCAGGCTCGTAAGTTCTTCCTATATAGAGCTTCGTCACCTTCCGATCTTGGAGCTACAGGCTCTTCCTATATAGAACCCTTCACTCTGAAGCCTCGAGTTATGAGTCCCTCCTATATAGAACTTTTCATTTCGAGACAGTAAAGCTTAGAGTCCTTCCTATATAGAACTCTTCGCCTTCAACGCTGGTTTCTCCTATATAAAACCTTTTGCGTCGCTGATGGATTCTTCTGACTGGGAGTTCCTCCTATATAGAACTGCTAGTCTTCAAACCCTAGAGCCGTCAGTCCTTCCTATATAGAACTTTTAGCTTCTGAAATCTCAGGGCTACAGGTTCTTCCTATATATAACCTTTCACTCTAAGACAGTAAAGCTCGGAGCCCTTCCTATATAGAACTCTTCGCTTTCGACACAACATGTTTTCCCTATATAAAACCTCGTGTATCATGGGTGAATTCCTTCGACTGGGAGTTCTTCCTATATAGAACTGCTAGTCTTCACCCCGAGCCGCCGTCGATCATTCCTATAAAGAATCACATGCTCAAATCTTGGAGCTACGAATTCTTCCTATATAGAATCTTTTACTCTAAGACATTAAAGCTAGGAGCCTTTCCTATATAAGACTCTTCGCTTTCAAACACAACAAGATTTCCTATATAACCTTGTGTGTCATGGGTGAATTTCTTCGACTGGGAGTTCTTCCTATATAGAACTGCTAGTCTTCACCCTGGAGCTGTAAGTCATTCCTATACAAAACTTTCAGCTTCTTAAGCCTCGGAGCGGAGGATTCTTCTTATATAGAACCTCTCTCTGTAGGCGCTTGGAAATATATGCCTTTTGTATGTAGAACCAATGTCTTCACATTTGGGATTCACACCACGATGGCCATCGATGTCGCTTTGAATCCACAGATACCCGTCTAAGATAAAACAAAATGCTATGACAAATGAATTGACATGCTCCTAATCCTAGTGATGTCTGACTATTCATGATGCATGAGTGTCAATATCTTGGTGGGCTTGTTTTGGTCCTTATTCGATCTCGTTGTTCACTTTCTCCTTTTTCACGGGCGTCGATACCCCACTTCACTGTCAGGTTCAACCATTCCAACCTTTCTTATTCTCCATTTACGACTTGGAATTCTAAAGTGCCCTTTCGGGTTTTTGCTTTAGAGAGCTTTTTTTGAGGGGTGCCCTTCTGGGTTTTCACCCGGGAGATCTCTCTTGTTATCTCCCATGCTTTTCTTGAATAAGCAGGACGTACGCCATTGGTCATCCTATCCGGTTGTTTGAAGCTTTCCGCCTTCCCTAGCAACAGCTGTTATGTAGGGAGCTAGAGGGCGAAGTTAACATCATTTTCTTTAATCATCTGCATTTTTAAGGTTAGATCACAGTAATGCTAAAAAATCTCTTGTTTTACCATAAGCCTATGTTAACTTATTTTCCTGAAATTAACAAGAAGGCAAGGAATGGATGCTCAAAAACACGATTTTATTACGATTAAGGGCTTGGTATATCTTAAAAGAGGTATGACACACATGAGAAAGAAGAAAAGTTAAATATGAAATACAGGGTCCCTCATTATCTTCGATATGAATGATACATGATCCTGTCAACCAGTGTAGAATTTTTTGCCTGAAGCTTCCTCTTCACGGTGTTCATGGGGATACCCTTCTCTTCGGATATTCAGTTTTTCAATTTACCCGAGCCGCCCTTTACGGGTTTTCAACTCAGGTCCTCCCTCTGCTTCAAGACGCCCGGTTTTGGGTTTTCGCCCTAAGCTCTCCATTTTTTTTTCAAGAATAGTATTTCTTAACAGCATTAGAATTTACATGGTTTTTCAGCTCGTCTCCATCCATTTCTGTTAGGATTAGGGCTCCTCCTGAGAAGGCATTTTTTACCACGTACGGCCCTTCCCAGTTGGGCATCCACTTTCCTCGAGAATCTTTCTGAATCGGGAGGATTTTCTTAAGCACCAGATCCCCTTCTTTGAATTCTCTTGGGCGCACCTTTTTGTTGTATGCCTGCATCATCCGCTTTTGGTACATCTGACCATGACAAATGGCCTTTAGTCTCTTTTCATCAATGAGATTTAGCTGGTCGAGTCTGGCCTGCACCCATTCGGCTTCTTCCAATTTTACTTTGTTTAAGACTCGGAGAGACGGGATCTCTACCTCGATGGGGAGTACTGCTTCGGTACCATACACCAAGGAGTAGGGTGTTGCCCCCTTTGATGTGCGAATGGACGTCCTATAGGCGAAAAGGGCAAACAGAAACTTCTCATGCCAATCCCTGTAGGTATCCGTCATCTTTGCTATGATCTTCTTTATGTTCTTATTTGCTGCTTCCACTGCTCCATTCATTTTAGGATGATAGACTGTGGAATTATGGTGTGTTATCTTGAATTGAATGCACACGTCTGTCATCATTTTGTTATTCAGATTGGAAGCGTTGTCGGTGATGACCCTTTATGGCAATCCGTATCGACAAATAATCTCCTTCTTTAAGAACTTACATACTGTAGTCCTTGTGATGTTGGCGTAAGACGCTGCCTCTACCCATTTAGTGAAATAGTCTATGGCGACCAAAATGAAACGGTGTCCATTGGAAGCTTTCGGATGAATCTGCCCGATGACGTCTATACCCCACGCTGCGAAAGGCCACGGAGAATTCATGGTGTGTAAAGGCGATGGGGGTGCGTGAATTTTGTCAGCGTAGATTTGGCATTTGTGGCATTTCCTGGCGTAATCGATGCAATCTCCCTCCATGGTCAACCAGAAATAACCATATCTCATAATTTTTCGGGCTATAGACAGCCCGTTGGCGTGCGTTCCACAGAGCCCGTCATGTACTTCGGCTAAAATCTCCTTCGCCTCCCGGGCATCCACACATCTCAGTAATGTCTGATCATGACTTCTCTTATATAGGATCTCCCCATCTAGGACATATCTTATTGCCATTTTTCTGAGTGTCTTTCTGTCATTGTCATTTGCCCCTTCTGGATACTTTTGAAGCTTGACATATTGCAAGATGTCATAGTACCATGGGTTTCCATCAATCTCTTCCTGTATGTTACAACAATGAGCAGGCTTTTCAAACGTCCGCATCTCAATGGGCTTCATTTCTGCCCGGTGTTTGTTTTAAACATGGATGCCAAGGTTGCCAAGACGTCTGCCATCTAATTTTCTTCTCGGGGCAGGTAATTGAAGCTGACCTTTTCGAACTCTTTGGTGAGCTCTTGAATCAATTCATAATATTTGACCAACTTCGGGTCCCTGGTTTCCCATTCCTCGCGCAATTGGTAAATTACTAAGGATGAATCTCCGAATACTCGAAGTTCCTTAATCTTTCTCTCAATAGCTGAGTTTAGTCCCATAACGCAAGCTTCGTATTCAGCTATATTGTTAGTGCAGAAAAATTCCAATCTGCTGGTGAAAGGATAATAGACGTCCTCAGGAGAAATTAGCACTGCTCCTATCCCATGGCCGAGGGCGTTAGAGGCTCCATCGAAGTAAAGCTTCCATGATTTATCATCTGAAACCTCTTCCTCGGTTGTAATACACATCAAGTCTTCGTGCAGGGGAAATTAAAGTTCAATGCCTCATAGTCGCGAAAGCACGACTAGCTAGGAAATCTGCTACAAAGACTCCCTTTACGGCTTTACGTTAACGATACGATATCAAATTCGGATAAGAGCATCCGCCATCGGGCCATCCTTCCTGTTAGTGCTGGCGCTTCCATTAAGAACTTCAACGGGTCTAGCTTGGATATCAACTAAGTAGTATGGTACAAAGATATATTTGTCTAAGCCGCTTGGTAGCCCAAACTAGAGCATAACACGGCTTTTTTGCCAAGGGTACCCCGCGTTTCGTAATCATTGAATTTCCTGCTTAGGTAATAGATGGCTTGCTCCTTTTTTCTTGACTCATCGTGTTGCCCCAATACGCATCTCATTGAATTCTCAAAAACTGTCAGGTAGAGAATTAATGGTCGATCTGGTACTTTTTGATCTTTTCTAGGGCTCTTTGACATTCCTCATCCCACACACCAGGATTATTCTTTCTAAGAAGTCTGAAGACCGGGTCACATCGGTCGGTTAATTGGGAAATGAAACGAGAGATATAATTCAACCTCCCCAGGAAACCGCGAACTTCCTTCTGAGTGTGGGGTGGTGAGAGATCCTGGATGGCTTTCACTTTATCTGGATCGATCTCAATCCCTCTTCTGCTTACCACGAACCCTAGGAGTTTTCCAGAAGTAATGGCGAAGGTACACTTGGCAGGATTGAGCCTCCGTTGGTACTTCCGTAGTCTTTGGAATAGTTTTCTCAAGTTCTGTAGGTGCTCTTCCTCTGTTCGGGATTTGGCAATCATGTCGTCCACGTATACTTCTATTTCTTTGTGCATCATGTCATGGAAAAGAGTCACCATTGCTCTTTGGTATGTTGCCCCCGCGTTCTTTAGCCCAAACGACATCACCCGATAACAAAAAGTTCCCCACATGGTTATGAAAGTAGTTTTCTCCATGTCGTTAGAGTCCATCTTTATCTGATTGTACCCTGAGAAGCCGTCCATGAATGAAAACCATGAGTGTCCTGCAGTGTTGTCAACCAGCGTGTCAATATGTGGTAAGGGGAAGTTGTCTTTAGGGCTAGCTCGGTTTAGATCCCTATAATATACACACATACGAACTTTCCCGTCCTTCTTTGGTACCGGTACAATGTTTGCAACCCATTCGGGGTATTTGGCTACCTCCAAGAACCCAGCATCAAACTATTTTTTTACTTCCTCTCGGATCTTTAACAACATATCTGGTCTCATTCTCTGAAGTTTTTGCTGTATTGGTTTGCATTCCGATTTTGTCGGCAATTTGTGCACCACTATGTTGGTATTCAACCCTGGCATATCTTGATAAGTCCAGGCGAAGACATCCTTGAATTCCTGAAGTAGGGTTGTCAGTTCGTGCTTGGTTTTTGAGGAAATCGTCGTTCCTACTTTTATTTCTTTTCTCTCTTCTTCAGTCCCCAAGTTTACAACTTCTGTTTCTTCTTGGTGGGGCATGATCTGCCTTTCTTCGTTGGCCACCATTCTCTTTAACTCTTCCGGGACCTCACATTCTATCTCATCATATCCTTCCTCAATTCCCTCTGAGACCTTAGGGCATTCAAAATTCACTCCAGGATTGGATCCGGTATCATTCATGTTGTCAATCATGAGCGACCTGCATTAAATGAGAATGAATTGTATTGGGAAGGAGACGGTTTTATATGAAGGGAATGAACATGAAGAATGCATGAATGAAATAAATGAAACTTTGGTCATTTTAGGAAAGTGGGGATATTTTCATTCCAATCAAAAAGTTAACATAGGTGCCCCATACAAGAGATCCCCATTGTTTACGGGCAAAAACAAAAGGTTGATTCGGAGCATTACTCTGATCTATTCCTAAAAACTACTGGTAGATCAATGCAGCTCCAGTTATCGAGTGTTTCCCCGGGACGACAGGGGCGGATGTTGGTCAACATTTTGCTGCCTCGGTCTTTTCCAGCTATCTTGTTGATGTACATCCCTTCAAATGATTCATTGAGTATTTCCTCCTGGTTGAGTACGTCATTTTCCTCAATTGCCTCTTCAACCTCTTGACCTGGCTGGTAGAATCCTCTGGAGACAAAAGTGGTTTTTAAACTAGGAAAGGACATTGGTCTCCACATAATGTCTTCTCCTTTAGATCTGGCTTTTCTTTGCTCTTCCTTTCTCTTGTATTCCTCTTTTCTCTGTTGGACACTTGGTTGGTAACCCAGCCCGAAACGATCCTTCTTGGTTATCATATTCTTGGCTCTTAGGTTTCCTTGTAATTTCTTCCCCAGCCTTTTTCCTACTTTGGCTCCTCGGCCTAAAGTTTCTGCGACAGTCATCTTGGTACAATTAGATAACCTGGGATAGGGGATCCGACTTCCCTCCGAAACAAACGTGGCATTCACTAGTTCTAATGCTCGAAACGAGCATTCTGCAGCATCTTCATCATTTTGAATGTAGGGGGCGTCTGATGTCACGGAAGCAACAATCTCCTGCTCAGCCTCTACTGTGACCAATTTACCTTCGACTACAAATTTTAATTTTTGATGCAATGATGAGGGGACAACTCATGCGGAGTGGATCCATGGTCTTCCCAACAAGCAGCTGTAAGATGGTTTTATGTCCATCACCACAGAATCGATCACATATTCAGTCGGTCCGATCAATAGGGGCACCTCAATTTTCCCCATTGTTCCTCTTTGCGTACCATCAAAAGCTCTTACCGAATTGTGGCAGGGCTTTAGGTGAGAACCATCTATTGGTAGTTTTTGCAGAGTCACCATAGGCAAGACATTCAATGCTGACCCATTGTCGATCAGTACGCCCGATACTACATACCCTTTGCAGTGGGTAGTGATGTTAACGGCTTTGGTGGACCCCATTCCTCCCTCAGGGATCTCATCATCACTGAATGTTATATGATTATAGGCAGTGATATGCCCCACTATCATGTCCAGATTTGTCACAGAAATGTACTGGGGCACAAAAGTTTGATTTAGCACTTTTAATAGCGTCTCCCGGTACTTTTCTGAACTCAAGAGTAATTCCAGTACTGTGATCCTGGCCGGTTGCTTTCGTAGTTGTTCCACTACGTTGTACTCGCTATGTCTCAAGAACTTCAGAAATTCTTTGGCCTGGGCCTCAGTTACCTGCTCATTCATCTTTGGGGGAGGTTCTTCTCCAAATATCTGTGTGGGGCTAACTGCTGTATTCTTCCCCTTACCTTTTTCAGCTACTTTTAAAGCCTCAGAGGAATAACATCTGCCACTCCTTGTGAAATGGCCAGCCTCACCAACGTTTACATCATTTTGGCTTTGTTGGTCTTTCAGCGTAGGCTCTTTTACCTGACCATGTTCTAGTTTGTCTGGGGTGGTCACATTTACAGCATAATTCCAAGGGGTTTGCCGCATATCTTTGAATGGGAATGGGGATGGTGCTGAAATGATGATCCTGGGACTCATCTTGTTGGTTTCTCCTTGGGAGGCACCTGCATTCCCTGGCCTGGGAGAGATGATAAAAGGTCTATCCTTCCCGTATTTAGATTTGGGGCTATCCGTCATGTGTACGTCCGACCCCTTCTTCCCCATGGGATCCTCGAAGAATTCTATTTGTTTTTCATTCATTAATTGCTGTACCAATCTCTTGAACTCATCGCACTCTTGGATATCATGTCCTTCAGTCTGGTGGAATTCGCAATACACTCAACATCCCTTCTGCCTTGTTATCATGCCTTTGTCGATCACACGGGCCATGCATAACTGTTGAAATACCTACCGTAAAGGAGATTTGATTTCTGACACATCATCCTTAATCCTCTTGGTAAAGTATTCTTCAATAACATTTACTCCTTTGTTCCCATGATTAGGCAGTGGGTTATTAGCTACACTTGGTTCTTCAAACTTCAATATCCCAGAATCGATTAAATTTTGTACAAGTTTTTTGAAAGCAAGGCAGTTCTCAGTGGGATGTCCAGGGGTACCGCCGTGATAGTCGCAATGTGCGTTCGGATTATACCAGGAAGGGAAGGGCGGATTGACAGGAGTAACGATATATGGACGGACCAGGTCTGCTTCATACAACTGGGAATAAAGTTCTGAGTACGAAACAGGTAGGGGAGTGAAAGTTCTTCTCTCTTTCTCTTTTCTGGAGATTCTCTCATCTCTTTGATTAGAGTGTTGTATTTTTCCCACAGGTGCTTGTGGCTGTGAGACTGTGAAGTTCTTCGGGGTGGTATAAGTGCTGGTGGCGTTTACTTCATTCCTCTTGCTATACTTCCGAGACCCTTCCCCGCCATCAATTCTACCACTCTTAATTGCCAATTCAAGGGACTCCCCAGTCCTGATTAAGTCAGCAAAGCACTGTGTTGTATTATTAATGAGGTGATCAAAGAGTGCCCCTTTCAGAGTATTAACAAATAACGGCGTAATTTCATGTTCCGGGAGGGGTGGTTGAATTTGGGCGACCACTTCCCGCCACCTTTGCGCGTATTGCCGTAGAATTTCGTTGGACTTCTGCCCCATATTTTCCAACATAATTCTACTGGGGGTCATATCTGTTACATGCTTATATTGCTCAGTAAATGCTCTTGATATATCTTTCCATGTCTTCACATTTGCCTTGCTCAACTGGGTGTACCACCGTAACGCCGCTCCAGTTAGGCTGTCCTGGAAACAATGGATCAATAGCTTTTCGTCCTTAAGGTAGGCCGCCATCTTTCGACAGTACATTGTTATGTGTGCGGAAGGACACGTGGTTCCATCGTATTTGTTGAACTCTAGCGTTTTAAATTTTGGCGGTAGGACGAGATCGGACACCAGACTTAAGTTGCTAGCGTCATTTCATGATTCTTCCATAGATTGTAACGTTTTAATTTTTTCCTCCATGAGGCAAAACCTCTCCTCCCACTTTTTCTCTACCTCGGTCCTGATCCTTTCAACCATGTTCGGGTCCGCCACCTCTTCTTCATAGAGTGCTTCAGCGTCGAGGGGTTGAGTTTCAGGTACCCCTATTTGAAAACTAGATGACATTCCTGCAGGGTCGATATACATCTTTCTAGCCGGGTTTGGTGCAGTTGGTTGAACCTTGTAGTTAACTGGGGTACTCTCTGGTTCTTGAACGGTTTCTCCTTCCACTCTTTTTCCAAGACTCTTAGCCAACAATGCGGTTATGTCGGATACTATAGATGCTTGCGACTGCGCAATCTGGTCACTGAGGCTTCTTTGAGTCTCTTCAAGCCTCGCCTCGAGCTCTTTTTGCCCTTTTTCTAAATTGATTATCCTGTCTTCCATGAGCTTGCTTTGTAACCGGGTAAGGTATGGATGATGAATGATTGTGGGTTAACTACACACAGCGCCACAATATTCATAATGTTAATATGGTTGCAAGAAAATAGATGCATGTATAATGATACGAATGTCATGATGCAATGTAAGAATGTATGCAGATAAGGCACTGATTCCGCTGGTAATCACCCTTTTGAACTACTTCCACGAGAATTAAAGGGTCTAAATTACAACAGAGTTCGTATTACAAAATGAAGATTCCTAATACAAAGGAGCTAAATACAACACAAAGCCCTATAGATAAGCCCTAGCTCTATCTCCTAATTTTCCAATTGCCCTGAGCAACTTGAGGAACCTGGGAGCTTCTTCCATTTTCGGGACTATAAAAGGTCGGAGTGTTTCGGCCTCGATAGCCAAATCATTCACATGCATGGCGACTCGCTGTATGTCCACCATCAAGTTTGCGTAATACTGGTCCCTATCCTGTACCATCCGGGCAGCGTCACGCAGTCTCTTTTGCCAATAGGTGTCCCCTCCGGCTGCAGCCTCCTCGAACACACTAACTCTTTCCTTGTAATCCTCGACAGTTGCTTCGAGGGACTTAATTCGTGCTCGTAACATGCTTACTTCGCGCTCTCTTTCTTGTAGCTCAGTGAAACCATTTCTCTGGCAGTACATTCGAAGGGAGTGTTCAACTTCCGCCACCTTTCCTTTTAATTCGCCATTCTGACTTTGGCTTTGCTCCAGACTCTAAATAGTGTCATCGTACAATTTTTGCATCTCTAACAATCTATTTCGTCTACTCATGGACTTTCTTTTCCATATGGCGACGCTTTCTCTCTCATGATGGACAGCTTGTTTTCCCTTGCTGATTTCTTGCCTGAATCTTTCTTTTTCTTGGTCAATGGCCTTCTTGGAGGACCGTTTTTCTTCCTCCATAGCCAACCGGCAGCTTTCTGTCTCTTTCTCGATCGCTCTCTTGTTGATTTCTCGTTCTTCTTTCACCAAACGGATGCCATTCATTCTTTCTCTTTCCACAGCTATGAATTGACTCCGGCCGGCTTTCTGTATTTTTGCTTGTAGTAGAAGGGCATCTTTTTGATAAAGAGCATTCTTGTCGCTCAAATCTGCATTTAATTTCTTCAACTGCCCAATGATCCCGTCCCGCTCGTCAACCTCTAAGCTTGCCTTATAGAGCTCGCTCGCATGTTGGGTCTGTTGGATGTCGATTTTCCTTTTAATTTCTTTGAGTTCATTTCGTAAGATGTCAGTTTCAGACGGTACCGCCCTTGTAAGCTCCTCTAGTGACACTGCTGGTCCTTGATCAGATTTAGGAATCACATTATTAACCCTCAAACGTCTCCAAAGATCGTAGTCTGGGGTAGTCATGTGCTCGGTATCTCCTTCCACCCTAATCCAGTAACAATGGTCCCAAGCCCTCATGATGGTCTGAATTTTTCCTTTGAACTCCCCTTTGAAAAGAAATTCAGTTTAGCTTAACCCGGCGGTATTGGGAAAGAACTGTCGTGATCTGAACTGTCGAGACACTAAAAGCGGAGCACAGGCGATCCCTCCGTGCAATCCCAACATCACCAGCCAGTTGAAATCACCACAACTGTATAGAAAATAATTAACTTTACCGAGCCATGAGACCCTCCATGCTATGTCTTCGTCTTGAATGTTCCTGAAGAAACTAGTCCACATTTTTGTTTTCAAATCCTCTTGCCATTCCTTTGCTAAGTACTCCCGTAAAGGCGAAAAACCTTGGAAGGATATCCCCGTCAGGACCCTCATCGGTGTCTTCCACATGTGACTCTAAATCCATACCTGTAACAGCTGTGCGCATCCTCGAAAACGTCATTCTTCATGTTTCCGACTAGCATTTAAGGAAATGAAAGTCTCGACCAAGATTGCTGGTACTGGGTTTGCTTTCCGTTTTACCCGCTCAAACAAGTCCAGAATGGCTATGTCAATGTTCCGGAGTACTCTTGGAAAGATCACCAAGCCATATATTCCTAAGGCGAACAGGTCCATTTTCTTTGCCTCTTCTGGATGTGTCGGTATGATGTCCCGAATACTTTCCCATGCAAAAACTGTATTGTCTCCTCGGGTCTGAAGCAGGCCATTAACCCAATCGTCACTAATTCCCGCAAAGGTTTTGAGTTTTGCAGTGTAATTCTGATTCCTCGGAGGCTTCGCATAGATCCAATCTTCCTGAATGTTTTTCTGGTTAAGTAAAGCAGTGTATTCTTCTACTGTAGGCATCATGTCCTTCCCATTGAAGGTGAAGCAGCAAAAAGCTGGATTCCAGAACTGGACTATAGCTCAGAGCAGGGGCTGGTTAACCCAACATATAACAAATGTGCAATGTCGCCATAACTATCGCAGAACAAGTCTTGTAGTCTTCGGTCCCATCTTTCCCAAATGCTTTGAAGATCCCATAAGTTGTTCTGTTGGAGACTCACATAGGTGTACCCTTCTATTACGCGTTCGTTCGGCGAACTGTCCCCTTGGGTCTTCTGATTGACCTCTGACCAATGTCTGACTGACAAATTAAGCTCTTCTTTCCTAAGACACCTTTTTTCCATGGTGAAAGACTTTACGATCGGGCAAACCACTTGATCCAAGACCTTTATGTGATGCAAATGTATGATGTATGAAAAAAACAAAAGCGAAAAGAAAACAAGTCAAGATTTTATAAAATTAATAAATATATAAATAAAAGGACAAAATTAAACAGAATAAACACACAAAACAACCCTATTTATCCCGTCTAAAACCTAAGGTTATCCGCATGGCTCTAAAGGGGTAGGTTTCTATGTATTCTCTACATGCAGTCTTGGTTCTAGGAGGTACCCGAATTGTCCTTGCTGTCCTCTACTAAGAGTAGCAAGGCCCCCGATCATCACCCATTATAGGCTCCTTTCAACCGAGTTCAATTCGGGGGGACCCGTTTCGCTTATGCTCGCATTTAAGGAACGATATCCTTACGAAAGCATAAGGTACTCGAGCCCCGAAGGTACTTGCTAGGCCCATACGGGAGAACGATATCTCCACGAAAGCATTACCGTTTTCCCCCCATTTAAAAAAAACGGGTTTATATGCCATATTTTAAATGCGTTAAAATAAACGCGCAATTATAACCGAATGTTAATTTAATAGTCACTTTAACCCGAAATTTCTAATATTAATAAAGCGGTAATTATTTTAAAAGCTTGACTCTCATTTGTTTTTTTTTTTAAAAAAAACAAAAATCTCCCCAGCGGAGTCGCCATCTGTAGCGATGTCCTTCTCGCTAAAAAAATGTGGGTTCGAAGTGTTTGTGGTTTTTCGGGTATTAAAATATTTATTCCGTGGGGTTTAAAAAACTGCATTTTATTTAAAAATTAGAGTCGCCACCGGCCACTTAGGTAGGCCGGACACCATAAAACCAGAGATTCAAAAAACTTTGAGTTCGGGAGTCGGTTACGGATGGGGAAGGATTAGCACCCCCACACCGCCCAAAATTGGTACTTTATTAATTACCGCTTTATTAATATTAGATTTTCCGGATTAAAGTGATGATTAGTTTAAAATTCGGTCATAATTGCGAATAAATTTTAAGGGCCCCGTTATCCGAGAGTAAACGCCCAACCACTATCACTACGCCTGATACTGACCCCGTTTACGCTCGGATAAAAGGGCACCGCATTGACAATTTATATATCATTATGCAACCTTAATGAGCAAAATACAAAACATGGCAAATAATTCAAAGACAGTAAATATTCACATAACAGAATACTAATCTAACGTAAATAAAATACGTAACTAAAAACAAACATATATACATATCAATCTTAATGGTAGATAAAAACAAATTTAACATGTCACACTAACAAGGCATGAATAAATACGTGAGTGGACAAAAACATATATTTCAAGAAGACATACATATTAGAAATAAAACACATTTCAACACATATAGAGCAATATATTATAAAAAGAAAATATACTAACACGTAACCTAAAAGCCAAGAGAACATACAATACGTACTAAAAAACAAAACATGTTATGTACGAGCCGACTAGAACACAATATGCATGATACGAATAACTGAACCAATACATAAAGACACATAATCATCATGAACTTAACACGCATATACATGTAAACATAAAAATACAAGGCATATACGAAGGATATATGATAAAACAAAAGGCTACATCAACATACACGATTATAATAGACTAACATGAATATTTACATTGAAACAGGACTGAAATGAAAAGAAATAAACATCAGTAGCGGAAATTAAAAGATAACAACATGCGATTTAGGGACGAAATTGCAAACTAGACAGAACCTAAAAGGATCAAAACTGTAATTGGACCAAGGGGCAGACCCGAAGTGAAAAATCCAAAAACGCAGGATGGTTAAAGGGGTAGTTTTACCATTTCAAAACTGATTCGATGTAATTTAGGGACGGGATTGCAAGATTTTGAAACATAAGGGGGACTGGAACTGTGAGTATACCATGCGGCGAGACACAAACGAAAATATTGAAAACGTGGGGGGATTTATTACATAATTTCCCCATTTCACGAATTAACAACGCTTATAAAAACCCTCTTTTTTGGCCGGACTCAAATTTTTCCCCTTTCGTTCATTTTTCAATTTTTATAAGAAGCCGTTCTCTCTCATTTTCTCTCAACTCACCCCTGATGAACCCAGAAACCGGCGGCCGACCGCCGTCTTCTCCGCCGCCGGCCGCCGCTAGCTGGCACCGGCGAGCCCCAAAACACACACCAAAATGATTCTTACCTTATCCTCGACACGAATCCGAACTTGGATTCGGAGAAAAATGCCTCTATCCGTCCTAGATCTAAGAAATACGAAACGAAAACCCCCTTTTTTTATTTCAACCCAAAACGAAACCAAAAAAGGCCTCCCACTCCTTTCAGTTCACCATATTCGGCTTGGGAAAGCCGAAGAGGCTTATCACTGGTGAGGGGAGATCCACTGACGATGATGGTAACGACTCTAAACCTCTCATTTTTTATTTACTACGTATATTTTTTGTATGCATGCAACAAAGTAAGAAAAGAGAAGAGTATTACCACTGAAGACTATTTTTTTTGTATTTCTTTCTTTTCGATTACCACTTAATGGTAGTAAAACCAGCTTAGGGGAAACAATCAAACAAGGATACGCTTTGTTCTAATACAAGCATACGAACTAAATAAGGACCCTTTCTGATGGGCAAATCTTTAACCAATCAAACAAGAGAAGCACATAAGTTCAAAACAAGACATTCAAGTTGTTGAGTCTTAAGATTAGCACCCAAGATGATTAAATGAAGTCGCATTTTCATTAATAAGTCTGTCATGTAACAAACAATCAAAACAATTACTCAATTCAATGGTTCGAACCAAAACAAAGGTTAACTAGAATTTTCTTCATGAATTACTCATATCCCTATTAATCTAGCCGTGAAAGGCATTGCAGTATACTTACACTACTCTAACATCAACATCAAACGATCACAACCATTACTAATTAACTGATTTCTTACTAATATGTAAACTAATGAGGTTTTCAAGTCATTTCAAGAAGGAACCAAGAACTCAAAGCAATAACCTAGTGCAACATCATGCTACCACAAGCAATCATGAGCAACCATAAAGCACATTAGTTAATATTTACATATGATAACAAACTTAGAATTACAAAGCCCAAGCATTAACTACTAACATAATACATACAATAGTACCACAATCCTAGGATTTTTGACAAAATATAACCACATACTCTAATCTCCAAAATGTGACTTGATCAAGCTCCTTGCAAAAATAAGTGGTCAAAAGTCAACATGAGATGTAGTGAAAGAACTTAATAAGCAAAAGCCTAGTGAGTGAGTTTAAAGTACGATAAGTAAATTCATATCATTGAGATCTTTCACTACAACTATCATCAATACGATTTCATAATTTCTCATTAATCCAATAAAATTTGAATCAATCAATCCAAAAGACCTTTTTGTACTGTTATGCCATTTAGGCTTACTTAACCCTGCATATATCACATTTCGATTTAAAAAGGATGAGATAATGGTCAAGTAATTCGATTACCCTTAGAGTCTCCACTCCTGTTCATGATTTATATAGGCAGTGTAACTATTCGATTACCAATGCATCAATACAATACAATACAATACAATACAATACAATACAATACAATACAATATAATACAATACAATACAATACAATACAATACAAGATAAGATAAGATAAGATGCGATGCAGTACAATATAATACAATACAATACAATACACAATACAATACAATACAATACAATACAATACAATACAATACAATACAATATACTAACAATCTATTTGTCTACAATATACTACACTACGATGTTACAAGTTAAATGTTGGTCTATGTCTATGTACTTATTTAATCATTACAACATTTCGATTTCAACAACTCTTTTTAATTTAATGTTTTTGATTTAGCCTTGAGAATCGATATCTCACTCTAGATACATGAGTCGCCAACCAAACTATCGCCTATGAACAATATGGTACTCAAAGTACCGGTCAATCCCTCCTACTGTCGCCAAATGACTACACACATACTTCCCTCATACTATCGCCACATAGGGACCACTGTCCCAGACCATAGTCCACCCCGACACTGAGCTCTATGGACTCTATGGCATGCTAACTATATTTACGACTGACTCGAGACCAAGACTTGCAATAATCACCATTCTTTTAGTCTTAGAGCTTAGCTCCATTGAATTTGCACATCTCGTGCCAATATCCCCTTTTTCAGTTAGGGTCCAATTTCAATAATTCCATGACAATACCAATAATCAATGTTCATTGTTTCGATATACAAGGTTAATAGTTGATATTCAATTTCAACGTACGAAAGTCTATAACAATGTCAACAATGAATTATACTAAATATATTAACATTCCATAGTGCTCTAATTCATACGTTATACGCCCATTCTTTTATTCAACCAATCGATTCTAGTTCATAACTAGTATACTACTTACTTTAATACTTTACATAGCAAGGCTCATAACATGGCAATCAATTTATACAAAACATGCTTTCCAATTAACTAATCATAGAAGTACTTCCAAAGGAATTACTTACCTTGTTTCCATGCTTGCTTAGCCACAATTCTATATGCAACATACTATGGACAATCTTAAATGTAACAATCAATAACAAACCTCGAAAAGGCTGAAACTCTTTTCCGATACTTAAAACTGAACTCACAAGTTTTCTCCGAGCTCCTAACGATCTTAGATCACAACCCCTTAATGCCTATCAGCCTGATGATCTACGAGAGCCTTTTTATCTTCAATGTCCTCCCTGTCTAACATGTTGCAATTTATATACACATTCATTAGTTACACTAGCACAATCATTCAATTTCTACTCGGCAGTTTCCATTAAACACTACCACAATTAGAATAATTCATTCTAACACAACACTTTATGTTCATTGCATTAATTAGTTTCATAGGTAATCAATTTTGTATCTTTTTACACTATCAATTTAACCTATACTTCATTGTTTAGAGTAGGACAATTTCTAATTAATCAAATTTCATTAAACAATAGCAATTCCAACCATAATTTGTTTCTATAAAGCAGTCTATTACTTAATCAATATTCATTCAAAATAGAACAGCCTATAATGGTCTCGAATTGCATCAATTTCAGTCCCTTTATCAATGAAACAACTCCTACACCCACTTTTATATGTATACAATCAATTCTAATCAACCTTAAGTAATAAATACTCAATTTCTTTTGTGAACTACCCTACTTACACTTGTTTGTTCGAGTATTCTAGCTCTTAACTAAAGCATAATTGTACTATATGGCAAAATTCAACTCTTTCAATCAACCCATTTATGTATACATCATATTCAAAGTCGGTTACCATTCAACTCCATATAAACATAACATTTCAAACCATGATCTTCTAAGCTAATATCAATCAAATTTTCATTCAATTTAAGCCAAACAAATCATATGAACAATCATCCATTCTAACAATCACCACAATCAGGATTATATCCCCAACAATCGAACGATTAAGGGTAATTAGGAAGAGCATTTACCTTCCTTTAGATGACTACTAAGCTTACTCAAGAAATCAACAACAATAATCTAACTTTCTATAATTCTTTAAGCTTTCTCACACATGCATTTTCCTATCATCTTCGGCTCTCTCTCAAATGGGGAGGGTGATTCATTGTCTTTCTTTCCCCGATGGTAAACAAGGAGAACATGTGGCCTTGCCCTTTTCCTTTTGTTGTCTTTACATGCAAAACACATAATAATCAAGTATAATAATTTGGTCCTTATTAATTAAGCTTTTAATAGTTCCGTTCATCCATTTTAGTCCCCCTAAACAAACGGTTTAAGAAGGCACTTGTTGCTTCAATCAATTCTAATCATAAATTCATTCTAAATGACAATTGTTGGAGTATCACAACTCCTCCCCAAAAAAAAGTGTCCCCAAATTTACCTGTAGAAAAGAGATGTTGGTACTAGTTTCGCATGACTGCTTCTTGTTCCCACGTAGCTTCTTCAATATTGTGATTTATCCATAGCACCTTGACCAATGGTACTATCTTGTTTCGAAGTCTTTTAACTTTTTTATCAATAATTCGAACCAGTTCTTCATCATAAGATAAATCAGGATTGAGTTCAACTTTTTCGGGTTCCAGAATATGTGATGGATCTTAACGATATTTTCTTAACATCGATACATGAAAAACATTATGAATTATATCAAATTCTTTGTGAAGAGCTAGCTTGTAAGCAACTGGGCCAACTCTTTTTACAATCTCAAAGGGTCCAAAAAAACGGGGACTTAATTTTCCTTTCTTTCCAAAACGGAAAATTTTCTTCCAAGGAGATACCTTCAGAAATACTCGATCACCTACTTCACATTGAATATCTCTTCTTTTCATATCATCATAGGCCTTATGTCGATCAAAAGCTTCCTTCAATCTACTGTATATTATCTGAACTTGCTCTTCAGTTTCTTGAAGCAACTCAGGTCCCAAAATCTTGTTTTCACCTAATTTAGACCAACATAAAGGAGTCCTACACCTCCTGCCATATAAGGCTTCGAATGGTGCCATTTTGTAAAGGTTTGGTAACTATTATTATAAGCAAATTCAGTTAAAGATAGAGAATTCTCCCAATTCTTCTCGAAGTCAATCACACAAGCTCGGAGCATGTCTTGCAGTACTTGAATTATTCTTTTAGATTGTCCATCAGATTGAGGATGGAAAGCAGTACTAAGGTTCAATTTGTTCCCTAAAGCCTTCTGAAGTGCTCTCCAGAATCTGGATGTAAACCGAGAGTCTCGGTCCGAAATAATAGATACAAGAACACTGTGTAGTCTAATTACTTCCTGTATGTACAATTCGGCTAACTGTTCAAGATTCATATTCACTCGAACAGGTAGAAAATGTGCCGATTTGGAGAACCTATCAACAATTACCTATATAGCATCATTCTTCCTTGGTGAAGGGGGTAATCTAGACACAAAATCCATGGTTACTCGTTCCCACTTCCACTAAGGCAATTCAATTGATTAGAGAAGTCCCGTAGGCACTCGGTGTTCTGCTTTCACCTTTTGGCATGTAAGAAACTTGGCCACAAATTTAGTGATGTTAGTTTTCATTCTCGGCCACCAATAGACTTCTTTTAAGTCCTTATACATTTTAATTGATCCTGGATGTACAAAAAAGGGGCTACTATGAGCTTCTTGTAACATTTCTTTCCTCAAGGCTTGATCATTAGGTACACAAACTCTATTCTTAAAATAGAGTATACCATTCGGATGTAAGGAAAATTCAGAGCCCGGTTTAGATTCAATTTTCTTTAATATCTTTTGAAATTCAGGAACAACCTGTTGAAGTGTCTTGATTCTTGAATTCAATTTTGATTGGATCTGTAGCTCAGCTAGGTGCTTCTGATTCTTTAGAAGCTTAAAATGGGCATTGAAAGTTGTCCAAGCTACAAACCAGAAGACATTATTAGGTTCTTTCAAGCTACACCTTCGAACAAGGTAAAATCAAGCATGGATCGTATGTGATCTTACCAACAGAACGTTTGCAACTGAGTGCATCAGCCACCACATTCGCTTTGCTCGAGTGGTAGTCGATGATCAAATCATAGTCTTTGAGCAATTCTACCCATATTCTTTGCCGAAGATTTAAATCCTTTTGAGTTAGAATGTATTTCAAACTTTTGTGGTCTGTAAATAGGTGAAATTTTTCTCCATATAAATAATGCCTCAAGATTTTTAAGGCAAACATGACTGTAACCAATTCCAAGTCATGTGTTGGGTAATTCAATTCATGTGGCTTTAATTGCCGGGAAGCATAAGCAACCACCTTATCATCCTACATTAAAACACACCCTAAACTGAGGTGAGAAGCATCACTGAAGACTGTAAAATCCCTTCTCGGTTCAAGTTTAATTAATATAGGAGATCGAGTGAGAACTTGTTTTAATTGGTCGAAGCTCCTTTGTTGGTTCTCTAACCATACGAATGGAGTGTCTTTCTTAAGAAGCCGAGTTAAAGGAGCAGCCAATAATGAGAACCCTTTTACAAATCTTGTATAATATCCGTCTAAACTGAGAAAGCTCCTAACTTCTCCAACACTCTTCGGTGGTTTCCAATCAACAATAGACTAAATTTTCTTTGGGTCAACCTTTATACCTTCTGCAGATATCACATGCCCAAGGAAAGACACTTCCGAGAGCCAAAATTCACACTTGTTGAATTTAGCATACAAATGCTTATCCCGAAGAGTTTGCAATACAGTTCTCAAATGTTTTGAATGTTCTTCCTTACTCTTTGAATAAACGAGAATGTCATCAATAAAAACCACAACAAACTTGTCTAGGTAAGGTTTGAAAACCCGGTTCATAAGATCTATGAAAGCTGCAGGGGAATTGGTTAAGCCGAAAGGCATCACTAAAAATTCATAGTGACCGTATCGGGATCGAAAAGTAGTCTTTGGAACATCGACCTCCTTGACTTATTTGATAATATCTCGATCGCAAATCAATATTAGAGAATATAGTAGCACCCTTTAATTGATCAAATAAGTATTCTATTATCGGTAAAGGATATTTGTTCTTGATAGTGAGTTGATTTAATTGTCGGTAGTCAATACAGAGCCTCATCGATCCATCATTTTTCTTCACAAATACAATTAGAGCCCTCCAAGGAGAAAAACTAGGTCTAATAAAGCCTTTGTCTTGAAGCTCTTGCAATTGTCTCTCGAGTTCTTTGAGTTCGACCGGGGCCATACGATAGGTTGTAATGGAAAATGGTGTTCATTTCTTTTGAACTTCAATTCCAAAATCCATTTATCTTGTCGAAGGTAAACCCGAAAATTTCTCAGGAAACACATTAGGAAATTCAGATACAGTCAAAATAGATTCAAGAGACAATTTGGATTAATTCAAATTAGATATAGGAGCAAAAATAACCTTTGGTTTGAATGGTTCCTTGCTTAGCAAGGTTATGGATTCTTTTCCTGGACCAAGAAGATACAATTGTTCTTATCACAATCAACCCAAGCTTTGTGTTTCCCTAGCCAATCTAAGCCTAATATGAGATCAAAATCAAAGAAGGATAAGGCTAAAAGATCGACAGGGAAAGGTATGCCGTGTATGAATAAAGGGTAATTTCTACAAATTTGATTTACCCTAACTCTATCTCCAATAGGGTCCGTAGCTATTAGCTCATTATTTGTGGGTTCTGATTTTAAGTTCAACTTTTCAATCAAAGGAAGGCTTATAAAAGAGTGGGTTGAACTCGAATCAAAAAGTGCATAAATGTGTTGTGTATCAAGATGAATTGTACCTGTAATTACTTTAGTAGATTCTTCTTCATCTTGACCCCGAATGTGATAAACTCAAGCAGGTGCCCGAGACACCTGATAAGTAGCATTTGATCCTTTTCCTTTGCTCTTCCCATAATTCCCAGAGTTAGCTTGTTTTGGTCCCCTCCCCCTAGGTGACCAGGTCTGGTTTGAACCCTTGGACACATAAGAAGGCAACTTGTTCAGGTTCGGAGGACAGTATTTAACATAATGAGCTGTGTCTCCACAAAAGTGACAAGCATTGGTCAACTTTCTACACTGCCCTGTATGAAATTTCTGACAAATTTTACAAGCAGAAATTTGAGTCTTCCTTCCTATATTCCATTACTATTTAGGGACACTATGGGTGTAGATGTTTTAGCCACTGATTGAGGCTTAGGTATGTAATTTCCCTTTTGGAAATTGCTATATTGGAAGAATTCCCTCCTTGATGCTTCTATTTCTTAATCTGCCAGTGAGGTTTATGGTCCTCTTTTGATCTTTTATCACCTTGGGATTGATTTTCTTTCCTTTTTTCCAGAAGTCTTCATCTTAACTTCTGTAGCTATACTAGGTTGACCAAGTCTTAGAAGTTAGTAATCCCCAAAGTAGTGAACATGGGGCCTAACTTATCATTAAGTCCATCTATAAACATTCTACATTTATCCTCTTCCTTCTTTATAAACTCTGACTCATACTTACAGTATTTGTAGAACTCATTAACGTACTGCTCAATTGGTTTTCCTCCTTGCTTCAGATATAAGAATTTCTTCTTACGTTCTACAAGATACTGATCGCTGATGTATTTCTTTTTGAACTCTTTAAGGAAAAATTCCCAAGTAACATCTTCTTCCGGTGCTACGAGAGTAGTAGTCTCCCACCAATTATGTGCTTCCTCAGCCAAAAGGGCTACTGTACACTCTAGTTTATGTTCATCCGAACATTGCAATAGTTTAGTTAAGATTCTTGTTGTAGCTTCCAACCAATATTCAGCTTCTCTTCACTGGCTCCAGTGAAGGTATAAGCTCGATGTTGAGCTAGTTTGTCGATTGGGGCTCTTGCGAGTTTAATTACTAGAGGATCGGACAGGGTTGGAGGATTCTGCCTTATAGAGACAACCATTTGGTCAAACATCTCCTTAAGACTGGAGAAGCATTCCCGTTGTATGGGATGGATTGTAGGAACTTCCTGCTGAACTTGTTGAGGTTCAACAAGCTTTTGAGGATCTTGATTCATCCTTATGCTTCCTCCTTCATTGGAAGAGTCGGTTGGGCTTTCACTATCTTTCCCCAAACTTGTTTCAGACATTCTGTAATAGTAAGAATAGAGCTTGATCAATACAAGCCACAATAGATATCCAAATAACTCCTAGGTCGCACTAAAGTTATCAATAACAATACAATAGTAAAATGGCCCTAGAATAATGTAACCTTAAGCTCTGATTACCAAACTGTAACATCCTAAAACCAGCTTAGGGGAAACAATCAAACAAGGATACGCTTTGTTCTAATAGAAGCATACGAACAAAATAAAGACCCTTTCTGATGGGCAAATCTTTAACCAATCAAACAAGAGAAGCACATAAGTTCAAAACAATACATTCAAGTTGTTAAGTCTTAATATTAGCACCCAAGACGATTAAATGAAGTCGCAATTTCATTAATAAGTCTGTCATGTAACGAACAATCAAAAAAATTGACTTCAATGGTTCAAACCAAAACAAAGGTTAACTAGAATTTTCTTCATGAATTACTCATATCCCTATTAATCTAGCAGTGCAAGGCATTTCAATATACTTATACTACTCTAACATCAACTTCAAACGATCACAACCATTACTAATTAACTGATTTCTTACTAATATGTAACCTAACAAGGTTTTCAAGTCATTTCAAGAAAGAACCAAGAACTCAAAGCAATAACCTAGTGTAACATCATGCTACCACAAGCAATCATGAGCAACCATAAAACACATTAGTTAATATTTATATATGATAACAAACTTAGAATTACAAAGCCCAAGCATTAACTACTAACATAATACATACAATAGTGCCACAATCCTAGGAGTTTTGACAAAATATAACCACATACTCTAATCTCCAAAATGTGACTTGATCAAGCTCCTTGCAAAAACAATTGGTCAAAAGTCAACCTGAGAGCTAGTGAAAGAACTTAATAAGCAAAAGCTTAGTGAGTGAGTTTAAAGTACGATAAGTAAATTCATATCATTGAGATCTTTCACTACGACGATCATCAATACGATTTCATAATTTCTCATTAATCCAATAAAATTTGAATCAATCAATCCAAAAGACCTTTTTGTATTGTTATGCCCTTTAGGCTTACTTAACCCTGTATATATCACATTTCGATTTAAAAAGGCTGAGATAATGGTCAAGTAATTTGATTACCCTTAGAGTCTCTACTCTTGTTCATGATTTATATAGGCAGTGTAACTATTCGATTACCAATGCATCAATACAATACAATATACTAACAATCTATTTGTCTACAATATACTACAATACGATGTTACAAGTTATTGTTGGGCTATGTCTATGTACTTATTTAATCATTACAACATTTCATTTTCAACAACTCTTTTTAATTGAATGTTTTTTATTTAGCCTTGAGAATCGATATCTCAGTCTAGATACACGAGTCCCCAACCAAACTGTCGCCTATGAACAATATGGTACTCAAAGTACCGGTCGATCCCTCCTACTGCAGCCAAATGACCATACACATACTTCCCTCCTACTTTAGCCACATAGGGATCACTGTCCCGGACTGTATTCCACCCCGACACTGAGCTCTATAGACTCTATGGCATGCCAACTATATCTACGACTGACTCGAGACCAAGTCCTGCAATAATTAGCATTCTTTTAGTCTTAGAGCTTAGCTCTATTGAATTTGCACATCTTGTGCCAATATCCCCTTTTTTCAATTAAGGTCCAATTCCAATTTCAATATCAATAATTCAATGACAATATCAATAATCAATGTTCATTATTTCGATATACAAGGTTAATAGTTGATATTCAATTTCAATGTCCAATGTTTCAATTGTAAATGTACGAAAGTCTATAACAATGTCAACAATCACTGAATTATACTATATGTATTAACATTCCATACTGCTCTAATTCACTCCTTATACGCACATTCTTTTATTCAACCAATTGATTCTAGTTCATAACTAGTATACTACTTACTTTAATACTTTACATAGAAAGGCTCATAACATGGCAATCAATTTATATCAAAACATGTTTTCCAATTAACAAATCATACAAGTATTTCCAAAGGAATTACTTACCTTGCTTCCATGCTTGCTTAGCCACAATTCTATATGCAACATACTATGGACAATCTTAAATGTAACAATCAATAACAAACCTTGGAAAGGCTGAAACTATTTTCCGATACTTAAAACTGCACTCACAAGTTTTCTCTGAGCTCATAACGATCCCGGATCACAACCCCTTTTGCCTATCAGCCTGTTATCTACGAGAGCCTTTTTATCTTTAATGTCCCCCCGGTCTAACATGTTGCAATATATATACACATTCATTAGTTACAGTAGCACAATCATTCAATTTCCACTCGGCAGTTTCCATTAAACACTACCACAACTAGAATAATTCCTTCTAACACAACACTTTATGTTCATTGAATTAGTTAGTTTCATAGGTAATCAATTTTGTATCTTTTTACACTATTAGATTAACCTATGCTTCACTGTTTAGAGTAGGACAATTTTTAATTAATCAAATTTCATTAAACAATAGCAATTCCAGCCATAATTTGTTTCTTTCGAGCAGCCTATCACTTAATCAATATTCATTCAAAACAGAACAGTACCTAATGGACTCAAATTGCATCAATTTCAGTCCATTTTTCAATGAAACAACTCCTACACCCACTTTTATATGTATACAATCAATTCTAATCAACCTTAAGTAATGAATCCTCAATTTCTTTTGTAAACGACCCTACTTACACTTGTTTGTTCGAGTATTCTAGCTCTTAACTAAAGTAGAATTGTACTACATGACAAAATTCAACTCTTTTAATCAACCCATTTATGTATACATCACATTCAAAGTTGGTTACCATTCAACTCCATACAAACATAACATTTCGAGCCATGATCTCCTATGCTAATATCAATCAAATTTTCATTCAATTCAAGCCAAACAAATCATATGAACAATCATCCATTCTAACAAACACCACAATTAGGATTATCTCCCCAACAATTGAACGATTAAGGGTAACTAGGAAGAGCATTTACCTTCCTTTTGATGACTACTAAGCTTACTCAAGAAATCAACAACAATAATCTAACTTTCTCTAATCCTTTAAGCTTTCTCACACATGCATTTTCCTATCATCGTTGATTCTCTCTCAAATGGGGAAGATGATTCATTATCTTTCTTTCCCCTATGGTAAACAAGGAGAACATGTGGCCTTGCCCTTTTCCTTTTATTGTCTTTACATATAAAACACATAATAATCGAGTATAATAATTTGGTCCTTATTAATTAAGCTCTTAATAGTTATGTTCTTCTATTTTAGCCCCATAAACAAACTGTTTAAGAAGGCACTTGTTGCTTCAATCAATTCTAATCATAAGTTCATTCTAAATGACAATTGTTGGAGTGTCACAAATTTCTTTTGAGATTCTAGCCACCTAAACTTATTGCCAAGTTACAAAGTGAAATCATTACTTTTAGGTAGCCTGATGAGGAGACTCTGTGTGATGCCTGAGAGCGTTTCAAGGACATATTGAGAAGATGCCCCATGCATGGATTCCCTACTTGGACCCAACTGGAGACCTTTTATAACAGACTCATTGCTCATGCCAGAATAGTTGTTGATGTTTCGGCAAACGGTTTGTTGCTAGATAAGAATTACATGGAGGCATATGATATGCTTGAAAGGATTTCCACCAATGATCTTCAATACCCTACTGCCAAATTGGGAATCGGGACGAAAGTAGATAGAAATTGGATCTTGATGCTTTATCATCTCTCAATGCTCACATTTCAACCTCACTAATATAGTGAAAATGATGCAAAGGCCTATAGAAGTTCGAGAAGTGAAGGCATCGGAACCATTCTGCACTAATTGTGGAGAATACCATAATGTGGAATAATGCCTAGCAAACCAATAATCAGTAAATTTTGTTGGCAATTTTAATCATAATTTTAACCCACATTCCAATACTTATAATGCAGGTTGGAAGAAGCATTTGAATTTTTCTTGGGCGAATCAGGGAGGTAACTAATTTAATGCCCAAAGGCAGAACACCAGTGCATCGCCAAGTTTCAACCAGAATGTTATGCCACAAAGAGAACAAAATAATTTCCATCCAGGGTAGAGATCTACCCAGGAGAATACTCTAATAGAGTATATGGAGTGAAATGATACAACTATGCAGAGTTTAGCAGCATCCATGCAGAACTTGGAAGTTCAGCTAGGACAGATTACTAACGCACTCAGTACATGTAGCGACCTTTATTTTGAAATTAAAAAATCTTTTTTTGTTCTTTTGGAAAATAAGAGGACTTGGAGTCGCCACCGATCACTTGGCTAAGTTAGATCGGACCCTAGAAAACCAGAGACTCGTGAAATTGGGTTTGAGAGTTGGTTACGTGTAGGGAAGGGTTAGCCCCCCTACAATGCCTGAAACCGGTACCAAGTAATATATTGCTTTTAATCGATGGAAACGTATGAAATTCAAATTAACGTTAATTAAATGTTCTCAATTGAGTGTGGGCTCTAACTAAGTGGGCTTAGTCAAATTGGTGCATCCAAATTAATTAAACGTTTAATTAATAAGGGTGATGATACAATGGACCATAGATTAAACTGACATCGAATAAGGTCGGCTTCCGTGTTGATTTATAGTTCAAATTTCATACATTACCTTTATGCATGATGCAAATATTTAAACATGATGATATGGTTTGTCAACTTTTAATCATTTTTTACCCTCGGACGGTAGAAATCAATCCAAATATTTGGTCAACATCCATTGAGCCAGGACTATTACGATACTATAACACCCTTACCGGTATTTAATCTCCAATACTAGTTAGAATGTCACATAATGAATTTCTAACAATCCATAATAATCATTTATTTAGAAAACACAACTAAACCATTTTTTTATCCGAATAGAAATGCTTTATCTAATTTTTAATCAACCAAATTAATTCCAATCCCAAGCAGCAACTTAGCATTTTATAACTACAACCTATAAGCAATATAACTGTCTAAAATCTGCCTAATTTAAAAATCTAATTAATAGTTCTATTTATTCTTTTTCAAAAAGTTATCCGATTTATATACTAGTAATCCATCTAACCCTTTTTAATTTTAGTATAACTGCTCACCCTTCATTATCAACATAAACCAGTTTATAAGTTATTACAAACCATATTGACTAAATTAAAACCGACTAATATTAACTTATACATGCCATCTAGTAACATCAAAATACATCAAAACATGTTATTACTAGTACCGTAGTTATACTCTCTACAGATAAGATGCCAACTGCTCCTTACTCTGATTCTTTCTTTTTACCTACACGTGAAAATCATACGCTAAGTATACACTTAGTGAGGCAATAATAAAATCTAGTGCAATACTACATACATAAAAATATAAAGATGTAACCGTAATCATGCATCAAAATCACTAGATATGAATAACCATCATGTTAATCATATATTAAAATAATATAAACCGGATATAGCTTTCTTACCAATATTCTTGCCATTTACTTTGAGAGTTCATAAACTCTTTTACCTGTTTAACATTTATTAATCAATAAAACATAGCCTAAATATAAGCCTATGAGGACCCTAGGAACACGAGTCAAATATGAACCGAAGTGCTAATACACATATGTTCGTGCCCACCATAATACACATAAGGTCGTGCCCATCATATGCACTAAGTGTCCTTTATATACACTGTAGTGCTAAACCGAGTATGCAGCGTGCTGCTGGACTCTATGGCATGCCAACTATACCATGTCACTCAAAGACATACTTGGGCATATATTCTATATTTATTTTATCCACGAAAATGTATATCAACATAATTTAACATTGGGTAGTTCATACCCGAAATAACATTCATAATATAACATAATATGTAACTAGTGATCCATGCATTTATATTCAACTTTTGACATATTTAGAACATGTCAAATATATAATTAATGACATAAATATCATGCTAATATAAAACAAGGTAGACTTATCGCAAGTCTTCCTAATATCCATGTATCATGTTATGTATGCATTGCACTCACCTTGAAACTTTATATATGTCAAAATTTAAATACTCACTAAGCTTTGCTTTAGATCCTTTTCCTTTCCTTGGTTGCTAGCTCGATTCTGATTTTGATCACGATCTATACATGCATCATTTACAACACATGTATATTTTAAAAAAATACATGTTAGTATCATATTAACATAGGTACGTAATAGGAAAAGAAATTCCTACAAATTCTTTCAAAGTTTATTCGATACTAATTCACTTCATACAATTCATACCAATCTCAGTACTTCAAATTTCCTTTCATATCCAAATCGAAGAATGATTCATAAATCATTCTAACAATTATTCAAGCATGATACCTCAATTTAACCAACTTTCACTTTAAACCCCTTAATTTCCATAATATCCAATTTAATCCTTTAACCTTAACAAACTTCCAATTTGGCCCAAACAACATTCTAAAACTTTTAGAATCATCAACTCCACATATCTTACCTTAATAAAATTCTTTCATAATTTTCCCTAATCCCTTCACTTTGACCGTATTAAAGGTCACTATAGACTTGATTTCCAACTTGATTCAAGCATGAATTAAACTTTAAAACATCGTTTCTAAGCATAATCATTCATTCCCATATCAGAATCCAACATCCTCTTCATGCACTAATTTCAAGAACCTAAGATTTAAGCATGAAAAGTATGAACAATTATTACCAAATGATAGAGAATTTCATGTAGATCAATTTCATGTTTCATACTTTCATCCAAAATCCTACTAGATTGGCTTGAAAAATCAAAAAGAAAATGTCACATACCTTCGGTAGATATTTCGGCACTTTGGAGAAACTATAAAGAAAAGTCTTGAATTTTCTCTTTATTCAATTTAGACCATTTGTCACCTATTTATAAAAAAATTCAAATAAAAATCTCATTAATAGTCGAATAACTATTTTACCCTTGATATCCAATGCCTCTCATATTGCCACATGTTAATTTATTCATCCAAGGGTCAAAAATAAACCATCAAGTTAGTAGTTACCAAATTTGCCCTTGTAATTTTGGAAAATTACAATCTTGATATTTTTATCCAACGACTCATACTTAACATGGAAAATATAATTTAATCCAATGGTCCATATTAAATTCTTCTAAAATAAGGCATGAAAAAGATATTTTTAAACTTGCCTTATCTTTTAACAAAATATCTCAATTATTCAATTCGATCCGATTATCTGAATTCTTCTCGAACTTTAACTCTTTATAGCTTTTAACACAAATTTCGTACCAAAAATTCAATTAACATGAAAACATCATTCTTGGAGGTAAACTATTCATTTACGGGACTAAAATACATAACTTTTGAAAATTACAATTTAGTCCCTAAACTTTTCCTAAGTTTATACTTTAGTCCTCGAACTTTTATTTTATTCATTTTGGTCACTACCCAAAATTTTAAGGTATTATAGTTCTCCCCTTAAGAAAATTCATCCTCGAATTTTCTTTACGTACTTGGTTCAAAAAGATACGAATACTGCTATTTCATTGCTTCCTCCGTTTCCCAAGTAGCTTCTTCCACTTTGTTTTTTCTCCACAAGATTTTACTAGAGGAATCCTTTTTTCCTTAACTATTTTTCTCCTCGATCTAGAATTCTTACAAGTTCCTCATCGTATGTCAAATTTGGTTGAATTTCAATTTCTTCTTGTGTAATGACATTCAAAGGATCTGATCGATATTTTCGAAGCATGGATACATGAAACACATCATGCACCTTACTCATCTCTGGTTGTAATGTCAGTTGATATGCCACTGAGCCAGCCCTTTTTAAAATTTCATAAGGACTAATGAATCTTAGACTAAGTTTGCCTTTTCGTCCAAATCGTAATATCTTTTTCTAGGGTGAAACCTTTAAAAATACCTTGTCTCCAACTTCAAACTCAATATCTTTTCTTTTAAGATCTGAGTATGACTTTTATCTGTCAGAAGCGGCCTTGAGATTATCTTGAATTATTTTTACCTTGTCCTCTACTTCATGCACAAGATCTGGTCCAATGATTTTTTGATCCTCTAGCTCGAACCAATTCAAAGGTGTTCGGCATTTTCTTCCATATAATGCCTCATAAGGGGCCATCTTTATACTTGATTGGTAACTGTTTTTATAAGCAAACTCAGCTAAGGGAAGATATTTTTTCCATGAGTTTGCAAAATTTATTATACACGCCCTGAGCATATCTTCGAGTATCTAAATAGTCCTCTCCAATTATCCATCTGTTTGAGGATGAAAAGCAGTACTCAAGTGTAGCTGAGTTCCCAATGCTTCATGTAATGTATTCCAAAACCTTGAAGTATACTTTGGATCTCTATCCGAGATAATAGACATAGAAACACCATGTAATCTAACAATTTCCTTAATATATGACTCCACTAACTTGTTTAAGGAATAGTCTGTTCGAACTGGTATAAAATGTGCCGATTTAGTCAATCAATCCAAAATCACCCAAATCAAATCTTTTTTACTTGGCGTCAGCGGTAAGCCTGTTACAAAATCTATAGTAACCTTTTCCCACTTCCATTGTGGAATTGAAATTGGTTGAAGTAATCCTGATGGAATTTGATGTTCCGCCTTTACTTGTTAGCAAGTTAAACATTTAACAACAAACTCGGATATAGCTCATTTCATTCCAGACCACAAAAATTGACTATTTATATCTTGATACATTTTGTTGCCTTCGTAGATGCATGGATAAAGGACTTTAATGTTACTCCGAAAGTATTTCCCTCTTTAATTCCCCATCTTTAGGAATGTATACACATCCCTTGTAGTATAGGCATCCATTTGGTTTTATTTCAAAATCTTTAGATTCTCCACGTTCAACTTGCTTCTTCTTCCCCAAGCATTCTCCATCCTTTGATTGTAACTCTTTAATTCTTCCTATCAAAGTAGGCTTAATTTGAAGTTTAGCCATTATTGCACCATTTTCTTGTAATTTCAACTGCAGAAAATTTCTTTCGGCTAAGTATGTCTGCTACCACATTAGCCTTCCCTGGATGATAATCAATAATTACATCATAATCCTTGATCAGTTCTATCCACCTTCTTTGCCTCAAATTAAGCTCCTTTTGAGATAACAAGTATTTCAAACTTTTATGATCACTCTAGATATAGCATTTTTCACCATAAAAGTAGTGACACCAAATATTTAAAGCAAACACTACTGCAGCCAACTCTAAATCATGGGTAGGATAATTTCTTTCATGAGTTTTGAGTTGTCGAGAAGCTTATGCTACCACCTTCTCTTCTTGCATTAATACACATCCCAAACAATTATGGGATGCATCACTATATATTACAAAATCCTTCCCTAGTTCTAGTTGTACCAAAACATGAGCTTCTGTTAATATCTTCTTAATTTGTCAAAACCTTCCTGACATTTATCTGTCCAAACAAATGGCACATCTTTTCTTAATAGCTTAGTTATTGGAGCAACAATCATTTTGAAAAGTCTTTTGTGAACCGCCGATAATAACTAGCTAATCCCATAGGGTCGACTCGAATCCCTTCAGTTGAAACTATATGTCCAAGGAAAGCTACCTTAGACAACCAAAATTCATACTTTGACAGCTTTGCATATAATTTCTTTTCTCGGAGTATCTGAAGAACTACTAGGAGGTGAGTATCATGGTCCTCTTTGGTTTTGGAATAAACCAATATATCATCTATGAATACCACCACAAATTGGTCTAAATATGGCTAAAATACCCGATTCATTAGATCCATAAATGCTGCTGGTGCATTTGTAAGTCCAAAGGGCATTACTACAAACTCATAATGCCCGTATATAGTTCTGAAAGCTGTCTTTGGTATATCTACTTCTTCGATCTTCAATTGATGATACCCCGATCGGAGATGAATTTTTGAAAATACTGTTGCTCCTTTAAGTTGATAAAAGAGATCATCAATCCTTGGCAAAGGATATTTATTCTTCACCGTCACTTTATTAAGTTGACAATAATCCACACATAACCTAATTGACCCATCTTTCTTTTTCACAAACAGGATTGTAGCTTCCCAATGTGATATACTAGGTTGTATAAAACCTCCGTCTAATAATTCTTGTAATTGAGCCTTCAGCTCTTTAAGTTCCGTATGAGCCATCCTGTAAGGTGCCATTGATATTGGTGATGTTCCAAGAAGCACATCAATACCAAATTCCACCTTTCGATTTGGAGGTAATCCCGATAATTCATTTGGGAAAACATCTGGAAATTTCCGCACCGTTGGTATATTTTCTAGATCTATCTTTGTTTCTTGATTATTTATCACATGAGCTAAATATGCTTCACACCCATGTGATAATAACTTTCCAGCAGTTACAGTTGATACTACGTTACTCAGATAATTTAGCCTTTCACCTACAAGTATTATTTCTGAGCCATCTTATCCTTTTAAAATTACTCTTTTTAATCGGCATTCAACTGTAGCGTCATATGTCGATAACCAATCTATTCCAAGAATGACTTTAAACTCTTGGAAGGGTAATTCCATAAGGTCAGCTGGAAATTCATTTTCTAGAATCTTTATAGGACGTTTTTTGCATATTCGACTTACTTTGGCAATTTGTCCTATCGGACTAATAACAACTACCTTATTCGAAATTCGTTCTACTAAGATATTTCTTTCAAGTACTATTTTAGAACTAATATAAGAATGGGTAGATCCTAGATCAATCAATGCAAAAATAGGTCTACTAAAGAGTTTAATCATACCTGCTACGATCTCTGAGTCATCTCGATCATTAGCAGTCTTGATATTATATACTCGAGCAGCAGTCTTGATTTCTCGATTAGATGTGGTTGCTAAAACTCCTGGTTTGCCACCTTTGTTTCCTCTACTTTTCTGAGGTGCTGCAATTGACTGATCTGGGTGAAGCTCTAGACAATTCTTTTTAAAATGACTAGTTTGCCCACAATGGTAGCATGCCCTACTAGCGAACCAACACTAACCACAATGCCTTTTTCCACAGTGTTCACATTCTGGAATAGGACGAAATCTGGAGCCTTGAGTACTTGCAGTAACAGTCTGAGCCTGCTTTGACTTTCCTCTGGAAAATCCCTTTTTAGCTGAAGTAGCTAATGCTACCAGATTTTACTGTGGAAATCCTTTACTGCGTTTAAATGAAGATGCATTAAGATAACCTCCAGACCTTTTTCCGGTCTGAGCATGTTTCCCCGCTTTATCCTTGAGGTTAACTTTTCCATAGCCTTTGCTCGATTTACTGCCTCTTGAAAAATAACAAAATTGTGAGAAACCGATACCCTTTTATATTGAGAATCCAACCCAGCTATGAATTTGTCAATTCTGTATTTTTCGGTTGGAAGAAACTCTATTGCAAATTTGCTTAGTCTATTGAACTCGCATTCGTATTCATAAACTGACATGCCATACTATTTCAGATACAAAAATTGTTGTCTCATTTCTTCAATAAACACACCCCCAATATATTTTTCTTTGAATTCTTTTAGAAAGAATTCCCACATAATCTGCTTTGGAGATACTAGTGGAGTGACTACATTCCACCACACACTAGCTTGCTCCATCAGTAAACTCCCTCCAACTTTCCTTGATCATCATAAGAGATTTTGCTCAGCATGATTTTGACATCGTTTAACCAGTAATCGGCAGCCATTGGATCTGCATCAGTATCACCTCAAAATTTAGGTGCTTTCATCTTCCTTAATTCCTTTGGAACTGATATTGGTGCTCGACGATTTAAAATAGTATCCAATGCCTAAAGAAATAAGCCTTGATCTTGTACAAACATATTTTGTTATTCTTGAGCTAGCTGTTCTATATTCTACTGAACAAGAGGTGGATTCTAATTCACCTCATTACTCCCGCTTTGAGCAGGGATATCACCCTCAGCTCCCTAACGGGATTCCTGATGATCTGACATCTGTTAATGTCACAATCATCCCCTATAAGTAAGGAGCAGCATTACTAATTAGTAGGCATCAAAGTATATTTATACATATATCAGTAATTTTGACATCCTAGTGGCATGTATATAATCTCGACTCTCTATAGGTCTGATTCATATCCAGAACCGGCTAAACCTGTAGCTTTGATACCAATAAATGTAACACCATTACCGGTATTTAATCTCCAATACTAGTTAGAGTGTCACATAATAAATTGCTAACAATCCATAATAATCATTTATTTAGAAAACACCACTAAACTATTTTTTATCCTAACATAAACATTTTATCTAATTTTTAATCAACCAAATTAATTCCAATTCCAGACAGCAACTTAGCATTTTATAACTACAACCTATAACAACAATATACTTGTCTAAAAATTGTCTAATTTAAAAATTAAATTAATAGTTCTATTTATTCTTTTTCAAAAGGTTATCTGATTTATATACTAGTAATCCATCTAACCCTTTTTAATTTTAATATAACTACTCACCCTTCATTATCAACATAAACCAGTTTATAAGTTATTACAAACCATATTAAGACTAGATTAAAATCGACTAATATTAACATATACATGACATCTAGTAACATCAAAATACATCAAAATATGTTATTACTGATACCGTAGTTATACTCTCTGCCGATTAGATGCCAACTTCTCCTTACTTTGATTCCTTCTTTTTACTTACGCGTGAAAATCATCACACGCTAAGTATACACTTAGTGAGGCAATAATAAAATCCAGTGCAATACTACATACTTATAAATATAAAGATGTAACCATAATCATGCATCGAAATCACTAGATATGTATTAACATCATGTTAATCATATATTAACAAAATATAATCCGGATATAACTTTCTTACCAATATTCTTGCCATTTACTTTGAGAGTTCATAAACTCTTTTACATGTTTATCATTTATTAATCAATAAACCATAGCCCAAATATAAGCCTATGAAGACTCTGGGTACACGAGTAAAAAATGAACCGAAATGCTAATACACATAAGTTCTTGCCCACCATAATACATATAAGGTCGTGCCCACCATATGCGTTAAGTGTCCTTTATATACACTATAGTGCTAAACCGAGTATGCAACGTGTTGCTGGACTCTATTGCATACCAACTATACCTTGTCCCTCAATGACATACTTGGGCATATATTCTATATTTATTTTATCCACGGCAATGTATATCAACATAATTTAATATTTGGCAGTTCATACCTGAAATAACATTCATAATATAATATCATATATAACTAGTGATAGAACATGTCAAACATATAATTAATGACATTAATATCATGCTAATATAAACGAGGTAGAGTAAATCTTCCTAGTATCCATGTATCATGTTATGTATGCACTGCACTCACCTTGACACTTTATATATGTCAAAATTTAAATTCTCACCAAGCTTCACTTTTGATCTTTTTCCTTTCCTTGGTTGCTAGCTCGATTCTGATTTTGATCACGATCTATACGTGCATCATTTACAACACATGTATATTTTAAAAAATACATGTTAGTATCATACTAACATATGTACATAATAGGAAAAGAAATTCCTATAAATTCTTTCAAAGTTTATTCGATACTAATTCACTTCATACAATTCATATCAAACTCAATACTTCAAATTTCCTTTCATATCCAAATCAAAGAATGATTCATAAATCATCCTAACAATTATTCAAGCATGATACCTCAATTTAACCAACTTCCACTTCAAACCCCTTAATTTCCATACTATCCGATTTAATCCTTTAACCTTAACAAACTTCCAATTTGGTCCAGACAACATTCTAAAACTTGTAGAATCATCAACTCCACATATCTAACCTTAATAAAATTCTTCCATAATTTTCCCTAATCTCTTCACTTCGACCAAATATGAAAGGTCACTATAGACTTGATTTCCAACTTGATTCAAGCATGAATTAAACTTCAAAACATCGTTCCTAAGCATAATCAATCATTCCCATATCAAAATCCAACATCCTCTTCATCCACTAATTTCAAGAACTCAAGATTTAAGCATGGAAAGTATGAAAAATTAATACCAAATGATAGAGAATTTCATGTAGATCAATTTCATACTTTCATCCAAAATCTTACTAGATTGGCTTGAAAAATCAAAAAGAAATTGTCACATATCTTAGGTAGAGATTTCGTCACTTTGGAGAAACTATGAAGAAAAGTCTTGAATTTTCTCTTTATTCAATTTAAATCATTTGTCACTTATTTATAAAAAATTTCAAATAAAAATCTCCTTAATAGTTAAATGACTATTTTACCCTTGATATCCAATGCCTCTCATATTGCCACATATTAATTTATTCATCCAAGGGTCAAATAAACCATCAAGTTAGTAGTTACCAATTTTACCCTTGTAATTTTGGAAAATTACAATCTTGCTATTTTCATCCAACGGCTCATATTTACATGGAAAATCTAATTTAATCTAATGGTCCATATTAAATTATTCTAAAATAAGGCATGAAAAAGATATTTTTAAACTTGCCTTATCTTTTAACAAAATATCTCAATTATTCAATTTGATCCGATTATCCAAATTCTTCTCAAACTTTAACTCTTTATAGCTTTTAACACAAATTCCGTACCAAAAATCTGAGTAACACGAAAACGTCATTCTTGGGGGTAAACTATTCATTTGCGGGACTAAAATACATAACTTTTGAAAATTACAATTTAGTCCCTAAACTTTTCCTAAGTTTATACTTTAGTCCTCAATCTTTCATTTTATTCATTTTGGTCACTACCCAAAATTTTGAGGTATTACAGACACACATATTGGAACTAATAAATACATCATTTTTAGGATTTAAGTTAATTAACTTCCATGCATTATTATAAAATTAGAGGCCAGGTGAATAATTGTTAGAAATGCATGGCAAAGAAAGATTTGAGAATTAAAACCCTAGCCCCACTAAAGTCCTATCCTAAAAGGCCCAAATTATGAAAATTTAATTAATGATATACTTATTAGCTAGGTTAGTCTAATATTAGCCCTATGTTAATTAATCCTAGGCAATAACTCCTAATGACTATCAAATTATCTTGAACGATAATTAATTTGATTAATTTTAAACTAGTATCCCAATAAATCAAGGATTCTATTTAAAATGAACCAAATTAATGAGATCGTGATTTGAATTAAGTGTCCATCTAAGTTTTGTCAATTTTATCCTAAGGGGTAATTAAGAGGTGTTCAACTAGTTTAATAAATTTAACATTTATTCTAATAAGCCAAAGATAAATTTAAACTTATTAAAAAAATTTAAACCTTAAATCTAACTATGGCTCTGAAAATCTAATCCTAAATCTAATTTAATTAATATAAAGATTATTCCCCAATAAGCAGAGCGCATACTTTAGATTAATCAAATTAAATTTCCCTAAGCTATCTTAAAAGGTCCTAAAACTAAGGTTTCACTCAATCTAGAAGAACCTATCCTTAGTTTAATTAATCTAAATACGCACCCCATTAAGCCCAGGGTATGTTTTAAATTAATTAAATTAAATTCTAAGGACTAACTATCTAAAATAGGGCAAATAACATGCAAATAAACTATGCGCACGAAGTGATAACGAAATGCATTAAACATGTGAATTTTTTATATATAACATGTATCAATTATATCACATAGTAATATATACAAGTAGTATCACATAATAAAGCATATTATATAGGTATTATAAGTATATTATACATACCATATCTCATATTCACAATCATATATTATATACTAAGAACTTGTATTACATAGGTTATATAGAAGCTATGTATATAATAAAAGCTACATATATTATACATAAAAAATACATTTTATAACGCAAGTGTCGTATTAATTAATATATACATATCATTTTCACATTTTGCATACACATATCATAACAAAAAAAAACAAATAAAATAAAGGACTGAAATAAAAAGAAACTGAATTAAAGTGTCGAAATTAAAGATGCGTGAAGAAAGGGGGAAATGACAAAAGTTTTAAAATTCTGAGGTTATGGCCGTGGTTTTAAGAGGCAGAAGGGCTAAATGTGCGATTATCAAAGGGCGGAGGGATTTAAAAGGGAATTATCCCATTTTTAAAAGGGGGCCCGGGGGCATAATTTAAAAACACATAGACCCTCCCGTATGTAACAAAGAGGACACAAAGGGATTTATGTTGCAATAAGACCATTTTTAAAAAGGGGTCGAGTACAAAAACATATTTTGGGCAAAATTTCGCCCTTTTTTTCATTTTTTTAGAAGACCATTAACCAAATGATCCCCTTTTCCTCTGAGTCTCGAATGAACACCACTGTGGTGTTCATCCACGCTGCCACGATCTTCAGAATACAACCACCTTTCCTCCGTGTCGACCTATGCTCGCTGACAGCCGACAAACCCAAAAATACTAAAAATAACTTATTTTCTCGAATAAAAGTCAGATCCGCCCTCGTCTTTTGAAAATTGAACCCTTCTTTCCTTATTTTTTGACAAAAACTGAGACCCCAGTCTTCGCCTTACAACCTTTTCAATGTCGGTCTTCCCACCGATTCAGCACACATGGCTCCAGGGAGACCACAAGGATTATCACCAGCGAGGAAAAGATATGGCGTGAAAGGATTCAGACTGTGAAGAGTAAGAATCAGAAACCCTAACCCTTTTTCATAATTATGCTTCGAAAGTGAAGAAAAAGAAAGGAAGAGATACCTCTGAAAATCAAGGCTTTTTCTTACTTTCTATTGCTTGAAATCTAGAATTCCCTATCAGATACAATTGCTTTAGTGTTTTCTACTTATACCCTGATAATTACATCCTTTTTTAAAGTAGAAAAACAACCCTAATAAATCCTATTGGCTGATGCAAGTTTTGGCCAGATTAACTTGTATTTCTACTATTGTTGGTGAGTTTCTGATATTGTTCCCTAATCCTCTAAAATTTTGTAACAACCACTGACATCAGTCCTTTGTGTTCCTTTGCATGTTGTGGCCGATCGAGAGGTTGAGGGGACCAAAGAGAGAAATCACGGTATATGATGACCCCACCGGCCCACGCGGTGATTTGAACGGTCTGAGGAAGCTGAAGCATCGCGCGTTAAACCCCATGCATACGTGAAGAAAGATAAACGATCATCTGGTGAGGGCGTGTGCTCCACGCAGTAATCCAATAGTTGTGGGCCTCGATCTGGATTGTCAGATCATTCCAGATCTGGACGGTCGACAAATGGCTGCGCCAAAAAGATAAGGGATTTGGTTTTTTTGGTTATTAGATTAGGGTTTGATTAGTTAGGCCCTATTGGGCCGAATGTAATATGTTTATATTTTTTTATTGTAAATGGACTATGTAGCGAATTTGGGCTTCCATTTAATACCAACTGTTATATATATTGGGCCTTATTTATTTGTATATGGACATTTTAAACATTAATAAAATTGGGCTGTTATTTATTTAACTAAGTTAATCTTTTGCTTTAAGATTAAAATATATAATACTAGTGATAACTATAATACTATATAACAGTTCTAATATAATATACTAATAATATTTTAGTGTTTTCCAATTGGGTAATAATACAATAATAACCAAACATGATAATAGATAGTATTATATATCACTAATACGTAATAACAAAAATACTAATTGTAATACTTAATTGTAATAAACACATAATGGTAGTAACATCTTTTGTTTCTTTTAGCTTTAATGAAATAGATAAAAAAGCCCTTTATTGCAACATATAAGATACAAAGGCGGGTTAACGCCCCGGATAAAATTAGTGATTACAGATGCCCCTATTTGCTTACCTTTGTGGAACAAGAATAAAGCAAAGTCCATAAGCACTAATTTTATCCGACTTTCTTGTTTGAAGATTCCAAGCTGTGGTTCTTTTTGTGTAGAAATGTTCACCCTTTCTCTTCCTAAAATCTGGACCTGTGAGTATCTGCCTCCTTCTCTTTGTAGTCTTGATGTGGCGAGTTTGAAATTCTTCGCCTGAAATCCTAGAGCTATGAGTATTTTCCTCATTCGCTCTAATGTGACGAGTTATAAATCCTTAGCCTGAAATCCTTGAGCTATGAGTATCTGCCTGCTTCGCTCTAATGCGGCAAGTTTGAAACCCTTTACCTAAAAGTTGAGCTTTGAGTATCTACCTTATTCGCTCTAATGCGGTGAGTTTGAAATCCTTCGCCTGAAATCCTTGAGGTGGCGAGCTTGAAATCCTTCGCTTGTAGCCCTTTCCAGGTTCTTTACTTTGTTCCTTAAATATCTGTGAAAGGAGATGAAATACCATGATGGTGTGAGTTAGCATGCTCCTAAGTTAGGTATATCTAACTAAGCGCGATGCATGAATGATAACTTTCTTGGACACTTTCTCTTCTTGGTCCCTCAGCTTTGATCTTCTATTGTTTTCCTCTTCTCTTCTTGGTAATGGCAGTGCCCAACCTCCCACTCGGGTTCGCCCTCTATGCCCCTTTTTCCTAAACCCTCAAACTTCTGCTCTAAGGTGCCTTTTCAAGTTTTCACTTTATAGATTTCCTTTCCTCCAAGCGCCCTTCCTTTTTATTCTTTTTGCTTTTTTCTTTTGCTACTTTTTTTTGTCTCTTTTTTCTTTTTCTTTTTCTTTTTCTACTTTTCTTTTCTTTGGGCGCCCTTCCGAGTTTTCACCTTTAGCTCCTCAGATCTCAGCCCTGAGAAGTATACGACGTCTTTTCTACTTTACCTTCAATCTAGAAATAACCTACACTCAATAGGTTAAATCATAGTAATGCCACGAAATCCCTTACTTTTTTCACGATTCTATGTCAGTCTATTTGGGAGATGCATAGGAAATAGACAATGGAAATAAAAGGTTTTTATTAATGCTTAAAGAAATACTGGGATGATTTTGAAAGTCATGGCAAACATGAGAAAATGGAATGATACATATGGTATCGACTCTATGAATGATGAGAACCCGTTTGACCTGTGGATCGAGGTGTATCCTTGATTGGAGCAGAGCCCGTCAATTGGAATCCCAAACGCAAAGTTTATCTGAATCGCCCTTTCTAGGTTTTCAATTCAGATCCTCATTTGGTTTCAAGGCGCCCATATTTGGGTTTTCACCTTGAACCCTCATTTTCTTTATTTTTCTTTTCCTGTTTCTTTTTCCCTTTTTTCCCTTTTTTTCTTTTTTTCCTTTTTTTTCTTCTTCTTCTTCTCAGTCGTAGTACTTGTTGACAGAGTCTGAGTTTATGGGATTGCTTAACTCTTTTCCACCCATCTCTACTAGGATTAACGCTCCGCCAGAGAAAGCCTTTTTCACAACATAAGGCCTTTCCCAATTGGGCATCCACTTCCCCCGGAAGTCTCTCTGATTCAATAAGATCCTCTTAAGCACTAGATCCCTCTCTCAAAATTCCCTCAGACGAACCTTTTTGTTATAAGCCTGCATCATCCTTTTCTGGTACATTTGACTGTGGGAGATGTCCTTCAATCTTTTTTCTTCAATGAGGTTCAATTGATCAATCCTGGCTTGCATCTATTCGGCTTCATCCAACTTTACTTTGTTCAAAATTTGAAGCAGCAAGATCTCTACCTAATGGGTAATACCGCCTCTGTGTCATATAATAAGGAGTACAACATTGCCCCGGTGGAGATTCTCATAGAGGTCCGATAGGTAAACAGAGCAAAAGCGAGCCTTTCATTCCAATCTTTGAAAGTCTTTGTGATCATTTCTATGATCTTTTTGATATTTTATTTGCTGCCTCTACTGCTCCATTCATCTTGGGGTTATAGGCAGTAGAATTATGGTGGACAATTTTGAACTGCTCGCATACTTCGGTCATCATCTTGTTATTCAAGTTGGAAGCATTGTCAGTGATGATCCTTTTGGGCAGACCATAGCAACATATAATTTTTTTCTTTAAGAACTTGCAAACTATTTCTTTTTTTTATGTTGGCATACGAGGTAACCTCTATCCATTTGGTGAAATAGTCGATAGCTACTAAGATGAAGCGATGCCCATTAGAAGCCTTCGGGTGTATCTTTCCAATAATATCCATTCCCCAAGCCGAAAAAGGCCAAGGTGAATTCATGGCGTGGAGTGGCACTGGCAAGGAATGTATCTTATCGGTATAGATCTGACATTTATGGCACTTCTTTGCATAGCTGATGCAATCTCCCTCCATGGTTGACCAGAAGTATCCATATCTCATGATTTTTTAGCCATTTACAATCCACTGGTGTGGGTTCCACACAATCTTTCGTGGTCCTCGGCTAAAATAGTTTCAGCTTCTCGAGCGTTGACACATCATAACAGCATCTGATCTTTGCTTCTTTGTACATAATCTCTCCATCAAGGACATACCTGACGTTATCCTTCGGATAGTTCTTTTATTGTTATTATCAACCCCTTTTAGGTAAGCCCAAAACTTGATGTACTGGAGGATATCATGATACCATGGATTACCATCCTTCTCTTCCAAATTATAGTAGTGGGATGGTACCTCAAAAGTTCGCATCTCAATTGGCTCCATCTCGGCCTTTGGAATCAACTCGAACACGGCGGCCAAGGTTGCTAGGGCATCAGCCATCTGATTATTCTCCCTCGGTAAGTAGGCAAAACTGATTTCTTCAAAACACTTGACCAAATCTTGAATCAATTCAAAGCACTTGATCAATTTTGGATCTCTCATCTTCTACTTCTTCCGGAGATGGTAGATCATTAAGGACGAGTCTCTGAAGACTTGAAGTACTTTAACTTTCCTTTCTATGGCCGCACGGAGCCTCATAACACATGCCACGTATTCGGCTATGTTGTTAGTGCAAAAGAATTCCAATCTACTTGTAAAGGGGTAGTAGAACTTTTTGGGAGAAATTAACATTGCCCATATTCCATGGCCTAAGGCATTAGATATTCCATCAAAGTAAAGCTTCCAACCCTATCCCTCAGTCATGGGCTTATCCTCAAACAAAGAACCGATCAAATCTTCATCCGGGAAGCTAAAATCCAACAGCTCATAGTCGTTTGAAGCACGACTTGCCAAAAGAGCTGCCACTACACTTTCTTTTATTACTTTCTAGCTTACGTAAAAGATATCAAACTCTGACAGTAGCATTTGCCAATGGGCCATTTTCCCAGTTAGTGCTGGTGTTTCCATCAAAAACTTCAATGGGTCCATTCGGGAAATTAAGCATGTGGTATGATACAACATGTATTGCCTAAGTCACTTCGTAGCCTACACCAAGGCACAACACAGCTTTTGGATCAATGGGTATCATGTTTTACACTCAGTGAACTTCTTGCTTAAGTAGTAAATCACCTTTTCTTTTTTGCCAGGGTCGTCGTGTTTCCCTAACACACAACCCATTGAATTTTCAAAAACTGCCAAGTATAAGATTAACGGCCTATCCAGCACTAGCGCCACCAAGATTGGAGTATTGGTCAAATACTTCTTGATCTCCTCTAACGCTTGCTGACAATCTTCATCCCAAATTATCGGGTTATTCTTTTAGAGCAGTCTGAAGATGGGATCACATTTCTTGGTCAATTAGGAGATTAACCGAGAGATGTAATTCAACCTTCCCAAAAATCCTTTGGCTTCCTTTTGAATTTAGGGTGGCGGGAGGTTTCAATCTTGATTCCTTCCTGGCTTACCACAAAACGCAAGTGTTTCCTGGATGTAACTGCGAAGGTACATTTAGTAGGGTTGAGCTTCAGCTGGTATTTTTTAAGCCTCCGAAAGAGTTTTTACAAATTTTGGATGTGTTCTTCCTCGGTTCGAGACTTGGCAATCATGCCATCCACATACACCTCAATCTCCTTATGCATCATATCATGGAACAAGGTCACCATGGCTCTTTGATAGGTTGCCCTATCATTCTTTAACCCGAAAGGCATTACCTTGTAGCAAAACGTACCCTACATGGTTAGAAAAGTGGTTTTTTCTATGTCCTCAGGGTGTATTTTAACCTGATTATATCCCGAAATGCCATCCATGAATGAGAACCAAGCGTTTCTAGCAGTGTTGTCAACTAATGTATCAATGTGGGGCAATGGGAAGTTGTTTTTGGAACTTGCCCTGATAAGGTCCCTATAATCCATGCACATGCGGATCTTCCCGTCCTTTTTTGGTACTGGCACTATGTTGGCCACCCATTCCGGGTATTTTGAAACCTTCAAGAACCCTACCTCGAATTGTTTATGTACTTCTTCCCTAAATTTTAGCAACATGTTCGTTCTCATCCTCCAGAGCTTTTGCTGGATAGGCTTGCATTCTGGTCTTGTGGGAAGCATGTGTACCAAGATATTGGTGTTCAATCCTGGCATATCCTGATACGTCCATGCAAACTCATCCTTAAATTCCAGAAGTAGTTCCACCAAATCTTTCTTAACCTTTGGCGACACGATGCTGTCGATCTTCACATCTTTCCTTTCTTCGTTGGTCCCCATATTCAAAATCTCTACTTCTTCTTGATGTGGCATGGTTTTTTTCCTTACTTGCCATTGGCCTTAATAACTCATCTGGGATCTCTTCATCTTCCTCATCGATCTCTGCCAAATAGGAGGGTCGCTCGAAATTCACCTCGGGATTAGGTTCTGAATCATTCATACAGTTTATATTAAGGGGCCTGCATGAGTTTGAAAGTATTCATTGGGAATGAAATAATAAACAAATGAATAATGAATGGAATGAATGTTATGTTTTCCATTTGGGAATGGGATATAGAAAACATTCATTTTACTGAAAGCAAATAGAAAGTGACATAGTTGCCCTTTTACAAAGGATGCACATTACTTTCGGGCCAAAAGTAACATGGTTGTTCGGGCATTACTTTGATTCGGACTTAAAAACCACAGGCATGTCCATGCAGATCCTATTGTTGAGCTCTTTACCTGAGAAGCATGGGTGGATCTTGGCCAAAGGCTGGAAAATCTTATCACCCTTGCCAATCACATTCACTTCCATCTCCTCCAAAGTATCACAGTTAGTTCTTAACGGAGGCATCTCTCGCCTTTTTAGATTGCCTCCTGGAATTCCATCTCAGTGTCCCTTAATCTACTAGACATGAAAATGCACTTGAAATCTCCGTAAGTGATGGGAGCCCAGGGAATGTCCTCCCCTCTAAACCGGGCCTTCCTTTGCCCTTGCCTCTTATTCCACTCTTATTTCCTTTGCAGGAAATTGGGCCTATAGCCAAGCCTAAAATGGTTGCTCTTATGGATGACACGTACAGGTCGGAGGCGTCTCTCGAGAGTCTTTCCAAAGCCTTTCCCTTTCCTTGGTCCTCTTCTTAGGGTCTCGAATACCACCATCTTGGTGCAGTTTGACAGTGTAGGGCAAGGAATTCGACTCCCCTCGGTGACGAAGATAGATTTGACGAATTCCAAAGCCCTAAAAGCGTATTCCATCACTTATTTGTTGGTCTGTATATATGGTGCGTCAGAAGTTACCGAAGCGATGATGTCTTGCTCGGCATTGACCGTGACCAGCTTACCCTCAATAATAAACTTCAATTTCTAGTGTAGCGAAGATGGGACTGCACCGGCTGAATGTATCAATGGCCTTCCCAACAGACAATTATAGGATGGCCAGATGTCTATGACCACAAAATTGATGATGTACTCACTATGACCAATGAGTAGAGGTACTTTGATCTTCCATACCACATCTCGTTGGGTCCCATCAAATGCTCACACTGTGTTTTGATAGGGCTTAATGTGTGAAATGTCGATTGGCAGACGTTGTAGAGTAGCCAAAGGCATAACATTTAAAGCGGAACCATTGTCAATCAGCACTCCCGGTAACACATGCCCCTTACAATGGGTAGTAATGTTTAGGGCCTTGGTGGACCCCCTACCAACCATCGGTATCTCATCGTCGCTAAAGGTGATGTAATTGTCAACGGTGATATGGCCGATGATTTGATCTAAATTCCCAACAGAAATATCACTTGTAACGAAAGTCTGATTTGAAACCTTTAGCAGCGCATCGCGATGCTTTTCTGAGTTTAGCAAGAGATTGAGTATCAAACTCTGAGCTAGTTGTTTTTGAAGTTGTTCCATGACATTGTACTCACCGTGCTTTAAGAATCTCAAAATTCCTGAGCTTGAGTCTTCATGACTAGTTTATTGACCTTTGGGGTGGTTCCTCTCCGAGTATCTTCTTAGGTTTGGCCTCAGTTCCCTTACTTTCTTCTTTTTGTTCCTCCGCTACTTTGGGTGCTTCAGGATTGTAACACCATCCACTTCTCGTGAAATACCCTACACTATTTACCCCTTTAGGACTTAGTTCTATGGGCCCTTCCGAAGCGGGATTTCTCCCCGTCATTACCTTCGCACCTTCTTGTGAACTAGAGGTTCTTGGCACAAAAATGACGGCGGTATACTTCCATGGGACCAAATGTGTATCCTTGAAAGGAAAGGATGTCGGGGCAGAAATTATGACCTTGGGGCCACTTTAGGGGCCTTTCCTCTACTAGCTTGAAGCTAAAGACGAGTGGTCTCTTTACGCTGTACTGGCTTCTTGATTCTTCGACGCACAGACTTCAGATCCCTTTCTTCCTTCCTCTTTCTCAAAGAACTCGATTTTTTTTGTTTTCCATCATACTCTGAATTAATTGGAAGAACTCCCCACAATTCTGTATCTCATGATCCCCCAACTGGTGAAACTCGCAGTATGGTCCGTAACCTTTCTTTACGATTACCATTCCTTGGTCGATGAGACGCGCCATGCACAACTGCTGGAAAACCCATCTCAACAGAGACTAAATCTCAAACACACTCACTTTAGCCCTTCGAACATACTCTTCTTCAAGAGCATTTACGTCTTGCCCCCTATGACTTGGTAGGGGTTTATTGGCCGTTCTTAGCTCCCCTACTGCAAGACTCCGGTCCAGATCAAATTTTGAACGAACTTCTTGAATGCCACGCAGTTTTCAATCTAATGCTCTGGAATATTAGCGTGGTACTCACAGTGTGCCTTGGGGTCATACAATGCCGAGTAAGGCGGGTCGAAAGGTGTGACATGATAAGGCCGAACTAGATATGCCTTATACAACTGCAAGTAAAGTTCTTTGTAAGATATTGGTAGGGGAGTAAAGGACATATTCTTGCTTTCCCTCTTGGGTCCCTTGTCCTATCTTTTGTTGAGGTTTCAGGCATTTCCTGTCGTGGCTTAGGGTTGGGAGATAGTGAGGTTCTTGACGGCCTCATAAGTATGGTTAACCTCGTGATCCTTCTTCTTGTAGTACTTGTGTGACAGTTCTCCCCCGTCAGTTCTTCCATTCTTAATGGCAGCCTCGACGGACTCGTCGATTATAACTATTTCTGCAAAATTATTAATAGTATTGTTGATCAAAAGATCATAGAGCATCTCCTTTAATGTGTGTCCACGAACATCGAGGAGATCTTATTTTCACAAAGCAGGGGCTGAACTTGTATCGCTACATCACGCCACCTATGAGCGTACTCCTAGAGGCTTTCATCATATCTTTGCTCCATTTCTTGCTACAAAAGTTGATTAGGGACCATGTCAGTTATGTGCATGTACTGTTCGGTGAAAGCTTTGGCGAAATCTTTCCACGACTTAATTTGAGCTCGTGTCAACTGGTTGTACCTCATCGAGTCGGATCCTACTAAGTTGCCTTAAAAGTAGTGAATCAACAACTTCTCATTGTCTGTGTACGCAGCCATTTTCTGACAAAACATGGTTAGGTGTACAGTGGGGCAAGTCGTCTCATCAAACTTCTCGAATTTTGGGGTCTTAAATTTGAGCGAGATTTCAACATCTGGGACCAAACTGAGCTCTCTAGCGTTTAGTCCGTAAGGACCTTCTTCATCTTCCTTTACCGGAAACTTTTCTTCGAGGTCCTTTCGAGTGTCTTCCAACTTCTTTGAGAACTCCGCCTTTACTTGGTTTAATTTTTCCAACTCATCAAAATCTAGGATGTTATCTCTGACATTTTCAATGTTTTTGAATGTCACACCCGACTGAGCTGGGGCGGAGGCACCAGCCTAATGAGGAGAAGATACCCCTTGTGGAGGTGAAGGGTTGATGGAGAGAGGGTTCTTAAAGATCGAGGCATACGAGCGATCCCCCGAGTCTTGGGTTGGGTGCTCGATAATGCCATTTCCTGTTACATTGGACTGTATCATCTGAGATATCTCCATCATCATGTCTTGTTGGGACTTGATGATGGTGTCTTTTAGTTCTTGCTAAGTGTAATACCCCAAGATTTACTAAGTTGATTAAGGGTCATTTAGTACTAAGATAATAGCTTAAAAGCTAACTTAGTGACTAAAATGAAAAAAATGCAAAAGTTGGGATTTCTTTAATTATGGATTTTGGAAAGGAAATTTCTAAGGTTTAAAGGTCTCATGTGATAGATAGTGAATTGAATAAGGTATTCTTAAAGTTTGGTTGAATTCCAAGGAAAATTGGAATGGGAATTGAAGTTTAAAGAAGTAGTGACCAAAATGTAAACTTTGGAAATTTTATGGCTAAAGTATAAACTTTGGAAAAGTTTGGGGAATAAAGTTGTAATTTCCCAAAATTTAAGGGTTTTTATTTCATAAATAAACAGATCACCTAAGGTTGTGAATCAAATGCGGAATTATTGGTTCGATCTGATATTTTGATTATTGGGAAAATCGCAGTTAAAGTTTAAGTGGAATTCGAATACCCGGATCGAACTGGAAAATTATGAAATTTTTCCATATGATAGAGAAAGGTTATAAAAGTCATTTCCAAGTGTTGGAAATATTTTTAGTTTGATTCAAGATGAATCCTACAGTTTATTTCTGAGTAAAGGATTATTTATCGGTATAATGAATCGAATTGGGGCTTTTGAGATTCTATGATTGAACTCAAGTTGAAATCACGCTAGTATGATGTTAAAATCATGATATTGAATTGGGATTTAAGTTTTACATGTTTTGATTATTATGAAGATGATTAGGGTTTATGGATTTAAGTTTAATTTAGGGTTTGTGGTGTTGAAATTATGATCTAGTAAGCTTGAACTGTTGTTTGGAAGCAAAACCCTAAGTTAAATTGTGTAGGGGCCATTTCAGCAACTTGAAAAGTTGAAGGACCAAATCTGAATTTTTAGAATTATAGTGTATTTGTGTTATTAATGATGTTGGAGATGTGAAATTGATGTTACAATGCTAAACTAATGTTGAATTGAATTAGGGACCATTTTGACAAATTTTCAAAATCAAGTGACCAAATAGGCAATGAATTCTTGTATGGGGATTAAGTCTAATTTTTGGTTAAAATAATAGAATTAAGGTAGTAGTGTTGATTTCAGGACTAAATTGCAAAGTTAAGAAGTTTAAATCTTTATCTTTGCATTTTAGTTACTAGTTTGGGCAAAGAAAGAAAATTAGAGCGAAATTGATAAGTAGAAAAATAAGAAGAAGTTAGTATAAATTAGAAGTTGATTATGGAAGGCTATGATGAAGATTGAATTTTGGCAGTGACTTTGAAAATTCACCATAAATTTAAAAAAAATGGTTAGATGATGAATTTTATATCTCTATAAAGATGTGTTTGTCTAGTTTCGTATCCAACAAACAGAAACTGATTTCGAGTTCCGAGTCAAAAGATATGAATTTTCATAATTGTTGTAGATTTTATTAATTTATGTGGCTTATACCGTTAGAGCCTTTATAGAATCTAGTTTTTTCCAGTATAAAGTAAATTAAGATTCGGTATGTATTCTGTCCAATATAAGTAAATCTTTAAAGGTAGCACAAGCTGTCAGAAAATAGAATTTGAAACATTTGGTATTTAAATGTGAGTTAGCAAGCTCGGAAGAATTATTAGAAGTTCAAATTGGTCACTAGGGACCATAATGCGTTTGTGAAAAATACAAGGAAGAAAGGAAAAATAATTAAAAATTTTATATTCGAATTATTATATTAGATCACATGGTTAAGGCATTGTTAGATTTGAATCTAACAAATATTTTATCTTATTCATGTGAATAATAAAGTCAAAGCTGAATCAAAGAAAGTTTAAGGTTCTATAAAGGAAAGGATCGAGTAGAATTTAGTGAGGCATGCTAATAAATGGCCCAGGTGAGTGCAATGCATACATAACATGATACATGGTTGTTTTATACATCATTGGTAAGACTTGCGATAGGTCTACATGATTTATATGTTGGCATGATATTTATGTCATTGATCGTATATTTGACATATTTTAAATATTTCAAGGGTTGAAAACAAATGCATTGATCACTGGTTATTGATGATGGTATGCTATGAATGTTATTTCGGGTATGAACTGCCCAATATTAAATTATATTGATATACATTGCTATGGATGGAATAAATTTGAGAATTTTGCCCAAATGAGTCATTGAGGGACAGGGTATAGTTGGCATGCCATAGAGTCCAGCAGCACGCTGCATAATCGAGAATTCGGGATAACACTGTAGTGTTAAAAGTACACTTAGTGTATGGTAAGCATGGCCAGATAAACGTGCGGGATAATGGTTAGCACGGCCTTATAAACGTGCGGGTTAGCACTTTGGTGCATATTTGACTCTCGTACCCAGGGTCCTCAAGGTTATATTTGGGCTTTGAAATTGGGAAACTGGGAAATCATTGATAATCAGGCTATAAATAAAGGGATAATATATGGTAAACAGGTTAGAGAGTATATGAACTCTTGGGACATATTTATATGAATACTCAGGGCAAATGGCAAATATATTGGTAAGAAATTTATATCCGGTTTATATTATGTTGATACATGATTGGTATGATGGTAATATTTATATAGTGATCATGATGCATTTAAGGCATATTATGATAACCGGGCATACATGAATATCTTATGACATTGACATATATCATGCTATATAAACGTGGCCATGAACTTGAATAAAGTTTAAATTATTGTTATTAATTTCCTTTATTGCCTCACTAAGTTCGTACTTAGCATGTGTTTGATTGTACACACGTAGGTAAATCAAGATGAGAGGGAGAAAAGAATTGCATCAATATTGGAAAGCTCAACAGGTAATCAGAGTAATGACATCCTAATTGAGGTTGATTTTTATAGTGGCATGTATGCTTGCTAAACTTATTCGAGTTGAGATTGGCCTTTAAAGTTGTTATGGTTTTAAGATAATTGATTCATGATTAGGACTTGAATAAATAATTTATGTCGATTTTAAATAAAGTTAAGTGTGCTTGGGCTAGAGAAATTTTAGGATGGGTGACCATCGGGAATTTTTCTAAAAATTTTAAATTACCCTGATCTTTGAATAAAGAAGTCATAGCATTTCCGACTCATATCCGGTGTACGGATAGGGGAAGGGGGTGTTACATTTATTAGTATCAGAGCTACAAGTTTAGCCAGTTCTGGATATTAAACAAAGTATGGTAAAGGTCAAAAGTGTATACATGCCACTAGGATGTCAGAATTACTGATGATTTTACTTGTTGGAATGGATGCGATTGCTTACTTCATTATGATAGTAATGTTAAATTCCAATGTATAAGAAAAGATTTGTGCCAGGTGTTTAGGCAAGTGAATCAACAAGAGATTCACGAGAGTGATAAAGTTAACGATAATGCTCTACCCTCAGCTTAGCAATGTGCAGAGGCACCAGGGTAACATGATATGCATGTTCTGGAATAAGAGGTTTTCTCCCAGACATTAGATTCGATTTCAAATCAGCCTGCTTAGGCACTGATTGCAAAAGAATTAAGAGTTCTGGCATACTAGATTTTCAGAAAGATATTGATGGAGATTCTATGATTGTTAATCTATGGTATAAGGATAAAACGGTTAGGTTGAAGGAACTCTGTATTGATGATCAAAGTAGACTAAAAATAAAGTAGTATCTCGTCTGAAAGGATTAGACCTGTATTTGATAAAGTAACGTTACGGTACATACTCAAAAGTTTGTTAGCTAGAGTTCTTTCTTTGAGTGTTCCATAACAAAGTTTATACTAGAGATGCAATGGAGTTCTTACACCTTAATTTAAGCAAGTTAATAAACTGAGCTGATTTGCTTCTAAACTGCTTTCTATAGACAAAAGGAGAGTCTGTTGTGACAGTTCATAGAGGGCTAGAGGTCAGGTATAAAGAAGTACTAACTGCCCTATGTATTTAAAAAAAATTATGAAGCAGTAAATTATGCTGGATGCAATGGAAAGGATTCAGAATAAGAAAATATCTAAATAGAGGTCATAGCTCGTGAAGAGGAATAGTAAATCGAGATAACCACCTTTAAAAAAGTGGCGAGGATTTATGGTAAAAATGCCAAGCTGAATTTATTACATAGTTCCGTAAAAAGATTGAGACAAGGAAAATTAGGAACTCTCTAACATTTATAATTAATGTTGGAGATTCAAGAAAACTACAAAACCAATCATGTGAGTGTTGTGATAATTGGCATGCATGAGCATGCAGAGTTTTATTGGAATTTGTTATCAATATGAAAATGATTTAACTTATGCTATGGATACCAATAATCAAGGATAGGTTAGGAGAGTATTCCTATTGTTTGGAAATTTTAAATGGGTTGCTTAAGAGGAGTAGTCAGACTTGATGCTTAATCGAGATACTAAATTTAGGATTGGATTTAATCCAATAATGGATTTATGTTGATTACCACCCAGGTCGAGCAAAGGTTGTTACGAGCTTTAAATGCTTAGTTAAAGGGAAAATCAAATGGTTTGTTATTGGTAGAGTTGTAATTGAGATTATCATTGTTAGATCGAATTAAAGAAAGTCAGCAACGAGATGAAGATTGCATAACCAAGATAAAGCAAGTGGAATCGGGTGAAATTAAAGATTTTGAGGTTAAACCCGATAGATGTCTTTACTATAAAAGTGTATATTCCTAAAGATGCTGAGTTGAAACATGATTTGCTTATTAAGGCACACTATAGTCCCTTGACTATGCATCCAAAAAAAGTATCAAGATTTGAAGGGTCGATATTGGTGACCTGGCATGAAAAATAATGATATCAGAGTTTGTTCCTAAGTGCTTGACTTTTAAACAGGTGAAAGCTGAACATCAAGTACCATCAGGGAAATTGCAATCTATTTCTATTCTGCAGTGGAAATAGGATAGAGTTACAATGGATTTTGTGATAAGATTGGCATTGACTTCCAGTAAGAAATATTTTATCTGGGTAATTGTGGATATGTTAACTAAATTTGCTCACTTTATACCAGCTAGAATGGATTATTAGATGAGCAAGTATGCTAAGTTGTATGTCAAAGAAATAAGGAAAAAGTAAATACCATTGGTGAAAGTCATTTGGCGCAATCACCAAGTGGTAAAAGCAACATGGGAAGTAAAGGATGTAATGGAAAAGCAGTATCCGCACTTATTTAAAATAGGTACGTTTTGAAAATTCGAGTATGAATTTTCTTAAGGGGAGAGAATTGAAATACCCCAAAATTTACTAAGTTGATTAAGGGTCATTTAGTACTAAGATAATAGCTTAAAAGCTAACTTAGTGACTAAAATGATAAAAATGCGAAAGTTGGGATTTCTTTAATTATGGGTTTTGGAAAGGAAATTTCTAAGGTTTAAAGGTCTCATGTGATAGATAGTGAATTGAATAAGGTATTCTTAAAGTTTGGTTGAATTCCAAGGAAAATTGTAATGGGAATTGAAGTTTAAAGAGGTAGTGACCAAAATGTAAATTTTGGAAACTTTATGGCTAAAGTATAAACTTTGGAAAAGTTTGGGGACTAAAGTTGTAATTTCCTAAAATTTAAGGGTTTTTATTTCATAAATAAACATATCACCTAAGGTTGTGAATCAAATGCGGAATTATTGGTTTGATCTGATATTTCGATTATTGGGAAAATCGTAGTTAAAGTTTAAGTGGAATTCGGATACACGAATGGAACTGGAAAATTATGAAATTTTTTCATATGATAGAGAAAGGTTATAAAAGTCATTTCCAAGTGCTAGAAATATTTTTAGTTTGATTCAAGATGAATCCTACAGTTTATTTCTGAGTAAAGGATTATTTATCGGTATAATGGATCAAATTGGGGCTTTTAAGATTCTATGATTGAATTCAAGTTGAAATCAAGCTAGTATGATGTTAAAATCATGATATTGAGTTGGGATTTAAGTTTTACATGTTTTGATTATTATGAAGATGATTAGGGTTTATGGATTTAAGTTTAATTTAGGGTTTGTATTGTGGAAATAATGATCTAGTAAGCTTGAATTGTTGTTTGGAAGCAAAACCCTAAGTTAAATTGTGTAGGGACCATTTCAGAAAATTGAAAAGTTGAAGGACCAAATCTGAATTTTTAGAATTTGGAGTGTATTTGTGTTATTAATGATGTTGGAGATGTGAAATTGATGTTAGAATGCTAAACCGGTGTTGAATTGAATTAGGGACCATTTTGAAAAATTGTCAAAATCAAGTGACCAAATAGGCAATGATTTCTTGGATGGGGATTAAATCTGATTTTTGGTTAAAATAATAGAATTAAGGTAGTAGTGTTGATTTGAGGACTAAATTGCAAAGTTAAGAAGTTTAAATCTTTACCTTTGCATTTTAGTGACTATTTTGGGCAAAGAAAGAAAATTAGAGGGAATTATTTGAATAATTATTTGATGAAGAAGATGATAAATTGATGTTTTGAAACAAGTGATGGGACTAAATTGATAAGTAGAAAAATAAGAAGAAATTAGTATAAATTAGAAGTTGATTATGGATGGCTATGATGAAAATTGAATTTTGGCAGTGACTTTGAAAATTCACCATAAATTCTAAAACAATGGTTAGATGATAAATTTTATACCGTTGTAAAGATGTGTTTGTCTAGTTTCGTATCCAACAAACAAAAACGGATTTTGAGTTCCGAGTTAAATGATATGAATTTTTAATCGAATGAAGGTCAGAAAATTTACAGAGCAGTTTCTGTCTGTGATGGGAGTTTGAAGAATTTTCATAATTTTTGAGATTTTAATAATTTATGTGGCTTATACCATTAGAGTCGTTATAGAATCTAGTTTTTCCAGTATAAAGTAAATTAAGATCCGGTATGTATTCTGCCCAATATAAGTAAATCTTTAAAGGTAGCACAAGATGTCAGAAAATAGAATTTGAAACATTTGGTATTTAAATGTGAGTTAGCAAGCTCGGAAGAATTATTAGAAGTTCAAATTGGTCACTAGAGACCATAATGAGTTTGTGAAAAATACAAGGAAGAAAGGAAAAATAATTGAAAATTTTATATTCGAATGATTATATTAGACCGTATGGTTAAGGTATTGTTAGATTTGAATCTAACAAAGATTTTATCTTATTCATGTGAATAATGAAGTCAAGGCCGAATCAAAGAAAGTTCGAAGTTCTATAAAGGAAAGGATCGAGTAGAATTTAGTGAGGCGTGCTAATAAATGGCCCAGGTGAGTGCAATGCATACATAACATGATACATGGTTGTTTTATACATCATTGGTAAGACTTGCGATAAGTCTACATGATTTATATGTTGGCATTATATTTATGTCATTGATCATATATTTGACATATTTTAAATATGTCAAGGATTGAAAACAAATGCACTGATCACTAGTTATTGATGATGGTACGCTATGAATGTTATTTCGGGTATCAACCGCCCAATATTAAATTATACTGATATACATTGTCATGGATGGAATAAATTCGGGAATTTTGCCCAAATGAGTCATTGAGGGAATGGTATAGTTGGCATGCCATAGAGTACAGCAGCACACTGCATAATTGGGAATTCGGGATAACACTATAGTGTTAAAAGTACACTTAGTGTATGGTAAGCAGGGCCTTATAAACATGCGGGATAATGGTTAGCACGGCCTTATAAACTTGCAGGATAATGGTTAGCACGACCTTATAAACGTGCCGGATAATGGTTAGCACGACCTTATAAACGTGCAGGTTAGCACTTCGTTGCATATTTGACTAGCGTACCCAGGGTCCTCAAGGTTATATTTGGTCTATGAAATTGGGAAACCAGGAAGTCATTGATAATCGGGCTATAAATAAAGGGATAATAAATGGTAAACAGGTTAGAGAGTATATGAACTCTCGGGAAATATTTATAGGAACACTCAGGGCAAATGGCAAGTATATCGGTAAGAAATTTATATCCGGTTTATATTATGCTGATTGGTATGATGGTAATATTTATATAGTGATCATGATACATATAAGGCATATTATGATAACCGGGCATACATGAAAATCATATGACATTGGCATATATCATGCTATATAAACGTAGCCATGAACTTGAATAAAGTTTAAATTATTGTTATTAATTTCCTTTATTGCCTCACTAAGTTCGTACTTAGCGTTTGTTTCATTGTACACACGTAGGTAAATCAAGATGAGAGGGAGAAAATCATTGCATTAATATTGGAAAGCTAAACAGGTAATCACAGTAATGACATTCTAATTGAGGTTGATTTTTATAGTGGCATGTATGCTTGCTAAACTTATTCGAGTTGAGATTGGCCTTTAAAGTTGTTATGGGTTTTAAGATAATTGATTCATGATTAGAACTTGAATAAATAATTTATGTTGATTTTAAGTAAAGTTAAACGTGCTTAGGCTAGAGAAAATTTAGGATGGGTGACCATCGGGAAGTTTTTTAAAAATTTTAAATTACTCTGATCTTTGAATAAAGAAGTCATAGCATTTTCGACTCATATCCGGTGTACGGATAGGGGAAGGGGTGTACGAATAAAGAGGTCATAGCATTTTCAACTCATATCCGTTTGTGGCCGACATAAACTGCTTCAAACCATATTGTCTCAAAACTAAAAGGGGTGCATAAGTTGTTTGCCCCCAAAGAGTGAGTAACGGTACCAAAGAGTACTCTCCACATCTGTAAAGGAAATTCCTCGCCGATAGCCATGGAGCTCTCCAAACTATGTCCTTGTCCTTTAGATGCCAAAAAACATCTATCCAAACCTTCTCGAATCTCCCGATCAGCCAATCCCTTTTTCGTATGAACTCCTCTAATGGTGAGAATTTTCCATCAAAAATAGGTCTTGAGAAATGAACATCCGACCAAAAGTGACTATAAAGCCAAACGGTCAAAAGTTGGGGGCATCCTCAGAAACGACTTGTTTCGTGCCGTCTACAAAACCTCAAAGGCCAGAAAGTTTCTGCTAAAATCACGGGTACCGAATTGGTCCCTCCACCTAGGCGATTAAACAAATCCAATACTGAAGGGTCGATAAGTCCCAAGGCTTTAGGAAACAACAATAACCCATAGATCAAAAGTGCAAACAGGTCCCGCTGAACCCGACCCACGAGATGTACTAAAGCTAAGACCAGAATTCCTTCCCACTTGAGACACTCTCTCTTATTCCAAGTTGTAACCTCATTGTCGACCTAAGATGACAAAGTATCCGAGAACCTACCAAGCTTAGCCCGAAAGGATTTGTTCTTTCTTAGTTTCGATTAGACATGGTTCTTGTCGATCTTTTTGCAATTTATGAGGGCTCAATATTCTTCAATTGTCGCGGTCAAATCGACGTTGCCAACTGTGAAACAACTGTAGGCTGAATTCCAATATCTCACTATGGCTTGAAGTAGTGACTGATTCACGGGAACATCTAACAAGTATGCAATGTCACCATACTCACCTTTGAAAGTGTCTCTTGTCTCAAAATCCCAACTATTCCAAATCGACCTTAATGTAGACACATCATTATTCTCCGTATTCATGAAAGTCTCAGCTGTCATCGCAGACCCAAACCTGGCAGAAATACTGTCTCCATCATAGAGTTGTTCTCCCTCTGACCATACTTGTACATCAGAATTCTTCTTGTCGTTTCTACGAACCAAATCTCCCATTCATTGGGCCTTTAATTTCAGACTATTTCCAACTCAGTATGCTCTTTATGATATAAAAAAATATGCAAAATGAAAAGGAAAAAGGAAAAGACAGAAGACAAAAAGAAATGTGTCAGTCACGGAATAAACAATAAATTCAAAATTAGGAAGAAGATAAATACAAACAAATTAGGTGAGAAGCAAAAACGAAAAGAAAACCCTAAGCACATGAATTCTAGTTCACTATGGTTGTCCGCGTGGCTTTAATAGGGGTGGGCTTCCTAGATTCTCACATATGTGGGTTAGTTCTAGACAAGGGTAGCCGAACCTAACTTATCACCTACTAAGGTAACAAGAACTCCAATTCTGGCCTATTACAAGCTTGCAAATTGGATTCGGTTCGAGGGAAAGCATGACCTAGTGACGTGGAGGGCTGTTCATGTGTCAAAGGTGTGGATTTCAGAAGTGAATTACTGACCCATGGAGGGCTACTCACATGTGTATGTGGCATTTCACTCCCACTCAAGGGATAAAGCTTGGGTATAGATCTTGATGATCATGATGCAACACATGTTGGTCATTGTTTATAAATTAAATGAGAAATTAACGTAAAACCACCAATTATCGAAGCCTACTTAATGAAAGCGTCACCTTTGAGAAAAAAACAAATCAATTAAATTCCACTTAAATTTCAAATTTTCCATTGATAAGAGTAGAGGTATGATTTTTGGCTTAATTCTTTTTTTGTTTTGTAGAACAAAAACGTCCCCAGCAGAGTCGCCATGTTGTAGCGACCCTTTTTTTGAAATTGAAAAATCTTTTTTTCTTTTTGTTCTTTTGGAAAATAATTGGACTTGGAGTTGCCACCGGTCACTAGGCTAAGGTAGACCAGGCACCAGAAAACCAAAGACTCATGAAATTGGGTTCGGGATATGGTTACGTGTAGGGAAGGGTTAGCTCCTCCATAACGCCCAAAATCGGTACCAAGTCATATATTACTTTTAATCGATGGAAACGTATGAAATTCAAATTAACGTTAATTAAATGTTCTCAATTGAGTGTGGGCTCTAACTAAGTGGGCTTAGCCAAATTGGTGCCTTTGAATTAATTAAACGTTTAATTAATAAGGGTGACGATACATTGGACCATAGATTAAACTGACATCAAATATGGCCGACTGCCGTGTTAGTTTATGGTTCAAATTCCGTACATCACCTTTATGCATGATGTAAACATTTAAACATGATGATATGGTTAGTCAACTTTTAATCGATGTTTACCATCGGACGGTAGGAAGTAATCCAAATATTTGGTCAATGTCCATTGAGCCAAGACTCTTACGACACAAATATCGGAACTAATAAATACCTCATTTTTAGGATTTAAGTTAATTAATTTCCATGCCTGATTATAAAATTAGAGGCCAGATGAATAACAGTTAGATATGCATGGCAAAGAAAGGTTTGAGAATTAAAACCCCAGGCCCACTAAAGTCCTATCCTGAAAGGCCCAAATTATGAAAATTTAATTAATGGTCTACTTATTAGCTAGGTTAGTCTAATATTAGCCTTAAGTTAATTAATCCTAGGCAAGAACTACTAATGACTACCAAATTATCTTGAACGGTAATTAATTTGATTAATTTTAAACTAGTATCTCAATAAGTCAAGGATCCTATTTAAAATGAACTAAATTAATGAGATCGTGATTTGAATTAAGTGTCCATCTCGGCTTTGTCAATTTTATCCTAAGGGGTAATTAAGAGGTTTTCAACTAGTTTAATAAATTTAACATTTATCCCAATAAGCCAAGGATAAATTTAAACTTATTAAACTAATTCGAACCTTAAATCTAACTATGGCTTTAAAAATCTAATCCTAAATGTAATTTAATTAATCTAAAGATTATGCCCCAATAAGTTGAGCACACACTTTAGATTAATCAAATTAAATTACCCTAAGCTATCATAAGAGGCCATAAAACTAAGGTTTCACTCAATCTAGAAGAACCTATCCTTAGTTTAATTAATCTAAACACATACCCCATTAAGCCCAAGGTAAGTTTTAAATTAATTAAATTAAATTCTAAGGACTAACTATCTAAAATAGGGCAATGTAACATCCTCAACCCAACTTAAAAGAAAACTGGAGTTTAAGATGTTACTTAAAAGAAAAACCAAAGGACACATCTAACACCTTGAGACATTTCTTGCCGATTAGGCAAGCCAACAAGAATTTTTCATGACTTTATAAACCAGCAAGACAATTTAACAAAATTTTCTTATCAAACAAAAATTTTCTTATCAATGAAATACAAATACTCATTTAAATTTACTATCAATCATATATGTACGCACATGGTTGCCCTTAGGAGTGGTATTAGTTTAAAACTACCTTATCACACTAGTTAATTCACATGCATACACAAACAGATTATATTTGACTTATAGCACTTCAATTTATAGTTTTGTTTAGGTTAAAACAATTTCCTCAAGACAATTCCATTCTTATAGATCATTAACTATAAACCTTAAGGACCGAATTATTACAACCTGAGATTTTAGGGGATCGATCCCTCACTCAAGGGGATCGATCCTTATCATTCTATATCTTGAATACATTTTAGCAGTATAGAAACTATCAATGTCTCAATTAATTACATTAATTAGTAAATTGTGCTCTTTATCTAGGTCCCCATTTCATTGATTGTTCAATTCTTCTAAAGCATAACCAAGACGTAAATTACCAAATTAGGGAATTAAGATAGGAACAAGCACCAAACCAACATGTTTCAATTGCAAACCCATAATTGCTAGGTTACATCTTCTTATATTACAACTCTAACAATAATTATCATGCATGGATTCATTTCACTTAAATGTTATCACACTCATCAACTTAAGATCCATACTATCATTTTATTACAATGTATATATAAATATACTTTATTATCAATTTGTCATATTGACACTCAATCTCCTAAGATTGTTTATATCACAATTCATTTTTGTATTCAAATGACTTATAAGTAGCCAAATAAAATAGAATCAATAAAATGCCTTAGTTCATGACTCATCTCACATTGCAAATATTCGAATCATATAATTATTTAAATCACAAAACACCATTTGAAACTCATGTCTAAATATATCAAACCCTAGGCAACCGATTGGATTATGAATTAATCAATTAACTTATCAATCATTTGAACCATATTTATAACATCATTTCATCAATAATCCATTAATTAAACATCAACTTTCACTATTTAGACTTCAAGAAACAAAATAGATTTTTGGAATATAAACAACTTATATACATATATCATAAGATATTTAAGGCATTACAAATCAAGGGTTCATTACATGCATCAACTAAAACCTTATGCCACCATTCTAATATAACTAAATCCACAACCCATGACTTAGGTTACATTTTACATAGTTTGACCAATAATAAACCATTCGAACTCTTTTTACAAGACTTAACTTATTAATCGATTCTTTAGTAGCATAATTTTAATTAGTCATAACTCATTCATTCGAATGTTTCACTTGTGAAACTTTAGCTCTAAGCAACCATTTTAATAATGTATATACAATATTGATTACAAAAAGTTATAGGTTTTGACATGTTGTACCAAACAAAGAATACACTACATATATGTCTTCCAAAGCAACGTGCCACTATTTTAGGAGTAAACTATACAAGGAGGGTTCCAAACACTACTTAATTCTTGAATACAGATTTGCAACCCAATTACAATTAAACAGATAAGCTTTAATCAACCTGCAATGCATGAGAATGAATGCATTAGGCTTATATAGCCTAAGTGAGTAGTGACATCAAATATTGACAAAGCATTTAAATACATGAATTTCAATGAAGCACACATCCAAATATACAATCATATGTTAGCATTTGTTATTTGCGTCTTAATTTAACTTTTGTAAGATTATGGTGTTCAATAACTTATCCAAGCTTTATTATAAAACATATTGATCTTATCAAAGATCGGCTTATCAAATTGAAGTCTTCCTGAGACTTGTTGAATACTCATTAGCTTTTGAATTTCGTATTAACTTATCAAGTATTTATCAATGGTTCAATACAATGTTTGTTGCCTCATTCAATAGGGGACACTTATTCATCTCTTGTAAAACTTATATCATATGCTCACCAAGAGCCAATCATACCATATGCTCATCAAGAGCCATTCATCATTTCATAGTATATTCACATCTTTTTTGGAATTCTTTTTTAGCCTCAATAGAGTTCATGTCTTTCATAAGGTTTGCCTTGGATTATATTTGGTCATGAATGTCATTGGTCCGTGTTTGACCATATCGGTCGAAGCGATACATAGCTCAAAGCACATAGTAATGGCTAATATCGAAAACATATCAATCCTAAACTTCTCACTATCCAACCAAATTGTCATCAATCTCCGTACAACTCCTCGTTACCTCCTATTGATCACATATAAATGGGGTGTCCCCCGAGCTGTAGCTCATGGACCGTAGTCTCAATATACCATGCATCATACTAATGTATCCAAGGACTTCCATTGTAGGCAACTTAAGTATTTTATCTTATATTTGGAAATTGGAGTGTATATTTTTGTACAAGTGATCTTACTTGTTACTTACTCAACGTCTTATATCATTCATTGCTTTTTGGATGCTTTAAGCTTATAACTCAGAAGTTGTTGAGTTAGGGAAGAATCATTTCTTCTTTAAGTTCTAGGGCATTAACAATGAGTCGATAACTTCAATCAATATATCAAGAAATTTCATAATCAATCATTCAAGCAAAGCATAACAAGGCATTAAATGCATATGAAATGCTATATAATCAAAGTCTTATCACGAATGCCATGCTATGAATGCCTTTCACACATGTTGCTCTACTTGAGCCATATGTACATGCTTATACAATTTAGATGCAATACGTAACATAATAGAAAGGATCAATGTGACACCATGTCACCCGAGACCATATAACTACACTCACCTTATATTCCAAAGTTATGGGATACCCGATCCACCAAACTCAAACTACTTCTCAATCAACTCCCTTCCTTAGCCATCCATAATTAACATGTGTACCTCAAGACGTTTAACCAAATGTTATCAATCGGTTCATACAAAACAATTTATTCTATCAACTACGCACACACAGTGTTCAATACCAAAATAGATCACTAACGTCCATAAGATTTCACACAATTGAGTATCACAGGATACCAGTATATAAAACATTATAACTTACATTCGTATACTTCTATCCAATAAAACAGTCCATTCCTATATTAGTATATACAATTCTGCATCCATTTATACAACCATATTAATTAAAACTGTTTTATTACCCTTGAACAAACTAGTTTACTACGTTTTACAATATCTTGACATTCAAAACAGTTTCATAGTATCAATTCTCTGCACTGTATCCTATATGTTAAATTGTAATCAAAACTGTCTAAACTGCACACATAAGTAACAAAACTGCACTGGTCTTTATTACACTAAACTGCAGTGGTTTTTATTAAACAAAACTGCACTAGTTTTTATTTCACAAAACTGCTCAAAACAGTCCATGATTAAGTACTCTAAACAGCCCACATAGTTTCATATACACTCAATTTTAATCTTATTTAATGAGTTCACTTATGTGTATTTGTCAAAACAGTTCTTTAAATTGGTCATTTTAATTCATAATTCATCTAAATACATTTCAAAACTAGTTCTACTTTCAATTACAACTTCATAACTATTCAACACTGTCTACTATCCATACGTATACATGTAAGTGTTCAACTTAATTTATTAAGACTCTAATTCAATCAAAAATCGTCACTATAATGTAGGCATATCTCCCCAAGACAGTTTCAACTTCACTCAAATATTCATACATTTAAAATAACCCCAAATTTCACAATGGAACTATCTAAAATAGTTTCCAGATTTCGGATTAGCCTCTAATTTGATCACCATTATTGGAACAGCCCAAAACATTCTACTTATAACTAAATTAATTCCCAACACACTGTTTTAACCTACAACATTCCAAGGTTCATTTCTTTTAAACCACAACATTTAAATCAGTTCAAATTTCCATTGGTCAACTTAACTAGGTTACCAAAACACCTAAAGCATGGTAATTCCACAACATTTCATTTGATCAATCCTCAAAATTCATATCATGAGATCGGTTCTCTAACAATGACTATCACAAGCATTCTTGAGAATTTTATAAACAATCTTCAAGTCTAGATTCTATTTATGAAAAAGGAAGGGGATGCTTACTCTTTTTCTTAGACTAATCGAACAAGGAGTCAAGGAATTTCGATTAGTAAGCATGATTTCCTAAAATTCCATGGATGAAAGCTTGGTTCTCTCCATCTAGCCTTTTCTCTTCCATTCGGCATAAATTTTGGGAGGAGGAAGAAGATGATGGTCAATCCCTTTGATCATCCTCCCTTCCGACACCTCACTTCCTCATCTTTCCACATGTAAAATTCTAATAGCCACCTGTATGGGTCCTTCCATTTACTTATAAATTACATACAATCGCCTATATTTCCCATTCTTAAATTCTAACCTTTACAAAATGGTTACTATATTAAGCAACCCTCATGCTTTGGTCCTTAATAAATAGCCACCACATTTCTTTTTAATTCAATTAAATCGCGAAACTTTAATAGTCAAGTCTAAGAATCTCAATTTAAATTGGAAAAACATTCAAAATAACTATGTACTTCAAAACCGTAGTTTGGGATGTTACAGGCAAATAACATGCAAATAAACTATGCGCATGAAGTGATAACGAAATGCATTCAACATGTGAAATATATATATATATAACGTGTATCAATTATATCACAGAGTAATATATACAAGTTGTATCACAAAATAAGGCATATTATATAGGTATTATAAGCATATTATACATACCACATCTCATATTCACAATCATATATTATATACTAAGAACGTGTATTACATAGGTTATATAGAAGTTATGTATATAATAAAAGCTACATATATTATACATAAAAATTACATTTTATCACGCAAGTGTCGTATTAATATAATATATACATATCATTTTCACATTTTGCATACACATATCATAACAAAAAAATAAAATAAAATAAAGGACTAAAATAAAAGGAAATTGAATTAAACTGCCGAAATTAAATATGCATGAAGAAAGAGGCGAAACAGAAAAAGTTTTAAAATTCCGAGGTTATGGGCGTGGTTTCAAGAGGCGGAAGGGCTAAATGTGCGATTATCAAAGGGCGGAGGGATTTAAAAGGGAATTATCCCATTTTTAAAAGGGGGACCGGGAGCGTAAGTTAGAAACGCAGAGACCCTCCCATGTGTAATAAAAGGGACACGAAGGGATTTATGTTGCAATAAGACCATTTTTAAAAGGGGTCGAGTATAAAAACATATTTTGGGAAAATTTCGCCCTCCTTTTTCATTTTTTTAGAAGACCATTAACCAAATGATCCCTTTTTTTCCTCTGAGGCTCGAATGAACATTGTCGTGGTGTTCATCTACGTCGTTGTAATCTTCAGAATCTGACCACCTTTCCTCTGTGTCGGCGGCCGCTCGCTAGCAGCTGCCGAACCCAAAAACCCTAAAATAATTCATTTTCTTGATTAAAAATCAGATCCGCCCTCATCTTTTGAAAACTGAACCCCTCTTTCCTTATTTTTCGACAAAAACTGAGAAACCACTCTTCACCACACAACCCTTTCAACGCTGGTCTTCCCACCGATTCACCACACATGTCTCCAGGGAGACCACAAGGATTATCACCGGTGAGGCCGAAATATGGCATGAAAGGATTCATATCGTGAAGGGTAAGAATCAGAAACCCTAACCCCTTTCATGATTATTCTTCGAAAGTGAAGAAAAAGAAATGAGGAGATACCTCTGAAACTCGAGGCTTTTTCTTGCTTTCTATTGCTTTGAAATCCAGAATTCCCTCTCGGATACAATAACTTTAGGGTTTTCTACTTATACCATGATAATTACATGCTTTTTTTTAAGTAGAAAAACAACCCTAATAATTCCTATTGCCTGCTGCGATTTTTGGTCAGATTAACCTATATTTCTACTATTTTTGGTGAATTTCTTATATTGTTCCCTAATCCTCTAAAATTTGGTAACCACCACTAACATCAGTCCTTTGTGTTCCCTTGCATGTTGTGGCCGATCGTGAGGATGAGTGGACCAGAGGGAGAAATCGTGATAGTTGATGACCCCTTCGGTCGACGTGGCAATCTGAACGGTCTGAGGAAGCTGAAGCATCGCACGTTATGGAAGGAATGATCATCTTGTGAGGGCGTGTGCTCCACGCGGTAATACAATGTTCGCGGGCATCGATCTAGACCGTCAGATCATTCTAGATCTGACGGTGGGCAAGCGGTTGCACCAAAAAGATAGGGCATTAGTTTTTTTTGGTTATCATATTAGGGTTTGATTAGCTGGGCACTATTGGGCCGAATGTAATAAGTTTATACTTTTTATTGTAAATGGACTATGTAATGGATTTGGGCTTCCGTTTAATACCAACTTTTATATATATATTGGGCCATATTTATTGCTATATGGACATTATAAACATTAATAAAATTGGGTTATTTTATTTAACTAAGTTAATTTTTTGGCTTTATGATTTAAATTATATAATATTAATGATAACTATAATACTCTATAACAATTCTAATATAATATACTAATAATATTTTAGGGTTTTTCAATTGGGTAATAATACAACAATAACCAAACATGATAATAGATTGTATTATATATCACTAATACGTAATAAAAAAAGACTAATTGTAATAAACACATAATGCTAGTAACATCTTTTGTTTCTTTTAGCTTTAGTGAAATAGTTAAACAAAGCCCTTTATTGCAACATATAAGATACAAAGGCGGGTTAACGCCCCAGATAAAATTAGTGATTATAGTACCAGACCCCAGGGAAATTTGCCAAGTGATATGGAGGATGCTCGAAAGAAGGGAGAGAACAATACAAAGCTGTCACTCTCCAAAATGGCAAACAAGCCATGAATGAAATACATGTCAAACAACCAACTATTTACGAGGACGAGAAGTGCCAACAGATAAAACCAAAAAGCAAAGAAAAAGGAGGCGAGCACTGATAATGCCAGACCTCAATCTAATGCCAGCACCACTTCGGCAAAATCAGTAGAGCCAACATTTGCCTATCTGCCACCATCTTGTCCATAGAGGCTCCAAAAATATAAGCAAGATCAGCAGTTTAAGCACTTCTTGGAAGTCATTAAACAATTGAAGATCAACATACCATTAATGGAAGCTCTCGAACAAATGCCCAACTATGTCAAATTCATGAAGAACATTTTATCCAAAAAGATGAAGTTGGCTGATTTCGAGACTGTCACTCTCACTGAGGGATGTAGTGCAATGATAACCAATAGATTGCCACCAAAGCTCAAAAACCCAGGAAGTTTAACTATTCCCTGTACAATTGGTAATAAATTATTGGGTAAAGTATTGTGTGACTTGGGAGCCAGCATCAATTTGATGACAATGCCAGCTTTCAAGAAACTTGGTGTTAAAGCACGGCCTAATATAGCAACTCTTCAGTTGGCAAATCGATCTTATGCACATCCCAAGGGTAAGATTGAGGATGTGTTCGTAAAGGAAGATAAATTTATATTCCAAGCTGATTTCATTATTTTAAAATATGAGGATGATGTTGATGTCCCAATAATATTGGGAAGACAATTTCTTGCCACGGGTAGGACCTTAATTGATGTTCAAAAAGGTGAGCTTACTATGTGTATTAATGACCAGTAGGTTAAGTTTAACATATTTCAAGCTCTAAAGTGTGTAGCTGAATTTGAGGAATGCCAAGATGTTGAACTGATGAAGTCCATTTTCAATGTGGACATAGCAAAAATTTTCTAGGGCATAGATGTTGATGCCAGGGAACAGGATGGTGAAGATATGATGAGTGAAGAATATAAAGAACCGACCATGTTGAATGAGGTCATAAGTTATTACAGGAGACCTGAGCCACTTCAGTTGGCTGGTAGAGAAATCAAGGCACCCAAACCATTTATTGAGGAGCCGCCAGAACTGGAGCTAAAACCTTTGCTAAGCCACCTCAAATATGCTTACTTGAGGGACAACTCCACTTTGCTAGTGATCATTACTGCTAATTTGACTGAAGACCAGGAGGAAAGATTGCTGGAGACACTGGGTAGTTATAAGTAGGCCCTAGGATGGACCTTGTCGCAACCTTTTTTCGAGCTTGACGTTTTATAAAAAACAAAACAACAACGAAGTCGGCACCAATCTTTTAAAAGATGTGATTGGATCACCTAAAATGGGTCATTTTAATAAAATCATTTTATTTTACTAAAACAACATTTTGGTATGCAAAAAACAAAAATGGGTTCGGAGTCGGTTACGCGTGGGGAAGGATTAGCACCCACACAGTGCCCAAAAAATTGGTACCTAGCCGATTACATAAATTAGCACCCCCACAACACAGTCGCCACCAATCTTTTAAAAGGTGTGATTGGATCACCTAAAACGGGTCATTTTAATAAAATCATTTTATTTTACTAGAACAACATTTTGGTATGCGAACAACAAAAACGGGTTTGGAGTCGGCTACGCGTGGGAAAGGATTAGCACCCCCACAGCGTCCAAAAAAATGGTACCTAGCTGATTACAAAATGTTTTAATGTCAGAATTTACAAGTTCGTATAAAATTCAACTCATTATCCATTTATGAATATGATTCTATTTTAACGAACTCATCATCCAAAAAGTGAACTACAATCACCGCCAACATTTCAGGCGCTAACCCGTCACTTCCCTTCGATAGGACACCGCATTAATTAAGTTCCACTTTTTAATCATACAAACAAGGAAATAATTATTGTGTTAAAGCTTTTATTTACTCTAAGTTAGTGATTATTAACCTAAAATACATTCTACATTGATTTTACCTATTAGAGTTAAAGTATGATTAAGTGTGTTTTATTGATTAAAGTTAGTAGTGTTTTTTAATTTTATATTTACAAGGCTCTAACTAAGATATTTAAGTACCTAACCCTAGAGGTCTTATTTAACCTAATTATTTAATTAAAACATTAATGCTTTGGTATTTTAGGAAAGAATCAAATAAAAGGGATACATAAAAATTAAAATTAAGCAATTATATTTACAAAAAATAAATAAATGCAAAATCTTCAACAAATTATTAAAAAATGGATAAAATAAAGAATCATTTTTATTTAAGGAATGTATATTCTTCCTAAAGTGGGTCAACACAATATGTGAATCGAGTTTCTTTTTAAAAAAAATATTTTTACAAACTAAAATTTAATTTTAAAAGGTTAAAAAGAAACAAAGGTTAAATACTATTAAAATTTGAAAAAACCAAAATATTGATCAAACTAAAAAAGGATTAAAAATTCCAACTCGAATCCAATTAAAAATTCTCAAAACGAAAGAAAACTATTTTCCCCTATTTTTGAAAAAAAAATCGAAATCTCCTCTTTCTTTCAATCCTCAATTTTCAACCATCTCTTCACTCGAATCTGAGTTATGGTAGTGGTAATTTAAAATTCGAACAATATCAACATATATTTGAAATAAAAGAATAAACATAAAAAGAATGATAAAATAAATACCTCAATAATGCTTCAAGCTTTTATTCCAACTTTGAATCCAAGTACAAAGCTCGAGTGTTTTCAGTGAATTCTTGAGTAAATCAATTGTGCAAAATTGTGTAGAACTCTCTAAAAAACTCTGTGTAACTCTCCAAAAAATTGTGTCTTTACAAGGGGTTTAACCTTTATATAGGTAATTTTCATACCTAAAATACAAAAATTCAAATAGATAAATCCCTATTTTGGGTGATTTTCCCCTTTTCCATTTAATGCAGATTCAAATTTGATTTAAAGCTGATTTGATTCAAATTTTGGGCAAATTTGGGTTGATTCTTTCCTTTTTCCATTCAATGCAGATTCATATTTGATTTGAAGATGATTCAATTTTGATTTTGGTTCGAATCTGAGTCAAGTCTTTCCTTTTTTTCTTGCCATATTCGAATCAAAACCCTAACCTTAACCCTTTTGTTCTTGTTTTGCTGTAGGCCAATCAGAGAAAGCGGCGGTGGTGTCATAGGCAGTCTGGCAGAGGTGAGGAAGCCACCAGCGTGACGCTGTAGCAACGCGAAGGGGTTGTGTGAGGGTGTGGCATCGCGCTTGGAGCTTTGCGCTGAGGTGTGAAGGTGGCAGCGGTGTGGCGCGGGTCACAGTGTGGACTAGTTGAGGTGAGACGGTCACCGATGCTTCTCGTCAGCCCTGGAAGGACCGAACGTCATGGCGGATGGCGCAAGTACGGCCTGGAGTGAGCTGGTGGAGCTTTAGCAAGGGAAGAAGAACCCGCGTGCGTGGGTTACACGCGCCAGATGCGTGATGAAATGACTTTGGGGAACTGCCCTTCACTTCATCTGGTCCAATTTGGAGCGTTAGATCCATGCCCTAGATCTAGTGATCCAAGTTAAGCTACACATGAGATACAAAATGGGTTAGCTAGGGTTTTTAAATTGGGCGAAGTGGGCTAGTAATGGGTCCTTATTTATTTAAAATAGACTCTATTTATTTAAAATAGAAGCCTTTCTTTTCTTTTTGGGTTTTATATATAATAAGGCTATAAAATAAAATAAAATAAATATGGAATAAAGTAAATAAATAAAAAAATAAAGATGGTGAAAATTAAGTGACAATAACTGCCCCTCTTTGCTTATTCTTGTAAAACAGGGATGGAGCAAATAATGAAAGGCATTAATTTTCGCCGATCGCCAATTCGCTTGACGATTCTATTCTCCTTGCGCCCGAACGGATAGGCGGATTCCATTCTCCTTACGTCTGAATGGATGGACGAGTTCTATTCTCCTTACGTCTGGACGGATTGACGGGTTCCATTCTTCTTAGGTCTGAACAGATAGACGGGTTCCATTCTCCTTACATCTGAACAGATAGACGAGTTCTATTCTCCTTAGGTCTGAATGGATAGACGGGTTCCATTCTCCTTATGTCTGAACGGATAGACAAGTTCCATTCTCCTTACGTCTAAACGGATAGACAGGTTCTATTCTCCTTATGTCTGAACGGATAGACGAGTTCCATTCTCCTTACGTTTGAATAGAAAGACGGGTTCCATTCTCCTTACATTTAAACAGATAGACGAGTTCCATTCTTCTTATGTCTGAACGGATAGATGAATTTTATTCTCCTTAGATCTGAACGGATAGATGAATTCTATTTGTTGGGGAAAGATTTTGCATACCTGTCAAAACCCAATGACTGATAAAACTATGATGATCATGCACCTAAGGATGTCCAAAACATGAATGCATGTCAATTTTATATGGCTTCATTTTTAATATTATATTTGCATACTCGCTTGTTTAGCCCAGGCAAACAAGCGTCTTTACTGTCTCTACTTTTTTATTCTCATTCCTTGTGCCCCCTTGGCTTAATAGGAAACATCTGGTACTCATATGTCAACTTCTCATATTTCCACAAATCCCACTATCATTGTAGTTGATACATTATTATTGAGTGAGAGGCCTCTTCTCTCTAATTCTGAAAACATCAAATTTCTATATGCCTCTTGTAATACACTTAACCCCTTTTCAAGGATCCTTGTGAGTTTCTCAATTATTCATAAGGGAATCTCCATCTTGGATGTTTTCAAATTATATTGGCGTTTTAATCTTCTCCATCATGCCTATTGTCATCGGGGAATCCTAAGTTGACCTGATTGCTCCGGATGTGGCATACATATTTATCGAGTAAAATTTATTGTCTAACACTCAAAACTTAACAACACACTGCATTAGAGTACTTGTACTTTTTAGGTCATTTTCAGAGTAATGCACAAAAATCTTTCGCATATTTTAGCGATGTTGACCAAATGGTTCTTATCCCAATATAAGATGTTTATGCAAAGGGAGGAGAATGCAAGCAAGAAAATTCTTAAAAAGAAACTTCATTAATATTGTGGAAACATGTGAGAAGGGTACAAACTGAAAGAGTTAGAAAACAAGTATCCATATATCAAGGGCCAAAACTTCCCAAGTCGAGATGCTGGAAGTGATTCTGAATGCTACCTTTTTCAAGAAGATTTTATCTGCCACGGTGACGTCTGAAGATATCATATTTCTTCTGAATGCCAAGCCTCTAAGGGAGTCATTTTTCTGCCTCATTACATCAATTTCGAGCTGCCCTTTTTGGGTTTTCAACTCGAATCCACCTTCAATTTCAAAATGCCCTTTGTGGGTTTTCATCTTGAACCCCCTTTCCTTTTTATTTTCTTTTTCTTCTTTTTTCCTTTCCCCTTTTCTTTTTTTTTTCTTTTTTTCTTTTCTTTTTTTTCTTTTTTGAAGCGCCATTTCGGGTTTTCGCTTTTTCCCTTTTCACGCATAGTATTTCTTGACTAAATTTGAATTTACAGGGTTCCTGAGTTCTAACTCGTCTATTTCAGCTAAGATCAATGCTCCTCTAGAGAAAGACTTTTTTATGACGTAAGGCCCCTCCTAGTTAGGCGCCCATTTTCCTCGAGAATCTCTCTAGATTGACAACATTTTCCTTAGGACCAAATCTCCCTCTCGAAATTCTCTCGGGTGAATTTTTTGATCGTGAGCCTGTATCATTCTCTTTTGGTGCATCTGACTGTGGAAGATGGCTTTTAATCTTTTTTCATCAATAAGGTTCAACTGATTGTATCTTGCTTGGACCCATTTAGCTTTTTCTAGCTTTGCTTCCATTAAAACCCAGAGAAACGGAATTTCAACCTCAATTGGTAGCATAGCCTCCATCCCATACACCAACAAAAACAGTGTTGCCCCAGTGGGAGTTTGTACTATAGTTCTATAAGCACATAACTCAAATGGCAACTTCTCATGCCAATCTTTGTAAGTGTCGGCCATCTTTGCAACTATTTTCTTGATATTCTTATTGGTAGCCTCTACTGCCCCATTCATCTTTGGGCGATAGGTCACTGAGTTATGACACTTGATCTTTAACTGTTCCCAAACCCCGATTATCATTTTGTTATTCAAATTAGAAGCATTATCAGTGATGATTCTCTCACGTAGGCTGTAACAACAGCTGATCTCGTTCTTCAAGAGTTTATAGACCGTCGACCTAGTAATATTTGTGAAAAAAGCTGCTTCCACCCACTTGGTGAAATAGTCAATAGCCACTAAGATAAACCTATGTTTGTTTAATGCTTTAGGATGAATTTGCCCAATTACATCCATGCCCCACATTGAGAAAGGCCAAGGAGCCGTCATGACATGGAGTGGTTGTGGAGGTGTATGGATCTTGTCAGCCTAGACTTGACATTTGTGACATTTTTGGGCATAATTGATGTAATCACTATCCATGGTGGACCAGTAGTACCCAAAGCGCATAATTCGTCGGGCCATGGTGAAACTACTAGGGTGGGTCCCACAAACCCCTTCGTGAACCTCCTCTACGATTGTTTGAGCTTGTCTGGCAGCCACACATCTCACTAATACTTGATCTCAGCTCTTCTTGTACAAGATTTCTCCATTGAGTACATATTTGGCAGCCATCGTCCTGATCATTTTCTTATCATTCTTAGTTGTCAGTGGCAGATATTCTTTGGATTTTACATACTACAAGATGTCACGGTACCAGGGAAGACCATCTGCTTCCTCTTCTATGTCATAACAATTTGATGGGGAATCAAATATTTGCATATTGGCATCATTTTAGAACCCTCACTAGCCCTGAACATGGCAGCTAGAGTGGTAAGAGCATCAACCATTTGATTGTCCTCTCTCGGGAGATATTTGAAGGTGACTTCGTCGATCTCTTTGATCAGTTCGAGGACCAACTTATGATACCCAACTAGCTTTGTATCTTTTATTTCCCATTCTCCCCGAATATGATAGATGACTAGCACAGAATCCCCAAAGACTCTTAAGGTTTTGATTTTCCTATCGATGGCCGCTCGTAACCCTAGTATGCAAGCCTCAAATTCAGCCATGTTGTTGGTGCAAAAGAATTTCAGTCGACTAGTGAAAGGATAATAGCTTCCTTTTGGTGTACTAGAACTGCCCCAATGCCTCGCCCCAAAACATTACCAGCGTCGTCAAAATTCATTATCCAAAACTCTTTCGGGACATCATCGCCCTCCTCAGTTGAGATACACATCAAATCTTCATCAGGAAAGTTAAAATTTAATGCTTCATAGTCATTACAAGTACGACTTGCCAAAAAATATGCTATGGCGATTCCTTTCACTGCCTTCTGACTTACATACTGGATGTCAAATTCTAAGAGTAACATCTGACAATGAGCAAATTTTCCTGATAGAGCCGGTGCCTCCATCATAAATTTTAAGGGATCTAGCTTTGATATTAACCACATGGTGTGATATAACATGTATTTCCTGAGCCTCTTAGCTACCCATACCAAGGTGCAACACAACTTTTCAATTGGAGAATATCTAGTTTCACAGTCGGTGAACTTCTTACTCAGGTAATATATCACCTTTTCCTTTCTTCCATTTTCACCGTGTTGCCCTAATACGCATCCTATTGAGCTTTCATAAACTGTTAGGTATAGGATCAAGGGTTTCCCTAGGACAGGTGGCACCAGTATATGAGGGTTTGTCGGTTGCTTCTTGATCTTTTTTGAAGTTGCTTGACATTCTACATTCAATGTACCCGGATTGTTCTTTCGAAGCAGCCTGAAAATGGGATCACATTTATTCGTCAACTGGAAAATGAAACGGGCGATATAATTCAATCTACTTAGGAAACCTCGAACCTCTTTTTGTGTTTTAGGGGGAGAAATTTCTTGTATGGCTTTGATTTTATCCAGGTCAATCTCAATTCCCCTTTTATTCACGACAAAACCTAGCAATTTCCCAGATGTAACCCCAAAAGTCCCATTTGAAATGGGCTATCATATCATCCATATATACTTATATCTCCTTATGCATCATGTCATGAAATAAGGTCACCATGGCATGTTGGTAAGTCGCCCCTGCGTTCTTTAGACCAAAAGGCATTACCTTATAGTAGAAGGTCCCCCATGTCTCCTAAGCACATCTTGACCTGGTTATACCCCGAGAAACTATCCATAAAGAAGAATAGGGAATGATCAGCTGTGTTATCCACCAGGGTATCAATGTATGGTAATGGGAAACTATCTTTAGGGCTTGCCCGATTGAGATCTCTATAGTCAATGCAAATACGCACTTTCCCATCCTTTTTTGGGACTGGGAGAATGTTAGCCACCCATTCTGAATACTTTACTTCTTCGAGGAACCTGACGTCATACTATTTTTTCACCTCGTCTCTGATCTTTAGAAGCATCATCCTTCTGAACCTCTATTGTATGGGCTTTCATCCCGTCCTTATAGGAAGCCAGTGTACTACTATATATGTGTTTAGGCCAGACATATCTTGATACGACCAAGCGAATACGACTTTATACTCTTGCAGGAGCTCAATTAATCTTCTTCGGGTTTCAGCGGTGATGGTGGTACCAATCTTTACCTCACATTTTTCTTCTTTAGTTTCGAGGTTTAAAACTTCCAATTCTTTCTTATGGGGTAGAATTTGTTTCTCTTCACTTTCTATCAACTTGAACATATCATTAAGTAGATCATATTTTTCTTCGTATTGCAGTTTTCAACTTCTTCTAAACACATGGGCGATTCAAAATCAACTTCCAAGTCGGATTCGGGGTCATTTATGCTGTTGATATCTAGAAACCTGAAAACAAAAAGGGATCGAATATATACAAGGGTGCTAGAAAAAAAGGTTGGTTTTGAGAATTTCTCTGTAAATGATTTGAAGACTATATGAACTTCTTCAGCAGTCCAATTATTAAGCTCAGAGTAGGGGCAAACCATAGACATGTACTTGTTTACTTCATCCTTGTCTATTATAACGTTGATGCTCAGGCCTCCCAAAATCTCATCTAGGTCACTTTTCCTTTCTCCTCCTCAACATCAGGGTTCACGAAACCTCTAAATCTAAAATTGTGACTCAAAGGCGTAAATGTCATTGATTCCCACATGACTTCTTCTCTGCTCAACCTCGCCTTCCTTCTTTCCTGCTTTCTCTTCATTGTAGCCTTTCTTTGTAGAGCGCTGGTGTAAAGCCACGATTTTGGGCCTAGAGGTTTTTAAGTTGGTTTGAGGGTCTGATAGACTGAGATTAAAGATTCGAGCCAATTTCGGGATTAAATCAGGACTAAATATTTTTGAAAGTCGTAAAAATATGGAAAAATGTTCTAAAATTCTTTTTAAATATATAAAAGGTTTTGGTGAAATCAATTTTGGAAAATAGAAATTGAAATTCGGACATTTTTGGTTTAGTGTCCAAAATGTAAATTTTGTAAAACTGTTTTAGTGACTGTATTGTAAAAGAGTCAAAACATTGATTCTTTAAGGAGCTATTTCCCAAAGTCTAATCTCAGACTCTATCCTTAGTTGGCTATTTTATAAGGTTTTGGAAAAATATAAATATGTTGATAGAATTAATTTTATAATTAATTACTTAAACAAATTTTACGTAACCAACTTTCTCTAAAAAGATTTTTTCTCAAACTCTCTTCAGCCAAACACTCATTTCTTCTTTAAAATCTTAAGGTAAACTTTTGATTTCTCTAATCTTTTGTTATCAAATGATTTCTTGTTGGTTTCCTATCAAAACCTTATTGTTTTAATCTTGTTTCTACATGTAAATCAACCCGATTAAGGGGAAAAGCATCCATTAGAAGTGAGCTGTGTTTTCTCCTCTAATGAAATGTTCATTACTGAAATTTTGAAGTTCTTGATCTTTTATAAATGATGTCTAATGAGTTTTAATGATTTAATTGTGGAAAATTGATTTAATTGAGATATAATTGATGAAATTGATCAATCTTCGTTTTGGATCTGTTTTGCTAGGTTCTTGATTAGATTATAACATGGTTTTGAAGGTTTATAATGTTAATAAGTTGGTTTTAACATTGGAATACCGAAACTAGGTGAATCTCTTATTTTCTAGGTTGCTAGTGATGAGTTTTTGAGGTGTTATGGGTGTTTAATGGATGCTGGAGTTATAAGGATGATGTTAGGTTGTTTTGGAGGTTAATTGATGATTGGAAGTGTTAGGTTTTGGCTAGGTTAAGTTTGGAGGTCAATCGATGTTGTTTTCGGTTATTTCAGATATGCGATTGATAGCTTTTAGCAAGGCAATGTTGAGGCATTTCTTGTTGGGATTTTGAATGCATTATGATGCATTAATCCTCTATTTTAATGTGGTTAAAATAGGGGAGGTTGATCCGAAAGTTATCGGTGAAGCGTTGGAGGCTTCAGACGCTTGATTTCGCGTCGGTGAATTGAGGTTTCGCGTGTCGGTGAGTGAAAATGTGGTTTTCAAATTTGAAAAGGTTTAAATGTGGTTTATGAGAGTTTAAACTTAGCTTGAAATGCTGGTTTAAACTCAGAATTAAGTATAAGTGGTTTTCTCTCTCGGTCGTGCTATTATGAATTGGTTTTATGCACTTGATTTTGATTACATGATACCTACTGTTAAAGCATGTTTTAAAGTATGTGATATATTGTTTTTGACCATGAGATGATGAATGATGCACATGGTAACTGATCCTTGTAATTATATGTTTTTAACTTGTGTTTAAAGCATGGTTTGTTGCTTGGGAAATGATTTAATGCTGATTTATATGAAAACAGTGAGGTATATGGTTAAAATGAATTATATTGGCAAGTGATGTGGTTTAAAAATGTTATCGGATATAGTTAGCCGACTATAGGATTGAGTGCACTGTAAATAAATCCCCTTGGATGTCGAGGAGGTTTTGGTCTTGTCTCCATCCAAGTACCCTAACGATCGAGGAGGTTGTGGTCTTGTATCTCGTTAGTGGGTTAAGTATCTAACCTATGGTTGGGGTTTTTGTCCTCGATGGGTTGTTGTCCCTGTGGTTCTGATTGTATCGTTATTCCGGTTATGATGGCTTGAAGTGTCTGGAAGACACTTGTTGAATTCGTGTATCTGATATGATATTTTGGAAATGGAACTCGGTTAATGATAACTTGTAAGTCAATATAATTGTTGATGTATCATGAAATGGTTTATGTTGTATAATGTGATTTATACATGTCTTACTCTTTAAGCTTTGCATATGGTTGTTATGTACGAGAATACTTAAATTGAGTGTTAGCAATGAGATTTGTTGTTGGTACATGATACATGTTGCATATGGTTTAATATGATGGTTTTCGAAAGTGTTAAGTGCATGGTTTTCTAGGCATGATGTTTCAAATGATAATTTTCTAGTTGATTGAAATGAGATTTCATTGTAGTTTTGGAAAACGGATTTAAAATGCATCGATGGTGTGTTGTTTTTGAGCACTCCTCACTAAGAATTTATGCTTATGCTCTCTGTTTCCATCAATGCAGAGAATTAAAGGGATTGGAGGCAGCGAGCAAGTGATAGGAATCCAAGGACTTCGGTTAATAAACATATTTTTTCGAACTAGACTAGTAGTAATAAAGGCAATAGGGTTCATTGTTGTTTGGGAGTGTGTTTTGTTAAGCTCCTTATTTGTGCAAGTTTATGTTGATGTTTTGGAGTTGTAAAAGGCCTTATAAGTTTGGTGATTGCTTTAGCATGATGGTTATGCTTTGTCTTGGGGCTTTGAGAAAATACATGCATGTTGGGTAGAAATCATGCCTATAGAGCTACCTTTGTTGTCGTAATGCTTATGCTCTTATATCGTAGTGGTTGTTGGGTGATATGATGTATGTTTGATGGTTATGGTATGATGCTTGTGTGTTAAATGATGTTTGGGGTTATTTTGGATATATTTAGAGAGGTTTTAAAGTGTTTCGAATGTGCAGATTTTGTGAACCTACAGGCAGGTTTCGAAACTAGCCAGCAGGTTTCGAAACGATGGGGCATTTTTGGTCCAACCATGTTTCGAAACCAGGCCCTAGGTTTTGAAACCTAGAGGGCAATTTTGGCTACTGGAGCAATGGTTTCGAGACCACCTTGAATGGTTTTGATACCTTTCGCGGGGACTCGTCCGTTATGTTGAAAAATAGTTTCTAAAGTTGCATTTTCGTCCTAGGTTGTTAAGTATGCAATTGGATGCGTTTGGATGATCATTTTAAGCTGGAATTTAACATGAATTCATGTAACCTAACTACTTAAGGATTGGTAAGCCTAATTTTAAGCAAGTCCTTATAGTTTTGTAGTTTTACATTTTGGTCCCTAAATATTGGCAATGCTTAATTGATGATGCAAATGAGCTTGCTTTGAGACAAAATTTCACATGTATGTTTTAAATGGACTTAATTAAATATTGGTAAACTCAAAATGGTATAAGTCCCTCTAATTTTACAAAATTGCAATTTGGTCCCTGGATTGTAATTGCGTGTAATCGGATATCGATTTGATGCTCGATTAAGTTGAGATTTCACCCAATACCGATATGCACACCATAGGTAATATTTTGCATCTACATAAGATAAAAAATGGTCATAATTTGAGTTAATCTTTCAGGTTTACTTCGATAAACCTAATGTAACTCGCTTGGTTTAGTTTTGCAACTAGGTCGGGTCGAGGGGGTTATATTTGGTCGTATCAGAGTCAGGTTTGTGATAATTAGGAGTTGGTATGATTGTTGTAATCTTTTTGTGGATTATATCTTGTTGTTTTCTATGCTCGGTGATTGTGATATGCATGTTGATTGCTTTATGCCCTGTTGAGGGAAAGTTTGGGGAACACATTGCCTTATTACTATAGTCTGAGATGTTTTGATTTGAAATGGAAGTCTTGGATCCTTGCTTGAAGCTGGCCTGGTTGTTTTACTTTGGTATAAATATCATGCCTTAGAAATGTATTATGCTACGACCGAAAAAGGAAAAGTGGGAACTAGCGTGATGTTGCTGCTATTGGGCAAGAAATTGAGGAGAATGTTATATCTCCTAGGGGTTTGCCACCCTGAAGTAAGTATCACCTCTGCTAGTTGGGCTAGTGTTGGGTGATGTGGCACCTTTGATATAGGCGATATCTTAAGTTTTTTTTAAGTTGGTGTTGTTGGAGCGCATGTGTCTGCTCCAGCTGTTGGGAAACAAGATTTTCATTGGAACGTCTCCGTAGTTGGGAGGTGTTGAGTACTGTAGGTTGGTACTCGGGGTATCTGAGGTATGGATGGCCGGTGTTGTATGGATTTTTAGATTTGATAGGGTGTAGTGATGCCCGTAAGTTAGGATGTGTTGTATCCCTGTTCCAAGATGGTGCCTATAGTTGGGGGACAACGGTGGTTGCAGGCGTGGAACCCAGTGTTATGACCTGGGAATTCTTTCGAGCTGTCTTTAAGAAGAGATATATGAGAATTAGATACTTAGATAAAAAGAAATGTGTGTTCATGGCTTTGATTCAAGGCAATATGTTTGTGGCCGAGTTTAAGGTACAATTTGTTTAGTTGATTCGGTATGCTCCTGAACTAGTACTAGATGAGAGGCATCGTTTTGATCAATTTTGTTATGGATTGGTACAAGAGGTTAGGATATACATGTTATCTTTTGTTTACGCCGTCTTCGACGTGTTGGTTACACAGGTGAATGACATTGAGCAGAACCTGAGTTTATTAGTTTGTGTGGGAGGTTTTGGCTTCGGCAAGAGAGTTACAAACTCTCTTTTTGATGGTAGCCAGTTTAAGAAGAATCGTGATAAAGATATCGCCCTAAGTTGAGGCGAGGTAGTGTAGTGCTGGGCGTGGACCGTATGGCTAGGGTACCCAGATTAGATCGACTTTTAATACTTGTTGGGTATGTGGATTGTGTAATCATATGAGACGAGACTGTTCATATTTGATTCGTAGGGTATGGACTCATGCGCCTGTTGTTGCTAACGCTTGTAGAAGTTCTGGTTTGAACGGTCGTCTCAAAAGTGTTAGATGTTGGAATGTAGGTAGCTAGTTCTTCTGGTAAGATGGTTGTTGAGAGAATGTTGGTTAAGAAATGTCTTATGATGGTTTAAGGTCATGTGTTTGTGGTTGATGCAATGAAGTTGCTATTTTATGGTCTTGATGTAATCTTGGGTATGGATTGGTTGTCTGAGCATAGAACTGTGGTTGGTTTTAAGTTTAAGAGAGTTAACTTGAAACTTGCTGATGATTACGAGGTAATAATCGTAGGTGAGAATGTTAAGATTCTTTTCCAATGTTGTCTCGGCTTTGGAAGCGAGTTGTTGTTGGATTCTGGTTGTGAGGCATTTTTAGCCTAAGTTATGAATCTGGATCGAAGGAAGTGCGTATTCAGGACATACGTACGATATGTGAGTTTTCCGAGTGTTTTTCCAGAGGAGTTGCCTAGTTTGCCACCGAATAGAGAGGTTGAGTTTGGCATCGAGTTGTATAAAAATACAGCTATTGTGTCTATTGCCCCCTACCGTATTGGCTCCGAAGGAGTTAAAAGAGTTGAAGACGCAACTTGAGGAATTGCTTGATCGAGGGCTTATTAAGCCTAGTGTTTTGTTGTGGGGTGCACCGGGTTTGTTTGTGAAAAAAGTGGATGGCATGATGCGGATGTGCATTGATTATTGGCAACTGAACAAGTTGATAATTAAGAATAAGTATCCTTTATCGTGGATTGATAATTTGTTTGACCAGTTTAGAGTTTCTTCGATGTTATTGAGGTTGATTTAGTGTTTGGATAATTACAAATGAGGGTAAAGGATGTGGTTGTGCTTAGAATTGCCTTTCATACGAAGTACGGGCATTGTGAGTGATAGGTGATACCATTTGGTTTGACCAATGCGCCGGTTGTGTTCATCGATATGATGAATCTGGTGTTCTATGAGATTTTGGATCAGTTTGTTGTTGCGTTTATAGGTGAAATTTTCATGTACAAAGGTAGTAGGAAGGATTTTAGTTGACGAGTATGAATAGTTTGGTAGGTTTTTTTTGGAGGAGCAAATGTTTGCTTTCCATTTGGGAAGTACGAGTTTTGGGGTATGTTGGAAGGAATTTTGGTTCTGAGAACGTTATTAGTAAGTGTGAACAGTTTAACATGCATAGTGCAAAAACACTTATATGTATATATATAAATATGCCATTACATGCATTCATTTGGGCATGACATTAGAGGTTTTGCATACATACACATAGACATCTATGAGGGCATATAAGTTATCATGCATACATATGTTCACACTTACTAATGATTGTTGTGTTCTAAGGATCAGATAGTTGTGCCTAGTGATAGCGAGTTGAGACGCATGATTTTGATCGAGGCTTATGCTAGTCCTTTTTCTTTGCATCCTGGTAGTACTAAGATGTATCAAGGGTTGAAGGGTGAGTACTACTGAGCTGGTATAAAGAAAAATGTGTCTGGTTTTGTCACTAAATGTGTGGTTTGTCAACGTGTTAAGGCTAATCATTAGCTTCTTTCTAGGTTGTTGCAACTGTTGAGGATACCAGAATAGAGGTGGAAGAGAATCACCATGGATTTTATGTCAACATTGCCGTTGGCACCCACTAAAAAAGATTCTATTTGGGTGATTGTTGATCGGTTTAAGAAGTGCGCACATTTTGTGCCGGTGCATACAACGTATACGTTGGATAAGTTAGCAGGTTTGTAGATTATTGGGATTGTTCGTTTGCACGGTGTGCCTAAGTCTAATTTTGGATAGAGATCTGCAGTGTACAACGAGGTTTTGGGAATGTTTACATCGAGTTTTGGGTACACTGTTGAGTTTTAGTACTTTGTATCATCCTTAGACGAATGGTCGATCTAAACGTGTGATTCATATTTTGGAAGATATGTTGAGATGTTATATCATTGAGTTCCAAGGAACCTGGGAGAGATAGTTGGCCTTTATGAAGTATGCCTATAGTAACAGTTATCAGGCCGGTATACAAATGGCACCATATGAAGCCTTGTATGGTAGGAAGTGTCGTACGTCTTTGTGTTGGGCTAAGGGCGGGGAAAAGTATGTTTCCTTGTCAGATGTGCTAAGGGATACAAATGAGAAGGTGAGGCTCATTTCTGATCACTTGAAAGCGGCTTCGGATCGCCAGAAATCCTACGCAGGTTTGAAGCGAAGAGAAATTGAGTACGTGGTTGATGAGTATGTGTTCTTGAATGTGTCGCCCTTGAAGAAGGTGATGTGGTTTGGACATAAAGGTAAGCTTAGTCCAAGGTTTATTAGACCATATAGGGTTGTGGAGTGAGTTGGTCATATGGCTTATCGTTTGAGGTTACCTCCTGAGTTGGAGAAGGTTCATGATGGGTTTCATGTATCGATGTTGCAGGGGTATCATTTGGATTCATCGTATGTTATGTTGGTGGAGGATATGGAGTTATGACTGAGGTTGTCCTTTGATAAGGAACCTGTTGAGATCCCTAGTTTGAGTAGTAAAGTTCTTCATGGTAAAACAATTGAGCTTGTAGAGGTGTTGTGGCGACTCCATAGAGTTGTGGTGGCCACGTGAAAAAGTAAGGCGAACATGATGAGATAGTTTCCGCACTTGCTTTCTTGGGATAAAATTTTGAGGATGAAATTTCCTAATTGGGGGAGAGTTGTAACGCCCCGGTTTTGGGGCTAGAGTTTTTTAAGTTGGTTTGAGGGTCCGATGGACCGAGATTAGAGATTCGAGTCAGTTTCGGAATTAAATCGTGGTTAAATATTTTTGAAGGTAGTAAAAATATGGAAAAATTTTCTAAAGTTCTTTTTAAATATATAAAAGGTTTTGGTGAAATCAATTTTGGAAATTGGAATTCGGACATTATTGGTTTAGTGACCAAAATGTAAACTTTGTAAAACTGTTTAAGTGATTGTTTTGTAAAAGGGTCAAAACTTTGATTCTTTAAGGAGCTATTTGCCCAAAGTCTAATATCAGACTTTATCCCTTAATTGGCTATTTTTAAAAGGTTTTGGAAAAATATAAATAGGTTTAACCAACTTTCTCTAGAAAGATTTTCTCTCAAATTCTCTTTAGCCAAACACTCATTTCTTCTTTAAAATCTTAAGGTAAACTTTTGATTTCTCTAATCTTTTGTTATCAAATAATTTCTTGTTGATTTCCTATCAAAATCTTATTGTTTTAATCTTATTTTTACATGTAAATCAATATGATTAAGGGGAAAAGCGTCCATTAGAGGTGAGCAGTGTTTTTCTCCTCTAATGAAATGTTCTTTACTAAAATTCCCAAGTTCTTGATCCTTTATAAATGATTTCTAATGAGTTTTGATGATTTAATTGTGGAAAATTGGTTTAATTGAGATTTATTTTATGAAATTGATTTATCTTTGTTTTGAATCTGTTTTGTTGGGTTCTTGATCAGATTATAACATGATTTTGATGTTTTATAATGTTAATAAGTTGGTTTTAACATTGGAATCCCGAAACTAGGTGAATCTCTATTTTTTTTAGGTTGCTAGTGATGAGTTTTGAGGTGTTATGGGTGTTTAATGGATGCTGGAGGTATAAGGATGATGTTGGGTTGTTTTTGGATGTTAATTGATGACTGGAAGTGTTAGGTTTTGGTTGGTTTAAGTTTGGAGGTCAATCGATGTTGTTTTCGGTTGTTTCAGATAGGCGATTGATAGCTTTTAGCATGGCAATGTTGAGGAATTGCTTGATGGGATTTTGGATGCATTATGATGCATTAATCCTCTGTTGTGATGTGGTTAAAATAGGAGAGGTTGATCCAAAAGCCATCGGTGAGTGAGAACATGGTTTTAAGCTATGAAAAAGTTTAAAGGTGGTTTATGGGAGTTTAAACTTATCTTGAAATGCTGGTTTAAACTCGGAAGTATGTATAAGTGTTTTCTCTCTCGTTCGTGCTATTATGGATTGGTTTTATGCACTTGATTTTGATTACATGATATCTATTGTTAAAGCATGTTTTAAAGTATGTGATATAATGTTTTTGATCATGAGATGATGAAGCATGCACATAGTAAGTGATCCTTGTAAGTATATGTTTTATACTTGGGTTTAAAGCACAATTTGTTGCTTGGAAAATGACTTAATATTGGTGCATATGAAAACAATGAGGTATATGGTTAAAATGAACTATATTGGCAAATAATGTGGTTTAAAAATGTTATCGGATATAGTTAGCCGGCTATAGGATTGAATGCACTGTAAATAGGTCGCCTTGGATGTCTAGGAGGTTGTGGTCTCGTCTCCATCCAAGTACCCTAACGATCGAGGAGGTTGTGGTTCTGTCTCTCATTAGTGGGTTAAGCATCTATCTCATGGTCCCGAGGGGTTGTTATCCCCATGGTTGTGATTGTATTGTTATTCCAGTTATGATGGCTTGAAGTGTCGAGAGGACACTTGTTAAATCCGTGTATCCGATGTGATATTTTGGAAAAGGAACTCGGTTAATGATCACTTGTAAGCCAATATACTTGTTGATGTATCCTGAAATTGTTTTTGTTAATATGATTTATACATGTTTTACTCTTTAAGCTTTTCATATTGTTGTTATGCATAGGAAGGCTTAAATTGAGTGTTAGCAATGGGATTTACTGTTGGTACATGATACATGTTGCATATGGTTTAATATGTTGGATTTTGAAAGTGTTAAGTGCATGGTTTTCAAGGCATGATGTTTCAAATGATGATTTGAAGTTGATTGAAATGAGATTTCAATGTAGTTTTGGAAAACAAATTTAAAATGCATTGATGGTGTGTTGTTTTTTAGCGCTCCTCACTAAGAATTTATGCTTACGCTCTCTTTTCACATCAATCCAGAGAATTAAAGGGATTGGAGGCAGCGAGCAAGTGAAAGGAATCCAAGGACTTCGGTTAATAAACGTATATTTTCGAACTAGACTAGTAGTAATAAAGGCATTGGGGTTCACTGTTGTTTCGGAGTGTGTTTTGTTAAACTCCCTATTTGTACAAGTTTATGTTGATGTTTTGGAGTTGTAAAAGGCCTTATATGGTTGGTTATTGTTTTAGCATGATGGTTACGCTTTGTCTTGGGACTTTGGGAAAATACAAGCATGTTGGGTAGAAATCATGCCTATGGAGCTGCCTTTGTTGCCATAATGCTTATGCTCTTATATCGTAGTGGTTGTTGGGTGATATGATGTATGTTTGATGGTTATGGTATGATGCTTGAGTGTTAAATGATCTTTGGGGTTATTTCGGATGTCTTTTGGGAGGTTTTAAAGTGTTTTAAATGTGCAGATTTTATGAACCTACAGGCGGGTTGGTTTCGAAACCAAGGGCATTTTTGCTCCAAGAAGGCTTCGAAACTTGGAGGCCAATTTTGGCTACTGGAGCACTGGTTTCGAAACCACCTTGAATGGTTTCGATACCTTTCGCAAAGACTCATCCGTTATGTTGAAAAATAGTTTCTAAAGTTGCATTTTGGTCCTTAGTTGTTAAGTACGCAATTGGATGAATTTGGATGATCATTTTAAGCTGGAATTTAACATGAATGCATGGAAACTGACTAATTGAGTATTGGTAAGCCTAATTTTAATTAAGTTCTTATAGTTTTGCAGTTTTACATTTTGGTCCCTAAATATTGGCAATGCTTAATTGATGATGCAAATGAGCTTGTTGGGGACGAAATTTCACATGTATGTTTTAAATGGACTTAATTAAATATTGGTAAAATAAAAATGGTATAAGTCCCTCTAATTTTATAGAATTGCAATTTGGTCCCTAGATTGTAATTGCGTGTAATCGAATGTCGATTTGATGCCTGATTGAGTTGAGATTTCACCCACTGTCGGTATGTACACCATAGGTTAATATGTTGCATCTAGATAAGATAAAAATAAAAAAATGACCGTAATTTGAGTTAATCTTTCTAGTTTACTTCGGTAAACCTAACGTAGCTCGCTTAGTTCGGTCTTGCGACTAGGCCGGGTCAAGGGGGTTACAGCTGGGCTTGTAACCTAACTCGAATTGGTCTCTCTTCTCAAGGATAACCACAGGGTACAACCTTCCTTGGAGTTCCTTCCCAAAACCTTTCCCAATTTTTGCCCCTCTTCTAAGGGCTTCCTTCACTTACATCTTGGCGCGGTTAGATAGTCCTGGTTTAGGGACCTTACTTCCTTCAGTGAAGAATGCAGCAGTGATCAGCTTATGGGTTCTGAATTGGCACTCAAGTTCCCCTTCATCGATCTCAATATAGGGTGCATCGATTGACACCGAGGTGATGATGTCTTCTTCAGCTCTGACAGTTACCAGTTGACTGTCAGCCATGAATTTCAACTTCTGGTGCAATGTGGAAGGGAGTTTTCCTGCATTATAGATCCAAGGGCACCTAAGCAAGCAACTTTATGTGGGTTTAATATCCATCACCACGAAGTCGATGTTAAAAGTAGAATGTCCAATTTGTAGGGGCACTTCTATTCTTCCCAACACGTCTCTTTGAGTTCCGTCAAATGCTCTTATTGTGTTCTGATAAGCTCTCATGTGAGAGCTGTCAAATGGTAATTTCTCCAGGGTTGCTAAGGGTAGAACTAGGGTTGACCCATTATCAATTAGAACTCTTGGTAACATATGTCCTCTACACTGAGTTGAGATATGGAGAGCTTTGTATGTCCCTCTCCCACCCTCTGGAATTTCTTCATCACTGAATGAGATGGAATTATCCACTGCAATGTTACTGACCAACCTGCCTAGCAGTAATGAAAACATAGAGATTCGTTTTGGCAGCTTATGAAGCTGTTCTACCACACTATACTCACTGTGTTTGAGTATCTTTAGGAACTCTTAAGCTTCTGATTCCTTCACATGCTCATGATACATCGGGGGTCACTCCAAAACAAAATCCTTCTCAACTTCTTTTTCTGGTTCGTTGGTTGTGGCCTTCCTTTGGGCTACATCCCTATTTTCAGCTACATACGGCAAGTAACATCTACATTCCTCATAAAGTGGCCCACCTCATTGACTGGTTCTTCTTTAGGCTCCTCTTTGGCCGATGTGCTTCCTGGGGTTGTCACCGTGCAAGCATAGTTCCAAGGTACTTGCTTGCAATCCTTATATGGAAAAGTGGTCGGTGCCGTTATTTTTACCCTTGACCTTGATTACCAAGGGCTTAATTCATGTGAAATCTTTTATGTCTGGAGACTCTTTCGATGTACATACATCCAATACTTGGTTCAAATTTTCTTTCTCAAAGAACTCAAGCTCTTTGTTATCCATCTTAGTTTGGACCAGCTATCCAAAACTGAATCTCATGACCTCCTTTTTCTGTGGTACTCACAGTTAAGTTTATCATCACATCTTATACCTTGGCCCCTTTCCTTCAGCATTCAGCCTCAACCATTTTGATCCATACCCATTTCAAGGGTGTCTTGACCTCCGAGATATATTCTTTAATCAATCTATCGTTATCTTCAATCACCGCATTCACCCCAACTTTTCTAGTGATTCGGTAAGGGATTCCCATTTTCTTCAGTCGTGTCAAAGGAAAGTGTTAGACTTTTTTTGATTTTGATATAACTTAAATTTAATTTTCAAAGACTAACATGTAAAAATTTGTAAAGTAAACTTCTTGAAATAAATTTTTCAAAAACTTGATTCAAACTTGTCAAAATGTTTTAGAAAATGTTTGAATTTGTACCTATATCGAATATACTTTTAAAAGTCAACAATTAGCCAAAGTTTATGCTTTTAAATGAAAGTTTTGAAACCTTCCTTTAAGGTTTTGAAACCTCTCTGGCAGAATGGCCAAATTGTTGAAACCTTAGCAAAGGTTTCAAAACCTCTATGAAGGTTTCAAAACCTTGGCCCTATAACGGCTACTTTTTACAAATTCATTCTTAAGGTTTCAAAACCTCTATGCAGGTGAGCATTTAATGCTCGGTTTTAATGACTTCCAACAGCTCCAAACTCCCTCCAACGTCTCCCAACGGTTAGAAAAGATCAAGAGCATATAAAAGGGGTTTCCAAACAGTAATGAAGTAACAAGAAAGCCTATCCAAATATTCAAGCAATCAAAATCCAATTTATGCTCAATTTTCCATCTTTCTTGTAAACACTAGTGTTGTTCTTCATTGTAATTAATTTCCTAGTATTTCTTGAGTGTGTGAGAGAGCTTAAACTTTGTAAACACCTTCCTAGTGAGGATTTTTTAGTTTGCTCATTTGTACTCAAATTTGGGAAAGGATTCAATAGACTTTGGGGTATAAGTCTATTGAATTGTGTAAGGTTACTGCTTATCCTAAAGGAAAGACAAATTACTGGATTTGTGGAAAATCCTTAGTGTGGTCACTAAGGTAGTGGATGTAGACTACATTGAGGGAGTTGAACCACTATAAATCTCCTTGCAATTTCATATCTTTACAATTAGTTTCCACCACTTTCTAAAATTTCAATTCACCCCCTCTTGGCTTTATTCGATCGATTACTACACTCAACAATTGGTATCAGAGCAAGGCTCATTGGAAGGTCTTACAACCTCTTGAGATGATCCATGAAGTGTACAATCATCTACAAGGTCAACCATGGCTTCCTCTTCCACTATTGAAGCATGGGGAGATTCATAGCCCACCAACAAGCCTCATTTCTTCAATGGAGTTAACTATGCTTATTGGAAGAACTGGATGAAGTTATTCATTCAAGATTATGATCTTGAAGCTTGGAAGATCATCATGAGTGGTTACACCGTACCAACTAGTGGCATGGAGACGTAAGGCGGGCAATGATCAGAACAAGAAATTCTCTACAAATGCCAAGGCGATGCATCTCATATTTTGTGCTCTTGGCCCAGAAGAATATGGAAGGGTGTCATCATGTTCTAATGCCAAAGATATTTAGGACAAACGTGAAGTGACACATGAAGGAACGAAACAAGTGAAGGAGTCCAAAATCGGGCTCCTCAACCTCAACTATGAAAACTTCAAGATGGATCCCGAAGAATACATCAAGCCCATGTCTGATCGATTCTCCGTGATCGTGAATGGATTGAATGGCTATAGAGAGGTGACCCCGAAGACAAACATGTGAGGAAGATTATTTACTCTCTTACCGAATCATGGGAGTCAAATAAGATAGAGATAATAGAAGCAAAGAACCCCAAGACTCTCAAATTGGATGAGCTTATTGGTTCCTTGCTTACACATGAGATGATGTCTAAAGGGAAGGAAGAAAAGAAGAAGGAAGCAGAAAAGAAGAAATTTGGAATTGCTCTTAAATCAACAAATGAAGAGAGTGATTGTGATGGAGAAGATGAAGAGAAAGAGATGGCTATATTTGCCAAGAGATTCAAAAGATTCATGAGGTCCAACAAAGGAAGAAGATTCCAAGGTTTTGAAACCTTCATTAAATCTGGCCGTGCTCAGTCGCGTTTTAGGCAAAAATCTCCAACTCTATAAACCCTAACCCTTATTCTTTATTCATTCCATCCGAAAATCTCACAAACCCACTCATTTTTATCTCATACCCTCACTTGGTTTGTGCGAATCTTTTAATTTTTCGGGTTTTCACTTCTTCTTCACCAATCCTTTAAGGTAATTTTCATCTAAATCTTATTTCTTTTATTTCGAACTTAGGTGAAATTTTTGAATTTCAAATGATGATTTGCATGCTTCAAATTCATATAAAGCATGTTTGTTTTGTAATGTTCATTCTTTTAAGCATGATTTTAACAAAACCCATTGTCTTCCATAATTTTTTTTTGATTTTGGGTATTCCGAAAATTTATAGCTTTTGGCCAAATTTTTTATTAAATTTGATGAATTGGTTTGCTTTATTTATGTCATATATTGTTTAATTTGTAGGAGTTTTCACCCATTCCATCTCAAACCCATACCAAAAGTTTTTCAAAATCTTGCTATCAGTGTTTGACAAAATTCCTCAACTAAAATTTTCAAGCCAAAAGTCATCTTTTTGCTTTTTTCATGCCTCCTAGAACTAAACGTTCTCGTGTCAAAAGAGATGAACATTTTGGTTCTAATAGACATGTTTGTAATCCTAATCTTGTTCCTATTCCTCATCCCGTTCCTAATCCTAATCCTTCTTTTGAGGATATTTATTTTAGGGATGACGATAACCGTAATAGATACCTAAATATCTATGAATCCAAAAGGGCTAGAGAAGAGCGAACCATAGACTTAGCCTTCCTTATTTCTCCCGAGCATAACTTTGATCTTTTTGAGCTTTTCACCAAATAGGAATGGCTTGACTACTTGAGTATCCCACCTTATACCCATTGTATGTTAGTCCGTGCTTTTCATGCCAATGCTGAGTTTATTTGGTCTCCTAATGGGTCTAAACCTATCATTAGTATTCAATCTTATCTCATGGGTACTAATTTTCAATTGACACCTCAATCCATTACCGACCATTTAGGTGTTCTACTTGTTGGAAAATCTAATGAGTACGAGTCTCACAATATTCCTACTTTCACGGATGATTGTCCCACTCATCTTCCTCTGGAGGAATGTCTTTTTCACCTTTTCACTACTTGGTTTTTTTGTTCTTTCAGCGGAAAAGCCGCTAGTATGAGAGTTATCAACTATTGGTGCCTTCGCCAATATCGTGATAGGACTCGTCCCGACATTGCTACTATCATATTCCTAAACCTTGTAAAAGTCATCTCAAACCCCACCTCTTTTTCTCTTTACTTTGGATGTGTGCTTAGACACATCTTTAGGAAGCTCAACATTGATACCTCTCTTGATCCTCAAGTGAAGAACAAGAGCAATATTGTTATCAAATCATGCCACAAAGCTCAATGGTATCTTGGAGTTAACGGTTAGGTTCACCAAGGAGGAGTAGAGGAGGTCGACTTGGAGGCTCTCAAGGATTCGATAGATGAGGATGCACTGGCTCTCATTACTATGGAGTCCATGTTTACGGCTATGGCCACTCACTTTGCCTATCTTCGTAGTTCTCATGACGAGACTACCGGTTTACTTTGTGGCTTGGACAGACGTATGATATCTCTTGAGCACGATATGCATTTTGTTCGTGGTCATCTTTTCCCACCTTCACCGCTTCATGATGCACTGGGTGCTTAGGCTTTTATGCATTCTAGTATATCTTTATGGTATTATTATGGTTTATTTGGACTTATTTTGTTTTATGATTTCAGTTTTTTTCTTTAGGCTTTTATGGACTTTGTTGGATATCCTTATGCCTATAGATTTATGTTGGATTTTATATTTGGATCTTTTTATAGGAATTCATGATGGATGCTATGTTTGATATAAATATTGTGGTTTATCTTTTTATTGCTTTTTGGATAATACCTTATTGCTCTAATATCGCTTGTTCTTTTTGTAGCATTTTATTCTTTTTGCTATAACAAAGAGGGGGAGAAATTAGATTTAAACAATTTGTTTTACTTGAAATTCTTTAATGAATGTCTTCAAAACTTAATTTTCAAAGATTTTACAAAGACATTTATTAATGGGGAGCTTAAGTGGGAGATTTGTAAGTTTGACAAATTTTTCAAAAACAAATTTTTACAAAAGGTTTTGTTATATCAAAAAGGGGGAGATTATTAGACTTATTTTGATTTTGATATAACTTAAATTTAATTTTCAAAGACTAACTTGTAAAAATTTGTAAAGTAAACTTCTCAAAATAAATTTGTTGAAAACTTGATTCAAACTTGTCCAAATGTTTTATAAAATGTTTGACTTTTTACCTATATCGAATATACTTTTAAAAGTCAACAATTAGCCAAAGTTTATGCTTTTAGATGAAAGTTTTGAAACCTTCCTTTAAGGTTTCAAAACCTCTCTAGCAGTATAGCCAGATTCTTGAAACCTTAGCAATGGTTTCAAAACCTCTATGAAGGTTTTCAAACCTTGGCCCTGTAACGGCTACTTTTTACAAATTCCTTCTTAAGGTTTCGAAACCTTTGGTAAAGGTTTCGAAACCTCTATGCAGGTGAGCATTTAATGCTCGATTTTAATGACTTCCAACGGCTCCAAACTCCCTCCAACGTCTCCCAACGATTAGAAAAGATCAAGAGCATATAAAAGGGGTTTCCAAACAGTAATGAAGTAACAAGAAAGCCTATCAAAATATTCAAGCAATCAAAATCCAATTTGTGCTCAAACTCCCATCTTTCTTGTAAACACTAGTGTTGCTCTTCATTGTAATTAATTTCCTAGTGTTTTTTGGGTGTGTGTGAGAGCTTAAACTTTGCAAACACCTTCCTTGTGAGGATTTTCTAGTTTGCTCATTTGTACTCAAATTTGGGAAATAATTCAATAGACTTTGGGGTATAAGACTATTGAATTGTGTAAGGTTACTCCTTATCCTAAAGGAAAGACAAATTAGTAGATTTGTGGAAAATCCTTAGTGTGGTCACTAAGGTAGTGGATGTATACTCCATTTAGGGAGTTGAACCACTATAAATCACCTTGCAATTTCTTATCTTTGCAATTAGTTTCCACCACTTTCTAAAATTCCAATTCACCCCCTCTTGTCTTTATTCGATCGATTGCTACACTCAACAGAAAGTATCCCTAATTTCCACAGATCCTCTACTACTCTTTTGAAAAGAAGTGCAATTTTCAATAGTATTCCCCTTGTTTCCTGTGTGATATTCACATTGTGCCTTTTCATCATACCAAGGTAGGTATGGGGGTGAGAAAGGAGGAACATGTCGTGGTAGTACTACTCCTGCTTCAACCAATTCTGAGAATAATTCTGTGTAAGTCATAGGAATAGGAGAGGAGTAAGCCTTCTTGTTCCCTTGATATTTTCGCTTGTCTTTGGGTGGATTTGAGGCCACCGAGCTTGCAGTTGGAACATTGGGCTTATTGAGGACCAACCCCTTCAAGTAATTAGGATTGTAGACACTTGTCATGCTGACCTGTGTATCCCTCTTCTTATATGATTTCTTTGTATCACCTCCATCAAGTTTCCTACTTTTGGCAGCCGTCAAGATCAACTCTTCATTCATCAGCATATCTGCAAAGCTCTTAGTTGCATGGCGTATCGTATGGTCATAGAATCCACCTTTCAAGGTTTCTAAGAACATATGGGTAATATGATTTTCTAGCAGTGGCGGCTGAACTTGAGCGGCCACATCTCGCCATCTTTGTGAATATTGGTGGAAGCTTTCATTATGTTTTTACCCCATTCCTTGCAATACGATCTAGTTCAGGACCATATCGGTGACATGCTTGTACTGCTCGCTGAACGCCCTCAATAGATCTCTCCATGTTCATATATTTGCCCGACTTAGATATGTGTACCAACGGGACGCAAATCCTGTCAGGCTATCCTAAAAAGAGTGAATCAAGAGCTTCTCATTATCCAGATGCATTGACATCCTTCGGCAGTACATGGTCAAATGTATCGTAGGGCAAGTGGTTCCATCATAATTATTGAAGTCAGGGGTTTTAAACTTTGGAGGAATCACCAAGTCAGTCACCAAACTTAGGTATCTGGCGTCTATGTCGCCGCAGATGTTCCCTTCCTAGAAGGCTTTAACAATCCCCTCCAATTTGTCATAATGATCCTCTAGTATTTTGTTTGCCTAGCCTTATCATCGATTTCTTGAAGGTCAGGTACCTCAATATCTTGAGTTCTTTCATTATTAACTTCCAGCTTATTAGTTATACGGATAGAAAATTCCCTTGAATGAAGTGGGAATTTGGCTTTGGACGAGGTTGATCCCTTATAAGCTCCAAGAAAACAAGGTGGGGCATTGACATCTTCTACTACTTCACTACCGTCTGGGTCCTTAAATCCTAACATGGTTGCAATTTGACTAATAGTTTTCTTGTGTCCTCGTTTAATCTCTTGCTTCAGGTCATTTTCTATCTTGTCTAGCCTATCTGAGTGCTTTTGTGGTTGACTTCTAAGGTCGTCAATCTACCCTCCATGTCCATTGCTTTGGTTTGGGCACGAGTACGGTACTTGTGTGTAGTTTTAGCTATTATGAAAATATTGTCATGTAATTTACTTTAGTTAATTACGCGTGGATGTATGTAATGACACGGGCTATGCTAATGCAAACAAAATAAAGATAATTGAATGCATGACACAAACTACACTAATGCAAACAAAATAAATATGTATGAATGCAAGCGAAGGGCGTTGATCTCATAAGTCTTTTCTTTAGAAATAGCTTTTATTAGATATCAAAGGTCATTATTACAAAAAGCTTATACTTTTCTACGAATACATCTCAGCCCGAACACCTAGCTCTTTTTTTCTTCAATCAGCCACATGAGTCTTGGTCGCACCTCTCTTATTGGTTTGATGTACTGGCAAAGGGCTATGGCTTCCATTGCTAACATCATTAATCTTGGTCATCACAATATCGTCAAATTTATCTCGCTCTTAGAACCTTCTGGCATTGTACCTAACTTGAGTGAACTAGTAGTCATTGCCCCTTCATTGGCATCCTCGAGGACTAGAATCTTCGTCATGTACTCCTGAATAATCTCCATATCTGCTATTTTCTTTTTTAGTGTCTCATTCTCACTCTGACTATCTTGGAGCTCTGTATAGGTGTGATGATTCTGGAGGCTGCATAGCGAATGATTCAGGTCTGCCATCTTGGCCCGTAACTCAGCAACAAAGGACTAGTTATGTTTCAGCTTTTCTTGGGTCGTGTCGTACATGCTCTATAGCTCGCACACACAGATCTTGTTGTCATAGGCTTTCCTCTTCCATGCAGTCACATTTTCTCTTTCTTTTTGAAGGCTAGTTTGACACCTCGTTCCCTTTTCCTCTTTTCATCTGTCAGTATCTGTTTGTACTTTGCAATGTCTCTTTTTTTGTGCTCCCTCTCCTTCTCTACGGCTTGCTCAATTTTCTACTTCCACTGCTTAAGCGTCTTTCGTAAATCTGCATTTTGGACTATTGCCTGAAACTTGAGGAAATTGGCTCTCTGAACCTCAAATATCTCTTCTAGGCTCTTGTATAATTTCACGGCCCTGCCCATCTCCCCCTTGTATTTTCCCACTTCTAGGCTTGCCTCGTACAGATTTCTCTCATGTTGTTCATATATGGACTCCATCTTGGCCTTGGCCCTTTTTAGTTCAGCCCTCAAAAAGCCATCTTCAGATAGGACCACCCTCAAATGCTCTTCAATAGGTTTAGTTTGCCCAGTCGGTGGTAGAACTTTATCATTCACTCTCAAATGCCTCCATACATCATAGTCAGGGGTGAACATGCACTCACTGTTGTGCTCTATCTTCATGACATAGCAATGCTTCCAGGAACCATTACTAGTTTGGACCTTTTCCTTGAATTCCCGTTGGAATGAAAATTCCGATGAACCCAGGCCCGTAGTAAAGGGGAAAAAATGTTGAGAGCCATACTATCGAGACACAAGTAAAGGAGTATGTTGCACGTAATAAGTGCTACGCAAATGTGCAAGTATACACGTCGCAGGTTATAGTATAAAAGATATCGTCTCCACAGGGATTGGTGCCACTTCAAGAATCTAGTCTCTTGCACTGTAAAAAGTAAAAACACAAGTAAAGGATTATAGAAGTTTTAACTAATAACTAATCTAGAAAGCAATTAAGTAAATGAAAAGATGAGATCGAATGAGAGAGATAGGCCAGGTTATCGTGAGTTGAGGTGTGATAGCCGATTGGATTGTCTTGGTAAAAGAGTGCACGGGCAACTCAGTTGCCGTGGCAACTTGCAGGACGGGTTGCCTTGGCAACTAATTGATGGTTGCCTGGGCGACTAGTTGGGCAACTACTTGGGTGACTGGGCAGCAACTTCAAGGTTCGGCAGAGCGTTCTTCAATGGTTTCTTCTTATCCCTAAGTCGAAACTCTAGCTACTTCTGCATGCCTTGATAATACATCCCTGCGTGAATCAAGGGTGAACAACAACCAATCTTGCGCTCCTCTTAGCCGTTGAAATCCTTAACTTATTCCTAAGCCGGATTAATCTTCACCATTATTGGATTGAATAAAGATCATATTCATTCGTTTCTTGAATCTAACTCTCCCGATATTAGATAAATGGATGAAATCACGAGATTCTCTCCCAATTCACTCGCAAACAATAATAAGAATCAAGAATGAATAAACCTTGAAATAGAAAAGTGCAAACTTTTATTACCTAAACAAAAACCAATAGTTTCTCACAACCACAAAACACAATAACCATAGCCAAGTAAATTTAGTTCATGGCTAGGTTCCAAAGAAACACAAGATAAACAATCCCTAGCATGAACCCAATCGAACAAGGAAGAAAAGCTGAAGCTTGTCGAAAATTCCCCTTTGCTTCCTCTCTTGGTCTTGTCGAAATTCCCTCTTGCTCTCCCCCTCCATCTTGTCGAAATCTCCTTGATATTTATAGGGCTAGGCCAAAGTCCTTCTTTGAGGAGGAGTTTGAGTTGGAATTAAATTATCTTTAAAGAATATAATTCTTTATTATAATTTTATTCCTATTAGAACTTCTCCTATCTTCTTGGAATTTAATTCTTCTTTAATCTCTGCATGGCAATCAAATTCCTTTGGGCTTGGGCCTTGCTCCATGTCATCTTGGGCTTGTAAAGTCATGAATTTCGACATCCATATTGCTTTTTGTCTTTGTCGACAAATGCCATGGCATCTGGCTCGGCGTCTCCTTCATGCATTGCCCTGGCAACTAGCTCGGCATATCCTTCATGCATTGCCCTAGCAACTAGCTCGGCATTGCTTTGGCAAGTGATCCTGCACATACACACACAAAGCACACCAAAGCAGCATCTTTTCCACAAAAACTACCAAGTTATGTAATCAAGCTCAATGATGGAAGGAAACATGGATTAATGCATGAATGGCTAACTATGCAACTAATATGAGCCTAAGTCTAACAATAATATGAGTAAAAAGGGTAAGAAAAATAGTACTTTTGAACACTTATCAGAGTACAACCAATTACACCCTATAAGCCTAACAACATCAAGTGATTATAATCCCCGTATCTGTATAAGACCTTGGTGTGGCCCATCCATGAAACTCTCCATACGATATCATGATCACAACGATCCCTAAAAATTTCAACCCACTTTCCCTCCTTGGAAACTAGACATTATTTTTCCAAAAAAACTCCCAAAGCGGTGAGAAGTTTAGGGAGAACACATTAGACAAATTCAAAGTTGGACACTTTCAGAAATGACTAAGGGCCCAGACCTGGAGCAATGGGGCACATCCTCCAAAACGCATACCCTCTATCTTCCAGCAAGCATTTAAAGAGATAAGGTTTTTGCTAGCACTGCTAGCACCGGATTAACTTCCCTTTTCAATTTTTCAAAGAAATCTAGTAGAGCCACATCAATATTACCCAGGACCTTAGGAAAGATGACCAAGCCGTAGATTGCTATAGCCAAAAGATCCACTCTCTTCTCTTTATCCGGATGAGCATGGATTATTTTCTGGATGCTCAACCAAGGGAAAGAAAAGCTACCCCCTCTCTTCTGTATTAAGCCTTTGAACCATTCGTCGCCCATTCCAGCAAAAGACTTGAGCTTTAAGTGAACGTTCTTGTTTTTATGAGGTTTAGCATATACCTGATTCTTCTTTACCTTGCACATATTGAATAGGTCCAAATATTCTTCAAATGTAGGCATCATGTCCTCCCCATTGAAGGTAAAGTAACAATATCCCAGATTCCAGAACTGGACCAAAGCCTTGAGGAATGGTTCATCGACTTTCACATACATTAGATAAGCTATACCGCCATCGGTCTCAAAGTCAAAACGATCCCAAATCTCTCGCAGCTCTTGCAAATTATTTTGTTTGACACTGATGTGGGCATACTCCGAAGTCTTTGTATCATGACCTATAGTCAAACTATCTCCTTGTGCTTGTTGGTTGACCTCATATCAGTGACGTACATCTGCATTGTCTTCTTCTTTTTTTAAGTGCCTCCCATCCATGACAAAACTGTTTTCTAATTGAGTAAGTATCTTAATATCCAACCCCTTCTAAATATGGAATGGTGATGCATGCAAAATAGAACAGGAAAAGAGAAAAAGATTAGTACACTGAATAAGAAATAAAACCTAAAAGGTTCAAAACAATTTCATTGTACGAATAGTAACTGGGCAGCGCATTCCAACACTTCTAGACATGTCTCCACGGGCCATTCTTACGAAATGATTTTGACCGAATTCTAGTTCCTAAGGCTTTCCACATGGCTCTAACTGGGTAGGCTTCTAGATTCACACACATGATTTGGTTCTAAAAGGGTACCCAAGTTGTCCTCGTTGTCCCCTACTAAGGGTAGCAAGGCCCCTGATTCTCACCCATTATAGGCGTCGGACGAACCAAGTTCAACTCAGTAGGACCCAATTCCTATGTCTTCCTGAAGGACCAGTATCCTTACGAAGACATAGGGCATATAGGTCCCGAAGGTACTTGCTAGGCTCAGATGGAGAATCAGTATTCTGACATGAACAAAGCGTTTTCCCCTCACTTAACAATTGGGTGGAGCTTAGGAATAGAGCTTTTGCAACATTTTTTAAAATGCATAAAATAGAATTACATTCATTAAGCGGACGAATAAATTGAAAACTTTGTGAACTTGCAAATTCCTTTTTCTAAAAACATTTTGAAAACAATTTGTGGCCTGGCCCTCTTTTGTTTTTTTAAAAAAACAAATGTCCCAAGCGGAGTCGCCAAGCTGTCACAACCCTTTTTGGAAGGTTTTGACGTTTTGGAAAACTTTATAAAATCACGGAGTCTCCACCAATCTTTTTGAAGAAAGTGTGATTGGATCACTTTTAAAACAATGGTTATTTTAATAAAACATTTTATTTATTAAAACAATAATTTTTGGTCCACAAAAACAAGAGAAAACATGTTCGAGGGTCGGTTACGTGTGGCGAAGGGTTAGGACCCCCACAACGCCCAAAAATTGGTACCTAATTGATTTCAAAAAGCATTTTTAAAACCTGAATTTGCAAGTTCACAAAATTTTGATTTATTTGTCCGCAAACTTAATGTAAATCTATTTTAACGGCCTTATCGCTCGAGAAATAAACTTTAATCACCTCCAACACTCCTGGCGTTAACCCGTCATTCCCATTTGATAAGACACCGCATTAATTAAGTTTTCACCTTTTTAAAAAACAGTAAGAAAATTAAATGTGTTAAAATCTTTTAAAATTTTGTGTTTAAGACCTAAAGAAATATCTACATCTATTTTAATTATTTAGTTAAAATGCAATTAAGTGTGTTTTATTGAAAATGAAAAATATTTTACAACATACTTGTCACTATTCTAGGTTTTAAGTCCCTAATCTGAAGGGTTTTTTCATACAAATATTTACATAAAAGACAATAGAAATAATTAATTACCTAAATTAAATAAATAACTTAGCAATTGCTAAAATTAAATAAAGAACATGGATTTGTTTTTATTTTTAAGATTGAAAATCTATATTAAGGACTAATTTGAAACAAAGTAAAATGTGGAGGTTAATTTGAAAACAATTTAAAATTAGGTGCCAAATTGAAAAGAAAAAAGGATGAAATTGAAACAATTGAAAACTGAAGAACTGCGGTGCGAGATCCGGGAAAGAAAGGCGCGGGTTATACCTGGGTCTGGGTCGGGTCAAACGGGTTAGTATATATACTAAATATTATAACAGATTTATTTTATAACTTCCCCCCAAAATGGATCAAAATCGGCTCTATTGAAATCCTATGAAGACATTTATTGTGTTCTTCATGAATTGAAGAACACGGTGGTGGTCCGCCGTGACGGCTGGCATCCATCGGCGTCGGCCACCGTTTTCGACTGCAAAATTCCCAGATTCCAGTCAATTTTCTAGATTCTGACGACTTCGAAATTGCATTTTTCCACCTGATTTTACATCAAAACCAAATCTCCCTGGCGATTCAAACAAAAGCAAGGTAAAAACAATCCCTTTCTTCTTTATTTAAACCGAAACAGAAAGTAAATAGATAGAAAAAATTACCAGAAATTGCTTCTCTTTATTGCTTCTGAACACTGATTACAAATTGCTTGCTCCTACAATTTCGAATACTAGTACGCTTTTTGTAATTGCTATGTGTGATTTCTAGTGGAATTGTTGTGTTACATGAATTACAAAGGCGTTTATATAGTACAAGAATTGCTTGAATTGAATCCCTAATTTCTTCCCTGGATTATCTCGAATTGCTTGATCTTTGCCAGAGGCTTCAATTTAGGGATTATCCCTTTCCTTTTTGCTTCTGATTTTTCCAGTTAGGGCTTTGAATTAGGGATTTTAATCCCTATTGGTATTATCTTGAATTGCTCTGCCCCAATTTAGGGATTTAACCCTTTTGTTCTTCTGTTTGTATGTTTCTGATGACTCGAATGGCGCCGGCGAGGAACAATTGGAGCGAGTGAAGCGTCAGAGAAGACAAAGTGATTGGCCGGAGCTGAAACGTCATGCACGTGGCTGCCACACGCGAGTGATGATCCACGTGAACACCCCGCAGCGATCTGAGCTGTTAGATTGCGTCCTAATCGAATGGACGAGAAGCGGGCTCTTGGTGATCCGTGTGCAGACCCCGTGTTTGATCCTGTGCCATTGGATCTATTCTCCCTTGATCCAACGCCTCTTTATTACCTGCGCATATAAAAGTCAAACCTTTAATAATAATCAGGCCAAACGGGCCTTTGTGTAATGGACCTTTTATGTATTTTTTAATGGATTATGATCTAAATTAAATCCAATGGACCTTTTATTTATTTTTAAATTACAATTGGGCTATGTGTTTTATATTTTTTGGGTTTTAATAACTTATTATATTAACTACTAACTCGGATACTAATATACAACCTAAATTAATTCTAACTATCACAATATACTAACAATTATACTAACATATGACAACTATACTAATTATAATTCACCAAACATACATTACATGACCCCTAAACAATTCTAATTACTAATTACGACATTAATACTAAAATATGGCACATTTATACTAATTATATTAACAATGTAATATAATACTACTAAGCCGAAAATGAGGTGAAAATTCTGTGACAGCAGATAGCAATTAGGACTATCAAGGTGTCATCTTTTAAGTCAAAAGATGACCAATATTACGTGAGGTGATAAGCAAACAAGTGACTCATCCCCCAAGTTTCAATCTTTTCAATTTGGTCACTAAAATAATCTTTGATAGGGACCCTTATCGATACACCTTATGGTTGTATCAATACGACTTGGCTAAGTTAGGTAAGTTAGTTAAAACAGTTGGGTCGTATCGATACAGGTCCTACTATATCGATACGCCTAGCTCAACTTCAACTTTTTCAGCATTTCCAATAAGACCCCAACTTTGAATTTTCACAATTTAGTCACTAAATAACTTCCATTCCATACAACAAGGTTCAACAACTTCAATTAAGCCCAAATAACTTTCAGTACTTCAAAATTGGGTACAAAGATTTAGCAATTACATTATTCGGGCATAACCAGTACAAAATCTTCGATCACAGGAACTAAATTCTAACTAGACCGATTTTCGGGGTGTGACAACTCTCCCTTCTTAAGAAAATTCATCCTCAAATTTTCATTCTAACCAAAAAGATGGGGATACTGATTTTGCATCGTCTCCTCTGGCTCCCACGTTGCTTCCTCTATTGCATGACTTCTCCAAAGAACTTTCACTAAGGGCACAGACTTGTTTCGAAGTCTCTTGACTTCTCGTGCGAGGATCTACACAGGTTCTTCCTTTTACGTCAAATTAGACTAGATCTCCATAGATTTCGGCTCGATCACATGGGAAGGATCAGACTGATACTTCCATAGCATCGACACATGGAAGACATTATGTATATGACTTAACCCTTCGGGAAGAGCTAGACAGTAGGCAACAGGTCCAACTCTCTCAATCACCTCGAATGTGCCGATAAAATGAGGACTTAGCTTCCTCTTTTTTTCCAAAACGAAGGATCTTCTTCCTTGGAGATACTTTAAGGAAGGCTTTCTCATCGACGTCATACTGAATGTCTCTTCTTCTCAAATTAGCGTAAGCTTTTTGTCGGTCAAATGCAGCCTTGAGCCAGTCACGTATGATGGTTACCCTATCTTCGGTTTCTTGAAGTAAGTCAGTGCCTAACAGCTTACCTTCACCAAGCTCGGTCCAACAAAGAGGGGTTCTACATCTTCTTCTATAAAGAGCTTTATAAGGAGCCATTTTAATCGAAGCTTGGTAACTATTGTTGTATGCAAACTCCACCAATGGCAGAGATTTCTCCCACGTGTTTCTGAAATCAATAACACAGGCTCATAGCATATCTTCCAGAATCTACAAGGAAGAATCGAAATTGATACGAAATACTTATACATACGGATAGAAGAAATATAAGGTTACCTGAATAACCCTTTCAGATTGGCCATTAGTTTGAGGGTGGAAAGCAGTGCTTAGGTGCACTCAGGTTCCCAAAATCTCGTGTAAGGTTCTCCAAAATCGGGATGCAAAACATGGTTCAGGGTCGAAAATAATGGATGCAGGAACTCCGTACAAGTGAATGACTTCACGAACATACAACTCAGTGAGTTTAGGCATGTTAAAGTCCATCTTCACCGGAAGAAAGTGAGCACACTTGGTGAATCAGTCCACAATGACCCAAATAGCATCATTTTTCTTTGGTGTCATTGGTAGACCACTTACGAAATCCATCGTAATACGTTTCTATTTCCACTATGAAAGCTCAATAGGTTTTAAGAGACCACTAGGCACCTTGTGCTTAGCTTTAACCCATTGTCAGGTTAGACACCTAGCCACAAAGTCCGTGATTTCTCCTTTTATACCATACCACCAATACAACTCCTTCAAATCTTTATACATCTTGATAGCTCCAGGAAAAACAGAAAAAGGACTCGAATGAGCTTCATTCAGAATTTGGTTCTGAAGATCATCATTATCGGGAACATAGATACGGTTTCGAATACACAACAATCCTTCGGAATTCATAGCAAAGTCAATATCTGGTTTGTCCTTAATCTTAGCAATTAGAGCTTGCAACTCCTCATCAGACTCCTAAAATGCTTTAATTCAAGACGCGATGGTTGACTGAACTTTCAATTCAGCCAATAACTTGCAATGCTTTTTAAGCTAGAAATGAGCATTCAAATGTCTCAAAAAGGGAGTAGGCTTTCAACTGAGGCACCAACTACGACATTGGCTTTACTGGATGGTAATCAATAACAAAGTCATAGTCCTTTAAAAGTTCTATCCACCGATATTGATAGAGATTCAACTATTTCTGAGTTAGGAGGTATTTCAGGCTTTTGTGATCAGTGTACAAGTAATATTTCTCACTGTACAGATAGTGCCTCCAATACTTTAGGGCAAACAAAACGACAGCGAGCTCCAGATCATGTGTCTGACAGTTTAGCTCATGTGGTTTAAGCTGACGAGAGACATAGGCTATGATTTTTCCCTCTTGCATCAATACACAGCCTAATCCCATGTGGGATGCATCGTTGTACACAATAAAGTCCTTGCCCGACTCAGGTTGCACCAAGACAAGGGCATGCATCAGAACTTGCTTAAGTTGATCAAAGCTTCTCTGTTGTTCCACTGTCCACACAAAATGGGTTTCTTTATGGAGAAGTTTTGTCAGGGGTGCAGCAATTATCGAGAACCCTTTAACAAACCAACGGTAGTAGCTTGCAAGGCCCAGAAAACTATAAACTTCTCCAATATTCTTGGGAGGAATCCAATCAAGAACTGCTTGAATCTTCTTTGGGTCAACTTGAATTCTCGTAGAAGAGATCACATATCCCAAAAAGGATACATCAGATAACCAGAACTCACATTTACTAAACTTAGCGTATAGTTGTTTCTCCCAGAGAGTCTGAAGTACAATCTGGAGGTGCTCTTTTTGTGTGGCAGTGTCCTTGGAATAGATCAGGATGTGATATATGAATACAACCATGAATTTATCTAAATAGGGCTGGAACACATGATTCACCAGGTCCATGAAGGCTGCGGGTGCATTTGTAAGCCCAAAAAGCATTACCAGAAACTCATAATAGTCGTATCTAGTTCGGAAGGCAGTTTTTGGGACGTCAGACTCCTTCACTAACATCTGATAGTACCTGAATCGTAGGTCTATCTTAGAGAAGACAGAATCACCCTTCAATTGATCGAAAAGATCATCGATCCTTGGTAACGGATACATATTCTTGATTGTTACTGTGTTTAACTGGCGATAGTCAATGCACAGACGCATCGACCCCTCCTTTTTCTTAACAAACAAAACCAATTCTCCCCAGCTTGAGGAACTCGGTTAGATAAATCCCTTGTCCAAAAGATCTTAGATTTGGGCCTTCAAATCCTTTAATTCAATCACAACCATCATGTATGGAGCAATGGAGACTAGTGTAGTCTCTGGTTGCACTTCGATTCTGAATTCTACTTCTCGGGTCAGAGGGAGTCCCAAAAGTTCATCAAGAAACACATCAGGAAATTCCTTCACCGCCGGCACATCTTCGAGCTTTACATCTTCTTTGGACTCCATAACACACATAATGGCTTCCTTAAGCTCGGGTTTAGTTTTCATCAAAGTTATGCTTTCCTTGCTGGGTCCGCAGAGGTATAGCTTCTTCTTCGAACAGTCTACCCAAGCTTAATGTTTAGCTAACCAATCAAGGCCTAGGATAAGATCAAACTCGTGGAGAGGCAAGGCCATCAAATTGGTCAGAAATGGGATCCATTGGATCTTCAAGAGACAAGCTTATAGATCAATCGTATAACCACATTATCTCCTAGTGGGTTAGAGAAAACTATCTCAGATGTAACTAATTCGGGTTCTAGGGCATATTTCTCAATCAATGGTTCATTCATAAAAGAATGTGTAGAGCCTGGATCTACCAAAGCATAGACAAGATCATAACATAATTCCACCATACCTGCTATCACATCGGGATTGTCTTCTTGCTCTCGACCTCAGACATGGTATATCTAGGCTGAGGTCTAAGGGTCACGCCTAACTGAAGAAGTGTTTGAGTTACAAGGTCTCCCCGCTGATCCAGACTGCACTTGTTTCGCTCCTCTTCTCTTAGCGGAATTTTTCTGAGAAGCCACAAAGGTAGGAGCATTCGGGTTCTGCGGACATTGTCTGATAAAGTGGCCATCTTCACCATAGAGGTAGCAAGATCCTGTCTGTCTACGACACTACTTGGATGCCTCTTCTGACAAAAATTACATAGAGGAATCTAAGAACCTCTCTCAAAACCACCCGTACTATCAATCAAAGTTGTACGAGCGACAGATGTTCCTGAAGAATGGGATTGTGGCACATATCCCTCCTTGGTAGTTGCCGAAAAGTGACAGACTTTTGGTCCCACTTTTTACCCTTCTTTTAAGGCATGGAAGGTTTGGAATCATCTCGGGATCTCTTATCAGACCTGGCTTGATTCCTCGTCCTTCTCTCATAAGCCTTTTAGGAGGCTTTAGTAGCAATCACCCGGTTAACCAGATTCTAAAAGTACTCCAACTCCAAGGCAGTAAAGAAATGACGTAATTCATTACAAAGGCCATCAATAAACATTCTACAGTTATCCTTCTCGGTGCATATGATCTCTGCACCATACCTCGAGTACTTGCAGAAATCATGTATATACTATTACACAGGTCTTCCTCCTTGTCTTAGTTGGAGGAACCTCTTACGTCTTTTAGTGATATAGTGCTCACCGATGTACTTCTTGCGGAACTCCTGAAGAAAGAAGTCCCACGTAACACTATGCTCAGGTAATGTGGGTGTCATGGTGTCCCACTAGCTCTGAGCCTCTTTAGAAATCAACGCCAGGGAGCACTCTAGCTTGTGTTCGCCAGGGCACTTCATCTGTTTATTTAGAACTTTAAGGGTGTTTTCTATCTAGTACTCTACTTCTTCAGGGTTGTCCTGTTCTTGGCTGGTGAAAGTGTAGATTGGATATTGACAGAGCTTGTCAATAGAAGTCCTCAAAATAGTTGAAGATGCTTCAGCAGGCTGAGGTGGTGGTTCTTGGCTAAGAGACACGACCACCTACTTAATTATCTCAGCCATAGACATCAAATGCTCCTACTGAGTGGGAGACATCAGTGGAGGATTGGGTGGGTGATTTTGTCCCACCTGTTCTGGTCAGACTTCGGCTCTAAGGTTGTCCCCCTATGTCGAGGAGGAGTCGAGGTGTGGTTCTATCGTATCACGCCTATCACCAGGTGTAGACATTCTTAAATCTAATCTAAAAGAATAAGTTAAATCGTGTTAGTTGCAAGTCACGGATAACATATACAAATAAACTCCTAGGTGGCATATTCACATGCAGACTCATGACAAGCCTCGGTTTAATCCTAGAATCGACTAAACTTTAGCTCTGATACCACAAATGTAACACCCTCTTCTCGGCCTGGTAGAGAACCAGGCCAGAAAGTGTTATCGAAAGTCATATTCAAAAATTGAAAACTTAATCGAAGTTTGCAACTTATTCAGAATATCTTATTAATCTCTTTTACGACTTATCGAACTAACTTATTAATGGCTTACTCAATTTGGGGTCAATTTTAAAATTTTTTGAACTTAGGGAATAAACTATAAATTTTACAAGTTAAGGTTCCTTAATTGAAATTCGTGTTATTAACCTGAAATCTAACCTTCCAATTATTATCTAGTGAAATCTCATTACAAACAGAGGTCATTTACCTATCCAATTAGACCATACAATTTCTGGTGACCATTTTATAATCAAGGCAAAGCTGTGTTTTATCTCTTTTAACAGAATTAATCGCCACCGTACCGATACACTTAGGGTTGTATCGGTACGCTAAGCTAAATTTTCAAATTTTGAATTTAAGGGTAACAAGCCCATATCGATACAACTGGAACCGTATCGATACAAGTTGACTACGATGACTTCGAATCGATACACCCTATAACTGTACGATACCTTTAATCTTTCCAGATTCCAGTGACCAAAATCCGTATCGATACACACTATGTCATATCGATACGCCCCTTTTGACTCGTGTTGACCCGTGTTGACCAAACCAAATATACAAGGCCGTATCGATACACCATCACCTATTTTGATACGTCCTGCTCTGTAATGATAGATTTTAGCTAGTTTTTACTCGAATTACCCTATCAAACGATGTCCAAACTTTATCAAATTTTACCAATAAACTATTAATCAACAATTCTAATAGAACACCAAATTTTAGAGCATTTCAAATCCATTCACTAAGATTTTACCTTTTGGTGCCTTTAAGCCCATTTAACTAGTTTTACTATTTTTCAACCATACCAAAATGCATATCTAACCCCTAGATACTCTTAGGCCATTACACACATATCAAAATAGGCAAACATAACATGTCTAGCCTAATGCCACCTTACTAGGAGTTCAAAATAAAAGTTAGCATACATATGGTTTTGATGGGAGTGACTTGCAACTTCAACCACATGATCAAAGCTCGAATTCCTTCAAGGTCCTAAAATGCATGAGACACACGAATGTTAGGCTTACATAGCCTAGTGAATGTAAAACAAGTTCATTAATGGCATGAATGACATGTAAACGTGCTCGAATGACATTTATACACCATTAATCATATATAGGTCATACTCAAAGCCAAGTGTTATATTTTCATATATCAAATGTAAAGCACAGTTACATATCATCTCCTTGGACAAAGTAACAAATAGATACGCGAATTCTCCTATACGCCATACATATCAGAGTAGGCCTTAGCCTTGAGCCGTAGCTCCGAAGTCTTTTACACAATCCAACCTTTTCTCCAAACACATAGGTCGTAGCCCCGGACCGTAGTCCAATCCCTTACATAGTGAGCTCAAATAACCCTATGGCATGCCAATTGTATCCAATGTCCACAAGTGTCCAAGGTTACACATATCATCATAAAACTTACCTTTGTGCCCTTAGGCTGTTTCACATCACATAATAAGGTTTTGCTCCAATTAGCAAAACATAGTATGTTCATATCAAATTCCACAATCATATATGAGCTTACAAATGTATTAAGGCAATATGGAGGTCTTACCACAATTACCACTAGAATCCACACATGCTTGCTCTAATTGAGCCCTTAAACAAGATGTAATTCTAATCACAAAACAAATGCAACTAGGATGACACCTAGCCAATCCCATGACACAACTACACTCACCTAGTACTCAGAGGCTTCAAGGTTCTTGGATAGCGATCCTCTTGTTGTTGGGAATACTTGGCAATGAAGATGGCTTGTTTTCCACCACTTGAGCTAGTTCAAAATTAGGGAATTGTATTAAAATTGAAACTAATGATTCACAAATGTTTTTCAAGCTTACCAAAGCTTGTAGACAACATTGAAACAAAGAAATTGGATTTCTAGCACATGGGCTTAACTTGAACATTCAAGACTTAAATCTTGAAATTAAACTCTAAGGATTGATGGAATCATCAAATTGACATAGGGGTTCTACTTACCCAATTGGTAGCTTTCAATTGGGGTATTTAAATCACAAAAAGTTCAAAGATCGGATTGAGGTGCTTGCTTGAGCTTAAGCTTGAAAATGACAATGGAGGTGTGTGCTTATTCTTTTCAAACAAGGGCAAATTTGGTTTCGGGGGAAGCAAAACAAAGATGAGAACTTTTCTTATTCTTTTGAAAAAAACTATGGCCTTAATCATTTCCCACCTCACTCATAGCCAATAGGAGGGTTCCCTTGGCAAGAGGAAAACCTAAACAATGAGTTTCCATTTCCTCAAAATTGGATAGCAATTAGGTGATAAGCAAGCAGGTGACTCATCCTCCAACTTTCAATCTTTGCAATTTGGTCACTAAAATAATCTTTGACAGGGATCTGTATCGATACACCTTATGGTCGTATCGATACGGCTAGGCTAAGTTGGGTAAGTTAGTTAAAACAGTTGGGCTGTATCGATACAGGTCCTACTATATCGATACGCCTAGCTCAACTTCAAAATTTCCAGCATTTCTAATAAAACCCCAACTTTGAATTTTCACAATTTAGTCAATAATAACTTTCATTCCTTACAACAAGGTCCAAAAACTTCAATTAAGCCCAAATAACTTTCATTACTTCAAAATTGGGTACAAAGATTTAGCAATTTCATCATTCAGGCATAACTGGTACAAAATCTCTGTTCTCCAGAACCTAATTCTGACTAGACTAGTTTTTGGGGTGAGATAAGACTAAAAAGATTCTTTGCCCTACCTTTCTTAGCCGTCTCCTTGGTGTATGAATAAAAGCAACACCTATTTTTCTTGAGCCTTTTACCCATGGAAATGTCATTTTTCAATCAGGACTGCCTTCGGTCCCTATACTTTTAGGAATCTTTTAGGAGCAATGTAAAGAGATCTTTTCATATTTGTGAAATTGTTAGCTTACCGATCGTTATGTCAATGTATAAAACTCATGTAAACAAGGAAATAAGTTGGAATGAAGAGTTTATCGAGAGTAAGGTTGATGTTTAGATAGCAAACATTGAAAGGGAACAAAGCAAAAACAAAATTAGATACCCCAAATATCAAACGAGCGAGCTTCACTGGATCAGCTTGCCTGGAATCTTTTTATGCCTAATACGTGTTTAGGAGACCTTGAGGGCTTTGCCGATATCTTAGGATGCAAAATTCCCCCTTGAGACCAAATTTTTGAGGGAAATGGTCGTCGGATGCCTTTGCCCCTTTCGATCAAAATTTGAGCCGCCCTTTTTGGGTTTTCAACTCAAAACGTCCTTTGATCTCAAGACGCCCTTTGCAAGTTTTCATCTTGAACCCTCCTTTTTATTTTCTTCTATTTTTCTAAAAGTGCCCTTTTGGGTTTTCGTTTTTGTTGTTTTTGTGTTTTTTGTTTTTGTGTTTCTTGTTTTTGTGTTTTTTGTTTTTTTTGATTTTTTGTTTTTTCCTTCAAGTAAAATACTTCTTGATTGAATCAGAATTTACAGGGCTTGGCAGGTCTTCACCATCCATCTCAGCCAAGATCAAAGCTTCTCTAAAAAAGGCCTTTTTCACCACGTAAGGTCCTTCCCAATTTGGCATCAATTTTCCTCAAGAATCTCTTTGAGTTGGTAGGATCTTTTTTAGCACTAGATCCCCTTCCTGGAATTCCCTTGGGTGAACCTTCTTGTTATAAGCTCGCATCATCCTCTTTTGGTACATTTGACCATGTTGGATGGCTTTTATTCTTTTTTCCTCAATCAAAGCAAGTTGGTCATATATGGCTTGGATCTATTTTGCTTCATCTAATTTCAATTCTGACAAAATTCAAAATAAAGGAATCTCGACCTCGATGGGTAGTACCGCTTCTATCCCATAAACCAACAAAAAAAATGTTGCCCTGGTAAAGGTTCTGAATGATTTACAATAAGCATAGAGAGCAATTGGTAGCTTCTCATGCCAATATTTGTAAGTTTCTGTCATCTTTCCAACAATCTTTTTAATGTTCTTGTTGGCCGCTTCCACTACCCCGTTTATCTGAGGGTTGTATGGTGACAAATTGTGATGTCGTATCTTAAACTGTTTGCACACTTCGTCTATGGTCTTATTATTTATGTTTAATGCATTTTCAGATATGATATTCTTCGGCATCCCACACTGACATATAATTTCTTTCTGCAATAATCTACTAACTGCAGATTTGGTAACATTAGCATAAGTGGCTGCTTCTACCCATTTGGTGAAGTAGTCAATAACCACAAAGATAAATCGATGCCTATTAGAAGCTTTCTATGATATAGGCTGGATGACATCCATGCCCCATGTAGAAAATGGCCATGCGGAATTCATGACATGTAGCGGGGATGGAGGAGCATGAATCTTATCTGCATAAATTTGACACTTGTGGCATCTCTTGGCGTAGTTGTATAGTCCCCTTCCATTATGGACTAGTAGTAGCCAAACCTCGTGATTTGCTTTGCCATAGTAAAACCATTGGTGTGTGTCCCGTATACACCCTCATGGACCTCTTCAAGGATTTTTTTGGCTTCGACAGCATCCACACATCGCAATAGCACTAGATCTTTTTCTTCTTTTGTACAAGATCTCTCCGTCTAAGACATGCTCACTTGCTAGCCTCTGTAGCATCCTCTTTTCATTTTCAGTAGCCTGCTCGGGATATTCATGACTCTTTATGTACTGCAAAATGTTGTGATACCAAGGAATGTTCGCCTTTCTCACATTTCTCAATGTTGTAGCGATAGGCTGGAGACTAATATATACTCATTTGTATGGGTCTCAAATCAGACTGCTTGTTGACTTTAATCAATGAAGACAGAGTAGCCAAGGCATCTGTCATTTGGTTGTCTCGTGGGGGATAGTGGAAAGTTATCTCATATAATTCCTTAATCAAGTCTAGGACAAGATTTTGGTAATCCATCAACTTGGAATCTATGGTCCCCAATTCTCCCCACAGTTGATAAATCACAAGCATAGAATCCCCGTATACTTTTAACAATTTAATCTCGCGATCAATGGCAGCTCGAATCCCTATGATGCATGCTTTATACTTTGTTATGTTGTTTGTACAATCAAAATCAAGCTTACTGGAAAAATGGTAGTGATCGCCCTCCGGAGAGACCAATAATGCCCTAATTCCTTTGCCTACGGCATTGAAGGCGCCATCAAAGTTCAACCTTCAGTACCTACTTTCTGAGGTGACTTCGTCAACACACATCAGATCTTCATTTGAGAAATCAAAGTTTAGAGGTTCATAGTCCTCTAGGGCCCGACTGGCCAAAAAGTCTACTATTGCACTCCCTTTCACAACTTTCTGGCTCACGTAAACCAAGTCGAATTTAGACAACAGAATCTACCACCTGGCCATTCTTCCTGTCAGTGCAATTGACTCCATCAAGTATTTAAGAGGATCCAACCTTGAGATTAACCAGGTTGTATGGTACAACATGTATTGCTTTAGAGTTCTAGTGGTCCATTTCAAGGCACAACAAAACTTTTTGATTGGCGAATATCTCGTTTCACATTCTACAAATTTCTTGATAAGATAATAAATCACCCTCTCTTTCTTTCCTGAGTCGTCGTGATGACCCAGTACACATCCCATAGAATTCTTAGAAATCGTTAAGTTTAGTATTAGAGGCTTATTCAGGATAGGTGGCACTAAAATTAGGGCATTTTTTAGGTAGTGCTTGATTTTGTCAAAAGCTTCATGGCATTTATCATCTCATTCCCCTTGGCTGTGCTTTTTGAGAAGTCGAAAGATAGGATCACATTTTTTGGTCAATTGTGAGATGAACCGAGCAATGTAATTTAACCTTCCCAAGAAGCCTCTTACTTCCTTCTGAGTGTGCGAAGGTGGTAAGTCTTGAATGGCTTTGACCTTGTTCGGATCAACTTCAATGCCCTTTTCACTGACTATGAAACCCAGTAGCTTTCCTGATGCAACCCCGAAAGTACATTTAGCAGGATTTAGCTTCAACTGGTATTTTTTCAGTCTCAAGAATAATTTTCTCAAGACCTTCACATACTCTTCTTCAGTTTGAGATTTAGCAATCATGTCATCAACAGACACCTCAATTTCTTTGTTCATCATATCATGGAACAGGGTGACCATGGCTCGTTGATATGTTTCACCTACATTTTTAAGTCCAAAGGGTGTCACCTTGTAATAGAAAGTTCCCCATTGCGTTACAAATGTTGTTTTTTCCATGTCATCAGGGTACATCCTTATTTGGTTATAGCCTAAAAAACCATCAGTAACAAAGAATGCTTTGTTGTGTTATCAACCAAGGTGTCGATGTGAGGAAACGACAAATTATCCTTCGGACTGGCTTTATTTAAATCTAGGTAATCAACACACATTCGGAATTTGCCATCTTTCTTTGGAACATGGACTATATTGGCCACCCATTCTGAATATTTGACCTCTTGATGAAACCCGACATTATATTGTTTTTTACCTCTTCTTTTATCTTTACCAGTACATCTGGTCTCATTCTTTGTAGCTTCTATTGGACTGGCTTGCAATCTTCTTTTATGGGGAGTTTGTGTACCACCACATCTATACTTAATCCAGGCATGTCTTGATAGGACCATGCAAAGACATCTTTACACTCTAGGAGCAGCTCTACCAAATCATGTCTTGTTTTTGCGTTGATGCATGTGCCAATCTTCACCTCCTTTTCATTTTCATCTCTCAAGCTTACAATTTCTACTGACTCTTTGTGAGGCGATATTTGTTTTTCATCTTGTTCTACCATTCTTAATAGGTCAGGAGACGGATCACAATCTTGATTTTCTTCAAAGTCCTGAAGCTCTCCTAGACACACATCTTACTCGAAAATGATTTCTGGATTAATCTCAATATCGCTCGATACATCGATATATAGGACCTGACATGAAATAATGACATCCATTGAGCAAATGAATTAAGAATAGACAATTTGTGTGGGATAGGTGTATGTGAGGAGAAAGATATAAAAAAATGAAAATGAATAAAATGTTTGCTAGAGATAACACAAAAAGTATCATTTCATTGACATAAAGATAGTAAGCCTATGCTCTTTACAAAAAAAGACCATTGTTGCTCTCGAGAAAGAGTAAAAAGTGTGTTCTGAACATTACTTTGAAACATTTCTAAACATTTTAGGGAGTTCTTCAGCAGTCCAGTTGTTCAGAATAGTTCCAGGGGTATAAGGACGAATTCCCCTTAGATACAATCCTGCACCTCCTTTAGTGGTGACAACATTGATGTCCAAAGCTCATAGCATCCTTCCCAGCTCACTTTCTTCATCTTTCTTGAGTTGTTTGGGGTGGATGAATCCTCCAAACACAACAGTTTCAGAAATGAGGGGAAAAGTCAGAGGTTCCCAGTTGACCTCTTCTCCCTTCAGACGAGCCTTCATTCTTTCCTACTTCTTCACAACCTCATTCCTTCTCTTTTTAACATCTGGCTTGTATCCCAGGCCAAAGCGATCTTGTTTATTGATCACAAACGGTGCACTAACCCTGCCTTGTAGGTACTTCCCTAATCATCTATCGACCCGGCTCCTCTCCCCACTGTTAGTTTGATTCCCATTCTTGTTGCTTTAAACAACTTTGAGGTGGGAATCCGACTCTCTTCAGCAATGAAGGTTGCTTTGACAAATTCAAATGACCAGAATGAGCACTCCTCGACCTTCTTATCAATCTCTATGTAAGGGACATCACTAGTGATAGAAGCTATGATGTCTTCTTCGGCATCTATAGTGACAAGCCGCCCATCAAAGACAAAATCTAATTTCTGGTGTAGTGACGATGGCACTGCCCCGACTGGATGGATCCAGGGTCTTCCCAACAAACAGTTATATGTGGGCTTGATATCTATTACTATAAAATCAACATCATAGGTGTTTGGGCCCACTAGCAACGGTACTTCAATTCTCCCTATCACATTCCTCTTAGTTTCGTCAAAGGCTCGAACTATAGTATTGCAAGTCTTCATATGAGAACTGTGTACTGGAAGTCTATTCAAGGTGGCCAATGGCAACACATTTAGAGTGGATCCATTGTCAATTGGGACCCCTGGCAACTTATATCCTTTGCACCAATTAGTTATGTGCAAGGCCTTGGTAGACCCCATACCACCTAGGGGTATCTCGTCATCATTAAAATGGATAAAGTTGTCAACATTCAAATTATTTTCCAACCTATCCAACTTGTTTACTAAAATTTCATTAGGAACGAAAGTCTCATTCATCACCTTTAGCAGCGCATTTCCGTGTATTATAAACTTAATAGTAAAGATAATATCGATATACGAACCGGTAGTCTATAGAGGTGTTCGACAACACTGTATTCACTGAGCTTCAAGAACTTTAGGAATTCTTTCAATTCTTTCTCTTTTACTGGCTCATTGATTGGTGATTCAGCATCATTCTTTTTCTTTGGCTCAACTATCAAGGCTTTCCCTTTAGGATCATTTGTTTTGCCATATCGTCTTCCGCTCCTGGTGCAGAGGCTGACATCTTTTACTTCTTTTGAAGCAATCTTCAAAGCATCATTTCCTTGGATTGTTATTCCACAATCACACCTTCATGGAACTTTATTGTTATCCTTGTAGGGAAAAGAACCTGGTTTTTTAATTGTAATCTTTGCTCCCACACTATCGGCTCCTTCACATTTCCTCGGTCCTAAAATGATCACGATCAAGAAATTTCCCCACGACTACTCTTAGGGGATTTTTCTTCGGAAGCACAAATGTTGGCTTCTTCGAGCTTTCCTTCTTCGAAAAACTCTAACTCTTTTTTATCCATCAAATTTTGGATAAGAACTTTAAACTCTACATAATTTTGGATGTCATGATTTCCTTTGCCATGGTATAGACAATAGTCCTCGGAAGTTTTCTTTGTGTCTCTTGGGCTTTGCTGCAACAAGCCCATTTTGACCATCTTCTACCATACCCACTTCAATGGAGACTTCACCTACTCAATACAGGTTTTGATTCTCCTACTCCTATTGCTGACGATTGCATTTAATCCTGGCTCTGCATGATTGGGTAGTGGGTTCCCAGCTATACCTTGCCTCGCGGAGTCATCAAATCTTACACTCTTTTTTATAAATTTTTCAACAAGCTTCTTGAAAGCGATACAGTCCTCGATAGAGTGCCCTACGAGCTCTTCATGATAATCACACTGTGCGTTGAGATCGTACCATTTTGGGTAAAGGGCTGTAGTGGTTTGGTATAAAATGGAGACATCACATGTGCATTGTACAAATTCTTCTATAACTCCCTGTTTATTACCGAGATAAGATTAAATCCCATATCTTCCTAATTTGCTCTCTAATTGGATCCTTGCTTTGAGGAAGTTAGGGTATTTGAGGTCGTAGCTTTGGGTTGTCCAGCTGTCAGCGGTTTTGAATAGCCGACATTATAGACACTTGTATTGCTTGCCTCGCCCTCCTTCCTTTTATAGTTCAATTTCTTTGAGTTTTGCTCGTCTTCAATCTTTCAACCTCGGATTGCGTTCTTAATCATTTCTTCATTCATTATTATGTCAGAGAAGTCTTTCGTAGTCCCTCCTATCATGCGGCCGATGAATGGTTTCTTCAGTGTACCAATGAAGAGCATCACTGTCTCTTTTTATAACAACGGTGGCTACACTTGGGTTGCTACGTCTCTCCATCTTTGCGCATATTTCCTGAAACTCTCGTTAGGTGTATTTTCCATATTTTGCAATGTAACCCGATCTGGAGTTATATCGATAACATGGTTGTATTGTTTAACAAATACCTGTGCCAGATTTTTCCAAGAGTTAATTTTGGCACGACTCAATTGGTTGTACCATCTTGTCGCATATCCCGTCAGACTATCTTGAAAGCAATAAATTAAAAGGGGGGTCATTCTCGATGTACCCCGTCATTCTCCTGAAGAACATTGTAATGTGAGCTTCAAGACAAGTGGTCCCATTATATTTTTTGAAATTAGGCATCTTGAACTTCGGAGGTAGCACCAAATCAGGAACCAAACTTAACACTCTTGCATCTATTCCTGAAACTTGGTCAAGATAGACAGATAGACGACATGCATGCATGATAGACAGATGATAGATAGATAGATAGATAGATAGATAGATAGATAGATAGAGAGCATGCATGCATGCATGCATGCACGAGCATGCATGCATGCATGCATGCATGCGAGCATGATGCATGAATAGAAGATAGACGAGCGAGCGAGCGAATAGACATATAGACGAACACTCTTGCATCTATTCTCAAACTTGGTCAAGATAGACGAATAAAGACGAGCGACGAGCGAATAGACGAATAGATAGACAGATGGGCGAATGAAGCGAATAGATAAACGAGCGAGCGAAAAGCGAAAAAAACGAAGCGACGAGCGACAGCGAGCGAGCGAGAGACGAATAAACGAATAAATAAACGAAGAAACGAATAAACGAATAAACGAATAAACGAATAAACGATATAAACGATAAACGATAAACGATAAACGAATAAACGAATAAACGAATAAACGAATAAACAAACGAATAAACGGTAAATAAAGGTAAACGGTAAACAGTAAACAGAAGTAAACGAGTAAACGGTAAAACAGCAAACGAATAGATAAACGAGCGAATAAAACGAGCGAATAAACGAGCGAATAAACGAGCGAATAGCGAATAAATAAATAAACGAATAGATAAACGAGCGAATAAACGAATAAACGCGAATAAATAGATAGATAAACGAATAAACGAATAAACGAATAAACGAATAAACGAATAGAAAGATAAACGAATAAACGAATAAACGAATAAACGAATAAACGAATAAATAAACGAATAAACGAATAAACGAATAAACGAATAAACGAATAAACGAATAAACGAATAAACGAATAAACGAATAAACGAATAAACGAATAAACGAATAAACGAATAAACGAATAAACGAATAAACGAATAAACGAATAGACGAATAAACGAATAAACGAATAAACGAATAAACGAATAAACGAATAAACGATAAACGAATAAACGAATAAACGAGATAAACGAATAAACGAATAAACGAATAAACGAATATAGAATAAACGAGATAAGACGAATAGACGAGATAGACGAATAGACGAATAGACGAGAGATAAATAGATAGATAGATAGATAGATAGATAGATAGATAGATAGATAGATAGATAGATAGATAGATAGATAGATAGATAGATAGATAGATAGATAGATAGATAGATAGATAGATAGATAGATAGATAGATAGATAGATAGATAGATAGATAGATAGATAGATAGATAGATAGATAGATAGATAGATAGATAGATAGATAGATAGATAGATAGATAGATAGAGACAGATGCAGCAGCAAAAAGCAGCGACGCGGCGGCAGGCAGCACGAGCAGATGCATGCATGCATGCACGCATGCATGCATGCACAAACAAACAAGCAGAGAGAGACGAGACGCATGCACGCAAATAAACGAATAGACAGACGCACGCATGCACGCATAGATGATAGGTAGATAGGTAGGTAGACAGATAGGTAGATAGGTAGATAGGTAGCTAGCTAGGTAGGTAGGTAGGTAGGTAGGTAGGTATCCCTAGGTAGTATGCTTATATCATGGTTTTCAAAGAAACAAAATAGTGCAGCATTATCTACCACCGAAGAGGAATACATATCGGCTGGAAGTTATTGTACTTAAGTCCTTTGGATAAAGCAACAAATTTTAAATTATATAATTGATGTAGTTATCAACCCTTTTAAGTGTGACAACACTAGTGCCATATGTCTCACTAAGAATCTCATCCATCATTCTAGAACCAAGCACGTAGAGATAAGACATCATTTCATTAGAGATCAAGTCTTGAAAAATGACGTAGTTCTAGAATATGCAGACACCTTGAACCAATTAGCGGATATCTTTACCAAACCTTTAGACAAAGAGCGTTTTTTGTCTCTTAGGAGAGAGTTAGGTTTAACTAGCCTTTCTTGAACCTTAGGCCATTTTAGTGTCTAAAATTTGCTTGTATTTGGTTGATTTCTTTGCTTATGTGTTTATGCTCCCATATGCATCTATGATTGTTTCTAGGGGGAGTATGCATCTATTTTGATCATACATGTTGTTTAGATATCATATTCATGCATTTCGATTCGAGTAAAATCAAAATTTTGAGCACCTTGCAGTCAAAAATGATATTTTTGGCTCAGGGGTACCAATACGTGATACCGTGTATCGGTACGAGTATCATGAGACAGTTTCAGTATAGTTTGACCTGTACCGATACGGGGTCACATATTAAAATGGCTAAAAATCATTTCGGTATAATGTTTCGATACGCACAGGTGGCGTATCGGTACTCGTAGTCATTGGTTCTTAAATGAGTCATTAAAAAGGGGTTTTTTCACTTTACATCAAATTCTACCTTTTCTCCAAAGCCCTAGATACGAAATCCATCTATAAAAACCTCTCAAATCTGTTTGTTTTTCATTCAATTCATCAAATCTTTTGAGGGCTTTTGGGTTATTCATTAAACCCTAGTGAAATCATCAAGATTTGTGCATCATCATCTACTCATCCATCCATAATCCCATATTCAAGGTATAAACTTCTTTTCATTATTTTTTAATTTTGTTCTTATTTATACGTTGTTTTTTATTCAAAATTATATATTTAGTATGTATATAACTTTGTTTTCATAGATATTGTAAAAACCTTTTCAAAACTAAATTTTTTTATTCGAATATAAAATTATATCGTATATTTTTCAACAGTGTTTTTTAGTTTTTATTTTACCAAAATTATTTTTATACTTGTATATGATTTTAAACTATACGATATAGGTTTTTACTATACCTTGATCATTGGATTGTTTATTGGATTGAATGTGATGATTTATGCATACATTGTTTTTTGTGGTTTGATTTTGGTCTTAGGTTTTGTTATGGCACCTAAGAAACGAGCAAGAAGACAATTGGGACAATCCTTAAATACCAATTACAACAATAATGGTACAAAACTCAACCTCACCTATATTTTTCAAAATTGTTTTAATGAACTTCGTTTTCCAAATGCAATGGCTCATTTTAAACAATGTCAAGGTTATAAAATTCACCGTGAGTGCATTTTTCAATTCCTTTAGTGTCTTTCGAAAGGTTTCAATTTAAATACCTTGAGCTAATGCATCAATGGAAGTTTATGAAATTTTTTGAGTATACCCGAGATTTTATACCGAAACATTATTCTCATTTTTTACTCAAATGCCCGGTGTGTTTATAACCAAGCCAAAACTGAGGTTGTTGCTATTGAATCCTATCTTATGGGAAAGAAATTTCAAATTGATTATTTGACTTTAGCAAATGTTTTTGGTTTTGAGGATATTGGTATTGATAATGAGAACTCGTTGGTACATGTTCTTGGTGGCTTCGTTACCGTACTCGATGCTTATGATCGCATCCTTCACCTCATGATCACTTGGTGGTTTCGACCATTCGGTGGGAAGTTCTCTATGATCTGTCAAGTTGATGACTTTTAGATCTTTTTCTTTCGTAAGGATAGGCATCCAAACCTTGCTCAAATTATGTTTGCGAAGATTGTCTTCCTTGTGCAACATCGCCATACAACTCTTGTTTCTTCCTTCACCTATGACACCACTTTGAGCTACTTGTTCCACAAGTTGGAGATTGATTGTTCTCATGATGTTATCGAACCTCTCACCAAAATTATTGATGATCGTTCTCTCCACCGTGCAAAGTTTTCATACTATAATGGAGAACGGATCCAGAATACCGATCTTCCTCGTGGTGCTCAACCTGATCCGGTGGCAGCTCCTCAAGTTCCTCAAGCTATGGTAGCCCAACCTTCCCTTGATGCTCTCATGGCTTATCTCGACGAGAAGTTTGCATCTTTGGACACTACTACAACCTCTGAATTTGTCGCTATTGACACTCGTTTTACATCCTTGGAGGAAAGGGTTACTTCAATCGAGAATCACCAAGCTTTTATGGACATATCTCTTACCGCCTTTCATGGTGAGTGGTGACAATCTCTTGGAACCAATGCCAATGATGAAAATGAATATGATGAAGATGATATATAGGCGTCTTGCATCTCATGACATATCATATCATATTAGGTTTTATGTTTTATGCACCTATGTCTTTTGTTTTATGAACTCATATGCTTTGGTTTATTTTTTTGTTTATGTTTTTAGGAATTGAGTTGGATTTTATTATGTTGCTTTGAATTATGCTTTGAATTTTAATTGTTTCTTTATGCTTGGAGTACCTTTAATGTTTATATCTTGCTTTATTTATATCTTATTGATTTTGATCTAACAAAAAGGAGGAGAAGTAAAATGAGAGCTAATTTTTTCAAAGTTTTTCAAAACTATATCTTTTAGTCTTAAAGAAAGAGGGTATTTTTTAAACCTACTTAAAAAAATTACTTTGGTTTTTTTATATCAAAAAATGAGAGATTATAAAAATTATATTTGATTTTTGATATAACAAAGTGTTTAATGACCAGTTTGTAAAATTGGATAATTTTTTAAGTATTCAAAAAGTCTCACAAAATGACAAGGAATCGAACTTAAAATGTTTCTAAGTAAAAAAATTAACCCCAAAAGTTTTTCTAAGTATTTTCATACTTAAATAACCAAAAATGCTCAAGCATATTGATACACCCTTGAGTGTTTCGATATGATTTTTGACTACTGGAATTTCATTTGCAAAATCTTATCGATACGGTTGATCCCGTTTCGATACAGCATTCATCTAGGTTTGTATTCTTGGTTATCTGTATCAATATGGTCTTACTCGTACCGATACGGGGTGATAAGATTTTCAAAATCTTTGCAATAAATTTTATGACCGCTACTTGTCAGTTATTGGAATCACCAATCTTTGAAAATTGGTTACACCGTATCGATGCGCCCCCTAGGTGCCGATGAAATTTTTCTTGGACTTTTACCTCAGATTCCAATGAGCAAAATTCGTACCGATACGGCCTATACCGTATGGATATGCCCCTATTTTTACACAATAAACATTTCGATACGCCCTCAAGCATATCTATATGCATTTGTACAATGGCTATTTCTTCTTATAGCATGTAACGATACGACTCTTCGTGTACCGATATGCCTGCTTACCAAACAACATTTATTGCGGGAAGAAAGCAGCCCAAATGCTCTATTGATGATCTCAACCACCCAAACGGTTAGAAATCAATGAGGGGATATAAAATCAAGTCTCCAAAGCTACAACAACAACTATTGAACATCCATTGAACAACTTTCAAGCATTCAAGGAAAAATCCAAAACTTGAGCTTATTAGAGTCAAACCCTTTGCAACCCACTTGAGTGAGCATATTTGTAATTCTTTCTTTCAAGTTTGGGTTGAGTGAAATTGTAATTGGGGCAAATCATTTACCTTTGAGAGGTTTTCTTTTATTTGTCATCCTTTCTTGTAAAGTGAGTGAACTTGATCAAGATTTGGGTAAAAGCTTTGATCTTTGTAATGGTTTCCTCCTAAGCCTAGAAAAGGGGAAGAATTTCTTAGTGAAATTGTTTGAAATCCTTTGTGGGGAGCTAAGGTAGTGGATGTAGAGCTTTTTAGAAGCTTGAACCACTATAAATTCCTTGTGTCACATCTTTTTCTTTTATCCTTTTGCTTCATTTCATTTTTAAAAGTGCCAATTCACCCCCTCTTGGCCAAACCGAGTTGATTAATCATCCCAAGAAAATGCCATTTAATTAATAAAGCTTTGTGCAAGGAATCCAGCAAAGAATTGCCACTGTCTACCATCATCAAAGAAATGGTCAGGCATAAATTTCAAACAAAGAGATCAAGAATATCTTGGAGAAGATTGTAGAGACTAGAATAAATAAAAATATTATTCGACTAAATTACAAAAAATAGAAATATATATGGGTCAATTTTGGCTAAAAATAAAGTTTTAGGGACTAGAATGAACAAAAATATCATCATATTAAAATATCATCACATTGGTCAATTAGTTTCTCACATTATAATATAATAAATTCATAATTTCTCAAATACTTCATTTTTCTCTTGAAAATCATCAAATTATAGACTTCCTCAATTACAGGTTAGGTAAATATCAAGCCAAGTCAATATCAGTTTAGGTCAACAACATGTCAGGTTCAAAATAGGTCAAGTCAATTAATAGGTCAGGTTCAAAACAGGTCGGGTAAAATTGGATCTCAAGTCGTTTCAGTCGAGCTATATCAATTATTTTCCAAGTTAGTCTCAGCTTCAGGTTTGTATGAGTCGAGTGCAGGTTGGGTTCGGTTACTACAATATCAGGTCCAACTCAGGTCTGGGACAACAACAGTTTTCAGGCCGGGTCATAACTTCCTCGGGTCAAAACAAGTTCTGACTCGAGTAGGTTTCAATCAGTTTTCAGGCCGGGTCAGCTTTTTACATCCCTACTATGACATACATGCCCGCTAATATATAAGTACAATACCCTGTAAGCAATGCGGCTAGAACTCTCAAATGATATTGATGCTCCGAAGATGCTCAATACCAACTAACCTATGATGAGGGAAAATATTAAATCCCGAGCTTTGAAAGCCTAGTAATATAGAACTACCAAATAGAGTATACATAAAGCATGAAATATGATAATCTAGCATATAATATTGCATGACCATTCATAGCATTAACGGTTTCAAATATAATTCATAAATCATTATAGTAAGGCAAGTCATAAACAAGATTAAGTATAAATCAAGATTGACCTAAATCAGACATTAACATGAACGAGATGCAGATTAAGAATAATATAAGTAGTTCATTTATATCAAGCATAAATTACAACCAATTAATAATCAATCCAACACAATTCAAGTATAACATACTATGGGTATATATGCACGTGTATATTGTTCTAGTCTAGGGCACATGTATGACGTCGATCGATTAGAATCCTGGTACAAGTCAGCCGACGCTATTTCGTTGGGCCTATATATATATATATATTCACGTCTATGCATATAATCAATCCAATTCAAGTACAATTATTCAAGCACAAGTTCAAGTACAAGTTTCCAAGCATACAAGATCGCATACACGACCAAATTCTCAAGACATATAATATCATGCACAAACAATTAACCATAAGTTATAAAGACTTACCAAGTCATCAAGTAGTATCATTCAAGTAAGATTTATATCTTAATCACTAGAAGTTTATAGACTTACCATGCGTCCAATCCATTATTTACCCTCATGTCGTATGTTATCATAAATATTACGAGTTACCTCAATTCAAACAGATCAAGAATGTACGAGTACTACCAATGCTTGTATCATTGCATAACGAACATGATATATTACCACATTCAATTGAAGCTCATTTATTAACCAATTAATTATTAGGGGCTTAAATAACATGAATGGCAAACTCTATATACTTAATACAAAAAACACTCATTCTTATAGTAGGATAGCTTGCACTATCTTCAAGGAAATTCACTTATCTCATAGTATATAACTCGAGATTTTATTTGTTCGCTCCAAAATAAACAAGACTCAATTATCTTTCTAACCATAAAAGGTAGTGTTTCTAATTCGACTTGTACGATTTATGGCGTATTTTTAAAGTCACTGCCCGAACTAGTATTAGGAGCAGTTTGTTGCTATGTTTTTTGACCTCCGGCCACTTACAAATTCACATATTTTAAAATAAAGATTGAAATCGATCATCATTTGTTTTAAACGAAACTAGACTGACTTACAATTGCATCGATGTATGGATAACATCCTAACAAGTTTTACCACAAAAAATTTAAGTCTAAAACACATATTCATCCATCAACCAATCACATTAACAAGTCCTAACAAGAATTATCACAAAATATGTAACACATAAAAAAAACAAGCATACAATATACCAACTCAATCACACTTACAAGCTTAATTTAGCATCCAAAAGGTAATGATATATTACCTTAATTCCAAGTAAAGAAAAAAAAGAGTTCAAGCTCATTTACAAATATCACCAAAAATGGGGTTGTTGAAAAACTCGAATTCCTAACATTACAAGATTTGGATGAAAATTTTGACCTACCATTATTTAAAATCTTATGTCGTCTAGTTGTTGTCCAAAAATCAGCTCGATCGAATCATATATGAATATCTGATCGAGGGCTTGATCATAGCAACACCATGCTGGAAATTATTATTTTTCCTCTCTCTAATGCCTTTGCCTCTCTCACTCCCTCTCACTCTTTGCTGCCGTCCACCCCTCTCCAAATAACCCATTGCCTTTGCTTTGTATGGCCAATTAAATAAAGAAGAAAATGAATGATTGAAAAGAAAGGGAATGAAAGCTTCCCCTAAATAATGTTGTAGGTGGTTGTGAGGCAGCCCCACACCGGCTTAAAGACATTTGTAGGACCACTAGGTCTTATTTTGATCAAAGTAGGATGTAAACTTCTATATTTTTTAGACTAGCACCATTACAGTAAACTCGCCGTACATGCACGGTGAGTTTTAAAAAAATATTATTTTTTAATCAAACTCGTCGTAGGTTCACGATGAGTTTTAATTTTTTTAAATATTCGGTTTAAATCTTAATTAGGTGATTAAACTAATCCTAAACTGAACTCTCCGTAGGGGCACGACTAGTGCCCTCTAACTTAACAATGTTCTAGGGCTAAGTATAATGACGTTTTGAATACATTAAACTCGCCGTGTGTCCATGATGAGTTTGGTTTAAGATTAGATATTAAGATTTAATCGAAAGTGTTGTAAAGTTTGGGTTATAAATTATGTTAGAGACATTTAATTTTTTTAAATGATAAAAGTTTTAAAAAAGTGTTTTATTAAAAATTAAATTTGTGAAATTTGTAAAGTATCTAAAATTTTGTAATTGTATTTTAATGCACAAATATTTTAAGTAGTAAGTTATATAAAGTTTTAAACAAATTGTAGAAGTTTAACTTAATTATTTAATTTCTATATTCTAACCCTTTAGGTAAATTATGCTGTGATGAAAGATTATATCAAAGTGAAGTTTCATACTAAGATTTATGTTAAAACATGGGTACTTAGTATAAAAATAAAACAACATATTTATGTTAGGGATTGACAGTTTGGCATTCTATGACCCAAAAGTCTACAATTCCCGTAGAGTCTAGGTTGCTCGGTAGGCTCTCGGTGACGCATGTCGTCCATATCATTCTGAATCCTTGTAGCTCTTGGATGTCCCACTTTTTTCCCTTCATAGACTTTGGTCAGGTAAAATATTAGGCCATGTCTTCTCAGCATTCCATTCATTTTCTCTGTCGATTGGTGGGAATTCCATTTTGTAAACCTTAAACACTAAATGAAGCCAATATACAGGATCTATGTATTCCTTGTAATCGAGCCTAGCAGCAGAGCATGCAGTGATGACATGCTCGCATGAAGTCTTTAGTGCTTGAAAATACCCACAATCGCACAACCAGTGTAGAATGTTGCACTCATTTTTACTCCATGCAGCACCCGTATGCGTCCATAATGACATATACAGGTACTGCATGTCATATTCCATGTTGAGTGATCTTGTTTTTGCATGAACAACCGTTCACATATCAAACAGTTGGGAAGTCATATCACAAAATGTAGTACTGAGTTAGTCTGTTGTATACTATAACAAATTATTTACATGTACTCAATCATATGTATTCAAGTCCGGGGGAGTAATGTATAATAAGTTGTCAAATTTGTTAATGTTCTAAATATATCTTAGTGTCATATGTTGTAGTAATTCGTTATAACCGATCAATTGCAACACTCTACATAGTTCGTTATGTGAAAAAATAAACAAATATAACAAATTTTCTCAACTAAACTCAAATCATTATTAAATCATGAATTCATTCATTGGGTCCGAAATTTATTAAAAGGCAAATATCTAAAATTAAGAAACAAAACTATTGGGTTCGAAACATAACAAATTTTGTCAACTCAACTCAATAATTGAACCCCTGTGTACTCTACACAACTTGGTCCCAAGTTGGGGACCCATCCGGCGATGGATACGAGCTGACATCAAAAGCTTCAACGTCCACATTAGGCTACAATTCGGGCTCGAGTGTGGGTTCCGGTCTTGATTCTGGTTCAGGTTTCAGTTCTCTTCTTAATCGTTTGCCTCTACCTCTACCTCTCCCCCCAATCTGTCTCTTAATGACAAGTCACTCGATGCTCCCAGGGCTTGTCAGGTTTGAAACAAATAAAGAGCTTCTCGTTGGACTTCAGCCGTCAACTCTGGTTTGTTGATTGCCACAAACCACTTATGGTACTTAGAATTCAAGAAATCGAAATTATTCGGTCCAATGGGATCACGATCCGGCAACTTGCTTGACCCGTCATGCCATCATGTTATGTATGACGAATATTTTTTTGGCTAATTCTCTTCGCTCTTACCCCCAGTAAGTCCACTTATTCCAAGTCATCCATATTGGTCGCCCGAACTATCTAAGAACCTGATTGTCGTAGAACAGCTCGACAATCGTAAAATGTAATAACGACATTACCGAACACCAATTTTTAGCATTTTCGTAGGCATCGTTCATAATCACCTCGCGAATATCATCATCCTTACATGACATCCATCGGAACTGCAATAATACGTACATAACCAAAAAATTGGATCAAAATAAATTCAAATTTACAAATTTGAATCAAAAGCAAATTTGCATTACCTGCTTTTCGCAATACATGTCAATCTTTATTCTAACTTCTAGGATTATCTTTACCTACAACGCCTTGTATTTTAATGTTTGGCTCCATCTACACAATACAAATACGAACATCATGCTTCCCATTAATAACATCTAAAATTATTATGTGACTGAACATTCTTACCTTAAAGCGAGTGAGAATTCAGATAGAGGATAGCAAATAGATGCTAGGAATGGAAGCCTTTGCCAAGCCAATAATTGTAGCAGCACCACATACCCACCAATATCGGCGTGCACGAATTTGTCGTTAACGATTGTCTAGGTCGCTGCTTTGCACAACTCGTGGTAGAGGAAACATAATATTGCAGATCCCTAACTAAATTTTCTTGCTCCCTATGATGTCTATAGGAAACGGGAGGTACTACGTGTGCACATGAGAACTCGATTTGTCCGGCATTAGCATACCACCGAGAAAGAGCAATATATAGGCTCGAGCAACGTATTCAATTTCTACCGATGTGGAATTTTCATCCACTTGAAAATTACTCTTCAGTCATGTCAGCTTCACACGTTTACCATCAATAGCATGCGCCGATGGTGTCTTCCCCAAATACTGGAAGTAGTAATTAGTAATAAAATATATGTTCGGAGCAATGATTGGACTGCCCAAAATTGGGACATCGAGATGCATTACAACATCTTCGAGGGTAATTGTGCACACCCCGCATGGCATGTGGAATATATGCGTCTCCGGTCTCCAACGCTCCACCAACCCGTTAATTAACTCTGGCATGATTTCATAGTCACGAATCTTTGGCGCGTACCTAAACCGGTCATATCTAGAAATCCCCTTATACATTGGCTTGGCGGATCGATCCATATCAAGCGAAACCGAAATTTCGCATCCTCGTTCTACAAACACACAATTTAAATTAAAGTAGTACTTTAATAATTTAAAAGTTGCAAAAAAACCTAAATTCTTTCGTGATGTGAGAATCTTCAAGTCTTAACAACGCCATTTTCCCCCAATAGTTATGCACAATTAAATGCCTAAAACATCACAAATCAATCGAATTTTAAAATATTTTCGATTAAAATATTTACAACATAACTTACTATTCTGATTAAAAAAGTATGCATATAAAAAACTAATGGAAAACTCTCGTATGCTAATCTCTTTTATCATTTTCAAAATAGTGACACGTGTTTTATTAATTTGCTAAAAGGATAAGAGAGTGAAGAAAACATGAAAGATATTGATTTTTTTTTCATTTATACTGTTAATTATAATATGAGTAATTATTGTAGGTATTGGCGGTAAATAAAAAATTTTGTTTTAATTTGAGTGTTTAGAGATTTAGTTTGAGGTAAAGTACCAAAATGATAGTAAAGTTTTGCTTAAAAATTTAAAATGATAATCAAACTTTTAAATGTTAAAAAATAACAATTTAACTTTATATTTTGTTATAAAATAATAATCCAGACTTTAAAGGCCGTTAACTACCGTTATGAAAATTTTGTATAATAAAAATAAATTTTAAAAATTATTAATTTGACTCCATTATTTAATCTTTTTTAATTTAGTCTAATTAGAGATAAATATGTAACTATCTAGTTGAAGGAAAATAACTTAAAGAGATTTGAAGGAAAGGGGATTCGAACCTTAGGTGATGAGGGGAGCTAGGCGTGCTCTTAACCACCAAGATGACGCGGGAACTCGAACATGAGGCAAAAAGAGGAAATTGGGTATCACAAACTACTAAACTAAAACAAAATATTAGACACTAAATATCAACAGTTTTTATATATTTTAAAGTGTAATTAAATGTATGATATTAAATAATATTATTGCATATTAATTTAATATTATTTACTAATAATTAATATTTAATATCATACATTTAGTAAATAATAATATATTATAATATAAAAGAACAGCGACTAAAATTTTGATAAATTTGCATTGGCTAAGTTTTATATTCAAAGAACAACGATATTAAAATCAAAAAATAGATTTGATGGACTTAGCCTTTTCTCGAAAATGATAGATCTAAATTGGGAGGTTAACTTAGCCTTTTCTCGACGAATCTGCAATCAAGTCGCTGATGGACTTGCGAAGTACTCTCACAGTTGTCCCAGGCTTCTCCATGTTTTCCATGCTCCTCCAGATTTTATTTTACAGTCTTTCAATGCAGATTGTTCTAGGCTTCTCATTTATCATCAAAAAATAGATTAAACAAGAGAACAAGTTCTCTTTAGAAAATACGTTGGGATTCACTCAAGGGTTAAACCCGAGAATCAACACTATTTTTAATTAAATAATTTTTGTGTTTATAGATACAAAATAAATATAAAAATCATAATTGGCCATAAAAATGTGATGAACCAAAGTTTTTTCCTATTATAAATGTGATTTAAAGAATAATGAGTTTTGATTGTATGATGAACCAATTGATTCATTTGAGTGCTTATTCAAGACATTTCTTAGAGTTTTGTGTGAAAAAAATGACAAACACAATTTTGACAGATCAAAATGCAACGACGAGTTCAGCAATTTTGTAATTGAGAGGGAATTAAACAGTCTTTTTACCATAACGATTGGGCACTAATCTAAGTAAAATAATCTTTTTAGTCACTGAAAATTTAGAAAATAGAAAATGGTTATTAAATTTATCGAATTGCTATAAAATGATCACAACATTTTATCAAACTATTGTAAAAATGATCATTAAATTTAACGAATTTTAAAAAAATATTCTTGAACTTATTGAAATTTATTATTATTTTATAATTATAGTGATTATTTTGTAATAGTTCGATAAATTTAATAGCTATCTTGTAATTTCTAAAATTTTGGGGTCAAAAAGATTGTTTTTATTTATGTGAATGACCATTTAATTACTTTAACCTTTTTAGATATTTATTTTAATTTTTTAATAATTTTAAAATTATTACAAAATAGTATATAACTGTCCGTCCATATATATTTATAATCTTTTAACAAAATACATCCATTATATATAGAACGATTTGAATTTAGCTATGTTAAAATCAACATTATTATTTCTTTTCCGCTTGTATAGCTTGTTGAGTTTAACTTTTATTTTACTAGTTTACTTTATTTTTTATATTATATTATATTTATTATATTACATATTTTGGGAGCAAACCAGAGAAATATAGTAGGGTACAAAAGAATTGCGATGAGAACCGAAGTCCCAAACCAAAAAACCTGAAGATCCAATGCTTTGAGACTTGGTGAACGAAAGAAATATGGCGGGACTGTTAGCATGGGCGGCGGACGTAGTAGGAGGCCACGGCGGCAACAACCAAGACGATGACTTTAACAATATCCCATTAATTTTCTCCCCGGAGCAGCAAAATTACGTGCAAGAATTGGATCGAAAGGCTTCCTCTCTCACCCGTATGATCCAAGATCTACGTCTAAGGTTGCCTCCTCCTGACATCTCCCAACGCCTCCCTCATCTTCACGCCCATTCCCTCGCTTCCAATGCTGCCCTTGCTCTCCAACTCAACGCTCACTCTTCTACGCGTGAGCAAGTATTTTTCTTTTTTCTTCTTTTAGGTTTTTGGGATTTGGATTTTACTTTTCTATTTCATTTTTTGATCTGGGTATTTTGTTTTTCAATTGAACTCTTCTCTGGGTACTTTTTATTTTCTTAGGTTCTGATTCTTCGAGCTTTTTTATTGCATTTGCTGTCCGTTGTTCGACTATTCATTTTTCTAATTTTCTTGGAATTGTTTTGTTTAGAACATGTATGGTGAATTTTTTTTATGGTTTCCTTTTGGTGGGTGTAAATATTAACACTTTCTAAAGTTCTCTTCTAAACTCTGTTCCCTTATATGTGCAATGAGTTCATTTCTTTATCCGGAAATTGGTTTAATTGGTATGTACAATACGTTCTTTCTGGCGACTTTGGTTAATTTATTTGTGCAAGATTGATGCTGCTTTGTGGCCTATCTTCTTCTGGCATTCAGCTTAGCTTCATGATAGCTTATGAGCCGTGACATCGAATAATTTAGAATAAAGGCTGCAGTTGGAAATTCATTTCTTAGGTTTTGATCTTATCTCAGATGGAGAATAACTCATTTGTTGAGGCTAATTATTTGTTTTTCGGCTTGTTTTGATCCATGGGAGAGGTTTATTTCCAACAAAATACCAGATCCACAGGGTACTATTTACCTTTTCCCGGCTAATGTTTGGCTCTTCTTATGATCAGGCCCAATTGCGAGAGGAGACATTGCAACAAGAAAACGCTGCGTATGAAAAGGCTTTATCAGATTGTGAGAGTAAAATACATGAGAAAGTGCCGGAAGCAGATATGCTTCATTCAAAGTTAAAGGTTGCTTCTTTCACGACTGCTATATTATTCATCAGATTATATTTATTACCTTTTGTTTTTGTTTTTTAAATATTGTAGGATTCGCTATAATACATTTTCATGTTAAAGCATCTTTAGTTTTTTAAGCTTTCCCGAGTTTTATTGCATGCTTTTATACTCAGTTTGAAACCCTAACCTGTTTAAGTTTTGTATGCAACGTTATCAGATGGCTTTAGAAGTAATTGTAGATGAAAATGAAGCCAGGGTCATTTGTGATTCAGAACAAACAATTTAAAACTAAAAATAATTCAAATTCTCAAATATCGATACTAAATACCCAAATGTCCAGAAAATATCACACTTTATAAATCCAAGTCCCCTTAAAACTAAAATAACATAGGTATCTCTATCTATAAATGAACCTAAAATTCTAATAACATGAAGAAAACCATAATATGAGACTAAAACTTTAGGAAATAACCAAAATATTTTGAAATGTCTTAAATCTACATAAAAGTTACAATTAAACCCATTAAATATAAAATAGCAGAATATTTCTACCTCAATTATCATATCTCAATCCTCCATCAGTTTTTATTCTTATGACATCTTAGATCTTTGCATTTTCTTGTAGGAGATGGATGAAATCAAGAAAAAATTGAGAGCTGAACTGGAAAATGCAGAGACTACCTTGGATGCTAGCCATTCTAAAAAATCGACTGACGCTGGGGTTGAATCCACAATAAGTGCTGAAGATGAATCCAATGCTGAAGCTTCAAAGAAATCTGCCTTACTAGACAAGTTAGAGAAGAAGAAAAAAGAATTGGTCCATTTTATCTCTCTTCTGATTTTATGTTATGCATTATATATATTTTCTATCCTCAAATAATTACTTCAGTTGAGTTGCTGCTGCTCTGGCTTTTTATTTTGCTGATGAAAGTTCATAATATCCCAGAGCTCAATTGAAGAGACAGTTCAAGATTTAGAGAACAAATGGGAACATATTCAGAATAAAGCATTGAAGCAGCCTTCTCCAGGTACCTTACATCCTAAACCTTCTTTTAGTGCTGGTTTTATAAGCTCATAGCCACTTATTTATAAATGTCGGTGCAACATAACCTTGCGGTATCGTGACATTCTTTCAATCATCACTTGCTTCAGCATGCTGTAAAATTTGTTGTTAAATATGGTTTTCCTTTTTGTTATTATTATCCCCCCACTAATTGTTACTTTCTGGTTTTTCAAAGGATAAAACTTTGATGTTCCTCATGAAAAATTAAATATCTTTGATTGTATATTGGCAGGCAAAAAGAGAAAAAAAGAGAGAGTAATAACTAGGTGGAATATGTAACAAATGAAGTTCCTAAAAAATGTTTTGCTGGTGTCTTATTGTTGCTCAGTCATGGGGATATGATCATTCAAGGAGCCTCCAAATATATGAAATAAAACTTGGAACAAAATAAAATATACCTGTGTCATACACATTTATGTGACATATACATACTCATATCTGACATTCACACATGAGTTCGAGTAACATAGATTTTCATTAATCAATTTCTGTCATGCAGCTCAAAGAGAGAAAGCATTGGACAAACAACTTCACAGCCTAATTGAGCAACTAGCTGCAAAGCAGGTTAGTTATTTAATTTATCCTACAAAACTTAAAGCGGATTGCACTATATGCGTAGAAATGTTACTCCTGAGATTCAGTCCAAGCTCTCAGGTCATCAATCACATACCCCAAGTGAGCTGCTTTTGTAACTCATGATCATATCTGAGGTGCTTTGGTTATTGAAAAAAAAAATGGTGCTTTAGAATTGAAAATTTTTGGTTTGAGCAGCTTTCTCTTTAATATGTTCTCCATCAAAGTTAACTTTCTATTCTTATTGTCCAAAAACAAAAGCTGTTTTGAACATCGGTTCTTTTCACAATTTATGATATGTATTAAAGCTGTTTTAAAGGTGCTTTGGAATTGGATTTATGGGTTTTTGTTGCTTTCCCTGTAATATACATCTCAATCAAGTCAAAATTTTCCTTTTTGTCATTGTGCGAAAGAAAAGGTGCTTAAATGTTTTCTGGCGTTGGTATAAGCTTTGTGTACGACATTGTTTTCAGAACATTTTAAATGTTGTTTTAGGCACAAGCAGAAGGCCTTGTAGGTGAAATTCATTCAAAAGAGAAGGAGCTGGAGAGGTTGAGCGGTTTGTGGACAAAGCTAGAAAGTAGTAATGCTGAGGTAAATGCCGCCCGAAACCGATTTGGAAGAGGTTCTTCCGATAAGGGATCTTCCTCAGATTTTTCTGCTGATTATCATCCCAAGCTTCCTTATTACACCGGCGGGCGGAGTGAGAATCAGCAGAGGCTCATGCTACTCAGGTCGGCTTTTGTGCTCTACATTTTAGCTTTACACATCGTGGTCTTCATCAGGATTTCGTTTTGAAGAACAGCATCTGAATTTGCTTGAATCGTTATTGTAATGTTTTCCGCATATAGAGAAAGATGTATTCTTTGCTATTGCAATATGATACCGAGTTTTACTTGAAATTTGTGTGTATAGAACATATTGTTGTACATTGCATCTTTTTCAAGTTTAATTTCTCTCATAATAATTCTCTTACTGGCTTAATGAGTGATTCATGGCTTTTTTATCCAGGCCGATGCTTCCAAAGTAGGTGGTATTAGTCATACTAGAGTTACATAAGGTATCACCCCTAGTCTTAAATATGGATGTTAATTTTTTCAAGTCTATTAACATTTGTAAATGATTAATTTAACTTTGTTTATATTATTTTTGTTATTTTTTTATTTAATTTAGTAATTATATTATGTTTAAATACATTAACATATTTTAAATATTTACAATACAACGATATATATTTAATTTTTCTATGAAAAAAAATAAGAAATATAAAAATGAAAAAAATAGCACATATAAAATTGAGAAACAGGTCGAGTCAAATTTAAGTAAGAAAGTCCAAATTTGACTAGCAAATTTTTTTCAAGCTTATTCTCGAAACTAATATTTGTGCAACTCTCTAAATATCAAATGAAAATTTAAACTTAAACAAATAATCTTACTTTTGAACGTGTCTATTTGATAGGATAAATTGTATCTTTTTACATGCATGATTTCAAACCTAATCTCAAATTGAAACAATTTGGAATGGAATTTTGAGCAGGTATTTGTCACGTCTGAGAAGAGGCGGGGTCATTAATCTCATATCAAGAATGAAAAGGGATGTCTTGGGATATATAAGCGATGGTGCTGCACATCCTATCAGACATATCTTTTGGGAAGACGGTAATGGCCCCGTGACAAGTGGTATCAAAGCGACCCTTTAACTGTTCGATATCACGTCGAGCGCCTATGAGTGGGGTAGGCATGGTGGACAACCGTGACAATTGGCCAATCACGAGAGCGGAAGCTTGTGATGATGGCATCACGAGGTTGAGTGGGGGATAATGTAACGTCTGAGAAGAGGCGAGGTCATTAATCCTTAGAATATATAAGCGGTAGCGCTGCACATCCTATCAGACATATCTTTTGAGAAGAGAGTAAACATTCTTCATCAACTTTAGGACTTCCTTGTCTATCACACGAGGTTGAGTGAGGGAGAATGTAACGTCTGAGAAGAGGAGAGGTCATTAATCCCTGGAATATATAAGCAGTTGCGCTGCACATCCTATCAGACATATCTTTTGGGAAAAAGGGTAAACATTTTTCATCAACTTTAGGACTTCTTTGTCCATCGCATGAGGTTGAGTGGGGGAAAATATAACGTCTGAGAAGAAGTGGAGTCATTAATCCCTAAAATATATAATCAATAGCGTTGCACATCCTATCAGATATATTTTTTTGGGAGAAGAGTAAATATTCTTCGTCAACTTTAGGACTTCCTTATTCATCACATCACTCGTTCAGTGTATGAACTATGAATAGGTCCTGGCAAACAACAATGAACACAATCATAAAGTGCCGCATTTGGATGTTTATCTGGTCTCACCCACATCATCTGACATGAGTATACTTAACTTCCCCCCTCATTATTGATTCAAAGGAATTGCTATAGCTCCGACAAATAAAGTAAATAGAACCAATATATGCATAGGAAATAGCATACTATTATCTGATTCATGAGGATAAGAAAAAACCTTATTGTAGCCAAAATTAGTAATAAGAGCCCTTTTTGACATCACCACCAATTGTATATGGCTTTTCATTTTTATTCATTGTTAATAAAGGAAATAAACGAAAATTTCTGTTAATCATTTTTTGTTCTTCTTTACCCCATAGTTTTATTGAATAGAAAGAGCTACTTTTTTGCCATTATATTTTTGAAAATGAATGTTTAAATGTCCTTCAAAAGTAAGTAAATAGATCCGAAACATATAAAATGATGTTAATCCGGCGATGGACCAAGCTATTATTGCAAAAATCGGTGAATACAGTCAACTGTCACTAAGAATTTCATTTTTAGACCAAAAACAAGCAATGGGTGGAATACCACAAAGAGAAAGCGCACCTATCAAAAAAGCAATTTGTGTAATGGGTGCATGCTTTCTTAAACCGCCATCAAAACCATATTCTGGCTTTTCTCTGGCGAATACCCAACAACAGCTTCCATGGAATGAATAATTGACCCGAATCCTAAAAACAACAATGATTTCGAATAAGCATGAGTAATCAAATGAAATAAAGCGGTTCGATAAGACCCCATACCTAAAGCTAACATCATATAACCCAGTTGGGACATTGTAGAATAGGCTAACCCCCTCTTAATATCTTTTTGAGCAAGAGCTAAAGTAGCCCCTAATAATACCGTTATTATACCTATCAAAGATATTATATTCATTATGTATGGTATAACCATAAAAAGAGGAAGAATGTGGGCTACAAGAAAAATTCCCGCTGCTACCATAGTGGCAGCATGTATAGAGCTGAAATAGGAGTAGGCCCCTCCATGGCATCAGGTAACCATACATGAAGAGAAAATTGCGCAGATTTAGCAACGACGCCGACAAATAATAAAGAGGCACATAAAGTAACAAATAAAAAATGAACCTCATTATTATAAATCAAGTTATTAAATATTTCGAACAAATCTTAAAATTCGAAACTTCCCACTATCCAATAAAAACCTAAAATTCCTAATAATAAACCAAAATCTCCTATCCGATTAGTTACAAACGCTTTTTGACAAGCATTTGCCGCAGCGGGTCGTGTGAACCAAAACCCTATTAATAGATAAGAACACATTCCAACTAATTCCCAAAAAATATAAATTTGTATCAAATTCGAACTAGTAACTAATCCCAACATTGAAGTATTGAACAAACTCATATAAGCAAAAAATCTTAAATATCCTTGATCATGAGACATATAATTGTCACTATAAATAAGAACAAAATTTCAACAGTAGTGATTAATATTGACATAATAGAGGTAAGTGAATCAATAAAGTAGCCAAACTCGAAAGGAAAATCATTATTGATGGTCCAAGACCATACATATTGATAGATAAAACTTCCATTTATTTGTTGAATAGACAAATCGACCGAAAAAATCATAACTATACTTAACAATAAAATATTGAGAAAAGCCCACATACGACGAAGATTTTTTGTTGCCATCAGAAAAAAGTAGGAGTCCGATTCCAATTAAAATAGGAATCTGAAGTGGCACAAAAGGTATGATCCATGAATATTGATATACATGCTCCATAAAAACTTTTTTTCTCAGTCTTTCTTAATTAATCGTTTCTGATTCACCGGCTCTTATTTTTTGATTGAATGATTGAAAAGGAGCAATAAAAAAATCAAGATATTACAAAGTTAACTGGAATTTTCTATTGTTAATTTTTTAATCTTTCTCAACTATTTTAAAAATATTCAAATTTCGAAGTTAGAAGTAATCAAATGATATCGCTGAGTTACTAATTTTTTAAAAAAAAATTCTTTTGGTAGTTCATATACATCACTCGTTCAGTGTATGAACTATGAATGGGTCCTGGCAAACAACAATGAACACAATCATAAAGTGCTGCATTTGGATGTTTATCTGGTCTCACCCACATCATCTGACATGAGTATACTCAACTCCCCCCCAAGAGTTTGCATTTCTTTAGAACAAACAATAAAAAACACAACCAAAAATCAAACCGATTGAATCTTTGATTCTGGATTCCTTAATTTCAGTATCAGAAGTCGAATTTTTAGTTATGTGCAAAAGAACTTACATGAGCCCTAATGATGCTATCTGGTTCCTTACTACTGAATCCCCAACAAAAGCCATTGAATCTCCAAGAACCGAGCTGCATCGAAAAAAGGTTTCCATCTCCATTTCATCAACTCTGTGTCTGGTCTAGGGCAGGCAATGGGATGGGTCGGGGACGGTTTTACATTTCTCACTCCGTCCCCAACACTTTCGGGTACGGTTTTGAGGAATCCCATTAAACGTTTCGGCTATTTTTCGTCTTCATACTCATCTTTTACGGATCCGTAGTTTTCGGTTAATCTCTGTACACAAAAAATAATTAAACTTAATACATTAAAACAAATACTCTACATTAAATCTCTAAAATTATAAACATAAATGATAAATTTAATTTTACCAACAACAAACAAACCATTTCAAAACTATAAAAAAACATAAGTAAAATATTAACTATTGAAACATAACATCATGTACTACATTTAAAAGAAAATATGTAACTAGATAATCTACAGTTTCAAATCATGTTTCGTTTGTTCTAAAATGAACTAGATTCAATAATCTTTCCAACCATATAAATTATCTATTCTAATTTTACTCGTATGATTTATGGCGAATTTATGAAGTCACCGTCATTGTTGTTTTTGAAAATAGTCTGTAGTCTTTTCTTCTGACCTTTGTTCACTAAAAAATTAATAACTCATAATATATAACTCGAAATCTAGAAACGTTTGTTTTAAGCAAATCTAGACTTCTATATGGTTATAGAAATATAAGGCTCACTTCCTAATTTATCTTGTAGAATTTTTGGTGGTTTTTCGAAGTCACTGCCAAAACTGTTTTCTGCTGCAAATTTTTTATAACCTTCCAACATTCGAATATTCATATATATTTTTTAAAATACATATCTAAATTGATCACCTTTTATTTTAAACAAAACAAGACTGAATCACATATATAATGATGTATAGACTACTTTCTAATTATTTTTATGAAATTTACGGAGAATTTTCAAATTTACTCCAGCCGGCCATACTCAAGTTATGGGAGATTAGTTCTTTGTTAAAAAATGGATAAAATACCCTTATGGCCATCCAACTTTGTAAAATATTAGGATCCATGCGAATATTTTTCGGGATCCCCACGGTGATTTATACGGGTACGGTTCGGTTATCCCTACGGTTCGGATGTAGCAATCCTCGTCCCCATCCCTATTTAAGATTTAGAGATAAAACTTCCCCCGTCCATGTGGATGAAGATTTTGATTATTCCCCATACCCGTCGTTTCAGATCCAACAATTTTCGGTTATTTCTTACCCGATTGCCACCCCTAGTCTGGTCTGCCAAACTTCGTGAAGTTTTGCTATTAGTCGACAAGTTTCGTTATCGTAATAAGGATAATACGAGCACCATAGGCCCAAGTCCATATTTCGACTTAACAATTTCAATAGGCCCAATTACAAGAAGTAAAGCTAAACAATTGAAATTGAAATTAAACACGTTTGTAACATTGTTTTTAGGATTATATTATCTATTTTAACTAGGATAATATTCTTGTCTCTTCTAATTAGGACACTATTCTATTTTATTATTATTATTTATGTAGTTAGTATTTATATTAAATAAAAAAAATTCTTTGTAATTTAGGGTCTTACTAACCTATAAATAGGCACATTTTTTAATAAAAGTTATTCGATTCGATTCGATACGTTTGTTTAAGATAAGATCTTAGAAGATGGTGTTGTCATATCCTATTTATTTTTATTATTCTTTTATTGTTATTTTTTTTCCTTTTAAAAGCTTTCAAACACTTCTAAATCGAGAACAATCACGATTTCTTTTCTCAAATAGAGTAAAGTCAGTTTTCTAGTTTTTTCTTTGTCTATTTTTTTTCCTTTATTCTAAGTTTAATATTTCATTGAAATATACCTTCTTTCATTCCATTACGTTTGCTAACTCTTTTTCTTTCTTGGGTTAGCGCACTATAAAAGTTTGTGCCTGTCCTTTTTCACATAACCTTCATTACAATTGTAATGTATTTTATTGGCCTCCTAAAATTGCCTTAGATTTTATACTTAACTTCTATATATGTTGCAGTTGACGATTTGCGATTAACTGTTGCTTTGAAACATTAACTAGGTTTAAATTTTTGTTTATTTTTTTTAGAGAGTTTGAGAGAACAACGATAAAGAAAAAAATTACTTTTGTTCCGTTGTTTTCTTAAGAACAACAATGGTTCGACAAACTAGAAATTTCAACAAAACTAATGACGAGAGAGATAAGTCAACACAAATTATTCTCACAAGTCTATCGCAGAAATTTGATAAATTAGTTCGAAGGCTCGGAATGAATTTACAAATGCATCTGAAAGATATTGAGTGCTTCACAATAAAATCACCTAAATCAATAAGAACTTGTCATCCACTTTGACTGATATCCTTGCAGGTATTCAATCTCTAATTGAAAGACGATCATAATCAACCTAACTTTTCCGGAATAAATAACCAATCATTTACTGACCACTATTCAACTTATGAAGATTTTATTCAATATCAACATAAAACCTTAAAAAAAATTAACAAAACCAAAAACTAAAGACATTCATATTTTCGGTAGTTATGACAACACAAATGATTACATAGATTGAGAGGCAAAGGTTGACAAATCAATATCACACCCCAAACCACTTAAAGAAAGTACTTTCTTCCAAACAAGCAAGCTAAAACAACATTCAGAGAATAGATGTTCTCATACAACACACACATAACTCTAGTCACAACCCCCATTTTTGCAGCCTATCCTTCGTTGAAAGCCGGACAAGAATAGCAAGCCATGATATTATTGCATGTTTAGTCACGTGGTGGGGAAACCATATTAGATGACAACTGTCCTTTTTAACCCTTATGTCATTCCAAATCTATACTATATAAAGGTTGTAAGTGATGCATGATTTGAAAAATAAGAAAAAAAATAGATTATATTTTCCGAGTGTTTTTTCTTCATTATATCGACAATTACTCCAACGTATTAATCGATAAACTTAAACTAAAAACATAAGATTGAACAAGTATCCAATTTTAAGGTTACAATTAAATGAAGTAAAAATAGTATTACAATTGTTCCATGAAAAAATACCTAATTTTTAGTCGGAAAATAGGAGCAGCCCAGGTGGAGTAGAATTCGTTTGTCCTTTTTCGATATCTTATTCATGTTCATCATTAAAAAAAATCAACCATAAAAGAATAGATAATCTTTTTAAAAAATAAGTAAAAGAATCTATGATCTTTTTAACTTGTATAAGTTTTATTTTGGGTCCTCGGTATTTTAATATCCTTTTATAAATTTTTAATTTCATCTCTGATTGGGTTGATATGGAGTAAGATTTTTGACGATTCCGATGACGTTTGCTTTAGGATTAGACAAAGGACTACAAAATGGTTCTTTCAAGGGAGACTGTAAAATGACTATTATAGCATGTATATGTCAAATATTTTAATTTTATTTCGATAAACTAATACTTTTTGAAACAACTTTTGAGAAATCTAATTCGATATAGATAAAGGGGAGGGAAAATAATGTAGTAACAGTTTTCGACTGGAGTACATACTTCGGTGGTGGTGATGCTCAAGGCAGCGATAGTGTTAGTTGGAAGAAATTGAGAGCATTTAGAATTTTTTTAAGGGTTGAGTTGAGTCAAGACAGTTTGTGAGGATGATGATGATAAGGGAAGGCTTCAATATTTTTTTCCAAACAATATAATTTCCTCTGATAATTGCTATAATGATTTTCTATATATTTTTTAAATTATCTCCTTATTTTCTCATTTTCCTCTATATATTTAGGAATAATTGTTATAATGTTAATATATCTCTATTTTTCAATTAACCCTCTATTTTGCTGAATAAAAACGAGAAAGTGTATTTCTATCAGGTCGAGTCGAAAGCAAGTTTTTACCTCTAAATTCAAGTCAAATGTCGAGGTCTAATACTCGGGTCGGCCAAAATCCCCACCCGACTTGACCCTGAACATCACCAATGATGATGTGTTTGAAGATTAAATTGATAGAGTTTGTAAATGTGGAAGATTAAATTTTTAATTTTTTTAAAATTAAGATCAAATTGATAGTATATGCAAGTATCAAGGACTAATTATGTTATTGTACCAATTAAACATCTATCATCAATTCTAACTATTTAATTAGGGTGGAATCAGGTGGGGTGAGGACGGTTTTGTATTTCCCATTCCGTCTCCAACACTTACGGTTTTGAGGAATTCTCATTAAATGCTTCGGGGATTTTTTTGTCCCCATACCCTCCCCGCGCGGATCCTCACAATTTTCGGGAAATCCTCGTCCTAAAAATATTAAACAAAATTATTATTTTACTGACCAAAATAAATAGCCAATTTAGTTTAAAATATAAAGCTACGATGAAGATTGAAAGGGTATTGTGCCGAGAAAGATGTAGATGAGGGTTTTAATTTATATCTAAAAGCTAAGATAGAAACATGTTGAAAAACTTGAGTGTGACTAGGTTTGAAAGAAAGTTGAAGTGATAATAATATAGTTAGAGTTTTTTATTAAGATATATATTAGAACTATATAGATAAATAAGTATATATTTTTTAAAACCTTGTAAAATATCAGGATTCTTGTGGATATTTTTGGGGATCCTCACGGTTATTTATACGGTTACAGTTTAGTTATCCCCGCCGTTCGAATACAACAATCCCCATCTTCATCCCCATTTGAGCTTCAGTGATAAAACTTTCTCTGTCCCTATGGGTGAAGATTTCGGTTATTCTCTATCCTCGTCAGTTCGGATCCCCATGATTTTCGAATATTCTCCGCCCAATTCCCATCCCTATATTTAATAGATGGTGACTTACCAGAATTTATAACTTTGGTGACAACTTTGAGAACCTTTTAGTTTGGTAGCTAAAATAGAAAAGTTGTAATAGTCGAGTGACTAGCATAGTATTTTACCTGAAATTTTAATCTTTCTTACTCAAATTTAGTTCCGACTTGCATAAATTATCAAACAGAGGTGTTAAAACATTCGGTTAAACCGAATTAACCGACCAAACTAAACTAGATCGGTTAAACGGCCGGTCATCAAACTTTTTCTGATCGGTAAATGATTAAAGAATTTTTTAAAGTTCGATTATCGATTAATTTAATTCAAAATCAATTAATGAACTAAATTACCTAAGTTAACCGAAATATAACAAAAAAATAAATATATTACACTCATTAAGCCCATACCATTAAAATTTAAAAACCCACTTCTAACCCAAATGAAAAATTTTAATGTTTAATTTAAAATTCTAATGTTTATCTATGTTTAGATATTGTTTAAATTAAATACAAATTATCATTGTGAACTTAAAAATATTTCTTAGGATTTTTATTATTTAATAATTTTGATTAGGAAAACTAATGATAAATTTCGGTTAATTCAAAAATCGACCAAATTAACCGAAATTTGTTCGATTCAGTTAATTTTTTTCTAAAAAAGTTCCGTTAACGGTAAAAAATTTAAAAATTTCAGTTAATTTAATTTTAAGTAATTCGGTTTGACCAACGGCCGAATTAACCGTTTGAACACCCCTAAATCAGATAAACATAAAAGTAAAATTATCAAAATAATTACTAATCATACAATAAACAATTAGAAACAAATAAAAACATAAAAAGAAAAAACACTTAAAATGTTTATTTGGATACCGTTCTTTCACCATCTGAAGAAAGCCTCTCTTGATGTGATCTTAGCCCTTCCATCTTCATTATATGAAGCAAGAAATCATTCCACGTATCAATCGGACCAGGCAAGCACCAATGCACACAATCATTGTACAATGTCACGTTCTCATTAGGCCAATGCCCGTATCGGCTCGGATGGCCGTCCGGTCTCAACAACGATGCTTGTGTCGTATCCATTAACCGGTATCTCTTTTCTTTCCTTCTCCCATCTCTTTTAGCAGTTTCGAATTCTTCAATTTGAATCATATAAAACTCCATGTGATCGTCGTTCAATGTCGTCTCGTTGCTTTGGAATGGCTTCGTTCTTACACAATTTCCACCTTGATTCCACAATCCGTTTTCAAAGTGTGATGGTGTGAATGTTCTTAAAATCGTCACACCTTTGAAGTTTTCTAAGCTATTAATCGCTCTGAAAGTAGTCCTGAAAGCCTTTCGGAACCCATAGAACTTCGTCAAGTCCGTAACATTTTCAATAAGACAATAATGACCCCCCACAATCTGATGATTTTCGTAGAAAACCATCGGACGTTCAAACCAATGGCCACCATTGATGATTAAGTAGTCAAATTCTTCAATCTGGGTCGTCCAACGTTCATCGAATTCATCGAGATAGAGATTGAAAAGGCCAGTATGCGTCGGACCGTTGGCGTCTCTTTCTTCTGCTTTCACCAAATGTGGAGTAGAAAAGAAGGCCATGGTGAAATTGTAAGTTGTGTATCTCCATCGTTTGAAACCCTCGTCGGTTGTATTCGAAACATCTATTGGGTATTCCAACTGAAATAATAATTAATGGAAGTGGTGATGATAAGAACAGGTTGGACCTAGATAACATTTTTATAAATTTTGACTCAATCGATTAATCCAGTAAGTATAGAGAAGAATCAATGATGAATAACAAGCTAGGCTGGCCATTTTTTCTTCCGGCAATTATGTTTATGTTAGTAACTATGTGGATGATTTTAAGGAATTTGAATTTTTCTGTAATATTATTTGATGTTTGATTCTGATATATATACTTGATATGAGACTTACTCTAGAAAGAAGGCATAACTACTTTTACGAATTTATATTTGATATGTATAATGGTCTACATTCTGTATCAAATATAAATCCTGTAATAAGTAGTTAGCGCATATGTTGCATGAAATAGTATAGTATAGATGGACTTACTCTTGAAAGGAGACATATCAAGGACTGCATTTGGTTTCTAGCCACAGAGTCACCAATAAAGGCCAAAGATTTGCCCCGAACGATTTCCAGGAACTGAGCTGGGTTCAAAACAGGGAGATCACACCCTTCCGGTTTCCATTTCCATTTCATGAACTCGGTGTCCGGCCTCCCGTATTTCATGCAATTCTGATGCTCGTGTATCGCCCAGCACGTCTTGTTGGTGTAGTACGGCGCGTTGTGATTGGGTACCCATTTGCCAGAGAATATGTCGCAGTCCTCTCCTACACTGATCCTTACCGGAGACTGGAGTTGGGGTTGGTATGCGGTGGTGGGCGAGGGGTTGGGGGATAAGGCTTTGAGGAGGAAAAAAGGGTACCCTAGCGAAGGGTAAAATACAGGGATTATTGTGAGGAAAAGTAAGGTGAGGAAGATTAGAGTAAGGACAATGGTTGCTGTTTTTGGCTGCCCATGGCTTCTCCCAAGGGGAGCCTCCATGGCATCAAGATTGGTTTGATGGAAGGAGTCAAGACAGTTAGCTACAAAGAAAGAGAGTTTTTGTACAAGACGTCCAAACCAATTTTTAGAAAAATCAGCTCCACCATTAGTTTTTTTTTTTATAGAAAATCTGCCATTTTTTATCTTAAATATTGAACTCGCTATTCATTTTTAGCTGTGATTACTCTCTTATAAAATCATTTTAAAATGTTTTTTTAAATAATTTCAGCTTTTAAATTGAAATTTGTTAGGATATTTGTTTTGATATAATATTAAAAAATAATTTTGGACTAAATTGAACATATTTTAAAAATGATTTTAAGTCTAAACAACTTGAAAATACGTTTAAGATGTTTTCATAAGGTTTTAGAAGTGTTTAAAATGTTTAAAAGTAGCCAAATTCAAATTTTTAACACGACTGTACTGATACAGTATATCCTATATTGATACCTTTTAGGGTTTCAGCTACAATAATTTTCTAAAACTGAAAATTCGTACCGGTACAGGCTTAAGCGTACCGATATGAAGAAGGTCATATCAATACGCGTAAAGATGTACCGATCCTTGCTTTTCAAATGCCCAACGGTTAGTTCCCTGCAGCGTACCGACACTCATGTACCGATCCCCAGTACCAAAACGAACTGTGGCGTACCGATCCCTGGTACCAATATGTGCCAAGGCATATCGATACGAGAAGGCCGCATCAAGCTCAACGGTTAGTTTCTGAAGAACCAGTACAGATACGGCTACCTGCGCACCAATATCAACTGCTCCAGAACTACATTTATTGCAGGAAATAAAGCCACCAACGGCTCTAATCCAATCCCAATGGTCTCCAATGGCTAAGAACTCAATTGGAAGTATAAAAGGACCCTTGAAGCACCAACGACAACTAATGATCAAAATGTCAACATGTCTATTGTTGTAATTAAGTCTTTTGTGCTTTAAATTTATATGTTTGAATAGACTACACTTGTTGACCTAAAAGATGGATTTCAGTTTGCTTTATTTTTCTCTTGTTAGAGAGGGTTCCCAAAGCTTGAGTTGCAAGCTTTGGATGTTAGGCTTGGTGTATAGGTTTAGGTTGTAATGGTTGCCTCCTAAGCCTGTCAAAAAGAGAAGAATTCTTAGTGAATTGTTGAAATTCTTAGTGGGGAATCTAAAATAGTGGATGTAGGCTTTGATTAGAAAGCTAAACCACTCTAAATTCTTTTGTGGATTTTTCTTATATTTGCTTCCACTACCAATTACCCAAAATACATCTTCTCCACTACTTGGCAAGTAAAATAGGAATTCGAGCTCTACAGTATGAGAAAAATTTGAAAATTAAAAAAATAATTTTAATATTTAATTATGGACAAATTATGAGAAAAATCAATTTTGTTAAGCGAATGAATTAATTTTATGTAAAAGAAAATTGAAAATTAATTTCTCATGCTTTATGATAGAATTGCTAATCCTCGATATTTTTTATTTATTATGAATAAAAATAAAGATTTAATTCACGCATGTTTGAAAAGGATAATTTCCGTCTTAGCCATGATTGACGAAATCCATCCCATAATGGTCATAGATAGGGATGTTAAATCAAGCACTCATATGGTTTCACGTCGGGTCAAGTAAGTCAGTCCGTATAAAGGTTCAGATTATATGGCATGAGTCGAGTCGGATTCGAGTCAATGTTAAGTTGATCCGAACTCAGACTTGGGTCTGATAGATACAAAGTTTGGGTTAAAAGGTTCAAGTACGAGTTGATTAATTGGAGTTAATTCGGGTTTGAATGAAATTCGGGTAAGATCATTTCGGGTATCGAGTCAAATCCGAGTCAGATCATGTCGATTTCAAATCAAGTTTAGGTTGGGTTATATCTATTTTAGGTGAAGTTTAGGTTGAGTCAAGCCGGTCAAGTTTCAACTCTCTCAAGTTACAACTCTTACAAGTCACAAGTATATATTAGAACTTCGTTTGCTTTGTTAAAATAATCACAACTTTCTTAAGTCTCTTGTATATATATTCAAGTAATTCAACTAATTTAGGATATAGGGAGTTATAATTTCATGAGCAAAAGAATTGTCACATTAAGTGAAAATATAGTGTACTTGAAATTAATTTCGTAAGATTCTTGAAAATAATTATCAGGAAATAAATTCAACATTAAGTGAAAATATTGGATACTTTTTTTATTAAAATGATTAATTAGTAAAAATTGAACACAAACACATCGAGTAAATTAGTCAATCGCTTTAAGTCAATTCATTACAAGTTAGGTCAGTTAACAAGTAGAGTCAGTGGTTAATTAACATGTCAAGCCAACAAGTCAGATCATTTAAATGTTGGTTCAATTACAAGTCGGGTAAAATCAGATTTTAGGTCGTTTCAAGTTGGGTTATATCAGGATATTTATCAGGTTAATTTTGGGTTTGGGTTCATATCAGGTTAGGTGCGGGTAGCGGTGTTTATCGAGCGAGTCGATCGCGAGTTGAGTAGTGCTCTACTCATGCTCGTTAAAAAGTCTCATTGCTCGACTCAACTCGTTGCTCATTAAGCTCCCCAAAATGTTTACCTTGTTTTTTTAAATATAAGTAAAATCTAGCGATACTATTAGAGCTTAATATAAACATAAAAATTTAGAAGAAAAAATGTGAGGTCTGAGGAGATAAATAAATGAACCTTCCATGACCGAGTTAGAGATGAAGCTGATATTCGAGTGTAAGACTCTTTTTAATTTCTCAACAATCTTCGATGAACAATATAGGAGAGAATGCCTTAGGAATTTCGGGGTTTTAATTTTCAATCGTATTTTTTATATATATAAAAAATGAAAACTGGAGACTTTTCCTTTTTTTACTTTTATACATAAAGTAAATAATAAAAGAAGGAAGAGAGATTTTAATAAATAAAAAAAATTATTATTATAATTTAATTTCTTATTAATATAAATTAACTTTTTTAATTCTCGGGAAATACAAAATGTTTTAGAAATTTGAAACCAAAATTTTATGGGTAAATTTCCTAGCAATTCATTAAACTTTTTTAGAGTTTTCAACTAGTATTTAAATTTCTTGGAACATAATTTTTTAAGTTAACCACCAAAAAATCATAAATTAATTTATAAAAAAATAACGAGCTGTTCACGTGCTTATCGAGTTGAGCTGAACCTTGCTCGACTCAACTCGAGATCTTAGAGAGTCGAGTCGAGCTTGATTTCGAGTTGAGTCAACTCGAGCCGAGCATTAACCGAATTTTAACTGAGTCGAGTTCGAGTTGTTTGCGAGCTGCTCAACTCAATAAGCACCCTTAGGTGCGGGTTGAGTTCGGTTATCATATTATCATTTTTAATTCGAGTTTCGGTCGTACTCAGGTCGGAGTTCAGGTCCAAAATAATCAAGTTTAACTCAGGTTTGTGTCAAGATCAGGTCGGACTCAAATCGAGTTCAAATCATATCACCTCGAGTGATAACTAGTTCAAATTAGAGTCGATGTCAATCAGATTTTCAAATCGTGTAAGTTTTTTACAACCCTAATCACAGATTCCATCTTTTATGATATCCGAGAATCATACCTTTTATTATTTTTAGGCATTTTAAAACATTTGATTAAAGGTAAAATCAACTTTGAAAATGTTAGATGCATGAATAAAGTGAATAAGAATTACCATCATGAAATTAAGAATGCCTATAAACATTATCAACCAGGGTTGACTGTAATGACAATGCACAATGCTGTTATGAGGAAAACAAACTTAAGTTTGGACCTTGAAAATTTTATCATCAAGAGGGAGAGCTACAAATCCCGACCATGGATCGTAAAATAAACATGTACTTTACCCCAAAAAATGCCCATAAATATTAAAGTACTTAAACATTTAAAAATAATGTTATATTCTACCTAATTAACTCAATTAGTTTTACATGACCATTAGATGAGTGAAATGGATGGATGAGATTAACTCCTTACTTTTTTCCAAGTGATAATCTTTACATATCCTACTTCTAATCTCATCTATCCATTTCACTCATCTTTTTTTAATAGAAGCCGCTAGTCTTATTAAAAAGAGAAAATATCCAAGATTACAACAAGGTTTACAACTATCATTGTAAACTAATTACATAATTTGGACATTCTCCTACAATATTGACACTAGCCACTTTAGATCATACAATGACCATATATGGAAAAGGTTAAAAACCCAACCGAAATACTCGAATGGAAAATAGATACGAACAAATCTGACTGCATAGACAAACAAACCACGATAGTGTTGAGAAACGCCGGTACACCAATAGAAAAATTATCCGGCGTAATCCACCAGTGATCCATGTACAAGGGACGAATTCAGGGTGATAAAGGATGAAAACATTACCTCAAGTAATCTGAAATTCCGCAGCGTGTATAGGAGAATCCATATCAAATCCGAGTCGTCACAATAGCGTTTCGACCTCTACGCAGTCCATCCGAATAAAACGAATAATTTTTCTCTTCTCTAACAGTTAGAGAGGATTTTCGAAAAAAAAAACATATGTTGGCTGCTAGACTTTATGCCTTTATATACCATTTAAAAACCTAATTCTAATTAAATTCGAATTCTTTAAATATACAATATATTTAACCGAATATAATTAAATATGTAAAATCTAATTCTACTTTAATTAGGTTTCTTTTAGAGATATATATTTAATAGTATTTGATAATCACAATAACTTATCAAATATTAACATATATATAAAAACGAAATTATACATAATTACAATAATTATAACAATTTCGGTTTCTCACTAATTATGTGTACAAGTTTGTACACATGCTATTTAGTCGATATTTGTTTGTTTCAATCATAGGGTGTGACCCTTGTAGGTTTATGTAACGTTAGCAGTAATATCCAGAACAATTCTAATATTACAAGCAATGAGTGGCATCTAGAAATACATCATTGCTACCTAAGTTACATAAAATCGTGGTTCGATTTAACCTTTTTTTGTGATTAACTTCTTTTATGTATTTCATCCTTTTGTCATCACATCTAGATCGGACACAAGTCATGGATTAGTTACACTTGTATAGTCCGTCTAATGTTTCTTGATATCTTGAGTAGACTATTATAAACGAATAATTATGATATCCCATATCAATTTATTCGAGCATGGCCATGCATTTTCTAGTCTCACTCAATCAAGTGGCCTATGATATTACTTCTATTATGTAGGAGGGACAAATCCTATCTTGGTCAACCATATTTTGCTACATGGATTGTGACATATCCAATATCAGTCTTTATAGTGTAGTCAGTTACAACACACGTTTGGCCGTATCAAAATATGTCACTCGCGATGTTGAAATAATGATGATCTCAAGTCTGAGGATCATACATGTAGTTACCACCATGAGCAATGTTGTGACTGTCACATAATAATCAAAGAAACATGCTCATAGCGGGTCAGTCCAGTATGTCGTTCCCTAACACATACTTATGTATTGATTTTGACATCTCCATGTCAATGACAATACTTTTTCATCAATCAACTACATATTTATTGTTGTCCAAGCCCACAATAATTTTCGACTAAGGACATTCAAGAATAACTATATTATTTTAAGGACTTTATTATAATTCAGTTTATTTATAGATACACAAAATAAGACTGAAATAATAATAATGACTTCTTATTAATAAACAAGATAAAATAAGTGTGTCCTTTACAACCATCTCATAATTAGTCTTTGGGCATACGCTAACAATCTCCCACTAGCACTAAGACCAATTACTCATGTATCTAATACCAAGAGACTTAGTGTGACGCTCGTGCTTCTGCTGTGTCAGAGACTTTGTTAGTGGATTGGCGATAATGTCATCCGTTGGTACTCTGCATATTTCCACATCCCCTCGATCAATGATTTCACAAATGAGATGGTAACGTCTAAGTATGTGTTTGGATCGTTGGTGAGATCTGGGTTCTTTTGCTTGTACGATGGCTCCGTTGTTGTCACAACGTAGATCTATAGCATTTGATATGCTAAGCACGACCCCTAGTTCAGATATGAAATTTTTGATCCAAATAGCCTCTTTTGCAGCATCATTTGCTGCAATATACTTGACTTCTGTCGTAGAATCTGTTACTATATCTTGCTTTGAACTTTTCCAGCTTACAATACCTTCATTAAGGCAAAATACAAAACCCGATTGCGATCGAGAATCATACTTATCAGTTTAAAAGCTTGCGTCAGTATAACCTTTTATACTTAGCTCTTCCTCACCTCCATACATAAGGAATGTATCATTAGTTCTTCTTAAGTACTTAAGGATGTTTTTTACTGCAACCCAATGACCTTCATCGGGATCTACTTGAAATCGACTTGTCATACTTAGTGCACATGATACATCCGAACATGTATATAGCATGACATACATGATAGATCCAATGGCTGAAGCATATGGTATCTTACTCATGCATTCTCTCTCTTGAGGTGTTGAATGACACATTTTGTCAAACCCTGAAAACCAGTCTAGTCGGGGTTAACTTCCAGTGATCGAATATTTTGTACCAGTTACGTAATTAGCTCAATCTTGTACCTAATTTGAAGCAATAAAGGTTATTCGGGCTAACCGTATTAGTTTATTATTATTATTATTATTATTATTATTATTATTATTATTATTATTATTATTATATTAAAAAAAGTGGCATGAGTGAGGGGACCCAAGTTGATTCCTTTAAATTAAAGGAAATCACCGTGGATTTCCCACGTTTGAAATGAAGTGGCCTAAAGTGGCGATTCATGCCCACCACGTGGGCAAGAAACAAGGGGATTATACCCCAAATTATGCCACGACTCCAACGTATGTGGAGCTTGGAGGTATCAATTTGAGGCCTGCAATTTAGTATAAAGGGGAGGGGAATTGTACGCAAGAAACAAAGAAAAATAAGGAACAAATCGATTCAGTGATAGGTTGGTAAGCCTGACTTTTCCGGTTCAATAAATTTGAGTCCTTGCTATCGATTGGCTCAAAAGGTTGATAAAGAACAACCGTCATCTCTTCTGAAAGCCAATGATAAAGGCGTTGTCGAGAACCTTAAAAGCATCGGATTGTCGAGGTGAGTGTAGTTATGTCAAAGGACAAGCTCGGTGCCATCCCGTTGCATTATTTTGTGATTATGTTTGTATTTGTTTAAGGGCTCACGTAGAGCAACTATGTCGAATTCGATTGGCAAATCCGGTAAGTGCCTTGCATTGCTTTGATGTGTGCAAATATGACTATGATATGCTACACGTATATGATACATGAAAATAATATGAAATGTGACATGATATGGAGCTAAGGCTCATTTTTATATTTTACATAATATGACTTAAAAAAATATGGACTATGTGAATTTGTGTAATTATGGACATTGGATACAATTGGCATGCCATAGGATTATTGAGCTCGGTTAAGTAAGGGAGGACTGCGATCCAGGGCTACGGCCTATATGTGGGGGAAATAAGGTCGGCTGTGTAAGGGATATATCTCCGAAGCTACGGCTCAAGGGCTACGGCCCACTCACTGTTATATGTGTTGGTGTACAGGGGAATCTGTGTATCCAATGGTACCTAATGTGATATGTGCCTATGAGTTGTGCTATGACAATATGATTATGATATGACTATGTGACATGTAATATGTGAATATGAAAGCATGAGAATATGTGTAATAAGCATGAATCGTGCATAGTATAATATGACTACTTGTATATTTGATTATCATGCATTTCATAATATTAATCATTCCTTGTAATTGTTATAACTAACTCACTATGCTATGTAAGCCTAACATGCGTGTCTCATGCATTTTTAGGACCTTGATCAATTCCGAGCCTTGATCGTGTTGTGCGGTTGCAAGTCACGTCTCTTCCATATATGTATGTTATCTTTTGCTATAAACTTCTAGTAAAGTGGCATATGGTCCAACTTGTTTTATATAAGCCTTTCTATGACTGTATGATGACTTGGTAATATGGTTTTGTTGTATGCTTAGATTTGGATAGGTTAAAATGGTTAAATTGTGCCTAAAATGAGCCTAAGGTGAAAATTTGGTAAATGGATTCCGAACGCCCTAAAATTTGACATACGAATAGAAACATGGTTTATAAGTGTACTAGTGAACTTTGGTAAATTTAGCTAAGTCACAAAACTGATTTTCGTAAAAAGTCTCAAATTGGTTTAATTGGCTTAGTAATTCGATATGTTCTAATAATGAAACCCTTAGATGAATAATTAGAGAGTTTAGTTTCAATTGGTAATACGAAATTGGATTAAAATCAATAACTAGTAAAACTTTACAAATTAGCCCCTAATGTTAAGAAAAGTTTAAAATTGACCCCAACTCTGATTAAGTTTAGTAACAAACAAAGTGGATAAGTCTTAAGAACAATCAATATGATACTTAGAATAGGTTTTGAACTCTGAACCCTATTCCCAACCTTCAATTAGTCTTCCGATAACACTATCTGACCCAGATCTCTACCAGACCGGGAAGGGGTGTAACATTTGTGGTATCAAAGCCTAGGTTTAGTCGATTCTAGGACTAACCAAGCATCCGTTATGAGTCTGTGTTTGCATATGCCACTTAGGAGTTATTTGAATATGTATTCTGTGACTTGCAACTTACATGATTTAATCCTTATGTGTAAATTAGATCTAAAATGGCTGGTCCTACCGATAGAAGGGTAGTGAACGAACCTCATCCGGGCTCATCCTCAACTCAGGGGGACAACCTGAGACTTGGAATCCAACCCAAGCGTGTAGGACAGAACGGCCCACCTCACCCTCCATCAATGCCACTCGCTCAGCAGGCGTACCTGATGTCTGTGACGAACATGATTAAACAGGTGGTGGTGTCTCTCCGACAAGAACCACCTCCCCACATGCTGAAACTTCTCTGCCTGCTTCGAGAGCTCCTGTTGACAAACTCAAGCAGTACCCTGTGTATACGTTCACCGGACAGGACCTGGATAACCCCGAGATCGTAGAATACTGGCTGGAGAACACTCTAAACGTGCTGAATAAGTAAATGAAGTGTCCCGAGGAGCATAAGCTTGAATGTGCCCTGGCCTTGATAGCTGAAGAGGCCCAAAGCTGGTGGGATACAATGACCCTCACTGTTCTGGAACATCGTGTTACGTGGGAGTTCTTTCTTTAGGAGTTCTGTAAGAAGTACATCAGTGAGCACTACATTGCAGAAAGACGCAATAAATTCCTCCATCTGAGGCAAAGAGGGAGACTAGTAAAACAGTAGATTCATAATTTTTGTAAATATGCAAGATATGGTGATGAAATCATCTGTACCGAGAAGGAAAAATGCAGAATGTTTATAGATAGTCTTTTTGATGAACTTCGTCCTCTTTTTGTTGCTTTGGAGATTGAGGACTTACAGACCCTTGTCAATCAGACCATTGCAACCGAAGCTTCATAGAGAGCCTCTGAGAGGAGAAATGGAAATCAGACTCGACCTAATAAGAGGTTTCGAGATGATTCCAAGTCACCCACATCCCAGAAGAAGGGAAGACAATGGGACCAGAAGTCTGCTACCTACCAACAATTGCCTCGATCTGGGTATGTACCTCAGTTCTAGTCTGCGAAACAATCGTTACCCGTATAGCTTCAGTGGATAGCACGGGCGTTTCTACAAAGGGTTCCCAGATTCCCTTATGCAACTTCTGCCAGAAGAGGCACTCAAGGCAGTGTCGTAGGTAATCCTTACCTTTGTGGAGAGTCTGGTCACTTCATCCGTCAGTGCCCACAGAACCCTCAGGCTCCTACATCTGTAGCCTCTCAGAAAATCCTAATAAGGGGAGAAAAGTAAAGCTAGTACCATGTGGATCTGCAGGTAGACCCCGTAACAACAATGCTCCTTTAGCAGGCCATGATCCTCAGACTTCAGCTCAGATGTATCACGTTCGAGGTCACGAACAAGAAGATGATCCCGATATGATTGCAGGTATGGTGAAGTTATGTTCTGAATTTGTTTATGTTTTGATAGATCCAGGCTCCACACACTCTTTTATTAGTGAACCCTTGATTGAAAAGTATGCTCTAGAATGTGAACCTGGTGCTTCCGAGATACTTGTCTCAAATCCGTTAAGAGATAGTGTGGCTATACGAATAATTTGTAGTGCTTGTCCCCTAAGGATCTAAGGGATTCCATTACCGTCCAACTTGATGGGTTTGCCCTTCCATGAGTTCGATCTCATTCTAGGCCTCGATTGACAAGGGTTTGGAAGTTAAAATAATATATATATATATATATAGAATTGTCTTGATCTAAGATATAGATGGCATTGATTAATTGAGCCGTACCATAAAAAAACATTATTAAGGGAAAAGAACAACTATTATTCTTAATAATAATCTCAAAACCAATATTGTCCAAACAAGAAATTGAAATAATATTTTTAGTCAAACTAGGTACGAAATAACAATCCTCTAAATCTAAAACAAGTCCACTAGGAAATGACAAAGTATATGTTCCCTATAGCTAATGTAGCAATTCTTGCTCCATTTCCCACTCGTAGGTCCACATCTCTTTTTGCCAATTTTCTACTCTTTTTTAGTCCATGTACAGAAGTACAAATGTGAGAACCACAATCGATATCTAATACCCAAGAAGTAGATGTTGATATATTAATATCAATAACATAAATACCTGATCCGGACTGTCTATTTTCTCTTGCCTTCTTGATGTCCTCAAGATAGACAGGGCAGTTTCTCTTCCAATGTCTAGCATTGTTGCAATGGAAAACACTTTCCTTCTTTTGCAACTCCTTATTTGGGTTTCAATGCAACCTTTCCTTTGTTGGCTTTGACTTTGTCTTGGTGTTAGACTTTCCTTTTCTGTTATCCTTTCGGACTATCAGAATAGGTTTGCAGCCAACCTTTTTTATGTTGTTTTTTACTATTCTTAACAGACCAAGAAACTGAGGCAATGATTTGTTGATTTCATTCATATTGAAATTAGGAACAAACTGATTAAAACTATCTGGAAACGATTGCAAGATAACACCAGTAGAAAATTCAACACTTAAAGAGAAGCCCAACTTTTCCAGAGTCTGAATATACTCTATCATTTTGAGAACATGAGTTCCCACTGGAGTTCTCTCAACCTTATTGCATCGAAACAAAGCCTTAGAGGTCTCATACCTCTCTTGACGAGCTTGCCCCTCATATAATTCCTTGAGATTTTACCATCTCATGGGGAACCATGTCCTCATGTTGCTTCTAAAGCTCATGGGTCATGGTCGCAAGCATCAAACAACCGACATCTACCAAGTCACTTGAATATTTTTCAAAGGCTTCCAATTCATCTTTAGAGGCATCATCTGGTGGCTTTTTAGGGATATGTTCTTCGATGACTATTAGTTTTCGTTCTTATTTGAGGACAATCTTCAAATTGCGAAACCAGTCAAGGAAGTTCAGGCCATTTAATTTGTCCTTCTCAAGGACGGATCACAATGATAATGAGTTTGAATTTGCCGTAATAAATCTACAATGATAAAAATATAATTTATAAGTACCCCTTTATCATGTTTATAAAGTAATAACATTCCCACTATTAAAAACCCTGAAAATCAAAAAACTTGCTAAAAGTATTTCTAGCGGGTAAGGATCCATATTTTATTTCATTCTAAGTCAGCTATGGCTTTACTCCTAGAATTCAATTATTTAGGTAAGCAACACTTGCTAATTACATCTCATGTAATTCCTATATTGATGAACAACTATTTATCCAAAACAAAAGTTCATATGGTCTAATAGAAATAACAATAATGAACAGTGCACCAGGTAGGTAACTTATGAAAAGAGAGGTGGTGTACTGGGTACGCTAAAATACCAAGTCTTTCAAAGAACCTATCCTAGACATGCACTTTCGTATTGTTTTTCAATCACCAAAGTTCTTGAACAATCATTAGTCATTAGGTTTCTAATCTTATTAAAACAACCTAGTTTAACCAATATTTCAACCAATGAATATCACTTGCTTATTCTTTGCGTTTAACCAAGATAGATCTAAGTATTCTGCTTTGGCAAAACCTACATAGTACCGATTGAGGTTTTAACGAGGGCTAATATTGGATGACTATTTCAATTAAATATGGGGGGTTTGTTATATTAATCTCACCATTCTATTATGATCTAATCAATTACCATCATGCTAAAAAACATACATTGTATCACATACATGTAAAGCAGTAAATATAAATGCAATGGTTATAGCCCTTAAAACTAAGGTGGCCCATCTCAAGCTAATAGGAGAACCAAAATTACTAAAGATAGAACTTGCTTCTCAAGCACCTAATCCACCTTTGATTGGCCCATCAGTCTGCTTCTTTGGTCTATGTTTTCTCCACAAATATTACAATTTTTTAGAAACTCGTTTTACATACGAGGGAGTAAGATGAGAAGTGAATTACAATAGAAGAAAGAAAGACACGACACACAGGCCGTATTTATATAAAAGTAAAGTAAATAGGCTATTTGAGCTATAACTATGCATTTCAAGCACCGTGCATATCATCCCAAACATACACATGTTTTATCTTGTTAATTAAGATTACCTAAATAGTTCATACGACCTTTGTTGCCTACGCGGTCCGACAGATTCGGGGCCGTCTAGTCTGCCCGTAGAGTGCAGACTTGGCGGCCCCGAATCTGCCAGGAAAATTTTTAATTTTGACACTTCGATTACTATGGAAAAACCTCACGATTTGATAACTTTTATCAACAGATTCGTGTTTTAAGGATTTTTTAATCCCTAAGGTTTTTCACTCTGGAACAACCATTATTCCTCTGCCAAAAAAACAATCTGCTATCTTAACCGCATGTTCTTCATGTCAACTATTAACATATGATTATCAAAAGCTTACCGCAACAAACACATGATTAACACTTAACTATCGGTCGTAAGAACTTGTTCAAATAGATTAACATATTAATCGCGATTGTATTCAATTTCTACATTTCGCACAAACATCGTATACTTGTCAAAATAGAAAAAGTAAAACATCATTCAAGTATTTAAGTCCGAATTCGTATCGTATAAGTGGCTTTGATACCACTGTTGGGAAACGTCGGTACATTTCATGGCGCATCGAAAAAATTATCCGGCGTAATCCACCAGTGATCCATATACAAGGGATGAATTTGGGGTGATAAAGGATGAAAACATTACATCAAGTAACCTGGAATTTCGTAGCGAGTATAGGAGAATCCAAATCAAATCAGAGTCGTCACAGCAGCGTTCCGACCTCTACGTAGTCTACCCGAATAAAACGAACAATTTTTTCTCTTCTCTAACAGTTAGAGGGGATTTTCGAAAAAAAACATATGTTGGCTGCTAGACCTTATGCCTTTATATAGCATTTAAAAACCTAATTCTAATTAAATTCAGTTTCTTTAAATATACAATATATTTAACCGAATAAAATTAAATATGTAGAATCTGATTCTACTTTAATTAGGTTTCTTTTATATATATATATATATATATTTAATAGTATTTGATAATTGCAATAACTTATCAAATATTAACATATATATAAAAACGAAATTACCCATAATTACAATAATTATAACAATTTCGGTTTCTCACTAATTATGTGTACAACAAGTTTGTACACATGCTATCTAGTCGATATTTGTTCGTTTCAATCATAGGGTGTGACCCTTGTAGGTTCATGTAACGTTAGCAGTAATATCTAGAACAATTCTAATATTACAAGCAATGAGTGGCATCTAGCAATACATCATTGCTACCTAAGTTACATGAAATCGTGGTTCAATTTAACCTTTTTTGTGATTAACTTCTTTTATGTATTTCATCCTTTTGTCCTCACATCTAGATCGGACACAAGTCATGGATTAGTCACACTTGTATAGTCCATCTAATGTTTCTTGATATCTTGAGTAGACTATTATAAACGAATAATTATGATATCCCATATCAATTTATTCGAGCATGGCCATGCATTTTCTAGTCTCACTCAATCAAGTGGCCTATGATATTACCCCTATTATGTAGGAGGGACAAATCATATCTTGGTCAACCATATTTCGTTACATGGATTGTGACATATCCAATATCAGTCTTTATAGTGTAGTCAGTTATGACACACGTTTGGCCGTATCAAAATATGTCACTCATGATGTTGAAATAATGATGATCTCAAGTCTGAGGATCGTACATGTAGTTATCACCATGAGCAATGTTGCGACTATCACATAATAATCCAAGAAACATGCTCATAGCGGGTCAGTCCAGTTTGTCGTTCTCTAACACATACTTATATATTGATTTTGACATCTCCATGTCAATGACAACACTTTGTCATCAATCAACTACATATTAGTCTTAATACATTATTGTTGTCCAAGCCCACAATAATTCTCGACTAAGGACATTCAATAATAACTATATTATTCTAAGGACTTTATTATAATTTTGTTTATTTATAGATATACATAATAAGACTGAAATAATAATAATGACTTCTTATTAATTAACAAGATGAAATAAGTATGTCTTTTACAACCATCTCATAATTGGTCTTTGGGCATACTCCAACAAATAGAGGATTAGCTATTGAAAGACCACTGAGAACTGCAAATCAGAGTCGAGCGTTATGAGAAACTATCCATGAACGCAAACCGCATATCCTTCAATCCGAGGGTCCAAATCAGGGAAGATCAACATGATTAAAAATATGCGTCATCTTGATTAGTCGTGGCGTCATAAAATCCAACCCTGAGAAAATATAGAAAAAACGACCAAATAACCGAAAAAAGAACGAAAAACATTTCACAATGACAAAAAAATGTGTCGCAAGGATGAAATTACTTTTATGAAAATTAAAAATAAACAAATAAAAAGAAAAAACTGACGGTCAACAACCAACATTAAAGTTGGCACTGCAGCCAGTTAAACAAAAGAAAAAAAACTTGTGGGCAGAGAAAACTCATCTAATAGTTATTAATTAGTAATATATATATATATATATATATATATATATATATATATATATAATCTTTGTAACACCTTAAATTTGACTCAAGATAATTAACACGTCGAGAATGTTACATTGGACCTCGAAAAAACTCAAGTGTTTAACAATTTATTTTTTTTATCGATCAGTATGAATTTTAAGAAACACACAAGTGTACAATAATTCTTTTTGTATGTTTATTTTAAAAAATAAAAAAGTACTAAAATCGTTCTCTTTAACTTTGTTTTTACATCAGGTCCATATGAATTTTAAATCGAATTGCAAATCATCATATAATCTACTTTAATTTAGGTCAATATCATGTAAATTCTATATAAATATTTTTCCTAGTAAGTATTACAAATTTCAATTGCCTTGCAAGTTAACACGCTACAAACACTTTTTCTTCCAGTCTTTTAACTAATTTATGTATTTTTATCACGCAAATTTTGAAGCTTGTTTTTTCTAAAACTTAAAACTCAATTCAAAATGAAAATCACATGCTCAATCTCCTTCAATTAAACTAATTTTAAAAAATTAACTTGATTAACTATTCGATTTGGAATAGTATCGTCAGCTAATGTATTAGGAATAAAATTATGGGTAAACTACCAGACCACTAAATTCTTGGTTTAATTCTATTTTAATCATTAAATTATGAATTTTTTCATTTACATCACTAAACTATTAAAATGATGTCAATCAAACCAATAACCATTAAATTTTGATAGAATTGTTGATGTAACAGCTACAAAAAATTATACAATTACACATCTTATCATTGTTACTTTTATATTCTAGTAATTTGGTCTACACCCCATTTTTTCACCCACTCGTCTTCCTCTTTCTTATCAGAACCCAATTTGATTTAAAAAATATGAGTCATATTAATATGTTTTTCTTTCCAAATTTTGCTCATTTCGGAGGTATTTTCTGGGCCTCTGTGTAAATAAGGTCAAATTGATAAAATATGTAACTAATGAGGGTTAAATTTATTGAACCTTTTTAAATTATGATTAAATTAATTGAATGTATAAATATGAATGACTAAATATACTATTATTCAATTTTTTAACTGTCATGTCACCTCTTAAACGAAAATTAACGGTTTAGTGACTATTTTATAAGAAAAACTAAACTTTAATAATTATTTTACAGTACTTAAAATTTTTTCTAAACAGTTCCTACCTAGAGGGAAGGGCGGGGGAGATTGCTCCTAATAGGTATTGAATCCACAATCTAAGAAAAAGAGGAGCGTGTCAACTGAGATTTTGCTCTAGAAGTTATTCACAATAACACATAAAATCAGATGAGCAAAATAAAATAATATAAAATAATTTAGTCACCATTTATGAAATATAGACTTTATTTAAAGATGTTTTACCACTAACCTTGGGGGTGAAAACATCAGTGTTCTAGTGGGCTTGTCATGTGCCAAGTTTTGGACTTGGATTACATGAAAGGACTGAATGATTATGATGGGCTCCGCTCCAATGTTAATGGGAATGGACGTGTGGTCCATTTACTAGTTGGACTTCAAGTCATGTTTGATGGGTCATCTACAGAGGGACAATTGGGTACTAGTACTACTACTTCTGGCCTTGTGTGAGTGATCCACGATTCAAACCTTAGACGCCAATGAATAAAATAGATATCTAAAGATGAATGCTAAAATGAATAGAACAAAATCATGTTTTTTTTTTATAATCTTAATTCTAATTTTAATTTTACTTTAAAAGGAGAGAAAAAAGGAACTCTAGGAAAAAAGAAAGATACTCTTAATAGGTCTAAAACTCATGACCTAAGAAAAAAATGAGAGACTCAACAAAATCATGTTCTTAAATGTTATATACTAATTATATTAACATAATTATAGATTGATTTCAAGTGTGATATAATATTTATTAGTTTTTCTTTCTTCTAAAAGTGCAGTCGCCAGGTTTATTATTTTTTTATTTTTTCATATTTTAATAAGAATCTTTACTTTTGTGGCACGCGTTTTCTCTGTCCTTGTGACACGCGTTTTCCTCTGTCCTTGTGACATATTTTTTTGTTTTGTTTTGTGGTTTGTTTCATTTGTCCTTGTGGCATGATTTCAATATACCTTAGCGGTCGTTTGTTGCTCGTACAGAGATTTTAACGACGCTAGTTTCTGATTATGATTTTGTCAGTGGTCGTAGAAAGTTAAATCCCCACTCGGTTGATGGTTGTTTGCCGATGTAATCAGTCCTGGGTAGCGGAATATTCTGCCTGATAGTTTGATCGCTCACCACTCCTTTTTTTCATCTGCTATGCGTCTTGATTGGATAGAGACAAAGAGATTCAGGAAAGCTTATGGATTTTAATGGTATGCTTATCTCTATTGAAGTATTCACTTTTCTTTGTATATGGGTTGTAAGAGATTTTGGTCTCCTTCCTGGATGCATTGTAATTGTGATATCTTCTATAGTTTTAATAAAAATTCAGTGGCTACTATCAAGAAAAAGTGTGATATAATATTTGTATGAGATAAATCATTATGTGTAGAGGTAGATCTAAAATTATTCTTTAAAATTGGGAAGTAATATGCACCGAGAACATCATATAATTTTTAAAGACTAAGATTATTAAAGGCTTAATTTTTAGAAAGGTGCCCAAACTATACCCTTTTTTAGTTAGGTGTTTAAACTTTGTTTCGAATTAAATTGGTGCCTAACGTTTCACTCTATAACCTAAATCAGGTTTTTCCTGTTATAAAAAATGCGACACGTGGCATTTCTCTGTTATTTCCTTTAATTTTATTTTTTTAAAAAAATCTTTCATTTTATAAAAAACCAAAACCTTTAATTTCTCTAGAAAAGCCGCTAAACCCTAACCCTAAATACTTAAATCCATAAATTACTCCCCTATGACCATCAATTGAACCACCACCAACCACATTTGCCTTCGTCGAACCCCCGTGATTGAAAAGCCCATCTTCCTATTGTCAGAAATAGACGAATGAACTGTCGATTTCTCTATTGACGAGCATCCAACAATGAAGAAAAAAGAGGCCAATTGGGTTTTTAACCGACAACTAAAAGGTGGGGGATGCCCAATTGTGAGGTACGTGATGCTTAGACGGTGAACCACCAACGTGTGGGGGATGTCAGACGGTGAGGGAGATGTGATTTGAGGGTTTGATTGAAAGAAATTAAAAATTTAAGGTTTTTAAAAAATTCATATTTTTAAATAAATTTAAATATTAAATAAATAAAAAACAGACCATGTGTCATGTTATAATTGGATGAAGAATTTTGTAACGACCATTGACGAAAAGACCTGATATGAGTTACGGAAGAAAACGTTAGACAACAATTTGGCCCGAAGTAAAGTTTTGGCACCTAACTAGAAAAAGGGTGTAGTTTGGGCTCTTAGTCACTTGCGGAGCTAATCTTTATAGCTTTCCCACCCTAGCAGCATGCTTCCTTAAAATAAGAAGTCATTTCATGGATTGACTGGAGGTGATAATTTCCAGCATTCACTATTGATGCCCTTGTCATAGCATCATTGGGGGCTTATAGCTGGTGGCCGAGGGTGAAACCTAGCTGGTAACATAGGTTTTTTTGGTGAGGCATGACTTTTTCAAGATGGTTTATGCCGTAACCGAATGATCATCCTCCACTAGCGTGCTAGTGAGGAGTTGATATTTCGTTGACACCTTGACGTAACCCTCAAACGTATGTGGCAAGACATTATCAAACCATCTTTCTACTTTTTTCGGTTGATATTTAAAAAGAAAAGTTTGCATGGTAATTGTGGCATTTTCAGGGTTTATTACTGCCATCAACTTGTCCATTAGAATTTTCGATTGTAAAGATCTAGTGTACTGAGAGTGCCACCAAGAGAGCCATTGTGACTAGTTATCTTGGTTGGGAGGGTGTTCGCGCTCATCGCACCAATTGTTGATGTCAAAATAAGAAGGCCCTGAACATGAGAGGTGGAAATGAAGAACACAACAATTGTTGGCGTTTTCATGCGATTCACACCCTGTAGGCTTGAGATGGAGAGCCGCGAACAACATGGCTATCTAAGACATGGATGAATAGATATAGCGGAGGGGTACTGCCCTCGAAATTCGATCTCTTCTCTCTTCTTCACCTGCCCATATATTTAGTCTGTAGGACTACTGGTGATTAGATGGTGGTAGGCCTTGTGACAACCTATGGATGATTTGACAAATATAGTTTCAACTTTCAAGCCTTTAGGCCTTGCATGTTGGCCACGTGGATACCGTGTAAAGGCGTCTGGCTATGTTTTATCTTTAGACAACCCGAGGTTTCTAAAAATATTACTCTCTAGAAGGTCCCTCCTTTGGAGGAGAAATTATTGTAGATTATATATAATGCTTGCTAGCTATAGAGGTTCCGAAAGGTATTTTCAGCATTGCACAGAGGCGTTGGGAATGGGTGTAACAAAGAACGATGTTATCCTAGTTTTATTTTCTTATTACGGGTGTACAAAACTTAAAAGATCATGTTACTTTTGTTAACACAATTTAGAGCAAGTGGTTAAAGACTCATGTTGACATCCAATCCCTTCCCTTAGGTCTTGGATTTTAGTCCTATAGGAGCAATCCCCCTAGGTAGAAATTTGTTAAAAATAAAGATCATGTTACTTTTGGAAGCAACATCCACTTTACAAATTAAAATTACATCCATCCAGATAAATTTGCTTCTAATATGTGAATTATACCACATAATAATTTATTTATTTATTTCTCTCTCTTTATTCCTCACTAAATTTATTCAGTATTTACTTTTTATAAGTTAAATTTTTTGAACTTTAACTATGATTATTTTAAATATTTTAATTAGTTAAATTTTATAAAATATATATTTTAAAGTACTTGATCGAAGGTTTTTAAAATATATTTTTCACATTTGTATGCATAATTAATTCAAAGTAAAAAAAATCAAAGTTCAAAACAAAATGACAAAAGGACATTGCTGAACAAATTTAGTGGGTCGAATAGAGTATTTGTTATTATTAATTGCTATAATCAGTATTAATAATCGGAAAAAAATATTTTGGCCTTTTTCAGTGTCTTTTCTTATGTCCTAATACTAAATAAACACTAAAAATTTAAATTTTAAGTTCTAACTTAAATTTTAAATCTTAAAATCTACACCCTAAAAAATACACTCTACCCTAAATTCCTTAAACCCTAATAATAAATTTTAGTCTTAAACCCTAAATTTAATTTTTAGTACAATTGTATAAAAATAAAAAAATATATTCACTAATAATCTCGTTTTGCAATAGTATTTCTACCGACAAATCATGAAAAGGTTAAACGAAAAATTAATGGAACTGTTTTGTAGGGAGGTTATTCCATTGGGAAACAAAAGGCGTGAAATATATGACTGAACAGTGACAGTTCATCAACTCATTAGTGATCATGATTTAGACACCAATTTGTCAAATCATAATTATGAATGGCTTATCTGTATGAAAGAATCCCGATGCTTTCTCTTTGTTTTTTCCTTTTTGTTCTTATCCAAACTATACGGCTAGAAGTTTATGAATAGAATTTAAATTTTTACTTAGTAGTGTTTTTTGAAAGGAGAAAGTATAATTTTATTGAGAAGCATTTAGATATGCGTCTTATTAATTTTTTTTAATTTAGATAAAAAAGAGTGTGACATATTTAAGTGAATACTACAACATCAAATACATAATTGTAGCAACATTAACTCACCGAGCTGCTTTTCTTTAACAAAGCAGCACACAACCATTATGAAAGTTCTAGTTACCTTATTCTTGATCATTAGAATCGTGAGACCAAAACCTGCGCGACGAGAGAGTAAGTCCTCGCCCTTGCTTAATCTCCACTAAATCGGTAGTTCGGGATATGCCTTTGTTAAGTTGTCGGCCAAAACGTTTACCTCTCTAGGGATTGCACAGATACACCAATTCAAACTTGTTCCTATTGATAAAATATTCTAGACCAGTCCTTTGAACACCAATAGGGAAAGATGGACACTTTTTATCCAGTGAACTATGTTACCGCTGTCACACACTATAATTACAAGATGGGCTTGAGACCATACAAAATTTTTGAACAATAAAATTGCTTCCTTTATTGCTAGTAACTCTACTGTAGGAGCATCAACGAAACCAACGTTCTTCGAAAAGTAGTAGAGAATTGTAACTTCTTGGTTTCTCAACACTCCCCCAATACCCGCAGCTCCGAAGCTTCCGGACACGGCTCCATCAGTATTAAATTTAAGGGAGCGTTTGTTAGGATGAGACCAACCGGTTCGACATAGCTTGGGCTGAGCGAGAGCCACCGAGCTTAAGACAGAGCAGTTGTTCATAATACTCGAAGTTTGTGGAAATCTATTTTGCTTTTCCCCACCTGCAAACCCTTAGGACTGTTAGTTGAAACAACTGATCGATATCAATACTTTTGTTCCAAAACATGATCTCATTTCGGAATAACCATAGAGTCCAAATCACACTCTAAAATATCATCATCCAAAGTGAGTGATCCTTGAAACCATTGTAGCTTTGTTCCCATGTAAGCATCATTTTTTTGGGACTGTTTTGAGCAATAAAATTGATTCCCCACTTGCTACATCATTTCTGCCAAATCTACCACGATACACTGCATTCTCAGAAAATATGATTAACCGATTCAGGAGCAGTTTACTCATGTAGTAGTTAATAAGTTCGATTAGTGTGTTTATGTCGAAGATTGTATACAAAAATCAGAATTGGATCTTGAAGAATAAAACTATAGGTTTAGTAAATTTTCAAGTTAACTTGTGTTATACCTAAAACTAAAAGTAGTTGGCTTCGAACAAAAGAGATGAAAAAGACGATTTAACGACGATTGATGGTTAACGGCGATTTCAAATGATTCACCTACAATATGGTGGTCGAAATAAAAACTAAAAAAAGGTGAAGAGAAAGGAGAGGATAGAGGAAACTATCCCATGTCCTTTCGCCCTTGATATCTCTCTCCACACATGTATTTATAATCCCAGGTATTGTTGCTGATAAAATGGTGTCAATCTTAGTAACTTTCAAATGATAAAATGTTGCGTGCTTTAAGTGCAACGCAAATGGTACAAGTGAACACGTCGCAAGTAATAGTATAGATTAAGATCATCTCTATAAGGATTGATGAAACTCTAACTTCTAGTTTCTTGCATTGAAAGAGAATAATATTAAAAGTGATAGATGGTGATAAATAGCAAGTAAAATAAACTAAGTAAACAGAGTAAATAGAAAGAGATAATCGATATGAGAGATTAGGCTGGGTTATCGTGAGTAGTGGTGTAATTGTCGGATGATTTGTCGTGGCTAATAATTGCTAAGGCAAGTAATTGCTGTTGCAAGTAAATTGCTATGGCAAGTAAGTTGTCTTTTCAATTTTTGGCGGAGTGTTCTTCAATGCCTTTATCTTATCCCTAATCTAAGAATTGAAGATTGTACAAGCCTTGGTGATACATCCATACATTAACCTTAGGTAGACAACAACGATCTTTTCACTCTTCTTAGCTGCCGAAATTCGTCCTTATTCCTAAGGCAAATTAGTTCCCAACAATGGTTGTTTAAATGGAAACCGTATCCACTCGTTTCATGAATCTAGCTCTCCCAAGCCTAGATAAATAAATGCATTCAAGTTCCTTTCCTAAGTTTCCTTAAAGCGAAATTAAGAACCAAGAATGGATGAACACTGAATCTTATTGAATTAAAAACCAAAACCATTCATTCGTCTCTACACACCATGAAACCCGATAACCCAAGCCAAGTTAATCTAGTTCATTGCTGGGTAAAAAGAAAACACAAATAAATAAAACCCATACATGAGTGGATCGCACGATACAAGTTAAAAAGAAATAGAGAAGATGAACTCATCTAATCCACGATAATGGTTGTGCGTGAATCCTCCTTTCCCGATCTCACTCTCCTAATCGACTCCCCTTGATTTGTTGTTGTGATCTCCTTAAATACATGAGGGGAAAGTGATAAGGGCTCGAAATCGATCAACCAAAACCGCCAAGAGGGTTGAATTTGCTTTTTGAATAAATTGGCTAAAACTGAAAAATAGTGGACAATTTTGCACGATGATTTTAGAGTGGTTCGACTATCCCGCAGAGTCTACATCCACAACCTTAGCACACCACTAAGGATTTTCCAATTCACTACTATGAGTTCTTCTATTTTCTAGCCTCAAGAGGAAACCTTTACAACCATATATTTTTAATGGATAAGATAGAACCACTCTAGCTTTTCCTTAGGCTAAACTAGAACCTCTCCCGTTTACAAGGTAAATTTGTGTAAACAATGAAACTTCACAAGGTGGGTGTTTACAAGATTGAAGCTCACAAGAGTGAAAAGAATAAAAACAATTAAAACACTCTTTATACACTATATACAAGAGAAATAAGGAAATAAGACTTGAAAGCTAATTTCTCTTGATCATGATGCTTGGATGTGTTCTCTAACCATCTTCAAGTGTCCCAAGTCTTCTCTTAAAGTATGGAATGAGATACTAGCTGTTTGTGACCGTTGGGGGTGGTTTGGAGCCATTGGAGAACTTCAAAATAGAGCATTCAATGCTCACCTGCATATAAGTTTCGAAACTACTCAAAGAGTTTTGAAATTCTTCGAGTTGGGTTTGAAAATTTGAGCATTGGAGCTCAAAGTTTCAAAACTTACTCTATAGTTTCGAAACTTGAAAACTGTCTGGAATCATAAGTTTAGAAACTTCTGCAGAAGTATGGAAACTCTTGTAAAAGGGAGTTTCGAAACTTCTAGTAAAGTTTAGAAACTTTGCTCAAGCTATTTCAAGAATTAAGTAGTTTTTACTTTATGAAAATATTTTAAGTTGAAGAATGAGTCAAACACTTAGAAAACATTTTTAAACATATTTTTCAAGTTTTATGGACTTTGAATTATTTTTGTAATATTTGAATAAGTCCAAAAACATTTTTCATTGAGTTATATCAAAATAAATATCTCAACAGAAAGAGTTCGAATGCGTGTGGAATCCATGTTGATCTGATCTCTATCTTATCCAGACTTTGAATTTGAATCTGCGATAATTATCCATTATGTTTGAATTAATTCCTAGAGATAAGGCTTTATCGCAACTTGCCAGGGCGTCCTTTGCAAGTTATCAGCTTGCCACGACATCCTTCAGCAAGTTCTCCTACACAAAATAAAGAAAAAACAACAACGATTTCTCCACAAAAATTATCAAAACATAAGGCCAAGCCTAATAGACAGAGAAACTACGGAACTATGCATGAATGGCTAAGAATACAACTAAAGTGGGCCTAAGTCTAACAATAATATGAGTAAAAGGGATAGAAAATACAATACTTTTACACATTTAACATACCCCAAGCTCAAAATATTGCTTATCCTCAATCAATGTAGACACTAACAATTACCTGCCAACGCATTCACCACCAAAAACATGCTTCTTACCTGACTTCAGTCCTTAGAACTGTGGCAACAAAGAATTGATTACCTTTCAATCGTCGGAAAGCATAGAAAATTACTCAAAATTAAAATACAATGCTAGTTAAAATGTGTGTGCAGAGTTGTGTACAAGTCAATCGACAGGATCCATGCAAACCTTAGGTTCTATATTAGCTTGCCGAGGCAATTAATTCGGCTAGAGCCAGTTAGGCACCTCTAGCGGTTTCTTTTCATTAATTCAGCTAGAGCTAGATGTGCACCTCTAGACATTATCAATATTCTAAACTAGATCCGGATAGGCACCTCTAGTAATCAATTATGTAACCCCCTTGACCCGGTTTAGACGCAAGATCGAACAGAGCGAGTTATATTGGGTTTACCGAAATAAACATGTAAAGATTAAACTCGAATTACATACATGTTTTAATTTATCTTAACTAGATGCATCATTGTAACCTATAGTGTACAAACTTGCAACGGGTGAAATCTCAACTTAATCGAGCATCGAATCGACATCCAATTGCACGCAATTGCAATTTAGGGACCAAATTGCAATTCTAGAAAATTACAAAGACTTAGTTAAATCTAAAGTTAACAATACTTGTCAGGTTTCATGCTCACTTGTCAAATTTCAGCTCGAAACAACCATCCGAACTCATTTAATTGCATGCATAACAATCAGAGACCAAAATGGAAGAATCTAAAACCTTTAATATCAATTATAACAAACATAACGACCAGACGTACAGATACGGTCCTAAAGTGTACAGATATGCGAGGGCATATCGATACGTGAGTTACGAATCATTTTCCTATAATTCCAGTAGCTCAAAACCATATCGATAGACCTCTATTCGAACCAATATGCAGGCCAAAAATACACTTACTCGTATCGATACACCTCTACCCGTACCGATACACCTGGACCTGAAATGTCCAATTTTACTGGTTGTTCATACAATCAAGGGTCCAAACATGTTCTATCAAACCCCAAACATATACACAACAATTCTAAAGACCAAACCTTGTTAAAACATCACAGAAACATGATCAAATTATGACTCTTACTTTAAAAGGAAATCTAGAGGCATGCTTCCTAGAAAACAACCAACCACCATACGAAACATAAATCTGAAGCAACAATCAAACGTATAAGACCAATTACAACTCCAAGACAACCTAGCAAACTTACTCAAACATATAATTTAGCAAAAACTCTCTCATAACAACAATGGACCTCATTGCCTTTATTACTACAAGTCTAGTTCGAAAAGTCATACTTTCATGTTAACAAGTCCTTGGATCTTCCCTCGCTTGCTCGCTGCCTCCAACCTTTAATTATCTGCATTGATGGACAAAGAGAGCTTAAGCAAACAAGTCTTAGTGAGGAGTGCTCAAAACACAACACCATCAATGCAATTAAAACTGGTTTTCAACTCGTAAAGAGTTCATCATTTAAAACCACTTTCAAAAACATTATCATGCCTTTTAAACCAAAACATGCTTAAACATGGAATTTAGAAAAAACCCTCTCAAAAACACAATCAATCCCATTGCCTTTATTACTACAAATCTAGTTCGAAAAGTCACACTTTCACGTTAACAAGTCCTTGGATCTTCCCTCGCTTGCTCAATGCCTCCAACCTTTAATTATCTGCATTGATGGAAAAAGAGAGCTTAAGCACACAAGACTTAGTGAGGAGTGCTAAAAAAACAACAATATCAATGCAATTAAAACCGATTTCCAACTCACAAAGAGTTCATCATTTAAAACCACTTTCAAAAACATTATCATGCCTTTCAAACCAAAACATGCTTGCTTTCCAAGTACTTCACATTTGATTAAAAATCCATTTGAAAACAATAAACCATCATGTTTTCAAAACATGCTTTACTACCCAAGCATTATCTCATTTGTTTCCACAACAAATCATGCATAACAACTATATGCATCAAAATCATTTATAACTCTTTTATCACATATATTCTCATATATTGGCATTTAGAGTGACTGGATTGACTCACCTCTATCCATAGATAGTACTACCTCTATCCATACATGTTCGGATACGCAAATTTCTCATGGTGGACTCACCTCCACCAAATTTCATACATTGCCTAGTTAAACACCAATATACCATCAACTTGGGCTGCCTAGTTAAACCGCATACCCCAAGTGATAACCCAATAGTATGAGTAGCCTAGTTAAACCGCTTCTCCTCAAGGACTATGTCACGATTGATTTTTTATATTATAGTGCACTTTAATCCTATGGCTAGCCAACTATATCCGAAACTTTCACAATACGTCACATAGCCAATATATCATTTTCAAATACATTTACTTACTATTTTCCAATGTATTCCTCAAAACCGTTTCATATGCAAAACCACATTGCCAAAGGAAACAACACATTCCTTTCAAGGAACAAATATCAATTCTCAAAGGCATTCATTACTTTGTTTAAACATTGCATGTTAATCCAAAATGATGGATTTACAGAAAATAAACCAAACCATGTTTAATCCCAAAACATGAATTCCACATGCTCATATCAAAGCCAACAACCAAGCAAAATAAGAGAAACTTAGCTTGAGCTTAGTTAAGCTTGCTAGGCTATAACTAAAACCCCATGATCTATCGATCAAAACCTTTAAAGAGATTTAACGCGTTTAAACACTCACTGACAACGCAAAGCCTCATTCGCCGATGCAAACTACCCCTCCAAAGCTTCCGAAGCGATACTTCAAGCTTGAGGATCAATTTCCCCTGATTTCACCATAAAAACAGACGATCCAATGCATCAAAGTGCATTCACAAACCCAACAACATCAATCCACAACAATCCTCTACAAACTCTAGCCGAAACCTCCCCAAAACTACCAAAAACAACATCAAACATCTTCCAAACTTAACCCATCCAAAACTTAATGATATAATCCATTAATTATCTTCAATTAACATCCAAAAACAACCTAACATCATCCTTATACTTCTAGCATTCATTAAGCACCCATAACTCGCCAAAAACACAACACTAGCAACCTAACAAATTAGAGATTCACATAGTTTCGGGATTCTAATGTTAAAGCCAACTTATCAATATTATAAAACATCAAAATCATGATTATAATCATTCAAGAATTCATCAAAATAGATCCGAAACAAAAATCATTTAATCTCATCAATTAAACCTTGATTTAACCAATTTTCATAATTAAATTATTAAAAATCATTAGAAAACATTTATAAAGGATAAAAAACATTTGAATTTCAGTAAAGAATCATACATTAGAGGAGAAGGACGAAGCTCACCTATAATGTTGACTTTCCCCTTAATTGTATTGATTTACATGAGAAAACAAGATTAAAACAATAAGGTTTTGATAGGAAACAGTTAAGAACTCATTTGACATTAAAAGATTGAAGAAATCAATAAATTACTTGAAGATTTTGATGAAGAGAAGAGTGTTTGGCTGAAGAGAATTTGAGAGAAAATCTTTTAGAGAAAAGTTAGCTACGTAAAGTCTGCTTAGGAAATTAATTTCCAAAATCTATTTATTCTCTTCCCAAATCTTTTAAAATAGCCAATTAAGGAGAAAAGTCTGATATTAAACTTTGGGCAAATAGTTCCTTAAAGATTAAAAGTTTTGAACCTTTACAAACAGTCACTAAAATGGTTTTCATTATTTACATTTTTGTCACTAGCCAAAATATCACATTTCCGAATTCCATTTTTCAAAATTGAATTTACCAAAAATATTCATATATTAAATAATATTTTTTTGGTATTTTCTCAAATATTTTCTCACTCAAAAATAGTTATTCTAATTTAAATCTTGAATCTGACCCGAATATCTAATCCCGCTCCACCTAACCGTCTAATCAACCTAGACAATCCTAGGCCCAAAACCGAGGTGTTACAACTCTCCCCCACTTAGGAAATTTAGTCCTTGAAATTTTATCCAAAGAAAACAAGTGTTGAAACTGCTTTATCTTGTCCGCCTTACTCTCCCACGTGACCTCGTTAACTCCACGATGTTGCCATAACACTCTTACAAGTTCAATCATCTTGCCACGAAGAACTTCACTACTAAAGTCAAGGATCTCTATCGTTTCCTCATCAAAAGACAAATCTGTTCACAAATGAATGTCCTCCACCGGCATAACATTGTGATGGATCTGACTGATACCTCCGCAACACCGACACATGAAACACATCATGAATCTTCTCAAACTCAGTAGGCAAACTCAAACGATAAGCCACGGGACCAACACGCTCCACAACCTCATACGGTCCAATAAACCTCAGACGAAACTTACCCTTACGTCCGAATCGCATCACCTTCTTCCAAGGTGACACTTTCAAGAACACGTGATCACCAACGTCATATTCAATCTCTCTACGCTTCAAATCCGCGTAGGATTTCTAGCGATCCGTAGTCACCTTCAAGTTATCACACACACACTTAACTTTCTTATTCACGTCATTCAATAGATCTAGAAAGAAACATGATTTTCCCCAGCCTCAGCCCAACACAAAGGCGTACAACACTTCCTACCATACTAGGCCTCATGTGGTGCCATTTGTATACTAGCCTAATAACTATTGTTATAGGAAAACTCCACCAAGGGTAACTGTCTCCCCCAAGTCTCTTGGAACTCAATGATACAACACCTCCACACATCTTCCAAAACTTGGATCACACGTTCAGACTGACCATCCGTTTGAGAATGATACTAAGTACTGAAATTCAACCTTGTACCCAAAGCTCGATGCAAACACTCCCAAAAACTCACTTCAAATCGTGGATCTCTATCCAAAACTATGACTTAGGCACCCCGTGCAAACGCACAATCTCAGCAACATTCAACTCCACCAACCTATCCATGGTATGCGTGGTATGCACAAACACAAAATGCGCACACTTCGCACTAATCCACAACCACCCAAATGGAATCCTTTTTGGTGGGCGTCAACGGCAACCTAGACACAAAATCTATGGTGATTCTCTCATACTTCCATTATGGTATCCTCAATGGTTGGAAGGGAAACTGATGCTCAGCCTTAACACGCTGACACACAATGCATCTAGCAACAAAATCAGCCACATCTTCCTTTAAACCTACCTAATAGTACTCTTCCTTCAACCATTTATACATCTTGGTACTATCGGGATGCATAGCAAAAGGACTAGCATGAGCCTCGGTCAAAATAGTACGCCTCAACTCATCATCACTAGGCACCACTATCCGACCCTTGAAACACAACACCTCATCATCATTAAAGTGGAACTCCGTCAGATTTCCATCCATGATATCCTTAATATGCAGTACCAACGCATCACTATAAGGTTACTTCTCCTTAATCAATTGTGACAAAGATGGCTTTACTTACCACTCGGCCGACAAGCCTCCATCCCGCGTTGCACTTAAACGCACAAACATCACCCTCAACTCCACCACAACTTTCCTACTCAAAGCATCAGCTACAACATTATCCTTTCTCAGATGATATTCAATCTTCAAATCATAATCCTTAAGAAACTCTAACCATCTAAGTTGCCAAAGGTTCAAATCCTTTTGAGTATCATTTTTCAAACACTTATGATCCGTGTATACAACACACTTCTCACCATAAAGATAACGTCTCCAAAACCTTTAAGCAACCACAACCGCAGCAAGCTCCACATCATGCGTAGGACAATTGCGCTCGCGCACCTTCAACTGTCTAGATGCACAAGCCACAACTTCGCTAGCAATGCAACAATCTTAAAAGATTCTTTAACAAACCTCAATGTTAAACAACTTAATCTAGAAAACCCACGAACTTTCGAATCCAACCTTGGTTGCTTCAAAACTAATACAAATCAAACTTCCAAGGACAAACCTTTAACATATTCTTCAAGTCTTGAGAATTCCAAAGAACCACATTACCAAAGCTACTTACATAAGCTACCTTGCTTACACCATCACTCCATCGGCCTCCGAACAGTTATCCGTAAGCGTGAGCATATGTATGCATGATTACTTATACGCCCTCATAGATGCCTATGTGTATGTATGCAAAAACCTCTAATGTCATGCCCAAATGTATGCATGTACTGACATATTTATATATACATATAAATGTTTTTGTACTGTGCATATTTAATTGTTCACACTTACTAATAACATTCTCAGAACCAAAATTCCTTCCAACCTACCATAACTCGCATTTACCCAAATAAAGAACAAGCATTCACTCCTTAAAAAAAGCCTACTAAACCTTTCATACTTGTCGATCAAGATCTTTTTCGGTACCTTTGTACACAAAAATATCATCTATAAACACGACAACAAACTAATCCAAAAACTTATGGAATACCCAATTCATCATATCCATGAACGCAAATAGCGCATTGGTCAAACCAAACAAAATCACCAAGAACTCATAATGCCCGCACCTCGTACGAAAGGTAGTTATAGGCACAACCACATCCTTTAATTGATAATACCCAGACCTTAAATCAACCTTAGAAAATATCGAAGCACCTTTAAACTAATCGAACAAATCATTAATCCACGATAAATGATACTTATTATTACTCGTCAAATTGTTTAGTTGCCAATAATCAATACACATTCGCATCATGCCATCCTTCTTTTTCACAAACAACACTAGTGCACCCCACGGCGAAACACTAGGCCTAATAAACCCTCGATCAAGCAACTCTTGAAGTTACGTCTTTAACTCCTTCAATTCTTTTGGTGCCATGCGATAGGGAGCAATAGACACTGAAGTTGTGTTTACATACAACTCAAGGCCAAACTTAACCTCTCTATCCAGTGGCAAACCCAGCAACTCCTCCGGAAAAACACCCAGAACTCATATACCATATGTATGTCCTGAACATACACCTCCTTCGATCCTGAATTCATAAAATAGGCTAAGAATGCCTAACACCCAAAATCCATCAAATGACTCGCTTCTAGAGCTAAAAAAATCTGACCAAGAATGTAGAATTTTCACCCACAACAACCACTTCGTATTCATCAGCAAGTTTCAAGGTAACTCGCTTAGATTCAAAATCAACCACAGCTCTATGCTCAGTCAACTAATCTATACCAGGGTTACATCAAAACTGTGAAATGGCAACTCCATAAAATCAACCGCAAACACATGACCTTGAATAGTCAAAGGACATCTCCTGAACAACCTTCTCATAATGACCATATCGCTAAAAGAACTAGTTACTTGCATACCCACATCTCTACACTGAAACTGCCCTCGGCCACCACTACGACCTCTCTGTAGTTCAACTATAGGTGCCTTGACCTATCCACCTGCCAACAACAGGCAATCACATCTCAAAGGATCGCTCAATCCACAACTTCAACAAGAGTTAGCAACAATAGGAGAAAGAGCCTATCCCTTACGAACCAAATATGTGTAGTCCCGCCTCATGTGATCACTCGGTCCACAAACCCAACAGGTATTGTATGCTGCTCTAGCGCGAATACTCTAACCCTACAGTCATCGCCCAACATTATCACCACCTCGTCTCAACCCCAGGATGATACCTCTTATCACAATACTTGTTAAACTGACCACCACCGAAACCAGAGTCTGCAACTCTCTTACCCCAGTTTTGCTTAGTGTCTTTCCCATGTGTAACCAACACATTGAAAATGATGTAGCTAGAAGCCAACATGTATATCCTAACATCCTGTACCAATTCTTAACGGAATCGATCACAACAATGCCTCTCATCTGGTACCAATTTAGGAGCATACTGGCTCAACCAAACAAACTATGCCTCAAACTCGGCCACGAACATACTGCCCTAAACCAAGGCCATAAACTCAGGTTTCTTTTCATCTAAGTATCTAACTCCCAAATACTTCTTCTTAAAGATAGCTCGAAAAAACTCCCAAATCACATCACCGAGTTCCATGTCCGCGGTCACAATTGTCCACCAATTATACGCATCTCCCTACCATAGAGACACGACACATCCCAACTTACGGCCATCATTACACCCTATTGATCCAAAATCTGAGCAGTATTGGCCATCCACTCCTTAGATGCCTCAAGTACCAACCCTCGAAACTCAACTCTCCCCAAACTATGGAGGCGCTCTAACGATAACCCTGTTTGTTCAACAGTTGGTGCAGCCACATGCTCTCCAGCAATGAAAGCTTGAGACATCGCCCATATAAAAGGCGCCATATCACCCAATACTGGCCCAACTGGCGCAGTTGGTACTTACTTCAGGAAGATAAACCCCCATAAGATATAACATTCTCCTCAAATCCTTGCCCAATGGTAACATCATTCACTCTAGTTCTCATTTCTCCCCTCGGTCGTAACATAACACATTTCTAAGGCATGATAGCTATACCAAAATAAAAACAATCAGGCCAGCTTCAAGCGAGGATCTAAGACTTCCATTTCAAATCAAAATATTTCAGACTGTAGTAATAAGGCAATGTGTCCCCAAAATATACCCTAACATGGCATATAACAATCAACACACTTGTAACAATCACCGTGCATGGCAAACAATAGTAATCAATAAATAATAACATTATAACAATCATAACCTCATCCCACTTATCGCAAACGTGGCTCTGATACCATCAAATGTAACCCTATTGACTCGCTCTAGACGTAAGATCGAACCGAGCGAGCTACATTAGGTTTGCCAAAACAAACCCTTAAAGATTAAACTCAAATTACATCTATTTTTTAATTTATCTTATCTATATGCATCATTATAACCTATAGTGTACATACTGGCAGCGGGTGAAATCTCAACTCAATCGGGTGTCGAATCGACATCCAATTGCATGTAATTGCAATTTAAAGACCAAATTATAATTCTTAAAAATTATAGGGACTTATTTAAATACTCAATTAGTCAGGTTTCATGCTCACTTGTCAAATTTCAGCTCGAAACGACCATCCGAACTCATTTAATTACATGTATAACAATTAGGGACCAAAATAGAAGAATCTAAAACCTTTAAAATCAACTATAACAAGCATAACGACTAGGCGTACAAATATAGTCCCAAAGTGTACAGATACGCGAGGGTGTATCAATATGATCCCTAGGCGTATCGATAAGCGGGTTACAAATCATTTTTCTAGAATTCCAATAGCTCAAAACTGTATCGATACACCTCTACCTGTATCGATACACAGACCAAAAATACACTTGCCCGTATCGATACACCTCTACCCATACCGATACACCCTTTTGAATGCAATACAGTTTTCTATGGTATGCCCATTGACTCCTACATGGTATTCACATTGTATTTTCTCATCATACCATTGTGGATATGGTGGTGAGAATGGAGGAACATACCTTGATACCTTCGTTCTTTGTAGGATTTGTGACTGCTGGAGGATTTGTGACTGCTGGAGCTGTGGTCGAGACATTGGGTTTGTTGAAGACTACTTCTTTCGAGTAGCTGGGATTATAGACATTAGCATCATTAACTTCACTATCTCACTTTTTGTAGGATTTCTTAGTTTCCCCACTGTACAACCTTCTATTTTTCATTGCCGCAAGTATCAATTCTCTGTTTATAAGCATGTCTGCAAAACTCTTTGTGGTATGGCTGAGCATACGATCATAGAAAGATACCTTTAAAGTTTCCACGAACATTGGGGTGATCTCATTCTCCAGCAATGGTGGCTGGACTTGGGCAGCTACGTCTCTTCATCTCTGTGCGTACTGATAGAAGCTCTCATGATGATTTTGCTCCAATCCTTGCAGAACTAAACGAGTTGGTACCATGTATGAAACATGCTTGTACTGCTCACTGGAGGTTTTGGATAGATCTTTCCATGAACTGATATTCACTCGACTTAGCTGTGCATACCAGCGCGCAGCTGACCCTACTAAGCTGTCTTGGAAGAAATAGATAAGCAGCTTCTCATTTTCAAGATATATTGACATCTTTCTGCAATGCATAGTCAGATGTGCTACAGGGCACGTTGTTCCATTGTATTTTTCAAATTCAAGAACCTTGAACTTTGGTGACACCACCAGACCAGTTACTAAGCTCAAGTCCTTATCATCAATTCCTCCATATATACCCCTTCTTGAAAGGAATTAATCATTTCTTCCAATTTCTCATAGCGATCCTCCAATTTCTTTTCATCTTTCACTTTGTCGGCAATTTCATCAAGATCAGACACCTCAATGACTTCCTCAGACCTTATCCTCCTATCATTCCGTGTTGAGGTTTCAGCAAAATGTGGAGAAATTTTGACTTTGGACGATTGAGCTATATTTGGATGAACAAAGGCCATCCCTTGAAATTTTGGTACAATATTTGCCTCTTCGCCTATTTCCACTGCGTCAGGGTCCTTAAAGCCTAGCATAGCTGCAATTGAACCAACCGTCTTTTGGTGAACAAGCTCTATTTATTGCTTCAAATTAGTCTCCAGTTTGTCTAACCTATCCTAGTACTCTTGTGGTTGCTTTCTAGGGCCAACACTTTGTCTTCCATTGCTCTAACTTGGGACCGAGTACCATACTTGTGGTTTGGTTTTGTTATTTTTGATTTTCTGTCATTTTATTTAAGTTAGGCTCTTATTATGTCATGTATGCATGCACAAATGTAAGCACTAATGCAAAGAAAAAAAACACTAATCACAAAAGAATGAAACACAAATGCATGGATGCAAGCGAAGGGCCATCAATTCCATGAAACAATTGCTCAAGAAACAACTCTTTTATTGGAAAAAACTGGTTTTTATTACATCAAGTTTTGTTTACAAATATTTTTCAGCTTGAATTCCCAGTTCTTTGATTTCTTCAATGAGACACATAAGCCCCGGTCCCACTTCTCCTGTTGGCTTGATGTACTAACGAAGAGCTGCAGCTAGCATCACCACGTGTCGAGCCATATCTTGTACCTGGGTCATGACAGTCCTGTCAAACTCATCTCGTTCTTGGAATATAATAGCCATGTCCCTAAGACGTGTGAACCAGTAGTTATCACCTCCCTCAGTGACGTCTTCAAGGACCAAGATCTTTGTCCTGCATTCCTGGATGATATTATCCATTTCTTCAACCTGTTTCTTCAAGGCATCATTCTCGTTTAAACAGGTCTGAAGCTCAATATAAGTATGATGGTTCTGAAGTCTGTGCAACAAGTGGTTCAGATCATCTATTTTGGCCTGCAACTTAGCAACACAAGCCCGACTCTGCTTTAGCTCTGCACTGGTTTGATCATATGCCTTCTGCAACTCAAGTAGGAAAATCATGTTGTCGTGGGCTTTCATTTTGCATGCAGTCACACTTTCCTTCTCACTTTCATGGACCCGTTTGTTATTTCCATTTGCAGTTGCCAACTTACTATTCTTCCTCTCTTTCGCAAGGGCTCATCTGTATTTTTCAACCTCTCACCTTCCTCGTTCCTTTTCTTTCCCTACAACATGCTCGATCTCTTGATTCCACTGTTTGGGAGTTTTTTCTCAAATCAGCATTCTTAACAGCAGTCTGGAACTTGAGGAAATCAACCATTTGGATTTCAAACTTATTTTCTAGATCTTCATACATCTTCACTACTCACTTCGTTTCCCCTTTGTATTTTTCAACATCGAGGCCTAACTCAAACTTGTCTCTTTGGTTCTGCTCTTGCAAGGCTTCTATCTCCAGCTTAGCCCTTCTTAACTATTCCCTCAAGATGTCAGCTTCTGTAGGGACTACCTTTAAGTGTTCCTCTAGAGACTTAGCTTGTCCCAATGTAGGTGCTATGACTTTTTCATTCATCCTCGTATGCCTCCAAATGTCATAGTCCGGGGTGTACATGCAATGAATATCAGATTCTAGTTTCATGTGATAACAATGGTTTCATGCATTACTGATTGTCTGAACCTTCTATCTAAACTCACCTTGGAACTCAAATTCTGATGAGCCAAGTCCGGCAGTGAATGGGGTGAACTGCCAAGACCCATACTGGCGAGATACTAGCAAATGGGCACATCCTATTCCTCCCCACAAACCTAGCAACTTTAGGAAGTTGAAATCTCCACAGTTGTATAGGACTTTGGTGTGACCCATCCAAGGAACTTTCTATCTGATATCTTCGTCACGACGATCCCTGAATATATCAATCCATTTGCTCTTCTTAACAACGGGCCACTCATTTTCCAAAAATTCCCGAAAATGAGAGAAGTTTGGGGAAAACACATTTGATAAAGCTAATATCGGGCACTTCCAGAAATGGCTGAGGGCCCAAACTTGTAAAAGTGGAATACATCCTCCAAAACGAAACCTTTCATCCTCCCGACAAGCATTAAGGGAAATGAAGGTTTCAGCAAGCACGGCTGGTACCAGATTGACTCTTCTTTTTAGTTGTTCTAGGAAATCAAGTAGCGCCACATCAATGTTTCCTAAAACCCTCGGAAAGATGACTAAACCATAAATTGCAATAGCTAGGAGATCAACCCTCTTTTCTCTATCGGGGTAGATCGAGATTATACCTTTGATGCTTAACCAAGGGAAATTGAAAGTACCTCATCTCTTCTGTATCAACCCCTTAACCCAACCATCACTCATACTAGCAAATGCCTGAAGCTTTGCATGTGGGTTTTTGTTTTTAGATGGCTTGGCATAAACCCAGTTCTTCTTTACTTTGCTCAGGTTGAAAAAGGGCTAAGTACTCTTCGAATATAGGCATCATGTAATCTTTATTAAAAGTAAAACAGCAATATCCCAGATTCCAAAACTGAACCAAGGCTTTCAGTAACTGTTCATCTATCTTCACGTACAAGAGGTAGGCTATGTCACCATAGACTTCATAGAACAACTGCTTGGTCTCATAATCAAAATGCTCCCAAATTTCCCGCAATTCTTGCACATTATTCTGTTTAATGCTGTTGTGGGCATATTCTGAAGTCTCTGTCTCATGGCCAACTACTAGGCTATCTCCAAATGTTCGTTGATTCACCCCGTCCATAACAAGAGCATTTCAAATTTGAGCAATTATTTTGAGAATCAACCCTTTCTAAATATATAGTGATGTGGTATGAATGATTATACAAAAAAAAGAAGACAAGGGAAACAAATATTAGAATCAAGAATACACAAAGAAAACTATTCTGGGCAGCACATTCCAATACTCCAGGACATGTCTCCCTTTATTACTAAAACCCTAGGCCCCTGAGCTGTCCTCGCTGTCCCATACTAAGGGTAGCAAGGCCCCTGATTCTTACCCATTATAGGCTTCAAACGAACCAAGTTCAACTTAGGAGGACTCACTTCCTATGTCTTCTCGAAGAATCAGTATCCTTAAAAAGACATGAGGTATATGAATCCCGAAGGTACTTGCTAGGCTCATACAGAGAATCAGTATTTTGACATGAGCAAAGCATTTTCTCCTCACTTAAAAATTGGGTAGAGCTCGGGAATAAAGCTTTTTGCAACATTTTTTTAAAATGCGTAAAATAGAATTACATTCATTAAGCGGACAAATAAATTGAAACCTTTATGAACTTGCAAATTTCTTTTCTAAAAACATTTTAAAAACAATTTGTGGCCTGACCCTCTTTTGTTTAAAAAAAAAACAAAAATGTCCACAGCGGAGTCGCCAAGCTGTCGCAACCTTTTTTAGGAAAGGTTTTGACGTTTTGGAAAACTTTGTAAAATCACGGAGTCGCCACCAATCTTTTTTGAACAAAAAAAGTGTGATTGGATCACTTTTAAAACAAGGGTATTTTGATAAAACATTTTATTTATCAAAATTACATTTTGGTCCACGAAAACATGAGAAATAGGTTCGGGGGTCAATTACGTGTGGGGAAGGATTAGCACCCCCACAACGCCCAAAAATTGGTACCTTAATTGTTTTCAAAAAGGATTTTTAAAACTAGAATTTGCAAGTTCACAAAATTTCGATTTCTTTGTCCATAAAATGAATGTAAATATATTTTAACGGCCTTATTCCCCGGGAAATGAACTTTAATCACCGTCAACACTTCTGGCGCTAACCCGTCATTCTCGTTTGATAACACGCCACATTAATTAAGTTTCACCTTTTTAAACAAACAAGACAATTAAATGTGTTAAAATCTTTTACTTAAAATCTAGAAGTGAATAATCCTAAGGAAATGTCTACATTCCTTTTAATTATTAAGATTTAAATATAATTAAGTGTGTTTTATTGAAAATGAAGGAAATTTTACAACATACATGTCACTAATCTAAGTTTAGAGTCCCTAATCTTAAGGTTTGACATACATGTAAATATATACAACAAAAAATAAAAGAAATAATTAATTAAATAAATAACTAAGCATTTACTTAAAATTAAATTAAAAAAGGTTTTTTTATATATTTTTTAAGAAAAAGAAAAAAGAATTAAGGACTAATTTGAAAGAAAACCAAAATGTGGGGGACAATTCAAAAACAATTAAAAGTTTGGTGCCGAATTGAAAGGAAAATGGTAAAAATTGAAACAATTGAAAACTGAGGAGCTGCGGCGTGAGATTCGGGAAAGAAGGGCGTGGGTCAAAACCAGTTTCGGGTCGGGTCAAATGGGTTATTATAAATAGCTGTTATAATAAACAAATTTCATTTTCCTTATTTTGCCCAAACAGATCAAAATGCTTTCTCTTTGAATTCTCTGCCCAATTCATCGTGTTCTTTATTTTATGAAGAACACGATGAACATCCGCCATGCCGGCCACCATCCACCGGCACCGGCCACCATTGCCGGCGGCGAAATTCCCAAATTTTGACCAAAATTTCTAGATTTCGACGACGTTTCTAGATTCCGGCGACGTTTCGAACACAAAAAAGGTAAAAAAATATTTTCTTCTTTTTATACTGAAGTTAAAAGTAAATAGATAGGAAGAAATTACCAGAACTTGCTCTTTTATTGCTTTCGAATGTTGATTACAACTTTCTGCTCCTACTGCTTCCGAATGCTAGTATGGTTACTGGTTATGTGTGATTCTTGTGTGATTATTCATGTATCGAATCTTGTTGTTGTTGTGTTACATGGATTACAGTGCGATTTATAGTACACGTATTGCCTAAAATCCTAAGCTTAAATCCCTGATTTCTTCCCCTCTGATTTGCTTGATTCCTTCTATGGCACCGATTTGGGGATTTTGGTCTTCTGAATTGCCTTTTTGCTTATCTGATTTCAACTTGATTTTGGTTGGGCACCAATTTAGGGATTTTACTCCCCTTTAAATTTCTGGGCTTTAATATGGTTTTAACCATTTTGTTCCTCTGTTTATATGTTTCTGATGACTCGAACGACGCTGGTGAGGAACGATCAGAGCGAGTGACGCGTCGGAGAAGATGAAGCAGTCGGTCGGAGTTCAATCATCGTGCGCGTGGCTGCCACGCGCGAGTGGTGATCCGCATGAACACTCCGAAGTGATCTGGGCCCTTGGATAACATCTTGATCGTGCGGCTGAGATGCTGAGGCGCTATATCTTCCCCAGTTGGCGCGATCTGCACTGTTGGATTCCATGCAGATCCAACGGTCTCCCCTTGGCTGCACAAAAGAATAAAATAGAAATTAGGGTTTTTTGTTATAAACGCGCCAACCGGCCTATTGTATATTGGACTCTTATGTTTTTTATATTTAAATTAAATGGCCATTTTATTTATTTTAAATGGGCTATGCACTTCATATTTTTTTGGGTTTTAATTTGTTGACTACAATCTAATCTATGTAAATTCTAACTACCTTATCAAACATATTAACATATAACTACTATATACGCTACATTAATAATTCTAATACTAACAATTATAGTAATTGTAACACATCATATTAATACTATATTAATCTTGTAACTTAAATACATCAACTATATACTATGTGACCCTAACTATGTTATTAACAACATTAATATTTACTACTAAACTCATTAACTATGTTACCAATAGAATACGCTAATACTAAATTAACAATTAAAACAAAGGTGAAAATCTAGTGACAACACATGAATTACAAAGGGGTTTATATAGTACAAGAATTGCTTGAATTTTAAGCATGAATCCCTAATTTCTTCCATGGATTATCTCGAATTGCTTGATCTTTGCCAGAGGCTTCAATTTAGGGATTAATCTTTTCCATTTTGGTTCTGAATTGCCTTTTGCATATCCGATTGTAGCTTGATTCTTGCTTGGGCTTCAAATTAGGGATTATCCCTTCCCGTTTTGCTTCTGATTTTTCCAGCTAAGGCTTTAAATTAGGGATTTAATCCCTATTGATTTTATCTTGAATTGTTGGGCTCTAATTTAGGGATTTAACCATTTTTGTTCTTCTATTTGTATGTTTCTGATGACTCGAATGGCGCAGGCGAGGAACAATCGAAGCGAGTGGAGCGTCGGAGAAGATGAAGCGAACGACCAGAGCTGAAACATCGTGCGCGTGTGATGATCAGTGTGAAATATCCCGAAGCGATCTGGGCCGTTGGATTGCATCCTAATTTAATAGATAGGAAGCGCGACTCTTGGTAATTCGTGTGTAGGCCGTGTGCAATCCCGTGCCGTTGGATCTATTCTCCCTTGATCCTACGACTCTTTATTACCTGTGCATATAAGAGTCAATCCCTTTAGGAAATAATAATCAGGCCAAATGGGCCTTTGTGTAATGGACCTTCTATGTATTATTATTTTTAATGGATTCTGATCTACATTAAATCCAATAGACCTTTTATTCATTTTTAATTACAATTGGGCTATGCATTTTATATTTTTTGGTTTTTTTATATCTAATGCATGTAACTTATGTTAATTCTAACTATCAAAATATATTATTATAACACACTAAGTATACATTACATGACCCCTAAACAATTCTAAATACGACATTAACACTAACAACTATAATACATCAACTATGTTACTATATACTATATGACACCTAACTATATTATCAATAACATTAATATTTACTACTAAACATATTAACTATGTTATCAATGTCACGTAACTATATTATCAATATACCACTACAACAATACTAAATTAATATAACAACTAAAACGAAGATGAAAATCAAGTGACCACAGCTGCCCCTCTTTGGTCATTCCAGTGAAACAGGAATAGAGCAAAGAAAAGAAGACACTGATTTTCACCAATTACCAAATCGTTAAGGCCTGAAAAGATAGGCAAGTTCTATTCTCCTCATGCTTGAATAGATAAGCAGGTTCCATTCTCCAAATGCTGAATGGATAGGCAGATTCCACTCTCCTTATGCTCGAATAGATAAACAGGTTCCATTCTCCAAATACCCGAACGGATAGGTAGGTTCTATTCTCCTTATGCTTGAATAGATAAGCAGGTTCCATTTTCCAAATGCCTGAACAGATAGACAGGTTCTATTCTCCTTATGCTTGAATAGATAAGCAGGTTCTATTCTCCAAATGCCCAAATAGATAGGCAGGTTCTATTCTCCTTATGCTCGAATAGATAAGCAGGTTCCATTCTCCAAATGCCTGAAGAGATAGACATGTTCTATTCTCCTTATACTCGAATAGGTAAGCAGTTTCCATTCTCCAAATGCCCAAACGGATAGGCAAGTTCTATTCTCCTTATGCTCGAATAGATAAGCAGGTTCCATTCTCCAAATGCCCGGATGGATAGGCAGGTTCTATTCTCCTTATGCTCGAATAGATAAGCGGGTTCCATTCTCCAAATGCCCGAACGAATAAGCAGGTTCTATTCTTCTTATGCTCGAATAGATAAGTAGGTTCCATTCTCCAAATGCCCGAATGGATAGGCAGGTTCTATTCTCCTTATGCTCGAATAGATAAGCAGGTTCCAGTATGCAAATGCCTGAACGGATAGGCAGGTTCTATTCTCCTTGTACTCGAATAGATAAGCAGGTTCCATTCTCCAAATACCTGAACGGATAGGCAGATTCTATTCTCCTTATGCTCGAATAGATAAGCGGGTTCCATTCTCCAAATACATGAACAAATAGGCATGTTCTATTTTGGAAACATATAATGGGTGTCTATTTTGGCCCATCCCATTAGGAAAGACAGTGTGACTTTCTTTCATTTATTTATGCTGAATGGCTTTGCACTAAGAAAACTTGCAATAACTCATCTTTCAATTCTAGTTGGCTTCACCAATTTCTTGTTGTTAAAATTCCATCGACCATTCCTTGGAAAGGAAATTTTCACCATTGCCTGCTTCATTTACCACACCGTACCATGGATTATTTATTCCTTCCTGCAACTTCTATCTTGATTTTTCAAACAGAGAAGCTCTTTGTTGCTAGGACACATAAGAGCGAAACTCCGTGGGAGATATGAGGAATGCATTGGTTTGTCATTATTAATGCATGGGAAATTGTCTGAAAGTTACAACTGCATGCTACGATGATTGACAAAATAATCATAGATAGTCATCTCCATCATCTCTGCTTCACCATTCTCATTCTTAGTACTTCTTTGCTTCATTTGCTCTTTGCACATTTGCTCATTCAATACAATTATCGTGTACTCCTGGTTGGAAGGACATATTTCATCCTCATATTCTTCAACGTTCCTTTAGCCTTTGTCAAGTTATCATTGTAGTTGATACATAAATGTTCAGTAACAAGCTTCCTAGAATCTTGTTGCTCTCCCAATGTCTCATATCCTTAGCTATTTCCTCCAATGTTTGTAAAAGTGTTCTCATTGTTTTAGAAAATGAAATATCTCATGTAAGCATCTCTGTTTTGCAACATGCTACCTCAAAACATCTCTTAAGGTTTTTTCTGCAGAGGTTTGTAGCAAAACCTATTTCTATCTTGAATAAGGTTTGCTGCACTTTATGCCTTAAGCTCCAAATTTGACCATTGAATACCTCATAGTTCCAATACCCCTCTAGACAAATTTCAAAGTAATGCTAAAAAATCTTATATATTTCAAGTGGTGTCAAATTTTAATTCTCAATTCAATGCAAGATGCTTTATGGAAAGATGTCAAAGGAGGAAAAGAAAAGGTCTACATAACCAAAATTTTATTAGTGTTGTGGCAAACAAAAAAAAATTACAAGGAAAGGAATAGGCATTCAAATATCAGAAACCAAAACTCCTCCTATCATGACTTCATAAGATATCTTGAATGTCCACTATGCTGAGTAGACCCTGAAGATAATGATTATGCGAAAGATATGAAGCTCCCAAGACAATCCACGAGGAATCTCTTACTTGCAAATTGTCTAAGCCACCCTTTACGGGTTTTCAACTCAGATCCTCCTATGGTTTCAAGACGCCCTTTGTGGATTTTCATTTTGAACCCTATTTTCTTTTTATTTTTTCTTTCTTTTTCTCTTTTTCTTTTTTCTTTCTTTTTCTCCTTTTTTCTTTCTTCTTCAAACATAATACTTCTTAACCGAATCTGAATTTAGCGAGCTTTAGAGTTCGTCTCCATCCTTTTTGGCTAAAATTAACGCTCCTCATGAGAAAACCTTTGTTACAATATAATGTCCTTCCCAATTTGGTGCCCATTTTCCTCGAGCATCGCTTTGGATTGACAACTTCTTCTTCAACACCAAATCCCCCCCTTTGAATTCTCTTGGGCGGATTTTCTTCTCGTGAGCCCTTATCATCCTTTTCTGGTACATTTGCCTATGACACAGTGCTTTCAGTCTTTTCTCTTTAGTTATGTTCAGCTGATCATATCTTCCTTGAACCCATTCTGCTTCTTCCAACTTTGCTTCCATTAAAACACAGAGCGATGGTATTTCAACCTCAATGGGTAGCACTGCTTCTACTCCATATACCAATGAAAAAGGTGTTGCCCCAGTGGAAGTTCTTATTGCAGTTTGATAAGCTATAAGGCAAATAGTAGCTTCTCATGCTAATCTTTATAGGTATCAGTCATTTTTGCAATTATCTTCTTAATATTCTTATTCGCAGCTTCCACTGCCCCATTCATCTTTGAGCAATATACCACAAAATTATGATGCTTGACATTGAACTGCTCACAGACTCCACTTATTATCCTGATGTTCAAATTAGAAGCACTATCGGTGATGATACTTTTAGGCAAGCCGTATCGACAAATGATTTTCTTTTTCAAAAACTTACAAACCGTGGATCTAGTGACATTTGCATATGAGGCTGCTTTTACCCATTTTGTGAAATAATCAGTGGCTACTAGGATAAAACGATGCTCGTTTGATGCCTTAGGGTAAAGCTGACCAATAACATCAATGCCCCACATGAAAAATGGCCAAGGGGCTACCATATCATGAAGAGGCTGAGGTGGCGTATGAACCTTGTCAGCATAGATTTGGCACTTGTGGCATTTACGAGAATAGTTGATGCAATCACCTTCCATGGTTGACCAATAATATCCGAGACGCATGATTCTCCTGGCCATGGTGAAACCACTAGGATGAGTTTTGCAAACTCCTTCATGAACTTCTTCCACAATTAATTATGCCTCTTTTTCCCCCACACATCTTAGAAGCACTTAATCACAACTTCTCTTGTATAAAATCTCTCCATGAAGGACATATCATGATGCCATTTTCCTGATCATTTTCTTTTCATTCTCTATAGCTTGTGGTGGGTATTGCTGGAATTTTACATATTGCAAGATGTCATGGTACCATGGTAATCCATCCATCTCTTCTTCCATAATATAACAATGAGCTGGACGGTCTAGTATATATAACCTGATGGGTAGCATCTCTGAACTCTTATTTACCTTAAACATGGAGGCTAAGGTGACTAAAGCATCGGCCATTTGGTTATCTTCTCTGGGAAGATATTTGAAAATGATCTCATCAAATTCCTTGGTCAACTTAAGGACTAGCTTGTGGTATCCCATCAACTTTGCATCTTTTGTCTCCCATTCGCCACGTATATGATAAATGACTAATACAGAGTCCCCAAAAACTCTTAAAGTACAAATTTTCTTCCTTATAGCTTCTCTTAGTCCCATTATACAAGCCTCGTATTCCACCATATTTTTAGTGCAGAAAAACTTCAAATGACTGGTAAAAAGGTAGTAATCTCCCTCTGGTGAGACCAGAACTGACCCTATACCTCTTCCTAATGCATTTTCTGCACCATCAAAGTTCATAACCCAAGATTCCGTGGGAGCCTCCTCATATTTTAAGATACACATCAAGTCTTCATCAGGAAAATTAAAGTTTAATGCTTCATAGTCATCATAGGCGCGACTTGCCAAAAAGTCTGCTATGGCACTCCCTTTTATTGCTTTTTGGCTCACATACTGGATATAAAATTCTGACAATAACATTTGCCAACGCGCTAACCTTCTCGATAGAGCTGGAGCTTCCATCATGAACTTCAGTGGGTCTAACTTTGAGATTAACCATGTAACATGATAAAGCATGTATTGCCTTAGCCTTCTAGCTCTCCAAATCAGAGCACAACATAGTTTTTCAATTGACGAATATCTTGTTTCACAATCAGTGAATTTCTTGCCCAGGTAATATATCACTTTTTCTTTTCTTCCAGTATCATCATGTTGTCCTAACACACAACCCATGGAATTTTCATAGACCGTTAAATACAAAATTAGTGGTCTCCCTGAAACAGGTGGTACTAAAACTGGAGGATTGCTCAACTGTTCTTTGATCTTTCCTAAAGCCATTTGACATTCATCATCCCAAGTCCCCAGGTTATTCTTTCTGGGTAGCCTAAACATTGGATCACACTTATCAGTTAACTGAGAAATGAAACGTGCGATGTAATTTAATCATCCCAAGAAACCTCAAACTTCATTTTGTGTTTGAGGTGGGGGAAGTTCTTGTATGGATTTTATCTTATCTGTATCGATCTCGATTCCTCTTTTGCTTACAACAAAACCTAATAATTTTCAGATGTGACTCCAAATACGCACTTAGTCAGGTTGAGCTTTAACTGGAACTTTCTCAATCTTAGGAAGAGCTTTTCTAAATTGACCAAATGTTCTTCCTCAGACCGAGATTTGGCGATCATATCGTCGACGTATACCTCTATTTCTCTATGAATCATATCATGAAAGAGAGTGACCATGGGCCTCTGATAGGTTACCCCTGTATTCTTAAGTCCAAAGGGAATCACTTTATAGCAAAAAGTTCCCTATAACGTCACAAATGTTGTTTTTTCCATGTCTTTTAGACACATCTTGATATAGTTATACCCAGAGAAACTGTCCATAAAAGAGAAGAGTGAATGACCGACCGTGTTGTCAACTAAAGTGTTGATATGTGGGAGCGGGAAATTATCTTTAGAGCTTGCCTTATTGAGGCCCATATAGTAAACACACATTTGTACTTTCCATCATTCTTCAGTACTGGGACAATATTCGCCACCCATACTGAATACTTGGCTACCTCAAGGAATCCTGCATCATATTGCTTCTTTACCTCATCCCTAATCTTGAGGAGTGTTTCAACCTTCATTCTTCTCAGCTTTTACTTTACCGGTTTGCAGCCTTCCTTTATAGGGAGCCTATGCATGATGATGTCGGTGTCAAGGTCGGGTATATCTTGATACGACCAAGCGACAATATCTTTAAACTCTTTCAAAAGCTCAATAAGACTTTGTCTAGTTTTGGCGGTGATGGTAGTACCGATCTTCACCTCTCGCTTTTCTTCTTCGATTTCGAGGTTTAATGTTTCTATTTCCTCTTTATGTGGTAGAATCTGTTTTTTCTATTCTTCTACCATTCCAAGCATATCACTGGGTACATCATATTCTTCCTCATCGTCAAAATTTCCAACTTCTTCTAAGCATAGAGGCAACTCAAAGTCAACCTTGAAGTCAGACTTGGATTCATTTATGTAAATGACATCTAAAGACCTGAAAAAAGGAATAGGCAAGAGATATATACAAAGGGGAAAAACAAAATGAATAGAATGTTTTTATGCTTTTAACTTTTATGGTTTTGGTTTTTATTTGGTTTTGATCTATTTATGAAAAGAAAGTTTGCCACACAAAATTTAAGGAAATGCATCTCTTATTGAATTCAAATTAAATGTTTGACATAGACCCTTTATATAGGATCCCTTATTGTCTCTGGGCCTGGAGCAAAGAGATTGGTTTTGACAATTACTCTGAACATGTCTTAAAGACTATAGGAGTTTCTTCAGCATTCCAATTGTCAAGCTCAAAGCAAGGGTAGATCATTGACAGGTACTGGCTCTCTTCCTTCTCTTCAGTCACATCATTGATACTCAGCTTTCCAAAAGCTTCACATACAGAACTCTCTCCTTTTACTTTATCACTAATTGAGGCATTTGGATCCAGCATGCCTTCAGATATAAAGTTATGGCTCAGGGGAGGGAAAGAATATTGGTTCCCACTCAATTTCCTCTTTCTTCAATCTAGCTCTTCTCCTCAATTGATGCTTTCCGATTTCTCATTTTTTGGACTTAAAGCCCAAACAAACTGATCTTTTTTTGCTGGGATTACTACGGGATACAACCTTTCTTGATGTTTCTTTCCGAATCCTTTCTCAACTGCAGCTCATTTCCTAAGCGTTTGTTTTACCTACATTTTCGCACAGCTCGATAATTCCAGTTCCTGCACCTTGCTCCCTTCAGTGACAACGGCTGCATTGACTAGCTCCAATTTCTTGAAATGAAACTCGAGCACACCCTCATCGATCTCGATAAAGGGTGCATCAGTGGTTACTGATGCAATGATTTCTTCCTCTGCACCGATAGTTATTAGCTGTCCGTCGATCACAAATTTCAACTTTTGATGTAAAGTAGATGGTACCACTTTTGCTGCATGAATCCATGGGCGTCCAAGCAAGCAGCTATAACTAGGTCTTATACCCATAACCACAAATTCAACATCAAAGGTCGTTGGTCCAATTTGCAAATGCACCTCAATTTTCCCTAACACATCCTTCTGAGTTCCATCAAACGCTCTAACCGTATTTTGATAAGCTCTCATATGAGAACTATCTATTGGCAATTTATTCAGTGTGGCTAATGGTAGAACATTTAGTGCCGACCCATTGTCAATAAGGACACCTGGTAACATATGTTCTTTACATCTGGTAGTGATGTGTAAAGCCTTGCAAGATCTCATTCCTTCACCTGGTATTTCCTCATCATTAAATAAGATGAAGTTGTTGACATCAATGTTACCGACTAACATATCCATCTTATCAGTTGTGATCTCTTTTGGCACAAATGTCCGGTTCAAAATCTTTAACAAGGCCTCACGGTGGCCTTCAGAACTTAGTAGCAACGAAAGCATAGAAATTCGAGCCGAAAGCTTGTGGAGTTGCTCCACGACGCTGTATTCACTGTGTTTTAAGATCTTCAAGAACTCTTGAGCCTCTGATTCCTTTACAGGCTCATGATATGTTGTCAGTTTTTCCTTAAAGAAATCTTTTTCATCTTCTTTTTCGGGCTCCTCAGCAGCAACCTTCCTTTGTGCCACATCCCTATCCTTTGCTATTGGCTGGGAATAGAACCTTCCACTCCTTGTGAAACGGCTCACCTCATTGACTGGTTCTCCCTTCTCTTGAACATATGTTTCTCCTAGAGCTGTCATCTCACAAGTGTAATTCCAAGGGACTTGCTTGTTATCCTTGTATGGAAACGGTGTTGGTGCCGAGGTTACACTCCTTGCCGGCTCACCAACTCTTGTTTTAGCCTTAATAACCAAAGGCTTAATTATGGTGTAGTCTCTTTTGGAAGATGACTCTTTAAATGCACAAATGTCCAGCGTGCATTTATTGTCTTCTTTTCCAAAGAACTCAAGTTCTTTCTCATTCATCTTATCTTGAACTAGTTGCCTAAATTCTAAGCAACAATCAATCTCATGTCCTTCCTTCATATGGTAATCATAGTACAATTCATTCTCAATCTTCAATTTCTGGGCTCCTTCTTCCAACATCCCTACTGCCACCATTTGAGCCCATACCCACTTTATGAGAGCTCTAACTTCAGCAACACATTCCTTAACCACCTTATCCTCCTCTTCTATGATTGCATTCACACCTTCTTTCTAATGATTTGGTAGAGGGTTTCCCTTATCTTCCAACGTATCGAATGACAACATCCTCGATTTCCTTAAACCATCTACCACCCTTTTGAATGCAGTACAATTTTCAATAGCATTCACGCCTTGACCTCCATGACCTGGTAGGGGGTTTTTGGTCGTGCTTGGTTCTCCCAGTTGTAACACCTTGGTATGGATTAAGTTCTAAATGAACTTCTTGAATGATATGCAATTTTCAATTGAATACCCTGAAACATCGGTGTGGTATTCGCAATGAACCTTAGGGTCGTACTATGCTGGGTAAGGTGGGTTGTAAAGAGTAACGTGATAAGGACGAACTAAATCGGACTTGTACAACTGTGAGTAGAGCTCCTTATAAGAGATTGGCAAAAGAGTGAAGGATCTATCCTCCATTTCCTTCTTGGGTCCCCTGTCTTCTCTCTTGTTGAAGTTTCTGGAATTCCCTGCTGGGGCCTGTGGCTGGGAGATGGTGAAGTTCTTGGTTTTCTTGAAGGTATTTGCATTGTTTACCTCATGGTTCCTTTTCTTGTATTGCTTGCGCAAATGATCCCCCCATCGATCCTTCCGCTCTTGATGACCGCTTCAATGTGTTCGCCAGTCATAACCATTTTTGCAAAATTACTAATAGGGTTGTTGATCAATCGATCATAAAGCACCCTTTTTAGCATGTCTACAAACATTGGGGAGATCTCATGCTCATGAAGTGGCGGTTGAACCTGTTCTGCCACATCACGCCATCTTTGAGCGTATTCGTGAAGAGTCTCATTGTGTTTTTGTTCCATGTCTTGTAACAGCAGTCGATTGGGAACCATGTCGGTTACATGCTTATACTAATCAGTAAAAGCTTTTGCCAGATCTCTCCATGACTTAATTTGAGCCTTGGTTAGTTGGTTATACCACTTCAAAGCAGATCCTACTAAGCTGTCCTAAAAATAGTGAATTAAGAGCTTCTCGTTGTTGGTAAATCCAACCATCTTCTGGTAGAACATCACTATATGAGCAGACGGGCAGGTGCTTCCATCAAACTTCTCAAAATCTGGGGTCTTGAACTTATATGGGATCTCCACATTGGGAACCAAATTGAGCTCCCTAGCACTTACCCATAGGAGTCATCCTCGTCTTCCTTCACTTGGAACTTCTCTTCTAGATCTTACCGAGTATCCTCTAATTGCTTAGTAAACTTCGCTTTCATTTGGTTCAACTTTTCCAACTCGTTAGAGTCTGGGATGTTGTCCCCGATAACCTCAGGATTCCCAAAGGTCACCCCTGGTTGAGTTTGAGCTGCTGCACCCATATGAGAAGCAAATGCACCTTGTGTAGGATTTGATAAAGGGTCAACGAGTAGAGGATTCTTGATGGTTTGGGCATAAAGGCGATCCCTCGATTTCGGGGTAAGACTCTCGACGGTACCTTTGTCTCTCGACTCTTGACCTAGCTGGGCTTGCAACAGCTGGGATATTTCCTTCATCATGTCATGTTGAGACTTGAAAATGGTGTCCTTAATTCCTGTTGGGTCCGTTCCATTTGACAATGTAGATCGACTTCAAGCTTCGTAAAACCTTCCTCCAATTGTTTAGTTCGCTAACGAGTGTGATATGGGTGCGAAATGATGGTAATTTTAAAGAACCAAAATGCAATCTTTTTTTTTGTTTTCTGAAATAGAAAGATTTTTAGTCAATTATTTGTAACAAAACAAAGAATGCAAATAAGTGAATTATGTATGAATGCATTGAGCAACACTAAGATTGGAAAATATCATCCTTAAACGACTTTTATTAACAAAAAACATACTCTTGATACAATAACCAAAGAAAACCAATTAAACATATAGCTTTAGGGTAGTATCGAGGTCAATGATTTCTCTCAAAATCCAAACAATCCTCTCTCCTTCTTCAGAATCATCATCAACACAATCATGACGTTCAGTAGCGTCTTCTACCAAGAGCTGTATCTTCTGGGCAACTCCTTGCATTCGAACCATCCACTACGCTAACTCCTATTCTTGTCTGCAAATGGTGTAGGGAGCGAAATGTAGTTGCTCCAAACTTGGCATCGGGCGTACTTGAATTGCTCCCCTAAAGCTTGCCACATGATCCTTGAGCTGTTGAACCTCAGTTTCCAACTCTTTAATGTGAGCCTCTAAAGCCTGGTTCTCCAAATTGCTTACTTTTAATTTCCTAGTCGATCCCTTGTGCTTGAAAAGAGACTTCTCCAAACACTTAACCTGATCCTTCTGGGCTTCACTTTGGCGTGGTTCCTTCTCGAGCTGCCTTGAGTGAGAAGTGTAAAGGTTCTTTGTTTCTTGTGTTAAAATGTGTACTTGATCCCTGTTCTCACAATACATCATTTTATAATTCTCGGCTCTCGATCTCTCATCCCTGATTCAGAGCTCCAACCCTTCGCCTGATCCACCTTCCACAACTATTTTGCTTTTGTTTAGCCTTTTGAGTTTCTAAATCTCTTCCTTTTATAACTTGAGCTCAAGTTCCAATTCCTCAATTTTCTTTTGTAGACCTTTAACCATTCCTTCTAACTGTATTTTCTCTAACTCAAAGTCAAATCTTTCTTGGCTGGCTTTCTTCTCGAGCTTGAGATACATCTCTTGCTCCTCTTCAAGTTGTTTTCTCATCAAATCGACCTCAGTAGGAAGCACGACCAACCTCTATTCCATCAACATCCTTCTATCGGGATTTAATTGGGGAGCATTGTCATTAACACGGCTGAATCTCCATGCCTCATACTCTGGAGTGGTCATGTGGGTAGCATTCATGATTCTAAACCATCTCGCGTTATTCCAAGCTGAAGAAGCATCGTACACCACTGCCTTGTAGTTTTTTCCTTATCATAATTCATATTGAACTTATTCAAACCCTTGGTAGCCGGCACAAATTGTTTCGAGCCATACTATCTCAAAACCAGAAGAGGTGCATAAGCAGTGTATCCCGCACCTATAGAGGATACTCCTTGCAGAAAGCCATGGAGCCCTCCAAACTATATCTTCTTCTTTTAGGTTGCAAAGAACATCTACCCAAACTTCCTCAGATCTTCGGGTAGGCCAATCTTCCTTTCGCAGAAATTCTTCTAATGGTGAGAAATTGCCATTGTAGAGAGAGGCTTTGAGAAGTTAGCATCCGACCATAGGTGACTATAGAACCATACTGTCAAAAGCTGTGGGCAGCCATGAAAGCGACCCCCGCCATGCTCCCAGCAAAACCTCATAGATCGGAAAGTTTCAGCTAAAATCACAAGCACCAGATTGGTCCCGCCACTCAAACAGTCAAACAAGTCCAACACTGCCGGATTGATTAGCCCTCTCGCCCGAGGAAAAAGCACTAACCCATAAATTAACAATGCGAAGAGATCCCGCTAAACTCGGCCTACCCGATGTACGAAAGCTAGGGCTAGAATCCCTTCCCACTTGAGATATTCCTTACTGTTCCAAGTAGTGACCTGAAGTTCGACCCAGGATTCCAACATGTCCGAGAATCTCTTGAGCTTGCCTCAAAAAGTTTTGTTCTTACTAGGCTTTGAGTATACCCGATTTTTGTCAATCTTTTCACAGTTTAAAAGATCTTGATATTCCTCAATCGTAGGGGTTAAATCAAAGTTACCGATCGTGAAACAACTATAGGCGGGATTCTAAAACCCCACCAAGGCTTACAATAGTGCCTGATCGACTGGGACATCTAACAAACACGCAATGAAACCATATTCTCTACTAAAAGTGCACATTGTTTCCAGATCCCAACTATTCCACACTGTATTCGACTCGGAGGTGTCATTGTATTCTGTATTCATAAATGTCTCAGTTGCCAATGTTGACATGTATCCGGTAGGGATACTGTCTCCCTCATGCAACTGCTCACTTTCGGACCATATTTTTATGTCGGAGTTCTTTTCATCATTACTGCGAACTAGGTCTCCCATCATTCTAGCCTTTAACTTCAGACTATTTCCAACTCAATATGCTCTTTATGATATAACCAAATTGTGCAAAATAAAAAAGTAACAAGGGAAAGAAAGAAAAGAGAGGAGTTAGTCATGAGATAAAAAAAAGAAAGCGAGAAAAGATAAACATGAACAATTTACACAAAGAAAGAAACCTAACCGCATGAATTCTAGTTTGTTAAGGTTATCCACATGGCTCTAATAGGGGTGGGCTTCTTAAATTCTCACACATGGGTTCGGTTCTAATTAAGGGTACCCGAACCTATCTTATTGCCTACTAAGGCAACAAGAACTCCAATTCTGGCGCATTATAAGCTTGTGAATTGGTTTCGATTAGAGGGAAAGCACAACCGATGACGTGAAGGGCTGCTCACGTGTCAAAAGGCGTGGATTCCGGGAGTGAATTACTGACCCGTGGAGGGCTACTCACATGGGTATGTGGCGTTTCACACCCACTTAAGGGAAGGAGCTTGGGTATAGAACTTAATGATATGATGCAACACATGTCGGTGATTCCTTAGAAATTAAATGAAGAATTAATTCAAAGATCACCAATTATCAAAGCCCATGCAATCTTAGTCACATTTTTAAGAAAGAATCGACCTCGTTAAAATTAATTGAAATTCCAATAATTTTCCATCATTTAAAGGCAACAATACATATATATTTTTTGGCCTAACTCTCTTTTTGTTTTGTAAAAACAAAAACAAGTCCCCGCGGAGTCGCCAAGCTGTAACGACATTTTTTTCTCCTTTGTGAAAAACTTCATGATGTTTTTATTTAGAAAAGAAGTCGGCTAATAATTATCCCCTAAAATTGCTTTCAGAATCTTGGTTTTAAAATGAGGATTTCTTTTGAAAATTCTTTTTTTCTTTTAAAAATCATAAAAACTCAGAGTCGCCACCGGCCATTTGGGTAAGGTAGGTCGGACACCGTAAAATACCAGAGATTCGTTTTGAAAGGGTCCAGGAGTTGGTTACACGTGGGGAAGGATTATCACCCCCATCACGCCCGGATATCGATGCCATAATATTTGTTGCCTATAAATTGATGGAATTTAATCGGAATTTAAATTAAGTTTAATTTGGCGTTCTTAATTGAAAATCGCCTTTATTGCACGAGCTTTGATTGAATTGATGGATTCAAATTAATTAGACATTTAATTAATGAGGTTGACGATACATCGGACCATAGATTAAGCCGACATTGAATAAGGCTGACTGCTGTGTTAATTTATGGTTCGGATCTCGTACATCACATTTATGCATGATGAAAACATTTAAGATATGATGTTATGATATTGCCGATTTTAAGTATCATTTACCTCGGATCGGTGATGATTAACCCAAATATTCGGTCAAGATCTATTAAGGCAAGATTGTTACGACACAAATATCGGGATTAATGAATACCTTTTTTATAATTTAAATTAATTAATGCAAAATAAACGGGTCATATGAATGACAATTAAGGGATGACAAACAAAAATCTCAAAAAGAAAACACACAAAAGCCCACCCGAAGTCCTAACCTAAAAAGGCCCAAGTTATGGAAGATCCAATTAGTGATCTAATTATTAGCTAAGTGATTCTAATATTTAGCCCTAAAAGACTAGAAACCTTAACAAATTATGAAAATTAATCTGAAATTTGATGTCAGTCTAAGCTTTGAAGTTAATTTTATCCTGAAAGTAATTAAGAAATGTTTTATCAATTTAATGAATTTAACATTTACTCCAATAAGCCAAAGGTAAATTTAAATTCACTAAATTAATTCGAACCCTCATCTAACTAAGGCTCTAAATAATTAATCTTAAATTAATCTAATTAATTTAAAAATCGCGCCCCTATGAGACGAGCACACGATTTTAAACTAATTAGGCCTAATTCTATCTTAAACTAACCTAACAAGCCCAAAGCCCCCTTAAGCCTATTCTAAAAACATACATATATATCAAATATTATAATCATATATTGCCAACTAAAAAATGCATTATAGATTCAAAACTATCTTATATGTATTATTAAGAAAACTATGTTATACATTTTTTAAGGGAAGAAAACTATATGTTATGTGTCAAAAAAACTACATAAAATGTGTATTATATATATTATGTACATTATAAGAAAATACATGTTAAGTGTTCAAAAGTACTATTTGTATTACCCTTTTTCTTCTTATTATTGCTAGACTTAGGCTCATATTCCTTGCATTATTAGCCATTCATGCATATTTGCATTGTTTCCTTGGTGGACAAGCTTGATTTCATATTTTGCTTAATTTTGTGGAAAAAGATACTGCTTTGGTGTGTTTTGTGTGTGTGTACAGAATCACTTGCCAAAGAAAGGCTGAAACTAGTTGCCAGGGCAATGCATGAAGGAGATGCTGAGCTAGTTGCTAGGGCAATGCATGAAGGAGATGCCGAGCTAGTTGCCAGGGCAATTTTTGACAAGGGATAAGATGATATGGTAGTCGAAATTGATGACTAGATAAGCCCAAGACGACGTGGAGCAAAGTTAAATCCCAAAGGAGTTTGATTTCCATGAAGAGGTTAAAGAGAAATTAAATCCCAAGAAGATAGGAGAAGTTCTAGAAGGAATTTAAATATAATAAAGAATTATATTCTTTAAAGATATTTAATTCCAACTTAACTTCCTCCTAAAAAAAGACTTTGACCTAGCCTTATAAATTAAGGATCAAGCCGTCAACTCCAAAGGGGGAGAGAGGATAGAAATTTCGACAAAGGGGGAGAGAAGAGAGAAATTTTGACAAGATCAAAGGGGGAGATTTCGACAAAGAGGCTTCAACAATTCTTCATCTTTTTCTTTCTTGTTCCATTAGGTTTATGCTATGAATTCTTTGTTTTGTGTTTCTTTTGACCCTAGCCATGAACTAAATCTATTTGGCTAAGGTTATTGTGTTTTGTTTTTGTGAGAAACAATTGGATTTTGTTTAGGTAATAAGAGTTTGCACTTTCAATTCAAGGTTTACTCATTCTTGGTTCTTATTCTTGTTTGCGAGTGAATTGGGAGAGGATCTCGTAACTTCATCTATTTATCTAATATTGGGAGAGTTAGATTCAAGAAATGAATGAGTATGGTCTTTATTCAATCTATTGATGGTGAAGATTAATCCGACTTAGGAATAAGTTAAGGATTTCAATGTCTAAGAAGAGTGCAAGATTGGTTGTTGTTCACCCTTGATTCACGCAGGGATGTATTATCAAGGCATGAACAAGTAGCTAGAGTTTTGACTTAAGGATAAGAAGAAACCATTGAAGAACGCTCCGCCGAACCTTGAAGTTGCTGCCCAGCCGCCCAAGTAGTTGCTCAGCTAGTCGCCCAGGCAACCATTGATTAGTCGCCCAGGCAACCATTGATTAGTTGCCAAGGCAACCCTGCTGTGCAAGTTGCCACGGCAACTAAGTTGCATTTGCACTATTTTACCAAGACGATCCAATCGGCTATCACACCTCAACACACGATAACCTAGCCTATTGTCTCTCATTTGATTACATCTTCTTTCACTTATTTGCTTTCTAGTTTAATTGTTAGTTAAAACTCCTACAATTTTCTACTTGTATTCTTTTACTTTTTACAGTGCAAGAGATTAGATTCTTGAAGTAGCACCAATCCCTGTGGAGATGATATCTTTTATACTATAACTTGCGATGTGTACACTTGCACCATTACGGAGCACTTATTACGCGCAACAAGTTTTTGGCGTCGTTGTCGGGGATTGGAATATAAACTTTGTTTTTTATTTTCTTGCACTTTTTATTTTTCGTAAGATTCAAAGGGTTAACAAACTTTGGTTTTGCATTGGTATATGACCAGGGCGAGACCGATTACACCAGAATATCCATTTGATCCAAAAATCGAACGAACCTTGCAAAGACTCAAACGAAGGTTAAGAGTAGTAATGGCTAATCAAGATGGCAATATGAATCAAGATGTTCCAGCAGGAGGAGGAGTTATTCTTGCACGAAACAGAACTATTCGAGACTATCTTGAAAAAGATCATGAAGGACTTAATCCAGGAATTGTCACACCTGAAATTGAAGCCGACCACTTTGAATTGAAATCGGTGATGTTTAATATGATCAACACTATTGGTCAATTTGGCGGCTCAGCAACTGAAGATGCACGACAACATCTTAAATCTTTCCTCGAGATTTGCAATTCATTCAAAATACAAGGAGTCACCCTCGATGTTTTACGACTAAGATTATTCCCCTATTCACTGAGAGATAGGGCGAAAGCATGGTTGAATAGTATTCTTGCCGGATCAATAAGATCTTGGACCGATCTTTGTCGTGATTTCCTTGTTCGATTTAATCCTACAAATTTGACTGATAAGCTTCGTAACGACATTACTTTTTTTCGGTAGGCAGATGATGAATCCATGTACGAGGATTGGGAGCGATATAGAGAACTTCTACACAAATGCCCTTACACGGATTCCCAGTGTGGACACAAGTAACAGTGTTTTACAACGCTGTGAATACACCAACAAGGATGATGCTAGATGCCTCGACAAATGACATACTCCTAGATAAGTCACCGGAGGAAGCAATGCAAATTCTAAACAGGCTTGCCAAGAATGATTATCAATTCCCATCTTCTAGAAGAGGATGAGTTAGACGCCAAGCCACAATACATGAACTGGGATCATCAGACTCAATTTCGGCACAATTGGCCGCTCTAACCAAGATGGTCCAGAACATGCAGAAACCAAACAACACACAGGAGGTCAAGGTAATGGATTCCTTTTGTGAGTTATATGGTGGTAACCATGATTCTTCTGAATGTATTCAGAATTTGGAATCCAGCTTTTATGTAGGGAATTACAACCGAAACAACAATGTGATGTCCAATACATACAATCCAGCTTGGAAGAAGCACCCGAATTTTTAATGGAGTAATCCCAACAATGTTCTAAATCAAAACAATCAGAATGCACAAGCATCGGGATTCCAGCAGAATATGCCACGGCAACAGTTGCCGCAGCAACAACTGACAACATCTAGTTCTTTGGAAAATTCTCTCAACGCTTTTATGTTGAAAACTGAATCTTATATGCTGATAATAGAAACTTCATAAAAAGAACTGATGCTTTTATTAACAGGACCGAGATGAGATTGCAAAACCAAGAGGCGGCAATCAAATCATTGGAAAATCAAGTCAGACAATTTGCTCAAAACCTGAATACTAGACCGCAATGAGGCTTACCTAGCGATACTGAAGTCGCAAGAGGAACTGGCCATGAGCAATGTAAGGCGATCACCACTAGAAGTGGCCAACAACTTAAAGAGGCTCAAGCTCGCTCATCAAACAAAACTCCACAAAAAGAACAAGACGAACTCAGCGGCAAAGCCTCAGATGCTGAACCAGGAATTGCCGCGGCAACCAGTGATAAGCATGCCTCGGCAACCGGTAATAAGGATGCATCGGCAACCAACAATAGGCACGCCACGACAACCCCAGTTGACAATACCTCGGAAACTCCAGTTGCCTCGACAATGCCATCAATCAGGTTCCAGACCAATGAAAGGATCGAAGATATCCGACTTCCACCACCATTCCCACAGAGGTTGAAGCGACAAAAGCAAGAATATCAATTCAAGAAGTTTCTTGATATCCTAAAACAAGTTCACATCAACTTGTCGTTGGTTGAGGCGATTGAACAAATGCCAAACTATGCCAAGTTTCTGAAAGACATTGTGTCTAAGAGAACAAGGCTATGAGAGTTTGAAACAGTTGCCGCAACAGAGGGATGCATGGTCATGTTGTACAATCGCATGCCACCCAAGTTGAAGGATCCCGAAAGTTTCACAATACCTTATTCCATCGGAAACCATTATGCCGATAAAGCATTATGTGACCTTGGAGCAAGCATAAACTTGATGCCTAAATCGGTTTTCCAGAAACTAGGAATCGAGAAGGCAAGACCTGCAACAGTTATACTACAGTTAGCCGATAGATCCTATGTGCATCCAGAGGGAAAAATAGAAGATATACTGATAAAAGTTGATAAATTTATTTTTCCTGCTGACTTTATTATTTTGGATTGTGAAGCAGATGAACATGCACCTATCATTCTCGGGAGACCTTTCCTAGCAACAGGGAGAACCTTGATCGATGTTGAAAAGGGAAAACTCACAATGAGGGTGAATGACCAGCAAGTTAAACTAAATGTGTTCCAAACACTAAAGCATGTCGATGATCCGGAAGAATGCCAACTTCTTCATGCCACGGCAGAGTTTAACTTCGACGATGAATTTAGTTACCTCGGCAACTACATTGCCGATCAAGAGGAACCTGAGGAGTATGAAGAACTGATCGATGAGGAACAACAAGAAGAGGCAAATTGGTTAGTCAATCGACCAGGTACATACTTTGAACCACTGGATTACTCAGGTAAGGAAGGTAAACTCAAAAAGCCCTCCATTGAACAACCACTGATTCTTGAGTTGAAACAGTTGCCAGGGCAACTAAAATATGCTTACTTGGGAACCGTTAATACATTGCCTGTAATTATTTCCTCTAAGTTACAGCCTGAGAAGGAAAAGAAGCTGATCAAAATGTTGATGCTACACAAGAAGGCAATAGGGTGGACAATTGCCGACTTGAAGGGAATTAGCCCGACAATGTGTATGCACAAGATTTTGTTGGAAGATGATCACAAACCTTCGATTGAGGCCCAGAGGATACTGAATTATGCCATGAAAAGGCTTGTAATGAAAGAAATCATCAAGTGGCTTGACGCCGGCATCATATACCCTATCTCAGATAGTATATGGGTAAGTCTAGTACAATGTGTACTGAAAAAGGGGAGGTATAACGGTGGTAAGTAATGAAAACAATGAACTCATTCCAACTAGGACTGTCACCGGTTGGAGGGTTTGTATGGATTATCGAAAGCTAAACAAAGTTACTAGGAAAGATCACTTCCCATTACCCTTTATTGATCAAATGCTTGACCGTCTTGCAGGTAAACCCTTTTTATTGTTTTCTTGATGGTTATTCAGGTTACAATCAAATTTCCATAGAACCAGAAGATCAAGAAAAGACAACCTTCACATGCCCATACGGTACTTATGCTTTCCGAAGGATGCCGTTCGGATTGTGTAATGCCCCGGTAACCTTCCAAAGATGCATGATGGCACTCTTTTCAGACATGGTCGAAGACTTCCTTGAGATCTTCATGAATGATTTTTTCATTTTTGGTAATGACTTAAGCAGTTGCCTTGGCAATTTAGAGAATGTGTTGGCAAGATGTGAAGAAACCGATTTAGTCCTTAATTGAGAGAAGTGCCATTTTATGGTAGATGAAGGAATAGTGCTCGGCCACAAGATTTCATCCAAGGGAATTGAAGTAGACAAAGCCAAGGTGGACGTGATCGAGAGATTACCCCCACCAAGTTCGGTTAAAGGAATTCGAAGCTTTCTTGGACATGCAGGTTTTTACAGGATGTTCTTTCATAATTTTTCTAAAATTATTAAACCCTTGTGCAATTTGCTTGAATAGGATAAAGTCTTCAGTTTTGATGATTCTTGTGCCCAAGCATTCGAAACCCTAAAGGAAAAGCTTGCCTCGGCACCCATTGTCGTTCCACCAGATTGGACGCTACCTTTTGAGCTCATGTGTGATACAAGTGATTTCACGGTAGGAGCTGTCCTAGGCCAACGCACAGGTAAGACCTTTTATGTGATATACTACGCTAGTAAAACTTTTGATAGTGCTCAAGTGAATTACTCAACAACGGAGAAAGAGTTACTAGCCGTAGTTTTCGCATTTGACAAGTTCTGATCCTATTTGATTGGTACAAAGGTAATTGTTTATACGGACCATTCGGCAATTAAGTATCTATTTGCTAAAAATGATGCCAAACCTCGTTTGATTCGTTGGATATTGCTTTTACAAGAGTTTGACATTGAAATTAAGGACAGGAAAGGAACAGAAAATCAAGTGGCCGATCACTTATCATGCTTAGAACGCAATAGGGAGGAGGATGCGGATTTAGAGATATGCGATGCATTCCCGGATGAGTAACTGTTAGTTTCCTCGACAACCATAGATACATACGCCTCGGCAACCCTCGACGCCTCGGCAACATTGGATGCACATACCTCGACAACCCTTGATGCCTCAGCAACTCCAGACGCGTACGCTGCGGCAACCACTGATACGCACGCCTCGACAACCATGGACGTGTATGTCTTGGTAACTCTAGACGCATACGCCTTGACAACCATGGAAGCAGTTGCCACAGTAGCACATGCCTTGGCAATACCCTGGTACGCGGATTTAGTTAATTTCCTTGTTTGTGGTATTTTACCTTATGGCCTTACTCACCAAGGGAAGAAGCGGTTCCGCCATGATGCTAAGTATTACTTTTGGGACGAGCCTCTTTTGTTTAAACAATGTGCAGATCAGGTTATATGCCGATGTATCCCTAAAGAGGAGCAGCAGAATGTACTCCAGCAATGCCATTCTTGACCCTATAGAGGGCATTTTGGAGGAACACGTACCGCGGCCAAAGTTTTGCAATCCAGTTTGTATTGGCCAACACTATACAAAGATGCCCAAGAGTTTTACAAGCAATGTGATTGTTTCCAGAGGACGGGCAATATCTCTAGACAGCATGAGATACCGCTCCAAAACATCATCGAGGTGGAACTGTTCGGTGTATGGGGGATTGATTTTATGGGACCTTTCCCATCTTCATTCGGCAACCTCTACATTCTACTTGACGTTGACTACATGTCTAAATGGGTTGAGGCAGTTGCAGTTCCCAATAACGATTCCAAGACCGTGCAACGATTCTTGCAGAAAAACATATTTACACGGTTTGGGATGTCGAGAGCAATTATCAGTGATGAAGGCAAGCACTTTGACAACATACTTATTGCCAAGATGTTGCAACGCTTCGGCGTGTCACACAAGATTGCCACGGCATATCACCCACAAACCAATGGGCAAGCAGAAATTTACAACCGGGAATTGAAGGGTATACTCGAGAAAGTTATAAATCCCTCTAGGAAGGATTGGTTAGTAAGACTAGATGGCACACTTTGGGCATATCGCACTGTATTCAAAACACCCTTAGGTATGTCCCCCTTCTGACTTGTCTATGGCAAAACATGCCATGTACACATATTAGAATTACAATCCCTTTTTGCTTTTCTACAACTTGGTCTACTTTAGGCCTTACTTCTCCAACTCCTTCTTGGTCTAGGTATAGCAAAAAAAATACATTTACATATTAGAATTACATTCAAACTAGTCTTAACTAATTCATGTACCTTGTTCCAAAAACTAGCCTTAATGTACCTAGATTTTCATATTAAAACAATCGTTAACAATCATTCCTTTACAAAACAATTCAAATACACATGTATATATTTATATTCAACAAAACAGTCCACTAATGCTCATATATATATATATATGCAAAACAGTTTCATTTTCATATGTACACATAAACACGCACAAAACAGTCCACTAATGTTCATATATACACAAAACATGGCAATTATACTTATATACATATATGTACACCAGAACAATCCAATTATACATGTGTGTGTGTGTATATATATATATCCCTTATACTTGCAAAACAGCCCCATCCCCTATTTTTATCAATCCAAAACAATTTAGTAAACTCTTCAAAATAGCCCTTATTTCTTGCAAAACTGCCCCCATTGATTTGCAAAATAGCCCCTTAATTTCCAGTTTACAAAACAACCCTTAAATCATTTCAAAACAGTCCTTTATATATTCATTGATATACAAAACCGTCCAACTACACATGTATACATATATATATACTTAAAAAATATTCCAATATGCTTTCATATATATATATATAACAGTCCAAAACAAATCTTTATTTCATAGTCAAATTACAAGTAAACATCATAATCATGTAATTCAAGATTCTACCACAAGTAACACAATTCCATAATGATGAAGGTCGCCTAAATCATCCCTAAAACAAAACACACTCAAAAACAACTTTGTTAATTCGAATCGAACAAATCAAACCACATTAATAACCATAAATTTATTGTCAAACAAGCTTAATACCTTAACCAATCTATGATTTCTCAAGGGTTTCGAATGCAGCCCCTATCTAAGTTTCTATAAATCAATTCTCAAGAGTTCAATGGTGTTCTTAACTAAAACTTCCCAAGCAAAAGCTCATATCACACACAAAGCTACTCAAACATGAATTCAAATCGCAGGACTTAAAATTACACTAAGAAAACATGCATCACATTACTAACTACAAGGATGAATCAAATTAAAACCATGATAAAGTCCTAATTCCATCAATCTATATGAAGAAGGAACAAGAATTTCATACCCTCCTTCTAAACCTTTTGGTGGAAGACAAGAATTGGTCCAATTTGAAATCTAGAACACAAACTAACAAAGTTTTCTTGCTTTCTTTCTCACTCTCTCTCTTTCTCTTATCCATGGAAGCTTCAGCCATTAGGAGGATGGGGGAGATAGTGATTTCATGTCATCTCCACCGAAACCCCATTTCCAAATGTCTATGTTTTCATTTGAGAAGCGTAAAAGACCATTAGGAAAAATGTTTTTAGCATGCAAGCTCTCCATTTTCCCATTTTTCAATTTAGTACATTTAATAATGGCCATTCTTTCTTTCTTCCCTTTCAATTTAGTCCTAGACCATTAATTAAATATAAGTTTATGAATGAACAAAGCATTTAATTTGCATTTGAATTGATAACATACTACTAAGCTAATCTTTGGGGTATTACAAGTCTGATATTAGACTTTGGGCAAATAGCTCCTTAAAGATTCAAAGTTTTGACCCTTTACAAAACAATCACTAAAAATAGTTTTCATGCTTTACATTTTGATCACTAGCCAAAATGTCACATTTCTGAATTCCATTTTTCAAAATTGACTTTACCAAAAATATTTGTATATTAAATAATGATTTTTAGGTATTTCCCAAATATTTTCTCACTGAAAAATATTTATTCCGACTTAAATCTTGAATCTCTAATCCAGTCCTTCAGGCCATCTAATCAACATAGAAACTCCTAGGCCAAAAACTGGGGCGTTACAAATTATCATTATTCATTTTTTTCAACTAGAGCTAAATAGGCACCTCTAGCACATTTTTTCAAATTTTAATAACCTAAAGTTTACTAGGTCTCCCGCAATAAACAAGTCACAACAGTGTCAATATAAGCATCGTCATAGAAAAATTTCAAATAAATTCATGCCAATCCTAAAATCTATGATTTTCTCATCTAAGTGTAATGGAAAAAACTTATCATAGGATATCATAATAGGTCTCGATAGTTTTATCACACATTGTCATGGCAAGTAATATATGCAAACTACATGGGACAGAAAAAAATGAATGCAAATAAACATGAGACAAACAAAAAAACCCTCAATCTCGAGAGAAGCATTGTCCCCAATACATGCAAAACAAAAGAAAAGAAAAAATAAAATAAAATAAAATACAAATTAACTAATCGGAGAGGTCACCACCTTGAAGTTCTACTCTCTTTTTGTCCATGTGCTTGGTTCATTTGTCGGCTCATGGTGGTTTCTGTCATGAAGTTGGTGTAGGGTCACAAGCTTCAATTTCTCTAACCTCCTCAACTAGCTCACCCTCTTTCTCGGCCTTCTCATGTGTAGAAGCTTTACATTTCGACGCTTGCTTTGATGGCACAGCCAGAGGTGGTGACTTCAACAATGTAGAAGTGGTGTCCTTGGAATCTAAAAAACCATGGCAAGATTCACTATATTCCGGTTCATTAACAGGTTCCTTACTTTTACGTAAGACAGTAGTTGTCGCGGTAATGTCACTTGTAGCAGGTTCAACATTAGTTGTCGGGGCAAGTAACTCAGCAGGGAACACTGGAAAGGGTATAGTGCTATTAGGATAGTTCTCCAGGATAATTCGTTACAGGGCAATATCACCTTCATATATTGCCTAAGAAATAGTTATCTCGATCCAAAACTTGTAGAAAAGGGCGAATGAGATCTTCCATCCATACAGCACTTGTTGCGGCATGTAAACTTGTATGGGCAGAGCATGTACAAGAAGGTGTTTCGAAATTGTTGATGCTTTTGGTGGATCATCTTGCATCATCTATATATATTAACTCTTTCTCCACCCATTCTTCTTGGGCAACATCTCGTCATTAGCCTCAGACGATATTTTCTTCTTCGTGCATAAGATCAAAACCAAATTAGGGAAATAGAGCGCCCCCACATCCTTCTTGCTACAAGCATAAATCTCATCAACAATAATATGTCCAATATTAATAGTAAGATTATGCAAAATAGAGTGTAACAACAATAAACGAGAGTAAGAAACAATAGTGTTATGAGTTGTGGGCATTAAACGAGTTTTAAGGAAGTTATTCCACAGCTTTTCTGCGGGTTCCAGCAATACCCGATTCACTATGCCTTTCAAATCTCCATCATTCCACTCGGTTCCTTCGATGGTGAGGTCCTTGAGGACTTTGTTTGCCTCTTCTGGGGTAATATTATCCACAAACTCGATGTGCTCATCATGAGTCATGAACAAACAAAAATATGTATTGATGGCAGAGGCATCAAGAAGAATAGCCCTACCACGCACATAAACCCACAAATTATTCAGATTAAAAACATGTGTATAAAATTCTCTTACCCATGAGATGTTAACCTGTGTGGGTTGTTCGCAAAAGATCGGCCACTTGTGATCCGCAAAAATGGTGTAAACGGAATCCTCAAGACCAAAATTCGGCTTGGTGACACATAGGCGAACCCTTGCTCTTTCCAAACCTTTCGCGTGGAAAAATTCTTCTTAAATCATTTATGGATAGCCGGTGTTACAAAACGGCAGAAAGATAACACAATTTCTTGTGAGGAACTTGCCTCAGGCATGGTTTTCAAGTTCTTGGTCATGGTGTTTGGTAAAAATTGAAAAATAAAAAACAATAAAATCTTAAGAGTTTCAAGAAATAGGGAGAGACTAAAAGAAGAAGATAAAAAAGATGGATAGTAATGGGGATGTAATGGTGGAGTGCAAGGTTGACAAAGAAGATGGATTAATGTATCACCAATGGGTGAAAAAGAAAAATAATAATGGAGGTAGATGTGATGTGCGTCTAGGGTTAGAAAGAAAGGGAGGGAAAGAAAACTTTTGGGTGAAATTTTTTAAAGGGTATTTAAATCCCTTGAACCCACTGGCTTTCCACCTTCGGGATAAAATTCCATTCAAATGAAAATTCTATCTTAAAGCCCAATCTCTATTCCTTTTGAAACTCTTATCCTGAAATTTAAAAAGAAAACAAAAATAACAAGATAAAGATTAATAAAAGAAAATAAGGATAAAGATAAAAACTAAATGAATAAATAAAAGAGGATAAAAGAAAAAATTCAAAGAAAAATAAAATAAACAAAAAGAAAAAGAAAAAGAAAAAACGGAAAAATAAAATTAAAAACACTTAGGAAGAGCATTTTCAAGCATCATCTAAGGATACCACTCTCTTATCACGCTCAACATGAGTACCAACGTAGTGTTTCAATATCTATCCATTGACCTTAAACTCACGTCCATCCGTAGTTGATTTGATCAAAACAGTCCCATGAGAATATGGTTTAACTACTTCGAATGGCCTGAACCATCTTGACTTCAGTTTACCCGGAAAAAGTCTGAGTCTAGAATTATAAAGAAGCACAAGTTGTTTTGGCAAGAATTGCCATGGGAATAGCTTTTTGTCTTGCCATTATTTAGTCTTCTCTTAATAGAGTTTGGCATTTTCGTAAGCTAATGCATAGAATTATTCCATCTCGTTCAAGTCCAACAAGGGCTTTTGTCCTGCTTTCTCCCAGTCCATGTTCATTGTCTTGATTGCCCAATAGGCCTTATGCTCGATCTCCACCAATAGGTGGCAAGTCTTGCCATATACAAGTTTGTAGGGAGACATGCCTAGGGGGTCTTAAATGTTGTTCGGTAGGCCCAAAGTGCATCATCAATTCTTATAGACCAATCCTTTCGTGAAGGATTAAAAAACTTCTCAAGGATAATTTTTAACTCACGATTAGAGATTTCCACTTGCCCGTTAGTCCGCGGGTGATATGTCGTGGCAACTTTATAAGTCACTCTAAAACGTTGTAACATCTTAGCAATAAGCTTCTTGTCAAAATATTTGCCTTCATCAATGATAATTGCCCTTGGCATTTTCGAATGGTGTGAATATATTTTTCTACAAGAATAGCTGCACATTCTTTGAATCATTTCTGGGAACTGTAGCTACCTCAACCCATTTGGACACATAGTCCACGACAAGTAAGATCTATAAATTGCCAAATAATGATGGGAAGGGCCCTATAAAATTAATGCCCCACACATCGAATAATTCTACCTTGAGGATGTTTTGTAATGGCATCTCATGTCCCCTTGATATATTCCCCGTTCAATGGCATCGATCACACTTCTTGTAAAATTTGTGGGCATCTTTATAGAGAGTTGGCCAATAAAATCCTGATTGTAAGACTTTAGCCGTTGTGCGAGTACTTACAAAATGGCCTCCATAGGGTGATGAAAAGCATTGCAAAAGCACATTTTATTGTTCCTCCTCGAGAACACATCATCGTATGACTTGATCTGCACATTGTTTAAACAAAAGAGGCTTATCCCCAACAATAATGCTTAGCATCATGTAAGAACCACTTCATTCCCTAATAAGTAAGGTTATAAGGTAAAATACCACTTACAAGAAAATTTACTATATTGGCATACCAGGGAGTTACCGTGGCAACTAACAGCTGCTCGTTCGGGAATACATCATGGATCTTCAAGTACTCATAATCTTCATTGCCCCCTTCCAGCCTTGACAAGTGATCGGCCACCTAGTTCCCCGTTTCTTTTTTGTCCTTAATTTTGATGTCAAATTCTTGTAAAAGTAATATTCAACGAATTAAACGAGGTTTGGCATCTTTCTTAGCAATTAAATAGTTAATTGACGAGTGGTCAGTGTGAACAATTACCTTAGTACCAATCAAGTAAGGAAGAAACTTGTCAAATGTGAACACTGCTACTAGCAATCTTTTTCAATCGTGGTGTAATTCAATTGAGCACCATTAAGTGTTTTGCTAGCATAATATATCACATGGAAAATTTTACCTTTTTGTTGGCCTAAGACGGCTCCTACTGCAAAGTCGCTTGCATCACACATGAGCTCGAAAGGTAGGGACCAATTAAGGGGAATAACAATAAGTGTCGTGGCAAGTTGCTTTTTCATGTCTTCAAATGCCGTGGCACAAGAATCATCAAAATTGAATGCCTTGTCATATTCAAGCAAATTACACAAGGGTTTAGAAATCTTAGAAAATTACGAATAAACCTTTTCTAAAAACCTGCTTGTCTGAGAAAACTTCGGATTCCTTTGACTGAATTTGGTGGTGGCAATTTCTCAATTACGTCCACATTGGCCTTGTCTACTTCGATCCCCTTACCTAAGATCTTGTGTTTTAGCACGATACCTTTATCCACCATAAAGTGGCATTTCTCCCAATTTAAAACTAGGTCAGATTCTTCATTGCGTGCTAACACATTCTCCAAATTACCGAGGCAATTGTTAAAACTATCTCCGAATACTGAGAAGTTGTCTATAAAATTACCGAGGCAATTGTTAAAACTATCTCCGAATACTGAGAAGTTGTCTATAAATATTTCTAAGAAATCTTCCACCATATCATAGAAAATCACCATCATACACCTCTAGAAGGTTGTCGGAGCATTACACAATCCGAACAGCATCCTCCTAGCCTTCTAGCACTATGGCAATTTGGTTATAACCTGAGTATCTATCAAGAAAACAATAAAAAGGATTTTCCTGCAAGACGATCAATCATTTGGTCAATAAAGGGTAAAGGAAAATGATCTTTCCTAGTAGCCTTATTTAATTTACGGTAATCTATGCATACTCTCCAAACGGTGATAGTTCTAGTTGGAATAAGTTCATTTTTTCATTGCTTACCATATTTATACCTTCCTTTTTCAGTATACATTGTACAAGACTTACCTATGAGCTGTCAAAAATTGGATATATGATACCGGCATCAAGCCACTTTATGATTTCCTTCATCACGACTTGCTTCATGGCAGGGTTAAGCCTCCTTTGAACCTCAATGGAATTGTTGGGGCCTTCCTCTAATAGGATTTTATACATGCATACTGGCGGACTGATTCCCTTCAGATTTACTATTGTCCAACCTATTGCCTTCTTATGCAACGCCAACATGTCAATCAATTTTTTTCCTGTTCAGGCTACAACTTAGAAGAAATAATTACGGGCAAGGTGTTATCCTTTCCCAAATAAACATATTTCAATTTCCCTAGCAATGGTTTTAATTCTAAAATATGGGGTTGCTCAATGGAAGGTGTCAGGTTTACAATCCTTGCTTGAGTAATCAAGAGATTCAAAACTTTTACCCGATTGACTTACAATCCAATTTACTTAATGTTGTGCTTCATTACCCATATCTGGTTCTTCAAGCTCAGAAATGAAATTACCATGGCACTACTCCTCCACATCAAAGTTAAATTCTATGGTGGTTTGAATAGTCTAGCATTCTTCTGGATCATCGGTATACTTGAGGGTTTTAAAAACATTGAGTGTGACTTGTTGCTCATTCACCCGCATAGTGAGCTCTTGTCTCTCAATATTGATCAAGGTCCTTCCCATTTCTAAGAACGATCTTTCGAGGATAATAGGGGCAAAATCATCTGCTTCACAATCTAAAACAATAAAATTAGCGGGAAAAATAAATTTATCCACTCTTACCAAAATGTCTTCAATTTTTCCCTCTAGATGAACATAGGATATGTCCGCAAGTTTTAGCATGAATATAGTGGGTATCGTCTTCCCTGTGCCCAATCTTTGAAAATTAGATTTTGGCATAAGGTTTATGCTTGCTCCAAGGTCGCAAAGTACTTTCCTAACATAGTGATTTTCGATGGCCCAAAGTGTTGTAAAACTGTCTAGATCTTTTAGTTTGGGTGGCAATCGATTATGCAACATTTCAATACACCCCTCTATCAAGGTAACTTTCTCAAACTCGTTTAAACTTGTTCGCTTAAAGACAATGTCTTTAAGGAACTTGGTGTAATTAGGCATCTGCTCTATTGCCTCAACCAGTGGCAGATTGGTGTGAACTTGCTTCAAGATGTCAAGAAACTTCTTGAACTAGTATTCATACTTATTCCTTTTCAGCCTTCGTGGGAATGGTGGTGGCAATATGATTTCCTTGCCTTTACTCGTCTCATCCAGCTTGTCATTGCTGGATGTACTTGTCGCGGTATGTGAACTTGCTGTGGCAACTTTTGAAGGCTCATCATCTGCGATTGTTGTAGCATTTTTGTGAGGTACATCTTTCTGAACAGGAGACTGCTATGCTGGCTGACTACTCTTCTCAGGTTGAATAGGGTCATCATTTGCCTTTTATCCACTTCGGGTGGTGATCACTTTAAATTTTTCATGGCCTGATCCTCGTACAACTCTAGTGTCCTTGGGCAGGCTGCCTTGCGACCTTGAGCTCAAGACTTGGGCAAATTGCCCGACCTTCATCTCTAATGCTTTTAGTGCTTCTCCTTGATTCTGCATCGTCATATCAGCCATGTTCATAAAAGTGTTAATCTTTTTTCATGAAATTACTAGTCGCAGCTATATAAGATTCAGTCTTAAGAATAAGAGCATTTAAAGTGGTTTCCAAAGAACTATCCGGTGACGACTTTTGTTGCGGAAACTATTGTTGTGGCATGTTCTACCGGAATCCTAATGCTTTGCATTCTGGCGGGTCTAATTTTTGGAGTTGTTATAGTTACTCCATGAAAAATTAGGGTGATGTCGCCATGCTGAATTGTATGTGTTGGAATATGGGTTGCTATTTTGGTTGTAGTTTCCAACGTAAAAAATGGACTATGGGTTCTGCAGACACTCAGAAGAATCATGATTGTCATTACAAGAATCACAAAATAAATCTACTACCTAGACATCATGTTTGTTGATAGGTCACTGCAAATTCTTAACCATGTTGGTTAATGCATCCAATTATGTTGAGATAGCATCTGATGAATCAAGCTCAATTGCCGAGGCATTTCGCCTCATTACTCCCCTTCTGGTGGTTGAGAACTAGTAATCATTGTTGGCTAGTCAGTCCATAATCTCCAAAGCTTCCTCGAGTGACTTGTCTAGGAGTGTGCCATTTTTGAGGCATCTAGCATCAACTTTGTTGGCGTATTGAATCCATTGTAAAACATCACTACTTGCGTCCAATCTCTGAATCTATGCATGGGACATTTGCATAAAAGCTCTTTATACCGATCCCAAGCCTTGTACATGGACTCGTTACCTACTTGACGAAAAGAAGTAATGTCATTATGAAATTTATTAGTGATATTTGTAAAATTAAATATGACAAGGAAACTTCGGCATAGATCTGTCCAAAATTCTAAGGATCCATATGGGATACTTTTTAACCATGATTTCTCCATATCCCTCAATGAATAGGGGAATAATTTTAGCCTCTGGAAATCCTCATGGACTCCCTGTTGCTTGACTAAATCATAAACTTCTAAGAACGATTTAAGATGTTGTCTGCCATCTTCAGTTGCTAAGCCGCTGAACTGGCCAATTGAATTAAGCATATTAAACATCACTAGCCAATTGAATTTAGCATATTGAATATCCCTAGATTTAATTCAAAGTGTGTGGCTTGAATCTCAAAAGTGACAATTCCTGGATTAAGATCACCAAGTTCAGGAAGTAAGTGATCTCGGATGGTTCTGTTCTTTACACGAACAATTGCTCTGCTAGAGTTGCTCTACCTCCTGTTATGGCATTCTGGTTGCCTTGGGCATTCAAATTGCTGACTAGATAACCAGTTGGATCTGTCATTGCTGCTCTTTGCTTTCTCCTTCTTCGATGAAAAACTTGTTCAATTTCATATTCAAGAGGGTAAGCCTTGTTCTATCAGTCTCTCTTTAGTCATACATAGGCACAAAACCAAAAAATGTTAGCCCCTTGGATCGAATAACAAATGAAATAAATGAAAAAAAAACAAAGTCACTATTGCCAATCCTCGGCAACAGGGCCAAAAACTTGTTGTGTAATTTAAGTACAACGCAAATGGTGCAAATGAATACGTCGCAAGTAATAATATAGATTAAGATCGTCTCCATAGGGATTGGTGAAACTCTAACTTCTAGCTTCTTGCACTGAAAGAGAATAATATTAAAAGTGATATATGGTGATAAATAGAAAGTAAAATAAACTAAGTAAACATAGTAAATAGAAAAAAGATAATCGATATGAGAGATTAGGGTGGGTTATCATGAGTAGCGGTGTGATTGCTGGATGAATTTTCATGGCTAGTAATTGTTGATGCAAGTAAATTACTGAGGCAAGTAATTGTTGTGGCAAGTAAGTTGCCCTTTCAATGTTCGGCTGAGTGTTCTTCAATGCCTTCGTGTTATCCCTAACCGAAGAATTGACGATTGTGCAAGCCTTGGTGATACATTCATATGTTAACCTTCGGTGGACAGCATCGATATTTCCACTCTTCTTAGACGCTGAAATTTTTTCCTTATTCCTAGGGTAAATTAGTTTCCACCAATTGTTGTTTAAATGGAAACTGTATCCACTCGTTTCGTGAATCTAGCTCTCCTAAGCCTAGATAAATAAACACATTCAACTTCCTTTCGCAATTTTCCTTGAAGCGAACTTAAGAATCAATAATGGACAAACACTAAATCTTGTTGAATTAAAAACCAAAACCATTCATTCGTCTCTACACACCATAAAACCAATAACCCAAGCCAAGATAACCTATTTCATGGGTGGGTAAAAAGAAAACACAAATGAATAAAACCCAGATATGGGTGGATCACACAATACAAGATAAAAAGAAATGAAGATGATGAAGTTCTCCAATCCATGATAATGGTTGTGCGCGAATCCCCCTTTTCCGATCTCACTCTCTTAATCGACTCCCTTTGATGCATTATTGTGGTCTCCTTAAAAAGATGAGGAGAAAGTGTTTGAATGCATGTGGAATATGTGGGGATCTGATCTCTATCTTATCCATATTTTGAATTTGAATATGGGATAATTATCCATTGGGTTTGAATTAATTCCTGGAGATAATGCTTTATCGCGACTTGCCAGGGCGTCCTTCGGTATTTGGTTCGGCAAGTCATCAGCTTGCCACGACATCATTCGGCCAGTCGTCTTGCACAAAATAAAGCAAAAACAGTAGCAATTTCTCCACAAAACTATCAAAACATAAGGCCAAGCCAATAGACAGAGAAACTATGGAACTATGCATGAATGGCTAAGAATGCAACTAAAATGGCCCTAAGTCTAACAATAATATGAGTAAAAAGGTCGAAAATATAGTACTTTTACACACTTAACAGAGACTATCCCATGTCCTTTCGCCCTTGATCTCTCTCTTCACACACGCATTTATAATCCCATGTATTGTTGTTGATAAAATAGTGTCGAGCTTAGTAACGATCATTGATGGGTCAACATAAATAGGTCTAACATTCAATTACTATGCTTTACAATTCCTGACAAAGTCGGTTCTTGAGATCAGGGAGCCCTCAAGTACTATAATCTCTGATAATATTTGTTTCCGAAAAAATTGTTGCCATGGAATCATTTTAAAAATCTATAGTTATGACGACACAAAAAAATGGAGTCTCTCATATGCGGAGGTTCCAAGTATAATAACTTGCACTTATTTTTCATACGAGTATAAATAGAAAACATTATTAATAAAGAATATGCGTTTTTCTTTTACACGGATATGTTTATGAGGAAATCATTGGTCTTAAGCCTATTTGTTTATCCTTATTTTACAAAACATACAATTTTAAGTCGCATAGGTTACACTATATATTAGTGCACATAATATTTGTTTCATGAAAGGGTTAGTTAATAGTTAATATGGTTAGGAAAAATATCATTGTTTGTTAATCAAAGTTCAATTATTTTAAATATTGAAAATAATTGTTTAAATGGGTCAGATTTGGACAAAAATCATTCACCTCTTCTCGATGCCTCTTTCTATGTCTAGCACTAAAAAATTAAATTTTAAGCTAACTCTAAATTCTAAATCTTAAACTCTACGCCCTACACCCTAACTATAAACCTAACATTAAACCCTAAACCTACTTTCCAATGTGATGCATAAACAAAGGCACCAAAAAGATAGATGATTTCTATTCATTAGATTTATGTAAAAGTGTGTTTTTAAACCCATCCGAAATAAACTTTGAAACAATCAAATAAGATTCTTTCCTTTTTATTTTATTTTATTATTCTATTTTTGTTCTTATTTCTAACCTAGGAAAATTAAATAGATCATAAGGTTCTTCAGTTTTCAAAGTTTATTGTCGTTAACATTGAATCTGAATGATAGAAAGACACAGGACACAACGAGAAACAATACATTTTGATTTCACATTCAATATAACGACGCAGATGACATAGACCCGATAAAAAAAGTTTAAAACTTTGCTTTGAATTTGTCTCTCCTAAAATAATCATTAGATGAACCTAAGTAGAAAAGTTGATGAAAGAAGGGAAGAGAGAACATTTTAGTATTGATTTTTTTATAAACGGTGGTGCTCATGAAAACAATGACACTGGTGTGAAGAAAGAGAAGAGTTAAAAAAAAAAAGAATGTGTGGGTTTGAAGAAGAAAGTTTAGAGGTTCATTAAGTTTTTTTTTAAATAGAATAATAGTTAAAATTGTCAAAAAGCATCATATCTTCAATGTGACGAGAGTTAAGGTTTGAATGACTGTTTTGTAATAAATCAATAACATAAGTAATTAAAATAAAACTTTTAAAAATTGAGTGGTCGAGATTAATATAAAAACATACAAAAAGTGACAGCAAGTTATTTATTCGAAAATGGCTTAATACCAAAATAAAGGAGGCTGACGTACATGGATTTTCTTTGATGCGTATTGCGGGCGCGAGAATTTTATTGATGTTTGATAGTGCAGAATCTCGTCGTGAGGCCATGAATAAAGGAGGATGGAAAAAGTGTTTTGAGAAGGTTTTGGAATGGTCGCCTGAGTTAGAGAAAGGAAGTCGTAGGGTATGGTTAGCGATTTGTGGTTTACCGATGCATGATTGGTCGAGGACGACTTTTGAAAATATGGCTGCGACATGGGAAAAATTGGTTCATTTAGAAGAAGCAACTTGGGAACCTAAATCTTTTGAACGAGGTAGAATGTTGATTGAAACGGATTTTATGAGTAAAGTCGATGAGACTTTGGATCTTATGGCGGGGGTCATACGTTTTGTATAAGAGTTTGTGAAATGGAAATAGGAAGAGAACAATGTGCATTCTGTATTTGTGATGAGGTCAGCTTAAGTGAGGACGATGAAAATCGAAGTGATTCTAAAGCTGAAAACGAGGTGCACGAGGACGATCAGGCCCATAAGGAAGATATACAGCTACGCAATGGGAGTCAGGAATTGGGTCCGGTAGTGGGCGTAAGAGGCAATGAATTATGGGAAGAGGATCAACAAGATAAGGGTCAGGTGTTTGATTTGCCTGCGACTTCGAATGATAGGATGACTGATGAGGATGTTGGTTTGGTGCATCGAGAGGGTAGTATTCAACATGATTGGTTTGTAAACGAGAGGGTGACTGATGTGAACCTGGTTGATTGTCATGTGGGCCTGCTTGATGAGTAATTCGAGTTGAATAGTTTAATAGACTTGACAATGTTTCAGCACAAAGGTGAGTCTACAAAAGTGCGCAATATTCCGAATTTAGTTCTTAATTCCTTATCTCCAGGGGAACAAGGGACAACCAAGCGTGAATTGAATTAAAAATGAAGAAGACATCCCAAGAAGAAGACAATTGATAGCGTGGAAGCAGCGAATAGTTCATTATCAGATTCAGATTTCATTCATAGACGTGAGGTTATTCTAAAAGATGCGAGAGAGATTGTTAATCTTGGTAAATTAATTGGTGCTCAGACTATTGGGAACAAAGATGCGATTGTGAAAGATATAGCAAAGATGATAGAGGAACGGGAATGAAGGCTTGTAGGTGACGACATGCGTGTGATATCATAGAATGTGAGGGGATTAGGATCTTCGGCGAAACGGAAATTGGTAGAGAAATTTTTTTGACAACATCGATGTGAGATGATTCTCATTCAGGAGACAAAAATTGGTATACAATTTGTACGGAAGGTTGTGTTGTGAGAGGGGCTCATGAGGTTGTGATTTTTCAGATTGGGACATGGTGCATTGGGGGTGACTTCAACATTGTGAAATCATTTGTTGAGCGAAGAGGATATGTTGGAGAGGCTTAAGGTTTGTCAGCCCATTGATTATCGTTGAATTGAAACGATCATGGTTCTTGTGGCAGTGGTTTAATCAAATTAATGAGGTGTGTCGTGTGTTGCCTTGGATATTGTTTTCTCTCTATTTTTTGTGATGTCAATGGTATGTCAGATGCGTTGGCGAAGGGAGACGAGAATATGACAATATGGTTTTGTGTGATTGGATTGGCTTCGAATTATTGTTGTTCCTGCAACGTTATGTTTGTGTGATTGGGTTAGTTTTTACATCGGTTTCAAATTGCACCTGTTTAACATGTCTATGTTATGCATCAACATGGTTTTTTCCTTGGGAGTTTGTTTTTGGTTCGCTTCTTGGGGCTTGTCAAGTATATGTTTCTCTTCTTTTTTGGTTTTTTTGTCGTTTTAATATTATCGTTAGTATTATTTTCCTCCAACTACGTTTAGGGAGGTTTTTAATGAGGCCTTCGATAATATTTTGTATGATTTTTGTCCGCCTTTAAATAAAATCATACTCGCATTGATAAAAAAAATCAAAATAAGTGTCTAAACTATCCCACTTTTTTAGGTGCCTAAACCTTTCTTTGCCCTTTTTAAGTGCCCAAACTATCATGACTTTCTCTTTTAGATGCTTAAACTTTTTTTGTCATTTTCAGGTGTCCAAACTATCATTTTTTGTCAAATTATGTGCCTCAATTTGACCTTAATAAGGATAAAAAATTAAAGTTTGGGCACCTAAAAATAACAAAAAAAAGATTTAAGCACCTAAAAGGAAAAACGAAACAGTTTGGGCACTTAAAAAGAACAAAAATAAGTTTAAGTACCTAAAACTATAATAATTTAGGCACTTATTTTAACATTAATCCTTCAAAAATTAAATAGAATATGGTGTGTGCTATAAAAGTTGAATTCTATGTAGAGAAAAAATGGATTTTTTCTTTATGTTGTTTTGAAAAAATTCGACCTAGAGTGAGGAAAAATCTTTCTCTTAATGAATTTAGAACGCATAATTTAGAGAAAGGGAATGTGTCAACTAAAATATTTTAACAACTTGCTCTAGAAATTATTGATAAGAAGAGTACTTTACTTTTTGAACAGAGGCAGCTGGCACTAAAAGAAGAAAAATACGATACAGAAACAAGACAAGGATCACCAGTGGACAACACGGCGAAACAAATCCAAAAAATGGTTACAAATCGACCAAAAAAGAGACAAACAAAAACCAGAAGAAACAACAAAAGAACAACACAATCGGTCATGGAAATCGACAAACAAACAACAAAAACACAGAGAAACACGATCGGAGGAACCCCCGGGTAAACAGAGGAGAAGACATGTGCAGCCGACCGAAGCCGAAGAGAGAAGATGCCAGTAACAGGAGCCAACAACTGTAGGTCATTTCGGTGGTAATTGAAAGATGATGATGATGATAGAAATGCAGTGAAGCAACAGACGGCAACTTCGCGTCCAGATCTGAAGAATCGTCGAAGGCTGAATGGGCTAGGAGAGGTACAGCCAGAGCACATCACCAACCGAGCGCCGAAAAAGCGGATCGACACCAACATGCCTCGCCTACAACAACACGAGAAGAGCAAAAATAAAAAAAAAGGAGACAAAACACCAAACGATAGAAAGCGTCGCCTAACTTTCAGGTCGTTAGCGAGCCATGCCACCCAAATTATGGGCCGAAGCAACTGTTTCATGAAAAAATTGACCTCCTTCAAAAACTCCACACAAAGGGATGGAGACAAAAACTCTAAGGGCAAAGCCTTCGATCACTGAGAAAGTTAGAAAACTCAGCAACGATAAAAGAAGTTATTAAGTCGGAGGGAACCTAGCCGAAACACTGATGACCGGTGGTCAACGAGCGACGCAAACTTAAGGTTTCTTTAGAAGAGGACTTTGTCTATATACCAAAAATGAGCTCCGGGCAGATATTTTAATTAATTCACCATCTCATGTGGGGCCTGGGAGATATTGAGGGAATCATCTTAATTTAGTTTATTAATTATAAATAAATAAATAAATAAATAGATGAAAAATGCAGCCCATGCTTCTTTTATCTCAAAAACTAATTTAAGTTGAATGTTAGTCAACGCAATATTACATCATATCGAAACTTTTTGCTCTCCCCTCTTTCTTCTTTTCAAGTCTCCAAACCCTAGTATTTCGTCCCTGACGGCCAGCTGCTGTTGTTGACGACGGCTGGCCTCCCACCCCTCCTCCCCTTTCTCTTCGTCGTCCCTCCCCTCCCTAAACCGACTTTCATCTTTTCTCTGTTGATTGATGTTCCGAGCACCCCACCGGCCTGCTCAATGGGATCTCATCTCCGGCAACCGTGGCTCTGTTTTCGGGCCCTTCACGACGAGATGAAGCGTGCATAAGGGTGGGTGGAGGGATTCGCCTCTTCCCCTTCCTTTCTTTCTCGCATGGTTTCGGTGTTTTGTATCCAGATCTGTCTTTGCAGGCTTGTTTTCTCGGCGGTCAGGTCTTTTTGTCTTCGCCAGCGGATCTCCGTTGGCTTTGATCTCCGGCTGCTCCTTCCATCTAACCAGCAGGCATCGGCGAGTCCCCATATCTGACGCAATGATCGGACGATGGTGTTCACGCTGCATTACTCCACACGAGTTATCCTCGGCGCCCCCTAACGACATGCAGTTGATGAAGTTTGAAGCTGGCTCCTTTGTCTCACGGTTCTGTTTGGTGTTGCTCTCAAGGTTTTCCCGTTTGTGTTGATTCTGTGTTTTGGTTTGTTTGTTCTGTTGTTTATTCTTGTTTTGCTTCGGTTGAAGCTTTGTATGTGTTGTTGTCTCTATGTTGTACCCTTTGGTGGTGCTCTGTTTGTTGTTGTTCGTTCTCTCCATGGTTTATGTTTTTGTCCTGTGTTGAGGTTTTCCCCTCGTTTTTGCTTTTTCATCGTGTTTCTAATAAAATTGTCGTTTTCTTGTTTAAAAAAATATTACATCATATTATTTATCTTTTTTTGAGAGGTTATTATTTATCATTTTAGATAATCATATCAATAACCATCTGAGGATGAGACCCTTAACCCAACAAACCTTTTTAAAGCCTTGGAAATTTAAATCTAAATTGATGCTTGAACAACCTTATATTATTAATTTATATTATTTTCCCATTATTTTTAGAGTGCAAATAATATAAACATCAACATAATTTTCTAGTAGGCCATAGTCTCCGTATATAACCAAAATCTCTTTTGGGTTTTTGTTCTTTAATAATTGAATTTCCTTTAATCATAAAAAGTAACAAAACATTCTACAAAGTTCACAAATTAGATTGAACCAGAGATAAAAGAAATACTAATATTTAAAAAAAATTAATCCAAACTTTAGAAATAGACATCATTTGTAAATACAACATGGACAGCAAAGAAAATTTACTTCAAATATAATTATTATACTTTCTGCATTGAATTGAAGGAACTTCCGCATTGGGTGCATGGGGTCCATTTATTCGGATTTTTTTTAAAAAAGTATTTAATAATAATTTAATTTTTCTTATTTAAATATTTTTATACAATACTTAGATAATTTATACATTTTTTCATGAGAATATTACACGTTTAGACACATTCAAATATGCGTTCATTTATTATTATTTATTTATTTTCATTTTTCATGTTCTCGTTTTTAGTTATAATAATTTTGTTTTTGTGATATTTTTTTCTGCCTTTTGGTATGTAATTTTTGCCTTTTGGCACGCTTTTACTTTTATTCGGTCATTTTATTAAATTTTTTTATTAGGGTTGGATTTGACGTCGTCACGACTGATTAAGATGACGCTATTTAATTATCCTGTTGATCTCCATATTTTGGACCCTCAAACTAGATTCAGATACAAGCTCACAATCACCGTTCTTGTTCGTGAATGAGTTGTGGTAAAGACCATGTTGTCAACGTGCCTTGTTATTGTAATATGCATTCTTTAATGTCGTTTGTTGTTGGTTATTTACCTTTCATCGTCAAGCGTTAGTGATGTTTGTATCTATTTTGTTTCGAGTCTTTGAGTTAGAGTTTTACCCTTTCTTTATATAATCCTGTTTAAGATCTAGAGATGCTAGTTTTCATGTTTTTAGAAATATGTAATGTCTGATTTTTACCCGGGTACCCTATATATATTCTCAATAAATAAATAAATAAATATAACAAAGCCAATAATAATAATAGAAATAGAAATACTTAATAAATAAGTCTTCATAAACAAATAAGTAGTCAAAAAAATCTATTATAATGACCAAATACACTTTTAAAGCCCCTTTACAATCCAAAATACCCTAAAAATAGTCTAAAGCCCAAAACTCGTTACAATATTTTGTTTTCCGCCCATTTACACAAATTATCGAGTAAAAGGCCCAAAAGAAACACAAATGTGTTTCTTTGGCCTGCCAAATTAGCCATGTGCCACACCATTATTGGCCAGAAAGGGCTTCACCAGGATCATGGTTTTTTTTTATATTGCTGACATTAGCGATGATGTCATTTCCCACTCACCTATAAATAGCAAAGAGATAGGAGGTTGTCAAAAATTAAAAACCACAATTAATATCCACTAATAACTACCATTAATAAACTATAATAATAAAAATAAAAAAGTGAGGAGAGAGGGTATACCTTGGGAGCTGAACCGTCTTTGGAAGTCAGAAAGTCGTCGATGACTCGAATTACTGCCGGAGAAGACTAAGCGCACTCAAGAACGTGAACGAACATCAAAAACTGCACTGTCGCTGAAACTCACTAAAAATGACACTCAGAATTGCAAGGTCACTGTTTTCAACACTAAAAGGTATAATCCTTTCCTTCTTTTCATTACCTGCAAACACAAAAAGCAAAAATGATGTTAGTGGATCTAGAAATAAGTAAAAATCAAACAAGTAAGAGAGGAAGATCGAAAATGTTAGTGGTGGTCGGAGAGGATTTAAGCTTGGTTGGAGTCGAAAATGAGTGTTTATGGGTAGATCTAAAGGCCAGGGAAGAAGGGTGGTTTTGATGAACCGGGAGTAGATCTAGGTACTTAGGGTTAAAAATCGATTTTTTCTGGTGGTTTCGGGTTTAAGTGCGGCAGAGCACGGCGGCCGAAAATCGTTTTATGGCCACTAAAGTGAGGTTAGGGATGATCGAAGTTTTAGGTAGCGGTCGGCAAATGGCCTAAGGTGGCCAAAGAGCGATGGCATAAGATCCAGACGACAGTGTGGACGGCGGAGTTTGGCTGGTGTTCATTGTGTTCATCCGGTTCTTGATGAACTCGGATGAACACCATGCTAAATAGGGGTTGTTTGATCCATGTTGCTGGGTTTATTTGGGCATGGGGAGTTTTTCTAGAGAGATAAGAGAGTGTTTATCAGAGGAGAGAGAGTGGGATTTCAAAAAGAATGAAAAAAAAGAAAATAAGAGAGCTAATTTTGCCTTTATATAGGCGCTACCCTCGGGCCTAGGAGCCTGCGCACCCCCGACAGGCCCGCGCCCTACTTCTATAGGCTTCATACCGCAACCCTTTTACTTTCATTTCTTTCAACTCAGTCACTGAATACTTGTAATTTGGCACCAATGCTTTAATAGTAGTTCAATTTGGTCCCTTTTTTTTCTTCTTAATTTGCATAATTTAATTGCTTAATGCTTTTCTAATTCATATGAGTGTTGCATGATTTAAAGAAAAACATATAGTACAATTGTTTAGATAATTAATTCATTTAGATTATTAATCGTTTAGAGCTTTAGATACTAGGTTCTTTAATTAAATTCAATAATTAAATAGAGAGATAATTGTAGCAAATAAATGGATATCAAAAATAAAATTTTAAAGTCCTAAGTTGGACAGCATCTCATTGTAATGAGATGTTATCTAATAGGGTTTTTAATTGAAATTTGGTATTCATTTGAACCTAGAACGTGATAATTACACATAGTTAAATTAAAAGTTTAATTAATATTAGGTTTAAATAATTAGGATCATTAAATAAATAGGAATATTGTTAAATTATGGTTAAATATGGATAGTACCCAAGCAATTGGGTGTTATTTCATAAACACCCTAAGTTTAGCAATATTCATAGATTCTTAAATGAGTTTAATTAATTAAAGCCCCTATTAAGTTAGAACTCAAAATTAACAAGAAAATAATTAGACTTGCATTAAAAATCCTTTTATGTTGGGATACATTTTTTGAATATGAATCAAAGTATCCTAAAACAACTGGATGTTTCCAAACTCATGTTCATTTAAAAATATATTTCCTTATAAAAGGATACTTCCATTCGGAATTTAAATCCATGTTAATAAGTATGGACAAATTAAATTTAAATTACTGTTCGAAATGCCAAATTCCACGTGAAATTAATAAGGTATCGATAACGGGCGTTTGTGGGGTGCTAATCCTTCCCCACACGTAACCGACTCTCGAACCTTAATTTTAAAGAAATGAATCTCTTGTTGTTTTATGTTGTCCGGTCTACCAAAGTGACCGGTGGCGGCTCCAAATTGTTTTCAAAATTAAAGGGAAATCCGATTTAAAATGAAAACTCTAATTTTCAAGATTAAATGAATTAAAAGGGATAAAAATCCTGGTTTCAAAAAAGGAACTAATCGTCAGGCTATTTTCACACATTCAGTTTAAAAATGGTTACGACAATGTCTAGATTAAATTTTGTTTACTTGAGTTGTAAACTCTTATTGTATTTTGAATTTTTCCTTAATAAAACTAGTGTACTCACATTCAAAAAAAATGTATGTGTTCATTTATATAAAAAATTGCCTCTAAGCATAGTTCACTTTCATTGGTTTTTTCTCTTTTTTATTGTTTAATCGGCGACGACACTAGTCTTAATCTGGTTGCCGCCACTGGTGATAGAATATTTTCTTTAGTTTTCTTATATTTGAGTTTATTTGGTTTGTTTTCTTTTTCTTCGCACATATGATGCGCTTTTCTTTGCTTTTGTGGTACGGTTTTTCTGTTTTTATGGCACATATCTACCTTTATGGCATGTTCTATGGCTACTTTAGTGGGTGTTTGGTGTTCGTACAGTGACCCTCAAGGCTCTTTTCTCTGATTCGTGTTTGTCGGTGGTCACGAATTGTTTGATTCCTTTTGGGTTGTTTGTCGATGTAATCTGTACCAGATCATTTTCTTTGGAATAGGCGTGAAAGATAGTTGCCAGTTTTGAGAATTTTATTTAGTTCGTGTTTTGATAGCTCCCCATGACCCTTCCTACAATGGACCGTAGAAATTTTGGTGCAAAAAAGAAGTGTCAGATCTGATCGGTGCAACACTTATTTTTCTTTTTAAATTTACAAATTTATTTTTTGTTGTTTTTTTTTCCGAATATTCAAGTAATATTTGTACATTCTCTTCTAGCTCAAACAGAGGAATTGAGGTTTCATTCGTATTCTTATGGATAGGCTAATAAATAAAAAGAAATAAAAGACAATAAATCATTGAGATTCTCAATTTTTGAGGAGACTTTTTTATTGTACTTTATTATATTTCAGACGAGCTGGTACAATAGAATAAACAACAAGGTTTCTGTACTGTGAATTTTGTATCGCACATATCACTTAGATGAACTCTAGAGAGTCGCATAAAAGGGGATGAAGAAATAGAATATGAAAGAGAATAGAAATAAATAAATGAAAGGGAATCGAATTCAATTTTATTTGTACTGTAGCTGAGATGAGTCTTGGTTATTTCTAGCCTTGAATTCCTCTAGACCAGACTTTTGGTTGGGCCTTTCAACCAACTATTTTAATATTTTAATAAAGAAATATTTTTTTATTAAAATATGATAAAATATGTATGAAGTATTAACATTCTTTTTTAATGTGAGGAGCAACAATGTAAAATCTCTAATATGTTATGTTTTGTTTTACTTTTGTTTATCAATAAAATTGTCTAGTTGATGTGTGAAAAAAATATGCGTTCATTTATATGATGCAACATAAATTACTAATAAGATAAATATAGAAGTACAATTAACAAAAGTACGACTCATACAATAAACAATTAGAAAATAATAATAACAAAAAAGCTTAAACAAACTTCAAATATTTACTTGATTTTTATTCTTTTTTCTCCTGAAAAAAGCCTTTCCTTGTGTGATCTTACTCCTTCCATCTTCAGCATTTGAAGTAGAAAATCAATCCAAGTATCAATCGGACCAGGCAAGCACCAATGCACACAATCATTGTACAATGTCACGTTTTCATGAGCCCAATGTCCGTATTGGCTAGGATGACCGTTTGGTCTCAACAATGATGCTTGTGTCTTATCCATTAATCGATATTTCTTTCTTTTTTTCTCCCTTCTCTTTCGGCAGTTTTGAATTCCTCAATTTGAATCATATAGAACTCTATGTTATCACCATCCAATGCAGTCTCATTGCTTCGATATGGCTTTTTTCTTCCGCAATTCCCACCTTGATTCCATAACCCGTTCTCGAAGTGCGGTGGATACTTATAAAAGGAACTGGATGTTTCCAAACACATATTCGCTTTAAAATGTATTTCCTTATAAAAGAATACTTCAATTTGAAAATTAAATCCATATTAATAAGTATGGACAAATTAAATTCAAATTATTGTTCGAAATGCCAATATGCCACGTGAAATTAATAAGGCACCGATAACGGGCGTATTTGGGGTGTTAATCCTTCCTACGCATAATCGACTCTCAAACCCGTATTTTAAAGAAATGAATCTCTGGTTGTTTCATGGTGTCTGGTCTACCAAAGTGACCGGTGGCTCCAAATTGTTTTCAAAATTAAAGGAAAATCTGATTTAAAATGAAAACCCTAATTTTTAGGATTAAATGAATTGAAAGGGATAAAAAATCCTAATTTCAAAAAGGAACTAATCGTCAGGCTATTTTCACACATTCGGTTTAAAAATGGTCGCGACAGCTTAGCGACTCAGCTGGAGAATTTGAATTGAGAGTCAGGCCTAATTAATTTCACGTGGCATTTCTGTATTTCGAACAATAATTTGAATTTAATTTCTTCAATACTTATGGGATGGATTTTCAGGAAGAATGAAGGTAGCTTTTGTGTATGATATATCTGTCATTCATGCATAAGCCTTCTACTCGGGGTTTTCACCCTTAAGTGGGAGCGAGACATGATCCGACGTGAGGCCCTCCACCTCCGAGTTTCGAATTTTGTCTTTCTTCTTGTATACCAACCTAATGTAATGTGAGGTTTACGCCTCTGACAGAAGGGGTCGTATACTCCCGAATCGATGTCTTGCTGTCGTAGTAGACAACAACGATAGTTTGGGTACCCAGAGTCTAGAACAAAGTCCACATTTTGTAACCTAGAAGCCCACCCTGCTAGAGCCAGACAAGGACCTAGGACAGGGTGCTGCCGATTTAAAACTCTTCTCTGGTAATTTTCTTAGCTTATTATAAATTATTTTATTTATCATACTGACTCGTTTCTTTTGTTTTTTGTTTGTGTTTTGCACTTTTGCACCGCATCTTCATTACATAGAGGTATTGATTCAAAAGTGGTTATCATTAGAAGGTGGTCATGAGAGATAAGTGGAATTCTAATCCAATAGAGGAGACTACAAATATGAGGCAGTGTTCGGGACAAGTCACAGAAGAAATGAAGGGTAGTTCACCCAAGTGTCATATTGTTGATGCTGACAAAAATGAGATGCAATAACTGGAAAGACAAATGGCTGAAATGATGACCATGATGACAGTTATGACCAAAGAAAAAGGGGCATACTAAGCGAAGAAAAGAATGGGGAGCTAAATGTTTGCAGTCTAGTCATCAAGAAATTTGTTTGATGCTCAAGAATGCTGGTTTGGGTGTAACTCTAGAATAGTCGAAGAAAAGAATTAAGGAAATAAAGCGTGAAGCCAAATATTGGAAAATGAACTGTAAAGCAAATGAAAATTGAAACAACACGCTCTTCTGTGATCTACAGGAAATGGAAATACAACATAATGCCGCCATAGGCTATCTAAGGGTTAGCGAAGCTAAACGTGAGATGGTAAAAATATACATACAAATGTATAAGGATACTGTTATCAAGCTAAATGACAGTCAAACTGAAAATGAAGCACTAAAAAAGAAAGTAGATGAATACCTCAATCTTATGCTGATGTACAAAGATCTTGTTGATGATGTCAAGAAAGACTGTGAAGAAAGTGAAGAGAAGCAATATGTCCAATTTCAGAGATCGAGACTGAAGATACAGGAAAGAGACAATGACATGAAAGATGTTGTTACTCAAGCACGAGAAGTGGCTCAATAAGTGGAAAAGTTGGCTGATATAACAATGGCACTAAGTTAGAATATTGAACCAACATTAGATCATGGAGGGAAGCTAACTTGGCTCTTAGAGGAAGTTAGGAAGCTGGGAGTTAGAGCTCACCAATATTTGTAGTATATGATATATGATGTATTGAATCCTTTTACTTCAATGAAAGTTGTTCTATGACAATCACTTTTAGAATCAATACCTCATACATTCATGCATTGCATAACATTATCTTTCAATAGCATTGCATTCACATTCATTATCTGAAGCGATCAGGGTTTGAATGGTAGTAATTTGGGAATTAGTGAAAGTTTGAAAATCTGTTATCATGGATGAGGGTATGAGAGAAATTGAACAAGCTTAAGAAGGGACAGAATAACAAATTCCCAAGCTTCAACAAAATGCGAAGAACCATACTCCTATGCCATGTTTAACAATTTACCAAAAGACATCTAACCCGAATGCAGGGGTAGGTTCTGTGAAGCCTATCATCTCAGGACAAGACTCGAGTATTTTGGAGATAGATATGCAAGGCTTAAGAAAAAGATCGAGGTATGAAAAGGAGTCGGCAATCTCGAATTTGATGTAAGAGAATTCTACGAGAACTGAGTTATGAATGTAGCATGTTCTGAACCCTAAATACTAACCTCTAAATACTACTCTAAACTTTAAGTAAAACAAAATCATTCAAATAACATTAATGAAATTCAAATTTTACATAACGTGTATAATATTTTGATGCGAGAACTGAGTATGAAAACAGATAAAACAAGGATAACAAAACCAACTACAAAACATATGATAAATCCTAAAACTGTATCTGCTAATATTCAGACAGTTTGATATGGTGAAGGATTGGTTGAAATTTGCATAGTCCAGTGCAAGTTGAGTGTTTGTTTTCCTGTGAAAGCAAGCTGAGTTTTGAATTTGTCTTTACACAGAAGAAACAAGAGTAATAAGGTTGAAAGCTTTGTTGTTTTCTGAACTAGCTTAATAGAATCCTCCCACACTATGGCGTGGTCCGTGCCGTTATCTTCATTCCTGAGGACCAGAGAGCATTTCATTTAAGTTACGTAGACAGTCAAGACAAGGATAAGGATTTAAGTGTCAGATTTATGGAATCCCGGACATGAGATACTGTAAATTTTGGAAACTTTAATATTAACCTCATTTTTCTTTAAACTTAGAGCTAGTGAGTGTTGTTGTCACCGCTCCGGTTATAGTTGTGAAAAGTCATACTTGCCGTGGGTAGGTGATGGATTTGAGATCTTACCCGCACCGTATCCGTCCGCCCTACATCCGCCCGCCCACTAACTACCTACCATATGAATTTTGGACCAGTTATGTTTGTAGACTTTCATTATGCCTTTTATTATGGTGTTTTATTTACTTAGTTTGTAGACTTTGAACTCAATTAATTTAGAAAATGATAGTTTATGATCAAGCTTGAATTAATTAGGTTGTAAAATAGAATTTATGCCAATGTAAATGTGCTTTAGTTAAATTAACTATAGTTAGTTAGTTGTAGTTAAATTTATATCTGTGTAAATGTATTATATATATGCACTTGATTAATTAATAAGGTATGTGAAATTTTATTCTTCTTTACCAAAGTCTATGGCTTGTTTTTAAATAATTTGATATCAGTGGTTGTTTATTAGGCAGTGTTAACTCCTCAAAAATACTATTTTTCCTACATATATTGACATGCTTTTGCTTGCCTTTGAGTATATACTTGCTGGCGACCGGTGAACTCAAACGACACCTAAAACAACCCCCTTTCGAAACCGAGTCCCCTTTTTTCTTTAAAAAACCAAATTTGAAACATTTTTTTTGAAATCCAAAACTGAAAACCCAACCTTTTTTCGGTCTCTCTTTTTCTCCGATTCACTACGCGTAACCACTAAGAAGGCTGGGAGGCTTATTATCGAAAAAGGGTCATTGTACGAGGGAGATGAACCGAACAGGTAAAACGGAAACCCTAAATCTATGTTAATGTATATGCTTTTTAATTGAAAAAAATGAGAAAGAGGTATACCTCAAACTGCTTGAGGCTTTTCTTTACTTTTTTTGCTCTATTCCTTTCAAATTGCCGAATGATTTACAATGTTTTAGGGTTTCTGTTATATACCCTGAATTACATGATTTTTGAGGAATTGAAAAAATAAAATGAAATTCCCCATTGGCTATTGCAGTCCTTTGTCCTAATTCATGCGCATCTCTAATTACGTTGATTTGTTGGGGAAATAGCTTTGACATTTCCCGTAATTCCTTTGCATTCATCCGATTTTACCCCTTGCTTATTCTGATCTTTTCTTGCATATGAAACGGGCGAGGAGGGGGACCAGGGGAGGTGATCGACGTGGCTGCGGACGTGGAAGCACAGCGGTGATATGGCATTCGGCCATTGGTCTCTTCTGCCAATCATGGTGGCGAACGTGGCACTAGAGGAGCTAAAGAGTTGAGCATGTGAGTTGCACTCACGTGTAGATAACACCAAAGGTTACGCGAGCGGCGCATAGGGATCTAGAGAGCTGGCTCTGTTGCATCTGGATCGTTAAATCAGTAGCCAGATCTAATGGCCTAGATTTGGCTGTGCAAATGGAAACAAGTGGGATTAGGGTTCTGCTTAGTTAATGATGGGCCCAAAATGTGCCATGTAGTATATTATTTGTATTTAATCTTTTTGGGCTTAGAAAATAATGTAAATGAACTGTTATAACAAACAAATGACATGGGCTTTTATTTATATGAAATATATATATGGGCTGGTGTAGTTTATTTTTTGATTCTTTTCTGATTTTAATAATAACGAAAATAACATTAACAATAATATAATAACACTAATAATAAAATATGTTCAAAAATAAATGATGGTAATGATAATAGTAGGATAATAATAGTAATAATAATAGTTCTAAAGATACTATATAGCAACATAAAAGCTATAATCTAATAATATTTTGGGGTTTTCCATTGGGTAATAACATAACAAACACACACAATATATAATATAACATAATAGTAAATAGGATAAAAATGACACACATATATAGAAAAATTAAATCAAATAGAACTAGTAATCTTTTGGTTTTTAAGATGGTCACATACATATAATATAAAATAGTTAAAGTAAGCAAAGCCCTTCTAAATAAACGGGTTAACACCCCGAGCAAAATTAGTAATTACAGCTGCCCCTATTTGCTTATCCTTGTGGAACAAGAATAAAGAAAAGACCATAAGCACAATTTTGTCCGACTTCCTTGTTGGACGGTTTTCTCCTCCGAAGCGGCAACGAACAAATCCAAATAACTTGCTTTCCCGAAATGGCAAAAACAAACTGAGTAACGCTGGCATGTCCTTTCAAAACGACAAAGGACGGGCCAGATAGCAAATGATTCATTCCTCCAGAACGGCAACAAATGAATCTAAATAACCTGTTTTCCCAAAGCAGCGAAAATAATATGGGTAACACTGGCACGTCCTTTCAAAACGGTAATGGACAGACCAAATCACAAACAATTTATTCCTCCGAAGCGACAGTGAATAAATCCAAATAATTTGTTTTCTCATAGCGGCAAAAATAGACTGCGTAACACTGGCATGTCCTTCTAGAGCGGCCACAGACGAGCCAAATAGCAAAAAACTCATTCCTTCGAAACGGCAACGAACGAATCAGATGGCCTTAAATGGTAGGTGAACTCATTTCCTGAAGTGGAAAAGACAAATATGTTGTTGTGTTCCTCCGAAATGGTAGGAAACAAATGGCCATTCTTGCCATGAAGATTCCATTCTTCTTGGAGCTATATGGATAAGCCTTTCGACCTTTATGTTCGAACATTCTTGAACTGCGGGCGTTTGCCTCTTTTGCTCTTAGGTTTTGGTGTGGTGAGTTTGAAATCCTTTGCATGATATCCTTGTTAGGTTTTTTTCTTTATCTTTTGCCCCTCTTCTTAGGAGGTATTTGGTCTACCCTTTGATTATCTGTAAAAAAGAATGAAAAAGCTGTAATGATGCAGATTAGCATGCTTCTAACCTAGGGGTGCCTAACTAGAAATGATGTATGAATGATAGCAATTTTAAACTTTCTCCGGCACTTTCCCTTCTTGCCCTTGACTTGGAACCTCGAGTGCTTTTCGCTTCTCTTCTTTACTATGGCAGCATTTCCTCCCTCACTCGGGTTCACCCTTTATGCCCTCATTTTTGAGCTATTTGAATCTTTTGCTCTAAGCGTTCTTTTAGGTTTTCACTTTAAAGATTCTTTTTTGTTTTTGTTTTTGTTTTCTTTCTTTTTCCTTTTTTTGTTTCTTTCTCTTTTTTTGTTTTTTTCTCTTTTTCTTTCTTTTTTCTTGGGCGCCCTTGCGGGTTTTCGCCCATGGTCCCTTAGATTTTAACACGATTGGTACTCAATGTCTCTTCTTGGTGGATCGTTGTCAATTTCTCCTCTAGCATTCTCGGGCCTTACCTTTGGCGGGCTCCCCTCCAAACCAGGAACAAACCTGTACTTAATAGATTAAATCATAGTAATGCCAAGAAATCCTTTGTTTTTTCTCATTCTATGTTAATCTATCTGTGGACTGCTTATAAAATAGACAGTAGAAAATAGAGTAAACTTTATTAATACTTGATGGAATATTAGGGCAATTTTGAAAGTTATGGCAAACATGAGAACAATAAAAATATATGAAAGATTCAACTGTATGAATGATGTGAAGCCATCAACCTTGGTGGATTTCTCACTAGCCACCCTTGGTCATTTCCCCTGATGATATGAAGACCGAAGCATAGACTCTTAATCGAACCAAAGCTCATCAGTTGGATGCCAAAATTCAAGTTTATCTGAACCGTCCTTAACAAATTTTCAATTTAAAAGACCATTTGGTTTTAAGGCGCCTATTTTTTGGGTTTTCACCTTAAACCCTCATTTTCTTTTTCTCTTTTTTCTTTTCTTTTTTTTCTTTTTCTTTTCTTCTCTTTTTCTTCTTATGTGTAATACTTCTTGACGAAGTTGGAGTTTATTAGGATGTTTAATTCTTTCTCATCCATCTTTTTTAGAATTAACGCTCCTTCAAAGAAGGCATTTTTCACGACATAGGACCCCTCCTAATTGGGAATCCATTTTCCTCGAAAGTCTCTTTGGTTCAGCAAGATCTTCTTTAGCACTAGACCCCTTCTTAAAACTCCCTAGTGCGAACTTTCTTGTTATAAGCTCACATCATTCTTTTTTGATACATTTGGTTATGAGAGACAACTTTCAACCTTTTTTCTTCGGTGAGATTCAATTGATCAAATCTAGCTTGTATCCACACAGCTTCATCCAAATTCACACCATTCAAAATTTGAAGAGATGAGATCTCTACCTCGATAGGTAACACCACTTCCGTGTCGTATACCAAAGAGTACGGAGTTGCCCTGGTGGATGTTCTCACAGATGTCCTATAGGAAAAAAAAAGTAAAAGGGAGCCTCTCATGTCAATCCTTAAATTTCTCCTTAGTTTTTGCTATGATCTTCTTAATATTCTTATTTGCCGCCTCTACCACCCCGTTCAACTTGGGGCGATAAGCAGTAGAATTGTGATACACAATCTTGAATTGCTTACACACCTCGGCCATCACCCTATTGTTCATGTTGGAAGCATTGTCGGTGATAATCCTTTCGGGCAAACTATAGCGACATATGATTTCTTTCTTGAGAAACTTGCAGACCGTCGTTCTCGTGACGTTAGTGTATGAGACAGCTTCTACCCACTTGGTGAAGTAATCAATAGCCATTAGGATGAAATGATGCCCATTGGAAGCCTTCAGGTGTATCTGACCAATGACATCCATTCCCCAAGTAGCAAAAGGCTACGGTGAATTCATGGTGTGGAAAGGCACATGCGAGGAGTGTATCTTATTGGCATATATTTTACATTTGTGACATTTCTTCACATAACTGATGCAATCTCCTTTCATAGTTGACCAGAAATAGCCATATCTTATGATTTTTCTTGCCATCGAGAGTCCGCTGGCGTAGGTTCCACACAAACCTCCGTGGACCTCTGCTAAAATAGTTTCAGCCTCACTGGCATTAACACACCTCAACAATACCTGATCCTTGCTTCTTTTGTACAAAACCTCTCTATCAAGGACATATCCATCAAGGGCATATCCCAATGTTAATCTTCTAATAGTTCTTTTGTCATTATCACCAGCCTTTTTTGGGTAAGTCTGGAACTTGATATATTGGAAGATGTCATAATATCATGGATTGCCATCTTCTTCATTTTACAAACTATAACAATGGGCTGGTACTTCAAATTTTTGCATCTCAATCGGCTCCATCTCGGCTATCCGACTTACTTCGAATACATCGGCCTGCTAGAGCATCAACCATCTAATTATCCTCCCTCGACAAGTAGGTGAAACTGACTTCTTCAAACTCTTTGACCTAATCTTGGATTAAGTCATAATACTTGATCAATTTCAAATCTCTAGTCTCCCATTCTTTCCAAAGCTGATAGATTACTAGGGAAGAATCTCTAAAGACCCAGAGCACTTTAATCTTCTTTCCTATGGCCGCTCGGAGTCCCATGACACATGCCTCATATTCGGCTATATTATTGGTGCAAAAGAATCCCAACCTACTCGTGAAAGGGTAGTAGGTGTTTTCGGGAGAGACCAAAACTGCCCATATTCTATGGCCTAAGACATTTGATGCCCTACTAAAATAAAGCTTTCATCCCTTATTCTAGATAGTAGACATTCCTTCGGACAAATCACATATCAAATCTTCATCCAGGAAACTAAAATCCAACGGTTCATAATCATCTGAAGCGCGGCTTGCCAAAAGATCTGCCACCACACTTCCCTTCACCTCCTTCTGACTCACATAAACAATGTCGAATTTTGACAATAACATTTTCCATCGAGCTATTTTCCCAGTTAGTGTTGGTACCTCTATTTGAAATTTCAACGGATCCAATCGGGAGATTAAGCAAGTGGTATGATACAACATGTACCACCAGAGCTGCTAAGTAGCCCATACCAAAGCACAACACAACCTTTGGATCAACGGGTACCATGTTTCACATTCAATGAACTTTTTTCTTAAGTAATAAATCGCCTTTTCCATTTTGCCTGAGTCATCGTGTTTCCCCAACACACAACCTATAGAATTCTCAAACACTACTAAGTACAGGATTAATGGCCTACCCAGTACTGGCGCCACTAGAATCAGAGGATTGGTCAAATACTTCTTGATCTTTTCTAGTGCTTGTTGACAATCTTCATCTCAAACCCTGGGCTATTCTTTCGGAGTAGTCTAAAGATGGGGTCGCACTTATCGGTCAACTGAGATATGAACCATGAGATGTAGTTCAATCTTCCCAAAAATCCTTAGACTTTCTTTTGTGTTTGGGGCAGTGGGAGATCTTGGATTGTTTTTACCTTATCAGGGTCAATCTCGGTACTTTCTGGCTCAACGTAAAGCCCAAAAGCTTCCCTAATGTAACTGCGAAGGTATATTTGGTCGGGTTGAGTTTCAACTGATACTTTCTTAGCCTCCGAAAGAGTTTTTGCAGATTTTGGATGTGTTCCTCTTCGGTCTAAGATTTAGCTATCATGTCATCCATGCACACCTCAATTTCCTTATGCATCATATCATGAAACAAAGTCACCATGGCTCTTTGGTAAGTTGCCTCAGCATTTTTTTTATCCCGAAGAACATCACCTTATAGAAAAACGTGCCGTACATGGTCACGAAAGTGGTTTTTTCCATATCCTCGGGATGCATTTTGATCTGATTATACCCTAAAAATCCATCCATAAATGAGAACCAAGCATGTCCCGCGATATTGTCAACTAGAGCATCAATATAGGGCAAAGGGAAGTTATCATTGGGGCTTGCCTTGTTGAGATCCTTGTAATCTATGCACATACGCACCTTTCCATCCTTTTTCAGTACCAGCACTATGTTGGCTACCCATTTCAGATATGCAAAAACTTTTAAGACCCCGACCTCAAGTTGTTTTTTTACCTTTTCCTTAATTTTTAGCAATATGTCCGTCCTCATTCTTCGAAGCTTTTGCTGAACGAGCTTGCATTATGGTCTAATTGCTAGCTTGTGCATCACAATATATGTGGTTAATCCCAGCATGTCTTGATATGTCCACGCGAATACATCTTTAAATTCTAGAAGCAGTTCTACCAACTCTTGCTTAACGTTTGGTGACAGAGTGTTGCCGATCTTCACTTTCTTTCTTTTCCTCATCAGTCCCCAAGTTCAAAATCTCTACATTCTTTTGATGTGGAAGGATTTGCTTTTCTTCACTTGCCATCATTCTTAATAATTCCTCGGGAATCCTATCATCCTCTTCTTTTATCTCTGCCAATCGCGTGAGTAGCTCAAAATCTACTTAGGGGTTAGGTTTCGCGTCATTCATACAGTTTATATTAAGAGGCTTGCACGATTGTGAAATTTTGCATTGGGAATGGAAGGGGATTGCTTATGATATAAATAAATAAATAAATAAAGGAATACATAAATAAATAAATAAATAATGAATAAATGAATGAATGAAATGAATGCTATGTTTTCCATTTGGGAAAGAAAAGTTGACAAAGTCTATTTCATTGGAAGCAGATAAAGTAACATAGTTGCCCTTTTTACAAAAGATACTCGTTTCTTTCGGGCAAAAGTAATAGGATTGTTCTAGACATTACTTTGATTTATTCCTAAAAACCACGTGCATATCCACAGAGGTCCAATTACTGAGCTTTTCCCTTGGAAGGCATAGGCGAATCTCGGCCAAGAGTAAGTCAGTTTTGCCACCATCACTGATCATATTCACGCCCATCTCCTCCAAGGCTTCATGAACTAACTCCTCTTGGAAGCATCTCTCGCTTTCTCGGTTCACTTCTTAAACATCCACCTCAGGGTTTTAGATCCCATCGGATATGAAAATGCCATCAAAATCTGTATAGGTTATAGGGGCCCAAGGAATATCCTCCCCTCTGAGCCTGGCCTTCCTTTGTTCTTGTCTCTTCCTCCACTCTTGTCTCTTCTGTAGGAAATTGGATCTATAATCGAGTTTGAAGCGGTCGATCTTATAAATCACACTGATGGGATGAAGACATCCTTGTAGATTCTTTCCCAAGCCTTTTTTCTTTCTCACTCCTTTTCCAAGGGTCTCAAATACCACCATTTTAGTGCAATTTGATAGTTTAGGGCATGAAATCTTACTACCCTCGAAAACAAAGGTAGCATTGACAAATTCTAAGGCCCTAAAAGCACATCCATTGCTTCTTCATTGGTATAGATATATGGTGTATCCGAAGTCACCGAAGTGACAATGTCCTCCTTGGCATTGACCGTGACCAATTTCCCTTCAATGACAAACTTTAATTTCTGGTGGAGCGAAGACGGGACAGCGCCAGCTGAGTGTATCCATAGCCTCCATAACAGACAATTATATAATGGTTGAATGTCTATGACCACAAAATCGATCATATATTCGATAAGGCCGATGAGAAAAGGTACTTCTATTTTCCCGACCACATCCCACTGGGTCCCTTTAAAAGCTCTCACCGTACTATGACAAGGCTTAATATGTGAACTGTCGATTGGCAACCGTTGTAATACAGTTAGTGGCATAACGTTCAATGCAGAGCCATTATCAATTAGAACGCCTGGTAGCGCATATCCCTTGCAATGGATGGTGATGTTAAGGTCCTTGATGAATCTCTTACCATCATCTGGTATTTCATCATCACTAAAAGTGATGTGATTATCGGCGGTGATATGGTTAATGATTCGGTCTAACTTCCCGACCGAAATATCTTTTGTAACAAAAGGTTTTATTCAAAACTTTCAACATGGCCTCACGATGCTTTTCTAAATTTAACAGGAGATCAAGTACAGAAATCCGGGCTGGTTATTTCTAAAGTTGATCTATGACATTATACTCGCTGTGTTTCAAGAATCTCAAAAATTCTTGAGCTTGGGCTTCCGTGATCGTCTCCTTAATCTTTGTAGGTGGGTCCCCTCTGAACGTATTCTCGAGTTCAACTCCGATATCCATGTCTTTCTCTTTTTGCTCCTCTGGTGCCTTTAGATTCTCTGAAACATAACACCTTCCACAACTTGTGAGATACCCCACATCATTTACCTCTTCGGCGTTTGGTTCCTCGGGTTCTTTTTAAGAGGGCTTCATCTCTGTTTCCACATCCTCTCCCTCTTGTGAACTCGAAGAGCTCGGTATTGTAATGCTTGACGCGTAATTCCATAGAACCATCTTCGTGTCCTTGAAAGGAAAAGATCTTGGGGTAGCAATTATAGTTATAGGGGCCGCTTTCAATACGCTTGTCTCACTTGTCTTGAGACCAAGGACAAGCGGTCTCTTGGCACTATACTTGGTCTCATGACTCTTCGATGCACAAAATTCTAAATCTTTATTTCCTTCATCTTTTTCAAAAAAACTCAATTTCCTTGTTCTCCATCATGGCTTGTATCAGCTGACAGAACTTCTCACAATCCTGAATCTCATGATCTCCCGATTGATGTTACTCACAATACGGGCGCAACCTTCTTCTACAATCACCATTCCCTGGTCAATGAGGTGTGACATACACAAATGTTGGAAAACCCACCTTAATGGTGACCGAACTTTAGATACGTTCACCCTAGTTTTTCTGGCGTATTCATCTTCGATAGCATTCACGCCTTAACCTTCATGATTTGGTAGGGGTTGTTGGCTGTGCTCGGCTCTCCTAACTGTAATACTCCGGTCTGAATCAAATTCTGGACGAACTTCTTGAATACTACATAATTTTCAATCGAATGTCATGGAACATTAGCATGATACTCGCAATGTACATTGGGGGTCATACTATGCTGGGTAAGGTGGGTTGTAAGGAGTAACATGATAAGGTCGAACTAGATCGGCATTATACAATTGTGAGTAGAGTTCTTTGTAAGAGATTGGCAACAGAGAGAAAGACGTAACCTTTATTTCCTTCTTAGGTCCCACATCTTCCCTTTTATTGAAGTTTCAGGCATTCCCCGTTGTGGCCTGGGGCTGGGAGATAGTGAAGTTCTTGGTTGCCTAGAAGGTGTTTGTATTGTTCACCTCATGGTCCTTCTTCTTTTAGTGTTTGCATGAATGATCCCCTCCGTCAATTCTTCCACTTTTTATGGCTGCTTAGATGCACTTTCCAGTCATAACCATCTCCCTAAAGTTGTTAACAGGTTCGTTGATCAGTCGATCATAGAGCATCTCTTTTAGCGTATCTTTGAACATTGGAGAAATCCCATGCTCATGAAGCAATGGCTGAACCTGCGCCGCCACATCATGCCATCTTTGGGCGTACTCACGAAGGGTCTCGTTATGCCTTTATTCTATACCTTGCAACAACAGTCGGTTGGGAACCATGTCGATTATATGCTTATATTGATCAGTAAAAGCTTTTGCCAGATCCTTCCAAAACTTAATTTGAGCCCTTGTTAGCTAATTGTACCATCTCGAAGCAGATCCCACTAAGTTGTCCTAAAAACATTGAATTAAGAGCTTCTCGTTATCGGTAAACCCGACCATCTTCTGAAAAAACATCACTATATGAGCAGTAAGGCAGGTAGTTCAATCAAACTTTTCAAATTCGAGGGTCTTGAACTTATATGGGATTTCCATGTCGGGGACCCAAGCTGAGTTCCCTAGCATTTAACCCATAGGAGCCATCCTCGTCTTCCTTCACTCAAAACTTTTCCTCTAGGTCTTTTCGAGTATCCTCCAATTTTTTAGTGAAATCCGCTTTCATTTGGTTCAACTTCTCCAACTCATCAAAGTTTGGGATGCTGTCCCCGATAATCTCGGGATTCCTGAAGGTCACCCCAGTTGAGTTTGAGCAGCTACACCGATATGAGAGGAAGATGCACCTTGTGGAGGATTTAGAGAGGGATCAACAAGCAGAGGGTTCTGGATGATTTGGGCATAAGGGCGATCCCCCAAGTTTTGGGCAGGATTCACGATGGTATTATTGTCCCTCGGCTCTTGTCCTAGCCGAGCTTGTAGCAATTGGGATATTTCCTTCATCATGTCCTGTTGAGACTTGATGATGGTGTCCCTTAATTCGTGTTGGGTTCATTCCATCTGGCTACGTAGGTCGGCTTCTAACTTGGCAAAGCTCTTCTCCATTTGCTTTGTCCTTGCGCGAGTGTGATATGGGCATGGAATGATGATAATTTAGGAAGCAAAATGCAATCTTTCTGAAATAGAAAGCTTTTTAATTAATAAATGGCAATTAATCAAAAATGCAAACAAGTTCACTAATTAAATGATTATTAGCATTTAAACAAAGAGTGTAAATGAAAGAATCACGCATGAATGCAAAGAGCAAAGTGAGTTTGGTAAATATGATCGTTAAACAACTTTCATTAATGGAAACATTGTCTTGTTACAATAACTTAAAGAAAAACAACTACACATATGGCTTCAAGGTAGTATCAAGGTCAATGATCTCCCTTAGAATCCAAACAATCCTCTCTCCTTCTTCGGATGTCCACACAATCATAGAGTCCGGTAGTGTCTTTCACCAAAATCTATATTTTTCAGGCAACCTCTTGCATGTAAGTCATCCACTGTGCCAACTCTTATTCTTGCCTCCAAATTGTATAGGCGGAAAAGTACAGTTGCTCCAAACTCGGCGTCAAGCGTACTTGAATGGCTCCCCTAAGGCTTACCACATGATTCTTGAGCTGTTGAACCTCAGTTTCCAACTCATCGACACAAGTCGTCAAGGCTTGATTATCCAAGTTACTGGCCTTTAGCTTTCTAGTTGAACCCTTATACTTGAAAAAAGACTTTTCCAAACATTTTACTTGATCTTTCAAGGTTTCATTTTGGTTTTGTTCCTTCTCGATCTGGCTCGAGTGGGAGATTCGTAGATTCTTCACTTCTTCGGTTAAAACGAGCACTTGGTCTTTGTACTCGTAAAGCATCCTTTTGTAATACTCTGCTCTTACTTTCTCTTCCTTCAGTCGGAGCTCTAACCCTTCGCTTGGTTCGCCTTCCGTGACTCTTTTGCTCCTATTTAACCTTTTAAGCTTCTGAATCTCTTCCTTCTCCATATTGAGTTTGAGTTCCAACTCATCTCTTTTTCTTTGTAGATCTTTAATCTCTCCTTAAAACTGTGTCTTCTCTAATTTGAAGTCAAACTTTTCTTGATGGGTTTCTCCTCGAGCTTTAGGTACCTCTTTTGCTCTTTTTCAAGTTGTTTCGTCATCAAATCAGCCTTGGTAGAAAGCGTGGCCAATCTCTCCTCTATAGATCTCTTTCCATTGGGATTCAAATAAGGAATGTTGTCGTTGACATGATTAAATCACCACACTTTGTTCTCGGGAGTGACCATGTACATAGCATTTACGATCCTAACCCATCTTGCGTTGTTCCAAGTTGAAGAAGCATTATATACCACCGTCTTGTAACCCTTCTCCTTCTCATAATTCATGTTGAATTCGTTTAAACCTCTGGTGGCAGGCACGAATTGCCTCGACCCATACTGTCTCGAGACTAGAAGAGGTGTATAAGCCGTATGCTCCCAAAGACCAAGTAGTGGTACCCAAGAGTGTACCCCGCATCTATAAAGGATATTCCTTGCCAGTAACCACAGAGCTTTCCAGACTATGTCTTGCTCTCTTAGATTTCGAAGAACACCTAGCCAAAGCTCTTCGGATCTTTGTGTTGGCCAATCCTTTTTTTGCAAAAAATCCTCCAACGGTGATAACTTGCCATCATAGAGAGGCCTTGAGAAACTGGCATCTGACCGAAGGTGACTGTAGAACCAAACGGTCAAAAGCTGTAAGCATCCTTGGAAGCGACCTCTACCGTTCTCCCTACAAAACCTCAGTGATCAAAAAATTTTGGCTAGAATTACTACGAGATTGGTCTTGCCGCTCAAACAATCGAACAAATCCAAAATAGACGGGTCGATAAACCCTAATGCTCGAGGAAAAAGTACCAACCCATAGGTCAACAATGCAAAGAGGTCCCGTTGAACTCGACCTATGGGATGTACAGAAGCTAAGGCTAGGATTCCCTCCTACTTAAGGTATTCTTTCTTGTTCCAAGTGGTGACTTGAAGCTCTACCCAAAATAATAACATTTTCGAGATTCTACCAAGCTTGACTCAAAAATCTTTGTTTTTATTAGGCTTAGAGTACACCCGATTCTCATTGATCTTCTTACAATTTATAAGGTCTTGATATTGTCCGATGGTAGGGGTCAAATCAAGGTTACCGATTGTGAAACAACTGTAAGTTGGGTTCCAAAACCCCACTAAAGCTTGTAGTAGCGATCAGTCAACCGGGACATCTAGCAAACAGGCGATGTCGCCATACTCTTTCTTGAAAGTATTTCTTGTCTCAAGATCCCATTTGTTCCAAACCGGTCTTAACGTGGATACATCATTGAACTCTGTATTCATGAATGTCACGGCTGACATGGTTGATCTGAACCCAGTGGCAATATTGTCCCCCTCATGTAGTTGCTCCCCTTCCGACCATATTTGCACCTCATAATTCTTTTCATCATTGCTACGAACCAAGTCTCCCATTGATCTAGTCTTTAACTTCAAACTATTTCCAACTCAATATGTTCTTCATGATATGACAAGATATGCAAAACAAAAAGGTAAAAAAGGGAACGGAAGAAAACAAAAAGGAGCGTTAGTTATAAGATAAATAGAAAAAGCGAGAAAAGATAAACGCAAACAAGATAAGCAAAAGGCAAGCACATAAGGAAACAAACCTAATCACATGAATTCTAGTTCGCTGTGATTATTCTCATGGCTCTAATGGGGTAGGCTTCCTAGATTCTCACACATGGTTTGGTTATAATCGAGGGTACCCGAACCTATCCCATTACCTACTAAGGCAACAAGAACCCCAATTCTAGCCCATTACAAGCTTGCGAATTGGTTTCAGTTCAAGGGAAAGCACGACCTATTTATGTGGAGGGTTGCTCACGTGTCAAAATGTGTGGATTCCGAAAGTGAATTACCGACCCGTGAAGGGCTACACACGTGGGTATGTGGTGTTTCACTCCCACTTAAAGGGTGAAGCTCAGGTATACAGCTTGATGAACATAGTGCAACACATGTCGATGATTCCTTAAAAATTAAATGAAAAATTAATTCGAGGTCCACCAATTATCAAAGCCCGTGCAATCTTAGTCACATTTTCAAGAAAGAATCGACCTCGTTAAAATCTATTTAAATTCCAACATTTTCCATCATTTAAAGGCAACAAATATTCTTTTGGCCTAACTCTCTTTTGTTTTGTAAAAACTAATTTGTCCCCAGTGGAGTAGCCAACCTGTAGCTACGTTTTTCCTTTCTTAAAAATAAGCGTGGTTTTCTTTTAGAAAATTCATCAATATGAATTATCCCATAAATCACTTTTGAAATCTTAGTTTAAAGGGATTTCTTTTGAAAAATTGTAATCTTTTGAAAACCATAAAAACTTGGAGTTGCCACCGGCCACTTGGATAAGGTAAGCCAGACACCACAAAATACCAGAGTTTCATTATGAAAGGGTTCGGGAGTTTGTTACGCGTGGGGAAGGATTAGCATCCCCATCACGCCCAGAAGTTAGTACCATAATATTTATTGCCTTTAAAATTGATGGAATTTGTTGGAATTAGAATTGAATTTAACTCAGCGTACTTAATTGAGAATTAACTTTAATTGCACGGACTTTATCAAATTGGTGGGTTCAAATTAATTGGATATTTAATTAATAAGATTGACAATACATGGGACCATAGATTAAACCGACATCATATAAGTCTGACTGCCGTGTTAATTTATGGTTCGAATCTCGTACATCACCTTTATGCATGGTGCAAGCAGTTAAGATATGATGTAATGATTTTATCGACTTTTAATTTTGCCCCGAGTCGGTAAGGATTAATTCAAGTATTTGGTCAACATCCTTTAAGCTCAGACTGTTACAACACAAATACCGGAATTAATAAGTACCTCCTTTTTATGATTTAAATTAATTGATTCAAAATGTACGGTCTCATGAATGACAATTAATGGGGATGGCAAACAAAAGGCTTGAAGATAAACACACTAAAGCCCCTCCCAGAGTCCTAACCTAAGAGGCCCAAGTTATGGAAGACCAATTAGTGATCTAATTATTAGCTAAATGAATCTAAATATTTAACCCTATTTTAATTAGCCATGAAAGACTAAAAACCCTAAAAATTATGAATTACCTTACGACATAATGATTAATTTGATCGGTTTTAAACTAGTAATCCAGTAAGCCAAGTATACTATTTAAAACAAATCAAGTTGATCAATCATGGTTTTAAATAAAACGTCAATCTAATCTTCATATTGATTGTATCTTAAAGGTAATTAGAGAGTATTCAATTGATTTAATGAACTTAACACTTATCCCAATAAGCCAAGAGTAAGTTTAAATTCACTAAATCAATTCAGACCTTAATCTAACTAAGGCTCTAGAAGGGCTAAATCTAAATTAATCCAATTAATTTAAAGATCGTGTCCCTATGAGACGAGTACACGATCTTAAACTAATTAAATTAATTTGCCTAATTCTAGCCTAAAACTAGTGTAACAAGCCCAAGGCAAAGCAAAGTCCAAACTACCTAAACTAAGCAACTTAAGCCCAAAACCTAACAAGGCCCAAATTATTAAACTAAACCTATACTAAAAGCCATATGTTAATATATTACCAAAATATTACATATTATGTGAAACTATATGTCATAAATTTTATAAAGATATATACTTTAGGTATATATTATAAGCTTTTAAAAACTAGATATATTACGTACTTTTAAAAATCATATTATATGAACTTTATAAAACTATATTATATACTTAAAAACATATAATATAAACCTTACAAAACCATGCCATATACTTAAAAAATTATATATTATATACTTTAAAAAAACTACATATTATGTATTTCTATAAAACTATATATTATACATTTTTTTATAAAAAAAAACATATATTATATACTTAAAAAGGGGAAAACTATATACCATATGCTATAAATTACACAATTTAAAGGTCATACATCATACATTTCTAACAATCACAAATCTAACAGACGTAGCAAGATCAAGCAAGATTATCAACAATATGGAAACTGGAAATAAAATACATGAACTTAAGGGGCCTAATACACTGGAATATGAACCAAAACGCAAAGATAATAAATCTGAGGGCTGAATCAAAAGAACATGACATATTTGGTTAAAAGAGAGTTGAATTGAAAACATTTGTAAAGTTTAAAGGATCAAGGATAGAATTACAAAAGGCGGAAACCCTTCTCGGGCGTAATTGCCCAGGCGGAAGGACTAATGTTGTTATTTAGGGGTGCAAAAACCCTTATAGAGTGATTAAAATGGGGCGGAGGGTTTTAAATGGTAATTAACCCATTTTAAAACGTTTAAACGCTTATAAGAAGGGGACTCCGGCCATTTTTGCCTCTTTTGGCTAAAAAAACTCTCTCCCCTCTCTCTCTGTCTCTGGCGAGCGGCGGCCGGCGAACTTAAAAGACACCCAAAACAACCCTATTTCGAAACTGAGTCCCCTTTTTCTTTAAAAAAACCAGAAAAACAAATCTGAAACACTTTTTTTGAAATCCATAACCGAAAACCCAACCCTTTTCCGGTCTCTCTTTTTCTCCGATTCACCACGCGCAACCGCTAGGAAGGCTGGGAGGCTTATTATCAAAGAAGAAAGGTCACGCCGCGAGGGAGATGAACTGAATAGGTAAAAAAAGGAGACCCTAGATCTCTGTTAATGTATATGCTTTTTAATTAAAATAATGAGAAAGAGGTATACCTCAAACTGCTTGAGGCTTTTCTTTGCTTTTTTTTGCTCTATTCTTTTCAAATTGTCGAATGCTTTACAATGTTTTAGGGTTTCTGTTATATACCCTGAATTACATGATTTTTGTGGAATTGAAAAAATCAATGAAATTCACCATTGGCTATTGCAGTCCTTTGCTCTGATTCATGCACATCTCTGATTTTGTTGGTTTGTTGGGGAAATGGCTCTGACATTTCCCGTAATTCCTTTGCATTCATTCAATTTTGCCACTTGCTTATTCTGATCTTGTCTTGCATATGACACGGACGAGGAAGGGACCAAGAGAGGTGATCGACATGGCTTTGGACGTGGAATCACAGCGGTGATGTGGCATCGGGCCATTGGTCTCTTCTACCAATCATGGTGGCGAATGTGGCACTAGAGGAGCTAAAGGGTTAAAAATGTGAGTTGCACGCGTGCGTGGATAACGCCAAAGGTCGCACGTGCGGCGCGTGGGGAATCTGGAGTGCTGGCTCGGTTGCATCTGGACCGTTAAATCAGTAGCTAGATCTATCGGCCCAGATTTGGTTGTGCAAAGGGAAACAAGTGGGATTAGGGTTCTGTTTAGTTAATGGTGGGCCCAAAATGGGCCATGTAGTATATTATATATATTTAATCTTTTTGGGTTTAGAAAATAATGTAAATGGACTGTTATAACAAACAAAAGACATGGGATTTTATTTATATGAAATGTATATATGGACTGGTGTAGTTTATTTTTTGATTCTTTTTTATTTTAATAATAACGAAAATAACAATAACAATAATATAAAATAACACATATATAGAAAACTTAAATCAAATAGCACTAGTAATCTTTTGGTTTTTAAAATAGTCACATACATATAATATAAAATAGTTAAAGTAAGCAAAGCACTTTTAAATAAACGGGTTAACACCCCGGGCAAAATTAGTGATTACATGTTCTTCATCCGTACCATTTAAGACTTTCTTCAATGAAAAAAATCAAGAAGAAATAAGAAGAGAACTTCGCTACTGTAATATCCCAAAAACCGATCTAGTCGAAATTAGGTCCCGGTGATCAAAACCCTATATCGGGAAGGTCCAAATATTGCATTGAATTTGATCGTATGGTCAATTATAGTGATATTGGACTCTAATTGAGTCAATTTATTGATTAATGATCTTATTGAATATATTGAAAGTTACTTAGTGACTAAATTGTGAAAATTAAAAGTTTGGAGATAAAAGTAATAGGGTATTAGAAGTTGAGGGACCAATTAAGTCATTGTCCCCTCTTGAGCTTAATCACTCATTGCGTGGAGTGATCAGAGTACTTTCCTTCACATGAAGGAAAGCTCTCGGCAACTAGGAATTAAAGGGGATAGGAAAAGTTTTGTTTTTACCCAATTGAAAAAATAGGACCAACACCATATTCATCATCTTCTTCCCTAAATTCCTAAGCAAGCACCTCTATTGCTAAGCTTTCCAAAGCTTGAGTTTATTCGGTTCATTGATTCCATTTAATAGCTATCGATCGGGTAAACTATATCCCTCTATTAGCTTGTTAATTTCATTAATAAATCATAGCTAATCTCAAGTTCAAGATTTCGAATTCTATAAGATTGTTTATAGAATTTCCTAGTTTAATCCTTATTTTTTTCATAGCTAAGTTGTGCTATGAAATTGGTTATTTTCATAGAAATTTATTGTGATATTTATTCCTCCATGTTTTTTAGCCAAGAGCAACAAGGGGAGGAATTAGCAAATCCACTAGAACCAACCAATCGAAAGAATAAGGGAATTGCCATCCAAGAGCCGTAAGAGCTTTAGGAAAATAAGGTGAGTGTAGTCAGATTCTCGGGGTTAAACTAAGAGCTTTCCCGATTTTATTGTTATTGGATTTTGCATAGGTAACCTTTTTGTTAAAGGATATTGCATCGAAGCTCTTTGGAGGCATTATGTTAAGCATTGGTAAGTTATCGTATTGAACTTTGAATATAGGATTGTTGTCATTGATATCATTGACATTGATTCATTGAAATATAGAAACATTGCTATTTTTACTAACCATATTGAAGCATCGAAGTTAGGTTATTGACCATTGAACATTTTCACTGTTATTGCTAAGTCATTGTCATGGATATTGTCATTGGATATTGAAATTAATATTGTCATTGTTATCGAAACATTGGTATTGAGACATCGACCATTGATATTGTCATTGAGAATTATCGAAACATTGATCATCGACATTGCTATCGAACATGGACATTGAAATTAATATTGGACCTTGGACTCGAAAAGAAATTGGATACAATTGGCATGCCATAGAATTCATGAGCTTATTGGTACGGGTGGACTACGGTCCTTGGGCTACGGCCTTTATTGTGGTGAGGCGGAGGGATGTTGTGATATTGGTCAATTGGTGAGGTGGAGGGACTAGACCATTCATTGATTTGGCGAGACGTAGGAATTCGTGTATCCGCTATCTTGTTTTGATCCAAGGAAATGCTATTGATATAGGTCAAGCATGTTATTGAATATTGTCATAGCATTGAATTTTTCCATAGCATTGATATAGACATAGCATGGTTAATGTCATAACATTGATATTACCATAGCATTGATATAGATATGACACAGTTATTGTCATAGCATTGATATTGCTATAGCATTGATATAGACATGGCATGGTTAATCTCATAGCATTGATATTACCATAGCATTGATATAGATATGACATAGTTATTGTCATAGCATTGATATTGCTATAGCATTGATATAGACATGGCATAGTTATTGCCATAACATTGATACTGTTAGAGTACGCCCAAAAACCAATCATGAGATGGTTGTAAAAGACTACATATTTTATCTTGTTTATTGATATAAAGCCATTATTATTATTTCAGTCTTATTCTGTGTATCTATAAATAAACTAAATTATAATAAAGTCCTAAGAATAATATAGTTATTCTTGAATGTCCTTAGTCAAGAATTATTGTGGGCTTGGACAACAATAATGTATTAAGACTAATATGTAGTTGATTGATGACAAAGTGTTGTCATTGACATGGAGATGTCAAAATTAATACATAAGTATGTGTTAGGGAACAACATACTGGACTGACCCACTATGAGCATGTTTCTTGGATTATTATGTGACAGTCACAACATTGCTTATGGTGATAACTACATGTATGATCCTCAGACTTGAGATCATCATTATTTCAACATCATGAGTGACATATTTTGATATGGTCAAACGTGTGTCGTAACTGAATACACTATAAAGACTGATATTGGATATGTCATAATCTATGTAGCGAAATATGGTTGATCAAGATAGGATTTTCCATCCTACATAATATGAGTAATATCATAGGCCACTTGATTGAGTGAGACTAGAAAATGCATGGCCGTGCTCGAATAAATTGATATGGGATATCATAATTATTCGTTTATAATAGTCTACTCAAGATATCAAGAAACATTAGATGGACTATACAAGTGTGACTAATCCATGACTTATGTCTGATCTAGATATGAGGACAAAAGGATGAAATACATAAAAGAAGTTAATCACGGAAAAAAGGTTAAATCGAACCACGATTTCATGTAACTTAGGTTGAAATGATGTATTGCAAGATGCCACTCATTGCTTGTAATATTAGAATTGTTCTGGATATTACTGCTAACGTTACATGAACCTACAAGGGTCACACCCTAGGATTGAAATGAACAAATATTGATTAGATAGCATGTGTACAAACTTGTTGCACACGTAACTAGGGAGAAACCGAAATTGTTATAATTATTGTAATTATGGATAATTTCATTTATATATATATGTTAATATTTGATAAGTTATTGTAATTATCAAATATTATTAAAGTATATATATCTCTAAAAGAAACCTAATTAAAGTAGAATCAGATTCTACATATTTAATTATATTTAGCTAAATATATTGTATATTTAAGAATCTGAATTTAATTAGAATTAGGTTTTTAAATGCTATATAAAGGCATAAGGTATAGCAGCTAATCATCCCTCGATTTTGAAAAACCTCTCTAATAGTTAGAGAAGAGAAAATATTGTTCGTTTCTTTCGGGTGGACTGCGTAGAGGTTGGAACGCTATTGTGACGACTCGGATTCAATTTGGTTATTTTAAATTCCCTACGGATTTCCAGATTCCAAATTTATTAAGGTAACGTTTCATCCTTTATCACCCCAAATTCATCCCTTGTACATGAATCATTGGTGGATTATGCTGGATAATTTTTCCGCTGCGCCATGGGGTGTACCGGTATTTCCCAACAGATACTGTTATAACATAGATATTAACATAGCTTTGATATTGTTATAGTATTGATATCGTCTTAGTATGTTTTGAATTGCACACCATCGAACATTTTGTATTTAATGACTACCTTAGTAGGCAAAGTATGCCTAATGCATTTCATCTCATGCATTTCAAGTTGAAAGTCATCGTTGCGATATCGAGAATTGTTGGAGGTTTTTGGCAAGTCAGTACGAGCCTAAAGTAATGTATATTATCCCTACAAACTCCTAGAATGGTGGCAAAGTAGTTGAACTAGTCACTTTTAGCCTTTTTGTTGTGTATATATTGCATATGGCATGTATGAGTCTTAAAGGCCCTAAATGTTGCTTTGTTATCGGCTAAAAGTGGTAAAAGTTGCATAATTGGCCTAAAAAGGTAAAAACATAGCAAATGTATTCATATAGCTATGAAACGTGGCATGCTAGTAGTTTATGATGTTTTAGAATTGCCTACAAAATTTCATAAGATTTGGACATGGTTCGATAGGTCAAATTGATTAAAAACCAGACTAAATCTGTCATTATAGTGCAAGGCGTACCGATACGAGCGACAGCGTATCGGTACGACTATGCATATTTGGACCAAGTTAATCTGGTCAACATGTTGTATTGATACAGTCAAAGGGTTTTTTGGCACGAAAAGTCAACACTAGAATTTGGTTGCAAAAATTGCATCGATACAACTCATAGGTGTATCGAAACAGATGAACTCGTACCGATACAGCCAAGGCTGTATCAATACGGGTTTTGGTCACTAGAATATGATAATTTATAAAATCTACATGGTGTGCCAATATGGTCACTTCGAGTATTGGTATGATGATCGGTATTACTGTTAATAGCCTTGATAGTAAATTTGGAAAATTGCATATTGGTCACTGATTGTTAATTGGCCTAATTGAATGAGTAAATGGACTCTGATTGTAGGGGTGTTCATATTTGGGTACCCGGGTTTTCGGGTACCCAGAATTTTGGGTACCAAATAGTCAACCCGTGACCCGACCCTTAAGAACTGGGTACCCACAGGTACCTATAAAGTTCGGGTACCCCTAAAATGGGGTATCGAGTACCTGGTCCATTTTTTTATATATTTTTAAAATCTATTTTTTAGAAAAATACATAAGAAACACATAAAATTTCATGATATATATTTCAAACAAAAATGTAACAACCCTAAACCGGGCCTAGGAGAAAAAGGCTAAACTGAAGACATTAAGACAAGAATTGACTAGTTTGGCTACAAACTAGTGTTCAAACTCACAAGCAAAACTAAGAAGAAAACACAAACTTAAGGCTTTAAATCACCTTAAGATTTTTTTTATTAAAGTAGACATTGGTACTGAAATAAAGATCAAGCAATCGAACAAGATAATCATGGTTCTGCATACAAAACTCTATCTTGATTTTAATTTGACAAATCACTGAACTGATTTCATATTAGAATATACATAAAGTCCTTCTAAGTCTACGCAATGTATAGTAACTACAATTATGACTAAGCCTAAATTATTCCAAATTTTCATACTCAACTCATTTAGTGTACAAGTCTAGTAAACATGCATTACAAATTTCTATAACCACCTAATTTAGCATCATGTTTTGCGTATCAAGCAATTCGAAGTACAAAGCCTTAGAGCAAAACTTAAGTTCAACCAACTTATAACCCTAAGCATTTTACTACAATTTTGAGCTTCTTAAGTCATTAGCCATCTACCATAAGAGTCGTACGTACATTTATCATTCAAACATATAATCCCATTACTATCAATATAAGCATTCAACCCTATAAGATCAACCAAGGTTATCAACATCACATCTTATCATACCACAATCAACCACTCCCCAAAACATCATTATATACATGCCATACGGTCACTTAACGTTTACAAGCACGGCTATATGCATGCTATATAAAATTTTTACAAACATGTGCCACTATTATGGAGTTTCAAAAGTAAACTACAAAACATACTTTCTATTGTCTTTGTGATCTTGCTCGGTATCCCCAAAGCTAGACAAAAGAGGTGTTATCCTGGAACAAATCAAGGAAAAAGACAGTGAGTAAGAGATATATGAATATATCAAGGTAAATGACTTTAAGCTTCATCTTTAAATTAGTGAATCTGGTTTACAAGACTACTTCTACTATCTCATTGTACTTTTTCACTTCAAGCTTGAACCTAGTGTGTTCGATAGATTCAAGAACAAAATGAATGTACATATTTTAAACTTTTCTAATTCAAACATCCTAAGATGAAATAGCTATATTTTTTGAATTATAGAACAATTAACATGTCAAGCGGTTTATGAATCTCATACAATTATCTCATTCCAAGACCATAGTATGTTATACAGGTTAATAACTACTCGTAAAATACTTGTATATTATTGTTTTACAAATAACTTTCATAGCCTTGACTAGAGGACAGCTTAGATACAAATTTCAAGATCAATTAATCGTCAAACAAGGGTGCCGTAGCACCAAAATGTCCATTTCAAGACAAGGTATCACAAGGGTACGAATGTACCAGACAAGGGACCGTAGTCCAAATCAAGCTGAGCTCAGAGGAATCTATTGGCATGTCAATCGTATCTAAAACCACTCTAATCAAGGCTTTCCATAATTATTCCTTTTTATTTCTTATCTTCTTAACCAAGAAAGAATTTTACTTAGCAAGCAATCAAGGGTATACATCTTATACCTATATGCATACATTTTAATTACAATCTTATCACAATCAACGTAAGGAACAAGCTTAAGAAAGCTTACCTCATTGCAATCTCAATTAGAAATTGAGCATCCAACAACTAATTATACAACCACTAGCTAATCATTGAATTTAAAAATCAAAGATGCTCGGAATGGCTGTGAGCTCATTCCGAGGCTTAAATGTATACTCACTATTTTTTCTAATCTCTAATTTTGTTCCCGGATCAATATTCCTTTTTGGCTTTCTACACGTCGATCAACTCTAGCCTCCTCTTCCAAGTTCTCTTCTCGATCTAGCATAAATATATAGGAATTATAACTTTTAGATTCTAACAATTCCATTAACCTCTTTGATTGAAACTAAATTTGTACTTCAGTAATATTCCTTTGTTCTTTAAATCAACTATTCGATCCATACATTCATTTATGAACAAAACAGAGCAGCCATATTTCTTTAAGATTTTCATTTCTTAAAGCAGTCTACACATAGACATTTAATCCCAAAAACTGCATCAAATCTATAGTCTACAATGGCATATATAAATCAATTCCCATATCATAATTTATTCAATAAAATTAGTCCCTAAAATAGTCCCAACATTGGAAGTTCTAACTCGAACAGCCCCTAATTTAAACTACTTACATGACAGTCCCTAAGTTTCATTTTCATTGCTTATACACGAATCATAATAACTTCTCAAGCTTATCTAACATATTGTAATACCCTTATTTTGTCTGGGTACCCATTCGTATAAATAAAGCCAAAAATAATAATAAATAAAAATAAATAGTAATCCATTACATAAACAAATGTTCATAGAATCCATTAGTACAATATAAATACCCATTACATATTTCAAGTCCACCTTTATATGCCAAATACCCAAAAGCCCAATTAAAGCCCAAATTACAATATATTCTTACTCATTTTACACCCAAACAAACACAAGTCTGACTGAATTTTAAGTTTCCCGCCCAAATTTAGCTCCAAGGGACACGTGGCAGCATACCATTGGTCAAAAGAGACTTCACATGGATTAAGCTCCAACATGATGTCATCTTACATCATGATCCACTCACCTGTAAATACAAAGAGAGATAGTGTAGTCAGACAATTATTATCACCATTAATAACAATCATAAAAAACTAATAATAATAATAATAAATAATGATAGTAATAAAGAAGGGAGAGAAGGTGTTTACCTCGGGAACGCTGAATCGCCATGGGAAGAGGAACAGTTGCCAGAGCCAAGCTGTTGGGGAGGTGAACGGACGACAGAGAAATCCAGAAGTCATCTGGAAGGCGCCATAACCACCATCACAGAGGTAAAATCCTCTTCGGTCTCTTCATTTCCTGCAAAAAAGGCACCAAAAACATTAGATCTTAAGTAAAAAACAGTAATAGAGTAAATAAAGGTTGGATTGAAAAGCAAAGACGGTGGCCGAAGTGTTATGGAGTGTTAAGTTTGGTCAGAGTCGAAGAGGGAGAGGCTTCCGGGTAGATTTAAGACTAGATTAGGGAATATTTGGTGGTTCTTTTGAACCAAAAATAGTTTAGAGGTGTTAGGATGAAAAAAGAGGAAATTTTAGGCTCGGGTAGTGGTCAGAGGTTGGCCGAGAATCACCCATGGTGGCCAACGTTCACTTGTGGTGGTCGGCAAACAGGTTTATCCTGTCAGAGGTGGCTAAATTTGGATTTGGCAGTGGTTCATGTGGCGGTTCGGTGCCGGAGTTCATCGTGTTCTTCCAATCTTGTATGAACACTATCCGAAAAATGGTGAGTTTGATTCGAAATATGGTGGTTTTCTTGGAAATAAGGTGTTTGTGGCAGAGAATTTAGAGAGAGGGGAGAGTTAGTGAGATAGTGCAAATCTAAAAAATTGAGAAAAAAAAAAGAAAAAAGAGAGCTATGAAAGAGCCTTTAAATAGGTGTTGGGTTCGAGCCTTCTTCTTATTTTCTTGTAGTTTGGCCTCCTTACTTTCAATTGTATCAATTTATTCACTTTTATTTGTAATTTGGCTCCCTGATTTGTAATTTAGTTCAATTTAATCCCTTTTTAAAGTTATTTAGTTTATTTAATTGTTTTGAATTGTATGTATGTTTGCATATTTAAAATGGGCATATAGTATAATTATTTAGGTGATCAACTCACTTAGTTTTAAGAAATTAGAGCCCTTAAGTTTAGGTCTTTTAATTAATTTAATCAATTCAAATAGGGAAGAAAATTGTAGAAAACAGATGAATATTTAATAGATATCTTAATGTTCTAAGTTGGCTAGTGTCTCATTGTAATGAGATGTTAGTTAACGGTACATTTTGGTAGAATATTTAATGTCTCATTTAAAATTAAAATGGTAATAACATATAGTTAGTTTAATTAAATTGGAATTAGGTATAAGTAATTAGAGACATTAACAATTAGGAATATTATTAATTTAAGCTTAATATGGGTAGTGCGCAATCATTTGGGTGTTATCACATAAACCCTAAATTCAATAATATTCATAGATTAATTAATTTAATCAATTGGAGCCCTAATTAGGTTTTGAACTTAAAATTGACAAGAAAATAATTGGACATGCATTAAAAAACCTTTTGTGTTGAAATATATTTTTGAATATGAATTGAAGTGTCCGAAAGTAACTGGATGTTTCAAAATTCATATTCATTTAAAAATGTATTTTCTTACAAGAGGATATCTCCATTTAGAATAAATTCAGTTAATAATTAAGGATTTAATTAAACTCAACTTATTGCTCGAAATGCCTAAATGCCACGTGAAATTAATAAGGTACCGATAACGGGCGTTTGTGGGAGTGCTAATCCTTCCCCACACGTAACTGACTCCCGAACCCTAATTTCAAAGAATCAAATCTCTGGTTATTTTTATGGTGTCTGATCTACCAAAGTGACCGGTGGCGACTCCAAATTGATTTTTCAAGGATAAATAAAAGGGAATTCTGATTTAATACTAAAAAACTTAATTTCAAGATTAAATGAATTAAAATGAACAAAAACCCTAATTTTCCAAAAGAATTAATCGCCAGGCTATTTTCACACTTCGATTTTAAAAATTTTCACACTTCGGTTTTAAAAATTTTCACGACAACTTGATAACTCTGCTGGGGACCTAAAATTGGGAGTCAAGCTTAATTAATTAATTTCACGTGGCATTTTGGCTTTTCGAGCAATAATTTGAATTTAATTTTTTTCAAGAATTGTTGGATAAATTTCCAGGAAAAATGGAGGTAGCTTTTGTGTATGATATATCTATCATTCATGCATAAGCCCTCAACCCAGACTTTTTACCCTTAAGTGGTAGAAAGACATTTTCTGACGTGACGCTCTTTAGCTCCGAGTTCGGATTTTTGTCTTCTTCCGGTATACTAACCTTATGCGTTGTAGGGCCCATGCCTCCGTTGTAAGGGACCTAGACCTATACTACCGAATTGATGTCTTACTATCGCAAAAGACAGTTTGGGAACCCAGAGAGTCTAGAACACAACCCACATTCTATTATCTAGAAACCCACCCCACTAGAGCCAAACAAGGACCTAGGATAGGTGCTGCTGCTTTAAATATATTTCTTTGGTTATTTTCTTTGCTCGATAAAATGCTTTATTGTATCAATTTAAATTTTTGCCTTCAATGTTATTTTACCATACTGACGCTGTTTTTTTTGTTTCATTTTTCTTTTGTTGTCTTCTTTTCGTACATTCAGCATCATCTTGCATTCATTAGAGGTATCGATTTAAGGATCGGTCAAGTTAAGCAGTGTTCATAATGTCCAAGGAGTTTGATAAACAAAGAGAAGGCAATATGACAGTATGGACTCAATCAGAGAAGGCTCGGTCCAAGAAAGAGGCAATATCTATGGGAAATATGTGTCAACGATGAAAATAGTTACGAGACGTTATATAAAGACACTAAAAGGGCAACGAAAGAGGAGATTCTAGAATTGATGGATTCAAAGAGCCGGATCGAACGGGTATTAGAGAAATAGCAAGCTTTGAATTCAAAATTGTCATATCAAGTTTTACAGTTGGAGAAAGCTATTGAAAGGGTGCAATGAGGAGAAGAAGTCAATCTTTAGCCAAAAGATAAAGAGTTGAGAAGAAGATGACATAATTGAAAAGTGTCGTACAACATTTGAAAGATTAGTTTGAAAGTTTCATAAGGGGCACTATAAATGAAGAATAAGGTACTGAAAAGGAAAACTTGTAGTAGCCACCTAGACTATCTAAAGGCAGAATCATGAAGCGATTAACTTCAGAAGCCAAGTGCGAAGAATCACCCAATTTGCGTAGTTTTTTATTGAAGCCATGAACCTGTAACAGTATCTTGACATCGACATTTGGCTAAAACAAACACTAACTCAGATGTCGAACGAAATGACTTATCCAGGAATAAGGGTTGGACATTTTTGTAATAAGATTGTCTATTTCTTGTATTCGACCTTTTGGCTAATGAATGTTGCTTTAAAGACTAGTCCTTGAAAATCGATACCTCATGCATTCATACATTGCATTGCTTAAATATTGCATTTTAGAAAAATCATCGCATTTTTAATAACATCATAACATTGCATTTTGTTTAAATCATATTGCGTTATTTTTAGATAATAATGTGAAAGCTGAAAACCAATATTTTGAGAAACATAGGCAATAGGCTTGATAGGGTGAAGCAATCTCAGAAAGTCGTTGAGGATCGCTTGGGTAGCATGGAGCAAAAAATGATCAGTCCCAAAATGAGGTGGTAACTCGAGCTGCCACATTGCTTGAAATCAAGAAAGTTGAGAAAGAAAAAGTTTCAGATAGAAATGCCAACATTGGTGATCAAGATGAAAACTTATCTCATACAAGGGTTCAACCTGAAGGATCAGTTCCGAAGAAGGTTCATAGTAGCACAATCAGAGTAACAGTCAATGATTCAGAGAATTTGGAAACAAACTTTGAAGATGATGTTCCTAGCCTTAGTGCGCTGACTGGATTTGACAAAGCTAAATTGAATGTCATCAAGCACACAAATACAGGAGGTCCAAGTAAAAGCCAGAATTTTAATGTTTGCTCCAAACCTGTATTGTTTAAGGGGTTGTGAGACTGATAAAGAACAAGATGATTCTAGTAGAGTTACAGAACTGTATACGTTTCTAGAATGTTTCTCTGAAGGAATGAAGGCCACGGATTCAGTCGGTGCCAAAATTTTCCTACAATGGAATTAACTCCGTCAAAGAAAAGAGGGGCAATAAGCACAGAAATAGAAGACAATGAGGTTGAATGGTTTAGAAAGAAAAAGGGGCAGAAGACAATGAAAATTTTCCCAATACCATATTCAGATCTATTGTCATACCTTGTACAAAACCATTTGTTGATGATTGTTCCACCAGAGTTTTATAAGTTTTTCAATGCCATAAGAAATGCTTGCGCTTATTATTGTGGAGACTTTAGTCACTATGTGGAAGATTGTATGTTTTTGAAACACATAGTCAGTGGTCTCATCAGGAATGGACATTTATGTCTTGAGAATGGAGAACCCTGATTCCACAAACACTGACATTTGCTAGAAGAATCGAGATAAAAGAAAAGGGGTAGAATTTACAATAGGCCTTTGTGGGTAATCTACTACAGTTCGAGGTTTACCAAAATCTGAGTAATGTTTGGACATCTACCTCCTCAAAGTTTTGTTTACTGAAGAATACTCCAAAGCTAGATGCTCAATGCGCACTTGTCGGTAGAAAATCAAGGACTAAATCGTATCTCATTCATGTCTCTTATCATGAGCTATACTTCAAGTTGCGATTCGTCGCATTATGATAAATTTTTAAAGCTTCATCATCCAAGTTGTTACAACATTAGGAATCATTGTGAATATCATAATAAAGTACATGATCATGACATTGAAGACTATTATACTTTCAAGCGACCAGTCTAAAACTTTCTGAACCAGGGGATTTTGAAGGTCGACACTGATGGCCAGTCCATTAAGATTTGTAACCCAAAAGGTATTCACCTGATTGGAGTCAATACGATTGTGATGCCTCTGAGTCAAGTGCCGAAAGAAGACAAGAAAAGACAGAGAAGAAAAAAAGGTGAAACCGGTTGAGAATCAATACTGATAATGAAGAAACCTCAAACAGACATGCCCGTTAAAATATTGAACAAGTCCAACCAAGAGTAGGAAGAACATAGTTCATTTGCCCGTTAAACAGACATGTCACATGCAAATGATCAAATATTCTATGGAAAAAGCAAACAATTGATTGAAGAAACAAGGAAACTCATTGACAGGATGATCTTAATTCAAGGCTCGATGAGAACAACATAGTGAACAAGGTGGGGCATTTCTTTGTGCTGGTAAAGAAAATGAAGAATTGTTGATGAAATTGGAGTAGCTCAAATTCACTCAGATTTTCCTTGATCAATGATCGACAGTTTGACTATAGAGGATTTGTCTGCAGTTTTAGGATGGTTACAGAATAATACCCTAAACCATCCCAATTGTTTTTTCCCGTGAGCATTGAGGATCTTTTGTAAGGGATGTTAATCAGTTTATTTGCATTAGATGCTTGTTTCCTACATAATTTTTCTCAAATGGAAAACATTTTACGTTCTTTGATTATTCTAATTATTCGTTTATTCTGTGTCATGGGTTAGTTTTTGTTCTCCCATAGATATATGTATATATCTTCATAATTGTTTTTATCAGGTCCTTGAATATTCGATGCAAGAGTGACCAAAAATCAAATTCAAAGATCAATTCTGAAATGTGACTCTCTTCTAAGTTATTTAAGCCAACAAGAAGACATTAACGAGTGTTCAGGAATCACGGGAAGATCCCAAATACAAACGCTGAGTGAATTTTCCTCTCATGCATTGTTGACTAAGGTCCTTGAATGAAGTGATAACCCAAAACATCTACCACTTAAAGACCGCTTTTCTTCGAAGATATACATATATGGGAGGACATTTGGCATTCCTTCATCTCCCTTCACAGAGAAAGAAAATAAGAAAAATATCATTTGTTGTCCCCTTTTTGAGCCTGATAGTTTTCTTTTGATTCAACCCAAATCAAGGACCACCCCTACACTAGGGGCAAATAGGATGTGAATTTGTTTACAAGTGAAATATGTTTGGTTTCGATCAAGCTATGATAGTGATGTCTTATGAATTTTGGGGCAAGAAACAAAAGTTGATGTTTTGAGTACAAAAGTAAGAAAGGTAGATTGAAGGAAGACAAGTATTTGAAATCAAGTCCAAAAAAGAAAGAAAGAGAAAAAGAAAGAAAAAAAGAAAAGAAAAAGAAGAAACAGTCAAAAGTTTGTGTTCAAAGAGTCGACAGAATCAAGTTGAAAATTATTGACATGAAAGTAGAAATAATTGAAAGAAAAAGCACTAAGTCGAAAAGGTGCAAGGAAAGCATTGGACATATGTGAGATCTTCTATTCCAATGAATCTTTATCTAAAGGAGTCGATGAGGATTGATCATCTTTGTACTCGAAGAAGGGAAATGAACTCAGGGTAAAAACTCAGGGAAATTATCATCTTTGATCATCTTTGTACTCGAAGAAAAGAGTATTTCACTCGAGCATATTCAGATCAAAGAGTACGAAAATATAATTTCACTTGGAAATTAATGATCCTTGGTTTTATCACTCGTAAATACTATTTTGAGCCTATACATCTTTTCTTTCATAGCCGTGAGCCTTAGCCCCATTACAAGCCTCAAAAGACCATTTTGATCATATACGAATATAAAAGTAAGGGAAGTTTGTCTTCAGAATACATCCCGCTTAACATGGTTAACCTTTCTTCAAGGATTTCCAGACTTCTAGTGCCTGATTGAGATTAGAAAAGAGGGAAGGATTGGGTTGGTGAGTTATTAAGGCAAAGAGAGCCACCTAAATGGGATAGAATTAGGCATATAGGAAATTTTTCTCTCGGAAGTCTGATAATTTGGGAGGGGTCACATTTGAGTTGATCTCTGCCAGTTTGGTTCAAGGGCTCTATTGTATTTGGTATTCAAGGGCCTAATTTTGATTTTGCTTTCTCATGTTTGCCATGAATTATCAAATTATTCCATATTTTCTCAAATTTATTAAAATAATATTCTGAGCCTTTCACTTATCGTTTCAACAAGCGTCTTGCATATAAATTGATTAGATACAAGAAAAGCAAAGGATTTTGTGGGTATTATTATGATGTACTAATCCTTAAAGTGCAGACAAAATAGAAGGTGGCCTTGATACTTGGTTAATGATGAAAATTATGTCGAGGAAGAGACATAATTTTGAATGTTGGAAATATTCAAACGAAAGCTGTGAGAATGCGAAACAGATAACCTTAGGGCAAAGAAAGAATAGGAGCCATCTTTTGGGGCAAAAGCAGTAACCAGATCAATTCGTTAGCGGTTCACACTATTCAAAAGCAAAAGTCATTACTTCTAAGGCATTGTAGGACAAGAAAGCTTTGTGAATAATAAAGTGAATAAAGATAATAGTTGAAGACCAGAGCAATGCTACAAAGAACATTGCAAAAAAATATGCTGGAAATCCAATGAATAGAATCTGCAAGCTGGAAAAATAAAAGTGATGATCCTTTTTGGAACCATGAGAAAGAATGTTGCCAAGGGTGCTAAATGAAGACGTAGCAAGAATGGCTTTACAAGAAAATAATTGTCATCATCACTCAAGTTTCTCCAATGTGAAGTGCGAGTTTTTGTGATGAATCTGTGAAAAGCAAGTATGACTTCCATCAGAATTGAAACTTGTCTAGAACAGAAGGAAAACATCATTGCAAAGAAAAAGAAAAAGAAAAAGAAAGGAAAAGAAGAGAAGAGAATAGAATAGAATAGAAAAAAGAAATAGAAAAAGAAAAAAAAAGAGGTGAAAACCTAAAAGGGCCCCTTGAGAAAAAAAGAGAAAAAAACAAAGTGAAAACCCAAAAAAGGCGCTTTGAGAAATGCAATCTAAAGTGAAAACATGAAAAGACGCTTTAGATAAAAAGATACAAAGATCTTGAAGATTGAACCTGAGTGTGACATGAGTTACTTTGGCAGCAAAATGAGTTCTTGAAAAATAGAGCAAAAATTTTTTAGCTTCCCTAAAGATGAAAGCTTACCCAAGTGGTCCTCATTTGATATCATTCATGCATCATATATAGTTAGGCATACATAAGATAGGAGCATGCTAACTCATACATTTAGAGTTTTTGCATATTTTTGCAGGAATTAGCAGAGTCAACAAGAAACAAGAAAAGATCACAACTTACGGCTTCAAATTTGAAGGAATAAACCCAGTCATATATGTTCCAAGTAAAAAGGAAAGTTGATAAATGCACAGAGAATGAGGAGCGAAATATCTTGAGAAATTGAAAATATTTAAGAATGGATTTGATAGAAGTTCAAGGATTTGAGGAAAGTTTAGGGACTTGAGGCATTTGTTCACCCTAGATGATGAAAGAGGGGCAAATTCTATGTGTCGAAGCTGAAAACAATGAGATTTGTGGGGCATCATTGTGCATAAGAGTGCCGATCAACATAGAAAAGAAAGAATGCAGAGCCTAAAAAGAATTGGATTACTGAAGAAGTCAATATTTTCTCAAGAAGAATAAGAGCTCAACAACCAGATTCTGGGGCAAATTCTGCCGGGGCATGAAGACAACAGAAGTTTCAAATCAAATTCAAGAAGATCAAGCAAAACAAAACTCTATAAGAAAATTTTCAAGAGATGAGGTGCCATTGCAATAGGAGCAGAAAATTTAACAAAGAAGCAACGAAGATTGGGACCCATCCAATAGGAATTCACAAGAATTGACAAAGAACGAGCAAGATTTCAATCTACAGCTTTGAGATTGGAAAAGTAGATCCAATGAAGAATTGCAAAGACATCAATCCGTTTGAAGAGGCGGATTACACCAAAGTTTTCAATCCATTTACAGAGATGGATTTATCCAAATATTCTGTTTACAGAGATGGATCTCAAGATATTCCATTTACAAAGGCGGATTTCATCAAAAACATTCCGTTTACAGAGGCATATCTCAAGAAATTTAGTTTGCAGAGGCAGATTTTCTTCAAACATTCCGTTTACAGAGGCGGATCTCAAGTTATTCCATTTGTAGAGGTAGATTTCTTCAAACATTCCATTTATAGAGACGAGTCTCAAGATATTCCATTTATAGAGGCAGGTTTCTTTAAACTCTTCGTTTATAAAGACGAATTTCAACAAATCTTTCTTTACATAGATGGACCAGCAAAAGAGTGAGGAATGAAGAATTTCATAATAAGAAGAACAACTTCAAACTTTAGGAAATAAAGAATTTCAACGAGTAATGCCAAACCTTGGAAGATAAAAATTTCATAATGAGAAGAATAGCTCAGACTCTATGGCTTGGCAGAGGAATGAAGAATTTCATAATAAGAAGAACAGCTTCAAACCTCAAAAAATGAAGAATTTCAAGGAACAATACCATACTTCAGAAGGTGAAAATTTCATAAAGAGAAGAACAGCTTCAAACTCTACAGTTTGGTAGAAGATTGAAGCAACACTTTCGAGAAGAATGAATGATGTTCATAATAAGAAGAACCGGTTCAGACTTGACAAATAACTTATGCATAAAGATTTTCAAGTTCATAATAAGAAGAGCTTGTTCGAGATTCAAAGGAGGCAAAAAGTTTCAGCATCACTTGTTGGAGGAGTTTTCAAAGTTTTATTCATATAACCTTCCTTATGATTAATACTAAAACATTAATGATAGCTTCAACTTTTGCAGATCATATTAACATCCTTAAGAAGAATGAGGGGTTCATAATGAGAATAGCTCATTTGTTCAACACCTTTGCAGAGAAGTGGGTCAATATTTCAAGAACAAAGAAGAACACCTAATGAGAAGATTTCACCATAGAGCTCCTAATAGAAAGAGTTCACGCAGTAAAGACAGAGTTTCTAATGAGAGGAGTTTGTCAGCAAAGAGTACATGATTCCTAATAGGAAAAGCTCGCAAAGCAAAGAATGAAGAACTCCTAATGTGAAGAATTCGCCCAGCGAAGATAGAACTCCTAATGTGAAGAGTTCATCCCCAGCGAAGATAGAACTCCTAATGTGAAGAGTTTGCCTTAGAGTTCCAAATGGGAAGAACCTGCATGATGAAGAAGGAGGAACTCCAAATGAGAAGAGTCCATCCTTTTGAAGAACGAGGAAGTTCACAATGTGAAAAGCTTGCTTATTTGACGTCTTTACAAAGAGACGGATTAGAAAAAGAGAAGATTAAAGAATTTCATAATCAGAAGAACAACTTCAAGCTTCGATAGACATATGGTTCGGAAAAATTTGTGTCTTTTCATTCTTTACCCTATTCATGTTCTACAGCAATGAGCAAAAAAGGGCAGCTGTAATACCCGTATTTTGTCCGTGTACCCATGTATATATATATATATATATATTCCTATAAATAAAACCAAAAATAATAATAAATAAAAATAAATAGGAATCCATTACATAAAAAATGTGCATAGAGTCCATTAGTACAATATAAATACCCATTACATATTTCAAGTCCACCTTTATAAGCCAAATACCCAAAATCCCAATTAAAGCCCAAATTACAATCTATTTTTTCTCATTTTACACCCAAACAAACACAAGTCTGCCCAAATTTCAAGTTTCCCTCCCAAATTCAGCTCCAAGGGACACATGGCAGCATGCTATTGGTCAAAAGAGACTTCACATGGATTGAGCTCCAACATGACTTCATCTTACATCATGATCCACTCACCTATAAATACAAGGACAGAGAGTGTAGTCAGACAATTATTATCACCATTAATAACAATCATAAAAACCTAATAATAATAATAATAAACAAATAAATATAGTAATAAAGAAGGGAGAGAAGGTGTTTACCTCGGGAAAGCCAAATTATCATGGGAAGAGGAACAGTTGTCGGAGCCGAGCCATCGGGGAGGTGAGCAAACGACGGAGAAAGCTAAAAGTCATTAAGAAGGCTCTATAACTGCCGTCACAGAGGTAAAATCCTCTTCGGTCTCTTCATTTCCTGCAAAAAAGCACCAAAAACATTAGATCTTAAGTAAAAAAATAGTAATGGAATTAATAAAGGTTGGATCGAAAAGCAAAGACGATGGTTGGAGTGTTGCCGGAGCGTTAAGTTTGGTCAAAGTTGAAGAGGGATAGGGTTCCAGGTAGATTTAAGACTAGATTGGGGAAGATTGGGTGGTTCTTTTAAACCGAGAATAGTTTAGAGGTGTTAGGATGAAAAGGGGGAAGTTTTAGGGTTATTTTAGGTTCGGGTGGTGGTTGGAGGTTGTCTGAGAATCGCCCATGACGGTTGACGTTCACTTGTGGTGGTCGGTAAACAGGTTTAGTCCGTTGAAGGTGGCCAAGTTTGGATTTGGTGGTGGTTCATGCAGCGGTTCGGTGCTGGAGTTTATCGTGTTCATCCAATCTTGGATGAACACATATGAACACCATCCAAAAATGGTGAGTTTGATCCGAAATAGGGTGGTTTCTTGGAAATAAGGTGTTTGTGACAGAGAATTTAGAGAGAGGGGAGAGTTTGTGAGATAGTGCAAATCCAAAAAATGGAAAGAAAAAAAAAGAAAAAGAGAGTTATGAAAGAGCCTTTAAAAAGGCGTTGGGTTCGGGCCAAGAGGCCCGCGAACTCCCAGCTAGGCTCGCGCCCTTCTTCTCATTTTCTTGTAGTTTGGCCTCCTTACTTTCAATTGTATAAATTTAGTCACTTTTATTTGTAATTTGGCTCCCTGATTTGTAATCCAGTTCAATTTAATCCCTTTTTTAAGTTGTTTAGTTTATTTAATTGTTTTGAATTGTATGTATGTTTGCATATTTAAAATGGGCATATAGTATAATTGTTTAGGTGATTAACTCACTTAGTTTTAAGAAATTAGATCCTTTAAGTTTAGGTCCTTTAATTAATTTAATCAATTCAAATAGGGAAGAAAATTGTAGAAAATAGATGAATATTTAATAGATATCTTAATGTTCTAAGTTGGCTATTGTCTCATTGTAATGAGATGTTAGTTAAGGGAACATTTTGGTAGAATATTTAATGTCTCATTTGAAATTAAAATGGTAATAACATATAGTTAGTTTAATTAAATCAGAATTAGGTATAAGTAATTAGAGACATTAACAATTAGGAATATTATTAATTTAGGACTTAATATGGGTAGTGTCCAATCATTTGGGTGTTATCACATAAACCCTAAATTCAATAATATTCATATATTAATTAATTTAATCAATTGGAGCCCTAATTAATTAGGTTTTGAACTTAAAATTGACAATAAAATAATTGGACATGCATTAAAAAACCTTTTGTGTTGAAATATATTTTTGAATATGAATTGAAGTGTCCTAAAGTAACTGGATGATTCAAAATTCATATTCGTTTAAAAATGTATTTTCTTACAAGAGGATATCTCCATTCGGAATAAAATTCAGTTAATAATTAAGGATTTGATTAAACTCAAATTATTTCTCAAAATGCCTAAATGCCGAAATTAATAAGGTACCGATAACGGGCGTTTGTGGGGGTGCTAATCCTTCCCCACACGTAACCAACTCCCTAATCTTAATTTCAAATAATCGAATCTCTGGTTGTTTTTATGGTGTCTGGTCTACCAAAGTGACCAGTGGCGACTCCAATTTCAAGGATAAATAAAAGGGAATTTCAATTTAATACTAAAAACCTTAATTTCAAGATTAAATGAATTAAAATGAACAAAAATCCTAATTTTCCAAAAGAATTAATCGTCGGGCTATTTTCACACTTCGGTTTTAAAAATGGTCGCGACACATATCAAGCAAGCTTTCAAATTTCAAATAGAGTACACAATAATCCTATTATCAATGTACCCATTTCATTCGAATTTCCTTCAATCCTTTCTTCTAATGTGTAATTTCTTGTATGGTGAAACCATGTCAATATATATATACATTCATACATACTCTCAATTCAGCATAACCTAAAATTCGAACATAAACCTTATACTTATTCTATCTAGAATCATAACCATGAATGTATACTTTCACAAATTTTATAACTCAAGATCCAGCATGAAATTTCATGTTCTAAACATCATATATTCAAGGGAAATTGAAGGGAAAAATGCTTACATTCCTTAAGATAAATTAAGCAAGAACTCGAATGGTTTCCAAACACTCAAGCTTCATCAATTGTTGCCATGGCATTTCAAAACTTTCTCTCCTTTTTCTCTCTAAAAGCTTCGATCAAGGTGGAGTAGAATGAACAAGGGAGTTCAATTCTCCCTTAGCCGAAATTGTCTCCCCCATTTTCCACATGGGAGATTGAGAGAAGGCCACCTAATCATGGTTTTTTTTACTTTTAATTTTACATGCAAGAAGTTAAGTTTTACCTTGTTTCAATTTGGTCATTCGATTTTGGCAACAAACATTTGGTTACATTACTCAAAAGTCCTAGTTCCATGAATCTTTTAATTTTCTCAATCTTAGAAATCTCCTCTTTGATTACTTAAATATACCTTAACCTCCTAGCCTTGATTTGGTGTGTTACAGAAATGATATTGATATAGGTCAAGCTTGTTATTGAATATTGTCATAGCATTGAATTTTACCATAGCATTGATATAGACATAGCAGAGTTATTTTTATAGCATTGATATTTCCATAACATTGATATAGATATGACATAGTTATTGTCATAGCATTGATATAGACATGGCATAGTTATTGTCATAACATTGATACTGTTATAACATAGATATTAACATAGCTTTGATATTGTTATAGTATTGACATCATCCTAGCATGATTTGAATTGCACACCATCGAACTTATTGTTGTTTATGATTACCTCACTAGGCAAAGTATGCCTAATGCATTTCATCTCATGCATTTCAGGTTGCAAGTTACTGTTGCGAGATCGAAAATCGTTGGAGGTTTTTGGCAAGTCACTACAAGCCTAAAGTAATGTATATTATCCCTACGAACTCCTAGAATGGTGGCAAAGTATTTGAACTAGTCACTTTTATCCTTTTGTTGTGTATATATTGCATATGGCATGTATGAGTCTTAAAGGTCCTAAATGTTGCTTTGATATTGGCTAAAAGTGGTAAACCTTGCATAATTGGCCTAAAAAGGTAAAAACATAGTAAATATATTCATATGCCTAAGAAACTTGTCATGCTAGTAATTTATAATGTTTTAGACTTGCCTGCAAAATTTCATAAGATTTCGATGTGGTTCGATAGGTCAAATTGATTAAAAACCAGACTAAATCTATCATTACAATACGGGTGACAGTGTATCGGTACATCTATGCATATTTAGACCAAGTCAATCTGGTCAACATGGTGTATCGATATTGTCAAATGGTGTTTTGATACAAAAAGTCAACACTAGAATTTGGTTGCAAAAATTGCATTGATACGGCTCATAGGTGTATCGAAACAGATGAACTCGTACCGATACGGCCAAGGCTATATCGATACGGGTTTTGGTCACTAGAATCTAATAATTTATAAATATCCATCGTACCGATACAACCACTTCGAGTATCAATAGGGTGACGGGTATTTTTTTTTAATAGCCTTGATAGTAAATCTGAAAAATTGCATATTGGTTACTAATTGTTAATTGGCCTAATTTAATGAGTAAATGGACTTTGATTGGCATCAAATTTTGTATGATCATTGTTCACAGATTAAATTCCTTTGTGTTATGATTAATTTTAGTAAAGGACCCCTAATTTACCGAATTCATAGATTAGTTCTTAAAACTTGTAGAAGTTTAAAATTGGTCCTAAATTCAAGACTAATGAGTTGCATCAAATCACTGCCACACTGTATAGATATTGCATGAGTTTTAGTCCATTAAGACACTGATAAAGGATTAATATATTGTTCTGATCAATGTATTAAACACCATAACATACTCTGAATCGGTTCTCGACCTGGCTGGGAAAGGGGTGTTACAGCTACTCATACCTTCTGTCATGAAAAGGGCTTTGAATACAAGAAAGAACCTAATTTGGGGTTCTCACAAGAAGTGGTTAATGTTGTCGAGACGCATAAATGGGAGACCTTTTGCCAGCTACTAGGAGTGGTTGACTCCACTATCGTTCGCGAGTTCTACATTCATCTCACTATAAAAGATTCACCTTTTCTATGTGTGCGAGTGTTCAGTTTGATGAAGGTTATATTAATGGCTTGTTTGAGTTGGATGGCACATGAGAAGAACATGCAAAGTTTTTTGAATCTTTGGACGATGCCAAGAGGAAGTTGATTTTGAAGGACTTATGCGAACTTCGCACAAAATGGATTGTTTCATCCAAAGACCACATGACTATAAAACGATTGGCACTAAAGCCACAGCTGAAGGTCTTGAACCACTTTCTAAAGGCAAACCTAATGCCAACAATGCACAACAAGTTTTTTTAGAAGAGATGATCACACTGTTGAATTCGGTAATGGTGAAGAGGAAAATTGATGTAGGAAATCCGATTATAGACAAAACCTACAAGTGTGCAGAGAAGGGAAGTGGTAGTTTGGTTTTACCTTATTTAATCTCTAAAATTTGCAGGCTCCATAATGTGCCAAAGCTTGACTCCTATAACACCTAGAAATCTAAAGGAGTCATTACTCATACACTATGAAAGCAATTAATTGTCAGAGAGAAGGGAAAGGGAAAGGTTATTGAGCTGGTGTCTACTACCAGAACGCCTAGGGCAAAACCTGAAACAACAATGCAAACGGCAATGCCAGCTAATGCCTTGACATTACTTTCCCAGATTTTTTAGCGACAAGAACTCATTCTCTAGAAGTTGGATAAGACTGATGAGCAGAATCTGATGCTCTAGCAATACGTTGGTTCTAGGGATCAGGCCCTTAAAACCACTCTTGAGGGTATTTCCATCGATCATTTGCCAAAGTTTCCAGAATTTCCAGCCAAGTTCACTTCCTCAGAAGAAATACCACCGAGCCCACAATATGTTCACACTCTAACGCAACAAACTAATGCCAATTTTCCTGTTTCACCTATTCAAGTTGAATCCTCTAAGATTGACACCTCTAATGACTCTGATGGTGATGCGATGCCAAGGCTGAGGTGCCTCCTATTGCTTCAATATCACTTGTTGCACCTGCTTCATCCACTGCTCTAGTAGCCCCCGCTGTATTTGAGCCGGTGAGGATAACCGCATCAAAGCTGAAGAGAAAGAAGCACGTGACTCTTAATCGGTGGAGCTTTGGCAAGATAAAGACACGCGTCTCGTGCCCAGGATATTCTGAAAGAGAGTTTCCTTCCCCTTAACACCTTTACTTGCATAGTTTTATTTTCCATCATGCATTTCATTTTTGTATATATGTGTTTTCATGCATTTCATTTGTATATATATGTTCTCATGAATTGAGGACAATGCACACCTTTGGTTTTGGGGTTGTTTCGCCTCGTATCTTTTTCCATGACATTCATGCATGTTATATTCCATATGCATTCTGTTGCCATATAGATTAGGTATAACCATGCATACCAAACCATTAAAAATTGTCAATGCTTGATTGATCTGATAAACATAACTGCTAGCATAGTTAGAGTTTGTACTAGTATACTTTGTCCAATGATGAAATTGGAATCTTTAATTTGCATGTGCCAGCAGGTTAGTAATGCCAAGATTACTTGGTAATTGATCTCTAGTTTAGGAAATTGAAGTCTCACTTAAGACAAAGTGTGCATCTAATTCCCAAAAAAAACTTAGAATAAAAAATAAAAAATGATGCTAGAGCAAAAAGAAAGAATAAGGCAACAATGTCTGGACTAACGTGGGGGTTCGTGGTATGCTCCCTCTTAGTTCTCAAGTGAAAAGCTTTAGGGTATAAGTATGATAAGTAAGCCTAGTAATGTTTGGACTAACGTGGGGGTTCATGGTATGCTCCCTCTTACTTCTCACACCAAATAGTATTGCGAAGCAACCCTAAAAATATTGCCAACAGAAACCCTTGGTAAATAAAAAAAGAAAAAAAATTATGAGTTTGGGTAGTAAATTTGACTAAGGGAGTTAAAAGGATACTTGATGCATATTACCTGCACTTCATGCACACTTCATGACCTTAGACTAGAGTTGTATTGTTGCACTTGAATTTCCTCATCTGCTTGGCATTATTGCAGTGGGATATCTTAGGACAAAACTAGGACAAGATTCTGCTTACTAGCATGTGTTGTGAGTAAGGAAAATTTCACCAAGGTAATCTATTTTATTTTATGTTTTCTGAGTTTATAGTTGCATTACTTGAGGACAATCAATGAGGTAGGTTTGGGGGAGCGTTAACTCCTCAAAAGCACTATTTTTCCTACATATATTGCCATGTTTTTGCCTTCCTTTGAGTATATATCCATGCATTTAGTTAGTAAAATCATGCATTTACATTAAGGAGTTAGGGAACGGTTCTTTTGTCAGAGTAAAGGTGTATTTCTTTGCTTTGGTGTGCAGGGTAGGTCAGGAGCAGAGCAAGAGCAGTTGGCAGCACAGAACTAGAGAACCATAAGAGAAATGTCGAGTCGAGTTAGAAATATAGGACGAAGATTGCTAGACTTGGTTGGCGAAAGATGGATGGCGATGCCAGATCTACTAGCCGTTGGTCAAAGATCCAGTTAGCCCAAAATTCAAACAGAGGATAAAGAAGATAACATGATTATCTCAAGAGCGTAACCAACGTTTGAATTCAAACCCAATCTAGGGTTTCCACGTGTGCCTATTTAAAGGAAACCTGATGACGAGCAAAAGAGAGACGGAATTGAAAAGGCTGGACCGTGGTGAGGAAGAAGGCAATTGTGGTTCAACCATGCTAAGACTGAGAGCTCTAGATCTATCGAAGGGCTGCATCGACGAATCTCATGCTAGACTATGCCCAAAGACCAATCATAAGATGATAGTAAATAACATTTGTTTTACCTTGTTTATTCATAAAAAGGCATTGACATTATTATTTTCAGTTATAATTCTGCATGCATAAATAAACTTAATTATAATAAAGTCCTTAGAATAATATGGTTATTCTTTAATGTCCTTAGTCGAGTATTATTGTAGGAATGGGAAACAATAATGCATTAAGACTAATATTTAGTTGATTGATGACAAAGTATTGTCATTGACATGGAGATGTCAAAATCAATACATAAGTATGTGTTTGAGAATGACATATTGGACTGGCCTTCTATGAGCATGTTTCTTGGATTATTATGTGACAGTCACAACATTGCTCATAGTGATAACTACATGTATGATCCTCATACTTGAGATCATCATTATTTCAACATCGTGAGTGACATATTTTGATACACTCAAACGTGTGTCATAACTGACTACTCTATAAAGACTAATATTGGATATGTTACAATCTATGTAGTGGGATATTGTTGATTAAGATAGGATTTGTCTGTCCTACATAATAGGAGTAATATCATAGGCCACTTGATTGAGTGAGACTAGAAATACATGGTCATGCTCGAATAAGTTGATTTGAGATATCATAATTATTCGTTTATAATAGTCTGCTCAAGATATCAAGAAATATTAGATGGACTATACAAGTGTGACTGTTCTATGACTTGTGTCCAATCTAGATATAAAGGATAAAAAGATGTAATACTTGAGAAAGAGTTAATCACGAAAAGGTTATGTTGAATCATGATTTCTTGTAACTAAGGTGACAATGACATATTGCTAGATGTCACTCATTATTTGTAATATTACAAATGTTCCAATGTTTACTACTAACGTTACATGAACCTACAGGGTCACACCCACGGTTGAAATGAGCATATATTAAACGAATTATACATGTACAAATTTGTTGTACACGAATTTAGTTAAATTAATATATATTTTATATATATATATAATTTAACTATTTGATAAATATTAAAAAATAATTATTATAATTATGACTCTTTTAATATATAAATAATATAATTTGATTTAAATTTAATATATATATATATATATTAAAATCCTAATTAAAGTTGAATTGGGATTATTTATATTAATATATATTGTAATCCTAATTAAGTTAAATTAGGATTATATATATTTAATATATATATATCGAAATCCTAATTAAAGTTGAATTGGGATTATATATATTTAATATATATATATATATATATATATTGAAATCCTAATTAAGTTGAATTAGGATTATATTTTTAATATATATATATATTGTAATCCTAATTAAAGTTAAATTAGGATTATATATATTAATATATATTGAAATCCAAATATGAGTTGAATTAGGATTTCAAATGCTATATAAAGGCATGAGAGATCTAACAATCATTAATGCTTTTGGAAAAACCCTTTAAATAGTTTAGAGAGTTTTATATGCTCGTTTCAACTAGGTGAACTACATAGAGGTCGGAGCGTTATCGTTGTGGCTTAGGAATCGACATTGTGAAATCGTGATTGGATATCTATCTCCTCCAAATTCGGAATTCTAGATTTTAAACAGGTAATTCTTCACCTGTATTCACCCTGATTCATCCCTCGTACATGGATTTTTGGTGGTAATCGTCGGATAATTTTTTTGTTGCGCCATGGGGTGTGTCGGCATGACCCAACAGTGGTATTAAAACCACTTGTACGATACGGATTCAGGTTTTAATTACTTGGGTGATGTGATTGTATGAGATACATGTTATTTTTCAATTTATTTAGCGCATATATGATATTTGTACGAGTAAATCTATTCAATCACGGTTAATTTGTTAATCCAGTTAAAAGATGTTCCTAAGATCGATGATTAAGAGATAATCATCAGGATCTTTGTAAATAGGGTTTGAAATATTATATGTTAATTGTTAACATATTTAATATTAAGTTTTAGGGTTTTAGATCTTATGTGTTAACATAGTTATATATTAGACTAATAGTTAGTCTATAGATTTCGTGCGGGAAAGTAACAAGAGTTGTTTTAGTAAAAACCTCGTGGATTTTAAAATCTTGAAAAACAAGATAATGTTGATAAAAGTTATCAAATTGTGAGGTTTTTACATAGCAATTAAGATACTAATCTTTAGAAATTTCCCCACCGCTAACCAAGCAACGACAACCCCGTCGGTGGCTACGAGGCCCCTAGAATCCCGCAAGGGGCTTGACACCTATGTAGGAAAAATCTGGTAAGACTTTAATAACAAACTGTGTCGTTATTATGTTTGATATGCACGGTGTTTGGAATGCATGGTTATAGCCCAATAGCTCATTTAGTTTTATTTATAAGGTTTTATAAATACGATCTGCGTGTCATGCCTTTCTCTACTTCTATTGTAATTTTCTTCTTATCTTACTCTCTCGTATGTAAAACGAGATTCTGAAATTGTAATCTATACGACGAAGCATGGACCAAAATAACAGAATTTTTGGTCGATAGAAAGATGCTTGAGAAGTTTTTTATCCTTAGAATAATTTGGTTCTCCCATTAGCTTGGGACGGGCCACCTTAGTATATGGGCTATAACTATTGCATTCATATTTACTGCTTTTCATGTATGTGATAAAATGAATGTATGAGATGCATGTTAGCTAATTGATAAGATCAAATGTTAAATGGTGAGATAATATTCACAAAACCCCTCAATAAAATATTAAGTCTTTTATTTCTTCCCAATGTTAATCCTCGTTAAAGTCTAGATCAATACAATGTAGGTTCTGCTAAAGCGAGGTGCTTGTATCTATCTTGGCCAAATACGAAGAATAAGCAAATGATATTCGTTGGTTGTAACATTGGTTAAAGACTTAATTAGGTTACTTTAATAGAATTAGAAACCTAAAGGTTAGTTATTTGGATAATCATAAGATGATTATGAACAAGAGTTGTTCACCAAATGAAGGAATTGCATGACATGTAATTAGAAAGTGTTGCTTACCTAGATAGACCATAATCTCAAGAGAAAAGTCAAAGATGACTTAAGAGAATGTGAAATTTGGATCTTTGCCTACTAGAAAAACTTTACAAAAGTATTTTTGACATTAACATTTGAGGGTTATTAATTTAGTGGGAGTATAAAGTCCTTTTATAAACAAACATGGTAAACGTACTCAAAATTCATATTTTATTGTTATAGACTTATTATGGCAAATACAAATTTATTATCATTGTGACGGTCCTTGAGAAGTGTTGCGCGTAATAAGTGCTCCGCAATTGTGCAAGTGTACACGTCGCAAGTTATAGTATAAAAGATATCGTCTCCACAGGGATTGGTGCCACTTCAAGAATCTAATCTCTTGCACAGTAAAAAGTAAAAGAACACAAGTAGAAAATTGTAGGAGTTTTAACTAACAACAAAACTAGAAAGCAATAAAGTAAAAGATGTAATCAAATGAGAGAGAATAGGTCAGGTTATCGTGAGTTAAGGAGTGATAGCTGATTGAATCGTCTTGGTAAAAGAGTGCAAAGGAAACTCAGTTTCCGTGGCAACTTGCGCAGCGGGGTTGCCTTGGCAACTAATCGACGGTCGCCTGGGCGACTAGCTGGGCAATTACTTGGGCGGCTCGGCAGCAACTTCAAGGTTCGGCGGAGCATTCTTCAATGGTTTCTTCTTATCCCTAAGTCTAAACTTTAGCTATTTGTGCATGCCTTGATAATACATCCCTGCATTAATCAAGGGTGAACAACAACCAATCTTGCGCACCTCTTAGCCATTGAAATCCTTAACTTATTCCTAAGCCAGATTAATCTTCACCATCAGTAGATTGAATAAAGACCATACTCATTCGTTTCTTGAATCTAACTCTCCCGGTATTAGATAAATAGATGAAGTTACGAGATCCTCTCCCAATTCACTCACAAACAAGAAGAAAAACCAAGAATGAGTAAACCTTGAATTGAAAGTGCAAACTCTTATTACCTAAACAAAATCTAATTGTTTCTCACAACCACAAAACACAATAACCTTAGCCAAATAGATTTAGTTCATGGCTAGGTTCCAAAGAAACACAAGACAACGAATTCCTAGCATAAACTTAATTGAACAAAGAAGAAAAAGATGAAGAATGGTTGAAGCCTCTTTGTCGAAATCTCCCCCTTTGATCTTGTCAAAATTTCTCTCCTCTCTCTCCTTTGGAGTTGACGGTTTGATCCTTAATTTATAGGGCTAAGTCAAAGTCTTTTTTGAGGAGGAAGTTAAGTTGGAATTAAATATCTTTAAAGAATATAATTCTTTATTATATTTAAATTCCTTCTAAAACTTCTCCTATCTTCTTGGGATTTAATTTCTCTTTAACCTCTTCATGGAAATCTAACTCCTTTGGGATTTAACTTTGCTCCACGTCATCTTGGGCTTATCTAGTCATCAATTTCGACTACCATATCATCTTATCCCTTATCGAAAATTGCCCTGGCAACTAGCTCGGCATCTCCTTCATGCATTGCCCTGGCAACTGGCTCCAGCCTTGCTTTGGTAAGTGATTCTGCACACACACACAAAACACACCAAAGCAGTATCTTTTTCCACAAAATTAAGCAAAATATGAAATCAAGCTTGTCCACCAAGGAAACAATGCAAACATGCATGAATGGCTAATAATGCAACTAACATGAACCTAAGTCTAGCAATAATATGAATAAAAGGGTAAGAAAATAGTACTTTTGAACACTTAACACACCCCCAAACTCGAACTATTGCTTGTCCTCAAGCAATGCAAACTAATAATTACCCGTCAAGACTTCAAGTTTCACAAACTTAGCTTCGAACTTGATTTCAATTCTCAGAACCGGGGCACAAAGTATGATTGGCTTTTCATTTTTCGGACAACTTAGGAGTTACTCAGAATCAAACTATAATGCCTGTGAGTGTGTGCGGAGTTGTGTGCAAGTTGATTTTTTGGATTCTATGCAAACAAGAGGTTTTCAAATTACTTCATTGGGTTCTTTTAACATGTTTTAACTAGAGCCAGTTTCGGGCACCTCTAGCGTTTTGTTTTTAGTTTTATTAAGTTAATTAATTTATTCGACTAGAGCCTATTTCGGGCACCTCTAGCTATCAATTTTTAGCACATACAAGAGCCAATTTCGGGCACCTCTAGTATTCAATTTTTATCACATACTAGAGACAATTTCGGGCACCTCTAGCATTCATCCAATTTTTATTCTAATCCCCAAATTTTTTAATTATCAACCTAAGTTCACTAGAATTCCTTGAAACAATCAAGCCACAACAGTGTTTCATCAAGTTTAGCATCATAGTATGATTCTAAGTGTTTCCACGTTTATCCTAGAATAAAAAGTTCTATCAATTAAGTACATTGGCAAAGTCATCATCGGATATTCATCAAATCTAGGTAATTCTTGTTCCAACTAAAGGCATGGCAAGCAATTTATGTATCATAAATGAAATACTTAAGATGAATGCAACTAAACATGGTAACTAACTAATAACAATCCCCCCAAACTCGAGTGAGGAGTTGTCCTCAATGCTTGCAACAAAGAAAAAAATGAAGAAAAGTAAAATACAAACGAGGACTTACTCCGAGAGTTCATCATTGTGGATGATTAGTTTCCTTTTGGTCGATGTCTTGATTCTTTTGCTTGAACGCGGTGGTTGCTTCCTTGTTGCCGATGGTGGAATCGATCCTCGTATGGGGTTGTCCTCATCGTCCTCTTCATCAATGTCATTGGCTTTTCGCTTGGGCTTGGAGGATTCGATTGGTGCGGTCTTTGTTGGTGCAATGGAGGACTCACCCGAATCTAAAAAATCAGACAATGATTCAATACGGTTGATTCAGGCATAGGTGCTTTACCTTTGGCTTTTGCAGTGGTTGTCGGGGCATCTCTAGCTTTGGTTGCCGTGACATCTTCAGTGTTGGTTGCCGTGGCAACTGCTTGGGTAGGCGCAGTGTAGTTTACCGCGGCATCATCTATTGTGGTTGCCGTGGCAACTGCTTCATTGGTTGTTGTGGCAAGGATTTCGGCAGGAAAGATGAGGAACGGCACGCGGCTGTCTGGGTACTTTTCCAGGATGACTTGGGTGATGGCATTGTTGTGATCCTTCATGTACCGCATGAACATTAATTGTCAGTCTTCAATTTGCCTAAGGCGGTTCACCAACGGTTGTAAGAGTGCTTCAAGTTATCCTGGGGTTGCTGGCCGAGTTGCCCGGGCATCAGTTGCTTGGGCATTAGGGTTGCCGAGGCGACATGAGTTACCGCGGCAATTGAAGGCGTTGGGGATTTTACCGGTGCCTCTCCCATTAGCTTTCGGATTTGTGCTCGATTCCAACCGGACTTTGGTAGGGCCTTTTCATCAGTGAACTCACTTGGGACATGCATCTCCTTGCAAAGATTGGAAATTAAGCAAGGGAAGAAAAGAGAACCCTTGTCTTTTATGCTGCATACAAAAATCTCATCACAAATAATTTTTCCAATGTTAATGATGCGATTATGCGAGATAGAATGTATGTGCAAAAGACGAGGTGTATCAACGGTAGTATTGTGTGTGACGGGCATTAAAGAAGTTTTAACAAACTTATTCCATAATTTTGCCTCGGATTTAAGCCGAAGGCGATTTACTATGCCCTTGTATTTACCGTCGTTCCAATGAGTTCTCAGTAGAGTGAGTTCTTGAAGCACCTTGTCGAGTTGCTTGGGCGTGAGTTGATCAAAAAAGGCTTGATGCTCATCCTTCTCAATGTAGATCCCGTAAAAGGTGTTGATGTTTTTGGGGCTTATGAGTATAGCCTTGTCACGAACAAAAACATAAGGATTCTCCGGGTTAGGTGAGTGAGCATAGAATTCTCTTACCTATGAGATGTTACCCAGTTCCGATTGATGGCAAAAGATTTGCCACTTTTGATGTGCAATCCTTTCGAAGATGATTGGTTCAAGGCTGAAATCTTGATGAGAGTTGGAGTATTCAAAGCCTTGTTCTTCGCAAATCTTTCGGCTTTCAAACTTGGAGTGAAATCTTTCTTGAACCACCGGTGTAGCAAACTTCTTGTATCTTGGTTCTTTGGAGGAACTTGGATGAACCAAAAATTCAATTTTGGATGCCATGGATGATCTTGGTTGTGAGTTTGGTAAAAACAAAGAAAAGAAAGCAAAAGAAACTAAAGAGTTGCAAGATGAAAAGTATGAATAAGTTTCTTGGAAGTTAGGGGTGATGGGTTAAATAGAAAAGATAGGTAGTAAATATGGTAGGTGGGATTAATTTTGGAATAAAGAAAAAAAGGTTTCGATTTAGGGGTAGGGTGACGGCTAGGGGTTTAGGAAAAGGGAAGGGGTTTGGTCGGTTATGTATGGTTTATTTAGGGTAAATTGGAGGCTTAATATAAGCCTTAGATTCAGCCCATTAATTTCCTTGTTGAAGAAGTTTCCTTCATGAATCAAAATTCCTCTTTATCTTGAACTCTTTTCCTACAATTCAAAAACAAATAAAATAAGGATTAAAATTAAAGATAAACTAATAAAAGAAAATAAATAAAGATGTGCAAAGAAATTCTTAAAAACAATTAGATAAATATGAAAGAAAGATGTAGTCTTAATCTTAAAGAAAATAAATCTATCCTAAAAAGAAAAAATAACCGAAATTAAATAATAATAAAATAAAAAAATAGTTTGAAAAAATAAAAAGAAAAAGAAATTATCGAAAGGAGAGCATGCTCATGCATCTCCTAAGGTGACCACTTCTTTGTTACGTTCCACATGGGCACCGTTGTAGTGCTTCAATCTTTGTCTGTTAACTTTGAATTCATGTTCATTAGTGATGGACTTGATTATCACGGCACCATGGGAGGATGGTTTGTCAACTTCGAATGGTCTCGACCATCTTGATTTCAGTTTTCCCAGGAAAAGTTTTAGCCGAGAATTGAATAAGATAACTAGTTGCCCCGGCATGAATTGTCGTGGCAATAGTTTCTTGTCATGCCATTGCTTTGTTTTCTCCTTGTAGATTCGTGCATTGTTATAAGCGAGTGCACGGAATTCTTCTATCTCGTTGAGGTCCAACAAACGCTTTTGTCCGGCATTTTCCAAATCCATATTCACGGTCTTGATTGCCCAATATGCCTTGTGTTCGATTTCCACCGGTAGATGGCATGTTTTGCCATAGACAAGTCGGAAGGGGGACATACCTAAGGGTGTTTTGAATGCAGTGTGATATGCCCAAAGTACGTCATCTAGTCTTACTGACCAATCCTTCCTAGAGGGATTTACAACTTTCTCGAGTATACCCTTCAATTCTCGGTTGGAAATTTCTGCTTGCCCATTGGTTTGTGGGTGATATGTCGTGGTAGTCTTGTGAGATACACCAAAGCATTGTAACATCTTGGCAATGAGTTTGTTGTCGAAGTGCTTGCCTTCATCACTGATAATTGCTCTCGGCATCCCAAACCGTGTAAATATGTTTTTCTGCAAGAATCATTGCACGGTCTTAGAATCGTTGGTGGGAACTGCAGCTGCCTCAACCCATTTAGACACGTAGTCGACGGCAAGTAGAATGTAGAGGTTGCCGAATGAAGATGGGAAAGGTCCCATAAAATCAATACCCCATACATCGAACAATTCCACCTCAATGATGTTTTGGAGCGGCATCTTTGTACAGTGTCGAAGTGCTAAGCATTGTTGGAGTACATTCTGCTGCTCCTCTTTAGGGACACATCGGCATATAACCTGATCTGCACATTGTTTAAACAAAAGAAGCTCATCCCAAAAGTAATGCTTAGCATCATGGCGGAACCGCTTCTTCCCTTGGTGAGTAAGGTCATAAGGTAAAATACCACAAACAAGGAAATTAACTAAATCTGCGTACCAGGGTATTGCCGAGGCATGTGTTGTCGTGGCAATTGCATCCATGGTTGCTGAGGCAACTAACAGTTGCTCATCCAGGAATGCATCGCATATCTCTAAATCAACGTCCTCCTCCCTATTACATTCTAAGCGTGATAAGTGATCGGCCACTTGATTTTCTGCTCCTTTCATGTCCTTAATTTCAATATCAAACTCTTGTAAAAGCAATATCCAACGAATCAAACGAGGTTTGGCATCCTTTTTAGCAAATAGATACTTAATTGCCGAATGGTCCGTATGAACAATTACCTTTGTACCAATCAAATAGGATCAGAACTTGTCAAATGCGAAAACTACGGCTAGTAACTCTTTCTCTGTTGTTGTGTAATTTACTTGAGCACTATTAAGAGTTTTACTAGCGTAGTATATCACATGAAAGGTCTTACCTATGCGTTGGCCTAGGACTACTCCTACCACGAAATCACTTGCATCACACATGAGCTCAAAAGGTAGCGTCCAATCGGGTGGAATGATAATGGGTGCCGAGGTAAGCTTTTCCTCTAGGGTTTCGAATGCTTGGGCGCAAGAATCATCAAAATTGAAGACTTTATCCTGTTCAAGCAAATTGCACAAGGGTTTAGTAATTTTAGAAAAATTATGAATAAACCTCATGTAAAAACTTGTATGTCCAAGAAAGCTTCGGATTCCTTTAACTGAACTTGGTGGGGGTAATCTCTCGATCACGTCCACCTTGGCTTTGTCTACTTTAATTCCCTTGGATGAAATCTTGTGGCTGAGCACTATTCCTTCATCTACCATAAAATGGCACTTCTCCCAATTAAGGACTAAATCGGTTTCTTCACATCGTGCCAACACCTTCTCTAAATTACCGAGGCAACTATCGAAGTCATTACCGAAAATGGAAAAATCATCCATGAATATCTCAAGGAAGTCTTCGACCATGTCTGAAAAGAGTGCCATCATGCATCTTTGGAAGGTTGTCGGGGCGTTACACAATCCGAACGGCATCCTTCGAAAAGCATACGTATCGTATGGGCATGTGAAGATTGTCTTTTCTTGATCTTATGGCGCTATGGCAATTTGATTATAACCTGAATAACCATCAAGAAAACAATAAAAGGGTTTACCTGCAAGACGGTCAAGCATTTGATCAATAAAAGGTATGGGAAGTGATCTTTCCTAGTGGCTTTGTTTAGCTTTCGATAATCCATACAAACCCTCCAACTGGTCACAGTCCTGGTTGGAATGAGTTCATTGTTTTCATTACTTACCGCCGTTACACCTCTTTTTTTCGGTACACATTGTACCGGACTTACCCATGTACTATCAGAGATAGGGTATATAACGCCGGCGTCAAGCCACTTGATGATTTCTTTTATTACAACCCCTTTCATGGCATGATTCAGTCTCCTCTAGGCCTCAATCGAAGGTTTGTGATCATCTTCCAACAAAATCTTGTGCATGCACACTGCCGGGCTAATTCCCTTCAAGTCGGCAATTGTCCACCCTATTGCCTTCTTGTGTAGCATCAACATTTTGATCAGCTTCTTTTCCTGCTCGGGCTGTAACTTAGAGGGAATAATTACAGGAAATGTATTATCGGTTCCCAAGTAAGCATATTTTAGTTGCCCTGGCAACTATTTCAACTCAAGAATCGGTGGTTGTTCAATGGAGGGCTTTTCGAGTTTACCTTCCTTACCTGAGTAATCCAGTGCTTTAAAGTATGTACATGGTCGATTGACTAACCAATTTGCCTCTTCTTGTTGTTCCTCATCAATCGGTTCTTCATACTCCTCAGGTTCCTCTTGATCGGCAATGTAGTTGCCGAGGCAACTAAATTCCTCATCGAAGTCAAACTCTGACGTGGCATGAAGAAGTTGGCATTCTTTCGGATCATCGGCATGCCTTAGTGTTTGGAACACATTTAGTTTAACTTGCTGGTCATTCACCCTCATTGTGAGTTCTCCCTTTTCAACATCGATCAAGGTTCTCCCCGTCGCTAGGAAGGGTCTCTCGAGAATGATAGGTGCATGTTCATCTGCTTCACAATCCAAAATAATAAAGTCAGCGGGAAAAATAAATTTATCAACTTTTACCAGTATGTCTTCGATTTTTCCCTCTGGATGCACATAGGAATTGTCGGCTAGCTATAGCATAACTCTTGTAGGTCTTGCCTTCCCTATTCCTAATTTTTGGAAAACCGATTTAGGCATCAAGTTTATGCTGGCTCCAAGGTCACATAATGCTTTCCCGACATAGTGGTTTCCAATGGAACAGGGTATTGTGAAACTTCTGGGATCCTTCAATTTGGGTGGCATGCGATTGTGCAGCACGGCCATGCATCCCTCTGTTGCGTCAATTGTTTCAAACTCTCCTAGCCTTGTTCTCTTAGACAAAATGTCTTTAAGAAACTTGGCATAGTTCGGCATTTGTTCAACTGCTTCAACTAATGGCAAGTTGATGTGGACTTGCTTTAGGATATCAAGAAACTTCTTGAATTGATATTCTTACTTTTTTCGCTTCAACCTCTGTGGGAATGGTGGTGGAAGTCGGATATCTTCGATCCTTTCATTGGTCTGGAACCTGATTGACGGCATTGCCACATCAACAGCAGCAGCAGCAGCAGCAGTAGTAGCAGCAGCAGCAGCAGTAGCAGTAGTAGTAGTAGTAGCAGCAGCAGCAGCGATAAAGATCTGGCGAAAGCGGCAGCGATGCGAGAACAAAGCGAATAGCAAAGAACAAAGAGCAGCGATAGCGGCAGCGATAGCAGCGATAGCGATAGCAGCGAGAGCGATGCGATGCGCGATGCGAGCAGCGAGTAGTAGTAGTAGTAGTAGTAAGAGTAGTAGCAGAGCGATAGCGATGGCGAGTAGCGATGCGCGAGGGAGTAGCGATGAGCGAGAGTAGCGATAGCGATGAGCGATGAGCGATGCGATAGTAGAGAGTAGCGATAGTAGTAGCGAGGAGTAGCGATGCGCGAGTGGCAGCGATGCGATGCGATAGTAGCGATAGTAGTAGTAGCGATGAGCGATGAGATAGTAGTAGTAGCAGTAGTAGCAGTAGCAATAATGATAATAATAACCAATTAATTAATAATAGTGATAATAACTGAAAAGTGACTAAAATGGTAGTAGCAGTAGCAGTAGCAGTAGCAGCAGTAGTAGATAACAATAATGAAAATAATGATAATAATAACCAATTAATTAATAATAGTGATAATAACTGAAAAGTGACTAAAATGAAATAAAATGAAAATTAAAGTGCGAAATGTGAAGGATACAAAGATGAGAGGACTGGATATGCAATTTCCCCATTAAGCAGAACGCGTAGATCCTCCTAGTTCAGGTCAGGTCTCACGTGGATTATAATAAGGTCCAAAACGAAGTCATTTAGCGAAATATATAAATACCATGTTTGAGCCAAAAAATCATTTCATCTTATATTTAAAAAAATTACATAACACTCTCTCAACCCTTTGCTCTCACTCAAAAGCCGGTCACTGAGCTCCGCCGCCAACCACCGCTTGCCGACGATGGCGACCACCGCCTACAGTGGCTGGAAGACATGCCAATGATGGGTTTGGTTCGTTTTGGTCCCTAAGTTCGAATTTCAAGTTGGTTTTTCTTAAATCCCCCTCTATTTTCATATATCTAACGTAAAACTGAAAGGTTTTTATATTTTTTTACCTTTTTTAGATTGTTTTTACTTCGATTTTTATCCCTCTTTTGCTTTTGCAGATCGAGCACTCTTTATAATGGTGTAGTTTGGGTGAGGTGGAAAGAAGAAGGAGAGGTGGTGGCCGACAGTTTGGTTATTCGGGCGGTGGTGGCAGTAGATGGGGATGAAGGGTTTAAAAGGGATTTGAGGCGGTGGAAGGTAGATAATTATATGGGGATTTATATTTTTAAGGGTTTTATTTTGGTTTAAATGGGATTTGATTTGTTTTGGTTGTATTGGCAGGAACTATTGAAGCCGGTATCGACGGCGGCACGCGACTTGGACTGCGGTGGCTTTAGTGGCGTCGGCTTGACGGTGATGGCGACGCCTGGTGAAGACAGCGGTGACTTGGATGCATAGAGGTCTGGTGGCTAGGGTTCTTTAGTATTAGGATTTATATTTGAATATGGGTTGTTTTATTATGGGTAATGGGTAACATGTGAAATGGGTTTTAAAGCCCAGATAAAATGGGTTACTACAAGACATATAAGGATTAATCATAATTGACTTAGGGTATTGCCATCGACAGAGGCATTGCCACTTTAAAATCTGCTCGGTAATAAAACCAAGGTTGAAGGTTATTAAAAGGCTGACATAGCTAGTGTGAAATTCAAGCATCACCTGCCAACGCTAATCACTATTTGAATACACTTGTTTGCCAACTTGCCTGAATTTTCATTATACTTTCCTTAGTCACTTTTCTTAAAACCAGAATCCGAATTCCAAATTAAACTCATATTTCCCATTTTACAAGTAAAATCGTGGCATTTAACTCTTGAAAAATCTCCATATGGTTACGATATACAGCTTACTGTTGTATTACTTGTTGGCGTGTATACTTGCACGCAAAAGACCTATACTTGGCATTATTTTACTTGCATATTTACACTAGATTATCAATTATTTGCCGAGCGTTAGTTAGTCGACAGACGGGTACAAGTGGGCACTAGTGGGTACGGGTTGGGTGGTAGGTATTCAGTTGGGTAGTGGAGGCATGGGGATGGATTTGATAATATACTCATGTGAGCGGTTGTGGATTTGAAAATTGTACCCGACGTGGGTGGTGAGTAGGTGGTGAATATGGAAATTTTATGTGGGTATGGGTATGGGTATGGGGGAGGGGTATTCGTACCCGCCTCGCCAATTTGACATCCCTAACTCTGGTCATAATCAGTGGTGTCAGAATAATTAGAAAATGAAAAATTATAGAACGGGCGACACACACTGCTATACACCACTAATGCTACACACAGCTGCACACCATTATTTTTTTAATTTTGTATAATTATATATTTTGTCCTCTTTATGTATACATGCTATCAATTTAGTCATCATTATTTACTCATTCAGTCAATTTAGTCCTAACTCAAAATAGTTCAACTAATTTAACCCTCAATGTTTAAAAAATCTATCAGTTTCGTCCTAATTGTAATATAATTCTATAATCTAATTCAATTTGATCATCAATATTTAAAATTCTATCAATTTAATCCATATATATATTTGGAGATGAAACGGTGGGATGGTAAGACATGCATAAAGATTGAATCAGATTATGTGATGCGTAGTACCTTCATGTTTAACGAAATGTTCGAATTTTGTACCTTCATGTTTCAATTGCATCCCTTTCGTATTCGATTAGGTTATCTAATGAGGCAAGTCCCTTTGAAAAACCTTGTTGTTCCAGAAGACATAACCTTTTGATAAGAATAGTTAGAATTTACCTTGTGAACTAAACTTGGTAATAAAGGTAGCATTACTTTCTATTCAAGAAGCCCAGAAACGTGAACATGAATGTTAAACATACCAAAGAATTAATTAGGGTTGTTTTTCAAGGAAACATTAGTGCTGCATTGTCGTCAATGGTTACCAACGATTTTGCTCTTCAATTTTTTTATCTATCATAGAACAATTTTGCCACGTCACCTCCTCTATTAACCGCCATGTCACTTCTTCCGTTAACCGCCACGTCACCTCTTCTTTTAGATTTCAACGGTTGGTGGTCAAAATAGGAGTACTTTAATAGTTTAGTGGTTTGATTGACAAGTTTGTTAGTTGGGTGGTCAAAATAAAAATGACCCTATAATTGGGTGGTCAACTGTGTAGTTTACCCTTTTTAAAATCATCATGGACGAAAAAGATATTTATGTCAATTTATTAATAGATTGTTAATATATTTAATTTGTAAAAGTTCAACTCGAAAAATCAAATTATTTATCTAGTTTTATCCTAAAATAAAATAAATAGATTAAATTAACTTGAATTTAAAAAATATTTTTTTTGAGTTCACTCGAAGTTTGTCCACCCCTAACTATATGTTCTTGTTACATTTGTTCTTCAAATATAAACTTAATTCTTTCATGGAGGTTTTTAAATTATTTATAGTGTTTTTATTTTGATATTTTATAGAATTTTTTAATAATAATTTATTTTTTATTTTTACTTAAATATTAAATAAGTTATTAAACGTTAAATTAAAATCAATTATGCTCCTGAATTTGGTAAAAAATCAATTATGTCCTCGAAGTCTATTCAAAAATCAATTCAGCCTCTCTGCCACATCATCATCACATGTATACTGCTACGTCAGCATCGTGGACCTTCACATCAGTATTATTAACGGCCAACGTCTATATAAGGGCAAAATTGATGCAATTAAATAACTTTAAGGGTAAAATTGATGCAATTAAAAATTAGAGACAACACTGATGATTTGGGTTTATTTTAAGGGCAAAGTAACCTCTTTAAGTCTAATAAAAATAAGTAAAAATACATAAAAGATTTAATCTAAGCAAGAATTTTGGTGTTTTTTGATAAAAAAAAATAATTTTTAAGTTAAACTATTTCAGGTAAATTAATTTTATGTTTCTTAAAAATTTATATTAATCATAACATATATATTTATTTATATTTTAAAATAAATTTTAAAATCAATTGAAATATATTGATTTTATAAATATTATTTAAAATTTATATTTTTAATGAAATAATTAAAATTAATTTATTTATATTATATCAAACTCAACTATTAATATATATAATCTAAAATGTTATAATTTATTCTATAAACATATTATTATAACATTTTATGATTTTATACTTTATATTTTTACAAAATAACTAAAATTACTCATATAGTTTGACTTAAATATTTTTTATTTATATTGTATTATATCAAACTCAAATATTAATATATATTTAAATTATAAAATGCTATATTTCATTTTAGTAATATATTCTTATAATATTTTAGAATATAAATATATATAACATTTTATAAATATATTTGTTATGAATGATATAATCATATAAGATTAATGAAAATAGTTTAACTGTCAGAATTTAACATAAAATCAAATTATATGAAAATTCTTACTTAACCTAGTGGTTAGTTGTTGTATATCCTCTGTTAGGATCCCAGGTTCGATCCCTGTAAAAATATTTTGGTATCTTTTTATAATTTTTTGTCCAATATAACCTTAAGTATAATATTATATTAAGACATATCAAAATGTCATGCTTAGAGCAAAGATTATTAGGCTTAAAATGGAATTTAGGAGTTTAATCGAGAAAAAATAGAATCTGAGTATCTAGAAGTGTGGTAGGTCAAAAGTGCAAAATTTGAAAAGTTTGGTGTCTCTTCTAAAAATCCTAAAAAGTACCGTGATTTGATATGTAGTTTATTCAATTTTAAGGGCGTACCATGTCAGCTGTCGTTAGGGTTTAACAATCTAGTGACCGAAATGAAATGTTTTCTTAACAATAGTGACCAATGAAAGCTTGTCAATTACAGTGACTATAAGCGCCTTAAAAGTCTAGTGGCCACCGCTATAGTTTACCCTTCCTTTTGTATATCTCTTTGGAAAACCATCCATTATTGGTTTATGACATCGACCGCTCAAAAAGGGTTAGGTTGCATGTTTTAATAAATACTCATATTACAAATAAATATATCCACCTTGGGTACTTAAAAGTAATTTTTATTAAATAAATATTTAAAATATATATTTTTAATTTAAGTTCCTAAAAGTTAATATATGGCATTAGATATTTCTTTTGACAAAAAAATACTTTAAATACTTAATTTGACCAAAAATATTTTAAGTATTTATTTTAACTAAAAATTATATTTTCATAATTATTTTAACTAAAAATTACTTATATACCTAAATAAAAAAGTTAATATTTATAATATAAGCCTTGTTTCTGCGAAATCAGATACCCTACAATAATTACGTGGCAAACTTGATGAGACCAATCTTGCTTCTATGACTTCAACATTTCCTCATTAAGCCCAAAATCCAAATTTTAACCGTTGTGGGCTTAAGTTGTTCGCTCCTAAGACTAGGATGAAATCTTAACCACACAACTCTTGACAAAGAGAACAAAAAGAGGAGATGTTCTAACGATTCTTCTTCATCACGGCAAAAATGCACAAAGTATAACCCTTATCTATCCTTCTACAACTTTGCAACTAAGGCTTCTTTTTAACCATCGGTATCTAATGTACCGGTTGATTAACTTAGATCGAGTACTACAAGGGTTCATTATAAGCACAACCCTTCAACTTAATTGTTTCATTCACAACATCAAAATTCGAACCTCTGACATTGCTTAAAGAATCTAGTGTCTTATCTCATTAGACCAATTAGTTGTTGGTTTTACAACTAAGACTTTAGATACGTACTTTCCACATAAAAACGATTAGATATTGACCCAAATTTTAATTCACAATCAAATTAAATTTTTTATTTAGTTTTAGTGGTTGAAAATTATTTGGTGATTAAATTTATTTAGGTGAGAATTCTTATAAAATAAATGTTAATATTTAAAATTATTCTGATATCTTTATTTGTGAGATGGATTATGTATGGATCCAAGAAGAGTTTTTTGAAAAAATATCAGGTTTTTAAGATATATTGGGTTTGTAAATTTATTTTTATTAAATATGTATTATATTTTTATGTCGGTTCGAATTTATACAATATGAGATAATATAAACATTTTTAGCCACTAAGCTAATTAGTGAATCTATGTATAGAGTGAATTTCTTCTCTCATATGTGGATGTAGTTAAACTTAATCTCGTGTTTAATTTATTTTGTCTTGGCCTCACTTTAATTTTTTTGCTTATGAACCCAACAAGTGTTCTAGTGGAGAAGCAGATGGTGTTCATTCTAAGAGACACGAGTTCAAATCATTATGTCTACAAGGTGTATGTGCTTTGTCAAAGGGTTAAAAATATCTATAAACAGATACTATCTTTTAATCACCTTTAGACTATTCAAAAAAAAATTGTTTATAAATTTCTAACAAGTGATATTAGAGAGTCATAGTTTGAGACTCATGACGACGTGGTCATAAGCAATTATTCAGTTTTGAGGAAATTTGTTAGTAAGAGTGAAGACGTACAAAAAATTGTTTTACCATAATGAGTTTTGAGTTGTTGAGAGAGATTTGGTTTTCCGAGAAAATTGAAGTTGTTAAAAGCATAAGTTCCTAACAAAATTTATGTTAATAAGTAATTATTAGATATTAATCTGTACTTTTAAATATCGGTTTAAACTGAGAAAAAATAAGAATCGTTAAAAGGATAATGTTATTTAAAAATTTGAATAGTGGTGCTCAAGTTTAATAAGAATGTTGGACAAATTTAAAATCTAAGATATTTAAGCAACACCGTCAGGAGACATTCACATTTTCTTTTGAAGAGTTTCTACCTAAGCTCTCAATGGATATTGAACCTGCCACTTAGAAAAGAGGAAACAGTGTTAGTCGAAAGTGCCAAGTCCACTTATTTTTCTGAGATTATATATTAATACATCCATAATATTACTTGTTCTAATTATTTTAATATAATAATTCTTGAACCTATGCCCGCACTTGAGGAACTTTGGCCAATGATTCTTTTATTTTCTGCTCTTCAAATGATAAGTCAACTATATTTCCCTGCAAATACTTGTCGTAAGATGCCAAATCAAAATGGCCATGTCCACACATCGCCATCAGAATCACCTTTGATTCTCCACTCTCTCTGCAACGAAGAGCTTCCCGGATCGTCGCTGCGATTGCATGAGTTGGCTCAGGAGCTGGGATCAGCCCTTCCGATCGAGCAAATCGTATTGCACCTGCAAGCAAAAAACTGTACCCATTAGCCTCCTCAAAACCACAAAAAACAGTCTACTGATTCAAGTTCTCATCACTTCCTTCTAGCATATATTTGATCAAAGTTAAGATTCTTATAGATTTAGGTGTCCGTTGCTGGTTTATTAGTCCGGATGAATGAACTCACCTTCAAAGCACTCGGATTGCGGAATTGAAATCGCTTCCATGAAGCCTAATTCATAGATGTGTGAAATCAAAGGTGCCATACCATGGTAACGTAAGCCACCTATAGGACGAAAAAATGCATCAACAATTAAAGAATTCATACAGAGAAACCAGTGAAAGATCTTGATGCTAATAACCTCCGATATTACCAGCATGAATTGGGTCTGGAATGAAGTCATGCCCCAGCGTATGCATCTTCATCAATGGTGTCATCCCTGCGGTATCACCAAAATCGTACGCATAGACACCTTTCGTTAATGAAGGGCAAGCAGCAGGTTCGACTGCTCGAATAACAGGGTTGATTTTTCCCTTGAGTTTTTCTCTTATAAATGGGAAACTAAGTCCTGCGAAATTCGAGCCACCACCAGTACACCCGATGATTAAGTCCGGGGTTTCACCGATAGCCTCCATTTGTTGAATACACTCCTCCCCTATCACAGTTTGATGTAGCAAAACATGATTGAGGACACTCCCCAGGCAGTACTTTGTATCATCATTTGCAGCTGCAATCTCTACAGCTTCCGAAATAGCTATCCCTAAACTTCCTGGGCTGGATGGATCCATTTGAAGTATTTTACGACCTGCTTCGGTAATGTTAGATGGTGAAGGATGAACCTTAGCACCCCATGTTTGCATCATCAATTTCCGATACGGTTTCTGATCATAAGATGCACGAACTTGCCACACCTGCAGAAAATTTCCAATGAAAAAGTCCATAGTTTTACAATTTGAAGAATTTGAAAGGAAAAGAAATTCGAATGAAGAACTTGTGATTCTTACTTCACATCCAAGACCAAATAAGCTGCAGGCAAAGGCCAATGAACAACCCCATTGGCCGGCACCGGTTTCAGTCACAATGTTCTTGACCCCTTGTTGTGCATTATAGTAAACTTGCGGAACAGCAGAGTTCGGTTTATGTGATCCGGCAGGGCTTACACCTTCATACTTGTAATAAATCCTTGCAGGTGTATCAAGAAGCTTCTCCAACCTCTTGGCTCTACATTCAAATAAAGACATTATATTTGTGAAACGTGGACAATCTCTAGAAAAACATAGCCTTTTGGTTCGGACAACAGCATACCTGATTAAAGGGGTTGGGCGCCAGAGTCGGTATACATCGATAACTTCTTCCGGGATATCTATAAACCTTTCATTTGTAACCTCTTGCTTAATTAATTCATCAGGAAATAAAGGAGACAAATCTTGTGGTTTAACCGGTTCAAAAGTTTTGGGATGCAACGGAGGGGGTGGCTTTACGGACAGATCCGCGACAAGATTGTACCATTGGCGAGGAATATCGATTGCAGTGGAATCCACATTTATACCTGACCTTGCTCTTACTCTATAAGTTTTGGAAAGCCTTAGGTGCATTTGTTTTCTCTTAAGCATACAATATCCGAGCCATGGCTCGTCTCCTAAATGTGTAAAAGTAGTCAAAAGCACCAGATCAAAGCAATATCAGATCAGAATAAAGAATGAAATGCTACTTCCCCTAAAGAATCGAACTTGACAATCAGCTAAATAACCCATAAAATTTGGAATCAAAAAATTCGAACCCTAAACAACCGAACTTGAAAGAAACCAAACGTGAAAGCATGCTGAAATGGTTACATTTTATATAAAGTCTGAAAATGATTTAGCTGGTCTCTTGGGGTCAGCTTTATAAACTCTACTTGAGTGCTCCCTAAGTTCACTAAATACAAGCACACAACATTACCCCAAACAAAGATGTATATTCAGATACAATTTTCTAAGCAAAAATTAAGAAAAAAGTAGCAGTAAGAATTCCTTTTACACTTGCCTATAAAAGAGAACATTCATTTTCCATCCGTATGAAAGAGATAAATAAAAGATTACCTTTGGAAGAACTGGAAATGGTTGATCGAGGAAATATGGCAAGTGGGTTTGCATTCAGAATTGATTGATTGGCCATTTTGGGTTGAAGCTGGGAATGTTTACGGACAAAACACCAGTAAAACAGAGCTGGTGCAGAGAGAGAGAGAGGGAGTAAAATCTTGTCTGAATCTCTACTTTTAGTGGCTTGTTGGGCACGAAGATGACCCAGACAATGACAGACGGTATTGAATTTTTGAGAGTTTAGGTAGATGAATTAATGTTTATGTATTGCGTTGTCAAAAATAAATTTTACAAAGTTAAAGTTTAAAATTTTGACCAATGTTTTTAAAAAGATAAAAGTTTTGTTTTAGACATTTTATTTTAAAATTTTATATGTATTAAGTTGAATTATATTTAAATTTATTATTTTATTAAATATAAAATATATTAATTTATATTAAAAATGTTTTTAAAACATAAATTTTAAATATATTATAAAGAATTAATACAATTAGATTTTCAATTTAATTTATATATATATAATTCATATTTTTAAAATATATTTTATGATTTCTTTGAAAAAATGAGCTATCTTGTTTACAAGGTTAAATTTAGATTTTCTTCGTTCTATTGTCTTGTTTTGTGATTTTGCAGGGAAGAGCAACATGATTATAACACTAGATATAGGTAAAATTTCTCATTTAAAAAAAAAAACCCTTAAAAGAAGTTTTTAAGTTAAAAGTTTAGATAAATAGACTTGTAAAGACTATTTTGTCTTTGATAGTTATAAAAAATTATTTAAATAATATAAATAAAAAATTAATATATAAATTAATAAATACATATAAATTTAATAACTAATAAAATTATATGCAAAATATAATTCCATCGATAGGAAATTAATATATACATCTAAATTTAATAATTATTAAAATTGTATTAAAAAGATAATTTTACAAATAAAAAATTAATATGTACGTCCTTATATATGCTCAGTAATGATATTAAAAAAATTATTTTTCATAATCTAATTAATATTAATAGATATAAAATGTTAATAACTAATAAATTATTCAAATAAGTATGAAATATAATCATGTCCTTATATGTCATTTTGCTTGTTTAAATAACCAAGCAGCTATCAACTATCAGATAATTTTACTAAACATTTTTATACAATCAACTAATATAATTCGCTAGTCAAATCAGTTAATGCTATCCGCTATCAGCTAATGTAATATGTATCCGCTGATTGCCAAACATGAGTTTCTTAAAAATGTGTTTGTTGTTAATAATTATTTTAGAAAAAATAATATAAAAAGATCTAAGGGGATTTTTTTGTTAATGGTTCGTTTCAAATAATTAATTTAGTTCTTATGCAAAAAAAGCACTCAATTTAGCCATTCAAATTCACGAACTGTATTAATTTAGTCATTTGACTAGCGTTGACCGTTAATGTGGTAACCTTCTGTCAACGGTCTTGACATGTAGCCCACGTGTGAATAATAACATGTCAGAGGTACAATGTTTATTTCTTACGTAGTCTGAGAGCAAAATTTGTTTTTAAGGAGTTTGAGGATAAAATTGATTTTTGAAAGAGATGGAAGACTTGATTGATTTTTATGTCATATTTTATCAAATAAGAAATTAAGATATTAAAAATAAAAGTACTATTAAAATTTTAGAAATTTTAAAACCTATAAAATGATAAATTATTAAAAATAAAAATTTAAAAATATTTATAATATGTTAAAATTATATAAAAATATATATTGAAATTATATTAAAACTTTAAATTATAAAAAAATTAAAAATTTAAAAAAATATTTAAAAAATTAAAAATTATCTATATTGTTGTATTTTAGATTTTTGAAAGGCTTGCAATTCTCTAACAGTAAGGACACAATAAAGTTAACAAACTAGCCAATAGAGGTATTTATCGAACACAATTATTATGATAAATCACAACGCAAAAACAAGACTAAAACGACCATGAACACACAACATGTATTACACTTAGGCATACACTTAAACAATTGGGCATGCTCAATAATTTTAAATTTTTTAATATCTTATTTTTTATTTTCTATTTTTTTATAACATCTAGTACTTTTCGATATAATTTTTAATAATTTATCGCTTTATAGTTTCTGATATTTTTTTAATTTTATAAGTTTTACTTCTTTATAAATTTTAACTATTTTTATTTTTAATATTTAGTTTTTCACAATATTATGATAATGTTCATTATATTTTAAAATTTTAAAAAAAATTAATTTTTGAAATTTGTAATTTATTTATTTAAATATTGCATAGAGAATAATTTAGTCATCAAACTTCCTAAAAAATCAATTTTAACTTTGAACTCCCAAAAAAATCAACTTTGCCCTCAAACTCCCTAGAAAATCAAATGTTGTCCCTCTACCACGTCAGCATTTATATGTGGACTGTCATGCCAGCACAATTAACGATCAATGTTAGTTAAATGGTTAAATTGATACGATTTGTGAGTTTAATGGCCAAATTGAGTGCATTTTTCGCAGAGAGCCTAAATTAATTATTTGGTAGGAACTCAAGCGTAAAATACCCCTTAAGCCAATATAAAACTATCAATTTTCAGATTAAAATACTGTTTGACTTAATAAAAAAAATATTTTTCTCTAAAGTCATCGATTGGATTTGTTAGGCTTGTAGCATGCTCGAATCGATCTCCGAAAACTGTCAAGAGGGTTGAATTGAACTTCCGAAAGAATTGGCTAAAATCGATAAAGATGGTAGACAATTTGCACAAGGATTTTAGAGTGGTTCGAGCTTCTAATCAAGCTCTACATCCACTACCTTAGCACACCACTAAGTATTTCCCAATTCACTATGAATTCTTCCATTTTTCTAAGCTTAGGAGCTAACCGTTACAACTCTATCTTTTCAATGGCTAAGATAGAACCACTCTAGTTTTTACTTAGGCTAAACTAAAACCTCTCCCTTTTACAAGGTAATTTGTGTAAACAATAAAAACCTCACAAGGTAGGTGTTTACAAAAATTAAGCTCACAAGAGTGTAAAGAATAAAACAATGAAAAACACTCTTTATACAATATATACAAGAAAAATGAATAATAAAATACTTAAAAGCTATTTCTCTTGATCATGAAGCTTGGATATTGTCTCTAACCATCTTCAAGTGTCCCAAGTCTTCTTTTAAAGTGTAGAAAGAGCTACTGGCCTTTTATGGCCGTTGGGGTGATTTGGAGCCGTTGAGAAATGAATTTCCGAGCATGTTTAAGTCCCTGCATTCAATGGTTTCGAAATCCTTATGAAGATTTTGATACCTTATCAAAATAAAGCCGTTACAGGCTCAAAATTGAGTTTTTGGTAGCCTAATTTCGATGCCGAAAAGCATGGTTTCGAAACCAACGCTATTCATGAACAATATTCGTGCACGAACAGTGTCGTGAATAGTGCCAAATAGTGACTGAATAGTGTCTTCATGTTTTAAAAGCTTTAAAACCATTTTTAAACACTTTAAAATATTTTAATAACTCAAAAATACTTTACAATTATAAATCAATTAATAACACATATGTTTGAGGTTTTAAAACTTTGAAACATATTTTTCAAGTTTGTTAGACTTTGAATTATTTTTGCAAATTAGTTTAAGTCCTAAAACATTTTTCATAAAAGTTATATCAAAATAAAATATCTCAACCGGATTTTATTAGTTTTGTTTTTTGTTTATATATTTTTGCACAACGCTTGACATGTTCTGTATTTACCATTTTAACACGTTTTTTGTCTGCCTATTTGACATGTTTTGTCTGCATATGTGGCAGTATGTTGAAATCTACGCTAGGCATACAAAAAACATGTCAAAATGACGGACAAAACAATGTGTAAGATAAACATGGTGCAAATTCTGTTTAAGGACGGTTGACAATATACCTTGTGTAGATTTTTAATTTAAAGATGCCTTGTTGCAAAACATTGTCTAAGATTATTGGAATCTTCTTTTTTTTTACAAACACATTTCATTTCTTTTGAGTCGGAGTTATTTACAATATTTGAGCTTTTCATACTGAGCACTTTGTGTTTTAGTGATTACATTGGATATTATGAATAAGAATGAAGAATGCAAGGAAAGAGGTGGCATTTATTTTCTCAGGTTTTCATGCTTTTTTATCGACAATGTATGATTTTATTAAGAGATAATCATATAAAAAAATATTATGAGCCTTATTAAAAATAATCCTAATCTTAAAATAAATAAAAAAATACTTAATAATACCTCGGGTAAAATCAAAATAAAATACCTGGAAGAAAAAAAACACAACCCCATCAACAAAATGCCACACCGAGCTACACTCACCCCTACAACAAGTAATGCAAACAATCCCACATGTCACATGTAACATTGTTACAACCAATCATACAACTCTAAACAACCGCCCTCTATATTGTAATCTTTTATTTTTCATGAGTTGACTTTATTTCCAAGATTTGTGTGTGTATGTGCCCTCTATATTGTAATCTTTTATTTTTTCATGAGTTGACTTTAATTCTAAAGGGTATGTGCGTGCATGTGCAGTATTTTATAAAGAAACTTTTCAAAAATTTAAAATTTTAGATCCATTTAGTTTTAAAAAATATTTTCTATTTTTATTTTTAAAAAATAATTTTCATTTCTTGTTTTTTTAAAAATTAGAAGACATGCTTGGCTAATAAGGTGAAACTTGTTTCTAAAAATGAAAATAGTAAAAAATGTATTTGGTATCTAGTTTTTCAAAATAGAGATAAAAAAATTATTATTAAAATAAAATATAGTTAGAAAAATATTATTACAATAATTAATAAATAAAATATAACTATACAAACCAAAGTTTTAAAAAATGGTCTTTAGAAGAATTCGAACCTGGGTTAAAATGAATTTAAAATTAAAAATTCTTTGTTTTCATATTTTCACTTTCCTAAAATATTTTTAATGAATATATCCTTTTATGTTTTTAATTTTTCACTTATTTTGTTCTCATTTTCTAAAAATCATTTTTCTAATTTTACAATTAAACATATTTTTTAATCTTTTACCGACGACTGATAGAGGAGAGGTCAAACAAAAAGTCGTGAAGAGCGTACGGGGTCGCCCTCCTAGACAACTTGCTCCTTCGCCAATTAGTGCAAACGCATCGCTGAGCGAGCCAGACGTTAGCAATTGGAGTGAAGTGATTCTTAAGGAGGCTAGAGAAACGGTGGAGGTGAGTAGGCTGATTGGTGCAAAGACAATTGGTAACGAAAAAAATATAGTGTGCGATATCGCACGGATACCGGAGAAAGGCCATTAGAGAGTAGAGATGCGGATGCTATCTTGGAATATTCGGGGTTTGAGCTTGGCGACAAAGAGAAAGACGGTTCAAACAATGCTGAGACAGCAGCGTTGTGACATGTTATTTTTATAAGAAACCAAATTAGAAGACATTACGGATCAGTTAGTAATAAAGGTATGGCATTATGATTCCTTTCAATTTGTGTTTTCACCTTCCATTGGAATGTTGGGGGAATCTTAATTGTTTGGGATGTGTCCAAGTTTGCTATGGAAAGTTCGTTTGTTGCGTGATCTTTTGTTTTGGTGCGAGGTTCTAGGGTGCGTGAGCAATGGCCGTGTGTGATGGTCGCGGTTTATGTGCCATGTGTTTTGGAGGTGCTAGGTGTCACGGCCATGCCATCTAGGCCCGGTCGGCACGCTGTGCGGCACTTGAAAAGGGACCCAACCTAGACAAATCAGCCTTCAACAAGCCCTTTATCCAAGAACTCAACTCGGAAGCGTCGTCTCATGATCCATCAGGCAACACGCGCGTCGAATATCGTATCCCGCGGGGCCTAGCGAATGCTAGCGGCCAACCCCTGACTCTCGCGACGAGCGCGATATGGGGCCTTGTGGCCCCAAACCGTCCCTAAGAGGTCATTCTAGAGAGACATCGTGCCATCCGCTTGGCTCCAATGCCCGCACACCTAGGCCCTACGTGGGCCTAGGAGAAGGTCACTTACACCAAGGCAGCTCGGCTGCTAGCGCTTGGCGATGAGGATGGTGGAGACCCAACACCAGACCACTTCCCCCTAAAGAGCTAAATAAACTTACCAAGTATGACGCGAGTAGACGTTGCTTCGTCCCAAACGAGGACACTTTCTGAACAGGGCCTTCATCGCCTTCCCAAAGCATCCTAACTTGCATCCTTGACTTGGTAGCTCTTCAGGCATTGCTCATATCATCGCTCGGTCCGCCTTTGCTCGGTCCCGAACAGGCTTGTCAAGGCAGGATCGTAATACAATAAGAGACATCATTGACATTCTCCTACACTTCCTATTATCGATGTCCTCATCGATACTGACACTCGTTCTTCATCACCCGATGAGTCGATATGGACATCGAAGGCAGTTCCTCTTTGATCTGTGCTTGACTTAATACGCTTCTCTAGTCCCATCATCTGAACATTCAAGCAAATAACTCAAGCCTCGATCATGGGTTCTTTTGATTCCCTTATGACCATGTTGCACCTATGTGACCATCCACATCGATCATGAACTCATTATGACCCAGTTTTCTCCTTCACTGTCAAGTGCTAGATTCATGCTCCCACACTTTTTACTCTGATTGTGGCTTGAGCAAAACACAAGTAGCGAATCACTGACTCAACTAACGTGTGCCTTGTAGTTTCTTTGAGTCTCACGATCTAGCCATCGACCTACAAAACAAAAATAGCATACTTGCCGCCCATATGCAAGAGAACTATGACTTACCACACAATGGCTTGCTCTTTGGCACTAAGCCCATTCACCAACTGTGTCCCCCCCCCCCCCGTATAGTGAGACCTTCAAAGTAAAGAATGTGTCACAATATCACCATCACCTTATCCATTCAAGCGCCTAAGTGTAGGCTCGTATTGCACTTAGTTGCTTGACGTCGTAAAATAGTCTCTAGTTGCCCTCGTTATACAAAAAATGTACTTTGCCTTTTTGCCTTTCTTTGTATTACCTGTGCTACGAGACATACAAGCGAATACATCAGTAATAACATATTCACACAAGTCTCGAACGATACCTGGTTGGCACACATTGCCTTCCGCATTCACCATTTACCGGGTGAAACATACACTAATGCCTACTCGAACAACCTTGCTCAATAATTCATGCATATTGTTTCCCAGCAATTTAAAGCACGTTTTTCCACAAACCAACCCGCTTTAATGTTGTCCAGCGTAATGTACAACTTGTCTCGCTTCTCTCTCTGCACCATCTTGTCGACGTCCTCGTCGACTGAACATAAAGAATTCCTTCGCTAATTAGAGACATCATCGTAACCTGCAAAGACTAACTTTCTATTGATCAAGTTAGGCACTATTGTGCCACAAAACCAACAACATTCTTCTTTTCAACACAACAAGCGCCTCTGCGCTGAACATAATTGAGCACCATATTGGGTTACTTCCCGAGTGACATCATGCTAGGATAATCATTTTGGTTAACGACAGGCACCTATATGCACTGATTTCAATATGATTACCAGGCATGCATCATCGATTTACAAGTAGCCAGCTTCTCAATACTGAGGTAACCATAGTGATTAACGTCAGACACCTCTTGTGTACTGATTTCACTATGACGACCCAGCTAAGACTTCAAGACATATTGAGTGCCTCTTCACCAAAACAACTATAATGCGTAACGTCAGTCACCTCTGTGAACTGATGACACTATGTTTGAACTCGTTTGCACATCTATGCAATTTTGCACCTCTATGCGATAAATGATAAATGCCCCTTGCACTGAAACAACCATATTGGTTAACGTCAGTCACCTCCGTGTACTGATCCCACCAGGTCTAACTCGTTAGCACCTCTGTGCAATATAAGAAATAAGTGCCTCTTGCACTGAAACAACCATAATGGTTAACGTCAGTCACCTCCGTATACTGATCCCACCAGGTCCAACTCGTTAGCACCTCCGTACAATAAGAAATAAGTGCCTCTTGCACTGAAACAACCATAGTGGTTAACGTCAGTCACCTACTTGTGTATTGATCCCACTAGGTTCAACTTGTTAGCACCTCTGTGCAGTAAGAAATAAGTGCCTCTTACACTGAAACAACCATAGTGGTTAACGTCAGTCACCTACTTGTGTACTGATCCCACTAGGTTCAACTCGTTAGCACCTATGTGCAGTAAGAAATAAGTGCCTCTTGCACTGAAACAACCATAGTGGTTAACGTCAGTCACCTACTTGTGTACTGATCCCACTAGGTTCAACTCGTTAGTACCTCTGTGCAATATAAAGATCGAGCATCGCGTATGCTTCGATCGCTATAGTGTTTACCGACATGCACCTCTGTGCGCTGGCTCTACTATAAAACTCACATGCACCTCTATGCCACAAATTCACAACCGAGCACCACTGTGCTAAAAAGAATGAGCGCCACTGCGCGGAGATAATAAGCAAGCACCTCCGTGCCCGAAACAATAGTCAGGCACCTCCGTGCACTAACCAGCCCGCAATTTGTTTAACATTATTGACTCACCCAACCTACTCCTATTACGAGGGCGCTTGGTGTGGAGTCCAGTTTCCCTATCCTGCCTAACTCCATTGCCAAGGCTCTTGGCGTAGAGTCAGCCCGCCCTTCCCACTCCACTCGTAAGAGCACTTGGTATGGAGTCAACCGCCTAAGGACACCATCTATGCAGAAGTACACAACCAAACCTGGCTTGAAAGCCTAGACTCTGATACCAACTGTCACGGCCATGCCGTCTAGGCCCGGTCAGTACGTCGTGCGGCACTTGAAAAAGGACCCAACCTAGACAAGTCAGCCTTCAACAAGCCCTTTATCCAAGGACTCAACTCAGAAGCGTCATCTCATGATCCATCAGGCAACATGCGCGTCGAATATAGTATCCCCGGGGCCTAGCGAATGCTAGCAGCCAACCCCTGACTCTCGCGACGAGCGTGATATGGGGCCCTGTAGCCCCAAACCGTCCCTAAGAGGTCCTCCTAGAGAGACATCGTGACATCCGCTTGGCTCCAATGCCCGCACACCTAAGCCCTACGTTGGCCTAGGAGAAGGTCACTTGCACCAAGGTAGCTCGGCTACTAGCCCTTGGCGAGGAGGATGGTGGAGTCCCAACACCAGACCACTTCCCCCTAAAGAGCTAAAAACTTACCAAGTATGATGCGAGTAGACGTTTCTCCGTCCCAAACGAGGACACTTTCTGAACAGGGCCTTCATCGCCTTCCCAAAGCATCCTAACTTGCATCATTGACTTGGTAACTCTTCAGGCATTGCTCATATCATCGCTCGGTCTGCCTTTGCTCACTCCCGAACAAGCTTGTCAAGGCAGGATCGTAATACAATAAGAGACAACCTTGACACTAGGCTTGTAGACGAACTGAACGTTTAGCGAACTATACGTGAACCGTTCAACGAAAAGTTCATTTATGTTCATTTATTTATTAAACGAACAAACATGAACAATATTTTTCGTTCATTTAGTTAAATGAATGAAAACGAACAAACGACTTGTTCGTTCATTTACGTTCGTAAACATTTGGTAATTCGTTCTTTTATGTTCATTTAAATTTATTCACATGTGTCCATTTATATTTATTATGTTACATAACAAACATGAACAATATTTTTCGTTCATTTAGTTAAATGAACGAAAACGAACAAATGATTTGTTCATTCATTTACGTTAGTGAACGTTTGATAATTCGTTCATTTATTTTCATTTAAATTTATTCACATATGTCCATTTATATTTATTATTTTACATAACAAAAATATTAGTATATTTAAAATAAATTAAAAAAATATTAAAATTATGAAATAAAAAGAAAATATTAAGTAATACACGATGTACAGGGCTTCAAACTTCTTAAGAAAAAAACTAAACAATACTCAAGGTTCGTTTGCGTTCGTTTATTATTTTAACAAACAAACACGAACTAGAAATTATGTTCGTTTAGTTGTTCGTGTCCGTTCATTTGTTCAGTTAAAATTAAACAAGCAAGCATGAACATACCTTCGTTCGTATTCGTTCGGTTCGTTTACAAGCCTAGCAGGTGCAAAGGAATTTATGGTTACAATTGGTGAACACCTTGCCCATATCGGAGTTGCCATGTTGTGTAGAGGGATTTTAACGTTGTCCAATCCTTGGATGAGCGCATGGGGTGTAGTGGTGATTGTCGAGGGATGGAAGATTTTGATGAGTTCTTGGATGTTGTGGGTTTATTGATGTACTTATGAGTGGTAAACGCTTCACCTGGTTTGGATCGGGTAACATATGTAGTCACCTTGACCGGTTTTTTGTATCTACTGAGTAGGTGGACAAATTTTTCAAGCTAGTTGTTCATAATCTACCGTGAAATATTTTCGATCATGCTCCTATCAGTCTTGTCTCTGATGTTAAAGATTGGGGTCCGAAGCTTTTTCGATTCCTTAATTGCTGGTTGGAGAGAAAAGGGCATATTCAGACGATGGAAAATGAATGGTTGCAAGTTTCTGCGGAAGGTGGGTGGTACTTGTCGAATAGTGATGCACTTTAGAGCAAGTATACTCGATGATCAAGTAATAGAGTGATAGAGTAGAGCGTCGAACCCACGAGGATTGGATCAATAAATATGAAGAGACCGTACTTAATAATGGTTGAGCAAGTATTGATTAATGTCGATTTATCAAAACTACATGCAAATAAAATAAAGGTATCTATGATTAGGACAAACAAATGTTGCGACAAATAACATATAATTATGGAAGTTGGGTTTATTTCCTAGGAATTATGCTTGATTACTTATTTCAATGTTATAGCGACTGACAATACATGTCTGAGTAAACCAATTAAGATCTTTATCTACTCGACATGATTTTCTAATGAACTTATGACTCTCTCGATGCCTATAAGTTAATAATATTGAAGATAAGGTAATACATGTTTCCGTGAACCCTAACAACTCTATTATTTATTCAAGTTCTCCTTATTAATCGTTGAAACCCTAAACTTATGTCTAAGCCAGATTAAGACTAAGTTAACAGCTTAGTCTTACTGTTCACGTTTGTTTAACCTAACTCTCTTAATATTAAGCCACAAATCAATAGTTAAAAGCCCCCTCTCGATAGCTCTTACAATAACTACGTATGAAGAACGATGAACAGAACAAATAAAGGGAACAAAACTATAGCATTAAAATAAAGTATTCAAAACATAAAATCATGTATACATGACAAGCGTCGTATATTGTCAAATAAATATTCCTTAATCTCAAATGAATATAAATAACGTAGTATAGAGAGAAGAATGGTCGATCTACAGGGACTATGGAGCTTCTGATGTAAAAGACATTGATTATGATTTTAGCATGGAAATAAAAATAATGGGGGTTTTGATAGAGTATGAATAATAAAAACAAATTTAGAGAAAATGATGAAGTAAATATTTCTGAGAGGAAAGTTGATTAAATTAATTAGCCTCAAGCTTTGCTTAGCTTCAATTCAGACTGATCATTAAAAAAATAATTTTCACTCCGGATACATGCCGGTTACAGTCTACAAGGCCCAACCCTTGTTACTTGTTTTTCTCTCCGGTAAATTGAAAATTCAAAATCAATTTGTGAATTCCAGTTTTCTGGCTAGACTAACCACGACTATCGTCGTTAGAATAAAATAGTTTTAAGTTTTAGAAAAACCCAACTCGGACTATGTTATCTCGATGAGAATCGAATTCGATCTCAATTTCCCTTAGCGAATTCGTCGCTAAGTGTGTTCATAGGAAGTCGAATTTGCTACAAGCTAATCCTTCCTCCCAACTGTAAATCTGAACAACATTCAAGTCAACGCTAGCTTTTTGAAATAAAAGCGTAAAGATTTTAATAGAAAGGCCGATTGTCGATCTAAGTTTCCAGAAAATCGAGAATGTAAAACGAAGATGTTGAGTGCTTTTTTATTCTCACAAAGTGAATTGAAGCTTCGTTCTAAGTCTTTGGCTAATAGGAAAATTAGCTAAGCATGATTACGGTAAAAACCATACTTAGCATTTTAAAATAAAATAAATAAAAACTTAAAAGAACAAGAATGAAAAAAAAAGAGAATTTTATAAAACCTTAAAAGCTAGAACAAACTAAGAATGAGAGATGAAAGATGATTTGTGCTTACCCCAAATGGGGTATTTATAGTATTTTAACCTAAAAATATTAAAAAAGATAAATCCTAAAAAATATTCAAATTAAATCCTAAAAGATAATTTTCAAGTTTTAAATTTCAAATCGCAGCTGATCTGCTATCCGTTGTTTCTGATGTCACCATCTGGAAGCCGCTGACGTCGCCTTCTAGAAGCTGCTGACTGGATGCCATGTCAGACTTCATGCCCGCTAGCCCATCCTTGACTCCAAAAAATAAAACTGCAGAACTTTGCTCTTTTAAGTGTAATTTCCAAAATTAAAGTCCTGCACAGAAAACACATAAAAACATCCGAATCAGCACCATAATCAATCCACTAGAGGCATAATTAAAGATGAAAAGTGATCATCTAAGCTACTTATCAAATTCCCCCTCACTTATTCAATGCTTGTCCTCAAGCATTTCTCAACTAATACATCAAAACTCAAGTTTCTATCCTTCATTTCACAATGAATCTAAGATAACCAAATTACCCAAGATCGAAACAATTATTGAAATCAAGAAACAATCAAGTAAAGGCATAACTAGGAACAATTTTAAGCAAAGCAAGACATTCCAACAACATGTCAACGTCAATGAAGCAAAACCTAATACCCTCACAAGGATTCACTCATATCGCTAAAAGTGTTTGGGTAAAAGAATCGCTCAAGCCAGAACTAATCAAAACATTACCATAAGCTTGTAACTAAATCTAACCTCCACTACTAAATATTGAACATGATGCAAAAATTAAGGCGTCTTAAAATAGGGTTGTAATGGGGCTTAGGTTAGGGTAGGGAAAAAGGCCAAAAGTGGTTAAAATGTCAAGACAAGATATGCTAAAAAGAAGCCCAAGCCACAAAACAAATTGAAGAAGCATAAGCAATAAACTTATTTCTTTGCTAATTTTTCTATTGCATTTTTTCTCTTTTTTTCTCTGTTCGAACGCTATTTTTTTTTCCTCTTTTTTGTGTGTTCCATTCGAACTCTTTATTGGCAGTAAAAAAAAATCTTCTTTTTTCTTTTTTTTTCAAATGCTTCCCTTTTTATTTTTGACATTATTTTCGTCGTTTCGTGGAACAAGTCTTCTTTTGTCTCGACAAAGGTATGAAAAATGGAATAAAAATAAGGAAAAAAGGCTTGGGTAAATGTGGTGAAAACAAAGAATGGAAATAGGCTCAAAAGTGGCTAACTAGGGGAAATAAAATGGGAAGGTAATTTTGGGTAGCGAATTGGTTAATCCTAAGTGCCCCTATCACTTTAAAACATCATATTCAAGCATGTAGCCTTGACAAGTATTACGTTACAAGTTCTAGAATATTGAGAAGTAGTTCGGCACACTCAAAGAAGTAAAGAGCAAGAATGAAAGTATATGATCGTAAGGCTCAAAAACACATATGAGGTGGAATGTGTACTAAGTTAAGCAACATGCCAACTAACAAATGTACGGAACGTCAAAAGAAAATTTTAATAAAAATCACAAGTCATGCCAATTATCTATCATGCATCCTAAATTCCAACAAAAACAAGATCGCAAGTTATAAGGATATCAAAGAGATAAAGTGAAACAAAGGATAAGAAACAAGAAATTCCAACATATTGCAAAGAAAAGCTCAATTTCAATCAATCAAATAAGCAAGATAAGAACTTGATGCAAATACTACCCCTCACTTAAATCATATTGTCCCAATATGCAAATAAAAGTATAGGAGAGGGAATAGGGATACTCCCCGTTCTAACGAAGGCAATGCTCGTAACCTCGCTTAAATTAAATGATGTCTAGGGGGACTGTTCGAAATAGAAGTTGTCGAAGGATGTAGCAATGTGAAAGTTCCCTTCAAAGCCAAAGGTAGTTCATCAGTAATGGGTAAAAAAAACTAAGCTCGTTATTTACCTCAATTTTTTTCCTGCAATGGGCATTGGATAGACAAGTAAGCAGCGATGATGGAGTGGCGGTGCAGAATCTGAATTGCTCGGTACTTGGACAAATTGTGGCAGCGCAAACCGCCGATGGTTGCCGACAATGACGGGTTCTTGTGGAAGCCGACGAGCTTGCTCTCTTGTTCGAACCATGGTGGAAGGGTAAAAGCCGATGGATATCGGTGGTGAAGGAGATGTGCGGCTGAGTAAAAGAAAAGGAAGAATAGGTTTAATTGGGGCACGTGAGTTTAGGTAAAAAGAAAGAAAAAAGAGTTTGTTTGAAATTAGGGAACAATGTTGGTCAAAGGTGTGGGGTCCACATGAATTTTTGAAAGTTGAAAAAGGGAAAACGTGGGTTTAAAATAAGGATAAATGTGATAGCCGATTGGATTGCGGCAGATGAAATATTGGGTTATGTACCTGAAAATTCAAAAATAAAATTAAAACAAAAATAAATAAAATAAAAATAAGAAAAAAATAAATTAAATTAAAACGAATAAAAAATTAGCAAACGAAAAAATGGGTTGCCTCCCATTTAACGTCGTTTAGCTTGACGACCTGATTCAGACTATAGGTTCTTCTAAAATAATATCTTCGATCACACCATCTTGCAAATTCTCGTAGTATGGCTTCAATCATTGACCATTTACTTTGAAACAAGTCCCTGAACTGTCTTGAATTTCAATTGCGCCATAGGGAAACACTTGAGTTACGGTAAAAGGTCCTGACCACTTCGTTAGCAATTTTCCTGAAAATATTTTTAATTTATAATTAAAATGTAGAACTTTTTGCCCAACAGAAAAAGATTTAAATGAAATATGACGATCATGAAAATCTTTAGTTTAGCCTGATATATCCGAGCACTATCATAAGCATTGCGACGGATTTCTTCAAACTCTTGAATATCAAGTTTTCGGGTTTTGCCAACCTCATCCATCTCCATATTACACTCATTTACCACCCAGTAAGCTCTATGTTCTAGTTCAAATGGTAACTGACACAGTTTGCCAAAGACTATGCGATATGGGGACACGTCGATAGGTCATTTGTAGGTGGTACGGTATGCCCACAAGGCATCGTTTAGTTTTAAACTCCGATACTTTTTGTTTGGCTTCACAATCTTGTCGAGGATTGACTTGATCTCTCGGTATGAAACTTCTGCTTGCCTATTAGTTTGGGGGTGGTAGGCCGTGGCAATCTGGTGAGTAGCACCATATTTCTTCATGAGTGCCTCTATGATGCGATTAACAAAGTGTGTTCCTTGATCACTAATTATTGCCCTCGGAGTGTCGAACCTGGAAAAAATTGAAGTTTTTAGAAATTTGGCAGTGGTTTTAGCATCATTATTATGAGCAGCTTTAGCTTCCACCCATTTCGATACGTAATCAACAGCTAGAATTATATAACAGTTACCCATGGATGAAACAAACAGACCCATATAGTCAATACCCCATACATCAAATATTTCACAAACGTGTATAGGATTAAGATGCATCTCATTTCGACGGCTTAAATTACCGGCGCGCTAACATTTGTTACAAGATTTACAAAACGCATATGCATCACGAAAAATGTTAGGCCAGTAAAATCCACACTCAAGAATTTTGTGCGCAGTTCGTTCGGACCAAAATGTCCACCACAAGAATAAGAATGGCAAAAACTAAGGATAGAATTTACCTCGCTTTCGAAAACACATCGCCGAATTACCTGGTCCGAGCAATACTTCCAAAGATATGGGTCATCCTAAATAATGAATTGAGACTCTCGTTTTATTCGACTTACCTCGAAACGGTTCAGATCTGACGGAAGTACCCATGTGGCTAAGTAGTTAACCATGTTGGCATACCATGAGACCATTTCTTGTGTCAAGAATAAATGTTCTTCATGGAATTTTTCTTGAACTGGCGCATCGAATTGAGAGACGGGGAGGTGGCTCAAGTGATCTGCGACTAGATTTTCACATCTTTTTTTTTATCTTCGATCTGAAGATTAAACTCTTGCAAGAGTAAAATCAATCAAATTAGGCGTGGTCTGGCCTCCTTTTTACTTAGCAAGTATTTTAAAGCTGCATGATCAGAGTAAACAACAATATTAGTGCCGAGAAGATAAGAATGAAATTTTTTTAAGGCAAAAATAATGGAAAAAATCTCTTTTTCTGTAGTCGAATAATTTTGTTGAGCTGCATCTAGTGTCCTAGATGCATAGACGATAACATGAGGCTCTTTGTCGATTTTCTGCCCAAGCACGGCTCCAACGCTTGAATCGCTCCGTCATACATGATTTCAAAGGGATAATCCCAATTAGGTGGCTGCACTATAGGTGCCGAAATGAGAGCTTCTTTAAGGATGCCAAATGCTTGTTTGCACTCATTGTTGAAATCGGAAACCTTGTCCTTTTGCAGTAAATTGCAAATTGGTTATGCTATCTTGGAAAAATTCTTGATAAATCTACGATAAAAACATGCGTGACCAAGAAAAGAGCGATCTTCCCTTATAGTTGTGGGGTATGAAAGTGAGTGAACAATATCAGTTTTGGCCGTATCGACTGCAATTCCATCAGAAGAAACAATGTGACCAAGGATTAAACCTTTATCGACCATAAAGTGGCATTTTTCATAATTTAGCACAAGGTTATATTCAAGGCATCGCTTTAAAACATTAGTTAAATGTAACAGACACTCACCAAAGAAATTACTATACACCGTGAAATCATCCATGAAGACTTCAATTTCCTTCTCTACGTAGTCAAAAAATATACTGAGCATGGATCTCTGGAACGTAGCATGAGCATTACAAAGGTCGAAAGGCATTCGCCGATAAGCGAAAGTGCTGGAGGGACATGTAAACGTTGTTTTGTCTTGGTCTTCTGGCGCCACTAGGATCTGAAAGAAACCTGAAAATCCATCAAGATAACAATAATGATATTTATATGCTAATCTTTATATCATTTGATCAATAAAAGGGATGGGAAAATGGTCTTTTCGATTTAGGGAGTTCAACTTCCTGTAATCGATGCAAACTCGTCATCCATTCTGAACTCGCGTATGGACTAACTCACCTCTTAAATTTTCGACTACAGTTACTCTGGTTTTCTTAGAGACCACATGGACCGGATATACCCAATTATTGTAAGATATCGGGTATATCGAGAAGCTTTTGTATCTCCATTTTCACGACTTCCATCATTGGGGTTTAACCGATGTTGACCTTCTCGTGATGGTTTCGCTCCCTCTTCGATTTTTATCTTGTGCATGCAAGTTGAGGAACTAAGTCCTTTAATATCTGCAATAGTCAATCTGATTGCTTCTTTATGTGCGCGCAACACCGTCACTAAGTCATCTTCCTCTTCTGATGATAACTTATTTGAGATAATTACCGACAAAATGTCATTTTCTCCCAAAAATGTGTATTTCAGGTGATCCGAAAACTATTTAAGTTCGACTTGTGGTGCCTGTAAAATTGAAGGTAAGAGTTTAGATTTGGACAGAGTAAGACATGAATCAGAATTAATTGAATTTTTTTTCTTAAAATCCCTGATTTCCTCTTCAAAGTCCTTCAATTCCTTGCACAGATCATCAATAAAGTTAGACTTGAAAAACTCTTCAACGGAAGGCTCAATAACATCTATAAAATTAATACCAGTGACATTATCAGGATATCGCATCGCTTTGTAAATGTCGAACTTAACAACCTCACCATCGAACTTCATTGTAGAATTCCGCTTCTTACATTGATTTTTGTATTTGATGTACTAAGGAAAGGACAGCCGAGAAGGATTTCTGAAGAAGTGTTTGATCGGTCATTTTCCATTTCAATGACATAAACGTCCTCTAGAAAAATAAGTTCATTTATCTTTACCAAGACGTTTTCTAGGAGTCATTCTGGATATATCACGGACCGGTCAGCCAGCAGAATCGTTACTTTCGTATCCTTCAAAGGCTCAACAAAAAGTGAGTTGTATAAAGAAAGAGGCGTAACATTAATAGATGCACCTAAATCTTACATTGTGCGTTTAATCCCGATTTTACCGATTTTGTAGGGAATAGCGAACATACATTGGTCCTTTAATTTTGGTGGAAGTTTTCATTGAAAAATGGCTGAGACATGTTCTCTCAGATTCACTTTCTCAATCTCGGTAAGTTTTCTTTTATTTATGCATAAATCCTTTAGGAACTTGGCATATCACGGTACCTTACGGATTACTTCAAGAAGTGGGATATTAATTTCTACTTTCTGGAATACATCTAATATCTCATTCTCGTCGGCTTGTTTGTCTCGCTTTATCAATCTTAATGGAAAGGGAGGTGGAACGACGTAGGGAGAGGGAGGTGAGTTGGACGTACCTTGTAGGTGGACTTCGGTGTGATTCTGAAATTTCTCTTAAGACAACGTCAACCATTCGACGATGGACTCTAACAATGACTTTGGTTGTTGATACGGCTGCTGTTGAGGCGATCTCAGCTGATACGCTTGATTTGGCCTCTGGTTTTGCACATAATTGAAGTTTGGATGATCCTTTCATCCTAGATTGTATGAGTTGTTATTAGGATTGTATGATCTCTAAGGAGGTCCCAAAAAATTCCCTGCTGCGTTTACCTGCGCGGAAACATCTTCCTGCAACATCGGACAATAATCCGTAGGATGGTCTGGTATGGTCCGACATCGTACATATTCTGCACAGTCGAGTTTTACCTTTTTTATCTGCAACAAGAGATTGAACTATGTCAACCAACTTATCAATTTTATGTTCTAATGAAACTGTACTTACCTCGTGAACCCGTCGAGAAGGTTCGCTTGAAGGTCGAAACTGTTGGGAATTGGCGGCCATAGTTGAAATCAAATTTCTTACCGCAGTTGGGGTCATGTTGACAAGTTCCCCTCCACTTGCTGCATCGATCATCTTCATATCCATTGGGTTTAGGCCTTCGTAGAAGTACTAAAGAAACGTTTGCTCCGATAGTCCGTGTTATGGACAATTTGTTCATAATTTCTTGAATCTCTCCAGTAGTCATATAGTGACTCTATGTCCGTTTGTCGGATACTGAAGATGTTTCACCTTGGCCATAGGGAAGAACCTGTCAAGAAAAAGTCAAGCCATATCAGTCCATGTAGTAACCGAGTTAGAAGAAAAATCAAATAACTAATCTTTGGCTATATCTGCTAAAGAAAAAGGAAAAACACGAAGTTTGATTTGGTCTTCGGATACTTTCTGTGGTTTTGTGCTCAAACAAACCATGTGGAATTCCTTGAGGTGTTTGTGCGGATTTTCATTGGGCAAACCATGATAAGTCAGTAGAAGATGTATTAGGCTCGTCTTAAGTGCGAATGGCGTTTCACCATTCGGGAATGTAATGCACAAAGGTTGTTGACCGTTTGGTGCCACGAAAAGTTTGTGAATAGTTTGATCTTCTTTTGCCATCGGAGTATGTTCTACGTTGTTAAATTCAAAGTGTGTGTATGCATCAGTGGATATATCTAGATCTCATTCGAATTATTGTTGTCGCTGTCTTCTTTCCCGAAGTGTGCGCCCGTGTAGTCTTCGGGCTAATGCATCAATTTCTGTTTCAAAATTTGCTAGTTCGCCCGGATTCTTCCTGGTCATAAATCAAAACAAAATATATCAGTAACTTTGTCGAAGTCTCCAAAAACGACGCCAAATTACAAGCATCATATATTGTTAAATAAATATTCCTTAATCTTAAATGAATATAAATAACGTATTATAGAGAGAAGAAGGGTCGATCCATAGGGACTATGGAACTTCTGATGTAAAAGGTTTTGATTATGACTTTAGCGTGGAAATAAAAATAATGAGGGTTTTGATAGAGTAGGAATAATAAAAACAAATTTAGAGAAAATAATGAAGTAAATATTTCTAAGAGGAAAGTTGATTAATTTAATTAGCCTCAAGATTTGCTTAGCTTCAATTCAAACTGATCATTGAAAAAGAATTTTCACTCCGGATACATGCCGGTTACAGTCTACAAGGTCCAACCCTTGTTACTTGTTTTTCTCTCCGGTAAACCGAAAATTCAAAATCAATTTGTGAATTCCAGTTTTCTGGCTAAACTAACCACGACTATCATCGTTAGAATAAAATAGTTTTAAGTTTTAGAAAAACCCGACTCGGACTATGTTGTCTCGGTGAGAATCGAATCTGATCTCAATTTCTCTTAGCGAATCCGTCGCTAAGTGTGTTCATAGGAAGTCGAATTTGCTACAAGCTGATCCTTCCTCCCAACTGTAAATCTGAACAACATTCAAGTCAACGCTATCTTTTTGAAATGAAAGCATAAAGATTTTAATAGAAAGGTTGATTGTAGATCTAAGTTTCCAGAAATCGAGAATGTAAAACGAAGATGTTGAGTGCTTTTTAATTCTCACAAAGTGAATTGAAGCTTCGCTCTAAGTCTTTGGCTAATAGGAAAATTAGCCAAGCATGATTACGGTAAAAACCATACTTAGCATTTTAAAAGAAAATAAATACAAACTTAAAAGAACAAGAATGAAAAGAAAAGAGAATTTTATAAAACCTTAAAAGCTAGAACAAACTAAGAATGAGAGATGAAAGATGATTTGTGCTTACCCTAAATGGGGTATTTATAGTATTCTAAAACCCTAAAAATAACCTAAAAGTATTAAAAAGATAAATCCTAAAAAATATTCAAATTAAATCCTAAAAGATAATTTCCAAGTTTTAAATTTCAAATCGCAGTTGATCTGCTATCCGCTATTGCTGATGTCACCACCTGGAAGCTACTGACGTCGCCTTCTAGAAGCTGCTGACTGGATGCCACGTCAGACTTCATGCCCAAATTTATTCCCACTAGCCCAGCCTTGACTCTAGAAAATAAAACTGCAGGACTTTGCCCATTTTAAGTATAATTTCCAAAATTAAAGCCCTGCACAGACACATAAAAACATCCGAATCAGCACCATAATCAATCCACTAGAAGCATAATTAAAGATGAAAAAGTGATCATCTAAGCTACTTATCAATGCAATAAACCCAACTAAAATTATTTAGCTCATGTTTGAGCGTAAAACATCCATAATAGAAAATTAAAGAAAAGTAGTTTATCAAGAATGGGATAGAAAAGGGTCAAGCAACCTCGACGATCTCTTCAAAGCTTTCCAACTATTGCTACAGGTCTCGCAATCCTTCAGCCTCTCTTGATGGCTTTTGTCGTGTGGAGACTCCTCTAGAACTTTGAATTCGATGGTTCTCCAATTGCTGATGACTAAAGACTGTCATTTGTAATCGCGCTCGCATGAATTGTTGTCCAAGTCTTCTTTATATAAGTAGGGAAAACTAGGGTTTGGTAACCCTAAAGCGTGCAAAACCTCTTTTAAAAGGATCTTTGCTTTCTCACTATCTTTAATGAGTTTCGTATCTAAGGAGAGCCCACGTGGGTGAAAGTTAGATTTATCTCCAACTTTTCTTAATTCGTCAGCTCCAACTGAGAGATCTGCTATCTTTTCGCTCCAACATTCCTCCAACTCCTAATAAATCCTACGCATGCACCACAAACCACTACCTTTCCCATTAAAAGCACCAAAATATATAACATTTAAGCACAAGCAGCGTAACTCCCTAACTACATGCAAATTACTCTAAATGCAACTAAATAAGCTTAAAGACACACAAAAACCAAGTAAAAGAGTATACAAAATAGGATATCTACACAGTCATCAATGGGAATTTGTCATTGCTAGATAAGCTTCAGGCGCTGAGCGTTCCTTCGTATATGAAATAAACGTGTTTGGGAGCAGTGATATACAAATTGAAGTGACTACCAATTTGATTGAAGAAATAGATGATTGTGGGGATAGCGAGGGTGATGAGGTAGTATTTGTTACTAAAAAGCATTGATCACAACAAAATTTATGGCAATTATTGCGACTAAATGAATCTCTATGGAGGCAAAAATTGCACGTGCTTTGGTTAAAGGAAGGTGATCGTAATACGCGATACTTTCAGAGAGCGATAAAAATTTGTGGCATCCGTAATAATATTGAGGATTTACGGATAACTGGAAGATGGGTGACAGATGTATGTGTGCTAAAGAAGCGTGTGGCTAAGGATTTTAAGAAGCACTTTGCTGAAACTGCAGCGGCCAACTCTTTCGTTACCGAGGTGAGTTTTTGTACTGTGTCGATCGAACATCGAATTGGTTTGGAGGTGGAATTTTTTATGGAGGAAGTGTGAGGTGTTGTTAAGTCTTGCGATGGCTCGAAAGCCCGGGGCCAGACGGTTCCAGCTTTGAGTTTTATAAGAAAGGCTGGACCTTTTTATGTGATGATATAATGGACATGTTGAAGTTGTTTCATGAGTCATGTAAGTTTTCGAAAGGCCTTAACTCCTCTTTTTTGGTTTTAATTTCAAAAAAGATTCGTCATTAAATGTTATGGATTGTAGGACAATTTTTCTTTTATATTCAGCATATAAAACTATGTCTAAAGTGCTTGTAGGGAGGCTATAAAAGGTTATAGGCTCTTTGGTGTCGGTTGTGCAAACAAATTTTATCAAAGGAAGACAAATCACAGACGAGATTTTTTGGTTAATGAAGTGATTCATTGTAATCACTCATTTTTATCCAACCTCTAAGTATCATATTAACATATTAGTGCATGATTACATATATGTGTGCGCGTGTATATGTTAGTATATTACATAATGATAAAAGTGTGAGGGTATGCATGTATTTGTATGGTGTATTACGTACCTATTAATATATGTATGATATGGTTATATTATGTTAGGAGTATCGTACAAATATATGTTAGTATATGAGTAGGTCTATATATGTTTGCATGTGTATATTATTAATGTCTTTGTTATTATTGAATATATACGAATAAGTGTTGCATGTATTATTATTAAGTATATGTACATGTGAACGTATTTCATCACAATTGTATGTATGTATACGTAAGTACGTATGTATCTGTATTTACTATTATATTAATATATTATTATTAATATGTATGGACAAAACTTGAAAAATAATAGAAAAGCCCACTTAAATTAAAATGTCCATATTATTACAAAAAAAATAATATTACAAGGCTCGGTTGGCCCAAGCCCAAAACCCCATTTAACCCTAATTATTCTATCTTTGCGCAGATAACTAAGAGCCGTTGGATCAGATCTGGATCCAACGGCCACGATTGAAGCATAAAGACGCCTCATTTACCGCGTGAAGTCCACGCGCGGGCTGTTGGGTTCCCCACTCGCGCGTGTGAGACGTGCAAGGCCGGCTATCTTCTTCAGGCCACGTGGCGCGATCCCAGACCAATGCATCATTTCCGAGGCCTCATCTCAGCCATCTGATCATCGAGCAGTCCTAGCCATTGGATCAGATCTGATGTTGTTGGTTCCAAAACCCAACACAGAGCACCCCCACTCAAACGTATTTCGAGTAGATTTTAGACGTAGATGGTGTGACTGTGGTGAGTTCCAGGCGTGGCGATATCCATGTGCTCATGCAGTTGCAGTATGTATGTTCGCCAATGTTGACACGTACACATATGTTGATGAATGCTTCAGTCTCAACTAGATGTTAGATATTTACAGAATTGAGTTCCCACCGATCTCGAATTCAATGTATTGGCCGCCAGTAGAGCATGAAAAATAGTTATTGGATCCTACACGCTGTAGAAGATCAACTGGCCGGCCTAGATCAACTCGAATCTACATCAGTATGGATCTTCATCACAAAGAGAAGGGACAACGAAAGAGATGTACCATATGTAGGGCTGAAGGCCATTCGAAATCAAAATGTCCAAATGAACTAAGATATGTGCCTATGCCTCAGTGATTTTTGATGTTTGTACTCGAAAATATTATGTTTGTATTTAAAAATATTATGTTGTATTTAACAATATTATTTTTGTATTTGAAAATGTCTAAATGTGTGGTAGTTGTACTTAGACTCGTAGCATGCTCGAATCGTTAAAATGGATTAAATGAAAAACTCAATAATTTAAGAAAGTTGATTTCAGATGTAGCTAAAATATTAATTCGAATCTACTTTGATTTTTAATTGTAATCGAAATTGAAATTTAAATTGGAATTAGAACTTGAGTTTGAATTTAAATTCTTCAATCGGATTAAATATCAAACCAGAATATTAATTCGAATCTACTTTGATTTTTAAATTCTTAAATCGAATTAAATATCGAACCGAAATTAATACAGACCTACCCACCCACCCCTAGCCCCCAACCCCTAGCCCCCAACCCCTGCCTGTGCGCATATCATCAGCTTTTTTTAATTCAATGTTGAATTCAATATCATCAATTGAATTCATGCGTTGAATTCAACGCATGAATTCAATTTTTTTTATTTCATGCATTTTCTTGTATGCCACAATTTTATTTCAAATTTCAACCAATATTCAATTTTAAATTTTAATTATTAATTTCAATTTTAAATTTTAATTTTTTAGCACCTTTCTTTCTTTTGAGATTTTTCAAATTCATGATAATTAATTAGTTTTATATGAATAATAAAACAAACATAGTGAAAAATAAAAACAATAACATTCAAATTCATACATGAAATAGCTCAAATGTATTACACAAAATACATATACTCATTTTTTCTTCCTGTGTAATTTTTGGCCATGAACGAGATCGGTCGATAGATAGAGATGCAGCACTCGTCGATTTCGTTATGGCCTCTGTCCTTCTACGGGATCCTCTTTAGGCTCTGCTTCACTGTCGCACACCTCCTCAGTCATCGAGGGCATATGAGGCGGTGTTGTGAACATATCCATATAACCACTCTGCCCTCCCATAAACTGTGGAGAATTCAGGAAATTTTGCATTTCTGACAAATCCATGTACTGTCCGAAGTTCGAGTACATGGGTGACTATGGAGGAAAAAACTCGGGTGTGTATAAGACAGCATCATCAAACCCCGTGAGTATCTGAAGAGCTCGGGCCAACTTCTTGTTGAACAAATGTAGGAGCCGGTTCCTTTTTCCCATATAACTGTCGGGCCTACTTTTGGTTGTTCCCACGTTTTTGAGATGCGCTCACTGCACTCCTAGAGGATTCACCTTTACCACCAAAGTTAAGTACGTCATTCCATTATTAAGAAAATAGATCAGGTACTCCGACCTCTAAAAATCAAAATCATCCTCTTGGATTGGAGCGCGAAACGGTAACGTTGAAGCTCTATTGTTCCATATATTAATGTAGTGGCGTGTGTGGCTTCCCAATTTACTTCTGCCCTGCCGCATCCATTAAAATAGTGCAAATAGTCATGACCAATGCGATCATACGGAATGGGCTGGTGGAAGCCAAATTGCCTCAGTACCCTGTTGGAAAAGTGGAACTCGATAATCGCAAAGTGGATCAACGGTGTAACACTACACCACTAGTTAAAATCCTTCATCAGCTCATCCGGTACAAAAATGCAATCATCATTGTACGGCATCCAAATAAACTGCAAAATAAGGATTATTATAATAAGACATCTAACATTAATGTAAATAATAAACTGTAAATATCTATCTAACTAAATGGTAAACAATACAGTTAATCAGATACCTACTCCTGACAATACAAATCAATCTGAGCTCTAAATACTTTCAAGTTGTTGTTCGCCAATCCCATGTGTGTGTTTTTCTCACACCATCTGCATACAAATAACAAATAATGTTTTACAAATAAATAAATTTAATTTTAAAATTAATTTGAAAATCAGGATAATTACCTGGCGACAAGAGGGAACTGTATCTGTGTTCGAGTAACCGGTGTCCAGAAAGGAAGTCATCACCAAGCCCACGCTTGCAGCAACAACAAACATCCACCAATACCCCGAACCTTATGACCATTTTCTATTTTAGTGCCCTTGCACAACTCACGATACAAGAACGCTAATATGGTTGATTCCCAACTATATTGAGCAGCTTCCCATGGATACCTCAAAAAGCATAGATACCGTGTATGAACAAGACTACCAGATTTATCCAGCATCAGTATACCTTCCATGAGTTGCAGAATATAAGCTCGACTGGCATTATAAATCGTATCAACCGAACTAAATTCACTGAGTTTAAATTCATTTTGCAACTAACTCATTTTCAGACGAGATCTTTTCAAATTTGATTTATCTGGCACCTTCCTAAGGTAAAAAGAGCAAATTGCTTTAGGTGTAGCTTTCGTCTGGTCGATCAACGATTCCCCAGTCACTGGTGACCCGATCAATGGTGCTCCGTTTATCGGCACCCCGATAAGCATGACCACGTCTTCAAGTGTGATTGTCCATTCCCCACACGACATATGAAACGTATGGGTTTCCAGCCTCCAACGCTCAATCAGAGCGGCAATCAACCCGGGCACCAACTTGTACCCCCAAACGAATGTCGCGTGATAAAATCCAAACATTTGCAACCATTCAATGATTCGATCGTCCGGAGGATTTTTCGCCATGGTCAGGTGATGCTTAAATGTATCCTCAAAATCTTGTAATTAACACATTAATAAATAAACCAAATATTAGTAACATAATTGAATTTCTAATAAATAAATTATTAACAAAATTGTACCATCTCAGCAACCGGCAGACTACTAATGTGTTGGTCCTGTAACCTCAATAGAGGAGCTTACTCAGCCATCCTACAGGACAAGTAAGAATATATTACAACCTGGGACTAAATCTACTACTTTAAAAAATAATTTGCCAATAAACATAATCAACTAAACTTTGCAAACAAAATTTATAATATCTTTAGCTTAGTTTTTTAATTTGTTAAAATTCTACGAAATTTAAATTTCCCCTCTAATACATTTATTACACTAACTAAATGTATTATGGTTAGAATTTAAATTTCGCTGAATTTTACCAAATTTAAAAACAAGACTAAAAGTATTATAAATTAATTTTGTTTAAATTTGAATTCAACTACACTACTAAATTAAAAGACTAATAACATTCATATTTGTTACTACATGCAATTTAAAAAACCCTTAACAAAATTAGTCACTAATTTACTAATTTGCCTTCAAAACCCTTCAATTTTAATATTTTTACAAACTAGTCACTAATAAACTAATTTGCCTTCAAAACCCATCAATTTTAAGATTTTTACAAACCAGTCACTAATTTACTAATTTGCCTTCATAACCCTTCAATTTTAAGATTTTTACAAAATATTCACTAATTTACTAATTTGATCAGTCAAGTTCTATTTTCCCTTAACAAAATTCATTTCATTCAATAACTAACAAAACCACCCACATCCTGCCAATATTCTATAAAATCCTCTAAAAATAATAAACATAATAAACTAAACAAAAAATGTTATAATAATATTTTAGTTTAGTTTCTAATTTGCTAAAATTCTACGAATTTTAAATTTTAACTCAAATATGTTTAAATTACATAACTAAATCAACTTATTACTTTAAATTTCAATTCCACTACTACTAACTACATAAAATTTAAAAACTCCTAAATTGTACTACTTGCCAACTCCTAAATTAATATTTTTTTTACTAATTGTCAACTCCTAAATTAAAAAAATTTCTTCAAAATTATAAATAAAATTTTAAAAATGTTTTTTTACAAATAAAATTTAAGAAAACATTTTTTCTACTGCTACTGTTGTTGTTACTGCTACTGCTGTTGCTGCTGCTATTACTGTTGCTGCTACTGTTGCTGCTGCTGCTACTACTACTACTGCTATTATTGCTACTACTTCTGTTGTTGTTGCTACTACTACTGCAGCTACTGCTACTACTGCTGCTACTACTGCTACTGCTCCTACTACTGCTGTTACTGCTCCTACTACTGCTACTACTACTGCTACTACTACTACTGTACAAATAAAATTTTAAAAAAACAACTACTAATGTAATCCTTAGTCCCTATATCATTCGCCAATTTGCCTTTAGAACCCTTCAATTTTAAGATTTTTACAAAGTAGTCATTAATTTATTAATTTTTCCATTCAAGTCCAAATATATTCATTTTAGTCTCGATATACTCATTTTTTTCAAAAAAATTATAAATAAAATCTAATAAACCATTAATTAAACAATACAAATATTCAAAGTGTAGCGATGTCCGTCTTGCTAAAAAAACGAAGTTTTCAAAGTGTTTGTGGTTTTTCGGATATAAAATGTTTATTCCGTGGGGGTTTTAAAAAACTGTGTTTTATTTAGAAATTGGAGTCGTCACCGGCCACTTAGGTAGGCCGGACACCATAAAACCAGAGATTTGAAAACTATTGGGTTCGGGAGTCGGTTACGGATGAGGAAGGATTAGCACCCCCACACCGCCCAAAATTGGTACTTTAATAATTACCGCTTTATTAATATTAAACTTTCCATATTAAAGTGACGATTAAATTAAAATTTGGTTATAAGTGCGAGTAAATTTTAAAGGCCTCGTTATCTGAGAGTAAATGCACAACCACTATCACTATGCCTGATACTGGCCCCGTTTACGCTCGGATAAAAGGACACCGCATTGACAATTTATATTCCATTACGAAACCTTAGAGAAATAATTAGGAAGCATACATTCGCATTAAAATTGTAAAGGACAAAATAAATAATGAAAAAACACGGGTGACACGAAAGTAAACAAACATGATAAACAACACGAACATAGCACATCATAATAATAACGAGGCATGAATAAAAATATGTGGGAACAAAAACACATATTTCAAGAATACATACATATTAAAAATAAAGCACAATGTAACATATGCATGACATAAATATATTATAATTTTAATTTCACAAATCAAAACAACATGCTAATAAAGAAACTAATACCTAGCACATAATATATGACATAATTTGTATACACAAATAAATAAATCTAATCATGGTATTATACATGACCAAAAGACACACTAACATGTAACCTAGGAAAGGGATATGTAAACTTACGTTAGTATACACAAACATGCTAATATACGACATGATATAAACTAAACCTTACATATAAAAGATGTGTATGCGAGCACAAATAAATGAAGTAGAAAATAAAACAAGACATAGCATATCTAAAAATAAACGAGAGCATGATAAAAACATAAATAGATAATGGGCAAATTATACATGCTAAAAACATATAATATAAACAAAATAACATAAGTATTCAAAAATTTACCAAGGACCGAAATGAACAAAAAATAAAAAAGAAAGCTGGAATTGAATAAACAAAATGCACACTTAGGGGCGCAAATGAGAACTGGATGAAACTTGGGAGGACTAAGAATGCGATTAACCCATGCGGCAAGCCCAGACTGAAAACTTCAAAAACGCGGAGGAACTAAGCACGTATTTTTCCTTTTTAAAACTGATTTCAGTTTAATATAGAGGTGGAAGTGAAAACTTTGGCAAACCAGGGAGGACCGTGGTGGTGAATATCCCATGCAGCGAGACGAAAATGAAAATAATGAAAACGCTGAGGGATTTATGACGCGATTTCACCATTTTTAAAAATAAAACGCTTATAAAATCCCTTCATCCAGCCCAAAATCAAAATTTTCCCATTTTTTATCCCCCTTTTATAAAACACCTCGGCCCTCATTTTTTCTCTCAAAACCAAACCTTTAATCTTTGATAAACCCAGAAACCGGCGGCCAACTGCCGTCTCCTCTGCCGCCGGCCGTCGCTAATCGGCGCATGCTAACCCAAAAAAACCACCAAAATGAACCTCACTTTAACCCAAACTCGAATCCAAACTTGGATTCAAAGAAAATACTCCTCTTTGTCCTAGATCTAAAAAAATACGAAGCGGAAACTATATTTTTTTTAAATCGAGACCGAAGGAACGTCTCACCCTTTTAGCCGGCTCACCATATTTAGGCTTGTTGCCAGTAGAGGAACTCGCCACCGAAGGTAAAACCCCTCACTCCTCTTCCTTTGTTATTTTTAGAACACATACATGCATACAACACTCAAGGTGGATGGATACCTTTGTATGCTCTTTGTAGGTTCGAAAAAAGAACGAGAGGATGAAACCTTTTTTTGTATTTCTTGGAAACTGGTTACAACTGAACCCCTCCCTGATTTTCGTTTTCTGAGTTACATATATCTCTCCGCTTTTTTTGTTTGGTAAGACTAGTACATAAGATGCCTTCTTTTTTTTATTTCGTTCTGACGCCATTCCATTTCTTTGTGTCTTCGGCACGCCTGGCTATGCCTGGTGATTGGTACAACGGTATGGGGGAGATGACCGCTCGACTACGTGGACTGGTGTCTCGGGAGATAAAATGACTATCGTTGCCAGAACCATTCCTAGCCGTTGGATCAAATCTGATCTAACGGTTAGGATCGCTCGAAGATCAGAGGGCTGAGATGAGGCCTCAGAGATGATGCAGCGGCCCTGGATCGCGCCACGTGGCTCGGAGAGGATTGTCATTCTTGTACGTGTCTTATACGTACGAGTGGATAATCCAATAGCCCGTGCGTGGGCTTCACGTGGCAGATGAAGGGTTTTCATGCTTTATCTGTGGCCGTTGGATCCAGATCTGATCCAACGGCCCTCGTGCAGCTGCGCAAGATTAAATGAGGGTATTAGGGTTCTAATATTTGATATGGGTTAGGGTTTCTTAGGATATGGGCTGGCCGGTTAGGGTTTTTAGTTTGGGTCTGAATCAGTCAATTGGGCCTTGATGTAGATACATTTGGGTTTTATGTAATTTGGACTGAACTATAACTCATTTGGGTTTAATACATATATTTCTTTGGATTTTATCTAATATTAGTCCAATACTAACAGTAATAATAATAATAATAATAACAATAGAAACATGATGATACATACATACATACACATGCACACATATGTATACACATATACGTATAACAATCAAACATTGAGTAATGTAACATATTATATACATGCGTATATACTCATATATATGATTAGCATAAATACTCACACACATTATATGCACAAACGATGCACACATAAGAAATGTAAATACACACGTGACACATATACAACGTATTAACTATTAATACATATACATACATAGCTTATAATATACATGCACATAATACATTAATTATTAAACTAAAGTAGGTTAACACAGTATTTATAACGGATAAAAATGAGTGATTACAGTTGCCCCTCTTTGCTTGTTCCCGTAGAACGGGAACAAAGCAAAGATCATAAGGACTCATTTTTATCTGGCTTCCCTGTTTGTAGCTTTGGAATCACTTGTTCTTCTGGAGCTCTCCGCTTTTCCTTGGCTAAATTTTCAGGCTCGTAAGTTCTTCCTATATAGAACTTCTTCCCCTTCTAATCTTGGAACTATAGGTCCTCCCTATATAGAACCTTTTACTCTAAAGCCTCGAGTTATGAGTCCCTCCTATATAGAACTTTTCACTCTGAGACGGTAAAGCTTGGAGTCCTTCCTATACAGAACTCTTCACCTTCAACGCTGGTTTCTCCTATATAAAATCTTCTGCGTCACAGACGGATTTTTTCGACCGGCATACTTCCTATATAGAACTATTAGTCTTCGAACCCTAGAGCCGCAAGTCCTTCTTATATAGAACTTTTAGCTTCTAAAATCCCAGAGTTACAAGTTCTTCCTATATAAAACCTCTCACTCTAAGACAATAAAGCTCGGAGCCCTTCCTATATAGGACTCTTCGCCTTCAACACAACGGGTTTTCCCTATATAAAACCTTATGTGTCATGGGTGAATTCCTTCGGCTGGGAGTTCTTTCTATATAGAACTGCTAGTCTTCACCCTGGAGCTGCAAGCCTTTCCTATATAAAACTTTCAGCTTCTGCAGCCTCGGAGCGGCAGATTTTTCCTATATAGAACCTTTCGCCGCGGGCATTTGAAAATATAGGCCCTTCCTATATAGAACCTTTATCTTCACATTTGGGATTCACGGCAAAATGGCTACCGATGCTTCTTTGAATCTGCAGATACTTGTCTAGAATAAGACAAAATACTATGACAAATGAGTTAGCATGCTCCTAATCCTAGGGATGTCTAACTATTCATGATGCATGAGTGTCAATATCTTGGTGGGCCTGCTTTAGTCCTCAGTCAATCTCGCCCCTACGTTGCTTGCTTTCTCCTTTCTTCTTCTTCTAGCGGCGATACCCTATTTCATTGTCGGGTTCAACCATTCCACCCTTTCTTTTTTTGAATTTCTGGTTTGGGGTTCTAAAGTGCCCTTTCGGGTTTTCACCTTAGGGATTTTGGTTTTTGTATTTTTTGTTGTTTTTTCTTTTGTTTTTGCTTTTTTTTGGGTGCCTTTTCGGGTTTTCACCTGTAAAATCTCTCTTGTTGTCTCAAATGCTTTCTTTAAACGAGCAGGGCATGTGCCATTGGTCACCTTACTCTGGTGCTCTAAACCATCTGCTCACCCTATTTCAAAATACATCATGTAGGCAGCTGAAGGGCAAGGTTAACATCATTTTCTAACCACCTGCATCTTTAAGGTTAGATCACAGCAATGCTCAGAAATCTCTTGTTTATCATAAGCCTATGCTAACTTATTTGTATGATGTTTATGGCAAGTAACAAGAAGACAAGGAATGGAAGCTCAAAATGTGATTTTATTACGATTAAGGATTTGGAACAAATTTTTAGAGGGTCATGGCAAACATGAGGAAAAGGAAAAGCCAAACATGAAATGCAAAACCTCTCAGTATCCACAGTATGAGTGATACATGATCCCGTCAACCGGCGTAGAATCTTTGCCTAAAGCTTTTTCTTTACGGGGCTCATGGGGACGACCCTTCTCTCCAGAGATCCAACCTCTCAATTTATCTGAGCCGCCCTTTACGGGTTTTTGACTCGGATTCTTTCTTTGCTTCAAGATGCCCTATTTTGGGTTTTTGCCTTGAGCTCTCTATTTTTTTTTCTTTTTTTTCTTTTTTTGTTTTTTTTTTGTTTTTTTTTTCTTTTTTTAAGCGTAGCATTTCTTAACAGCATCGGAATTTACAGGGCTTTTCAGCTCGTCTCCATCCATTTCAGTTAAGATCAAGGCTCCTCTTGAGAAGGCCTTTTAACCACGTATGGCCCTTCCCAGTTGGGCATCCACTTTCTTCGAGAATCTTTCTGAATCGGGAGGATCTTCTTAAGCACCAGATCCCCCTCTCTGAATTCTCTTGGGCGCACCTTCTTGTTGTATGCCGGCATCATTCATTTTTGGTACATTTGACCATGGCCGATGGCCTTTAGCCTCTTTTCTTCGATGAGATATAACTGGTCGAGTATGGCTTGCACCCATTCGGATTCTTCCAATTTTACTTTACTTAAGACACGGAGCGACGAAATCTCCACCTCAATAGGGAGTACTGCTTCGGTACCATACACTAAAGAATAGGGTGTTTCCCCTGTCGATGTGCGAATGGACGTCATATAGGCGAAAAGGGCAAATGGCAGCTTTTTGTGCCAATCCTTGTAGTTATCCGTCGTCTTTGCGATGATCTTCTTTATGTTCTTGTTTGCTTCTTCCACTGCCCCGTTCATTTTGGGACGATAGGCTGTGGAATTATGATGTGTTATCTTGAATTGGTTGCACACATCCGTCATCATTTTGTTATTCAGATTGGAAGCATTGTCGGTGATGACCCTTTTTGGCAAACCGTATCGACAAATGATCTCCTTCTTTAGGAATTTGCATACCGTCATCCTTGTGATGTTGGCGTAAGATGCTGCCTCCACCCATTTAGTGAAATAGTCTATGGCGACCAAAATAAAATGATGTCCATTAGAAGCCTTCGGGTGAATCTGCCCAATGACGTCTATGCCCCACGCTGCAAAAGGCCACGGAGAATTCATGGTGTGTAAAGGTAACGGAGGAGCGTGAATCTTGTCAGCATAAATTTGGCATTTGTGGTATTTCCTAGCGTAATCGATGCAATCTCCCTCCATGGTCGACCAAAAATAGCCATACCTCATAATTTTTCGGGCTATAGACAGCCCATTGGCGTGCGTCCCACATAGACCATCATATACCTCGGCTAAAATCTCCTTCGCCTCCCGGGCATCCACACATCTCAACAATGTCTGATCATGGCCTCTTTTATATAGGATCTCCCCATCCAGGATGTATCCTGTTGCCATTTTTCTGAGTGTTTTTCTGTCATTGTCATTTTCTCCTTCGAGATACTTTTGAAGCTTGACATATTGCAAGATGTTATAGTACCATGGGTTGCCATTAATCTCTTCCTGCACATTACAACAATGAGCCAGCCTTTCAAAAGTCTTCATCTCAATGGGCTTCATTTCTGCCCTCGTGTTTGTTTTGAACATGGAAACCAAGGTTGCCAAGGCGTCTGCCATTTGATTTTCTTCTCTGGAAGGTAATTGAAGCTGATTTTTTCAAACTCTTTGGTGTGATCTTGGATCAGTTCATAATATTTGACCAACTTCGAATCCCTGGTTTCCCATTCTTCACGCAACTGGTAAATCACTAAGGATGAATCTCTGAATACTCGAAGTTCTTTAATCTTTCTTTCAATGGCTGAGTTCAGTCCCATAACACGGGCTTAATATTCGGCTATATTGTTGGTGCAGAATAATTCTAGTCTGCTAGTGAAGGGATAATAGACATTCTCGGGAGAAATCAGCACGGTCCCTACCCCGTGTCCGAGGGCGTTGGAGGCTCCATCAAAGTAAAGCTTCTATGAATTATCATCTGAAACCACTTCCTCGGTTGTAATACACATCAAGTCTTCATCCGGGAAATTAAAGTTCAACGCCTCATAATCGTCCGAAACGCGACTAGCTAGAAAATCTGCTACGGCGTTTCCCTTTACGGCTTTCTGGCTTACATACATAATGTCAAATTCGGATAGAAGCATCTGCTAGCGGGTCATCCTCCCCGTCAGTGCTGGCGCTTCCATTAGGAACTTCAAGGGGTCTAGCTTGGATATCAACCACGTAGTATGGTATAGCATGTACTGTCTAAGCCACTTGGTAGCCCAAACTAAAGCACAACATAGCTTCTGAACTGGCGGGTACCGTACTTCGCAATCATTGAACTTTCTGCTTAGGTAATAGATGGCTCGCTCCTTTTTCCCTGACTCATCGTGTTGCCCCAATACACAACCCATTGAATTCTCAAAGACTGTCAGCTAGAGGATTAAAGGCATGTCTGGTACCGGCGTGACTAAAATCGGAGCATTTGTCATGTACCTTTTGATCTTCTCTAGGGCTTCTTGACATTCTTCATCCCACACGTCGGGATCATTCTTTCTAAGAAGTCTGAAGACTGGGTCACACCTATCATTTAATTGGGAAATGAAACGAGAGATATAATTTAGCCTCCCCAGAAAACCACGAACCTCCCTTTGAGTATGGGGTGGTGAGAGATCCTGGATGGCTTTCACCTTATCTGGATCGATCTCAATCCCTCTTCTGCTCACCACAAACCCCAAGAGTTTTCCAAAAGTAACGGCAAAGGTGCATTTGGCAGGGTTAAGCCTCAGTTGGTATTTCCGTAGTCTTTAGAATAGTTTTCTTAAGTTTTGTAGGTGCTCATCTTCTGTTCGGGACTTAGCGATCATGTCGTCCACGTATACCTCTATTTCTTTGTGCATCATGTCATGGAAAAGAGTCACCATTGCTCTTTAGTAAGTTGCCCCTGCGTTTTTGAGACCAAAAGGCATCACCCGGTAACAAAAAGTGCCCTACATGGTTATGAATATAGTTTTCTCCATGTCGTTCGAGTTTATCTTTATCTGGTTGTACCCTGAAAAGCCGTCCATGAATGAGAACCATGAGTGTCCCGCGGTGTTGTCAACCAGCGTGTCAATATGTGGGAGAGGTAAGTTGTCTTTAGGGCTAGCTCGGTTGAGATCCCTATAATCTACACACATACGGACCTTCCCATCCTTCTTCGGTACTGGTACAATGTTTGCAACCCATTCATGGTATTTGGCCACTTCCAAGAAGCCAGCATCAAACTGTTTTTTTACCTCTTCTCTGATCTTTAACAACATATCTGGTCTCATTCTCCAGAGTTTTTGCTGTATTGGTTTGCATTCCGGCTTCGTTGACAGTTTGTGTACCACTATGTCAGTATTCAATCCTGGCATATCTTGATAAGTCCAGGCGAAAACATCCTTGAATTCCTGAAGTGGGGTTATCAGTTCATGCCTGGTTTTTGAGGAAAATGTCATCCCTATTTTTACTTCTTTTCTCTCTTCTTCAGTCCCCAAGTTTACAACTTCTGTTTCTTCTTGGTAGGGCATGATTTGCCTTTCTTCGTTGGCCACCATCCTCATCAACTCTGTAGGGACCTCGCATTCTATCTCATCATCATCTTCCCCAATTCCTTCTGAGATCTCGGGGTATTCAAAATCTACTTCGGGATTGGATTCAGCATCATTCATATAGTCAATCATGGGAGACCTGCATTAAATGAGAATGAATGTATTGGGAAGAGAATGGTTTTATATGAAGTGAATGAACATGAAGAATGAATGAATGAAATAAATGAGACGTTTTCATTTAAGAAAATGGGGAAGATATTTTCATTTCAAACAAAAAGTTAACATAGATGCCCTATACAAGAGATCCCCATTGTTTATGATCAAAAACAAAAAGGTTGATTCGGAGCATTACTCTGATCTAGTCCTAAAAACCACAGGTAGATCAATGTGGCTCCAGTTATCAAGAGTTTCCCTGGGATGGCAGGGGCAGATATTGGTCAACATACTACTGACTTGGTCCTTTTCAGCTATCTTGTTGATGGACATCCCCTCAAGTGATTCATTAAACATTTCTTTTTCATTGAGTATGTCATTTTCCTTAATTGCCTCTTCAACCTCCTGTCCTGGTTGGCAGAATCCTCCGGAGACAAAAGTGGTTTTCAAACTAGGGAAAGACATTGGTCTCCATGGAATGTCTTCTCCCTTAAATCTGGCTCTTCTCTTTTCTTCTTTTCTCTTGTATTATTCATTTCTTTGTTGGACACTTGGTTTGTAATCCAACCCAAAATGGTCCTTCTTGGTTACCACACTCTTGGCTCGTAGGCTCCCTTGCAATCTTCTCCCTAGCCCTCTTCCTGCTTTGGCTCCTCGGCCCAAAGTTTCAGCAACGATCATCTTGGTACAATTGGATAACCTGGGATATGGGATCCGACTACCTTCCGTGACGAATGTGGCATTTACTAGCTCTAACGCTCGAAAAGAGCATTCTGCAGCATCCTCATCATTTTGAATGTAGGGGGCCTCTGATGTCACCAAAGCAATAATTTCCTGCTCAGCCTCTACTGTGACCAACTTGCCTTCGATCACGAATTTTAATTTCTGATGTACTGATGAGGGGACAACTCCTGCAGAGTAGATCAATGGCCTTCCCAATAAGCAGCTGTAGGATAGTTTTATGTCCATCACCACGAAGTCAATCACGTACTCAGTCAGCCCGATCAATAGAGGCACCTCAATTTTTCCAGTGTTCCTATTTGTGTGCCGTCAAAGGCTCTCACGGATTTATGGCAGGGCTTTAGGTGAGAATTATCTATTGGTAGCTTTTGCAAGGTCACCATAGGCAGTACGTTCAGTGTTGACCCGTTGTCAATCAATACCCCCGGTAACACATACCTTTTACAGTGGATTGTGATGTTAAGAGCTTTGGTGGACCCCATTCCGCCCTCGGGGATCTCATCATCACTGAATGTTATATGGTTATAAGCAGTGATATGCCCTACTATCCTGTCCAGTTTTGATACAGAAATGTCTTGGGGTACAAAAGTCTGGTTTAGTACTTTTAATAGTGTCTCACGGTATCTTTCTGAACTCAAGAGCAACTCTAGCACTGTGATCCTAGCCGGTTGTTTTCGTAGTTGTTCCACTATGTTGTACTCGCTATGTCTCAGGAATTTTAGAAATTCTTTGGCCTGAGCCTCGGTTACTGGTTCATTTATCTTTGGGAGTGGTTCCTCATTGAATATCTGCGCGGGGGTAACCGATGTATTCTTTCCTTTATCTTTGGCCACTTCAGCAGCCCTCAAGGTCTCAGAGAAGTAACATCTGTCGCTCCTCGTGAAATGGACCACCTCACCGACATTCACATCACTCTTGCCTTGCTTGTCTTTCGATGTAAGCTCTTTTACTTCACCAAATTCTGGCTTTTCTGGTATGGTCACATTTACAGCATAGTTCCAGGGAGTTTGTCGCATATCCTTGAATGGGAACGGGGATGGTGCTGAGATGATGATCTTGGGAGTTATCTTAGTAGTTTCTCCTTGGGAGGCACCTGCACTCTCCCGCCTGGAGGAGATGATAAGAGGTTTATCTCTCTCGTATTTAATGCTGGGGCTGTCCGTCATATGTACGTCTGACCCTTTCCTTCCCGTAGGCTTTTCGAAGAATTCTATTTGCTTGTCATTCATCAATTGTTGTACCAATCTCTTAAACTCGTCGCACTGTTGGATGTCGTGTCCTCCGTCCTGATGGAATTCGCAATACACTCCACATCCCTTCTGTATTACTACCATGCCTCTGTCGATCACATGGGCCATGCACAATTGCTGAAATACCCACCGCAAAAGAGATTTGATTTCCGACACATCATCCGTAATCTTCCTGGTAAAGTATTCCTCAATAACATTTACACCCCTGTTCTGTGATTAGGCAATGGGTTAGTAGCTACACTTGGTTCTTCAAACCTCAATATCCCAGAATCGATTAAGTTCTGCACAAGCTTTTTGAAAGCAAGGCAGTTCTCGGTGGGATGACCAGGAGCACCACAGTGATAGTCGCAACGCGTGTTCGGGTTATACCAGGACGGGAACGACGGTTTGAACGGAGTAACATAGTATGGATGAACCAGGTCCGCTTCATACAATTGAGAGTAGAGCTCAGAGTACGGAACGGGTAGTGGGGTAAAAGTTTTTCTATCTTTTTTATTTCTCGGGGTTCTCTCCACTCTTTGATTCGAGTTTTACGCTTTCCTGTAGACGCTTGTGGTTGCAAGACTATAAAATTCTTTGGGGTAATATAAGTATTGGCGGCGTTCACCTCATTCTTCTTGTTGTACCTTCGAGACCCTTCCCCGCTATTAATTCTACCGCTCTTGATTGCCAATTCAAGGGACTCCCTAGTCCTAATTAAATCAGCAAAACTCTATGTCGTGTTATTAATGAGGCGATCAAACAGTGTCCCCTTTAGAGTATTAACGAATAATGGCGTAATTTCATGTTCTGTGAGGAGTGGCTGAGTTTGGGCGGCCACTTCCCGCCACCTCTGAGCATATTGTCGTAGACTTTCGTTGGACTTCTGCCCCATATTTTCCAACATAATTCTACTGGGTGTCATGTCTGTTACGTGCTTGTATTTCTCGATGAATGCTCTTGAAAGATCTTTCCATGATTTAATGTTTACTCGGTTCAAATGGGTGTACCACCGCAACGCCGCCCCAGTTAGGCTATCTTGGAAACAGTGAATTAATAGTTTCCCATCCTTAAGGTAGGCCGCCATCTTCCGGCAGTACATTGTTACGTGCGCAGAAGGACACGTGGTTCCATCATATTTGTCGACTCTGGGTTTTAAACTTTGGTGGTAGGACAAGGTCGGATACCAGACTCAAGTCATTGGCATCATTTCCTGATTCTTCCATAGTTTGCAGGGCTTTAAATCTTTCCTCCATGAGGCGAAACCTCTCTTTCCACTTCTTTTCTACCTCTGTCCTGATCCTTTCGACCAAGTTCAGGTCTGGCACCTCCTCCTCGTAGAGTGCTTCAGTGTCAAGGGGTTGAGTCTCAGATGCCCCCACTTGAAGGTTAGTCGACATCCCAGCAGGGTCGATATATACCTTTCTGGCCGGATTCGGCGTAGCCGGTTGAACCTTACTCTGAACTGGGGTACTTTTCAATTCTTGAGTGACTTCTCCTTCAACTCTTTTCCTGAGACTCTTAGCCAACAACGCGGTTATGTCGGACACTATCGACGCTTGCGACTGAGCAATCTGGTCACTGAGGCTTCTTTGGGCCTCGTCAAATCTTGCTTCCAGCTCTCTTTGTCCCTACTCTAGATTGATTATCCTGTCTTCTATGAGCTTGCTTTGTAGTCGGGTAAGATATGGATGATGAATGATTGCGGCTTAACTTCTATTTTCACATTGCCACAATATTTATAACATTAATATGGTTGCAAGGAAAATAAATGCGTGTATAACGATGTAAATGTCATGATGCAATGCAAGAATGTATGTAGATAAAGGTACTGATTCCGCTGGTAATCACCATTTTGAACTACTTTCACGGGAATTAAAGGACCTAGATTACAATAGAGTTCATATTACAAAATGAAGGTCCCTAATACAAAAGAGTCCTAATTACAATACAGAGTCCTACAGATAAGCCCTAGCCCTATCTCCTAATTTTCCAATAGCCTTGAACAGCTTGATGAACCTGGGTGCTTCTTCCATGCCTGGGGCTACGAAAGGTCGGAGTGCTTCAGCTTCGACAGCTAAGTCACTCACATGCCTGGCGACTCGCTGTATGTCCACCATTAGGTTCGCGTAATATTGGTCCCTATCCTGCACCATCCTGGCAGCGTCACGTAGTCTTCTTTGCCAATAAATGTCCCCTCCGGCTGCAGCCTCTTCGAATACATTGATTATTTCCTTATAATCCTGAACAATTACTTCAAGAGACTCAATTCGGGTTCGTAACGTGCCTACTTCACGCTCCCTTTCTTGTAGCTCGGTGAAGCCATTCCTCTAATAGTAAGTTCGAAATGAGTGTTCTACTTCTGCCACATTTTCTTCTAACTCGACATTCTAACTTCGGCTCTGATCCAGACTTTGGATAGTGTTGTCGTGCAACCTTTGCATCTCTAACAATCTATTCTGGCTACTCATGGACCTTCTTTTCCAAGCGGCGACGTTTTCTCTCTCATAGTTGACTGCCTATTTTCCTTTGCTAATCTCTTGCCCGGTTCTTTCCTTTTCTTGATCAATGGCCTCCTTGAAAGACTGTCTTTCTTCCTCCGTAGCTAACCTGCAGCTTTCTATCTCCTTCTCGATTGCTCGCTTGTTGATTTCTCGTTCTTCTTCCACCAAACGGATACCATTCATTCTTTCCTTTTCCACGGTTATGAACTGACTTCGACCGGCTTTCTGTATTTTTGCTTGGAGTAGGAGAGTATCCTTCTGGTAAAGAGCGTTCTTCTCGCTCAAATCCGCATTTAATTTCTTCAATTGCTTAATGATCTCGTCCCGTTCGTCGACCTCTAAGCTCACTTTATAGAGCTCACCCGCATGCTAAGTCTGTTGGGTGTCCATCTTCCTCTTAATTTCTTCGAGTTCATTCCGTAAAATATTAGTTTCAGACGGTACCGCCTTTGTAAGCTCCTCAAGTGACACAACTGGTCCCTGATTGGGTTTGGGAATCACATCATTAACCCTCAAACGCCTCCAAAGATCGTAGCCCAGGGTGGTCATATGCTCGGTGTCTCCTTCCACCCTGATCCGATAACAATGGTCTCAAGCCCTCATGATAGTCTGGACTTTTTCCTTAAACTCACATTTGAAAGGAAATTCAGTTTGGCTTAACCTGGTGGTATTGAGGACGAACTGTCGTAATCCGAATTGTCGGGACACCAGAAGTAAAGCACAAGTAATCCCTCCATGCAGTCCCAACATCATCAGCCAGTCAAAATCACCGCAACTGTACAAAAAGTAATTAACTCTACCGAGCCACGGGACCCTCCATATTATGTATTCGTCTTGAATGTTTCTGAAGAAACTAGACCATTTTTTCGTTTTTAAGTTTTCTCGCCACTCTTTTGCTAAGTACTCCCGTAAGGGCGAAAAGCCTTGGAAGGATATCCCTGGTAGGACCCTTGTCGGTGTCTTCCACATGTGGCTCTGAACCCATACCTATAATAGCTATGCACACCCCCTGAAACGTCATTCTTCGTGCTTTCGACTGGCATTTAAAGAAATGAAGGTCTCGGCCAAGATTGCTGGTACTGGATTTGCCCGCCGTTTCATACGCTCGAACAGGTCTAGAATGGCTACATCAATGTTTCCAAGAGTTCTTGGAAAGATCACCAACCCATATAATCCCAAGGCAAACATGTCTATCTTTTTCCCCTCATCTGGATGTGCATGTATGATGTCTCGAATGTTCTCCCATGCAAAGACTGTACTATCTTCTCGAAGTCAGATCAGGCCATTAACCCAACCGTCACTCATCCCGGTAAAGGTTTTGAGCTTCGAAGTGTAATTCTGATTCCTCGGAGGTTTTGCGTAGATCCAATCTTCCTGAACGTTCTTCTGATTAAGTAAAGCGGTGTACTATTCTACTGTAGGCATCATGTCTTGTCCATTAAAGGTGAAGCAGCAAAATGCAGGATTCTAGAACTGAAAAATAGCTCGGAGTAGGGGCTGGTTGACCCGAACGTATAACAACTGTGCAATGTCGCAATAACTATAACAGAACCTGTCTTGTAGTCTTTGGTCTCATCCTTCTAGATGCTTTGAAGATCCCATAAGTTGTTCTGTTGAAGACTCACGTAGGTGTACCCTGCTACTACGCGCTCGCTCGGTAAACTGTCCCCTTGGGCCTTCTGGTTGACCTCTGACCAATGCCTGACTGACAAGTTAAGCTCTTCTTTCCTAAGACACCTTTTTTCCATGGTGAAAGACTTTCTGATCGGGCAAACCACTTGATCCAATAGCTTTATGTAATGCAAATGCAATAATGTATGAAAAAAACAAGAGCAAAAAAGAAGACAAGTCAGTACCGGATAGAATTAATAAATACATAAGTGAAAATATGAATTAAATAAGGTAAACAGACAAAATAATCATATTTATCCTGTCTAAAACACCTAAGGTTATCCGCATGGCTCTAAGGGTGGGTTTCTATGTTCTCTATATGCAGTTTTGGTTCTAGGAGGTACCCGAACTGTCCTTGCTGTCCTCTACTAAGAGTAGCAAGGCCCCCGATCATCACCCATTATAGGCTCCTTTCAACTGGGTTCAATTCAGGGGGACCCATTCGCTTATGCCTACACGAATGAGCGATATCCTTACGAAAGTATAAGGTACTCGAGCCCCGAAGGTACTTGCTAGGCCTACACGAGAGAACAATATCTCCACGAAAGCATTAGCATTTTCCCCCACTTAAAAAATGGGTTTATATGCCATATTTTAAATGCGTTAAAATAAACGCGCAATTAACCGAATGTTAATTTAATAGTCATTTTAATCTGGAACTTCTAATATTAGTAAAGCGGTAATTATTTAAAAAAGCTTGACTCTTATTTGTTTTTTTGAAAAAAACAAAAATGGTCCCCAGCGGAGTCGCCATCTGTAGCGATGTTCGTTTCGCTAAAAAAACGAAGTTTTCAAAGAGTTTGTGATTTTTCGGATATAAAATATTTATTCCGTGGGGATTTTAAAAACTGTGTTTTATTTAGAAATTGGAGTCGCCACCGGCCACTTAGGTAGGTCGGACACCATAAAACTAGAGATTTGAAAACTATTGGGTTCGGGAGTCGGTTACGGATGGGGAAGGTTAACACCGTCCAAAATTGGTACTTTAATAATTACCGCTTTATTAATATTAAACTTTCCAGATTAAAGTGACGATTAAATTAAAATTTGGTTATAAGTGCGAGTAAATTTTAAAGGCCCCGTTATCTGAGAGTAAACGCCCAACTACTATCACTACGCCTGATACTGGCCCTGTTTACGCTCGGATAAAAGGACACCGCATTGACAATTTATATTCCATTACGCAACCTTAGAGAAATAATTAGGAAACATACATTCGCATTGACATAGTAAAGGACAAAATAAATAATGAAAAAACACGGGTGACACGAAAGTAAACAAACATGATAAACAACACGAACATAGCACATCATAATAATAACGAGGCATGAATAAAAACATGTGGGAACAAAAACACATATTTCAAGAATACATACATATTAAAAATAAAGCACAATGTAACATATGCATGACATAAATATATTATAATTTTAATTTCACAAATCAAAACAACATGCTAATAAAGAAACTAATACCTAGCACATAATATATGACATAATTTGCATACACAAATAAATAAATCTAATCATGGTATTATACATGACCAAAAGACACACTAACATGTAACATAGGAAAGGGATATGTAAACTTACGTTAGTATACACAAACATGCTAATATACGACATGATATAAACTAAACCTTACATATAAAAGATGTGCATGTGAGCACAAATAAATGAAGTAGAAAATAAAACAAGACATAGCATATCTAAAAACAACGAGAGCATGATAAAAACATAAATAGATAATGGGCAAATTATACATGCTAAAAACACATAATATAAACAAAATAACATAAGTATTCAAAAATTTACCAAGGACCGAAATGAACAAAAAATAAAACAGAAAGCTGGAATTGAATAAACAAAATGCACACTTAGGGACGCAAATGAGAACTGGACGAAACTTGGGAGGACTAAGAATGTGATTAACCCATGCGGCAAGCCCAGACTGAAAACTTCAAAAATGCGGAGGGACTAAGCACGTATTTTTTCCTTTTTAAAACTGATTTCAGTTTAATTTAGGGGTGGAATTGAAAACTTTGGCAAACTAGGGAGGACCGTGGTGGTGAATATCCCATGCGGCGAGACGGAAATGAAAATAGTGAAAACGTGGAGGGATTTATGACGCGATTTCACCATTTTAAAAAATAAAACGCTTATAAAATCCCTTCATCCGGCCCAAAATCAAATTTTTCCCATTTTTTATACCCCTTTTATAAAACACCTCGGCCCTTATTTTTTCTCTCAAAACCAAACCTTCAATCTTTGATAAACCCAGAAACCGGCGGCCAACTGCCGCCTCTAATCGGCACCAGTGAACTAAAAAAAACCACCAAAACGAACCTCACTTCAACCCAAACTCGAATCCAAACTTGGATTCAAAGAAAAAACTCCCCTTTGTCCTAGATCTAAGAAAATACGAAGCGGAAACTATATATTTTTTAAAAATCGAGACCGAATGAACGTCTTCCCCTTTTAGCCAGCTCACCATATTTAGGCTTGTTGCCGGTAGAGGAACTGACCACCGAAGGTAAAACCCCCCACTCCTCTTCCTTTGTTATTTTTAGAACACATACATGCATGCAACACTCAAGGTGGATGGATACCTTTTTATGCTCTTTGTAGGTTCAAAAAAAGAACGAGAGGATGAAACCTTTTTTGTATTTCTGGGAAACTGGTTACAACTGAACCCTTCCCTGATTTTCGTTTTCTGAGTTACATATATCTCTCCGCTTTTTTTTGTTTGGTAAGACTAGTACATAAGATATTTTCTTTTTTTGATTTCGTTCTGACACCTTTCCATTTCTTTGTGTCTTCGGCACGCCTGACCATGCCTAGTGGTTGGTACGGCGGTATGGGGGAGATGACCGCTCGGCTACGTGGACTGGCATCTCGGGAGATGAAACGACTATCGTTGCCAGAACCATTCCTAGCCGTTGGATCAGATCTGATCTAACGGTTAGGATCGCTCGACGATCAGAGGGCTGAGATGAGGCATCGGAGATGATGCAGTGGCCCTGGATCGCGCCACGTGGCTCAGAGAGGCTGGCCATTCTTGTGCGTGTCTTATACGTGCGAGTGGATAATCCAACAGCCCGCGCGTGGGCTTCACGCGGTAGGTGAAGGGTTTTCATGCTTCATCCGTGGCCGTTGGATCCAGATCTGATCCAACGATCCTCGTGCAGCTGCGCAAGATTAAAGAAGGGTATTAGGGTTCCAATATTTGATATGGGTTAGGGTTTCTTAGGATATGGGCTGGCCGGTTAGGGTTTTTAGTTTGGGTCTGAATCAGTCAATTGGGCCTTGATGTAAATACATTTGGGTTTTATGTAATTTGGACTAAACTATAACTCATTTGGGTTTAATACATATATTTCTTTGGATTTTATCTAATATTAGTCCAATACTAACAGTAATAATAATAATAATAATAATAATAATAATAATAATAATAATAATAATAATAATAATAATAATAATAATAATAACAATAGGAACATGATGAACGTACATACATACACATGCACACATATGTATACAAATATACGTATAACACGCAAACATTGACTAATGTAACATATTATATACATGTGTATATACTCATATATATGATTAGCATAAATACTCACACACATTATATGCACAAACGATGCACACGTAAAAGATGTAAATAGATACATGACACATATACAACGCATTAACTATTAATATGTATACATACATAGCTTATAATAGACATGCACATAATACATTAATTATTACACTAAAGTAGGTTAACACAATATTTATAACAGATAAAAATGAGTGATTACACAAACATAAAAATTTCAAACATCAACTTAAGAATTAAAAAAACAACTTAATCTCTTCACAAATTTAAAAAATTCAACCATCAAATTAAAAATTTGTCATACTTACTATATTTCTTCAAATTAGCTGGTTCCTTTACTCAAAGTCTTCACAAATTTTCTTTTCTTCAACAACCTATTTAAGACAAAAATTTAAAATATCAAAAATTCAAACATCAACTTCAAAATTTCCAAAAAAATATAAAGATATCAAATTCAAAAAATTTAACTGAAAAATAATAAAAATTCGTAACTACAAAAAACATACATACATTACAAATAAAACTATTAACTTAACATAATTTTCTAAAATAAAATACATATCTTATACTTACAAAACTTCCTCTTCTTCTTCTTTAATCTATCTTCTCCAAAATTTTATCACAAAACATACCAACCTTCAACCAGTTTAAATTTCAATCACCTACTGCATTCATCCAATCACAATTAAAACAAAAAAAAATTACCTGCCTGCCCTAAGGCATGCATGCAACTGCATGCATGCCACCCCATCACGTCAACAAAGTTGAAAAGATTCAGCACCCTCTGCCCGCTACTGTTTGAAGTCGGAAGGTGGTCTATCCGACTTTGAACAGGTCATGGTGCCCTAGGCGAGTGACACGTGGCAACGATGGGATATCCGACCACTGTTTGAAGGCGGATGGTGTACAATCCGTCTTTGAACAGTAACCCAAATTTTTTTATTCTTTTTAGCTAAATCACTGTTCAAAGACGGGAGGAAATCTTAGGGTCTTCTGACTCGAACAGTAAACAACCCAAAGTTAAAAATAATTTGGTGGGAACCATATTTTAGAAGAAAAAAAAATTACCCACAATATTGTGGTAATTTCTCCGATTTCTTATTACTCATCTTTTTTCATTTTTCCTTTTTAAATCTATGATTTAAAACAACTGTTTTCTTAAAATAAATTAAGATTAATAGTTTTCCATAAAAACATTTTTTCAAAAAATAAAATTTCTTCTTCTTTTAATAAATAATATTATAATAATCTTCTCAAAATAAATATTAAAATTCTAATCCACACGAATAAAATGAATGAGTATCATGACCAAGGAGTGAATATCAAAATTTCTTGAAATCTTTCATAGCAATTTTCACATGCTTCAGATGTACCTGTTTTTTTTTAATGTAGAGTGCACAAAATCTGAAGGGAGAGGATAAGTCAAAGAGGGCGGCAGCCGGTGATTAAAATATTTACTCTACTTAATATATTTATTATTAATTTTTTACACAATTTTAGTGAAAAAAATTGTGTATGAAATATAATGTAAAATAATTAAAATAATAATTTTATTTTTAAAAATTTAAATTTTATTTTGTTAGAAAAATAAAAAATATAGAAAAAAATATATCTTATAAAAATTATTAATTTTTTTAATAAAATATTTTAAATAAAATAATTTTAAAACACAAAATAAATATATAAAGTGAGAATGAAAGAGTAATAAATATAACGTGGTGGACCACGATGATGGCGTGCAGGTGCAGGCGTGCAGCTGATTTTCGAGAAAAATGGCGTGGAAATAGAACATGAGGCAGGTGTTTTAAACAAGGTATAGAAGCTGATGTTAACATTAATACAACAATTGGGTTTGAACAAAATGGGCATGACGTACCTGATGGCTGATACACTTGAATTTAAAGAAGTAATAAATTAGTTTAGTGTTTTGTTAAAAAAAGTAATAAATTAGTTTAGTGTTTTGTTAAAAAAAGTAATAAATTAGTTTAGTGTTTTGTTAAAAATTTAACGCTGAGGATATAACAATTAATAAAAATTAGCATAAAATATATTTAATTTTTTATATTTATACATTTAATTAATTTAGTTTAATTTTAAAAGAATTAATAATTTTAGTTATCTTTATTTGAACATTTTATTAATTTGGTATATTTTAAATTAAAAATCATTTACTATGTTTCCTTTTGAAGGAATAAGAATGATAGAGGAATATAGGGTTAGGATTCACTCACACTATGTAAAATTTAATTACTTTTATTTTTTTGAATTGTTAGATGAGGGTAAATAAATGACTAAGATTATTTCTTTATTTTCTTCGTGTGATAATATTCACATTTTTTACTATTAATTTTAATTATTCATTTACCTTCATCTAATAGTTCAAAAAGTAAAAGTTTTTACATTGTGTAAGAAAATCTTATCACACACACCGCCATAGCAGTGTCATTCAGACAAATATGTTGATTTACAAAATGATACGAGTCAAAAAATAATTTTAAAAATTATATAAAATGTTTTTTTTCTTCTAACATGACATTCTGTCAAGTAATTTCAAGTTATTTATCGTCAGTTGACAAATTATTTCCATCCGTAGAAAGGCCATTTTGACTTAAAATAAAATATTAAAAGTAAATTATTTCAAAAAATTAAAAACTAAAATAATTATTTGATCAAAAATTATGAGTATTTTTTAACATTATACCTGTATAATTTTACATGCCCAAAGTCTTTTTCAACCCCGATGAAATTTTAAATAGTTTACGCGATTATTGTAATATTTAGGGGCATATGAGCCGCTAATTGTTATTTATTCAGTTTACTCTCTTTTCATAAAAGAAAATATCATTTACGAATCCGCCCAAACTTTTGTGTTTACCTTAATCTTATTCTTCATTTTTTAATCGAAAATCAATATCGTACAAATTGGACTAGAGGACAATCCGGTTTAGTTTGCAATTCTCAATTCGATTGGTTTAAATATTTAAACATTGGTTTAACTTAAATGAATAAAAAATTAAAACTATTATTATGTCTATGGTTAATAGATGTTTTTTCTCTGAATTTTGCCTAAGTACATATTTACTAAATTTATTTTCAGGTTACCAACAACCAATTGGTCTAGTGGGAAGATTAATTAGATCCCTTAAGTAATGTTATGAGTTTGAATCCTGACGTTGTAAATGGAACAAATTGAGTTGGGAAGGCCGCCCCTAGAATGAGCCTTATAGTACTCGATTCAGATCAGACAATCAATGGGTTGAATATCAGTGATTAAACCAAAATACATATATTTTCATATTTATTTAGATTTGAACTTGACTTTAAGGAAGCGTTTGGTTCAAGAAATGTAATATTACCCTTGGAAATAGAATTTCAGAATGATTCATTACCTGACATATCACTGCGAATGTTACATTACTTTGTTTGATTTGTTTGACATGAATGTAAATGTTACATTACTTTGTTTGATTTGTTTGACATGAATGTAAAATTACAGTGTTTGATTGGTGGATTATAAGATTACCATAATGCATACTTAACAAAATTATCCTTGTGATATATGTTCTTTTAACAACTTAAACTTCCAGTATCAAAATAAAAATATTTGCATGAAAATTCATAAGAAATATGTTTTCCTATTATTTTTAATTTATATATTTTTCATTTATAAAATTTTTACACAAATGATTTAATATATTTTTTAATGTTACAGTACAATATTATGCATATATAATATATAAATTTTTTACGATTTATTATAATTATATATTTGAAAAGTAAAGAAAATTTTCAAATTTATAAACTTCTATAATAATAATAATAATCATATTCACTACTAAATCAAATATACTAATAAATAACTATAAATATTATATTTATATGTTATTATTCAAATTACATTAAAAAGTTATTTTTAATATCTAAAATTTAAAACACTACTCGTAAAATATTTTAAAATTGGATAAAAAGATTTTTTTTCATTTAAACAACATTATTTTTAGATATATATATATATAATATTAAAAATTATTTATACTGTTTATTACTTATTTTTAATGAAGAGTGTGGTTTAAATGTTTTATTATGCAACAATTTAGGTTAGACAACGAAATGTTTTAATATATCAAAAACAAAAAAAAAATATTATTAGTGAAATAGAAAAGAATGATTAACATGAATAAAAGACATTATTTCATGGGTATTTTAGTTTAAGGTGATAAGAACTGTGTAATATCTAAGAACAGGGTGGGAATGGTATTCCCACTATTTTTTAGGAAATAAAATTATTATTGAGAATGTAGGATTACTCCACGGAGAGAATTCTCTTTTCTAACCTATTCAACCCCTAAACTTAGTCTTGGCCCTTGGGGTACCTAGTTTTTTTTTATCAAGAGAGACGCGGTTCATTAACGAACAAACAAAAGCTGTACAACCAGGAGAAACTTGCAGTCAAAGCCAAAAAAGGCAACAAACAAACCCCGCATAGAAGGGTAGAGAGCAGCCATGCAGGGCAACAAACAAGAGAAGATCTACGACAAGAAAGAGCATCTAGAAGCGAAGATAACCAGTGCCAACAGGCAGTTAATCCATAACTCAACCAGGTGACACCTTGCGAGAGCTCCATTTGGAGGTATACTTTTTTTCTCGGTCGAGTAAAGGATCTTATCATCAGATATGCTGAAAGAGTCGAACCGAAGACATGGGACAAAACACGACTGGAGAAGCAAAACACAAACATACTTCGAATCCGTAAAAACGAACGACAAAAACAAGAAGCAAAGCAAGGAAAGGTTCCTACATAGTACTAGGGATCAAACATCAAACACCTTAAGGGAGATATGGAACGGTTGATCCCTAGGGAAAGTAGCAAGGATAAGACCATCAATCGGACCTTCCAATAACCGAAAGTGGCATAGACAAAGCAACTCATTCTTGAGGCAGATGATCCTCAACATGATCATCCGCAGAAGCACATGGACTATAATCCTTGAACACTAAAAGCCTTTCAAGGTTGATATCCTTCTTAGAGCTTATAGTGAAAGATGGAAAACTCATAACATTATAACCAAAAGGGTCCTCTCCTAATTCGATGATACCAATGTTTTCATGCGAAATTCAAGAAATTTCTGAAACATGCTTCTTGCTAGCTTCCCTCTTGATCCAGCTAAGCCTTCTTCCCCCGCAAGTCGCTCCTCGTTTCTCTTTCTCAATCTTGTTAAAAATGGGGGGAAAACCATCAAAGAACTAGGAAAGAAAGCCAATTGTAGAGCTTCCTCATTGGTGATAGTTCCAAAGCCAACATCTTCCCAATTCCCAAGAGCAATTTGGATGATCCATTCATTAATCTTGTCTAACAGTTCTCTTTTTTTATGCTAGAAAAAGCTTCGTTGGGCTCAAAGAGTCTCTTACGCTTTCTACTGACAGCAATATCCATTGCAACAAGGGAATCAGAAATACAATCCCCTAAAGCTGATGAAAAGTTTGCCAAAACAGTCTTACTTTTTGTAGGGTTATAGGCTGAGGCTCAGTGATCCAAGGATTTGCAACATATATCACCGTCAAAGGTAATGAGGATAACATACCTTGATCCTTGCGAGTCATCCTAGGATTACCGATATCTTCCAGCTCATTGGGATTAATTTTTTCGATTTTGTCAAATGAAGATACTTCGAAGCATGCGTTGTACCGATCAGACACTATCCCCATAAAGTCGTTGTCAGCCTTCGTGTCCTGGCTAACGTTAGACATCACCTTTTCCTTTGTTTTTGACTTTGAGTTGTCATTTTCTGAGTATGATAGTAACCTAGGACTCCTCGAAACGAGGCACAGGCTAGCCTCAGTAGGCTTCTCGATTGCATTCTCCATTGGTTTGTCTCCGGTAACGTTCAAGTTTACCAGCTTAAACCTTAGCTTTTGTAGTGGTGTCTCGGTATCTAGATTCTTCCTCTATGTTGGTGAAGCTCTCAGCCATGGCCCATAAAGTACTGCTCTTTTATAGGTTTTATAGTCGAACCAACAATCTCTCTCAGCATGTCTGAGCCGACCACAAGCGTAACAGAATGCAAGAATCCTTTCATACTTGAAAGAGACATCAATTAGATCGTAACAATTCCTTTTTAGGGAGAAACTCGTCTTAAGAGGATCTTCAACTCTCATAGCAATTCTCACTCTGAGCTGACCATCCCATTTAACCTGTTGTTCCTCATTGATGTTGGATTCAATGAACTTTGGAAACAAGCTACTGATTTTCTCTCCATTTTTCTTTGTTATGAATGAGAGGGGAATGTTGTGGATCTGGACCCAAAATTCTTCCAAAGAGAAGTCGACCTTCTCAAGAGTTGCTTCGACAGGCCATTCTTTGAGGATAAGAAGCCTATCCTGGAACGACCAAGGGCGTTGGCTTCACACTCGTCTTTTTGTTTCAACGGATTGAAAGACCATGAGCAGCATGCTTTTGCCTAGATCGTGGCATTCAAGTTCATGTTCTGAGCAGTTCCACATTCTCCTAATGATGGCAGAAATAGTTAAGAACTTGATGGCTTGGATTGTAAGAATCTTACCTACCAAGGAGAGTTCTTTAATGACAGCATTGGTGTCACCATCCTCTTCCAGTTCAATCATATCATTAGGAATATTCTCCAGGGGAATATTCTTGCTGTTTGACCATTTTGTATTTTTGGTAGTAGATGATGAAGGATCCATAATGCTTTAAAGAATGGATTAAAGGCGGTGGTTGAGAAAAGACACTAAAAGGAAGGGGAAAGACAAAAGGTCCAGATAAAAATGAGGGAACGGACCAACAAAGAAGGGGCAGGACATAAGGAAGAACAAGACCAAAACCAAGAACTTGCTAGCACTCTCAGTCACAACGCCAATCTCAAAACAGAAACTCTTCAGAATAAGAAATCTTGGTTAGGCAACTAAAGCAGTAACTCATTCAAGAAGAATGAGGTTTGGAAAGGACAAAGACAGAAAGAGTTTAGACGCGAAACATGGCCGTGAAAAGACTTCTGCCCTTGGGGTACCTAGTTGGAACTTGAATTTGGAAACAATCACATTCATTAATCTAATTTAACTATGTTAAAATTTTACTATTGTTTTACTTCTAGTCAATTAATGGATGTTGTGTGTCTTTAGAAACAGAGTTATGAACTCCATGTTTAAATAAATAGTCTTGAACTTACCTTAAGTACTTAGTTGGTACCTGAATTTGACCTTAAGTAATTAGTTGGTACGAAATTTTTTTAGAACTATTTGATACTTGAACTTTTTTTCTTGACCTACTTAGCACCTTGGAAACTGTCACATATAAATTTATAAAAATTATCTGATAAACAAATTGCGTAAACTTTCTATGAGTCTTATATAGGGTTTAAATTTTAGAGTTCGGGTTTATGACTTTAAATTTTAGATTTTAAAGTTCAAATAAATAAGAGTTTGTACAACATGTGTATGAAAAATCATTGTTAATCTAATTACTTATTTCATTGAAACTTTGCTGACATATTACCTCCAACCGTTCAATTGATGTCACACATCTTTAGAATAGACCTTTCCTCAAACATAATTTTATCAAATATGAAAAAAAAATTATTTGTTTAAGGGTTTTACAACTCATTTTGTGTAATCCTAAAGCTCGCATATTCTCAACTTTCTTTGTAAATGATAACTCAATTTTATTAAAGGGTAAACTACTTAAACGACCACCTAATTATAAGGTAGTTTTAATATGATTACTATACTTTCAATTTACACAATTATTTAAGTGGGGTCAATTAAGCCACTTACCGTTAAATTTTAACGGAAAATGTGACGTGGCAATTAAAAAATTGTATAATTACATGTTTGGTCTATGTTATTTACACATCATATCACTTTAATCCTAATTTTAATTTAATAAAATTAATTATTCAATTAGGTGGTGACATATATCACCTGATTGGAGAAAGAAAATAAAAAACAAACAACTTGACCTTGGGCTGGTTCGGACTAGGATACATCTAGTGTAAGTGACATGCTTCTACTACTTGGCCAAGCGCTATTTTAAGATAAAAAAGTATACAAAATTATATATATTAAATTATAATTAATGCATGATTTAAAATAAAAAGTAGTTTTAAAATTTTATATTTTTAAATTAAATTTAATATATTTTTTCACATCTATTTTCATAATTTTACATATATAATCATTGAATTGATTTTTTAAATTATAATTAACGGATAATTTAAAATAAAAAAGCCTTTGCTACAATTATTGTTTATTTCGGTTCTAAATTTTTTTATCACATTGACCTCTATTTCTTTCTAATTTGTATAATTTATTCTAATATTTTTAATGTGGTGATATTTTTATTAATTTTAGTCCCTAAAAATTTATATACCCTAAAATTCACCCTTATTTCTTTTAAATTTTTATAATTTAGTCTAAAATTTTAGATATGATGATATTTTTGTCAATGTTAGTCCCTAAAAATTTATTTTAGCTGGAATTCACCCAATTTCTTTCTATTTTTTAAAATTTAGTTTAATATTTTTAATATGATGATATTATTGGTCATTTTTAGTCCCCAACAATTTTTATTTAAAAAATCATTTCAATGATTATATAGGTTGAAACTATAAAAATAGATGTGGAAAAGAAAAATATATATTAAATTTAGTTTAAAGATACAAAAATTTTAAAACTATTTTTATTTCAAATCATACATTAACTATAATTTAAAAATATATAAAATATTGTCAACTTTAATTTAATTATTATATTTATTTCATTAATTTAGATATTTTTATGTATCTTAAGTATGTTATGTTCGAGTTCACTTAATTCACATTTACTTCCTTTTACTGACATTAACAACCAACACATATTAAATTTTGTACTTTTTACCACAAAAGTGTGCTTAGCCCATTGACAAAGGCTTGCCACTTGCACTAAGCATTATTTGGTTTCAATTCACCCGGGGCTAGTTGTTTGTTTTCATTTTCTTTCTCTAATTAAGTGACATGTGTCATTACCTAATTAAATAATTAATTTATTTTATTAAATTAAAATTAATACTAAATTAATATGATGTGTAAATAACAAGAACTATATATATAATTATACAATTTTATGCTAACTGTCCTGTCACTCTCTCCGTCAGATTTGTCTAGTAAATAATCTGATTGACGCCACTTAAATTATTAAGTGATCATTTAAATAATTTATTCTTTATCCATATAATCAAACATGATTTAGTTAACTTTTTATAAAAAAAAACAAAAACAAAAAACAAAAGTCTAGTTGATTTGGCTGCTTGCTTCATTCCTAGGATACCTAGGATTGAACCAGCAGATACCATATGTTTTCCTTATTTTAATCTTTTCAGCAACAATCCTGTAAGTGGAACTTAGTTGTCTCCCACTATACATAATTACATATTATTTTCTTTAGTAACAGACAAATAACTTAGCTGTCTTGCACAATGTTGTCTTTATAAACTGAAAAAAAGAAAACAATATTTAAAGAGCATTGAAAATGAGATGAATGATTTCCCATGTGAGCTCTGGAGTAAGATAAGTTTTGCACAATAGTCTTTTTAAAATTTAAATTGTCCCTTAATTTTTTTAAAATGTTCTGATTATGTTGTAAATTTTTTTTAAATATTTTTAATTAAGTTTATTCTTAGAAATTTTAAAAGTTTTAATTAATAATAAAATATTTGAATAAATATACACTGACCCTAATTCTTCTTTAAAAAATATAAATTAAACCTTTCATAAAGTTTGAAAATTTAAATTTAAACCTTTAAAGTTTTTAAAAAATTTTAAGATGGCCTCCAAAACTATATGTTGTGATCAAGATCTGTCCCTGTCCCATGTCCATATACCAAATTTGCATTGTGGTGGAAGATATTAAACGACTGAAATCTCTCGCTAGTATGATCAAAATGACAAAAATGAAAATTAAAGGTCCAACTTTCATACAATGGGTATACCACCTTGCCCTCAGAAACTCATCTACTCCATTTCCAATAGCCAATAGGTTTCAATAGCTACTTCTTTGGTTCGTTTCTCAGAAATTCATAATGCGAAGTCCACTTATTTTTCTGAAATTATATATTAATACATCCATAATATTACTTATTCTAATTATTTTAATATAATAATTCTTGAACCTATGCCCGCACTTGAGGAAGTTTGGCCAATGATTCTTTTATTTTCTTCTCTTCAAATGATAAATCAACTATATTTCCTTGCCAAATCAAAATGGCCATGCCCACACATCGCCATCAGAATCACCTTTCTGCAACGAACAGCTTCCCGGACCGTCGCTGCGATTGCATGAGTTGGCTCGGGAGCTGGAATCAGCCCTTCCGATCGAGCAAATCGTATTGCACCTGCAAGCAAAAATTGTACCCATTAGCTTCCTTAAACCACAAAAACAGTATACTGATTCAAGTTTTCATCACTTCTAGCATACATTCGATCAAAGTTAAGATTCCTGTAGCTTTAGATGTCCGTTGCTGGTATTCCAGGTTGTTTGAAGATGGGAAAAGTAACACTGTTAAGCATATCATCCGTAGTTCTGTAAGTACGGATGATATCCGTTTAGATGTATGCTCACCTAGTGTTACTTTTCCCATTATTCAAACAGACTGGACAAGGTTACGCGGCGGTAGCCTTGCTTGCTTTTGCTTTTAGGTTTGGAAGAAACCATGGAAGCAGAGCTCCAGAGGAAATGAAAGGACGATACAGAAGCCTGCCAATGCCGCAAGTTTCCGGCGGAGCCTGCGGTTTTAACAATCAAACATTCTGCTACTGCCGAAAGTGCAATGCACGAACTTGCAGAAAATTTCAAATGAAGAACTCCATATGTTTACAATGTAAAGAATTCGATTGCAGTAGAATCCACATTTATAGTTCACATGACAGATGGTATTCAAGTTTTGAAAGTTGACGTAGGTAGATGAATTTATGTTAATCACATGCTTCGATTCAATGTGAAACAAAAACAATTAGGGTAAACTACTTAAATGATCACTTAACTATGTGATTTGTGTTGATATGACCACCATATCTTTAATTTTGGCAATTTTACCACTTAACTATTTAAGTGTTTCAATCAAGCCATCTACCGTTAAAACATAACGGAAAGGCTGTTAAATAAAATTAGTATAATTACACATTTGGTCTTTATTACTTACATATTTATTAATTTGGTCATAAATTAAATTAAATTTAATAAAATTTTATCGAAATGTGTCACTATCGGATTAGAGAATTTTTTATATTAATTTTAATTTATTTAACTAATATTTTCCTATCACCATCAATTTGGAAAGAAAGATTTAAAACCCACCTTTGCCTCCAGCAAGATTGAACAAAAACCATTAAGACAAGAGTTGTTATCTACCCAAATTTTACAACTTTGTTTATTTAAAGTTATTGTTTGGATGATAATTAAAGAGAAGATTTTATGCTAATAAAATGAATCGAACATAATAATTGTTAGAGAGATTTAGAGCCATTGCCACTTAGACAAATTAATTGTTTGAAATAATTTGACAATATATTTTATATAGTTTAATTATAGCAAATGAACTATTATATATAACATTATATTCTTATATTTAAAAAAGTATTATTAAATATAATAATAAACTATTAATATAAGAAAAGAATATTATTAAAAGAATATTTCAAAATATTATTTAATATTTTAATAATATCAAATGTTATTTGATATTTCAAAATAGATTTATTATATACTATTAATATAAGAATATATTGTTATATATAATAGTTCAGTAACTATATTTAAGCTATATAAAATATAGTGTCTAATTATTTCAAACAATTAATTTGTTTCAGTGGTAAAGCCTCTAAATCTCTCCGATAGTTCTTAGGTTTGATCCATCTCACGAGCATAATTTTTACTCTTTAATTATCGTCCAAACAATAACTTTAAATTTCGATAGAAAAAAAGAAACATTAACTTTAAATAAAAAAAGTTGTAAAACTTAAATAGATACCAACACTTGACTAAGGGGTTTTGCGCGCCCTACTCCACCCTTTTGTCACAGGTTTGAATCTTGCTAGAGCCAAAGATGGGTTTTAAAATTTTCCTTTCCAATAAATTAAAATTAATAAAAATTCTTTCTAATTTGATGGTGACACATTTCACTATTTGACTGAAGGATAAATTTATTAAATTAAATTTAGAATAAAATTGATATAATATGTAAATAATGAACACTAAATGTGTAATTATATCACTTTTGTTTAACAGCCACGTCAGCTTTTCCGTTATGTTTTAACGGTGGGTGACTTGATTGAAACTGCTTAAAAAGTTAAGTGGTAGAATTACCAAAATTAAAAATATAGTGGTCATATAGACACAATATAACACCCGATCTTGATCCGAATCTGAAGTATTACATTCGAGTCACCCAAAATCAGTCAATCAAAATTTCTATTTAAAATCATAAGTTTAGCCATCATTTAAAAACATTAGACATCCATAAATACATGAAGTTAAATAAACATTATAATTAAGTTTACAAAACAGAAGATCCAAGTTTAAAACACCGTATAACAAAATAACATTTCAATAGAGTTTACAGACTCAATAACTTGTAAGGTTCTATGAATACATAAGTCCAAAATTAAATACTAAGCATCGTACTCTGAAGCAAAGCGGTGCTGGGAAATCCCTTCTTGATATGTTCCTCGACCACGATCCACCTACTAACCTGCGAACGGAAACAACGATTCTGAATGCTGAGCTTACAAAGCTCAGTGGTACATTTTTACTCTTCCATAGTTCGTGATTATAATAAAATAAGCATTCAAGATAAATATAGTTTAGAGAGCATAGATAAGGCTTTACTATCTACAAGTTATCATCTAGCCTACACTGGCTAGAGTTATTAGATTACATATCTCAAGGTATCATTAAATCTACAAGAAGTCTTACTTATTCCACAAGCTTTGTCATACTCGAGATCACATAGCCTATCGAGTTACTCAAGCTCACTTAGCCCATCGAGTTAATACATATTGTACCCTGATCACTAAACCATCGGGTACATGGGCTATCATCTATAGCATCCACACATCATACATAAATACATCCATACATCATCTACATAATGGCCAACGAAGCCTTACTTTACCCGTGCTCACACAGCCGTCAGGTTACCTGTGTTCACACAGCCGTTGGGTTAAAATGATTGTATCTGGATAATCATAGCCACGAATACGTCCTAGACATACTTGGATCACATTAGCCACAAGTAGTCTTTACCTGATGTCACTCAGCCTATCAGATTACTCGAGCTCACTTAGTTTATCGAGTTTATTACCTTATCCGGATCACCATAGCCACAAATAAATTTCTAACTGCACCCAGATCACTCAGTCTGTGGGTACATCAGATGTATTTGTTCACTCAGATTCCTTTACAACAATCATAAGATAATACATGCTCCCCGAGCATTCATACACCTCACCAAGAGGTAAATGACTCCAAGCCAAGCTATCAAGGAAAAGCCACCAAGCCATGATACCGAGCATCTATAGGATTGCTATCATAATAATTCCCCCTTCACAATTATCAGGTTATTACACATTATGCTTATTCATGAAGATTAAATTTCTATTTCTCAGTTTTACTATTTATTTTATCACATTAGAAGCCCATCAGGCTATAGTCTCAGAATTATAAACCCCTTAAACTCAAAATACATTTTTCGGGCAGATTGCCCATTGGGTTACCCACCCAAGGGTATCGATATTGCCCCCAGGGTATCAATATCCACCCAAGGGTATTGATACCGAACCCCGCTATTGGAAATCTTGATAGAGCAGGGTGATCAATACCCATTTAAGGGTACTGATACTCCATTTAAATTTCGCTTGTGTTCTTCGCTCAGAACACGTGGTATCGGTACATGCTTCTTGTGTACCGATACCAAAGCCTAGAAATGGCTTCCAAGGCTCGAAAAATCACTTCCTAAATCTCTAAAACGTAACCTTTAACCCTTTAACTCAAGCTTACATCTTATGGAGTTGATTAGGGTGGTTTGCTACCCTTTTTATACCTTATTAACTTTTAATCTAGGATTTATCATTAACAAGGCTTTAAGCTACCTTAAGCCAAAACTAGCAATCATAAACCATAAAATCAAGCAAAGCAATCACTTTATGATCTTCAAGAAGAGTAAGAGTCAGAGATGTACTGAACTTTATCAACAAACCCTGAATTTAAGCTTCCAAGCAACACCCTTCAACCAAGTCACTTGACCCAAGCTCGGATGAACTCCAAAAACATCTCCTCTTGCCATAACAACATGAAAAATGAATCAAGACTTGAGGTAACAACTATGGATAAGCTGAGCTACAAATTTCTAACCCTGAACCTCAAAGAAAAGCTTTATCAAGCTTTAAACCCAAAAACACATCAATGGAAGCTTACATGTTTATCATTGAAATTATACTTTTCTTAAAGCCATTGTTGAGGAGATCAACATACCTGGATCTTGAATTCTGAAATGAAGAAATGATGAAGAAAGTTTGGATCTTTGATGGATGAAAAGAATAGTGTATGGGAGAAAGAGGGAAGAGAAGAAGATAGAAAAAATGGTGATGTAAGGTGGTCTCCCTTTCCCTAATATGAGGCAAGAAACATTTAAGGAAGATCAACTTTTAAATTAAAAAAAGGGTATAATCACCACACAAACCCTCAACTTTCACCCTTTTATAAAAAGGTCATTATCGAAGCTCATGTAGCTCAAATCGCATCCAACAATGCCCAAACTCGACTCAATGGGTCCACTTACTCAAACTAACACGATGGTCCACAACTTGGGTCAACGCCCAATCGTTGACTCAGAAATTTGGGTCGTTACACACAACCTCATAATTAAGTGGTCATTTGAGTAGTTTACCCAAACGATTACTATTAACTTTGACTAAACCCTTATTTTAAATTTATTTTTCTTTTGGAGTTAATAGTATTTTGAACCAAAAATTAATATAATTGAAGTAATATTTTCAACTATTTTTTAAAAAGCTTAGTTAAAAATCTTTTTTAAAATATGAAATTCTTAGTTTTAATTTTTTATTAAAAAGTATTTTTAAAGAAAATTATTTATTTGTCCTCATTTACATCATCAATTTTTTATATTTTAAAAATATATAGATCACAAATGAGTACTTAAAGTTATCACATTTTCCCTCTAAATAGCTAAAGTGTTTTTTTGATGAATATATGCACCTAAAGTAAAAAGAAAAAAAAATCATGTATGTTCTTAAAAATTGACGGCTGACATTAATTAAATATACTTTAGACATCTAGATGAAAAAGATAGTACACTTTATGTGCCTATTTTGATAAAATAGTATTGTAGGTAAATAGATGAAAAAATACATTTTAAATACTTATTTTGACCACAAAATATGTTAGCTACTTAAATAAAAAAAAATTAGGGGCCTCTCATAGTAAAACACACCTCCGTCCCTGGAATAAGTACAACAATATTTTTATAGAAATTATATGATTCATATGAAAATTAATAATTATTTTGGCGTGTGTATATATACAAATATTATATAATACAACTCTTATTTTACATAGAAACATACGAAGTGAAAAGAATTAATTTTTAATTAAATTCATAATATGAAACAGATCGATTTGATATCTTCTTTAGGTTGCATTAAATGGTTAATTTATAGTCTGGTTTTCTTAATGTGGGAGAAGAGGCGAGTTGTATCCCCGGCCCATAAGAAATAAATCGAATCTAAAAAGCCGCGATTGAAAATTTTTCCCCAAGTTATAAATTTTAAGTTTAAATATTTTAAAACACAAAATTGTTGTTAAAGGTAAATAGCATAATAACATTACATTTATTATAGAACGTAGTCCTTTAACATTATTCCGATAGTTTGATTAAATATCCGAAAATAACCTTATAAATGCATGCATCCAATATAATCCAAATTATAAACAGTCCCAATGTCCGAATTACATAAATGTCCCAAAATATTAGTCTGAAATAATTGAAAAGAGTTCATACTGAATAATGATAATATTTGAGTAAAAGTGAGATGCTCCAAGTACCGAGTTGTCTAAGAGCCTGAGTATATATCTGAAGGAGAAAGACTATGGGGTATAAGCTAAAGAGCTTAGTGTGTCTTTAAAGTGCAAATAATCACAAATAAAAAATATTGTTTTGTTTTTCTGATAAATATTTTTGAAAACACATTAAATTTGAATCATATAATGATATGTCTAATGCTCATGAAGATTCAATACATAGTCTCTGATACACTGCCCGAAGAGTAAGGTTCCCAGAACTTACTCTCTCCAACGTCACCATCCGAAGTAGAACTCAGCCCGAAGGGTGGAACCACTGATCCGAAGCAGAATTCAGCCCGAAGGGTGAAACCACTAAACTTCCCCGAACAATCTCAAACCATGTACCCATAATGATATGATGCTGATTTTAAAGTCTGAATCTCATCCGAAACTTGAATTGTTAGAATTCAAGTTGCCCAATTTTATAAATCCGATGTTTCAAAAGCTCCGAATTTCATAAATTTAATATTTCATAATTCATTAAATCTAATTTTTAGTTAAAATATAGTCCGATATGCTATGCATGATATTCGAAAATTATCACAGATCGCAAAACAGAATATGCACACAAAATGTATAGAAACATTTATTTAAAACACTGAAAGAAACACATAAGTTTAGCACAGGAAGAGACACACCTTTAGCGGGCAGAAGCTTTAAAATCAAGATGTGCGTGTCTAGCTGAACCAGAACTTACGATGATAACTCTACATTAATATTTATTACTATCATTAAGCCACCAACTATAAAATATAAGACTAATCCGAAGGTATATTCACGTGAAGATCTCGAAGAACATGCTCGATCGATCAATCAAAACAGCTGGAGGTAACTTAAGGGCCTCAGAGGCGCAATCACCTGAACACGAGCATATTCCGAATCAGATTTCAAAATTCACAACTCTTACAAAATAATTGTAAAAAGCGAAACGGAGCTTTCAGGTTCGAATTAGACAAAACGGGCAGCAGATACAGACTCATAATGTCAAAAAAGGTCAAGGTGAAAGTTGTCTGAAAAAGTCAACTATTAGTCAACTCTAATCAAAGTCAAAGTCAACTCTAACAGTCAAAGCCAACTATGCATGGTCAATGGTAATGCTAACTTGACTGTTCAAGGTCAACTCAGTCAAATCAGTCAGATTGGTCAATGGATCGGGTCGGTCAATTGTCGGGTCAAAATTGGTTCAAGTTCAAGGTCAAAACCGGCCAATGATCCACTGGGTCCAAGTCAACAGGTCCGATTCGGTTCACAAGCTCATGGTTCAGTTCGGTTCAGATTGCCGGTTCAATTCACAACTGGTTCAAGTCACACGGTTTGGTCTAATTATTCACAGGTCGGTTTCATTCTGAAGGGTCCCACACCACCTCTTTGCTGGGCTATTATCACCCGAATTTGGGCTTAAGGAAACAGGCCCCTCGGTTGTGGCTTCCCAGATCACAAACACACACATACCACTCTTTCACAACCATTGTAACCATAAACTAGGGTTTGCTGAACCCTTGACGGCGCGACTGCGATGAGGAAGGTCCGACGGCGGCACACAGTGGCGAACATGGGTACACATCAATAGCGACGGTAAGATCAACACTGCAAGGCCAAAATGCGACCACTCTTGCCCAAAAGAATCAGAACATCAAAACACAATAGGCCCTCAAACCACACCCAAAGCTCGAAACCACTGATTTAAAATCAAAACATGGATCCAAGACTTACCCACACATAATCGGAGAACAAGGCGGGCATGAACAATGGAGGAACGAACAGAGCAGGGAAACGAATGGTTTCGCTTCGATTTAGAGCAGACAACAGACGAAGCAAGGAGAAGAAACGGCGGTGCCAGAAACGATGGAGGAGAAAAAAAGGAAGGTCGAACGGTCCTTTCTCCGATCTCTCACAACGGTGGCTGGTGAAGGATAACTGAAGGTTGGGGTTCGCTCGGTCGAAGATAACGATAAAGATGGTGGTGGCGAGGAACGAAACGAACGCTGGTAAGGCTCTCGTCAGAGTTCGATCGGAAAAAAACACAAGGAAGAGGGTGATGGGTTTATGATATTTCGAACGATGGCGAAGGGGAGAGGTTTTCGGTGGTTGCGGGTTGAGTATAGCATACCAACAAACTGCCAAAAGTTGGAAAAGATGTTTAGCTACCCAATTTAATGGGTAAAACATGCAAAAGGTCATTGGACTCAATAAGGGTTTTCAAAATAGCACCCAACTTTACTCAATTCACAAAACGATCCCCAAAATTCTCAATTATGTCATTAAACTATAATTAGAGCTCAATTTAGTCCTTTAACAAATTAGGGTTTGGAACATAAATTCCCCAAAATTCTAGGTTTATTAAAATAGAGATTTTAAAATTAGAATTTTCAAAATAGGCAGGAATTTGGGGTGTTACACGAGTGGCTTGGTGGTCCAAGCATGGGCAGTTCTATTGTTTATAATAATTAATTTGATTTAGGTTTTATCGTAATTGTATATATAAAAAACAAACATTTTTTTTTTATGTTTTACTAAATAGTTTATAATGCGAATGAAACTTATATGGTATAGTCATTACACAAAGTGATTGTAATATAAGTAGGTGTAGGATTAATCAATTTTGTTCACATGGAATGGAAGCTTAACCCAAACAGCCAAATGTTGCCAATCACATCCCCTGGACACAAGTTTATTCACTAATCTGTAAATATAAACGAGAAACAACAACTAGTGTCCCCACTTAAGATATTTAGGGCAATTTCCTACTCAGAAAGCTACAATGCCAAACCAGGCAAACACGCAGCTTCTACTTTTAGGCCATGAAAACAATTTGGGTGTGGTCCCACAATCAGGGGATTAAATGATAACCTTTGATGGAAATGGTTGATGAAGTAAGTAAATATGGGAAGTGGGTTTGCGATTGCATTCAGAATTGATTGAATGACCATTTTAAGGTTGGAGCTGGAAATGTTTACAATAAAAACACCAACAAAACAAAGCAGGTGCATGCAAGGAGACAATCAAATGGATTACTGAAAATCACAGAGATGAAATTGAATTTTCAAACTAGGTGCCTCAACTTAATTTTTTCGTTGAAATTGATATATTAACTTGACTTTTTTATTCAAATAGCTAGGTACTTACGGTTCTTAATCAATTTGACCCAAGAAATCAAATTTTGGTACCTATTTGAACCAAAGAGTCAAGTTCAAGCATTTATTTGGATAAAAAATTTTAGGTACCAAATCGAACATTAAAGTAAAATTCAAATATAGATAAAAATTTAGATACCAAATTGAACATTAAAACCAAATTTAAGTACTAAAATGTATATTAACTCAAAATCATATTTAAATGTTACGTACAACACAAATATGATATCAATACACCGATCAAATTTATGCAAGTGATGGTAGGCTTAGCGGTTGTTGAAGAATGCAAACCAGGGAAAGGAGAAGGAAAAGAAATTGCTTATGAATATGTTGTTTTGATGTGATTTTTGGAAACCATTTGCATGTGAAAGGGTTGTCAGCATCTATTAGGATGAGTCAGAAAATCCTATTTTTTAATTTTACATTATGTAATATCCTTTAATTAAATTATTTAAAACATTTAAAATTTTATCAATGATGTATTGTATTTGAGTCACTCCTACCTTTTATATTTTATTTTGTGTTGTTGCTAACTTAGATACGTTAAATATAAATGTTAGTGGAATTGAAACAAAAGCTAGGCTTAGCACAGTTGGTTCTTGCTTTGCCCCTTTAAGTTGCTGTGTGGGTTTGATTCCTAGTTATAGCAAGGTGTGGTTTTGATTTTTCTTTGGTTTTCTTCAATCAATATGGTGGAAACACGTGTCACCACATGATTAGTTGAATAAAATTAAATAAAAATAATGTAGCGAGGGGAGAGAAATGATTAAAAAATATTTTAAAAAATGCCACGTCAACGCTACTGTTGGGTTTTTTAACGGGGAGGGATCAAAATAGAAAATGTATCTAACGTGACAGACAGTTTTAACGAAAAAATTTGTTGGGTGACCAAAATAGGAAAAAGGTCATAGTTGGGTGACCACCCGTATAGTTTTCCTAATTTTTTAAATATATTTTTAATCATTTTTCTCTCCTCCATGCATTATTTTTATTTAATTTATTTGACCAATCAAGTGGTGACATGTGTCACCACTTGATTGAATGAAGAAATTCAAAGAAAAATGGTGAGAATTAACATTGCAGCTGGTGGGTTTCAAACCCCCAACCACTTGGGTTATAAAGCCACATGCTTATGTCACGGACCGTGGACCAGCGACTAAGACCAACAAGAATAAGTGTGCAACCAGTGCAAACCAGGCTACCCAGGTGGCTCTTTGCACCATCATGGGCCTGTCTAATTCGGCCTGAGTTGGCCTAATTCGAGCTAACCAAGTCCTTGGAGAAAATCAACTATGTATATATTAATTTCCTTTATTTAAATTAATAATTCATGGTCTTCCTTGATTTGAGGGATCCTAGTAGATTTAGAGTGATCTTGACCGTTGATGTAATTTAAATTCAACCGTTGGATGTAGGGGGCATCAACTATAAATAGAGGCTTGCCCCCACCTCAGTTACACACTTCATTTTTAAGGAATACATTGTCATTCACTCAGCCCTCTCGCTTTCCATTTGTGTGTCATTTCTTTTCGTTGTTATTTTTGCTTCTGTAAGGATCTAAGCATTTTTGCTTGATCGGTTTTAGGCTTACTTAGTCGCACCAATATCTGAAAGTCGTCTAAGGCCGCACGTTCCAAGTAGCGAAGTTCTACGGACGTGACAAATGGTATCAAAACTTGTTTGATTGGAAGAAATGGCCCTACAAAAGAACAACAAGCTCTCAACAACCGACTGAGAGACTCTTACCGCTATTGGGAAGAAGATAGATAGTTCAAGGGACCTTGTCACAGCCTTGGACATGAGGGTTGCTAAACTTGAAGATTCCATGAAGGAAGTCAAGATGGCCCAATATGAAGAGTTACGCACCGACATGATTGAATCCCTTGGGGGGGAAATCAAAGAAGAGGTTGAGAACCTTCTCGATGAGTTGTATGAGAAGCTGGATAATCAAGATAATTCTTTTGAAGCCGAGATAGCCTCTATGAAAGAGGAAATGAAAGAGCTCAAAAGTGAGCTACGCATTTACCAACCAACAATGAAGAGTGGAATGCTTGCCGAACTAGGGGCACCCAAGCCGAAGATCGACGTACCATAGCCTAACAAGTTCAATGGGTCGAGGGCATCCCAAGATGTAGACAATTTCATCTGGGGCCTTGAACAATACTTTCGTATCACGGGTATCGATGATGATACAACTAAGGTAAACATTGTTTCTGTTTATCTTATTGATGTCGCTCTTTTATGGTGGCGACAAAGATGTTTCAAGGAGGATGACATTGACGCTCCATTCAAGACATGAAAAGACTTACATTTCTCATTTAAAGAGCACTTCTATCAAAAGAATGCTCAACAAGAGGCATAGTCGCAAATGCGCCAACTTAAGTAACGAGAAAATCCTAGAGTATGTAAAAAAGTTCACTAAATTTAAGCTCCAACTACCGAGTTTGAGTGAAGATGAAGGCTACTTAGACTTCATGAATAAACTTTAAAAGTAGGACAAGATGAAGTTGAAGTGGATGAGGGTCAAAGAACTTTCAAAAGCCGTGTCCGTAGCCGAAGACATAGCTAAATTTGAGAACAAAAAGTCCGAGCCATCCAAACCAAAGTCAAAATTCAAGGGCAATTAGGGATGAGACAAGGACAAAACAACCAAGAACGGGTCCAGAAGCCTTCATGTGAAAATAGAAGACCACCCCATGGGAAGATTCACATGCCATGGGAAAGAAACAATGAAAGGAACAATAAACCTTTCAAATGTTACACTTGTAGAGGAAAACACTTGGCGAAGAACTGTCCGTAGAATAAGAAAGTTGATGCCATCCAAGAGAAAGATGCTGAAGAGAGGGAGACTCTTAAGCTTGGCTCCATCCTTAGTTCCATAGATGTCAAGAAGGGCAACAATAAGAATGGGTTGATGTTTGTAGACATCATCGTAGCTGGCCAGAAGATGAACGCACTAGTTGACACTGGTGCCTCAAAGTTGTTCATGTCTGAACAAGCAGCAAAGAGACTTGGCCTTTGTGTTAAAAAGATAAATGGGTTCATCAAGATCGTGAATTCCAAAGTGGCTCCGATTGTAGAGCTAGCAAAAGGAGTCAAGCTAGACATTAGAGGTTGGATCGGTAAGGAAACCATCAAGGTAATCCCATTTGATGATTTTAAATTTATTATTGGGCTTAGCTTTCTTGACCAGATTAATGCATTTCTTATCCCTTTTGCCGACTGTTTATGCATATTTGACCCGAAGCACTAGTGCATTGTTCCAGTAAGCCGAAAAAATAGAGTTGAGGCTAAGATGTTTTTATCGATACAATTCACTAAGGTGGTGCGCAAGGAAGAACCTACCTTTCTAGCAGAATTGGTGGAAGATGAGCCTACCATGATAGAGAAGGTCCCTGATGAGGTGGGACGGTTATTGGCATAACTCTAAGATGTGATGCCTACCGAGTTGCTAAAGAATCTGCCACCGAAGAGGGATGTGGACCACATAATTGAACTCGTGCCCAATGCGAAGCCACCAGCCAAGACTCCTTATCGAATGACTCCGCCTGAGTTAGAGGAGTTACACAGACAGTTGAAAAAACTCTTAGAAATAGGGTATATCCGACCATCCAAGGCACCATACGATGCTCTAGTGTTGTTTCAAAGAAAGCATGATGGATCGCTTCAAATGTGCATTGATCATCGGGCTTTGAACAAGCTCACTATGAAGAATAAGTATTTGATCCCATTAATTACAGATTTGTTCGAACAACTTGGTGGTGCAAGGTGGTTCACCAAGTTAGATTTGAGGTCCGGATATTACTAAGTCAAAATCGCTGTAGGGGATGAGCCAAAGACTGCTTGTATTACGCGCTATGGTTCATATGAGTTCCTAGTAATGCCTTCCGGCCTCACGAATGCTCCTGCCACTTTCTGCACTCTTATGAACAAGGTGTTTGAAGTCTTGCTACATAACGAGCTTTATGTCAAAAAAGAGAAGTGCTTGTTTGCCCAAGAGGAGGCTTCTTTCCTAGGTCATGTTGTTGGTGGTGGCAAAATTCGAATGGATGGAGCCAAAGTTTGAGTAATTGATGAGTGGAAGCCACCAACTAAGGTGACCAAGCTGCGATCATTCATTGGGCTTGCTAATTATTACATGAGGTTCGTTAAGGGCTACTCAAAGATAACTGCACCCTCGACTGAGTTATTGAAGAAGGAAAAGGTATGGGATTGGGACATTGTTTGTCAGAATGCCTTCGAAGAACTTAAGAAAGCCATGGTGAGTGAACTGGTGTTGCCAGATCATACCAAGCCATTTGAAGTCTACACTGATGTATCTGATATTTCCATTGGTGGGGTCTTGATGCAAGACTGACATCTGGTTACCTTTGAAAGCCGGAAGCTCAATGAGAGTGAGAAGAAGTACACGATCTATAAGAAAGAAATAACAACGGTAGTGCACTGTTTGCACACTTGGATGCACCACATACTTGGGTCCAGGTTTGTGGTATTTACTAACTATGTTGCCAAGTATAAAGGGTCTAATCTAACAACACACAAGTTTGCCAAGGAGTGGCAAGAACATCATGACTTAGCCCAAGCTTGTTTACACAAGGCGGGGAAAACAGACTAAGACATGGGCGGATCGAAAGCGCAGTGACGTGAATTTCTAAGTTGGTGACCTTGTCCTTGCCAAAATGACCGGGATCTTGTCCTACAGATTAGAGTTTCTGTCAACCATCTGAGCTTATCCAGTGTTCCATGTCAGTTTACTTAAACTGTACCATTAGGATGATCCAGATCGAGGCAAGTTACATCGAGCACTAGTCTGAGTGAAGGTCTCTTATGAGAACAAAGTTCAAGAGATCCAAGCAGAAAGAGTCATTCAATGATCGAGTTACCGGTCGAGGCATGAGTACTTTGTTCAGTGGAAGGGACTTCTCAATAGTGAAGGGAGTTGGGAACCAACCAAGGCCATTTGACAGTTTAGAGACCAAGTGGACTAGTATCATTCTAGCCGCGCGAAGAGGGTGTTGCTAGATCTAGTGGGGGAGAATATCACGGATCGCGGACCAGCGACCGAGATCAGCAAGAAGCAAGGTGCAACCAGTGCGAACCAGGCTACCTAGGTGGCTATTTGCACTATCTTGGGCCTGTCCAATCCGGCCTGAGTTGGCCCAATCCGAGCTAGCCAAGTCCTTCGAGAAAACCAATCATGTAAATATTAATTTTCTTTATTTAAATTTATAATTCACGATCTTCCTTAATTTGAGGGATCTTAGTAGATTTAGAGTGATCTGGACTGTTGATATAATTTAAATTTAACCGTTGGATGTAGGGGCATCAACTATAAATAGAGGCTTGCCCCCACCTCATTTACACACTTTATTTTTTAGGAATACATTGTCATTCAGTCAACACTCTCGTTTTCCTTTGTGTGTCATTTCTGTTCGTTGTTCTTTTTGTTTCCACAAGGATCTAAGCACTTTTGCTTGATCGGTTTCAGGCTTACTTAGTCGCACCAGCATCCGAAGTCGTCTAAGGCTACACGTTCCAAGTAGCGAAGTTCTACGGACGTGACACTTACCAACAGAACTAAGCCTAGAATCTACTTTTTCACTAATACATTTATTTAAGGTATAAATATTTACCAACAACACAAAATAAAACATATATTCGAAACCACCGTCATCGAATACACCCTTTCCTTTATCAAACACTTCCCCCGCTTTCCTCCTCATCTCCTTAAACCCACCAAATGTTAGTAAATATTTATACCTTAAATACATGTATTAGTGAAATTGGAGTAGATTTTGGGCTTAGTTCTGTTGGTAAACATATGGCTTTATAATGCAAGTGGTTGGGGGTTTGAAACCCACTAGCTGCAATTTTAACTTCGCGGGAGCATCATAAGGGTTTATGTACAAATAACGGGCAAACCCCTATGGGTTGTATCCGAAGACATGAAAATAGATGTTTTTATGTCAGCAATAAAAGCCCAAGCTCTTGGAATTGTGGATCATGTAGTGGTTACGTAACAAACAACAACGATTTAACACTAATCTTCAATTTAATTAAGATTGATTTAATCCCTCTTATTCCTTTCCTTCCTAACGAGCATCACTCTTTTACTATTTTCCTTTGAATTTCTTTATTCAATCACGTGGTGACATGTCACCACCTAATTGGTCAAATAAATTAAATAAAAATAATGAATGAAGGAGAGAGAAATGATTAAAAATATATTTAAAAAATATTTAAAAAATCCATGTCAGCATCACCGTTAATTTTTTAACGGTCGGGGACAAAACAGGAACGAAACGTAACGTTAGTGATCATTTTGACGAAAAAATTAGTTGGATGACCAAAATATGAAAAGGGTGATAGTTGAGTGACCACCGTGTAGTTTTCCCTACATCTTTTAATTGAAAATATTTTAAATAAAATTTGCGGGTAAAATAAAAAAATAATTACTGGTTTTAGTAAAAGATCAATTATGGTAAAGGTCGATTCATTATGGGGAGCTGCAATACCAATAACTCAATTGGAGACAATTATTTTCTGAGTTAGAAAATAAAAGGGTAAACTACCCATTAGACATCAGACTTTGAAGTTGCTTCTATTTTCGTCACCAAACTAAATTCCTATAAATTTAGTCATTAACTTTATAAAATTGTATCTAGAGTCACGTCGTTAAATTGATAATGAAATTGTTTACATCATTTTTATTAGGGGTAAACTACATAAATGGTCACCGAACTTTTAGGACGGATTCAATTTGATCACTGTACGTTTAAAATATTCGATAAGGTCACCTAACTTTTAGTTCAATTTCGATACAATCCCTCCCTTTACGTTCAGTTAGAAGTTGATGTTGGTTTTCATTTTTCCTTAATAAAAATGGATAAACTAATTAATCATCACTCACCTTTCTTTTCACTCCTATTTTGGTCACTAGAGTTTAACAATTTTCAATTTAATAACTCAACTTTCGAATTGTCATATTTTGGCCACTCTCAAATGACACGATTCTACAAATAGAAAATTCGATTAATCCTTAAAAAAATTCGGGTAATGATTTTTTTTTTACTTTGCTTATTAAATTTACCATATTATCATTTTGATATTTTAATAAACAAAGTAAAAAAAAATTATTGCTCGAATCAAATATTCTAATTAACCGATCAATCAATTATCCGATTTAATTGGTACAATATAAGATCGAGAATTAAATAATCTGAATTTAGCAATTAACCAAAATAATTTTTAAGGATTAATCGAGCCCGATTTCGGTATAATTTTTTAAAATAAATTATTTCGATTCGATTACGGTTCACAATTTTAAGCAAAATTGATTAACCGATCTGATCTATTATATACAATTTTTCTAAAATTTATGCAATACAATATCTTATAGTCTAGTAATTTTGATACCCTTCTTATTTTTTTAAAAAAGTTATGGCTCTAGGTAGTATTAATAGGTGTGAACTTTTAATTTTTGACTTTCTAGTTGTTTTTACACTTTTATCACAACCGAAGAATTATTAAATTTAACATATTGTCATATTTTAATAAACAAAGTAAAAAACTCATTTCTAGAATCAATTTGAAAGTTAAGTTATTAAATTGAAATTTTTTAAACTCTAGTGACCAAAATAGGAATGAGAAGAAAGTTAAGTGATGATTGATGTAGTTTACCCATTTTTTATTAAGGAAAAAAGAAAACTAGCATTACCTTTTAACGGAAGATAACAAGAGGGGAACTAAAAATTTGGTGACTATATCGAAATCGAATTAAAAGTTGGGTGACCTTATCAAATATTTTAAAAGTACGGTGACCAAAATGAATCTGCCCTAAAAGTTTGGTGACCATTACATAGTTTACCCTTTTATTAAATTGGTATCATAATATATTTAGTCCTCAAAATTTATACATTCTAATAATTTGATCCTAATTTTAAATAATCTAACAATTTTAATAATCCAACACGTGTTACCGCGAGTACCCAAGTAGGAATGATGATAAGCGGTGAAGAACATGTAATTTGGGAGAAGAAAATTGATTAAATTGATATCTTTTTAAATAGGAAGGGTTAAATTATTGAATTATTTTGAAATAAGACTAAATTGGTATAATATATAAGTTTTGAGGATTAAAATTGTCATTATACCAAACTGTTTTGGAAGTCCATTTTTATTTTAATGGAGGAGTGACCCGATTGTAATTAAAACTTTAATTGAGTAACCCAATTGTAACTTTTAACAATTATATGACCAAATGTAACCTTACTAATAATTGAGTGACCTTCAATGTAGTTTACCCAAAAAAATTAAGACACTTTTTAATATTGTAAGTTTTAAAAGTTCCGTAAGTGTCCTAAAAATTTAAAGACTACCCGTGTAGTTTACAATTTTTAGTATTGAAAAGCAAATTGATTCTAACTTGAACTTTATGAAATTTTCAGGACCCGATTCAATGAATGTGGGCAGGTCCATAAGACCTCTTATTCTTACATTCAGGTGCATATGAATTAGGATACAATAATCGAGTCTCAATCAGTCCAATAAGTAGTCCAACTCCCAATAGAAAAAAAAATGATAATATTCACCTTAAGACATTTGGATTTTATTTTAGATAAAAAATATTTTAGGTAGTACCTATTTTGACAAAAAATATTTTAGGTACTTATTTTGACCAAAACTATACTTTAGGTAGAGGTGGCAATCAGGTTGTTTGGATCGGGTTAATTTTCGGTTTAGGTTCCATTTGGGCATGATTCGAATTTTGTTCGGGTCTATGTTATTCTGGGTCGGGTCGAGTATCAGATTGGGTCAATATCGGTTCGGCTGATTTTCGGGTCAAGTCAATATCAAATCGGTTACATTTTCGAGTCAGATTAACATCAGATCGGTCGATTTTCGGTTCGATTCAATATTGGATCGATTGCTTCTTCATGTTGGGTCAATACCGAATCAAGCAGTTTTCAATTTGAGTCAATATTTGAAGATGATCTTTTAAAGGAGAAAAGATGATATTAAACTATTACTAAAGGGGTTGTTAATTAGTAATCTGATATAGAAGGAGAATAAAACATACATATTTGAGTAAATTAAATTCGGGTTGCTTTCGGTGCATGTTGATTTTCAGTTCCGGTTGCTTTCGGTTTTGGTTGATTTTCGATTAGGGTTGCTTTTGGTTTGAGTTGATTGTCGGTTTCAGTTTCTTTCGGTTCGAGTTGCTTTTGGTTATGGTTATTTTCGGTTTCAATTACATTTGGTTAGGGTTGACTTTTGGTTGAACTAAAATTTGGTTCGGTTTGCTTCGGGTTCAAGTCAAGTTTAGACCGTCATATTCTAGTCTATATCGAGTCTCGAGTCAGGTAAATAGGTTTAGGTCTCAGGTCAAGTTTGCTAGGTTTAACTTTAAGTACCTATTTTAAACAAAAAATATACTTTAGGTAATTATTTTGATAAAAAATACTATAGGTACCTAAATGAAAAAGTCGGTATACTTTAATTACTTATTTGTTATATAAATCAATTTCTAATGCAAATATATGAATTGAAATGGGCCAATGTTACCATAATTGTTAATGTTCACTTTCTACATTATTGGCAAAAATTGCCATCCGCAACGAAAGCATTTTTATGGAGTCCTCATGCTACCTGCAAGAGCTGCCATCCCCGACTTGGCAAATTGCAGGCTCTTTAATCTTCTCCTCAACTCCTTCCTACACGAACGTAGATTCCGATAAATCAAATGAGTAATCCGTATCTAAATGTATTCATGACTTAGACCAAACTAAGTTCTAAAATTTTTAATACACGTTGATTAGATCGAGTCGAAACGAGAAAAATCATGTGGATTAAAAAGCTTAATTACTATACCCCATAAGCAATCTATCGAGACTTGAAGTAGACAATAGTCCTCTATTCTCTTCAGCTCTCCTTAAAAGGTATGGCATTACCATGTCCATGGGTCCATAGGTTACATATTTGCTAACTTGGAACCCTGCGTTTCTCAATCCAAACGACAACGCGTCGGACATTCCATATAACTGTGCAAACTCAAGCTTTCCATTCCCCTTCTGAATCCCTAGATTTCGTGCTTTCGATGCTGCCAATCTCCGTGTTTCATTTCATCCATATTTTCAGTTCGTCGTGAAACGCATTGTCTCCGAATCTCCCTACGAATAAAAGTTTTTTTTCCCGCTGTTTAATACCGTACCTGACTCAAGATTATGAGTTGCAAGAACGAGTCCGCCGTATCCATCTGCGATTTTCTCGAGCATAAACAAAGCACAATCATTGAAGCAAGCATGGGTGTCATGGATGTCGTTGTGAACCGGCGAGTCGAACCCTAAGGGGGAAGCCAACTTGGTTTCACTCGACATATAAGTGCCTCTCACGAGCTTAAACCCCATCGGAATCCCCAGACTCGCCGCGGTCTTCGCCACATTAAAATTCTTCAGTTAGAAATCGTAACTATAAATTGATTTTCTGATTTAGCTATTACTATAAATTTCTATTTTAGAAGCTTAAATTGGCTTTTAAACAGTTTTTTCCACTAACATTGTCATTAATTTACTTTATTTATTTCGACATCAAATGTAGAAAAAACAATTTGATTTCACCATATAATTTTTTACTTATATGATAGTAACTATATTTTTGTTTTAACTATGAATAAATTTGTAGATTAAACACTTCAAATTCAGATCATTTAGATAGAACATATCATCTTTTACCATCAGAACCATTCGTTGAGTTTAATTATAGTATATAAAATTAATCACTTGTTACATGATGTTCATCGTCTTAAACTTGGGACAATAAATAAATGAAAGTTCAATGAAGAAATCTTTAAGAGAACTTACAGATGAAAGTGGAAGCGACTTGGCGAATTCAACACTTTGTAAAAGACCATCCAAATTCCGATCACAACCGGGTTATCGCTCGTGTGTTCGACCGCATAAACCAGCATGCTTCTCAAACTGTCGTCCTGGATTTTCGTCAGACACTCGGCGGCCTCCTCCGGGGTTTCGCCGGCGCAAAATTGTTGAAAGAAAGTATGTTTTACAGTTTTCAATATGATATAACGCAGCAAAGGTGTTTCAATGAAGCGGGAATTCATAACCCACATGCCGAAATCGACGAAGGTCTCATTGGAAACCAACCCGAGATTGACCGATGAACGTAAAAGCTTCAACGTCGAAACTGAAGCAAAAAGCTTTTGATGGTCATCAAAGTCAAGAGGGGTTGTTGTTGTTGTTGTTATTGGGTGGTGTTTCTCGACGGTGGAAAGATCAGATTTGTCGTCGAAATTGAGGGGAGAAACAGCGGCGGAGGACGATAAGGTGACGGAGTTGAGAGGCCTGAACCTGATGAAGGAGCGGAGGTTCTTGAGGAGCTTCGGTGACAAGAGAAATCTTGTTGCCATAGAAGGGAGAGACATACAAAAAGAGATTTTCGGTTTTGTTTAGTGAGAAATATATTATTATGGCAAAAAATGTGTTGAATATGATGGTAATATATAAGGAGAAAAATGTGAATCTGAATAATTTAAACGTCGGTAATTTGGTATTTTCAATGCTGTAAATTGAAAACAAAAGGAGGCTTTAGTTTTAGGCTTTGGTGATTAGGAAAGGATAATATTAAAAGCATAGTATGGTCAATGAAAAACCCTGTTTAATTTTATAATCAGTGGCGTATGCATTAATAATTGACTTATATAATATTAATATTAAATTTATTTTGATTATTATTTTATATATTGACAGTAAAAAATAAAGTTTCTACAAACGGTCATATCTAAGAATTTAAGGCTTTAATTTAAGAATTAGAAGTTAGGGGCTTGGAATTTAAAGTTCAAAGTTAGAGTTTTAAAGTTAGAAATTTAAATTTTAAAATTTAACTTAAAAACATACAAATTTTATTACCCTAATAATGTATCAAATATTTGCCCAATTTATTAATCAAATAATTAAAAATATTGCATAGTCGTTTGCTTTTAATTTTTTTTGTTTCGGCTAACTTGACATGTTGGCATGACATTTAACTAGTGATTAAGCAGCCAAAAGTTTTGGAGATTTTGATTGGATGAGAGCATTGACTTTGTTAACTGTTCCGATACCTGAAATAATTTGCAAAACAAGAACTTAATCTTTACCACTTTATATAAAATTTTGTTTCTAAATCTACATGTGGGTTTTATCGCACTAAACTTAAAAAAAAATAGAAAACTCTAGTGTTTTGCAATTTTTTTTTCAAAAAATTTAACAGTTAAATAAGTGTTTAAATTATATATTTTTAAAAATAAATGTCTGAACTATATTTTAAATTAAATAAGTGCCTAATGTTTTTTCATGACCCATTTAAAGTTTTTCGTCAATGGCGTTAAAATATTTTTCATACAATGTCATGTGGCATGTTTTTTTTATATTTTAATTTTTGAATTTCTTTAAAAGTATGAATTTATTTAAATCAAACCTTCAAATTACATCTCCTTCATTCCCTATAAGTCCATGGTTCGCCGTTCGACATCCGTCTTCCTCTATATGTCGGTGGGAACTTAATCAACATCTTTTTTCTTCATTATTGGGTGTTCATCGATGGTTCATTTATCAACTTTTGACGATGAGATGATGGGGTTTTCAATAGTGGGGTCTGATGAAGACAAGGGTGGTCAGTAGTGGTTAAATCGATGGCCGGAGTGAGGAATTCATGGATTTAGAGTTTGGAATTGGGATTTTTAGAGAAATTAAAGATCGTTGGATTAATTAAAATTATTTTATTTTTCTCATTTTGGATTTTAATTTCAGAAAATAAAAAATTATGCCACCTTTTCGTATTTCATTGGATAACTAAAAAAATAACGTCTGTCATGAAAAAAGCTTAAATGGGTTACGAAAAAAAACTTAGGTACCTATTTAGCCCAAAATATAATTTAAAGACCTATTTTTTCTTCTTCTCTTCTATTTTTCTTCTATGGCTGTACTTTCCTATCCGTTTTATTTCAAAAATAAGAAAATAAAAGGAAATTTGTAACTCATGGAAACACCTTCAACTCCTATAGAGGTATCTTTAACTCAATTAATAGGACAAAAATCTTTTACCACTTTACTGTATCTCTTTCTATACTTAATACTAAAAAAAATTAAATTTTAAATTTTAACCTTAAATTTTAAATTTTAAATCATGAACTTTAAACTCTAAAAATATATCCTACTCATAATTCCCTAAGCTCTAACCTTAAATATTAACTCTAAACCTTAAATCTATTTTTTAATGTAGGATATAAATAAAGGCGCCATAAAAGGGTAGAAGATTTATGTTATGCTTAAAGGGTCTGATAGTGTGATAAATGATGAGAGGTAATCCATAAGTTTCAGGAAGAAAATTTAAGGGTAAACATCACCATAGGTCACTAAACTATTCTTGCCTTTTCATTTTGGTCACTAAACTATTATTTTTTACAAAATAGTCATTAATGTTATGTTTTTTTTTCTCATTTGGACATCCGCTGTTAAAAAATGCATAAAAAAAATGAAAATTGAAATAGTTTGGTGACCAAAATAGAAAAAAAACATTAGCATTTAGATTGTTTAAGATCCGTAATATTGTCTTAAGGTTTCTTCAAGCACGTCTTCAAATGATTATTTAGATTGGTTGTAGGACCCCGATTTTTATGGAGTAACTATTGTCACAATGAATGCATCTTGCCCTATTCTCCCCCTTTAGTCACATATTTACTAAAATAGTTCCAACAAGTTATTTTTGGTTGTTGTTTCTTTCTAGCACTTCTGTTATTTGTTGGGTCATTGACTTAGGGAGAATAACTATTTCGGGGGTGTTGTGTTAGCTCAAAACCCTTTGGTGAATGGGTTTCATATCAACTCGACCAGGGAGGTGTTGAGAATGACTAAAATAAAGTGAAACAAATCTGGTCAAACATATTTTCACTAGTGTTTGATTTTAAAATAAATTCTTTTTATTTATCATATCTCTTTGGATGAAAAGTTTGAATACTTCTCAAACTCTTTTAACTGAGCATTTTCTCAACTAAACCATTTTCAACACACGTCTTTAATTTCTCAATAACAAATATTTCCCAAAATTTCTGGGATTTGTTATTGCTATTTGTTCCTAAACAAATCAGTAGAAAAGAAGCTCTTTAGTTCTTTAAAAAGGATGAAAAACTTTGCAGAACTTTTATGGTTTACTCTTTTTTCATAAAAACATTGTTCTGGGTAATTCTAGTTGCTATTCCAGCTCCTAACCACGAATGCACGTGTTTGGGGGAAGCTATGTTAACCTTGGGGAGCGAGCGGTGATCAGTTGCACCTCGGATGTACCGAAATTTTGCTTGTAGGGCAGTGAGTCACCACGACACAGCTTTCATTTCAGTTCTTTTTTTTACAATCTGAAAGCGAAACTCTCTTTGTTCCTTTTACTTGCATCCTTTATTTCTTTTTTATTACAATAGTTGTCAGTTTACTAAGTCACTTTCTGATCTCTCCAAGCTTGAACCCTTTGATGGAAGCAACTACAAACGTTGGTCAAAAAAGCTGTTGATCTTTTTCGAACAGTTGGAGATCGATTATATTCTATTTGCAGCAGTCTGAACATGAACCGAAATCTACAATCCATGTCATTTCGATGACCACTCCTCCATTGACAGATAAATCCAAGAAGGTTGAGGATGAGGCAAAAACAAAATTTGACAAAGACAATAAAATAGTTCGAGGTCACATTCTAAATCACATTTCAAATTCACTGTTTGATCTTTTAATTAATCAAATGTATACTAAGATTATTTGTGACACTTTTGAGAAACGGTATGGAACTGATGATGCAGGGAGAAAAATGGTTGCAGTTCTAGATGGTTGATGAAAAATCTATAATGGAGTAGGTTCATGAAGATGAAAATGTTGTTGCCTATGTCCTGAGTGAAAGGGTGAAAATATGTGATGTCCTGCAAGTTAATGTACTATTGGAGAAATTTCTACCATCCTAGAGCGACTATAGGAATCATCTAGAACACAAGAAAAAAGATTTGACAGTAAAAGAGGTTATTAGTCTTATGAAAATCAAAGAGGCTAATCGCTTAAAAGATAAGAAAAATTATGTTTCATCTTTTTCTGTTAAAGCTAATTTGATTAAATATGCTGACGTTCCTAAAGACATGTACAAAAACAAAGGGAAGAGATCACAAGAAGGCAGATAACAGAAAAGGTTCACTCATTTCAAGGGAAGTGACGTGAAAGTTCACAAAAATAAGATGTGTTTAATTTGAAGAAAATCAGGTCACAAGGAATATCAATGCTACCAGAAAAGGGGTCTAAAATTTAATCAAAAGCTTGAAAACCATGCTACTCCTCAGGCTAATCTTGTTGAGAAGGAAGAAATAATTGCTTTTGTGGTCGTTGAGGCAAACTTGGTGAAGAAAAAAAATTGACTGGTTGATCGATACTGTCGCTACAAGGCATTTATGCTCCAACAAATATTTGTTCCACGAATTTCATGAAGCGTCAGATGGTAAGCATGTCATCATAGGCAATTCAGCCACCGCTAGTGTTCTAGGTAAAGGAAAAATTCTCTTAAAATTGACCTATGAAAAGTCTTCGACTTCAAATGATTTGTTGTATGTTCCTTTTTTACATAGGAATTTGGTTTCTAGTAGTTTACTGAATAAGGGTCCTTTAAAAATTATTTTTGAAGCTATTAAGTTATAATCACTAAAAATGGTGATTTTGTAGGAAAATGATATTTGTCTGATGAAATGTTTGTTTTGAACTCTATCTCTGTTTTTTTCTAAAGGAAGTACCCTTGGTTTTGCTTATGTTGTGAAATCTGTTAATCTGTGGCATGGTAAGCTAGTACATCTAAACTTTAATTCTATTAAAATAATGAAAAATATGCTACTAATAAACACAAATGATGCATGTGATTGTTTTAAATGTACTGTTAGTGTGGAAGCTAAATTTGCCAAAAAACCCTTTTCAAATCTGCCACAACAAGAAGCATTAGTTTGCTTGAACTTATTCATTCGGATTTGGCTGATTTTAAAAGCACCATAAATAAAGGCGGTAAAAACATTATCTCTTTTGTTGATGATTTTTTTAGATACACAAAAATTTATATCCTAAAAACAAAAGATGAAGCTTTTGACATGTTTTTAAAATTAAAGCTGAGGTAGAAAATCAATTAAATTAAAAGATTAAAAGGCTTAAGTCTGATAGAGGTGGTGAATTTTTTTTCTAAATTCACCTAAGGGTTTTTGTGAGAAAAATGGTATCATTTATGAGATAAGTGCTCCTTATACACCTTAGCAAAATGGCGTAACTGAACGAAAAAATAAAACATTAAAAGGAATGATGAATGCCATGCTATTAAGTTCTAGAATGTCTGACAATATGTGAGGTGAAGCTATTTTATCTTTGTTTTGTACTTAACAAAGATAAAATAACCTGTCTTTGGGTTTGGGGTATTTGACAAGCTATTAAAAGCGATTTAGACTCTATCATGATTAATCATACACGGGGTTTGGTTGATTTGTCTTTGGGTAGTAAACCTATTAGGTGTAAGTGGATCTTTAAAAAGAATGTAAGATCCGATGGATCTATAGAAAAATTCAAGGATAGATTAGTGGTGGTAGGTTACTCTTAAAAACAAAAGGAGTTGATTATTTTGACACTTATTCTCCTATGACAAAAATTTCTACTATCAAGTCCTTGATTGCCCTTTCTGCGATTCATGGATTGATCATCCATTTTTTGAAATATAAAATTATATGATTTTATTGGGAGAGATCATACAATACAAGACACAAATATAAGTCTCATTAAAAAACCCCTAAGCTTAGATGGAGAAAAAAGAATACACTATATCTATGCCAATCATATTTCATCCTAATCTTAAACTCCAAGCCACAGTACTCTACAACCAAAAAAACGTGCTACCCATGGATTCAAATCGCGGATCGCTAACGCGATTGCAGCCGCGAAATAGCGGTCGCGCCACCCTTCGAAAACGCTTTTGGAGAATTTCGCGGTGGGTAACGGATTCACGCCGATAGCGTCCTGTTGCGGACGCGATTTTGCGCGATAGCGCTTGTAGCGGCTATATCGAGACACAATCTCCGAGTTCTGAGCAATTGCGTTCATGCCGGAGGAAGAAGAAGAAGAACGCGGCTGCCGGAGGAAGGTAGAAAAAGAAAAACTGTGGGTTTAAAATTATGGAAAAGATGGGTTAATTACGTGGAGTGACATTAAACTTTTTAAAGTTCTCAGTTTGGCCTTAATACTTTAAGCCATATTCAAATTGATCCCTTACACTTTCAAAACTTCTTGATTAAGCCTTTAAATTTATATTTTATCTCAATTAAGTCCTTAAAGATTTGATTTTTTGTTAAATCTAGTTCTTAAACATTATATTAATTTTATTTTCCTTTTACTTAATGATAAAATTAGAGTATATATTAAATATAAGTATTGGAAAAGAAAATCAAATAAATGAGAATAAAGACTTATATTTAATGTGGTATAATTGTTTATTAATAATATTATAATTATTTAATTGTTTATAATATGTTTATTTAATTTTTATTATTTATTAATATTATTAATTATTTTTATTATATTAATATTTTTTATTTTTTGTTTAGGTTTATCACATGTTTAGTCTTTTTATTGGTACAAATTGTTAATTTAGAATATTCATATGATTTTATTATCCAAACTAAACTAAACAAAATCACACTACAATCTAGAATTCTTTAAACAATATCACTCACTTTCAAATTCATTTTAATAAAAGTTAATAAGTGTTAAAAAATACTCTACAAACCATTAAAATTGAGTTTTTATAATTATAATTACAATTAATATGCTTTACAATAAATTGTGCAAAATTTTTAAAAAAATCACGACCGCGAAACCCACAATGACTGCAATAGCCTCCGTTATATCTAAAAACGCGATAACCGCGACGCGATCAAAATGCGACCATGACCGAGATTTAAATACCTGGTGCTACCATTTACTCTACTGAAAATACTAAGATAAAAACCACTAAAGCAAGATTGCGCATCCCAACACTTTAGCATATTTCATCTCCAAAAAAAGCAGCCCACAAAAGCTTTAAACAATCACAGATAGCATACTCTACCGAAATAAGCTTTAACTAGACCATTCACTACACTAATTTGGAAACTCTTTCTACCAAGGATCTCAAACAGGCGACATTGGATGACATTTAATCACGAATACAACTCAAATAGAACATGTTGGTTTAGCCATTCCAAACAACTGAGAACCCAAATCACATTTCTCAAGCATCAACCCAAAGATAGCCACATTCCCTATTGATACCCTGCTTAGCTAGCACATTGGCCTCGCAATTGCCCCCCTAAAAGCAAACTTAAACTTCCAGTTGAACTTACAACCAAAACCTTTAATTGTTTGCACCAGATCTTTACAAAACGAAGGAGCCTGGGTTGATTGATCTATCCAATTGACTGCAGGTAAGCTATCAGACTCGATAGTAAGGGGATAACATTCACACCATTTTAGTGTAGAAAAAAAGAGTACGCGCTTCTAGAATGGCTATAAGTTCTGCAAATGTTGGATCAGTACAACCAATAGACCTTTTGCATAAATATTACCCGAATGATCCTGCAGGATACCTCCGATTCTGGTAGCACTGAAACTACCAGTAGATGGCCCCAAGGAAGAGCTTCCCACGAGCCAGGAGATAGCTGATGATGAGGGATTGGAAGCAGTGTAGAGAGGTGAGGGCATCGAGTGAAGTCCAGAATCAATGTAATAGAGGATGGCCATTTACTTTTGCTCTATAACACAATCCTCACTAATGCTAAATCAAATATTTGGTTTTCATTGCAACATTTTCCATTGAAAATCCTATCGTTCCTGCTAAACCAAACGGTCCACAAGATGCCAAAGAACGCCATACTCCATAAAGGCTTATGGAATGTCTGATGGGTGAGTCTCCAACACCATCAACAGTTGTTTAATATCACCTAGGAAAACTACATGACACTCCCATAAACGACACCAATGTTGCCATATCCTCCAAACAAAGTTGCACCTACAAAAAATATGGCTAACACTTTCTATATCAAGGGAACAGAACATACACAAGCAAGAATCATGCACAAGGACACCATGTTTAAATAGTTCTACTAGCGTAGGAAATCTTTGTAGGAGTGTTTCCTACACAAATGCTTCCGTCTTTGGTGGGGCGAGGGACGACCACACAAATTTCCAGAATTTTTCCACCTCCGATTCGATAGTCGTTGTAGTTTTACAAAATGCATTGGCTGAATACAATCTGTTCAAGGAACCACGTCACTTCAAACAATCAGTATTTTGAAGGCATCCCACAACCCTATTGATAGTAGATAGAAACTCTTCCCAAATGCCTATCTCCCAATCGAAAAGCATTCTTCTAATATCAATTCTCCATACCCAAACACCATTTTCCAGTGTCTAGTCTTTTTTAAAGCTAGAGCAAAAATTCTCGGGAACTGACGAGTGAGCAATTGTTCTATTTTACATACCCAAACACCATTTAATTAGCTTACATTTAGGTTAGGATGCATATATTTGCATGTAGATAGGGAGTTACATTGCTTGTGATTAAATTGTCATATATATTGGTGTTTTTCAGGGGAAGGTGGTGTTTTTGTGGTGTACGTGCAGGATGTTGGAGGATTGTTGTTGCAGGAGAGGAACAGATCGCAGGGCTGGTGCTGGCGAGGCTTGAAGAGTTGGGGATGAATCTACCTTTGCCTACGAGAACTTTCTCCCAGATACACAACATTTAATGAAGCAGGAAACAATTGACTTTCTTTAATAAAGCCGCGCAACTTTAGGGTATCCCTAGTTTCATTGTTGAGGCGAAGCTAGACAATTTTCCTCAACGAACAATAAAGAGCACGATTCAAGCGATAGTCCTAGTCCGAGATTACGGAGAACCATCGGGGTGAAGCTAGACGATTTTCCTCAACTACATATGCCATCGAGAGAGACTGACGAAGAAGAGACCTGTAGCACAGTTGGACAGCTTGGAGGGAGTCTTTTCGAGGACGCTCGACTCTTCTTTTTCTCTTACTTGATAAACTGTCGTACTTTATACTTTTAATTATGGTTGCTTTAGAATCAAACATGTGCTAAACCTTTTTAGTTGGGATTACTGCGTCCCAAGATTTTATGTTTTGATTATTTTATTTCAATGCTTTAGTTGTTTTTATCTTAATCTATTCTGTTCAAGTGCTTAATCCGTAGTTAATTGTAAGAGCTATTCGAGAGAGGTATGTTAACTATTGATTAGTGGCTTATTATTCGAGAGATTTAAGTTAAAAAAAAATGAACACTGGGGCTAAGTTGTTAACTTAGGCTTAATTTGGCTTAGACATTTGTTTAGGGTTTCAATGACTAAAAAGGAGTTCTTAACAAATAATAGAATAGTTAGGGTTAACGCAGACATGTATCACCTTAATTACAAAGTTATTAACTTCTAGGCATCGAGAGAGTCAGAAGTTCTTTAGAAAATCCTATCAAGTAGATGAAGAATTTAAGGGTTTATGCATATATGTATTGCCAATCGCTATAACATTAAGGTAGATAATCAAGCATATATCCTTAGCAATAATCTCAACCTACATAATTAATTGTTATATTGCTGCAACTGTTTGTCTTTATCATAGTTATCTATAGATTAGTCAAATTTAGTTTACTTAATTCAACATCCACTTATACTTGCAAGCACATTCCTAAGTACGATAATTTCATATTTATTAATCCAATCCTTGTGGGTTCGACACTCTACTTTCACTTTATTACTTGATATGACAAGTATACTTGGTATAAAGTGCATCACTATTTGACAAGCATAAAGTTTTTGGCGTTATTGTCGGGGATTAGAAATTGATAATTACGTTGAAATTGCGCTTAGGAAACTATGACCTAGAGCTCGAGAAAACTTTGAGGAAACTATGATGGGAGAATAAGATGATGGTGAACGACGAAGAGATTCTACCAAGGAACGACCCTACAAACGTGCGTAATCCAAACGACAAACTTCTAGATGATGGATAGGGAGTTGGCGGGGGAGTTCAAATTAATGGCCAAAACCGACAAGAGGATCCACCACCTACAAGGCCCAGAAGATTCATTAAAGATATCATTGAGCCCGTCATCAATAATCTCAATCCACCGATTGCAGTGCCTGATCTAGGGACAACCCATTTTGAGCTAAAGCCCGTGATATTCAACATGCTCAATAACATTGGACAATTTGGAGGATCCACAAGAGAAGATGCTCGTGACCACATTCAAGCATTCTTGGATGCACTTCATCAACAACCGTATCCTTCCAACCCGTAATCGATCTACGATATCTTGTCACCGGCTAATGCTATTACACTCTGTGCTTCACAACAGAAACATTAAACCACATGAATACATTTACAACACCATCATAAACTGGGTTGCGTCAACTAGAAAGCCTAAGGACCTCCATTCCCTAATCTCATCACTGCCTATGTCAAAAGGCATGAGTTTAAGAATAGGAGATGGATGACATCATTGAGCGTCATATCGGTTGGTTACCTTCCCAAGTTCAATAGATGAAGGGATATAATATGCTGCCCGATCTTGTGGCCACATCGACATATGACCTCCACCAAATCATCCAAGGGGCGGTTACAAGCATCATGGAGCCGTACCTCAAGTATGCTCATCAACTGGCTTCAATAGAGAATACTTTAATCAGCAAAATTTTGCCCGAAGCCAGGATGAACCCAATGAGCTGACCCCTGCATCAGATACCACCACCACAAGAAAAAGGACGCAGCCAGATACTGGAACTGGCGCATCTTCCCACCTTGCCAAGAAACAAGCATCCACACGGGACAAAGGAAAGGGCATCATCATTCGGGAACCACCACACAATAACTCATTGGGTTAGATTTTCTTTTGTCTTATTTTATTTTTAGTTTTGTTTAGTTTTTCATGTTCTGCATTTGCATTTTTTTTCTTTTTGCTTTTCCTTGTTTTTCATTTTCTTTTCTCTTGTTTTTGCATTGGGGACAATGCTCCTCTCAAGTTTGGGGGAGTACATAACCATATAGATTATGTTAAGTTTAGGATAAAATTTAAGAACTTAATTTTTTCAGAACTGTAATTAGCTTAATCTGTCGAATAAGTTCCCTTTGTTATGATTCCTTTGATTTTGAAAATTGTTGCTGCGTTGATTATGAATTCCTATGATGATTCTATGTTGATTCTTTGCAAGGTGTTAAAAGCCTTATAGTTTTTGAACTTAATGATAAATTTGCTGTAGCCCTTAAAGCCACAAGTTGCATGCAATCTAACACTTAAGAAATCTTTGGGATGCTCTAAGTCAACTTTTATACGCTTAAGCATGAATTAAAAAGGATTGAACTTAAATTCTCAATGTAGCAAAGCAAATGCTAAAAACACTTCCTTAAAAATCAAGAAATTAAAACTTGAGAATTTAAACAAAAATGTTGAAGGGCATTCTTCTATGCACCTTGCTATCTTAATACACTAGGTGAGTTGTGTTTGCTCCATTTAAATTTCCCTGGTAGGAATGGTAGTACTGGAAAAGAGTGAATAAAAGTCTTCATGAGATGACACTGCTTGTAGGGCTCGAGGATGGGCTTTTTGCTCCACCCCATCTTCAGGTACCGACTGGTTAGTGTGATAAGCTGAAGCCCCAAGGATACAATTTTCAAACTTAAAATAACAGGGAGTAAAAATGTTCTGAAAAAGGAAAACATATGCCGAGGCAGAAAAAGAAAGAAACCCTTAAGTTTCTCTAAGACAATTAAGTGATGAATGCATGTAACCAAGCACACACTGTACTTACAGTAGATTTAATCTTTTGAATAAAACTGTAAGCTCTAATACACTTACTTATTATCAACATAGCTGAAGAATGAATTAATGTTGTAGCATAACTTGGAATCATTGTAATCATAGCTTAGTGGAACCTTGGGACTTATGGGTTGTTTACTATTCTTATTTTCTGTTTTTATTTTTCTTGTTTTCATTTTGCATTGCTTGAGGACAAGCAACAGTTCATGTTTGGGGGTATTTTTCGAGTGCATAATTGTTATATTTTACATACCCTTAATCCTTGTCTTTTGCATGTTTTTTTGAATTTATTTAGCTTGCATTTTGGTTAGGATGTATATATTTGCATGTAGATAGGGAGTTACACTACCTATGCTTATATTGGCGCTTTTCACGAGAAGGTGGTGTTTTTGTGCTGTACGTGCAGGATGCTGGAGAATTGCTGGAGTAGGAGAAGAGCAGATCGTAGGGCTGGGGATGAATCTACCTTTGCCTACGTGGACTTTCTCCCAGATACACAACATTTAATAAAGCAGGAAACAATTGACTTTCTTTAATGAAACCACACAACTTTAGGGTACTGAAGACCTAGTTTCACCACCTATATAAAGAAGACTTGGACACTAATCAAAGGGAGACAATCGATAGAGAGCACGATTCAGACGACTGTCCTAGTCCGAGCTTATGAAGAACCACTGAAGCGAAGCTAGATGATTCTCCTCAACGAACAACACCATCGAGAGAGGCTGACGAAGATGAGGCCTGCAACACAGTTGGACAGCTTGGAGGGAGTCTTGTCGAGGAAACTCGACTATTTTTTCTCTTTCTTGATAAACTATCGTGCTTTATACTTTTAATTATGGTTTCTTTAGACCGAGCTAAACACTTTTAGTTGGGATCATTGCGTCCCAGGATTTTGTGTTTTGATTATTTTATTTCAATGCTTTAGTTGTTTTTATCTTCATCTATCCTGTTCATGTGCTTAATGCATATTTAATTGTAAGATCTATTCGAGAGAGGCCTGTTAACTATTGATCAATGGCTTAATATTTGAGAGAGTTAAGTTAAACAAACATGAACAGTGGGGCCAAGCTATTAACTTAGTCTTTATCTGACTTAGACATAAGTTTAAGGTTTTAACACCTAAAAGGGATTTCTTAACAAATAATAGAGTAGTTAGGGTTAACGCATACATGTATCACCTTAATTACAAAGTTATTAACTTCTAGGCATCGAGAGAGTCAAAAGTTCTTTAGAAAATCATGTCGAGTAGATGGAGAACTTAATGGTTTACGTAGATATGTATTGCCCATCGCTATAGCATTGGAGTAGATAATCAAGCATATATTCTTAGCAATAATCTCAACCACCATAATTAATTGTTAAGTCGCTGTAGTTGTTTGTCTTTATCATAGTTATCTATAGATTAGTCAAATTTAGTTTACTTAATTCAACATCCACCTATACTTACAAACACATTCCTAAGTATGATAATTTCGTATTTATTAATCTAATCCTTGTGGGTTCGACACTCAACTTCACTTTATTAATTGATACGATGAGTATACTTGCTCTAAAGTGCATCATCATTCGACAAGCATCTGGAACAAGTTCTGAGTGACAGAACTTCCTTCTAGAAATCGTCCCAATTCAATAAGATTCCCATTCCCAATTGCGCATCGAATATTTTTAGTAAATGCATCATCCAAATTGACAAGAAGGCTTGTAATATTTTCCCAAATCCATGAACAATTTAATGGAGATTTGGAACAATTTCACCATTGAAAAAAAACAATTTCAAAATCAAGATAGCCTTTCTCAATGGAGATTTGGAGGAAGATATTACATGCATCAACTAGAAGGATTCGTTATTTTTGGACAAGAAAATAAAGTATGCAAGCTTCAAAAATCTCTTTATGGTCTTAAACAGGCTCCCCAGCAATGGTATGAAATTCTGATTGCACTCTAATAAACAATGGGTATAATGTGAATATGTCTGATTCTTGTGTTTATTCAAAATTGATTGGATCAAATTGTGTTATTATACGTTTGTATGTGGATGACATGCTCATCTCTGGTACCAACTTAGAAGTAATTAATGAAACTCAGAAACTTTTTATCTTCTCATTTTGACATGAAAGATTTAGGCGAGGCCGATGTGATTCTTGGTGTTAGAATAAGAGAAACTAAAATTAGTTTTTCTTTTGTCAATCTCATTACATTGAAAAAATTATTAAAAAAGTTTAATTGTTTGGATGAAATACTTGTAAGAAGTATCTCAAAAAGAATAATGGTGAAAGCGTTTCACAAGTTGAGTATGCTAAGATCATAAGAAGTGTTATGTTTCTCATGAACTACACCAGACCTGATATTGGCTATGTTGTAAGTAGATTGAGTAGATGCACTCATAATCCTAATAAAGAACATTGGAATGTTCTTCATCATTTATTGAGATACCTTAAGGGTACTATGAATTTATGTTTGCATTTTAATGATTTTCCTGCTGTGTTAGAAGGATTTTGTGATGCAAATTGGATGACAGATAAGGATGAAGTAAGTTCCACAAGTGAATATGTGTTCACATTAGGTGGAAAGGCTATTTCATGGAAATCGTCCAAACAAACTTGTATTGCTAGTTCTACCATGGAATCGAAAATCATAGCTCTTGAATTTGCAGCTCAAGAAGCTGAATGATTGAAAAATATGCTAGAAGATATACCATTGTGGGGGTCATCTATACCAGTCTCATTACATTCTGATTCACAAGCTGGAATCGGGATTGCCAAAAATTATGTATACAACGACAAGAGAAGACATATCCATATTAGATACAGTGCATTAAAATAAACTCCTGAAAAATGAAACAATCTCCTTAGGTTATGTAAGATCTGCTACAAATTTAGTAGATCCTCTAACGAAAGGTTTAACAAGGAGAATCATTTTGGAATCCTCGATGGCAATGGGTTTAAAATCCCTTAGTGGATGACTTTGAGTGAATTAATCCATATGCCTATTTTGGATGGTCGTAAAAAGGATTTGATGGATGTTTTGATAAAATACGAATCCGAAAGGATTCATGAATTCAATGCTCTATTGTTTAGTGGTCTATTGTGATGTAGACTTGATGGAGTTTTTGTATGATGAGTGTGAAGGTGGGCCTCCTTCTATAAAAGAATAAAAATGGTTTATTTTTCTAGAGCACTCATGGAAACTCAAGGTATGTACACATGCCTTTAATAGCATATTGATAATTTCCTTTAAGGCGGGATAACATACTTTAAGGAATTTTTACGTGTTGTGGGGGTATCAATTTATGTATTTGAAAATTCAAGAATTATTTCACTTTCATTATAAAAGTTGTTGCCTCATTTCAGTACGTATTAATTCAATCGAAAGATATTAATACTTAAGTAACAAAATCAGGTATCGAGAACCGGGTCATAATTTTTTTTAAACTTAGTTTTTTGAAGTTAATTTTAAGGGATAAATATTTGAATATATCATCTTGAGTTTCAACCATGACAAATGCTCGAGCCTATGGTGGTTCTGCATTTCATAAATTCCACAATTCTTGCGATTTTGTATCCTTCATAGATCACCAGACTTCAAACATGATTTTAGATCTCTTTTTTTCATACAACTGCAAACTGTGGTGATGAAGTGCATCTTCAATAGCTTATAAATTGGTTCATTTGAGTTTTCGATGCTATGGGGTTACCCCGTTGATTTAAAACGGTCAAAAAATATATGTATATGTATATTAAAACTTATCACTAAAAGAATGTATTAAAATTATTAATTTTAATCGTAATTTTTTTCTTTAAATCTCATATTGATAAATTAATATAAATAGTTTTGAGAGGTTTAAAACTTAAAAGTACATAATTGAAACATAAAAAGAATATAGAGATTTAAATTTAGTTTTAGGGTAAAAATATTAAGAACATAAAATAAAAATATAATTTAATATATATATATATATTAAAAGTACCGGGTCGGGTACCCGGTTACAAAAAAAATTTCGGCCTAGACCCGGCCTGACTACTTGAGAAAATTCACGGGTCAGGTACCCGACTCGAAAATTCGGGTATTTTCATTATAAATACCTAGTAATTTTAAGTTGGGTCGTCAGGTCGGGTAGCTCGGGCTGAGTATTTTTGAAGACCCTTATGTGGGGTGAAGCTGTTTTATCTGCTTGTTATGTACTTAACCGGGTCCCTCGTAAGAAATTGAATAAAACACTTTATGATTTATGGGAAGGTTTTTCCCCTAACTAAATTTTTTTAAGGGTTTGGGGATGTTTGGCAAAAGTTGCTTATCTCTACTTTAAAAAATCGAATATTGGTCCAAAGGCTTTTGATTGTGTATTTATTGGTTATGTCCTCAATAGTGCAGCATATAGGTTTACACGTTTAAGTGATAACTCTATTTGTGAATCTAAGGATGTTGAATTTTCGACATATTATTTCGTTGAACAAAATATATTAGATTCTTAATATTTTTTAGCCTAAAACTAATAAAATTTTAAATTCTTTCTATGTTTGTATTATTTAGTTTTAAGTTTTAAAAATTTTAAAATAATTGTATTAATTTATTGATATGAGTTTCAAAAGAAAAAAAAAATACGATCAAGATTAATTTTTTTTAGAATTGAAAAGAAAAGCAATCTATTGTAAGTAAAAAAAACAGGAACTGTAGAATCCTGGTAAACTAAACTCCTAATAGATGCAGGTGGTTCATTATACTGTTGGAACCTAAATGATAATTGCCACACCAATTTGGCCATTACGTCTGCTACATGATTCCCCAATCGAGGAACAAACTGCACTTAAACATTCCAACGTCTATAATGTATTTCAACAAGGAAAGGAAACATTGAAGATTCAATTCCCGCTGCAGCACCATGTTCCATGACAGTAGCAGCTTCCATGTTAGTTTCAATTACAGTAACATTTTTAATGTTTTCTTAACTTCAATATGTATCCAAATATTTTTCTGTTAAAATTAAATTCATATTACTAATTTTTGTGTATAAATTTTGGATTATGAAATTTTAAATTTTATTTATTTTTATGTGATTTTTTTAAAAAAAATGATTAAAAATTTTAAAAATGAGCCGGGTAACCGATACCCGATTTTACGGATATTCGGATCTCACGGGTACCCGATATATACGGGTGTTAACGCCTCAAAAGTTCTACTTTTCACATATATATTGACATGCTTTTGGTTGACTTTGAGTACATATTTGTGCATTTAGCTAGTAGATTCATGCATTTGCATCTAGGAGTTAAGGAATGTTTCCATTGTTAGAGTGAAAGGGGTATTTTCTTGTTGTGGAAGGTAGGTTAGGAGCAAGTTTGGCAGAGCAAGACAAGAGCAGGAGTAGGAAGAGCAGAAGAGAAATACCGAGTGTGTTGGTAAAAGCAGGAAAAGGACTGCCAAGCTCAGTTTGCAAAAGAAAGACGACCGATGCCCAGTCAGTAGCCATTAGAACCACATCAGCCCTAAATTCAAAAGGAAGAAAAGAAGATAACACGCCTATCTTGATGCGTAACAAACTTTCAAGATTCAAACTCAACCTAGAGTTTACATGAGTGCCTATATAAAGGAAGCCATCGATGGCCAAAGAAGGCTGAACCATGAGGGGGTAGAGGGAAAACCATGGTTCGACCAGGCCGTAACCAAGAGCTATGAATCATTTGAAGGGTTGCATCGACGGATCTCCTTCTTTGTCCATTTCTTTTAGTTTTTAATTATGTTATGATGATGATGTTTAAAAACGATGATTTGTTGATGGTTTCCCCAGCCATGAATTAATTATCTTAAGTAAAATCCAATCTCAGTACAAATTTATCCATTTCAATTCACAAGTAAAGATCGTGGCATTTAATTTCTAGGAAATCTTTGTGGATACGATACTTAGCTTACTACTGTATTACTTGCTAACCATGTATATTTGCATGCAAAAGACCTATTCTTGGTATATTTTTACTGGCATACTACAATAATTCAACACTTGTTTGCCGAGCATTAGTCATTCGACAAGTTTTTGGCATTGTTGCAAGAGATTGCAATAGTATTTATTATTTTGATTTTTACTTGTTTTTGTTTATTTTACCTATTGTTTTTTGTTTGGTGTATGACCATGAGCCACAATGTGAAGGAAGATTTATTATACAACCCAGAGATTGAAAGAACCCTACGCAGATTAAGAAGAAAACTTCGAGAAATGGAACAAAATGGAAATGGTGGAGTAGGTGTCAGGAATAATCAAGAAAATCCAACAATACATGAAGAGATACTGCCCGCTCCTACTGTGGTTGTGGAAGAAGAACGACCTATCAGAGAATACTTGGCACCAAACATGGATAACTTGATACCAGGGCTGATTGGTCCAGAGGTAAATACAACAAATTTTGAACTTAAAATGGTATTGATACAGACGCTATTGAATGTAGGTCAATTTGATGGACCACCTACCGAGGATCCAAGGTAACACTTGAAGTAATTCATAGAGGTCTTCCACCTGGTTCAGTTACTTCATGGGCAGAATTATGCCAAAAGTTCCTTCTAAGATTCCAGCCACCTAAACTTAATGTCAAGCTGCAGAGTGAAATCATTACTTTTAGACAGGTTGGTGATGAGACTTTGTGTAACACCCCAAAACTTGGCTTAGAAGAATGTTACTAATTTGATTTCTAAGCCAATTATTTCCAATGTATAATTTGAAAACTCAATTAAGCTTTAGGACAAGATTAAATTAAAGAAAACTTGGGTGATTGTTTAGTAAAGGGTGAAATTGTAAGCCTTGAAGCATGGAAGGCTTGCAAGCTAAATTAATTAAAGTGAGTAAGTTAGGATTGATTTGAAATAAAAGAAAAATCTCTAGCCAATTAGTAAGGGGCTAAATCGAATTCTTTATAGTTTATGAGATTTGCATGATAAAATAAAAAGAAAGAAGGGTTTTTACACATGTCATGCATTGATGAATGCATGTGGTTGGGGAAAGATGACTCACGACATTTTGAAAGGAATTGAAGGATGGACAAAAATTTGTTCATCATCTTTTCTTTATCCAACCCCATAGCCGAATTAGAGGGAGAAAGAGATAGAGAGATAGAGAGAGAGCTATGTAGCCATGGAAATTTTGGGAGCAAGCTTGTTAATACAAGGATTTTGAATCTTGAATTAGACAATCAAAGGAAGAGGGTAAGCATTCCTTTGTTCTTCCTTTAAATTAGAGTTCAAAGTGAGCTTGAATCATAAATTCTATGAACCTTGTGTTATTTGTAGTTAGAGGAACAAAAGTATATGTCATGAGCTTTCTCTAGAGTATTTGAAAACATTATGTAAAAAGATTAGACCATGCATATAGTTACTGGAATCTTTATGATTATCTCTTGAAATCTTCGAATATGTAGCCTTGGAATGGTTGTGTCAAATCAATGACATGCATGGTGAATTATCTTGAATTGGTGTTTGAGTATAATTGAGAATCAATGCTGGATAGAATTCGAATTAGATTTGATTTATGCATGAAAGTATGAATATACATGAAAGTTGGATTGTTATGAATAAATATAAAATTATGAGGGACTGATTTCCATGAACAAAAATGCACAGGGGACTGATTTGGTGATATACATGTATATGAGTGTGATAGGGACTGTTTTACCTATAGGTGAACTTTGGTGGACTGTTTTGTGGTGATATATGTGAAGATATGTGTGTTAAGGGCTGTTTTGTGATGTTATATATATATATATATTAATGGGCGGTTTGACATATATATTTATATGTACATGTGAGTTGGACAGTTTTGGTGTATCTATGTGTGTATATGTATAATTGGGTTGCTTATATATGTATATATGTGTTCATGAATTGCCTTGTTTTGATGTATATATATATGTGTGTACATATGCAAAATTGGACTGCTCGTAAATATATGAGTTCATAATGGGACTGTTCTGATGTGAAAGAATATGTACAAAAATGTATGAAATTGTTCTAAATGTATAAGAACACATCAGGGACTATTTTGAGGTATAAAATGTATGTATTCAAGTATATTGGGCTGTTTTGTATGGATAGAAACATGCTGGATGGTTTTGATATTTATGTACATGTATACAAGTTTAATGGATCGATTAGACATGAAAATAACATTAATGGGCAGAATTTAGCATGTAGATGTGTGTATATGAAATTGAAATTGTTTGACTCATAGAGGAATAAATGTGGATTGTTTTTGATATGTTTATATGTATACATGTATAATTGGACAGCTTTGAACATATATGAAAGCATGTGGACTATTTTTGATGTGTTTATATGTATACATGTATAATTGGACAGCTTTGAACATGTATGAAAGCATGTGGACTGTTTTTGATGTGTTTATATGTATAAATGTATAATTGGATAGCTTTGAACATATATGAAAGCTTGTTGGACTGTTTTGATGTTTGTAAATATGTATACATGTGTTCTGGACAGTTTTGAATGTATATGAAAGCTTGTTGGACTGCTTTGATGTTTGTAAATATGTATACATGTGTTCTGGACAGTTTTGTATAAATATGAAAGCATATGGACTGTTTTTGATGTGTAATTGTGTATACATGTTTAGTTGGACAGTTTTGTATAAATATGAAAGCATATGGATTGTTTTTGATGTGTATGTAAGTGTATATATGTGTAATGGACTGTTTTGCCTAAATAAGAAAAAGATAAGAACTGTTTTGATGTGAGTATATATGTATACTTGAATGCTGGACTATTTCGCAAATATGTATACATGTTGGACTGTTTTGATGTTTGTAAATATGTATACATGTGTTTTGGACAGTTTTGTATAAATATGAAAGCATATGGACTGTTTTTGATGTGTATGCAAGTGTATATATGTGTAATGGGCTGTTTTTGATGTGTAATTGTGTATACATGTTTAGTTGGACAGTTTTGTATAAATATGAAAGCACATGGACTGTTTTTGATGTGTATGCAAGTGTATATATGTGTAATGGGCTGTTTTTGATGTGTAATTGTGTATACATGTTTAGTTGGACAGTTTTGTATAAATATGAAAGCATATGGACTGTTTTTGATGTGTATGCAAGTGTATATATGTGTAATGGATTGTTTTGCCTAAATAAGAAAAAGATAAGAACTATTTTGATGTGAGTATATATGTATACTTGAATGCTTGACTATTTTGTTTAAATAAGCTAATTTAAGGGACTGCTTTGGAAGTTTAGATGGCTGTTAGGGCTTCATATAGCGTATATAAGTGTATTGGATTGTTTTGTATGGTTTAAAAGTATGCTGGACTGTTTTGAATATGTATGAAAGTATATATGTGTTTCATGGGCTATTTTATACAAATATGATCGAATACCAATGTATTAGGGAATGTATATATATATGTGTGTGTGTGTTTAGGGGCTGTTTTGTAAATCAAATGAATTGAATTGGTTATAATGACTTTTTAATCTGTTTGAGGTACATGACATGATAAGGAAGAGTAGAAGAAAAGACTTAGTTGGAAGCTAAGGGTAATTGTTGATTCATGTATCCTGTAACTTCGGGATAAGAGGTGAGTGTAGTTACGTTGTCTCGAATGACACGACGTCATTCCAATTTTTGAATCTATATTTTGATATATGAAATGTGTGAGTATGAATGCATATGAATACTTTTGCATTAGGCTCAAGTAGAGCAAATTGGGGAAGGGCATTCAAGAGTGGCATCTTTGATAAGTTCTTTGTTAATGTTGCATCACAATATACATCATGTGCATTTCTATGTTTGATGTGATTTTAATAAGTGATAATATACTTAGTTTGAAAGCTTAGGAATCAAACTACGAGTTCCTTTATCATAAGACTCTAATAAGGCAAATCAAAACTTAAAATGATATGAGCTAAGAACCCTTAAGACTACTAGAGCTATTAGCTCATCTTTTCCACAAAATATTAAGTTGCTTGAACAATGGAAGTCCTTGGACACTTTGGCATGATGCAAAGGCATAATTCAAGGACTAAGGTCCACGAGCTACGACTCAAGGGTGACGACCCGATATATGTGATATTTTGGCGACAATAGGAAGTATCAGGGGAGTTGGTAAAGAGATTTGGTGACGGTTGGTTGGATAAAGATGAGAAACTTGGTCTGATACGCTATGAACTAGCCATTGCTTTGTGCTTTGGGCTAAGTGATTTCTTAAGCCAATGCTATTTATGACCAAAGGTGATCCAAGGCAAACGTTTTAAAAGATATAAACTTTGTAAGAAATATGTTAAGACATTTGATAAGCTCTAATAAGAACTCTGATAAGATTTGATAAGAATTCCAAAAACTTCGATAAGTACTTCAATAAGCCCTGCGAAGACTTTAATAAGACAAGTCACGAACTTTGATAAGTTCGATAAGAAGTTAGAATCATTTAAAAACCTTTAAATAATATGAATTTCTATAAAATTTCCAACAAACAAGCTTTGTTTAAGCAAATGCTAAGACATAAGCATCTATGGCTAGCTTACACTTGTATTCTTTAAATTTCCACACAATACCATTGACACTATGCTTTGTTATTCTAATGTCACTACCTCACTTAGGCTATATAAGCCTAATGCATTCATTTCCATGCATATGTAGGTTATATGATTATCCTTGATTTAGTCGTGTTGAAAGGTTGCAAGTTACACCATAAAGACATTTTAGTTTGTATAGGTTGTACCTCGAAAGTCCTAGAATGGTGGCGTATTGCATTTGTATTAGCATAATTATAACTTACGTAGTTATTGTTTGATTTATGGACTTTGGATTGTAAATGACATTTAAGAAACTAACTTTGATATATTATCTTCTTTGATAATACCTTAATGATGCTTAATTCGATTGTGGTCCACTTGGGTAATTCAATGTATGATATAAGTCTCTTTTAGAATGGTTAATTGTTGTATGAAAAAATGTTAAGAATTTGAAGAATTATATATATATATATTGTTCGGATAACAAGACTTGAATGATTGTATGAAGTCTTAGCATAATATAATGTTTATATGTGCAATGAGAAAATGTCCTAAGATAAATCATTGAATTAACATAATAACTTGCATATCAAGAAATGTATGTCTAATTGTTTTTCGAATGTGCTTGACAAATATATATTTTTTGATAGAAGGCATATATGTATGTCTATTCGATCGATTGCTTGTTAAATAAGTTATGTTAGTTATGGTTCGATTGGTCGTTTATTGACTAAATTGTACTAGATATGAATTTGAATAAATGTTTGAACATGGTTACATGTTGGTTGTGATAGGTTGTGCTTGAAGGCTTATATGACAACCTCTGATAGGCGAATAAATTAAATCACGATTAAGAATTAATCCTACCTTATGTAATGAATTTGAATGCTTATATGTCCATGGTTACAAGCTATGATATCATTTATGATTTAGTTATCACATGAATCCGCTTGTTGGAAGTTCGATGATGTTATCATAGTGTAGAGAAACTAGTTACAAACAAGCATGTTATATGAAATGAAGGAGTTAAAATTTCGCTCAATGTCTGTGACTTGCAACTAACCAGACCTGTTGATTCTGTTTCAACAGTCAGAATATGTAGAAACATTCTGAGAATTAGTATTGTATATTCATTGTCCGTATTAGTAAAAGATTTGTAGTAGATGAGTACTCCACAGTTCGGTAGAAAATTAGATGATGAATTTTCTTGATAGGGGGAGAATTGTAACACCCCAAAATTTGGCTTAGAAGAATGTTACTAATTTGATTTCTAAGCCAATTATTTCCAATGTATAATTCGAAAGCTCAATTAAGCTTTAGGACTAAATTGAATTAAAGGTAACTTGGGTGATTGTTTAGTAAATGGTAAAATTGTAAGCCTTGACTCATGGAAGGCTTGCATGCTAAATTAATTAAAGTGAGTAAGTTATGATTGATTTGAAATAAAAGAAAAATCTCTAGCCAATTAGTAAGGGGCTAAATCGAATTCTTTTTAGTTTATGGGATTTGCATGATAAAATAAAAAGAAAGAAGGGTTTTTACACATGTCATGCATGTGGTTAGGGAAAGATGACTCACGACATTTTGAAAGGAATTGAAGGATGAACAAAAATTTCTTCATCATCTTTTCTTTATCAAACCCCATAGCCGAATTAGAGAGAGCTATGTTGCCATGGAAATCTTGGGAGCAAGCTTGTTAATACAAGGATTTTGATTCTTGGATTAGACAATCAAAGGAAGAGGGTAATCATTCCTTTGTTCTTCCTTTAAATTAGAGTTCAAAGTGATCTTGAATCATAAATTCCATGAATCTTGTGTTAATTGTAGTTACATGAACAAAAGTATAAGTTATGAGATTTCTCTAGAGTATTCGAATAAATTACGTAAAAAGATTAGACCATGCATATAGTTACCAGAAACTTTATGATTATCTCTTGAAATCTTCGAATATGTAGCCTTGGAATGGTTGTGTCAAATGAATGACATGTGTGGTGAATTATCTTGAATTGGTGTTTGAGTATAATTGAGAATCAATGCTTGATAGAATTCGATTTGGAGCTGGTTTATGCATGAGTATGAATATACATGCAAGTTTGACTGTTATGAATAAATATAAAATTATGAGGGACTGATTTCCATGAATAAAAATGCACAATGGACTGATTTGGTGATATACATGTATATGAGTGTGATAGGATGATGAGTGTCGAACCCGTCAAAAAACAATACCTACATGTTCTTTGGATTTGTAGTAGCGGCAATTAGGGTCGATCCCACAGAGAGCGGTTAAGAGATTAAGTTCACAAGCAATTAAAGTAAAAGGGGTTGTGTTTGAGTAGAATTGAAGAAAGCAATTTAAAGTAAATAAAAATTCTATATTAAAAAGGAATTCTAGTTAAGGTAGATATTGGAGTATTAATCTAAGTTTTAGATCATTGAACTTCACAAAAGATATACATGCATCAATCTCAAATAGCTTGGTTATAGGTTAATTGATAATCCACAATTAAATCCAATCACTATTACTTAGTAGATAATCACTTAATAATCCATAAAAGATTAACTCTTATTATCAAAATTAAAATCCTTAGATAATCCACTTAGAATTAAAATCTATCAAATAGCTTTACTTCATTAAGAGACATAAATCACATAAACTATCAAAAAACTAATCCGTTAACTTATCAAGAATATGAATTCATACCTTCTAACCCGCTGCTTGGTTACTTACCACTTGTATCAAGGATGCCTCGATTGGTTGTCGTATATATATAATCCAATATATACGTGTTGAATAAGTCTGGAAGATATAAAAATACTTGAAATAGATGAAGAACAAGAAATCTCACAAAAACTTTTATTAATAACCACGAACCTAAACCTTAACTAGAAAAAGAGTTTAGCAACTCACGGATAAGGAAAATCAATAAAGAAGAGAAGAATGGGAATTATGGGATGAATGATTTCTCTTCTCCTCATGACCCTATTTATAATAGAGGTCATTTACATCAACTAGGAGAAGGAATTACAATAAGATTTAATTTAAAACTCTATCCTACTCCAAATATAATATAAAACATAAAAGTTCAACTTGAAGTAGAATTCCTCTTCTTATGTTAAGTGCTCCTTAAAATCCAAATCCAACTGAAACTTCTCTTTTAAGCATGTATTATCCTTTACTTGTCAAAATCCCTACAAAAATCAAATACTTGTTAAAACATAGATCTATAGTTAGATTAGAACACTAAAATATAGGTATATATATGTGAAAAATATGAAAATATTAGACTTATCATATACCTCCACACTTGGATTATGCTTGTCCTCAAGCATATTAAAACTCAAAACCTAGGGTCCTTTTGGTAAATAGAAAGGATAAGAGAAGTAATAAGTCAATGATTGCAATTTAGCGCAAGCAAATAATCACCCAATTAATTATCATGAAGGCAAAGATGGAATAAAATTAAACACACTCACAAAGGATTCAATCAATTTGCTCAAGGTGTTTAAGGGACAACAACACTCAAGTCAAAGCATATAAAAGAGTCTTACCATAGGCTTGCAAATACATCACATCTCCACCACTAGTTGGGCTGAATTACAATATCAAAAGGTCTTTGAATTTGGTTGTAACGTGGCTTAGGACAAGGTATGATGAGAAGGACTTTTAGGTTTTTTGAATCGAAGAACTTCACACTCTTTTTCTCTTTTATATCAAGCCTTTTGCACAAATTTAATTTTGGGAGAAACAAGGATTCAATATTTTTCATAGTTTTTGTCTTTTCTTTCCTTTGAATTTTCTTTTTGAACAAACAAGACAATTTTCTCTTTGATTTTTTTCTTTTTCTTGTTTTCAAGATTTTTTCCCTTTCCTTTTTCTTTTGCTTGATCTTTCTTTTTTTTTCAAGTAAGAAAAGTGTGTAGTTCTCCAAATTCGGGTGCAAATTAAGGAAATCAACAAAAAATAATTAGGCTTGTAGTATGGCTAATTTCCAAAAAAAAGGCTCAGGCTCAAAAGTGGTTCTCTAGTGGTCATATTTACCAAAGTAGGCTTTTTGGCTCAAGTTTCATACCTAAGTGCCTTAATCATCTCAAGTAATTCGATCCTATGTGGTCTTAACATGTATAACATTGCAAGTTCTAGAAGAAACTAATCATGCTTGACAATCACTCATTGAAAGAAAAAATATGAAGCATAAAAGATGTATACTTATTAGGCTCAAATCTCACAAAAATGGCTTATGTTGTGTCCAATTTTATCCATCCAACTATCGAATCAATTAATCAAACAACGATTTGCAATGATAAAAAGTTCTTACCAATCCAAATTTACTCCTCATATCAGTCTCACTTTTACTTTAGGATCCCGAATCTCAAAATTTTCAACATGTTGATTCTAAGAAAAAAATTTAATATGAAAGGAATTTTTCTAATTCATCAATAAGCATGAATTTCACATATTTTCTTCCTATTATTTTCAGCAAAACCAATCAAGATTTAAACAAAAATTTTCAACCGAAAGCCTCCACTCCACACTTAAACTAAACATTGTCCTCAATGTCAAAATCATCATACATAAAATAAAGCAATAAAAGTTTTAAGGGAAAATAATACTCCTTTTTTCGGCATGTGATGGTTTAGGGCGTGGATGGGAAAGGAAGCGTGGGCATATTTAAATCGTGGTTTGTTTTGCCTGAAGAACATGAGGAGTAGTTGCATTTTTTACATAAGTTCCACTCATTGTACCTAAAAAGAGAAGAAAAAACTGTAAAAATTCATAACAAAAGAATAATAATAAAAATAATAAAGAAAAAAAATAAAACATGGGTTGCCTCCCAAGAAGCACATTTCTTTAACGTCTTTGGCTAGACGTAACTCCATTTTTCACGTTACGACGATAATGTGTTCTTCAGAAGGTTTTTCCTTGATTGATTTGAAAACTTTCTTCTGCCGTGGTAGTTTTATTGCAAGTTTATACGGATGTTCGACATTGATTGGATGGATCCTTAGATCCCAGTTTATATTCGCCACCATGGTTGGATCGGCTCCTATCTTCCATAGTTATGGGTCATCCCATAGGTATGGCTTCGCGTCGCATTTGATATTGTCTTTCTCAAACTGCGGTGTACATGTTAAAAATGTCTTTGTCACAAAATTGCATGCTATATCCGTATACCATGGTATGATGTCTTTGTACGCAAAGAGTTTTCCTAATCTGATATCTTGTTCCCCGGCTTTCTTGATGATTAGGTCAACCTTGTGAACTGTTTCAAGAATTTTTTGCTCCTACTCATCCTCTTTGGTCTGTGAGAACCTTTGAGGTAAAGATGGTTGAACAACAGTGGGTGGCACATGACTCTTTGCACCAGCTTTTTCTTTCATAGGCTTTAGATTTTTGGGATTGCCATCTTTGTCAGAAAAAGGTGCGAGCCAAAAATTGGAAGGTTTGTTGGCCTTCGAACCTTCATGTTTGTCTTGCTCATTTGGAAGATTCTCCTTTGAATTCTCTTGTGCATCGTAGGCTTTTAACTTTATGGTTTTTATTTGGTTTTGGTTTATTTACGAAAAGAGTTTGCCACATAGGATTTAAGAAAATGCATCTTTTATTGAATTCAAATTAAAAGTTTGACATAGGCCCTTTACATAAGATCCCTTATTGTCTCTGGGCCTGGAGCAAAGGGGTTGGTTTTGAGAATTACTCTGAACATGTCTTAAAGACTACAAGAATTTCTTCCGCAGTCCAATTGTCAAGCTCAGAGAAAGGGCGGATCATGGACAAGTACTGGTTCTCTTTTTCATCGTCAGTCACAGCATTGATACTCAACTTCCCAAACGCTTCACACAAGTCGCTCTTCTCTTCCTCCTTTTCATTAACTGGGGTGTTTGGATCCAGCAAGCCTCCGGATTTGAAGTTATAGCTCAGGGGTGGGAAAGTCATCGGCTCCCACTCAATCTCTTCGCCTTTCAGTCTAGATCTTCCCCTTTCTTGATGTTTCTCTATTTCAGCCCTTCTCTGCCAATTATTGGTCTTGAAGCCCAGGCCAAGCCAATCCATTTTCGCTGGGATTACTACGGGATACAGCTTCCCTTGATGTTTCTTTCCAAACCCTTTTCCAATTTCAGCTTCTTTCCCAAGCATTTGTTTTACCTGCATCTTCGCACAGCTTGATAATTCTGGTTCTAGCACCTTACTCCCTTCGGTGACAAAGGTTGAATTGACTAAGTCTAATGTCCTGAAATGACACTCGAGCGCACCCTCATCAAGTTCGATAAAGGGCACATCAGTAGTTACTGATGCAATGATTTCCTCCTCCGCACCAACGGTTATCAATTGGCTATCTATCACAAACTTCAGCTTCTGGTGTAAAGTATATGGGATTGCTCCAGCCATGTGAATCCATGGGCGTCCCAGCAAACATCTATAGCTAGGCCTTATATCCATGACCACAAACTCAACATCGAAGGTCGATGGTCCAATTTGCAGAGGCACCTCAATTTTCCCTAACACATCCTTTTGAGTTCCATCAAACGCTATTGCCATATTTTGATAAGTTCTCATATGAGAACTGTCTATGGGAAGCTTCTTTAGAATTGCTAGTGGTATAACATTCAAATCCGATCCATTATTAATAAGGACACCTGGCAGCATGTACCCCTTACACCTGTTAGTGATGTGTAGAGCTTTGCACGAACCCCTTCATTCTCCTGGTATTTCCTCATCATTGAATGAAATGAAATTGTTGACAGCTATCTTACCGACTAACATGTCCATCTTATCGATTGTGATCTCCTTTGGTACGAATGTCCGATTCAGAATCTTTAACAAGGCCTCACGGTGGCCTTCAAAACTTACTAGCAGAGATAGCATAGAAATTCGAGCCGGAAGCTTGTGGAGTTGCTCCACCACACTATATTCACTGTGTTTTAAAATCTTCAAGAATTCTTGAGCTTCTGATTCCTTCACAGGCTCATGATATGCTTTCATTTTTTCTTTGAAGAAATCCCTATTTTCTTCTTTCTCAGGCTCCTCAGCAGCAACCTTTCTTTGCGCTGTATCTCTATCTTCTGCTATTGGCTGGGAATAGAGCCTTCCACTCCTCGTGAAACGGCTCACCTCATTGACTGGTTCTTCTTTCTCTTTAATAGATGTTTCTCCTGGAGCTGCTACTACACAAGCGTAATTCCATGTGACCTACTTGCTATCCTTGTATGGAAACGGAGTCGGTGCCTTAATTATAAGCCGTAAGGTTACACCCCTTACTGGCTCACTAACTCTCAATTTAGCCTTAATAACTAAAGGCTTGATTCCAGAGTAGTCTCTTTTAGAGGGTGACTCATCTGATGCACAAATGTCCAACATGCATTCCTTATCTTCTTTTTCAGAGAACTAAAGTTTTTTTTCATTCATCTTGTCTTGAACTAGTTGCCTAAATTCTAAGCAACAATCAATTTCATGTCCTTCCTCCTCGTGATACTCATAATACAATCCGTCTCTAATTTTCAGCTTCTGGGTTTCTCTTTCTAACATCCCAGCTGCCACCATTTGAGCCCATACCCACTTCTTGGGTGCTCTAACTTCAACAACACACTCCTTAATTACCTTGTCCTTTTTTACCACGACTGCATTCACACTTGCCTTCTGATGGTTCGGCAGAGGGTTTCCCTTGTCTTCTAACATATTGAATGATAGCATTCTTGATTTCCTTAGACCATCCACAACTCTTTTGAAGGTAGTGTAATTCTTAATGGTATGTGTAGAGAGTATTGAAAACAGAAGAGAAAGTTTCTGTTTATTCGAATGAATCACATAGGTTACAACATAGAACTCTTTTATAGAGTCCTTAAGGATTTAACTCTAACCAGGACTCCTCACAATAGAAGACTTCTTAGATAACTCTTAATCCTTATCCTACTAATAGATAACTCTTAATCTTTTACATGACTTACAAGACTTTTACATTACATACAACTCTTAGACATACATATCGTATTATCCTACACTCCCCCTCAAGCTGGAGAGTATACGTTGTATAGTCCCAGCTTGGATAAGAACTCATCAAAAATTGATTTGGGTAAAGCTTTTGTAAGTACATCAGCTAGCTGTCCTTCTGTAGGAATATATAACAAAGAAGCTATCCCATTGTTAACCTTTCCGAAATAAAATGCTTGTCTATTTCAACATGTTTTGTTCTGTCATGTTGAACTGGATTCCTAGCAATTTGAATTGCTGATTGGTTATCACACAAGATCTCAAACTTATTTTCTTGGTCTGTGTTTAACTCCCTCAGTAACTTAAGTACCCAAATTCCTTCACACATTCCTAGTGCCAAAGCTCAGAATTCTGCCTCTGCACTGCTTCTGGAGACAACTGATTGCTTCTTACTTCTCCAAGTTACGAGATTTCCCCAAACAAAAGTACAGTAGCCACTGGTTGATCTTCTTTCAGTGAGTTCTCCAGCCCAGCTAGAGTCAGTGAATACTTTCACAGATCTATCTCGTGTCTTTTTAAACAATAAACCATGTCCAGGAGTCTTCTTCAAGTACCTGAGGATTCTGTTTGTTGCTGCCATGTGTTCTTCATTTGGATTGTTCATATGCTGACTGATCACATTAACTGGAAAAGCAATGTCTGGCCTGGTGAGTGATAGATAGATCAATTTTCCCACTAATCTCTGAAACCTTTCTTTGTCAACTAAAGAGCCTGTTTCATTAGTAAATTTCAAGCCTGCCTCCATTGGTGTATCTGCTGGTTTACACCCTAGCATTCCAGCTTCATCTAGTAGATCAAGGACATACTTCCTCTGATTTATCACCAACCCCTTACTTGACCTTGCAACCTCCATGCCCAAAAAATATCTAAGCTTCCCCAAGTCTTTTGTTTCAAACTCTCTATTCAGAAGATTCTTCAAGCAGCTAATTTCTTCATCATCATCCCCTGTCAAGATTATGTCATCCACATAAACAATCACGATAACCTTTTTATTTTTTGAAGTTACCTTAATAAAGAGTGTATGATCAGCTAGTGACTGCCTGTATTCATTCTTTAGAATAACCCTGGTAAACCTGTCAAACCAAGCTCGAGGAGATTGCTTTAGGCCATAAAGTGACTTGTTGAGCTTACAAATTTTCTGATTTCCTTCAACTGATTTTAGACCAGGTGGAATCTTCATATAAACTTCCTCCTCTAACTTCCCATTAAGAAATGCATTCTTGACATCCAGTTGGTGTAGATTCCAATCATTGTTGACAGCAAGACTTAACAAAACTCGAATAGTGTTGAGTTTTGCCACTGGAGCAAAGGTTTCAGTATGATCAATCCCATAGGTATGTGTATATCCTTTAGCCACGAGCCTTGCTTTATATCTCTTCAAACTGCCATCAGAGTTATATTTCACAGAAAAGACCCATTTACAACCGACAGGTTTTTTACCTTGGGGAAGATCCATTATTGTCCAGGTACCATTTTTCTCAAGTGCACTAATTTCTTCTTCAACAGCCCTTCTCCACTTAGGATGCTTTAGTGCCTCATCAATAGTTGTAGGAACTTATTTTTCATCTAAACTTGCTGTAAAAGCTTTAAAGAATGACATCAATGAGCTGTAAGCAACAAACTTCTGGATAGGATGTTTAGTGCACTGTCTAACTCATTTTCTAATAGCAATAGGAAAATCATCCAGATTAGGAGTAGTAGACTTACTGATTACATTTCCTTCATCTTCCATATTGGCAATTGGACTCAAATCCAATTCTAGGCAAGTGTCAGATTGCAAGATGGCCTCAGGTATAGTTTTCTTTCTCCTTGTATAGGTCAAAAGTTGTTTGGGAGGAGTAGGTGTTTTGGAAGGATATTGAGAAGTTGTTGGTGTTTGTGAAGGGATTGGTAAAGGAGATACATGTGAGAAATCTGAGGGTGTTGTAGGCAACAAGGACGGATTTGTGGAGTGAGTGGATGAAAAGTCTGAAGGTATAGAAACAATAGGAGAGATTACCCGATGTTGGTAGGAAGGCTGAAGATCATCCCAATTCTCCCCTGAGTTGCAGCCGTAGTAAAGTAAGGGTCCTGTTCAAAAAAGGTAAGATCCATAGTAACAAAAAATTTTGAGATGGTGGATGATAGCATTTATAGCCCTTCTTAAGTGAAGAATACCCTACTAGTCCACACTTTACAGATCTAGGATCTAACTTGGACCTATTACTGGCTGAATTACGAATAAAAACTGTACACCCAAAGATCTTAGGAGGTAATGTACAAGAAAGAGGCTTAAAGTGGGGATATTTGTCCAAGAAAATGGATTGAGGGGTTTGAAATTTCAAAACCTTACTGGGCATGCGATTGATCAAATATGTGGCAGTTAACAAGGCTTCTCCCCACAAGTACTTAGGAACATTATTGGTAAATAAAAGGGATCGAGTGACTTCAAGAAGGTGTCTATTCTTTCTTTCTGCTACTCTATTCTGTTGGGGAGTGTCAACACAGGAACTAATCTGAACTATCCCCTTTTTTCGAAAGGAATCACCCAAAGACCTAGCAAAAAATTCACTGCCATTATCAGACTTAAACAATTGGATTTTAGTATGGAATTGGGTAATGACCATGGTGTAAAATCTCTCAAAGATGCTTTCAGTTTCAGATTTTTCTTTCATCAAATAAGTCCAAGTAGTCTTACTATGATCATCAATAAAAGTAATAAACCACTTACAACCATCAGCATTCTTCACTCTAGAATGACCCCAAATATCACTATGGATCAAAGAAAAAGGGTGAGATGGTTTATAAGTAGATGGCAAATAGGATGCTTTGGTTTGTTTAGCAAGAGGGCAGATATGGCATTTAAATAAGCTTGGCTTTTTATTGATGAATAAGGAAGGGTACAATTTTGCAAGATATTGAAAACTAGGATGACCTAACCTAAAGTGCCACAATAAAACATCATTACTTTGTCCTAAGGCTGTAAAGGAACAAGGAGATTGAGAGATAGAATAGGCTGGATTGCCATGAAGAACATAGAGGCAATTGTGCAATCTAGCATTGCCAATCATTGTCTTCGACTCCATTGCCTGCAAAACACAACCAGAAGCATTAAAAATTGTGGAACAATTTAAATATGTTGAAAGCTTGCTAACAGATATCAGGTTGCAGGCAAGATTAGGAACAAATAAGGCATCATGGAGCAACAGATTTTCATTAATACTAATAGAACCACAGCCCAAATTAGAGAAAGTGAGCCATCGCCAGCTTTTAATCGATCTACCGTAAGAAGATGTCTGTGTATTGAAGGAACAATTCCTTGTTACCAATCATATGGTCGATGCCCTGCAGTCGATGATCCACGTTGGAGTAAGTTGTGTGGATAATAGGGCTGTAGGAAAGGAGTTACCTTCAGATTTCTTTCATGGCCAGATTTGCCTCACCAGGGCTTGCAAACTTTCCAAACAATTTCTGGAGATCTTTGATCTGTTCCTTGGTAAAACTTGTGACACTCGAGGCGTAAGCGGATGGGACTGTGTGTCTCTAGAAGACCTTGGCTTCCAATCGATCGGTTTACCATGAAGCTTCCAAAGACTTCTCCTTGGAATGGCCTGGTTTCTTGCAATGATCACACCGTGGCCTGCCTTTTCTAGTAGAAGTTGTCTCGAGTGAGAAGAGCAGATCCTTCATGGGAAGAATATTCGGGAGCGTCACATTGCGCCGCTTTCCTCATTCTTAATCGCAAAAAAACTCTCTAATCGAAGGGAGAGGGGAGCTGCCAAGAATCCTACTACGAACTGCATCTAATTCTTTATTTAATCCATGAAGAAACTGGAAAATTCTGCGTTGTGTACAAGAATTTTCTTGTACAGAGCAAAGATCTCTTGGTGTCTCCCATTCATTCTGTTCATAAAGATCTATTTGCTACCAAAAAGCATTTAGTGTGTTGTAGTATAGAGTGACTGACATTCCTTCTTGTTTGAGAACCAAAGCCCGACCTTCAATCCCATACAATTACGAGATGTTATCTCAGTACTCGAATATGTTTCTTGGACAGCCCTCCATTTCAAATGCTGTTTGGTAAAGGAGAAAGTTCCCGCCTACACTAGGGGTCATAGAATTGAGCAACCAGGACATCACACGACTATTTTCCCCGCATCCATTTGGTATAACCAGCAGCGGTGGGGCCGCAGTCGTTCAACCTCCCCGTGAGATAGCCCAATTTGCCTCGTCTGAGATAAAAATCTTGACAGATTGAGACCATTCCAAATTATTATTGCCATTCATGCGATGACAAGTAATAACAAGGCTGGAAGTTTCATTGAGATCATCGAAACCAGAAAAATTTCTGGTGAAGAAGTAATTTCAGTAGAGGAAGAAGAAGAAGAAGAATTGGCCATCGACTAGGGTTTAATTTAGAGGATCGAAACCCAAGCTGATACCATGTAGAGAGTAGTGAAAACAAAAGAGAAAGTTTATGTTTATTCGAATGAATCACATAGGTTACAACATAGAACTCTTTTATAGAGTCATTGAGGATTTAACTCTAACTAGGACTCCTCACAATAGAAGACTTCTTAGATAACTCTTAATCCTTATCCTACTAATAGATAACTCTTAATCTTTTACATGACTTACAAGACTTTTACATTACATACAACTCTTAGACATACATATTGTATTATCCTACAGTATGCCCCCTAACTCTTGCATGATATTCGCATTGTGCCTTCTCATCGTACCATGGTGGGTACGGTGGTAAGAATGGGGGAACATGTCTTGGCAGCACCATTTGGGATTTGACCAACTCAGCAAATAACTCTACATATGTCATTGGAATAGGAGGAAAATATGGCTTTGAGTTCCCTTGGTATCTTCGTTCTTCCTTCAGAGGATTTGTGGATGCAGCTGGAATCGTAGTTGAGATGCTAGGCTTGTTGAAGACTACCCCCTTTGAGTAGCTGGGGTTGTAAACATTAGTGGCATTGACTTCATTGTCTCTCTTTTTATATGGTTTCTTTGTTTCCCCACTATCCAACTTTCCACTTTTCATAGCCGCAAGAATCAACTCTCTATTCATTAACATGTTTGCAAAACTCTTGGTTGCATGATTGAGCATGCGATCGTAGAAGGAACCTTTCAGCGTTTCCACAAACATCGGGGTGATTTCATTCTTTAACAATGGTGGCTGGTCTTGAGCAGCTACATCCATCCATCTTTGCGCGTATTGGCAAAAACTTTCATGATATTTTTGTTCCATCCCTTGCAGGACCAAACGAGTTGGAACCATGTCCGAGACATGTTTGTACTATTCGTTGAAAGCTCTAGACAAATCTTTCCATGATCTGATATTAACTCTGCTTAGTTGCATGTATCAGCGTGTAGCTGAACCAACTAGACTATCTTGGAAGTAATGGATAAGCAGCTTCTCATTGTCAAGACACATCGACATTTTCCTGCAATACATAGTTAGATATGCTGAAGGGCACGTGGTTCCATTGTACTTTTCAATGTCAGGGACCTTGAACTTTGGTGGCACTACCAAATCAATTACCAAGCTCAAATCCTTAGCTTCCATTCCTCCATGCATATTTCCTTCTTGGAAATACTTGATCATTCCTTCCAACTTTTTGTAGCGGTCCTCCCATTTCTTCTCAGCTCTCACTTTATCAACGATTTCATCGAGGTCAGGCACCTGATGGACCTCTTCAGAGTTTATCTTCCTTTCATCTCGAGCTGAAGTCTCAGCAAAATGGGGTGAAAGCTTGACTTTGGATGATTGTGCTTCTTTTTGTATGCATGGATGGACAAAGGCCATTCCTTGAAATTTTTGTAGTACATCAACTTCTTTACCAATTTCCACTGCGTCTAGATCCTTAAACCCTAACATGACCGCAATTGATCCAACCGTCTTTTGATGAACTAACTCCATTTGTTGCTTCAAATCCGTCTCCAACTTGTCTAACCTATCCTGGGTGCTTTTGTGATTACTTTCCAAAGCTGTCACTCTGTCTTCCATTGCTTTAACTTGAGATTGAGTATCGTACTTGTGAGTTGTTTTTGCTATTTTGAACCTCAGTCATGTTTTTTTATTTAAGTTAGATTCTTATTATGTTATGAATGCATGCACAAATGTAAACATACAAACAAAAAACAAAGAAAGATGCAATGCAAATACATGAATGCAAGTGAAGGGCCATTAATTCCATGAAATATCTGCTCAAGAAACAACTCTTTATTGAATATGAAAGGTTCTTATTACATCCCATTTCATATCTTCTACAAATATTTTTCTGCACAAAATCCTAGTTCTTTGACTTTTTCGATAAGCCATATAAGCCTTGGTCCCACTTCCCCTACTGGTTTGATGTACTGAACCTAGGTCATGATAGTCCTATCGAACTCATCCTGTTCTTGGAACCTTCGTGCGTTATCTCTAAGGCGGGTGAACCACTAATCATTACCTCCATCAACTATATCTTCAAGGACCAAAATCTTCATCATATATTCCTGGATAATACTATCCATTCCTTCAACCTGTTTCTTCAAGGTATCATTTTCACTTAGACATGCCTAAAGTTCAATATAGGTGTGATGATTTTGGAGTCCATGTAACGAGTGGTTCAAACCATCTATCTTGTCTTGCAACTCAGCAACACAAGCCTGACTTTACTTTAGCTTCTCACTGGTCTGGTCATATGCCTTTTGCAGATCAAATAAGCGAATCTTGTTTTCATGAGCCTTCCTTTTCCATGCAGCCACATTTTTCTTCTCTTTTTCCAGAACCCGTTTGCCATTTCCATTTTCGGTTGCTAACTTACCTTTTTTTTTTCCTCAATAAGGGCTCGTCTATACTTCTTAATCTCCCATTTTTTGTGCTCTCTCTCTTTCTTCCTACAACATGCTCTATTTCTTGCTTCCACTGCTCTGTAGTCTTTCTCAGATCAACATTTCGAACAGTAGTCTGGAACTTGAGGAAGTCAACCCTTTAGATCTCAAACTTCTTTTCTAGGTCTTCATACAGCTTTATCACTCGCTTCGTCCCCCCTTTATACTTTTCAACATCAAGGCTTGAGTGAAACTTGTCTCTTTGGTTTTGCTCTCGTAAGGCTTATATCTCCAACTTAGCCCTTCTTATCTCTTCTCTTAGGATGTCGTCTTCCGAAGAAACCACATTCAAATGCTCTTCTAAAGACTTGGTCTGCTCAAGTGTGGGTGCTATGATTTTGTCATTCATTCTTACACGTCTGCAATTGTCATAATCAGGGGTGTACAAGCAATGACTATCAGACTCTAACTCCATGTGATAACAATGGTTCCATGCATCACTGATTGTCTGAACCTTCTGTCTGAACTCTCCTTGGAACTCGAATTCTGATGAGCCAAGACCAGTAGTGAATGGGATGAACTGTCGAGACCCAAACTGATGAGATACCAACAAAGGAGAACATCCAATTCCTCCTCATAGGCCTAGCAACATCAAGAAGTTGAAATCTCCACACTTATATAGGAGTTTGGTATGACCCATCCAAGGAACCCTCCATCTGATGTCTTTGTCACGACGATCCTTAAAAATTTCAATCCACTTACTTTTCTTAACGACAGGCCATTCCTTCGCAAAAAACTCTCGAAGAGGAGAAAAGTTCAGAGAAAACACATTTGATAGAGCCAATGTTGGGCACTTTAAGAAGTGACTAAGAGCCCAGACTTGTAGAAGCAGAGAACACCCTCCAAAACGGATGCCTTCAACTTTTTGACAAGCATCAAGGGAAAAGAAGGTTTCAGCTAGTATAGCTGGCACTGGATTGACTCCTCTCTTCAACTGCTCAAAGAAATCAAGCAATGCCACATCGATGTTCCCTAAAACTTTTGGAAATATGACCAAACCATAGATCGCAATGGCTAGGAGGTCAATTCTCTTCTCTCTGTCGGGGTGAATCGAAATTATACTTCTGATGCTTGACCAAGGGAAATTAAAACTGCCTCCTCATTTCCGTATCAACCCCTTGACCCAACCATCACTTATACCAGCGAGAGCTTGGAGCCTTGAGTGCGGATTCTTGTTTTTAGGAGGTTTGGCATAAACCCAGCTCTTCTTTACCTTGCGCAAATTGAATAGATCCAAGTATTCTTCCAACGTGGGCATCATATCCTCTCCATTAAAAGTGAAGCAGCAATACCCAGGGTTCCAAAATTGAACCAAGGCTTTGAGAAACGGTTCATCTACCCTCACATAAAAGAGATATACTATATCACCGTAGACTTCATGGAATAACTGCTTAGTCTCATAATCACAATGCTCCCAAATTTCCCACAACTCTTGCATGTTGTTTTGTGGGCATATTCTGAAGTCACTGTCTCATGCTCAGCTGCTAGACTGTCCCCAAACGTTTGCTGGTTAACCTCAGACTAATGTCACACTTTTGTATTCTCATCTTCGCTTTTCAAGATCCTCCCATCCATGACTAGAGCTTTCCAAAGTTGAGCAAACATTTTTTTAGAATAAACCCCTTCTCATATGGAATGATGTTGCATGAATGAATTTGCAAAACAGCAAAATAAGAAGAAATGGATTAGAATTAAGAAAACAAAAAAAACCAAAATAATTTCACGAACAATTCTGGGCAGCACATTCCAACACTCCAGGACATGTCCCCTCGAATTATTCGCAACAATTTTGATCAGACTCAAAACCTTAGGTTTTCTGCATGGCTCTATTGGGGTAGGCTCTAAATTCTGAGACGGTCCATTTCTAAAAGGGTACCCGAGCTGTCTTTGTTGTCCCTTACTAAGGGTAGCAAGGTCCCTGGTTCTCACCCATTATAGGCTTCAAACGAACCAAGTTCAACTTAGGAAGACTCATTTCCTATGTCTTCTCAAAGGATCAATATCCTTACGAAGACATGAGGCATATGAGTTCCGAAGGTACTTGCTAGGCTCATACGGAGAATCGATATTCTGACATGAGCAAAACGTTTTCCCCTTACTTAACAATTGGGTGAAGCTCGGGAATAGAGCTTTTTGCAACAATTTTAAAATGCGTAAAATAGAATAACATTCATTAAGTGGACGAATAGATTTACCCTTGTGAACTTGCAAATTTCTTTTCTAAAAAAACATTTTTGAAAATAATTTGTGGCCTGACCCTCTTTTGTTTGTTTTAAAAAAACAAAAACGTCCCCAGCGGAGTCGCCAAGCTGTCGCAACCCTTTTTAGGAGTCTTGACATTTCAAAAAACTTTATAAAATCACGGAGTTGCCACCAATCTTTTTGGAAAAGTGTGATTGGATCACTTTTAAAACAAAGGTTATTTTAATAAAACGTTTTATTTATTAAATCAACAATTTTGGTCTACGAAAACAAGAGAAAACAGGTTCGGGGGTCGGTTACGTGCGGGGAAGGGTTAACACCCCCACAACGCCCAAGAATTGGTACCTAATTGGTTTCAAAAAGTATTTTCAAAATTGGAATTTGCAAGTTCACAAGATTTCAATTTATTCGTCCATTAAATGAATATAAATCTATTTTAACGGCCTTATCGCCTGGAAAATGAACTCCAATCACCGCCAACACTTCTGGCGCTAACCCGTCATTTCCATTTGATAAGACACCGCATTAATTAGTTCCACTTTTAACAAACAAAGGAAATTAGTTTGTTGAATTTTTTTATTCTAAATTAAAACTTACTTTTCCTAAAAATGGGGTCTAACTATTTCCTATTTCTGGATTTAAGTTTTTATTAAGTGTGTTTTATCTTCATGAAGAAAATTTTATCACAAAAGAGTCTCTATTTAAGGCTTGAAGAACTTATTCCTAAGGCTAACTTAATACTAAAGCAAAACAAAAGCAAAACGAGAAAATAAAACACAAATTAAAATTTTCAAGTTTTTTTTAAAAGGAACTTGGATCATTCCTCGTTTTTTATTCTCTTTTTGTTTGTAAAAACAATTTTAATTTTCTTTTTGACTTTGTTTATATGTGGTCACCACCCTTTTTTAAAAATATTTTAAAGCATAAAAATTTAAAAGAATATAAAAAGTTGGTTTTTTTTAAAAATGGTACTTGGACCAAAGAGAAATGGATTAAAAGCCCATTAAACAACCCAAATATTTTTTAAAGAATTTGGATGGATCAAACATCATTTTTCAACAAAAATTAAACTTGTTGGTGGTTTTTATCAAAAAGGATCAACAAGAAAGAGGGCCACCATGCCGGTCGCCTTCCAACGGCGTTGGTCGCCGCTCACCTGCAGTGACCTCCTCTAAAAATTATTTTTTTTTAAAAAGGGTTTAAAAAAACTCTAAAAAATCAGATTTTAAATCGAACTAAAACCCGGATTTTAAACATATATGAACAATGGAAGGACAACACATGAACAAAAATATATATAAACAAACATAATTTAAAATGAAAAAGAAGAGAAATTATACCAATGAAGAGATGAACCGCTAGCTTCACAAAAATTTGAATCAAAGCTACTCCAAACTCAAACAAATTCCAACAACCGATGAAGAGGCAGACCGCTAGCTTCCATTCCTCACAAAAATTCAAACCAAAGCTGCTCCAAACTCGAACAAATTCCAGCAACTTTCAAGTGATTTTCGGATGAATTTTTTGAGTGAATTCTTCTCAATTCATGGACGATGAACAAGGCACAAATGAATCACTATTTATAGGGTTTTAGGGAGTGGAAAACAAGGCAATTTGGGGACAAAATCCCCATTTCATCATAAAAATCATCCCAAATGATCAGAATAACTTTGACTTTTCTACGAGGATTGAAATTCAATCCGAATTCATCAGATTTGGCTTCAATTTGGGGAATTTTGCCCCCTAAAATTAATTAGGGTCCGAACCCTTTTCGTCCATGTTTTTTAGGTTACCGGTAATGGCAGGGGACGACATCGGCGGCGTTGGACTCAGCCGGCTGAGGCTAGTCGACCGATACCTCCCACGGCGGCCGCTGCGGCCCAGGTGCGACACAACGGTTGCCGGCAACAGCCTAGTTCAAACAGCCTGGGGGATTTGGGGGAGATGTTCCCGCGCGCGTGGTGACGTGGGCTCCCCTCTTTGCCCTTTTTCTCCTTCATTCAATCCAAGCCGTCCATTATTTTAGCCCTAAATCCAACGCTCTCGAATAAACCTGAAAAAAAACAAAATAAATGGGTTAGTTTGTGCCCCTTTAATTTAAAATGGACTCTTTACTTATTATTATTTTTGGTGTGGGTTTTATTTTAATGGGTACTTATTATTAAAAAAATGGGTTTTATTTTAATGTGTCCTTATTATTTAAAAATGGGTTTTATTCAAGAAATGGACACTTTTTTTATTTAAAAATGGGTTTTATAGTTAATAATAATACTAGCATAATAATAATAATAATAATAATAATAATAATGATAATAATAATAATAATAATAGAAGAGGTGAAAATCTAGTGACAACACGCATAAGTCTCGTTTTCCTTCCCTTTAATTTGTTCGTTAGCCGTGTCAGACAAACTCTCATTCGCATGTTCTATGTTCGCCAAGGGTATGGGGCATGGTGAGTTTGCACTCTTTTCTTCCTCTATTGTCTTCGTAGTGGGCCTACGCGATTCCTGTGTTTCACGAAAAATATTTCTCTCTTGTTGGAACTGTTCTAAATTGCTCTTGATTTTATTCATAAGTTCCTCTAAAGACGGCTTCGTTGGTGGTTGAGGTTCGCGAAAAACACTTTGTTCGCGAAAGGCATGTTGTGCATATGATTGGGCTTTTTGGTAGACTTCTTGTGGATGTCCTTGCCCATAATGCAAGTGTGAATAGTCCTTCCACAATGAATTGTATGTATGTGCATATGGATTGTGCTTATTTTGGCCGTAAGGTCCTCCAATGGCATTGGCGTCCTTGGTACTTTCTACTTGAAGTATGGGGCACATATCAGTTACAAGCTCTTGACTTATGCAAATCCCACATGCCTTATTCACACGTCGAGAGACGATGTCATGTGTTGAACTAAATTGTTGAGAGTTCGTGACCATAATGTTGATGATTGTTCGCTTTTCGATTTTGTAGATATCAAGATCAAACAAAAAATTCTTATCTGTAAGAGAAGAGCGGAGCATAAAAGTAGAAAATAAAAAAACTCAAAAAAATAAACTAAACTAAATAAAAAGTGAACTTAGCTTCTTGACACCACTCCACGACAAAGGCGCCAATTTTTGTTGGGTGTCGAATCCGTCTAAAAATAATACCTGCTTGTTCTTTGGATTTGTAGTAGCAGCAAGTAGGGTCGATCCCACAGAGAGCGATTAAGTTCACAAACAATTAAAGTAAAAGAGGGAGTTTTGTGTTTGAGTAGAATTGAAGAAAACAATTTAAAGTAAATGAGAATTATATATTAAAAGGAACTCTAGTTATGGTAGATCTCGGTGTATTAATCCAAGTTTTAAATCATCGAACATCACAAAAGATAAACCTGCATCAATCTCAAATAGCTTGGTTATAGGTTAATTGATAATCCGCAATTAAACCCAATCTCTATTACATAGTAGATAATCACTTAATAATCCAAAAAGACTAACTCTTATTATCAAAATTGAAATCCTTAAATAATCCACTTAGAATTAAAACCTATCAAATAGCTTTACTGAATTAAGAGACCCAATGCACATAAACTATCAAAAAACTAATCCTTTAACTTATCAAGAATATGAATTCATAACTTCTAACCCGTTGCTTGGTTACTTACCACTTGTATCAAGGATGTCTCGATTGGTTGTCGTAAATATATAATCCAATATATACATGTTGAATAAGCTCGGAAGATATAAAAATAATTGAAATAGATGAAGAAGATGAAGAACAAGAAATCTCACTAAAAACTTTTATTAATAACCTTGAACCTAAACATTAACTAGAAAAAGAGTTTAGCAACTCACGGAGAAGGGAAATCAACAAAGAAGAGAAGAATGAGAATTAAGGGATGAATGATTTCTCTTCTTCTCATGACCCTATTTATAATAGAGGTCATTTACATCAACTAGGAGAAGGAATTACAATAAGATTTAATTTAGAACTCTATCCTACTCCAAATATAATATAAAACATAAAAGTTCAACTTGAAGTAGAATTCCTCTTCTTATGTTAAGTGCTCCTTAAAATCCAAATCCAACTAAAACTTATCTTTTAAGCATGTATTATCCTTTAGTTGTCAAAATCCCTACAAAAATCAAATACTTGTTAAAACATAGATTTATAGTTGGATTAGAACACTAAAATATAGGAAAATATGCAAATATTAGACTTATCATATACCCCCACACTTGGATTATGCTTGTCCTCAAGCATATTGAAACTCAAAACCTAGGGTCCTTTTGGTAAATAGAAAGGATAAGAGAAGTAATAAGTCAATGATTACAATTTAGCACAAGCAAATAATCACCCAATTAATTATCATGAAGTCAAAGATGGAATAAAATTAAACACACTCACAAAGGATTCAATCAATTTGCTCAAGGTGTTTAAGGGACAACAACACTCAAGTCAAAGCATATAAAAGAGTCTTACCATAAGCTTGCAAATACATCACATCTCCACCACTAGTTGGGCTGAATTACAATATCAAAAGGTCTTTGAATTTGGTTGTAACGTGGCTTAGGACAAGGTATGATGAGAAGGACTTTTAGGTTTTTTGAATCGAAGAAATTCACACTCTTTTTCTCTTTTGTATCAAGCTTTTTGCACAAATTTAATTTTGGGAGAAACAAGGATTCAATATTTTTCATAGTTTTTGTCTTTTCTTTCCTTTGAATTTTCTTTTTGAACAAACAAGACAATTTTCTCATTTATTTTTTTCTTTTTCTTGTTTTCAAGATTTTCTCCCTTTCCTTTTTCTTTTGCTTGATTTTTCTTTTTTTTCAAGTAAGGAAAGTGTGTAGTTCTCCAAATTCGGGTGCAAATTAAGGAAATCAACAAAAAATAATTAGGCTTGTAGTATGGTTAATTTCCAAAGAAAAGGCTCAGGCTCAAAAGTGGTTCTCTAGTGGTCATATTTACCAAGGTAGGCTTTTTGGCTCAAGTTTCATACCTAAGTGCCTTAATCATCTCCAGTAATTCGATCCTATGTGGTCTTAACATGTATAACATTGCAATTTCTAGAAGAGACTAATCATGCTTGACAATCACTCATTGAAAGAAAAAATATGAAGCATAAAAGATGTATGCTTATTAGGCTCAAATCTCACAAAAGTGGCTTATGTTGTGTCCAATTTTATCCATCCAACTATCGAATCAATTAATCAAACAACGATTTGCAAGGCTAAAAAGTTCTTATCAATCCTAATTTTGTCACACCCCGAAAACCGGTCTAGTTGGGGTTAGGTTTTGGTGATCGAATATTTTGTACCAGTTAAATAATTAGATCGATCATGTACCTAATTTGAAGCAATAAAGGTTATTTGGGCTAACCGTATTAGTTTATTATTATTATTATTATTATTATTAGAAAAAAAGATAAAGGCCGTGGGACCCACGACCAATTTCTTCAAATTGAAGGAATTGTCGTGGGCAATCCCACATTAGGGGGATGATTTTGCATAAGGTGCAAGGTGGCCACCACATGGGCAAGCAAAGGGCATTATGCCCCAAAAGCTTGCCACCACTCCAACACGTGGAGATTGAAGAAAAAATGGAGGCCGATAATTTGGGGTATAAAAGGGGGAAGTGTACGCAAGAAAGGGGAGGAAAATTAAGAAACAAATAAATCGGTTCAGTAATAGGTTGGTACACCGGGTTGTCGAGGTGAGTGTAGTTGTGTCAAGGGATAGGCTCGGTGCCATCCTGTTGCATTATTTTATGATTATGTTTGTAGTTGTTTAAGGGCTCCCGTAGAGCAACTATGTTTAATTCGATTGGAAATCCGGTAAGTAGTTGCATTGCTTTGATATGTGCAAATATGACTATGATATGCTACACGTATGTGATATATGAAAATAATATAAAATGTGGCATGATATGGAGCTAAGGCTCATTTTGATATTTGATATGATATGACTTAAAAATATGGACTATGTGAATTTGTGTAATTATGGACATTGAATAGAATTGGCATGACATAGGATTATTGAGCTCAGTTAAGTAAAGGATGACTACGGTCCAAGACTATGGCCTATATGTTGGGGAAATAAGGTCGGTTGTGTAAAGGATATATCTCCGGAGCTACGGCTCAAGGGCTACGGCCCATTCTCTGTTATATGTGTTGGTGTACAGGGGAATCCGTGTATCCAATGTACCTAATGTGCCTATGAATTATATTATGACCATATGATTATGATATGACTATGTGACATGTAATATGTGAATATGAATGCATGAGAATATGTGTAATAAGCATGAATTGTGCATAGCTTATTATAACTACTTGTATAGTTGATTATCATGCATTTCATTGTAAATGTTATAACTACCTCACTAGGCTATGTAAGCCTAACATGTGTGTCTCATGCATTTTCAGGACCTTGATCAATTCCAAGCCTTGATCGTGTTATTGCGGTTGCAAGTCACGTATCTGCCATATATGTATGTTATCTTTTGCTATAAACTCCTAGTGAAGTGGCATATGGTCCAAATAGTTTTGTATAAGCCTTCTTATGGTTGTATGATGACTTGGTAACGCGGTTTTGTTGTATGCTTATAATGACTAGATTTGAATAGGTTAAAAAGTGCCTAAAATGAGCCTAAGGTGAAAACTTTGTAAATGGATTCCGAATGCCCTAAAAATGTGACGTACCAATAGGAACATGATTTTTAAGTGTACTGGTAAAATTTGGTAAGGTTTGGAAATCACCCGATAGGTTAATCCGAATAACATAACAGTTTTGAACAGTTTACAAAATGGTCACTAAACATTGTACCGTCTAATCAGATATGTAAATAACCTCCGTTAGTAGTGAAATTTCACAGGCTAATAATTAGTAAGATTAATTTTAGTATGATAACCTGCATTTCAGCCAAAGACCTTTAAATTGTAAAATTTACAATTTAGTCCCTAAAACTAAAAAAAAGTTTAAAATTGACCCCAACCCCGAATAAGTTTAGTAACAAACAAAGTGGATAAGTCTTAAGAATAATCAATATGATACTTAGATTAGGTTTTGAACTTTGAACCCTACTTCGAACCTCTGTTTAGTCATTCGATAACACTATTCGACCCGGATCTCTACTAGACCGGGAATGTAGTGTTACAATTATGGTATCAGAGCCTAGGTTTAGTCGATTCTAGGAGTAACCAGGCTTTTGTTATGAGTCTGTGTCTTCATATGCCACTTAGGAGTTATTGAATATGTATTCTATGACTTGCAGCTTACACGACTTAATCATTCTATATAAATTAGACCTAAAATGTCTGGTCCTACCGATAGAAGAGTAGTGAATGAACCTAATCCAGGCTCATCCTCAACTCAGGGGAACAACCTAAGACCTAAAATCCAACCCAAGCGTATGGGTCAGAACGACCTTCTTCACCCTCTATCAATGCCACCCACTCAGCAAGCGTATCTGATGTCCGTGGCAGACATGATTAAACAGGTGGTGGAGTTATGTTCTGAACTTGTTTATACTTTGATAGATCCAGGTTCCACCCATTCTTTTATTAGTGAACCCTTGATTGAAAAGTATGCTTTAAAATGTGAACCTGTTGCTTCCGAGATACTTGTCTCAAATCCGCTAGGAGATAGTGTGGCTATTCAAATAATCTGTAGAGCTTGTCCCCTAAGGATCCAAGGGATCCCATTTCCGGCCAACTTGATGGCTTGCCCTTCCATGAGTTAGATCTCGTTTTAGGCCTCAATTGGGTGGCTGAACATCAAGCGTGGCTGAATTGTTCAAAGAAGAAATTATATCTCAATGGACTCAGTAAGGAGAGTATAACCTTGATGAAGTCCGAACCTGAGCCTAAAAAGAGTCTCATGTATACCATGGAGTTTAAGAAATATTTGAAAATTGAAGACGTACCCGTAGCAAAGAAGTTTTTGATGTGTTTCCCAATGAACTTCCAGGACTCCCTCCCACCCGTGAAGTAGAATTTGAGATAGAAGTGCAACTCGGAACTACTCTGGTCTTTACTGCTCCGTATAGAATGGCTCTGGTGGAGTTGAAGGAGTTAAAAGTTCAAATCCAAGACCTTCAAGATAAGGGATTCATTCGATCAAGCTCCTCACCCTGGGGAACGCCGGTCTTGTTCGTCAAAAGAAGGATGGATCGATGCGTCTATGTATTGACCATCGTCAATTAAATAAAGTGACGATCGGGAACAAGTACCCACTTCCGAGGATAGATGACCTCTTTGATCAGTTGAAGGATGCTTATGTCTTTTCCAAGATAGATCTTTGATCCGGATACTACCAAATGTTGGTGAAAGAGTATGATGTTCCAAAGGCTGCCTTTCGCACTACATATAGTCACTATGAATTTCTGGTGATTCCTTTTGGGCTCACGAATGCACCTGCAACCTTCATAGACCTGATGAATCATGTATTCCGACCCTATCTAAATAAGTTTGTGGTTTTCTTTGTAGACGACATTTTGATCTATTCTGAAGACTCTATTTCTCATGAAGAACATATTCGGATCGTGCTTCAGACCCTCCGGGAAAAACAACTCTATGTTAAGTTCAGTATATGTGAGTTATGGTTATCCGAAGTATCCTTTCTTGGCCATGTAATATCTTAGGCTGAAATCCAAGTGGACCCAAAGAAGATTCAAGCAATCCTTGATTGGACTCCTTCGAAGAATGTGGGAGAAGTTCGTAGTTTTCTTGGTCTTGTAGGCTATTATCGTAGATTCATTAAGGGATTCTCATTGCTTGCAGCACCCTTAACAAAGCTTCTCTGCAAGGATACCTCTTTTGTGTGGATTGTTGATCAGTAAAGGAGTTTTGACCAGCTCAAGCAAGTCCTTACTCATGCCCTTGTGTTAGTGCAACCCGAGTCAGGCAAAGACTTCATTGTGTACAGTGATGCGTCCCACCTGGGATTAGGCTGTGTTCTGATGCAAGAAGGCAAAGTCATAGCTTATGCCTCACATCAACTCAAGCCTCACAAGCTAAATTACCCGACACATGATCTAGAACTCGCCACATTTGTGTTTTCTTTCAAAATTTGGTTGCATTATCTTTATGGTGAGAAGTGTTATCTCTACACTGATCACAAAAGCCTGAAGTACCTCCTAACCTTGAAAGAGTTAAATCTTCGTCAGCACCGATGGATAGAGCTATTGAAAGATTATGATTTAGTCATTGACTACCATCCTTGTAAAGCCAATGTGGTGGCTGATGCTCTTAGCCAGAAGCCCACTTCTTCTTCGAGATGCTTGAATGCTCACTTTCGACTCAGAAAACATGGAAAATTGTTAGCTCAGCTGAGAGTTCACTCTACCATTGTATCTCGAATTAAGGCACTCCAAGGAACTGATGAAGAGTTATAACCCTTTTATTGCTAAGGTCAAGGATGGCTCAGATCCTGACTTTGCTTTGAATTCTGAAGGGTTACTGTGTTTCTGCAACCACATTTATGTTCCCGATGATGATGATCTTCAGAACCAAATCCTAAGTGAAGCTCATTCTAGCCCTTTCTTTGTTCAGCCTGGAGCTATCAAAATATACAAGGATCTTAAAGAGATCTATTGGTGGTCCGGTATGAAGAATAAAATCACGGACTACGTAGCTAGGTGTTTGACTTGCCAACGGGTCAAAGCTGAGCACAAGGTACCTACAGGTCTTCTGCAACCCATTGAACTTCTACAATGGAAATGAGAGCGTATCACGATGGACTTCGTAGGTGGTCTACCTTTGAATCCGAAGAAAAGTGATGCCATTGGGTCATTGTGGATCGATTCACCAAGTCTGCTCACTTCCTTCCAGTAAGAATGGATTTCAGCTTGCCTAAGCTCACTGAATTGTACATCTGTGAAGTTATTCGTTTACACGGAATTCTGGTATCTATCATCTTTGATCGTGACCCATGATTTACGTCTCAGTTTTGGAAGACCTTACACAAGGCCTTGGGAACGCGAGTGCATCTTAGCACTACTTTCCATCCTCAAACTGACGGCCAATCTAAAAGAGTTATTCAGGTAACTCTAAACCCTTCTCTAAGTTATGTGAATAAGTGTATGTACCGGTCATGATTCTTCCTTATAGATTCTGGAAGATATGCTCCGAGTCTGTGTCATTGACATTGGGAATACGTAAGAGAAATCCCTACTCTTGGTCGAGTTTGCTTACAACAACAGTTACCAGGCTTCAATTCAAATAGCTCCGTATGAAGCTCTCTATAGAAAGAGGTGTAGAACTCCTCTTTTTTGGAGTGAAGTTGGTGAAGGCAAAATGCTAGGTTCTAACTTACTTTAGGAAACTAAAGAAAGGACTACCATTATCCGTGATTGGTTTAAGGCTGCCTTCGACCGACACAAGTTTTATGTCGATCTGGGCATGAGAGATATTCAGTACGAGGTTGGTGAAAAGGCCTTCCTCAAGATATCTCCGTGGAAGAAGATTCTTCGTTTCAGAAAGAAAAGAAAGCTAAGTCCTCGCTTCATTAGTCCATTTGAGGTGATTGAAAAGATTGGACCAGTTGTCTACCGATTAGTTCTCCCCGAAGAGTTAAGTCAGATTCACAACGTCTTCCATGTATCTATGCTACGAAAGTACCTATTAGATCCTTCCCATGCGATTGAACAAGAATCTGTGGAGATTCAACCTAATTTGACATACGACGAAGAACCTGTTCAGATCCTCGCATGAGAAGTTAAACGGCTTCGTAAGAAGACTATGCCCTTAGTGAAATTTTTGTGCCGAAGTCATTCTGTTGAAGAGGCAACATGGGAACCTGAGGAGACTATGCAGAAATAGTATCCTCACATGTTTTCCTGAAAAGAAAATTCGAGGAAGAATTTTCTTAAGGGGGAGAGTTGTCACACCCTGAAAACCGGTCTAGTTGGAGTTAGGTTTTGGTGATCAAATATTTTATACCTATTAAATAATTAGCTCGATCTTGAACCTAATTTGAAGCAGTAAAGGTTATTCGGGCTAACTGTCTCAGTTTATTATTATTATTAGAAGAAAAAGATAAAGGCCGTGGGACCCACAACCAATTCCTTCAAATTGAAGGAATTACCGTGGGCAATCCCACATTAGGGGGATGATTCAACATAAGGCGCAAGGTGGCCACCACGTGGGCAAGCAAAGGGCATTATGCCCCAAATGCTTGCCACCACTCCAATACGTGGAGATTGAAGAGAAAAGGGAGGCTGACAATTTAGGGTATAAAAGGGGGAAGTGTACGCAAGAAAGGGGAGAAAAATTAAGAAACAAATAAATCTGTTCAGTGATAGGTTGGTAAGCTCGAGTTTTTTGATTTGACAATTCGAATCCTCACTATCAATTAAGGGTCAATAAAGAACAACCGTCATCTCTTTCAAAATCAAAGGATAAAGGCGCTGTTATCCGAGAATCTCAAAAACATCGGGTTGTCGAGGTGAGTGTAGTTGTGTTAAGGGATAGGCTAGATGCCATCCCATTGCATTATTTTATGATTATGTTTGTATTTGTTTAAGGGTTCCCGTAGAGCAACTATGTTAAATTCGATTGGCAAATCCGGTAAGTACTTGCATTGCTTTAATATGTGCAAATATGACTATGATATGCTACACGTATGTGATATATGAAAATAATGTAAAATGTGGCATGATATGGAGCTAAGGCTCATTTTTATATTTGATATGACATAACTTGATAAATATGGACTATGTGAATTTGTGTAATTATGGACATTCCATAGGATTATTGAGTCAGTTAAGTAAGGGAGGACTACGGTCCAGGGCTACGGCCTATATGTGGGGGAAATAAGGTCGGCTGTGTAAAGGATATATCTCCGAAGCTACGGCTCAAAGGCTACGGCCCATTCTCTGTTATATGTGTTGGTGTACAGGGGAATCCATGTATCCAATGGTACCTAATGTGCCTATGAATTATGTTATGACCATATGATTATGATATGACTATGTGGCATGTAATATGTGAATATGAAAGCATGAGAATATGTGTAATAAGCATGAATTGTGCATAGCTTATTATGACTACTTGTATATTTGATTATCATGCATTTCATTGTAAATGTTATAACTACCTCACTAGGCTATGTAAGCCTAACATGTGTGTCTCATGCATTTTCAGGACCTTGATCAATTTCGAGCCTTGATCGTGTTATTGCGGTTGCAAGTCACGTCTCTGCCATATATGTATGTTATCTTTTTCTATAAACTCCTAGTGAAGTGGCATATGGTCCAACTAGTTTTGTATAAGCCTTCTCATGGTTGTATGATGACTTGGTAACGCGGTTTTGTTGTATGCTTATACTGACTAGATTTGAATAGGTTAAAAAGTGGCTAAAATGAGCCTAAGGTGAAAACTTGGTAAATGGATTCCGAATGCCCTAAAAATGTGACGTACCAATATGAACATGATTTTTAAGTGTACTGGTAAAATTTGGTAAGGTTTGGAAATCACCCGATAGGTTAATCCGAATAACGGAACAATTTTAAACAGTTTACAAAATAGTCACTAAACATTGTATCGTCTAATCAGATAGGTAAATGATATCCGTTAGTAATGAAATTTCACAGGCTAATAATTAGTAAGATTAATTTTAGTATGATAACCTGAATTCCGGTCAAGGACCTTTAAATTGTAAAATTTACAATTTAGTCCTTAAAATTCAAAAAAGTTAAAAATTGACCCCAACCCCGAATAAGTTTAGTAACAAACAAAGTGGATAAGTCTTAAGAATAATCAATATGATACTTATATTAGGTTTTGAACTCAGAACCCTACTCTGAACCTCCAATTTGTCTTCCGATAACATTATTCGACCTGGATCTCTATTAGATTGGGAAATTGGTGTTACAAATTTACTCCTCACATCAGTCTCATTTTTACTTTAGGATCCCGAATCTAAAAAAGTTTAACATGTTGATTCTAAGAAAAAAATTTAATATGAAAGGAATTTTTCAAAGTCATCAATAAGCATGAATTCACATATTTTCTTCCAATTATTTCTGACTAAACTAATCAAGATTTAAACAAAAATTTTCAACCAAAAGCCTCCACTCCACACTTATACTAAACATTGTCCTCAATGTTAAAATCATCATGCATAAAATATAGCAATAAATGTTTTAAGGTAAAAGAATACTCCCTTATTCGGCATGTGATGGTTTAGGGTGTGGATGGGAAAGGAAGCGCGGGCATATTTAAATCGTGGTTTGTTTTGCATGAAGAACATGAGGCACTGCTGCATTTTTTACATAAGTTCTACTCATTGTACCTAAAAAGAGAAGAAAAAAATTGTTAAAATTCATAACAAAAGAATAATAATAAAAAGAATAAAGAAAAAAATAAAACATGGGTTGCCTCCCAAGAAACGAATTTCTTTAATGTTTTTGGCTAGACGTAACTCCCATTTTCACGTTACGGTGAGAATGTGTTCGTCAGGAGGTTTGTCCTTGATTTATTTGAAAACTTGCTTTCTGCCATGGTAGTGTTATTGCAAGTTTATAGGGAGGTTCGACATTGATTGGATGGATCCCTAGAACCAGTTGATATTCGCCACCATGGCTGGATCAACTCCTATCTTCCATAGGTATGGGTCATCCCATAGGTATGGCTTCACGTCGCATTTGATATTGTCTTTCTCAAACTTTGATGTACATGTTGAAAATGTCTTTGTCGCAAAATTGTATGCTATATCCGCATACCATGGTATGACATCTTTGTACGCAAGGAGTTATCCTGATATGATATTTTGTTCCCTAGTTTTCTTGAAGATTAGCTCAACCTTGTGAACTGTTTCAAGAATTTTTCGTTCCTGCTCATCCTCTTTGGTATGTGAGAACCTTTGAGGTAAAGATGGTTGAACCACAATGGGTGGCAGAAGACTCTTTGCACCAGCTTCTTCTTTCGTAGGCTTTAGATTTTTGGGATTGCCATTTTCGTCAGGAAAATGTGCAAGCCAAAAATTTGAAGGTTTGTTGGCCCTCACACCTTCATGTTTGCCTTGCTAATTTGGTAGATTCTCCTTTGAATTCTCTTGTGAATCGTTCGCGGAAAGCTCATTATCCTTTGTTTTCTCACCATCCGCATCAAGCTGGCTTGTATTCGCATCCTGTTTAGCGCCTGCATCATTCTTGTCCGCATAAGGCTCATTTTCCTTCCCTTCAATTTGTTTGTTAGCCGCATCAGAGAAAATATCCTTCGCATGTTCATGTTCTCCGTTCGCAAAGGGTATGGGGCATCAGAGAAACTCTTCCTCTATTGTCTTCATAGTGGACCTACACGGTTCCTGTGTTTTGCGGAAAATATTTCTCTCTTGTTGGAACTGCTCTAAATTGCTCTTGATTTTATTCATAAGTTCCTCTAAAGAAGGCTTCGTTGGTGGTTGAGGTTCGCAAAAAACACTTTGTTCGCGGAAGGCATGTTGTGCATACGATTGGGCTTTTTGGTAGACTTCTTATGGATGTCCTTGCCCATAATGCAAGTGTGAATAGTCCTTCCACAATGAATTGTATGTATGTGCATATGGATTGTGCTTCTTTTGGCCGTAAGGTCCTCCAAGGGCATTGGCATCCTTGGTACTTTCTACTTGGAGTGTGGGGCACATATCAGTTACATGCTCTTGACTTATGCAAATCCCACATGCCTCATTCACACGTCGAGAGACGATGTCATGTGTTGAACTAAATTGTTGAGAGTTTGCGACCATAATGTTGATAATTGTTCGCTTTTTGGTTTTTTCAGTATCAGGATCAAACAAAAAATTCTTATATGCAAGAGAAGAGCGAAGCATAAAAGTAGAAAAGAAAAGAAACTCGAAAAAAATAAACTAAACTAAATAAAAAGTGAACTTAGCTTCTTGACACCACTCCCCTGTAATGGAGCCAATTTTTTATGGGTGTCAAATCCTTCAAAAAATAATACCTTCTTGTTCTTTGGATTATAGTAGCGGCGAGTAGGGTCGATCCCACAGAGAGTGGTTAAGAGATTAATTTCACAAGCAATTAAAGTAAAAGGGGGGGGTTTTGTGTTTAAGTAGAATTGAAGAAAGCAATTTAAAGTAAATGAAAATTCTATATTAAAAGGAACTCTAATTAAGGTAGATCTCGGTGTATTAATCCAAGTTTTAGATCATCGTACTTCACAAAAGATAAACCTGCATCAATCTCAAATATCTTGGTTATAGGTTAATTGATAATCCACAATTAAAACCATCTCTCTTACTTAGTAGATAATCACTTTGAGTTTTTGTTCAATTTGGCCCGTTCCAATATTAAGAACCCTTTTTACTTATTCTTTCTCGTACATCTTAATTTAAATTTTGCACATTTATTCTCAGCTCTTTAATTTCTTAATGTTTAATTTATTTGTTTTATCTTTATGTGGTTGTGGATATATGATGAATGTTATATGATGTATGTTTATTTAATGTATTTTTCCTATATAATATATGGTATATGTATACATATATAAAACATAGTTTTAATATATATAAAGTTGTTTGCAACATATAATATGTGTTTTTCTCACGATGTATAGTATTGTATATAATATGTGTTTTTTTATATATAATATATTTTTATAAAGTTATAATGTGTAGTTTTATTAAATTCATATAATATATAGTTTTTAAAGCTTATAATGTATATAGTTTCTTTAAATATATAATATGTTTTCTTAAAAAAGAATATAACATATATAGTTTTTTTAAAATACGTAATGTATAAATTTTGCAAAAAATATAATGTAGTTAATATATAATATAAGTTTTTTACATAATATATATCATACAAGGTTTTTGAAATATAGCTTTTCTATAAATATATACTTTTAGTATAGAATATATAGTAAATATATTTATATTCTTGTGTCTTTTGGTTTTTGGTGTAGGTTTAGATTAGTAGTTTAAGCTCTTTTAGTTTTGGGCCTTGTCCTTTTGGGCTTTAGGGTAAATTAGTTAGATGGGCTTTTGGGATTGGTTAAGGTTTTAGTTTAGATTAGGCCAATTAATTTAATTAATTTACGTCGCGTGTTTGTCTAATAGGGGCACGATCCTTAGATTAATTAAATTAATTTAGGATTAGCCTTTAGAGCCTTAGTTAGAGTAGGGTTTGAATTGATTTAGTGAATAATTTACCATTGGCTTATTGGGATAAATGTTAAGTTCATTAAATTAGTTGGACATTTCTTAATTAATTTAAGATAAAATTAAAATGAAGAATAGATTGACGTTTTAATTAAAAGTTATGATTGATTAACTTGATTTATTTTAGATAGTGTTCTTGGTTTATAGGAATACTAGTTTAAAATCAATCAAATTAATTATCATATCAGAAGATAACTCATAATTTGTTAGGGTTTTCCAGCCTTTTTAGGGTTAATACTAGAATCACCTAATTAATAACTAGATCACTAATTGAATCTTTCATAACTTGGACCTTTTAGGTTAGGGCCTTGGGTGGGCTTTTGTGCGCTCATCTTTAAGCCTTTACTTGCTATCCATTTTATTTTTCATTCATATGGCCCATTTAGTTTACATGTTAATGAATTTAAATCATAAAAAATGAGGTATCTATTAGTTCCGATATTTGTGTCGTAACAGTCCGAGCTCAAAGGATGTTGACCAAATATTTGAATTAATTCTTACCAACTCAAGGTAAAATTAGAACTTGACAAAATCATTACATCATATCTTAATTGCTTGCACCATGCATAAAGGTGACGTGCGGGATTCAAACCATAAATTAACACGACAATCAGGCTTATATGATTTCAGTTTAGTCTATGGTCCAGTGTATCGTCAACCTTATTAATTAAATGTCCAATTAATTCAAACCCGCCAACTTGATAAAGCCCATGTAATTAAGGTTAAATTTTCAATTAAGAATGCCAAGTTAAATTCAATTCAAATTCCACCAATTTGAAAGCAACAAATATCGAGATACCGATTTTCGGGTGTGATGGGGGTGCTAATACTTCCCAGCACGTAAACAACTCCCGAGCCCTTTTATAATGGTTCTCTGGTTTTCTACAGTGTCTGGCCCACCTTATCCAAGTGGTCGGTGGCGACTCCAAGTTTTTTTATCGATTTTCAAAAAGACAAATAATTTTCGAAAGAAATCCCTTTAGGCCAAGATTTCAAAGAAATGATTTTGGGGATAACCCGTAGTACCAAACTTATGAAACCACCATATTGTTTTAAGAAAGGAAAAAGGTCACCACATCTTGGCGACTCCACTGGGGACTTGAATTTGGTTTTTACAAAATAAAAGAGAGTTAGGCCAAAAGAATATTTGTTGCCTTAAAATGATGGAAAATGTTGGAATTTCAATTGATTTTGACAAGGTCGATTCTTTCTTGGAAATGTGACTGAGATTGCATGGGCTTTGATAATGGGTGGACTTCAGATTAATTTTTCATTTAATTTCTAAGAAATCACTGACATGTGTTGCATCATGTTCATCAAGCTCTATACCCGAGCTCCGTCCCTTTAAGTGGGAGTGAAACACCACATACCCACGTGAGTAGCCCTCCACGGGTCGGTAATTCACTTTCGGAATCCACGTCTTCTGACATGTGAACAACCCTCCACGTCACTAGGTCGTGCTTTCCCTTGAGCTGAAACCAATTCACAAGCTTGTAATGGGCCAGAATTGGAGTTCTTGTTGCCTTAGTAGGTAATGGGATAGGTTCGGGTACCCTCGATTAGAACCAAACCATGTGTGAGAATCTAGGAAACCTACCCCGTTAGAGCCATACGGATAACCCTAGTGAACTAGAATTCATGTGGTTAGGCTTGTTTCCTTATTCGTTTGCCTTGTGCTTCTTTCATTTTGCGCTTATCTCTTCTCATTTTTGTTTTATTGTTTATCTTATAACTAACGCTTCTTTTTGTTTTCTTCCTTTTCCTCTTTTACCCTTTTTTTGCATATCTTGTCATAACATGAAGAGCACATTGAGTTGGAAATAATTTGAAGTTAAAGACTAGATCAATGGGAGACTTAGTCCGTAGTTGTGATGAAAAGAATTTTGATGTTCAGATATAGTCAGAAGGGGAGAAACTACATGATGGAGACAACATTTCTATCGGGGTCTAGTCAGCAATGGCAACCGAAACATTCATGAATATGGGGTTCAATGATGTGTCCAAATTGAAACCGAAACATTTCTATTTCAGAGAAGAGTATGGTGACATCGTATACTTGCTAGAAGTCCCAGTTGATCAAACACTATTACAAGCCTTGGTGGGTTTTTGGATCTCTACCTACAACTGCTTTACAATTAGTAACTTTGACTTAACTCCGACGATCGAAGAATACCAAGACCTTATAGATTGCAAGAAGATTGACATGAATCGGGTATATTCTAAGCCAAGTAAGAACAAAGCTTTTCAAGGAAAGTTAAAGAAGTTCTCAGATATGTTGTCATCTTGGGTCGAGCATCAAGTCCTTACTTGGATCAATAAAAAACATCTTAAGTGGGAGGGGATCTTGGCCTTAGCTTCTGTGCATCCTGTGGGCTGAGTTCAACAAAATCTCTTTACTTTGTTGATCTAAGGATTGGTACTCTTTCCTCGAGCATTGGGACTCATTGATCTATCAGTTTTGGATCTATTTGATCGTTTAGATAGCGGGACTAATCCAGTACCTGTAATTTTGGCTGAAACTTTTTGATCATTGAGGTTCTGTCGAGAGCATGGTGGAGGTCACTTTCGAGGATGCCAACAGATTTTGACTGTTTGGTTCTATAGCCACCTTTGGACCAATCCCAGTTTTCAAAACCCCTTTATGACGGCAAGTTCTCACACTTAAAGGAGTTTTTACGAAAGAGTGATTGGCCAACCCGAAGATCCGAGGAAGTATGGCAAGACGTCCTCTGAAATCTAAAGGAGGAAGATATGGTTTGGAGAGCACCATGGTTGTTGGCAAAGAATATTCTCTGTAGATGTGGAGAGCATTCATGGATACCACTACTTGGCCTTTGGGGGCATACCACTCTTCTAGTTTTAAGACAGTACGGTTCGAAACAATTTGTGCCGGCCACCAAAGGTCTAAATGAGTTCAACGCGGATTATGCAAAGGAGAAGGTCTACAAGAAGATGGCATACAATACTTTTTCAGCTTGGAACAATGCAAGACGGGTTAGGATCGTAAATGCTTCGTACGTGGTCACTCCCGATTACAAAGCGTGGCGATTTAATCATGTCAACAACAATATTCCCTACTTGAATCTCGATTGAAAATGATCTATAAATGAGAGATTGGCCATGCTTCATATAGAGGCCGATTTGATGAGGAATGAACTTGAAGGAGAGTGAAAGAGGTACCTCAAGCTCAAGGAGAGAGCCCATCAAGAAAAGTTCAACTTTGAATTAGAGAAGACACGGTTTGAAGGAGTGATTAAAGATCTACAAAGGAAAAGAGATGAGTTGGAAATCAAACTCAAGATGGAGAAGGAAGAGATTCAGAAGTTTAAAAGGTTAAATAAGAGCAAAAGAGTCGTGGAAGGTGGACCAAGTGAAGGGTTAGAGCTTCGATTGAAGGAAGAGAAAGTAAGTGCCGAGAACTACAAAAGAATATTTTACGAGTACAAAGATCAAGTGCTCGCTTTAACCGAAGAAGTGAAGAATCTACAAATCTCCCACTCGAGACAGATCGAGAAGGAACAACCCCAAAATAAAGCCTTGAAAGATCGAGTGAGGTGTTTGGAAAAGTCTCTTTTCAAGCATAAGGGTTCAACTAGCAAGCTAAAGGCCAGTAACTTAGAGATTCAAGTCTTGATGACTCACGTTGATGAGTTAGAAACCGAGGTTCAACAACTCAACGATCATGTGGCAGGCCTTAGGGGAGCGATTCAAGTACGCTCGACGCGGAGTTTTGAACAACCGCACTTTGCCGCCTATACAATTTAGAGGCAAGAACAAGAGTTGGTACATTGGATGACTCAAATACAAGAGGTTGCCCAGAAGGTACAAATTTTGGCGGAAGACGCTACCGAACTCCATGACTGTGTGGACAATGATTTCGAAGAAGAAGGAAGGATTGTTTGGATTCTGAGGGAGATCGTTGACCTTGATACTACCTTGAAGCCATATGTGTAGTCAGTTCCCTTTAAGTTATTGTAACAAGACAACATTTCCATTAATGAAAGTCGTTTAACGATGATATTTGCCAAACTCAATGACGCTCTTTGCATTCATGCATGATTCTTTCATTTGCATTCCTTGCTTAAATACTAATAATCATTCAATTAGTGAATTTGTTTGCATTTTTGATTAATTACCATTTATTAAGTAAAAGGCTTTCTATTTCAGAAAGATTGCATTTTTGCTTCTTAAATTTACCATCATTCCACACCTATATCACACTCGCTCACGGTCAAAACAAATAGAGGAGAGCTTTGCCAAGTTGGAAGTCGACATACGTCGCCAGATGGAATGAGCCCTACAAGAGTTAGAAGACACCATCATCAAGTCTCAGCAGGACATGATGAAGGGAATATTCCAGTTGCTGCAAGCTCGGCTAGGACCAGATCTGAGGGACAAGAGTACCATTGAGAATCTAGTCCAAAACTCGGGGGAACACCCTCTTACCCGAATTGTCCAAAACCATTTTCTTTTTGATCCCTCTCTTAATCCTCCATAAGGGGCATCTTCCTCTTATATCGGTCTAGCTTATCAAACTCAAACCCTGAGATTATCGGTGACAGCATCCCAGACTTTGATGAGTTGGAGAAGTTGAACCAAATGAAAGTGGAGTTCACTAAGTAATTGGATGATATCCAAAAAGACCTAGAGGAAAAATTTTGAGTGAAGGAAGACGAGATGGCTCCTATGGGTTAAGTGCTAGGGAACTCAGTTTGGTATCCGATGTAGAAATCCCATATAAGTTCAAGACCCCCGAATTTGAAAAGTTTGATGGAACCTCCTGCCCTACTACTCATATAGTGATGTTTTGCCGGAAAATGGTTGTGTTTACCAAGAATGAGAAGCTCCTAATTCACTGTTTTCAGGATAGCTTAGTGGGATCTACTTCGAGGTGGTACAATCAGCTAACAAGGGCTCAAATTAAGTAGTGGAGGGATCTGGGAAAAGCTTTTACTGATCAGTATAAGCATATAACCGACATGGTTCCCAACCGACTGATGTTGCAAGGCATGGAACAAAAGCACAACGAGACCCTTCATGAATACGCTCACAGATGGCGTGATTTGGCGGTCCAAGTTCAACCACCACATCACAAGCACAGGATCTCAACAATGTTTGTAGACACATTAAAAGGGATACTTTATGATCGATTAATCAGCAACCCTATTAGCAATTTTGCAGAGATGGTCATGACTGGCGAGCGCATCGAAGCAGCCATCAAGAGCGAAAGAATTGATGGAGGGGATCATTCACGCAAACAATACAGGAAAAAGTACCATAAGGTCAACAATACAAACGTTTTTGAGGCAACCAAGAACTTCACTATCTCCTAGCCCCAGGCCATAGTGGGGAATTCCCAAAACTTCAATAAAAGAGAAGATATGGGACCCAAGAAGGAAAGGTAGGAGAGATCCTTCACTCCTTTGCCAATCTCTTACAAAGAAATCTACTCACAATTGTATAAGGCTGATTTAGTTTGTCCTTATCATGTTACTCCTTACAACCCATCTTACCCATCATGGTATGACCCCAAGGAACACTGCGAATACTATGCCGATGTTCTGGGGCATTCGATTGAAAATTGTGTGGTATTCAAGAAGTTCGTTCAGAACTTAATTCGGACCAAAGTGTTATAGTTGGGAAAACCAAGCACGGCCAATGACCCCCTACCAAATCATGGAGGTCAAGGCGTGAATTCTTTCGAAGACGAGAATATCAGAAAAACTAGAGTGAACGTGTCCAAAGTTCGGTCACCATTAAGGTGGGTTTTCCAACATTTGTGTATGGCACGCCTCATTGACTGGGGAATGGTGATTGTGGAAGAAGGTTGTAGCCTATATTGTGTATAACATCAATCAGGAGATTCAAGATTGTGGAGAGTTTCATCAGCTGATACAAGCCATGATGGACAACAAGGAAATTGAGTTCTTTGGAGAAGATGAAGGGAAGAAAGATTTAGAAGTTTGTGCTTTAGAGGGTCAAGAAATCAAGTATAGTGCGAAGAGACAATTTTTTCTTGATCTGAACCTAAGAGAGGAAAGCGTATCAAAGGCAACTCCCAAGATGATAATTGATTCTCCAATGTCTTTTTCTTTCAAGGATACAAAGATGGTTCCATGGAACTACGCTACAAGCATCACAATGCTGGGTTCCTCTAGTTTGCACAGAGAAGAAGACGTGGAAATAGGGATAAAACCTATTCAATAAGAACTTTTGGCGCCAAAGGCCAGAGAGGTAAAAGATGTAGGGCATCTCACGAGGAGTGGTCGATGCTATGCTCTAGAGAACCAAAAGGCACCGGAGGAAGCAAAAGAGAAAGGCAAGGAAGTCGGAGTTGAACCCAAGAAAGTTTTCGGAGATGACCCGCCACCATAGATCAAATAGTCGGTCATAGAAACTCAAGAACAAGAGTTTTTGAGATTATTCAAGCACAATGAGTATAGCGTCATCGACCAGCTTCGGAGACAGTAGCTCGAATTTCTGTGCTTGACCTTTTACTAAACTCAGAGAAACATCGTGACGCTTTACTAAAATTTTTGAATGAGTCCTTTGTTACAAAAAATATTTCAGTCAGGAGGTTGGATCAGATTGTTAACCATATCATCGACGTTAATCACATTACCTTTGGTGATGACGAAATTTCGTGGAGGGTACGAGGTTCACCAAGGCCCTAAACATCACCACTCACTGCAAAGGTTATGTGCTATCGAGCCTGCTGATTGATAATGGCTCTGCGTTGAATGTTATGCCATTAGCTATACTACAACAACTACCAATCGACAGTTCACATATAATACGGTGTGAGTTTTTGATGGGACCTAGAGAGATATGGTCGAGAAAATAGAAGTACCCCTGCTTATTGGTCCCATTGAACATGTGGTTGATTTCTTGGTCATGGATATCTGGCCATCTTACAACTACTTCTTAGAGAGGCCATGGATACACTCAGTCGGTGCCGTTTCGTCTTCACTCCATCAAAAGTTGAAGTTTGTCACCGAGGGGAAATTAGTAACAGTGAATGCCGAATAGGACACTGTCGCTTCGGTAACCTCGGATACACCATACATCCATATTGATGAAGAAGTAATGGAGTGTGGCTCTAGAGCCTTGGAACTTGTCAATGCTACCTTCGTTGCCGAATGAAGTAAGATTCCATGCCCTAATTTGTCAAATTATACTGAAAAGGTGGTATACGAGACCATAGGAAAAGGAGCAAAGAAAAAAGCTTGGGAAAGAATCTGCAAGGATGCCTCCGTCCCATCAATGTGATCCACAAAGTTGACCGCTTCAGACTCGGTTACAAGCCAAATTTCTTACAGAAAAGACAAGAATGGAAGAAGAAGCAAGAACAAAGGAAGGCTAGGCTTAGAGGGGGATATTCCATGGGCCCCTATCATCTACGAAGACTTTAAGAGTGTTTTTATATCTGGTGGAATTCGAAATCTGGAGGTGGATGTCCAAGAGGCAAACTGAGAAGGTGAGAGGTGCCTCCAGGAAGAGTTTATCAGTGAGGCTTTCGAGGAGATGAATATGGATATGATCGGCGATGAGAGCAAGGCTAATCAATTTTTGGACAAGATTCGCCCATGCCTCCTAGGAGAAGAGCTCAAGAATTGGACCTTTGGGGACGTACCGAATTTTTTAGGAACAAATCAAATTAATGCTCAGAACAATCTCGTTACTTTTGCCCGAAAGTAACGAACGTCCTTTGTAAAAAAGGGCAACTATGTCATATCTATCTGCTTTAAATGAAATAGACCATGTCTACATTTTCCTTCTCAAATGGCAAACACAACATTCATTCCATTCAATTTCATTTATTATGTCTTTATTTATTTATTTATTTATATACTTATTTGTTCATATCATGAGCTATACCTTTCTTTTCCCAATACGCACTTTCAAAATCGTGCAGGCCTCTTAATCTAAACTGTATGAATGATGTGGAACCTAATCCTGAAGTAGATTTTGAACGACCCACGTACTTGGCGGAGGTAGAAGAGCAGGATGATGGGATTCCCGATGATCTGCTAAGAATGATGGCCAGTGAGGAACGACAAATCCTCCCACACCAAGAGAAGATAGAGATTTTAAATTTGGGGACTAACAAAGAGAGGGAAGAAGTAAAGATCCGAGGTAACCTATCACCCAAAGTCACGCAAGAGTTGGTGGGACTGCTTATAAAATTTAAAGATGTGTTCGCATGGTCATACCAGGATATGCTAGGCCTAAACATAGATATTATAATGCACAAGCTCCCCATTAGACCGGGGTGCAAGCACGTTCAGCAAAAGCTTCAAAGAATGAGGATAAACATGTTATTGAAAATTAGAGAGGAGGTAAGGAAACAGTTCGAGGCTGGATTTTCGGAGGTTTCTAAGTACCCAGAATGGGTGGCCAAAATAGTGTCGGTACCCAAAAAGGATGGGAGGGGCCGTATGTGCGTAGATTTTAGGGAACTTAATAAGGCAAGCCCTAAAGACAATTTCCCTTTGCTTGATATTGATACTCTAATTGACAATACTGCGGGGCATGCTTGGTTTTCCTTTATGGATGGCTTCTCAAGGTACAATCAGATCAAAATGCATCCCGAGGATATGGAGAAGACCACTTTTGTGACCATGTGGGGCACGTTTTGCTACAATGTGATACCTTTTGCTTTGAAGAATTCTGGGGTGGCATATCAAAGAGCCATGGTGACCTTGTTCCATGACATGATGCATAAGGAGATTGAGGTGTACGTGGATGACATGATAGCCAAGTCTCAGACCGAGGAGGAGCACCTCCAAAATTTGTAAAAACTCTTCCAGAGGCTAAGAAAGTATCAGTTGAAGCTCAATCCCGCCAAATGTACCTTTGCAGTAACATCCGAGAAGCTCCTAGGTTTCGTGGTAAGTCAGAAAGGTATCAAGATTGATCCTGAAAAGGTAAAAGCAATCCATGATCTCCCGCCACCTCATACGCAAAAGGAAGTCTGAGGATTTTTGGGAAGATTGAATTATATCTCCTGGTTCATATCTCAATTGACCGATAAGTGTGACCCCATCTTTAGACTTCTCCAGAAGAATAACCTGGGAGTTTGGGATGAAGATTGTCAAGAAGCACTAGAAAAGATCAAGAAGTATTTGACTAATTCTCGAATCTTAGTGGCACCGGTATCAAATAGGCCGTTGATTTTGTACTTGGCAGTTTTTGAAAATTCTATGGGATGTGTGTTGGGACAACACGGTGACTCATGCAAGAAAGAAAGGGCGGTCTATTACTTGAGCAAGAAATTCACCGAGTTTGAGACACGATACCCATTGATCCAAAGGTTATGTTGCGCCTTGGTATGGGCTACTAAGCGGCTCCGGCAGTACATGTTGTATCACACCACTTATTTGATTTCTCGAATAGATCCGTTGAAATTTTTGATGGAAGCACCAGCGTTGACCGGGAAAGTGGCCCGTTGGCAAATGTTTTTTTTAAATTTGTCATTTTTTATGTGAGTCATAAGGCGGTAAAAGGAAGTATGGTGGCAGATATTTTAGCAAGTCGTGCCTCAGACAACTATGAGTCGTTGGACTTCAGTTTCCCGGATGAAGATTTGATTTGTGATCCATCTGAGGAAAGGTCCACTATCGATAATGAAGGATGAAGGCTTTATTTTGATGGGCCATTGAATGCCTTAGGCCATCGAATAGGGGTAATTTTGGTCTCCCCTAAAAATGTGTACTACCCTTCCACAAGTAGGTTGGAATTATTTTGCACCAACAATATGGCCGAGTATGATGCCTGTGTCATGGGAATTCGAGCGGTCGTAGAGAAAAACGTCAAGGTTCTCTGGGTTTTCAGAGATTATTCTTTAGTAATTTACCAGCTTCAGAAAAAATGGGAGACTAGAGATCCAAATTTGATCAAGTACTACGACTTGATTCAAGATTTGGTTAGGGATTTTGAAGAAGTCAGTTTCACCTACTTGCCAAGAGAGAATAATCGGATGGTCGATGCCCTAGCAACTTTGGCTGTTGTATTCGAAGTAAGTCGGACAGTCGAGATGGAGCTGATTGAGATGTAAACTTTTGAAGTACCAGCCCATTGTTATAGTTTGAAAGATGAAGAGGAGGACGGTAATCCATGGTGTTTTGATATCCTCCAATACCTCAAGTTCCAGACTTATCAAATGGGGCTGATGATAATGATAAAAGGATGATCAAAAGGTTAGCATTGGGATACGTCCTTGACGGGGAGATTTTGTGCAAAAGAAGTAAGGATCACATACTGTTGAGGTATGTCAGTGCTTGAGAAGCCGGAACCATTTTAACATAGGTCTACGGAGGCTTATGTGGGACTCACACTTGTGGATTCTCGATGGCAAGAAAAAACATAAGATATGGCTATTTTTGGTCAACTACGGAGGGAGATTGCATCAGTTACGCGAAGAAATGTCATAAATGTGAAATCTATACCGATAAAATACACTCTCCGCCGGTGCCTCTCCACACTATGAATTGACCGTGGCATTTTGCTACTTAGGGAATGAACGTCATCGGTTAGATACACCTGAAGGTTCCAATGGGCATCGCTTCATCCTAGTGGCTATCGATTACTTCACCAAGGGGCTGGAAGATGCCTCATACACTAATATCACAAGAGCAACAGTTTACAAGTTTCTCAAGAAGAAAGTTATGTGCCGCTATAGTCTGCCCAAAAAAATCATCACCAATAATGCTTCCAATTTGAATAATAAGATGATGACCGAGGTGTGTGAACAATTCAAGATTGTACACCATAATTCTACTGTTTATCGCCCCAAGATGAATGGAGCGGTAGAGGCGGCAAATAAGAATATTAAGAAGATCTTAGCAAAAACTACAGAGACATTTAAGGATTGGCATGAAAGGCTCCCTTTTGCTTTGTTTGCCTATCGAACATCCATGAGAACTTCAACTGGGGCAACGCCGTATTCCTTAGTATACGACACCAAAGCAGTACTGCCCATCAAAGTGGAAATCTCGTCACTTCAAATTTTGAATGAAGTAAAGTTGGATGAAGCCGAATGGATGCAAGCCAGGTTTGATCAATTGAACCTCATCGACGAGAAAAGGTTGAAAGCTATTTCCCATAATCAGATGTATCAAAAATGAATGATGCGAGCTTATAACAAGAAAGTTTGCCCGGGGGAGTTTCAGGAGGGAAATCTGATGCTCAAAAAGATCTTGTTGAATTAAAGAGACTTCTGGGAAAAATGGATGCCAAATTGGGAGGGGCCATATATTGTGAAAAAGGCTTTCTCTGGGGGAGCGTTGATTCTAATAGAGATGGATGTGAAAGAATTGAGCAACCCATTAAACTCGGACTCCTTCAAGAAGTATTATGCGTAAGAAGAAAGAAAAAAAAGATAAAAAAGATAAAAAAAAAGAAGGAAAAGGAAAAAGAAAAAAAAGGAAAAAGAAAAAAAATGAGGGTTTAAGGTGAAAACCCGAAAATGGGCACCTTAAAACCGAATGAGGGTCTAAATTGAAAATATGAAAAGGACGGTTCAGATGGACTTGAATTTCGACATTCAACTAATGGGCCTTGTTTCGGTTGAGGGTCTATGCTTCGGTCTTCATATCATCAGGGGGAAAGGTCCGAGGGTGGCCAGCGAGAAATCTGTCGAGGTCGATCGATTCTCATCATTCAAAAAGATGAATTATCTATATTTTTTATTTTCTCACGTTTTCCAAGTCTTTCAAATTTATCCTAATATTCCCTCAAGTTTCAATAAAGTATTAATTTAGTCCCTATTGTCTGTTTCACAGATAGATTGACATAGAATAAAAAAGCAAAGGATTTTTCGTCATTACTATGATTTAATCTAACAAGTGCAGGTTTGTTCTTGGTTTGGAGAGGAGCCCACCAAAGGTAGGGCTAGAGGACACTGGTGGAGAAATTGACAAGGATCCACCGAGCAAAGACGTTGAATACCAATCGTGTTAAAATCCAAGGGACCATGGGCGAAAACCCGCAAGGGTGCCCAAGAAAAAGAAAGAAAAGAAGAAGAAAAGAAAGAAGAAGAAAAGAGAAAATAAGAAAAGAGAAAAGAAAAAAAGGAAAAAAGAGAAAAAGAATCTCTAAAGTGAAAACCCGAAAGGGCGCTTTAGAGCAAAAGGTTCAAAAGCTCAAAAATGGGGCATAAAGGGTGAAATCGAGTAAGGGAGGAAGCACCGCCATCGCGAAGAAGAAAAAAAGAGGACACGAGTTAAATGGGCAAGAAGAGAAATTGCCTGAGAAATTTTAAAATTGCTATCATTCATGCATTATTTCTACTTAGGCACCCCTAGGTTAGAAGCATGCTAGCCTGCATCATTACAACTTTTCATTTCTTTTCACAGATAATCAAAGGGTAGACCAAATACCTCTCGAGAAGAGGAGCAAAAGACAAAGCAAAAACCTAACAAGGGTATCATGCGAACGATTTCAAACTCGCCACATCAAGATTTCAGAGCAAGAAGATGCAAATACACATAGCTCAAGAATTTTCAGACATTAAACTTAGAAAGCTCATTCATCCATGCCCAAAAATGTTGGAATATTAATTTGAAGGGTTGCTATTTGGTCTGTTCACTATCGCTTTGGAGGAACGCATCTATCTGCTCACTACCAGTTTGCAGGAACATGCCATCTTTGTTGGGTCTTGTTTCTACCGCTTCAAGAAATAAGTTCATCTACCATTTGAGGACATTGGATTCATTCACTGCCGTTTTAGAAGAATGAGTCGTTTGAAGGTTAGTTGGCTTGTTTGCTGCCATTTCGGAAGGACATGCCATCGCCACCCGGTTTGTTTTCTGCCATTTCGGGAAAACAAATTTATTTTGATTCATTCAATACCATTTCGAAAGAATGAGTCATTTGAAGGTTAGTTGGCTTGTCTACTACTATTTTGGAAGGACATGTCAACGCCACCCATTTTGTTTTCTGCCATTTCGGGAAAGCAAGTTATTTGGATTTGTTCACTGCCGCTTCAGAGAAATTAATCATTTGCTATTTGGTTCGTCCATTGCCATTTCGGAAGGACATGCCAGCGTTACTCAATTTGATTTTGCCGTTTGGGGAAAATAAGATATTTGGATTTGTCCTTGCCACTTCGGAGGAGCAAATCGTCTAATAAGAAAGTCGGATAAAATTAGTGCTTATTGTCTTTGCTTTATTCCTGTTCCACAAGGATAAGCAAAGAGGGGCAGCTGTAATCACTAATTTTATCCGGGTGATAACCCGTTTTACATTTTGCAACAATGGGTTATGTTTATCTACTTTATTTATTTTCATGTATGATAAAAATAACCCAAAACACCAAAATATTACTAGTGTTACTTGTTAAGTGTTAATAGTCTAGGGATATATATATATATATGTGAGTTGCTATCATTATATGTTATTATCTTTTATTATTATTACTATTACTGTTATATTATCATCGTCATTATATTCATGTATATCATCATTATTATTAGTTTTATTACTATTATTGTTGCCATTATTATATTTATTACATTGTTAGTATCTATTGTTACCATATACTATTATTATTTATCATTATTATTATCACTATGTTATCGTCACTACTAGTATTATTTTTATATTATTAGTAGTATTATACTATTATTGTTATTGTCTAATATTGATATGATTATTACTAAACTAAAAAATAAAAAAGACTAATTAAAATAGATAAAGCCCATAAATAATAAAATATACCCAAAAATATATATTACAGTCCATTACATAAATATTTACAAGCCCAAAGTTTTAAAATTACATAAGGCCCGTTTGGCCCATAATTAAACCTAAACCCTAATCCAATCTGCCCATTTAACTTTTACAGTCGCCTAGTGACAGCCGTCAGATCCAGATGAGATCTGATAGCACAGATCGATCAAGAGAAACCCTCTAGCTTCCCACAGACGTTGGATCGAGATTTCATCGAACGACCAAGATCGGCCCCCTCTCACGTGCGCCCCACAACCCGCCTCTTTATCTCCCAGACGCGCCGCACGTGCGGCTAATCATCTTCCCCGCACGCGTCGCCCGATTGTTCAACTCTCTTTAATCGCGCGTGCGTCATAAGCCGGGGTTTGTTGCCCTTCTAGGTCACCTCCACGTTTGCAAGAAGAACCAACGGCCAGACACCACGTCGTCCGCTACTCTGCCACATCAGTTTGGACCACCAGAGTGTTATTGCTCATGACATTTCTCTTTCTAGTCCTTTCCTCAGTGCTCAATTACATGAAAAAGCACCAAAATAGCAGAAATTGCAAAAAGATTAGGGGACATACTCAACAACGCACCAACAATAGCAGAAGCAATATGAATATGGCCAAAATAATACAGTAGCCAATAGGGATTTTAGGCAGCATTTTCATTTTCCAAAAGACATGTAAATTCGATAGGGTATATAAACACCAAACCCTAAACATTGTAAGCATTCTGGATTTTCACAAAAATCAATAGAGCAGAGAGACAAAAAAACCTCAAGCATTTTGAGGTATATCTCTTCTTCTTTCTTATTTTCATTTTCAAATGGCACTATACACAGTCATAGAGGAGGGTTTAGGGTTCGTTACCTTCGTCATTTGCCCTTCTTTCGTGTCTGTCCATCTTTTTTCACCAGCGATAAGCCTTCCAGTCATCTTCTGGCTACGAATGGTGAGTCGAAAGAAAGAGTGACCAAAAAATAGGGCTTGACTCTAGTTTTCGATCATAAAAAAGAAAGGGGGTCTTTTCGATTCGGCTTTTGTAAAGAAAAAATAAGATGTTTGATTCAAAAAAAAGGACCGGATTTGGTTTTAAAATGAAAAGAGGGAGCATTTTTTAGTTTTTTTTTCTTTGGCTATCGTCAAGCGACGGTCAACACGGCGGTCACTGATCGAATTTTAGGAATTACCACGACGACTTTCATCCGAGTAGGAGCAAAGAGGGAGAGCATTTTGATTTAAAAAAAACAAAGGATTAAAAGGCTTATTGTTTTTGGCTAAAACCTGAATTATATACTCGGCGCTTCTTCAAAAATGGATTAATTGTATTTTAAATCCTCCCGCCCCAGCCTATTTACTCCTGTAAGAGCTTTTGCATCTTCAAATCTCAACAATAGTCCCTCCGCACGAGATAATTACGTACGCAAGCCAATCTGTGTTTTTTAATCATCCCCTGGGTCCTTGTGACCTTTTGTTTTCTTACAATTTCATCCCATTTTTTCTTTTAATTTGGCTCCCAACTTTGAGTTTTTGTTCAATTTGGCTCGTTCTAGTATTAAGAACCTTTTTTACTTATTCTTTCTCATACATCTTAATTTAAATTTTGCACATTTATTTTTAGCTCTTTAATTTCTTAATGTTTAGTTTATTTGTTTTATCTTTATGTGGTTGTGGATATATGATGAATGTTATATGATGTATGTTTATTTGATGTATGTTTCCTATATAATATATGGTATATGTATACATATATAATACATAGTTTTAATGTATATAAAGTTGTTTGCAAAATATAATGTGTTTTTCTCATGATATATAGTATTGTATATAATATGTGTTTTTTATATATAATATATTTTTATAAAGTTATAAAGTGTAGTTTTATGAAATTCATATAATATATAGTTTTTAAAGCTTATAATGTATACAGTTTCTTTAAATATATAATATGTTTTCTTAAAAAAGAATATAACATATATAGTTTTTTTAAAAATGCGTAATATATAACTTTTGCAAAAAAAAAAATATAATGTAGTTTCTTAATATGTAATATAATTTTTTTACATAATATATATCATACAAGGTTTTTGAAATATAGCTTTTCTATAAATATATTTTTAGTATAGAATATATAGTAAATATATTTATATTTTTGTGTCTTGGTTTTTGGTATAGGTTTAGATTAGTGGTTTAAGCTCTTGTAGTTTTGGGCCTTGTCCTTTTGGGCTTTAGGGTAACTTAGTTAGATGGGCTTTTGGGTTTGGTTAAGGTTTTAGTTTAGATTAGGCCAATTAATTTAATTAATCTAAGGTCGCGTGCTCGTCTAATAGGGCACGATCCTTATATTAATTAAATTAATTTAGGATTAGCCTTTAGAGCCTTAGTTAGATTAGTGTTCGAATTGATTTAGTGAATTTAAATTTACCCTTAGCTTATTGGGATAAATGTTAAGTTCATTAAATTAGTTGGACATTTCTTAATTACTTTTATGATAAAATTAACATGAAGATTAGATTGACGTTTTAATTAAAAGTTATGATTGGTTAACTTGATTTATTTTAAATAGTGTTCTTGGCATATTGGAATTATAGTTTAAAATCAAACGAATTAATTATCATATCACAAGATAGTTTCATAATTTGTTAGAGTTTTTTAGCCTTTTTAGGGTTAATTAATTTAGGGTTAACACTAGAATCACCTAACTAATAACTAGATCACTAATTGGATCTTCCATAACTTGGGCCTTTTAGGTGAGGGCCTTGGGTGGGCTTGTGCGTGTTTATCTTTAAGCCTTTACTTGCCAGCCATTTTATTTTTCATTCATATGGCCCATTTAGTTTACATGTTAATGAATTTAAATCATAAAAAATGAGGTATCTATTAGTTCCGATATTTGTGTCATAATAATCCGAGCTCAAATGATGTTGACCAAATATTTGAATTAATTCTTACCGACTCAAGGTAAATTTAGAACTTGACAAAATAATTACATCATATCTTAATTGCTTGCACCATGCATAAAGGTGACGTGCGAGATTCGAACCATAAATTAACACGGCAGTCAGGCTTATATGATGTCGGTTTAGTCTATGGTCTAGTTTATCGTTAACCTTATTAATTAAATGTCCAATTAATTTGAACCCACCAACTTGATAAAGCCCGTGTAATTAAGGCCAAATTTTCAATTAAGAACACCGAGTTAAATTCAATTCAAATTCCAACAAATTCCACCAATTTGAAAGCAGCAAATATTCAGGTACCGATTTCCCGGTGTGTTGGGGGTGCTAATCCTTCCCCACACGTAACCAACTCCTGGGCCCTTTCATAATAGATCTCTGGTTTTCTACGGTGTCCGGCCCAACTTATCCAGTGGCCGGTGGCGACTCCAAGTTTTTTTATTGATTTTCAAAAAGAAAATTAACTTTCAAAAGAAAACCCTTTAGGCCAAGATTTCAAAGAAATAATTTTGGGGATAACCCGTAGTACCGAACTTATGAAGCCACCATATTGTTTTAAGAAAGGAAAAAGGTCACTACAGACCCTATTTGTAATAGAGGTCATTTACATCTACTAGGAGAAGGAATTACAATAAGATTTAATTTAAAACTCTATCATACTCCAAATTTAATATAAAACATAAAGGTTCAAATTGAAGTAAAATTCCCCTTCTTATGTTAAGTGCTCCTTAAAATCCAAATCCAACTGAAACTTCTCTTTTAAGCATGTATTATTCTTTAGTTGTCAAAATTCCTACAAAAATCAAATACTTGTTAAAACATAGATTTATAGTTGGATTAGAACACTAAAATATAGGTATATATATGTGAAAATATGAAAATATTAGACTTATCCTATGCCCCCACACTTGGATTATGCTTGTCCTCAAACATATTGAAACTCAAAACCTAGGGTCCTTTTGGTAAATAGAAAGTATAAGAGAAGTAATACGTCAATGATTGCAATTTAGCACAAGCAAATAATCACCCAAATAATTATCATGAAGTCAAATATGGAATAAAATTAAACACACTCACAAAGGATTCGCTCAATTTGCTCAAGGTGTTTAAGGGACAACAACACTCAAGTCAAAGCATGTAAAAGAGTCTTACCATAGGCTTGCAAATACATAACATCTCCACCACTAGTTGGGCCGAATTACAAGATCAAAAGGTCTTTGAATTTGGTTGTAACGTGGCTTAGGACAAGGTATGATGAGAAGGACTTTTAGGCTTTTTGAATCGAAGAACTTCACACTCCTTTTCTCTTTTGTATCAAGCTTTTTGCACAAATTTAATTTTGGGAGAAACAAGGATTCAATCTTTTTCATACTTTTTGTCTTTTCTTTCCTTTGAATTTTCTTTGTGAACAAACAAGACAATTTTCTCTTTGATTTTTTTTCTTTTCCTTGTTTTCAAGATTTTCTCACTTTCCTTTTTCTTTTGCTTGATTTTCTCTTTTTTTCAAGTAAGGAAAGTGTGTAGTTCTCCAAATTCGGGTGCAAATTGGGGAAATCAACAAAAAGGAATTAGGCTTGTAGTATGGTTAATTTCCAAAGAAAATGCTCAGGCTCAAAAGTGGTTCTCTAGTGGTCATATTTACCAAGGTAGGCTTTTTGGCTCAAGGTTCATACCTAAGTGCCTTAATCATCTCAAGTAATTCGATCCTATGTGGTCTTAACATGTTGCCTCTTCTACCTTGTGATTTCTCCACAAGACTTTGACAAGAGAAACATTCTTGTTTCGAAGTCTTCTAACTTCCTTGTCAAGTATTTGAATACGTTCGTCTTCATAAGATAAGTCAAGATTCAATTCCACTTCTTCGGGTTCAAGAACATGAGATGGATCAGACCTATATCTTCTGAGCATGGAAACATGGAAGACATTGTGAATCTTATCGAATTCACTAGGAAGTGCCAATCGATAAGCCATTGGACCAATCCTTTCAATGATTTCAAATGGTCTGATAAACCGAGGGCTAGGCTTTCCTTTTCTTCCAAATCTGAAGACTTTCTTCCAAGGAGATACTTTGAGGAAGACCTTGTCTCCAACATTGTATTGGATGTCTCTCCTTTTCAAGTCAGCATAAGCTTTTTGTCTATCAAAAGCTACCTTTAATCGATCATGAATGATCTTCACTTGTTCTTCAGTTTCTCTAAGCAATTGAGGTCCTAAAACCTTGCTTTCTCCCAATTCAAACCAGCACAAGAGAGTTCTACATCTTCTTCCGTATAGAGCTTCGAAGGGAGCCATCTAAATAGATGTCTGGTAGCTATTGTTGTAAGCAAACTCTATTAGGGGTAGAGATTTCTCCCAATTCTTTTCGAAGTCTATAACACAAGCACGTAGCATATCTTTGAGCACTTGAATGATTCTTTTAGATTGTCCATCTAATTGAGGATGGAAGGCTGTACTAAGATGCACTTTAGCTCCTAGAGCCTTCTGCAAGGAATTCCAAAATTGAGAAGCAAATCTAGGATCACGATCAGAGATTATAGTTGTAGGTACACCGTGTAATCGAATCACTTCACGGATGTATAGCTCGGCTAAGGTTTCCAAGCTCATGTTCATTCGAACAGGGATGAAGTGAGTAGACTTTATGAATCTATCAACAATCACCCATACAGCATTATTCTTTCTTGGAGTGGAAGAAAGACCAGTAACGAAGTCCTTTGTAATCTGATCCTATTTTTACTAAGGGAATTCGATAGGTTGGAGCAATCTAGTAGGGACTTGATGCTCAGCTTTAACCCTTTGACAAGTTAGGCACTTCGATACGAAGTCTTGTAACATCTCTTGTTTTAGTTCCTTGTTGTTAGGAACACACACTCTATCTTTGAAATAGAGGAGTCCATTCGACTTGAGAGAGAAGTTAGAATTAGACTCAGAGTCTAGCTTGGATATGATCTTCTGAAGATCTGGATCAATTTGCTGGAGTTCTTTGATTCCCGAGATCAAACTAGATTGAACTTGAAGTTCAGAAAAGTATTTATGTCCTTTGGATAAACGAAAATGAGCATTGATAGCCTAGGAAGCTACAAAGGATACAGAATATCACTAAGAGAGATTTTCGAGTAGTTACTTGTAAGACAAGAAAGATCAATTCGAATGGATTACTTGTAGTCCAAGTAAGATTAAATTTGAATGATTTATTCTAGAATTTAGATTTAGGGGTTTACCCGAGTATGGTCTGTGACTAAGGGCATTAGCAACCACATTTGCTTTCCTCGGATGGTAGTCGATAACCAAATCGTAGTCTTTAAGCAATTCTAGCCATCTTCTTTGTCTCATATTCAAATCTTTCTGAGTCAGGAGGTATTTGAGACTCTTGTGGTCTGGGAAAAGGGTTATATTTCTCCCTGTACAAGTAATGTCTCCATATTTTTAGAGCTAATACGATAGCTGCCAATTCTAGATCGTGTGTAGGGTAGTTTGACTCGTATGGTTTTAGTTGCCTTGAAGCGTAACTACCACTTTTTCCATCTTGCATTAGAACACATCCTAGTCCTAAATGAGATGCATCACTATATACAGTGAATTCTTTACCCGATTATGGTTGGATAAGAACAGGTGCATGAGTCAGGGCTTGTTTAAGTTGATCGAAGCTTCGTTGTTGGTTCTCCGACCAAACAAAGGGCGTATCTTTGCGAGTTAACTTAGTCAAGCTTGCAGCAATGGATGAGAATCCCTTGACAAATCGCCGATAATACCCAGCTAAACTGAGAAATCTTCTGACCTCACCAACATTCCTCGGAGGTCTCTAATCCATGATGGATCAAAATTTTCTCAGATCTACTTTAATTTCTTCTGCCGAGATGACATGGCCAAGGAACGAGACTTCCGATAGCCAAAACTCACACTTAGAGAACTTTGTGAACAATTGACTTTCTTAGAGAGTTTGCAATACAGTTCAAAGGTGTTCGGAGTGTTCTTCCTTATTCCGAGAATACACCAAAATGTCATCGATGAAGACGACCACAAACTTGTCAAGATAGGGCTTGAATACATGGTTCATGAGGTCCATGAAAGCAGTTGGGGTATTCGTCAACCCGAATGGCATTACAAGAAATTCAAAGTGGCCATATCGAGTACGAAAGGTTGTCTTAGGTACATCTTCTTCTTTTACCCTCATTTGATAGTATCCCGATTGAAGATCAATCTTTGAGAACTCTGAAGCATCATTGTGTTGATCAAAGCGATCTTCTACCCTTGGGAGAGGATACTGATTCTTGATAGTAAGCTTGTTCAGTTTTCTGTAGTCAACACAAAGTCCCATAGTCCTATCTTTCTTCTTCACGAACAAGACTGGAGCACCCCAGAGAGATGAGCTAGGCCGAATAAAGCCTTTGTCTTGTAGCTCTTGGAGTTGCTTCTTGAGTTCTTTCAATTCAACAAGTGCCATTTGATAGGGTGTGATGGACACTAGAGTTGTTCCAGGTTAAACTTCAATCCCGAACTCTACTTCTCTAGTTGGAGGGAGACCAGGGAGTTCCTCAGGAAAAACATCAATGAATTCAGATACAATTGGCCTACTAGGTAAGCCGAATTCAAATTCATCTTGTATAGTCATGGCAGCAAAGATTGAGGTCGTTTTCTATTAGTTAGGAGGATTGATTCTTTTTCTAAACCCCAGAGATACAGTCTCCTATTTTGGAAATCTATCCAGGCTTCATGTTTGCTTAGCCAATCTAGTCCTAGCACTAGATCAAATTCACAAGAAGGTAAGACATAAAGGTCCATGGGAAAAAGGCACATTTCGAATTCTTATAGGACATTGCTTGCAAAGAAAGTTAATAGGCATATTTCCTCCTATAGGGTTCGAAGCTACAAGGCTAGTCTTAACAAGTTCGGGTTTTAAGTTTAACTTAGCAATCACGGAAGAACATATAAAAGAGTGGGTAGATCCCGAATCAATCAAAGAATATGCGGGACTTCAATTTAATTCAACAGTACTTGCGATAACATCGTGTGCTTCTTCTTCCTCTTTCCCACGAATGTGGTAGATTCGAGCAGGGGCTCAGGATTCTTGGTGTGTAGGTGTCGAATGTTGGCCTCTACCTTTGCTTTGATTCCCAGACTGAGCTTGTCTCGGGCCCTTGTTTCGATTAGATGAAGCTGAACTAGCATTTGCAAGAGTTCGAGTTGGAACCTTGTTAGGGTTCTGATGACAATCTCGGATATAATGATCGGAGGCTCCACATAAGAAACACAAATTCTGTTGAGTTCTGCATTGCCCGGTGTGGTGCTTCTGACAGAACTTGCAAGTAGGATATTGAGCAGCTTTACCAGAATTCCCCGTACTATCAGCAGAGATGATCAGGGCTGAAGACTTGGTTACGATTGAGGTCTCGGTATGTAATTGCTTTTCTGAACATGATTGTAATTTGAAGAGTGATCTTTGGAGTGCTTAGATTTCTTTGACTGTCAATGAGGCTTGTCATCATTTCTGGGTCGTTTGTTCTTCCAGAAGTTACCACTTTTGCGTTTCTCAGAGGCTTTCATCTTTGCCTCGGTTGCAATAACCCAGTTCACCAAATTCTGGAAGTCAGTGATACCTAGGGCAGTGTATATAGGACTCAGTTCATCATTCAATCCATCAATGAACATCCGATATTTATCAGCTTCGGTCTTGATGTATTCTGACCTGTACTTGCAATACTTGTAGAAGTCACTCACGTATTGATTAATGGGTCAGCCACCTTGCTTGATATACAAGAAACATTTCCGGCGCTCGGCCAGATAATGTTCACTAATGTATTTCTTCCTGAATTCCTCGAGGAAGAATTTCCAAGTTACAACATCAGCGGGAGCAATCAGGGTAGTGGTTTCCCACCAACTTAGAGCTTCATCTGCTAACAAGGCTATGGCACATTCGAGCTTGTGCTCATCACGACAAGGTAGTTGTTTAGTCAATATTCGAGTACTGGCCTCTAACCTGTACTCAGCTACTTTAGGATTGGCTTCATCAGTGCCAGTAAAAGTATAGGCCTGGTGTTGAGCCAGCTTGTCAATCAGAGCTCTGTTTGGCACAGCAACAAGAGGAGCAATAGAACAATTAGTGATTACAAGTAACATCTCCTTCATTCGAGGAGCCTTCAGGACTTTTATTTTCCCGACCAAGTCTTGTTTCAGACATTCTACATTCAAATAGAACAATTAGGGATTCGGTTTAAGAAGCAAGACACAAGCTATTCAATACAAGTCTCCTAGGTTGCACAAGTATCCTATATGATGCATGATAGCTCGGTTTAGTCCTAGAATCGACTAAACGTAAAGCTCTGAATACCAATTAAATGTAACACCCCTACCCCGGGCTAGTAGTAAACCGGCTCGGGAGCGTTACATAGGCAAGCAAGGACAATGAACAAGATAATACAAGCAATACAAGAACAAGCAAGCAACCAATCATACTTACTTATCATACAAGTAACTCATATTTGATTTCAAATTATCAAAGGTATTCGAACAAGGTATTTAGTTGTTTCCTTTCATACTTACATTATATGTTACTTGTAATCACTAATTTTGCCCGGGGTTAACCTTTTTATTTATTTTTCAATAATGGGCTTATATATGTTTATCTTATTATTATGTGATTATAAAATGGGCTTATGTGTGTTAGTATACATATAAAGTGTATATCAAAAGTGCATGTTCATTATGAATGCTTATTTTAAACATGAATGTATGTGTTGTTTGTCCAAATTGCATGTAATATATGTATGTGTATTTACTATTATTTAAATGTGAATGAGCATATGTATGTATTTGTTATTTCAATGCCATTATTACTTGAATATGAATGTTGTATATTGCATATGTGTTTATATGTACATGTTAAGTGTGTATTATTATTCGTATGTACATGTGTATGTGTACATGAATATTGTTGTTATCTTATAATAATAATAATAATAATAATAAATAATAAAATAAATATGATACTGATAATTATATAAAATAGATCATAATTAAAACATAGGCCCAAATATTTATAAATGTGCAGGTCCATTACATATTTAAAATCCAAAAAAATATAATAACAATACAAAGGCCTGTTTGGCCCAAACCTAATACAAAAACCCTTAACACTAATCTGATTCCACCTTATCCTTTTTAGCAGCTGCCAGCATCTGGTCGTTGGATCAGATCTGATCTAACGGTCCAGATCGAGCCCCAGATGAAGCCGAGAGCCCCACGCGCGCGTGTTTCCCACGGCTGCGACCGTTCGGCTCTCATGCACCGACGCTCCAAGCCCTTCGTCTTCCTCGATCACGTGGCCCAGTCACCGGAAATCCCGCTCACGTCATCTTTTTTACCGGCTTCCACTCACCATGCAAGACAAAAAATATTAAAGTATGTTAGAAGCTAATCCTAGGCATCATCAACAGTATTTTCAATTAAAGTTTGCTTAAGATTGTAAACAAAAAAATCAGATATAATATGTAATCAGCCACTTTTTGTAACCCCAAGTTTCGAACGGGGAAAATCCAGAAGCAAATAAATAGCAAAACCTTTCAAGGTACTTTTTTTTCTCTCATATGTAATCGAAGCATGCATAAACAAATATATATATATAAGAAAACAGATTAGGGTTTACCCTCTCGCCGCCGTAGCTCTGCCGTTGATAATCTTCAGCATCTTCCATGATGAATGAGTGAAATGATGTGAACGTAACAAGGCTGGGATCTTATTCTGGTTTCGGTTTTGAGGTTTTAGTCGAAAATAAGATTTTTTGGGTCAGTTTTGGTTCGAGCGGCGGCTGACACGGCCGGGGAGTGGCCGGTTTCTGGAAAACGCGGCGGAGTAGGTCACCGGAATCTAGGTTCATGATGAACCCAAATGAACATGAAGAACCTGTTCAAAGCATTTTTTTGGGGGGGGAATTGTTATAACGCAAAAAATGGTCAAAAAGGGTTTAAAGTTCGGATAAAAGGGGTATATATAACGTTATAATTTTAAAAATGGCATAATATCACTTTAAGTCCTTTCGCCCTAAAATAATCATGCCGGAAGGGCTTCTGCATGGTCCAATTGCACTTTCAGTCCCTCTGTGTGGGATAATTACCATGGGAAGCCATTCCGCCTTTTCAAATTATCCTTTGGGTCCTTCATAGTTTTTCAAAATTTTCAATTGCATCCTTGTTATTTCTTTTAATTTTGTCTTTATACTTTATTTTCTCACAATTAGGTCCTGTTTCCAGTTTCAAATTATGTTACTTTACTTACTCATTTTTATGTTTTTTTGTTTAAATTTTACATATTCATGTTTAATACTTGTGATTTAATTTTTATGTTATTTTACTCTTTTGTGATAGTGATTTTAGGGACAAGGTTAGTTCAAACGAATGAAAGTTCAATATGTACATGATTCAGCATAAATAAAAAACGTGACGTATACTCTCGTGTTTAGCATGCATTTTTTGATAAATTAAAAATTGGTACAATGTTATGAATAGTCCTCAACTTATAACACATTTTAGAATAAAAATCAGAATTTTTTCCTAAAAAAAGAAAAGAAATAAAATACATAAATAAAATGAAATATAAAATATAAATATGAATATAAATGTTTGATATAAATATTATATTTTTAATATATGGTAAAATTTTTAGATATATATATATAAATGTATATATGTATATATAATAAATGCTTTCGATATATAATGGTTTTAAAGAATAAGATACGATTTTGTAAAAGATAATATATATAGGACCTATAACATATAGTTTTCAAAGTACATAATATAATCATATAAAATAATACATACATGTTTTTGGAAATACTGCACAGTTTTTAAGGTATGTAGTATGACTTTTGAAGAATATAACGTATACATTTTTGGTACATAAAATATGTAGTTATTGAAGCATATAATAATGTTATGTGAAAATGAAATATATATGTAGTTTATGGTTTAAAGTATATAGAAAATTTTGGTAAAATAAATAATATATACTTTTAAATAGTATGTTTTTCCTATGTATAATATAACTTCAATACATAATTTACTTTAATGTATACTTTTAAATAATAGGTTTTTATATTTATATGTCATAACTTTAATACATAATTTATTTCAATGTATGTTTTTAAATAATATTTTTTATATACTATATTATTTTAATATAATGTATCTTAAACCTTTTGGGCTTCCATTACATAATAACAATTTGGGCTTTGGATTTTTTTAGATTAGTTTCAATAGTTTGGGCCTATGCTTTGGGCTTAGATTGTAGAACTTAGTTAGTTCCTTTTAGGCTTAGATTAGGAATAGTCAAATTAATTCGAATAAATCGTGTGCCCGACTTATAGGGGCGCGATCGTAGAATTAAATTATTCTTAGTCTTTTTAAGACTTTAATTAGATTAGTGTTCAGATTAATTTAGTGAATTTAAATTTATCCTTGACTTATTGGGGTAAATGTTAAATTCATTAGATTAATTAAACATTTCTTAATTACCATCGAGGGAAAAATCGATTTTAAGCCTAACTTAGCACTAAATTGCAATTTAGCCCTCATAAATTGAGCTTCTTAATCCTTTTAGGGTTAAATACATAATTGAGCTACATACATGTCAAAATTGGCCTTTTTTATGTGTTTACATTTATGCCCTTGACTGACATACCTTAATTGACATTAATGTATTCTTTAATCTTAGATGCATCGTTAATCAATCTAAATTATAAAAGGGGAGTTATTTATTAATTCAAATATTTGTGTCGTAATAGTCTGAGCTTAAAGGATGTTGACCAAATATTCGGATTAATTCTTACCGTCCCGAGGTGAATGGATTTAAAATTAATAAAATTGTCATTTCATACTTAAATGTTTGCATCATGCATAAAGGTGACGTATGGGGGTCGAATCATAAATTAACTCGATAGTTGGGCTTATTCGATGTCGGTTTAATCTATGGTCTGACATATCATCAACCTTACTAATTAAATGTTTAATTAATTTTAGTCCTCCAATTCGATAAGGCCTGTGTAGTCAAGGTTAATTTTTATCTAAGAATTTCGAATTACACTCAATATAAATTTCAATAACTTTCATTCTTTTAGGAGCAACAAATTTTCTGGTACCGATCTCCGGGCGTGATGGGGGCAAATCCTTCCCCACACGTAACCAACTCCCAGACCCTTTCGTAGCAAGTCTTTGGTTTTATAGTGTCCGGCTTAACTTACCCAAGTGGCCGGTGGCGACTCCAAATTTTCATCGTTTTGGAAATTTTAAAGTTTTCAAAAGAAATTCCCAATTTCCCAAAGGATTTTCATTAATAATTTAGCAGATAATTAGTAGCCGACTTATTTTCTAAACAAACGCCCTTAATACGGCAAAACTTCTTTTTTTCAAAAAGAAAGGAAAAAATGTCGCTATAGCTTGGCGACTCCAATGGGGAATGTTTTGTAAAAAATAAAAGAGAGTTAGGCGAAAAAGAAATTGTTGTGTTTAAATAATGAAAGCTGTTGGGATTTTAATTGATTTTAACCAAGAAGATTCTTCTTTGAAAATGTAATCGAGATTTTACGGGCCTTGATAATTGGTGGTCCTCAAATTAATTTTTCATTTAATTCTAAGGATTCACCGTCATGTGTTGCATAATATCATTAAGCTCTATACCCGAGCTTCTTCCCTTAAGTGGGAGTGAAACACCACATACCCACATGAGTAGCCCTCCATGGGTCGGTAATTCACTTTCAGAATCCACGCCTTTTGATATGTGAGCAGCCCTCCACGTCATCAGGTCGTGCTTTCCCTTGAATTGAACCAATTCGCAAGCTTATAATGGGCCAGAATTGGGTTCTTGTTGCCTTAGTAGGCAATAAGATAGGTTCGGGTACCCTTAATTAGAACCAAGCCCATGTGTGAGAATTTAAGAAGCCCACCCCTATTAGAGCCATGCAGATAACCTTAGCGAACTAGAATTCCTGTGGTTAAGGTTCTTTTCTTATGTAAACTGTTTATGTTTATCTTTTCTTACTTTCGTGTTTTTATCTCACAACTAACTCTTTTCCTTTTTCTTTTCATTCATGTTCTTTTGTTTTGCACATTATTGTCATATCATAAAGAGCACATTGAGTTGGAAATAGTCTGAAGTTAAAGGCTAGATTGATGGGAGACCTAGTTCGCAGCAATGAGGAAAAGAACTCCGACGTACAGATATGGTCTGAAGGGGAACATTCGTATGAGGGAGACAGTATTTCTGTCGGATTTAGGTTAACATTGGCAGTAGAGACATTCATGAATACATAATACAATGATACTTTCGGGCTGAGGACAGTGTGGAATAGTTGGGACTTGGAAACAAGGTGCATTTTCAGAGGGGAATATGGTGACATTGCGTATTTGCTAGATGTTCCGATGGATCAGGCACTGCTACAAGCCTTGGTGAGGTTCTGGAATCCTGCCTATAGTTGTTTTACAATCGATAACTTCGATTTGACCCCTACGATTGAAGAATATCAAGATCTTTTAAGTTGTGAGAATATTGACAAAACTCAGCTATACTCGAAGCCTAGTAAGAACAAAGCCTTCCGGGGCAAGCTCAAGAGATTCTTGGACATGTTGGAATCCTGGGTCGAGCATCAGGTCATTACCTGGAACGGTAAGAAGTATCTCAGATGGGATGAGATTCTAGCCCTGGCTTCTGTACATCCGGTAGGCCGAGTTCAGTGGGATCTCCTCGCATTGTTAATTTATGGGTTAGTGCACTTTCCCCAGGCACAAGGGCTAGTTGACCCGGCAGTGTTAGACTTGTTTGACCGTTTGAGTGGTGGAACCAATCCAGTGCCCGTGATTTTAGCTAAAACTTTTCGATCTATGAGATTTTGCCGGGAGCATGGTGGGGGTCATTTTCATGGTTGCTCGCAGCTTTTGACAGTCTGGTTCTACAGTCACTTGTGGTCAGATGCTAATTTCTCAAAGCCTCTCTACAATGGCAGTTTCTTACCTTTAGAAGAATTTCTGCGAAAGAAATATTAGCCCTCCAGAAGATCTGACGAAGTTTGGGAAGATGTTCTCAGCAACTTGAAGGAAGAAGATATAGTTTGGAGGGCTCCGTGGCTTTCTGCAAGAGGTATCCCTATAGGTGCGGAATACACTCTTGGGTGCCATTACTTGGACTTTGGGGGCACATTGCTTATGCTCCTCTCATGGTTTTGAGACAGTATGGCTCGAAGCAGTTTGTTCCGGCTACCAAAGGCTTGAATGAGTTCAACATGGATTATGAGAAGGAAAAGGGCTACAAGGCAGTGGTGTACGATGTTTCTGCATCCTGGAACAACATTCCCCAGTTGAACCCCGATAGAAAAAGGACCATAGAAGAGAGGTTAGGTACGAAGCCAAGTTGATGAGGAAACAACTTGAAGAAGAGTAGGAAAGGTATCTCAAGCTCGAGGAGAAAGCTCGCCAAGAAAAATTCAACTTCGAGTTGGAGAAGATACAGTTTGAAGGAATGGTTAAAGGTTTGCAAAAGAGAAAATGATGAATTGGAACTCGAGCTCAAGTTAGAAAAGGACGAGATCCAGAAACTCAAGAGGCTAAGCAAAAGCAAAAGAGTTGTAGAAGGTGGATCAAGCGAAGGGATAGAGCTCTGATTCAGGGAGGAGAAAGCGAGAGCCGAGAATTATAAAAGGATGTATTGTGAGAACAGGGACCGGGTGTTTACTTTAACCCAAGAAATGAAGAACTTGCACACTTCTCACTCTAGGTAGCTCGAGAAAGAACGTCACCAAAAGAAGCCTTGAAGGATCAGGTTAAGTGTCTGGAGAAGTCTCTCTTCAAGCACAAAGGTTCGACTAGCGAGTTAAAGGAAAGCAAGACGGAGAACTAGGCTTTGGAGACTCACATTGAAGAATTGGAAACCGAGGTTCAACAACTCAATTATCATGTGGCAAGCTTTAGGGGAGCGATTCAAGTACACCCGATGACGAGTTTGGAGCAACTACAGTTCGCCACCTACACCATTTGGAGACAAGAGCAGGAGTTAGCACAATGGATGGTTAGGATGCAAGGAATCTCCCAGAAGATACAACTCTTGGCAGAAGACGCTACTGAACTTCATGATTGTGTCGACGATGAATCTGAAGAAGGAGAGAGGATTGTTTGGATTTTAAGAGAGATCATCGACCTCGATACCACCCTAAAGTCATATGTGTAGTTGGCTTTCTTTAGTTATTGTTCCAAGATTGTGTTTTTATTAATGAAAGTCGTTTAACGATGATATTTTCCAGACTCAGTGTTGCTCATTGCATTCATGCATATTTCATTTATTTGCATTCTTTGTTTCGATAATAGATAATTAACTAAAAAGCTTTCTGTTTCAGAAACAAAAAAGATTACATTTTGGTTCTTTAAAATTACCATCATTCCACATCCATATCATACTTGTTTACGAACAAAGCAAATGGAGAAAGGTTTTGCGAAGCTGGAAGCCGATCTACGTAGTCAAATGGAATGAACCCAACAAGTATTAAGGGAAACAATTCTCAAGTCCTAGCAAGACATGATGAGGGAGATATCGCAATTGTTGCAAGCTCAACTGAGGCAAGAGATAAGGGTACCATATAGGGCCCTGCCCAAAACTTGGGGGATCGCCTTTATGCCCAAACCATCAGGAATCCTTTGTTTATCGATCCTTCGTCAAACCCTACACAAGGCGTCTATGCCTCTCATACGGGTGCAGCAGCTCAAACTCAACCAGGGGTGACCTTTGGGAATCCCGAGTTTATCAGAGACGGCATCCCAGATTTTGATGAATTAGAAAAGCTGAATCAAATGAAAGCGGAGTTCACTAAGCAACTAGAAGACACTCGGAAGGACCTAGAGGAAAAGCTCCGAGTGAAAGAAGATGAGGATGAAACCTATGAGTTAAGTGCTAGGGAACTCATCCTGGTTCCTGATGTGGAGATCCCATACAAGTTCAAGGCTCCAGACTTTGAGAAGTTTTACGGAAGTACCTGCCCATCTGCTCATATAATAATGTTTTGCCAGAAGATGGCCGGTTTTACTAGTAATGAGAAACTATTGATTCACTATTTTCAAGACAGCTTAGTTGGGTCTGCTCTAAGGTGGTATAACCAACTGACCAGGGCTCAGATCAAGTCGTGGAGAGATCTAGCGAAAGCTTTTACTGATCAGTACAAGCATGTAACTGACATGGTTCCCAACCGACTGTTGTTACAAGGCATGGAATAGAAGCGCAATGAGACCCTTCGTTGAATATGCTCAAAGGTGGCGTGATGTGGCAGCCCAAGTCCAACCACCGCTTCATGAACATGAGATCTCCCCTATGTTCGTAGACACATTGAAAAGAACACTTTATGATCGGCTGATTAGTAACCCTATCAGTAGCTTTGCAGAAATGGTCATGACTGGCGAACGCATTGAAGCGGCCATCAAGAGCAGAAGGATCGATGGAGGGGATCATTCACGGAAATAGTTCAAGAAGAATGATCATGAAGTGAACAACACCAATGCTTTTGAAAAGACCAAGAACTTCACCATTTCCCAGCCGCAGGCTCTAGAAGGGAATTCCAGAAACTTCAACAAGAGAGAAGACAAAGGACCTAAGAAGGAAAGGGATGATAGGTCTTTCACACCTTTGCCAATCACCTACAAAGAACTCTACTCGTAGTTATACAAGGCCGATCTGGTCCAATTGTACCACGTTACCCCTTATAACCCATCATACCCGTCTTGGTATAACCCTAAAGAGCACTACGAGTATCATGCTGATGTCACAAGACACTCAATCGAGAATTGTATAGCTTTCAAAAAGTTCATTCAGAATCTGATTCGAACTGGGGTGTTAGAGCTAGGGGATCCCAGCACGATCACTAATCCGTTGCCGAAACACGGGGGACAGGGTGTAAATGCCATTGAAGACAAGTTCACCGAGAAAGCCAAAAAGAGCGTGTCCGAAGTCCAGTCTCCTTTGAGGTTGGTCTTTCAACAGTTGTGTATGGCATGTCTCATCAATCGGGGGATGGTGTTGATCAAAGAAGGGTGTGGCCTGTACTGTGAGTACCATCAGTTAGAAGATCATGATATTCAGCATTGTGAAGAATTCCGTCATTTGCTTCAAACTATGATGGACAACAAGGAGATAGAGTTTTTTGAGAAGGGGAAATGAGTAAAAGAGTTTGAAGTTTGTGCATTAGAGAGTCAAGAAACTAGATACAATGCCAAGAGGCCACTTGTCCTCGGTCTCAGGACGAATAAGGCAAGTGAACCAAAAGTGGCTCCCAAAATCCTAATTGCTACTACAAATTTTGTTCCTTTCAAAGACACCAAGATGGTTCCATAGAATTTCGTCGCAAGCGTTACGATCCCGGGATCGTCCAGTGCACAAGAGGAAAAGAGGATGATGGAAACGGAACTTGCTCAACCAGGTGGCAGAGAAGTAAGCGACGTGGGGCATCTAACAAGAAGTGGTCGGTGCTACATTCTAGAAAACTTGAGGGATCCAAAGGAGAAAGTCCAGGAAGCTGGAGTAGAACCTGAAAGGTTGTTTGGAGAAGACCCACCTACAAAGATCAAGGAGCCCATCACAGAAACGCAAGCATAAGAATTTTTGAAATTTCTGAAGCACAATGAGTATAATGTCGTCGATCAACTCTAGAAACAACCAGCTCAAATTTTAGTGCTTGATCTGTTACTCAATTCAGAAAAGCATCAAGAGGCATTGTTGAAGGTTTTGAATGAGACATTCGTTGCAAAAGACATTTCTGTTGGGAGATTAGATCATATCATCGGTCACATTACTGACGTAAATCACATTACTTTCAGTGATGACGAGATTTCAGGGGAAGGTACAGGGTCCGTCAAAGACTTGAACATTACTGCCCACTATAAAGGTTATGTGCTGTCGGGCGTGTTGATTAATAATGGCTACACACTGAATGTCATTCCATTAGCTACGCTACAACGGCTACCAATCGACAGCTCGCATATGAAACCATTTCATAATACGGTACGAGCTTTTGACGGGGCTCAAAGAGATGTGGTCGGGAAAATAGAAGTACCCCTGCTCATTGGTCCCACTGAATATGTGGTCAATTTCGTGGTCATGGACATCCAGCCATCTTACAATTTCATGTTAGGTAGGCCTTGGATACACTCAGTCGATGTCGTTCCGTCCTCTATCAAAAGTTAAAGTTTGTCACCAAGGAGAAGTTAGTAACAGTGAATGCAGAAGAGGACATCATCGCTTCGGTAACTCTGGATACACCATACATCCCTATCGATGGAGAAGTGATGGAGTGTGGCTTCAGAGCCTTGGAACTTATCAATGCTAATTTTGTTGCCGAATGAAGTAAAGTTACATGCCCAAAGTTGTCAAACTACACTAAATTGATGGTGTTCGAAACCCTAGGAAGAGGAGCAAGAGAGAATAAAGGTGTAGGGAGGAATCTACACGGGCGTCTTCGTCCCGTTAGCACAATTCACAAGGTGGAGCACTTTGGACTTGGCTATAAGCCTAACTTTCTGCAAAAGAGGCAAGAGTGGAAAAAGAGACAAGAATAGAGGAAAGCCAGGTTGAGGGGGGAAAACATTCCTTGGGCTCCCATAACCTATTCAAACTTCAGAAGGATCTTCGTATATGGGGGGATCCAAAACCGGGAGGAGGATATTCAAAAGGCAAACCAGGAAGGTGAAAGTCGCCTCCAAGAAGAGCTGATTAGTGAGGCTTTAGAAGAAATGATGTAAACATGATCGGTGACGGGAGCAAGCCTAACTAGTTTTTGGCCAGAATTCGCCCGTGCCTCCCAGGGGAAGAGCTCAACAACTGGACCTTCAGGGTCGTGCCAACACTTGATAGGAACCAATCAAAGTAATGCCTAGAACCACTCCGTTACTTTGGCCCGAAAGTAACAGACATCTTTTTGTAAAAAATGGCAACTATGTTATATTCTTCTGCTTTGAATGAAATATACTATATCTACCTTTTCTTTCTCAAATGGAAAACATGGCATTTCATTCCATTTCATTCATTATTTATTTACTTACCTATTCATTAGTTAATAATTTATTTACATTATAAACTACACCATTCTTTTCCAATACGCACTTTTAAAATCGTGCAGGCCCCTTAATATAAACTGTATGAACAATGTGGAACCTAATCCCAAAGTAGACTTCGAACGACCCATGTACTTGGCTGAAGTAGAGGAAGAAAATGATGAGATTCCAGAAGAGCTGTTAAGAATGATGGCCGATGAGGAAAAGCAAATCCTTCCGCACCAAGAGAAGCTAGAGATCCTAAATTTAGTAACAGATGAAGAAAATAAAGAAGTAAAGATCGGGGGCACTCTGTCACTAGAAATCAGGCAAGGGTTAGTGGAATTGCTTATGGAATTTAGAGACGTATTCGCATGGTCATACCAAGATATGCCAGGCTTAAACACGGACATTGTAACGTACAAGCTTCCCATTAGGCCAGAATGCAAGCCCGTTCAGCAAAAGCTTCAGAGAATGAGAACATACTTGTTACTGAAAATCAGGGAAAAGATGAAGAAGCAATTTGAGGCCGAGTTTCTGAAGGTCTCTAAGTACCCAGAATGGGTGGCCAACATTGTGCCAGTACCAAAGAAGGATGGGAAGGTGCGTATGTGTGTGGATTATAGAGACCTTAACAAGGCAAGCCACAAGGACAACTTTCCTTTGCCCCATATTGACACTTTAGAAGACAATATCGTGGAACATGCTTGGTTCTCGTTCATGGATGGCTTCTCAGGGTATAACAAGATCAAAATGCACCCCGAATACATGGAGAAAACCACTTTTGTCACCATGTAGGGCACATTTTGTTATAAGGTGATGCCCTTCGGATTAAAAAACGCCAGGGCAACCTACCAAAGAGCCATGGTAACCTTGTTTCATGACATGATGCATATGGAAATCGAGGTGTACGTGGATAACATGATAGCCAAGTCTAAGACCGAGGAGAAGTACATCCAAAATTTGCAGAAACTCTTCTGAAGGCTAAGAAAGTATCAGTTAAAGCTTAACCTGGCCAAGTGCACCTTCGCAGTCACATCGGAGAAGCTTTTGGGCTTTATGGTAAGTTAGAGGGGCATCGAGATTGACCCTGACAAGGTGAAAGCAAATCAAGATCTTCCACCACCGCAAACGCAAAAGGAGGTCCGAGGATTTTTAGGGAGGTTAAACTACATCTCCCGATTCATATCTCAATTGACTAATAAGTGTGACCCTGTCTTCAAACTGCTCCGAAAGAATAACCCGGGAGTCTGGGATGAAGATTGCCAAGAGGCACTAGAAAAGATTAAGAAGTATCTGACTGATCCCCCAGTCTTAGTAGCACCAGTATCGGATAGACCATTGATCCTATACCTGGCAGTCTTTGAAAACTCTATGGGGTACGTACTTGGGCAACACGATGACTCAGGCAAGAAAGAAAGGGCCATCTAATATTTGAGCAAGAAGTTCACAGATTGTGAAACCCGGTACCCGCCCATTCAGAAGTTATGTTATGCCTTGGTATGGGCCACTAAGAGGTTACGGCAATACATGTTGTATCATACCACCTGTCTAATTTCCCGGATGGATCCGCTGAAATTTCTAATAGAAGCCCCAGCGTTGACAGAGAAAATGGCCCGTTGGCAGATGCTCTTGTCAGAGTTTGACATTGTTTACGTGAACCGAAAAGCAGTAAAAGGAAGTGTCGTGGAAGATCTTTTGGCAAGTCACTCCTTGGATGACTAAGAACCGTTGGATTTCCATTTTCCAGATGAAGATTTGATCTGTGGTTTAATGAAAGGGAAATCTGATGTCGAGAAAGAGGGATGGAGGCTCTATTTCGACGGGGCGTCGAATTCCCTAGGCCATATTAATTTCCCCCAAAGAGGACCACTACCCTTTCACAAGTAGACTGGAATTCTTTTGCACCAATAATATAGCCGAGTATGAAGCTTGTGTCATGGGACTCCGAGCAACCATTGAGAAGAAGATCAAGGTGCTCCAAGTTTTCAGAGACTCTTCTTTGGTAATCTACCAACTTCGAAAAGAGTGGGAGACCAGGGATCTGAAGCTGATCAAGTATTACAATTTAATCCAAGATTTGGTATGAAATTTTGAAGAAGTCAGTTTCACCTTCTTGCCAAGAGAGGAGAACCAAATGGCTGACGTTCTAGCCACCTTGGCCGCTGTGTTCAAAGTAAATGGGATGCCGAAATAAAGCCCATCGAGATGCAAACTTTTGAGGTGCTGACCCATTGCTATAGTTTGGAGGAGGAAAAGAATGGCAATCCATGGTATTACGACATCCTACAATACATCAAATACCAAACTTACCCAAAAGACAACAACGATAATGAGAAAAGAACTATCAGAAGGTCGGCATCAGGGTACGTTCTTGATGGAGAAGTTTTTTATAAAAGAAGCAAAGATCATATACTATTGAGGTGTGTCAATGCCCGAGAGGCCGAAACTATTTTAGCAGAGGTCCATTGAGGGTTGTGTGGAACCCACGCCAGTAAGATACATTCCCCGCCAGTACCACTTCACGTTATGAACTCGCCTTGGCCTTTTGCTGCCTGAGGGATAGACGCCATTGGGCAGATACACCCGAAAGCTTCTAATGGGCATCGCTTCATCTTAATAGCCATCGATTACTTCACCAAATGGGTATAAGCTGCCTCGTACGCCAACATCACAAGAACGACAGTTTGCAAGTTCCTCAAGAAAGAAATTATGTGTCGCTATGGCTTGCCCGAAAGGATCATCACCGACAATGCTTCCAACTTGAATAACAAAATGATGACGGAGGTGTGTGAACAGTTTAAAATTGTACATTATAATTCTACTATTTATCGCCCCAAGATGAACGGAGCAGTGGAAGCAGCGAATAAGAATATAAAGAAGATCATAGCAAAAACCACGGAAAATTACAAGGATTGGCATGAAAAGCTACCTTTTGCCCTGTTTGCTTATCGGACCTCTGTGAGGACCTCCACCGGGACAACGCCTTACTCTTTGGTCTATGGCATGGAAGCGGTATTACCCATTGAGGTGGAGATCTCGTCGCTCCGAATTTTAAACGAAGTAAAGTTGGATGAGGCTAATTAGATACAAGCCAGAATTGATCAATTGAACCTAATTGAAGAGAAAAGGTTGAAGGTCATCTGTCATAGCCAAATGTATCAGAAAAAGGAAGATGTGGGCCTATAATAAGAAAGTTCGCCCTAGGGAGTTTCAAGAGGGGGATCTGGTGCTTAAGAAGATCTGAACCAAAAGGACTTTCGAGTGAAGTGGATGCCTAATTGGGAAGGGCCTTATGTTGTAAAGAAGACCTTCTCCGGAGGAGCGTTGATCCTAGCAGAGATGGACAGGAAAGATTTAAGCAACCCAATAAACTCGGACTCAGTAAAAAAGTATTATGCCTGAAGAAAAGGAAAAAAAAGTAAAAAAAGAAGAAAAAATAAAGAAAGAAAAAAGAGAAAAAAAATAAAGAAAAAAGAAAAAATAAATAAAGAAAGAATAATGGGGGTTTAGGGCGAAAACTCTAGAATTGCCATCCTAAAACCAGTGGGTGATCTGAATTGAAAATCCGAACAGGACGGTTCACGATATGCATGAATTTTGGCATACGACTAACATAATTCGTCAAAGGACAACGTTTCAATCCTTAGGTCATTAAAAGTCGTAACCCAAGATGGCGAGTAAAATGTCTACTGTGGTCGATGGGTTCTCATTTTTCATACAGTCGACGTTATTTGCGCTTTTTCTTTTTCATATTTTCCATGACTTTCAAAATTTTGTTAATAATTCTCTAAGTATTAATAAAATATTATTTCTATTACCCGTCTCGTCACCATCTCACAGATGAATTGGCATAGGTCACGAAAAGCAAAATATTTCTTGGTATTATTATGAGTTAACCTATTGAGTGCAGGTTATTCCAAGATAGGGGAAATCCCCCAAGGTTAAGGCAAAAAGACCATTGGGGCGAAATTGACAAGATCTGCCAAAGAAAGACAATGAGTACCTCATATATTATTGAAATCAGATGAGCTAAGGGCGAAACCCAGTAGGGCGCCCGAAAGAAACGAAAAAAAAGAAGAAAAAATAAAAGAAGAAAAAGCTGAAGTGAAAACCCGTAAAGGGCACTTTGGAAGTACAAGTCTAAAAGTGAAAACCTGAAAAGACACTTTAGAACAAAGGAATCAAGAAGGGGCATAAAGGGTGAACATGAGTAACGAATGGGGCACCGCCGTCACAAGAAAGAGAGAAAAAAAGTAAAAGAAAGTCGAAATCAACGGACCAAGAAGAAGAAATGACCGGGTGAATTATTTTTATCCATGCAAAATAAAGGGGAGACCTTTTAAGAAGAGAAACAGATATCAAAGTGGAAACTTTGAGAGAATTTCTAAGCAAAGGATTTCAAAAACACCACTTCCCGGTGAAAAAGGCTAGACAATAAAACCTTTCAAAAAAGGGGAAGAAGAATTTAACCTATACATTCAGGCCCACAAAGAGGGGAAGCCTTAATGGAACCCTCATTTGAAGAACTTCTATTTGTTCGTTGCCGCTTCAGAGGAACATGCCATCTTCGTCGAGCTATGTCTGCTACCGTTTCGAAAGGACATCATGGCGTCACTAAGTTTGCTTTCGACCGCTTCGGTAAAGCAAAGTCACTTGGATTCATTCGCTACCGCTTCGGAATAATGAGTCGTTCAAAAGATATTTGGATTCGTTCGCTGCCGCTTCGGAGGAATGAAGCATTCAGTAACTGGTTTGTCCAATGCCGATCAGGAAAGGCTTTCCAGCGCTACCCACTTGTTTTCTGCCATTTCGGGGAAACAAGTCATCTCAATTTGCTTGTTGCCATTTTGGAAGAGCAAATCATTCGACAGGGAAGTAGGACAAAATTAGTGCTTATGGTCTTTGCTTTATTCTTGTTTCACAAGTATAAGCAAAGAGGAGCAGCTGTAATCACTAATTTTGTCCAGGTTAACCTTTTTATTTATTTTTCAATAATGGGCTTATATATGTTTATCTTATTATTAGGTGATTATAAAATGGGCTTATGTGTGTTAGTATACATATAAAGTGTATATCAAAAGTGTATGCTCATTATGAATGCTTATTTTAAACATGAATGTATGTGTTGTTTGTCCAAATTGCATGTAATATATGTATGTGTTTACTATTATTTTAATGTGAATGAGCATACGTATGTATTTGTTATTTCAATGCCATTATTACTTAAATATGAATGTTGTATATTGCATATGTGTTTATATGTACATGTTAAGTGTATTATTATTCATATGTACATTGCATGTGTACATGAATATTATATGTTAGTATTATTATTATGTATTATTGTTATCTTAAAATAATAATAATAAATAATAAAATAAATATGATACTACTAAATATATACAATAGATCATAATTAAAACATAGGCCCAAATATTTATAAATGTCCAGATCCATTACATGTTTAAAATCCAAAAAAATATAAAAACAATACAAAGGCATATTTGGCCCAAACCCAATACAAAAAACCCTAACACTAATCTGATTCCCCCTTATCCTTTTTTGCAGTCGCCAGCATCTAGCCGTTGGATCAGATATGATCCAACGGTCCAGATCGAGCCCCAGATGAAGACGAGAGCCCCATCAGCATCCCCACGCGTGTGTGTTTACCACGGTCGTGATCGTTCGGCTTTCACGTGCCGACGCTCCAAGCTCTTCGTCTTCCCCAATCACGTAGCCCTATCGCCAGAAATCCTGCTCACGCCGTCCTTTTTACCAGCTCTCCACCCAACATGAAAGACAAAAAATATTAAAGTATGTCAGAAGCTAATCCTAGGCATCATCAACAGTATTTTCAATTAAAGTTTGCTTAAGATTGTAAACAAACAAATCAGATATAAGATGTAATCAGCCACTTTTTGTAACCCCAAGTTTCGAACGAGGAAAATCCAGAAGCAAATAAATAGCAAAACCTTTCACGGTACTTTTTTTCTCTCATATGTATTCGAAGCATGCATAAATATATATATATATATAAAGAAAACATATTAGGCTTTACCCTCTATCCGCCGTAGCTCCGTCGTTGATAATCTCCGGCATCTTCCAGGCTGAATGAGTGAAATGGTGTGAATATAACGAGGCTGGGATCTTATTCTGGTTTTGATTTTGAGGTTTTAGTCGAAAATAGGATTTTTTGGGTCAGTTTTGGTTCGAGCGGCGGCCGACACGGCTGGGGAGTGGCCGGTTTCTGGAAAACATGGCGGAGTAGGTCGCCGAAATCTGGGTTCATGATGAACTCAGATGAACATAAAGAAAATGTTCAAAGCGTTTTTTTGGGGGGAATTGTTATAACACAAAAAAATGGCCGAAAAGAGTTTAAAGTTCGGATAAAAGAGGTATATATAACGTTATAATTTTAAAAATGGCATAATACCACTTTTAGTCCTTCCGCCCTAAAATAATCATGCCGGAAGGGCTTTCACATGGTCCAATTGCACTTTCAATCCCTCCGTGTGGGATAATTACCATGGAAAGCCATTCCGCCTTTTCAAATTACCCCTAGGTCCTTCGTAGTTTTCAAAATTTTCAATTACATCCCTATTATTTCTTTTAATTTTGTCTTTGTACTTTATTTTCTCACAATTAGGTCCTGTTTCCAGTTTCAAATTATGTTATTTTACTTACTCATTTTTATGTTTTTTGTTTAAATTTTACATATTCATGTTTAATACTGGTGATTTAATTTTTATGTTATTTTACTCTTTTGTGATAGTGATTTCAGGGACAAGGTTAGTTCGAACGGAATGAACGTTCAATATGTACATAGATTCAGCATAAATCGAAAACGTGATGTATACTCTCGTGTTTAGCATGCATTTTTTGATAAATTAAAAATTGGTACAATGTTATGAATAGTCCTCAACTTATAACACGTTTTAGAATAAAAATCAGAATTTTTTTCTTAAAAAAAGAATAGAAATAAAATAGATAAATAAAATGAAATATAAAATATAAATATGGATATAAATGTTTGATATAAATATTATATTTTTAATATATGGTAAAATTTGTAGATATATATATATATGTATATATAATAAATGCTTTCGATATATAATAGTTTTAAAATATAAGATAGGATTTTGTAAAAGATAATATATATATAGGACCTATAACATATAGTTTTCAAAGTACATAATATAATCTTATAAAATAATACATACATGTTTTTGGAAACAATGCACAGTTTTTAAGGTATGTAGTATGACTTTTGAAGAATATAACGTATACATTTTTGGTACATAAAATATGTAGTTATTGAAGCATATAATAATGTTATGTGAAAATGAAATATATATGTATATATGTAGTTTATGGTTTAAAGTATATAGAAAATTTTGGTAAAATAAATAATATATACTTTTAAATAGTATGCTTTTCCTATGTATAATATAACTTCAATACATAATTTACTTTAATGTATACTTTTAAATAATAGGTTTTTATATTTATATGTCATAACTTTAATACATAATTTATTTCAATGTATATTTTTAAATAATATTTTTTATATACTATATTATTTTAAAATAATGTATTTTAAACCTTTTGGGCTTCCATTACATAATAACAATTTGGGCTTTGGATTTTTTTTAGATTAGTTTCAATTGTTTAGGCCTATGCTTTGGGCTTAGATTGTAGAACTTAGTTAGTTCCTTTTAGGCTTAGATTAGGAATAGTCAAATTAATTCAAACAAATCGTGTGCCCGACTTATAGGAGCGCGATTGTAGAATTAAATTAGTCTTACTCTTTTTAAGACTTTAATTAGATTAGTGTTCAGATTAATTTAGTGAATTTAAATTTATCCTTGACTTATTGGGGTAAATGTTAAATTCATTAGATTAATTGAACATTTCTTTAATTACCATTGAGGGGAAAATTGATTTTAAGCCTAACTTAGCACTAAATTGCAATTTAACCCTCATAAATTGAGCTTCTTAATCCTTTTAGGGTTTAAATACATAATTGAGCTACATACATGTCAAAATTGGCCTTTTTATGTGTTTACATTTATGCCCTTGACTGACATACCTTAATTGACATTAATGTATTCTTTAATCTTAGATGCATCGTTAATCAATCTAAATTATAAAAGGGGAGGTATTTATTAATTCAAATATTTGTGTCGTAATAGTCTGAGCTTAAAGGATGACCAAATATTCGGATTAATTCTTACTGTCCCGAGGTGAATGGATTTAAAATTAATAAAATCATCATATCATACTTAAATGTTTGCATCATGCATAAATGTGATGTATAGGGGTCGAATCATAAATTAACATAGCAGTCAGGCTTATTCGATGTCGGTTTAATCTATGGTCTGACATATCGTCAACCTTACTAATTAAATGTTTAATTAATTTGAGTCCACTGATTTGATAAGGCCCGTGTAGTCAAGGTTAATTTTCATCTAAGAATTTCGAATTAAACTCAATCTAAATTTCAATAACTTTCATTCTTTTAGGAGCAAAAAATTTTCTGGTACCGATCTCCGGGCGTTATGGGGGTGCAAATCCTTCCCCACACGTAACCAACTCCCGAATCCTTTCGTAACAAGTCTTTAGTTTTATGGTGTCCGGCCTACCTTACCCAAGTGGCCGGTGGCGACTCCAAATTTTCATCGTTTTGGAAAATTTAAAGTTTTCAAAAGAAATTCCCAATCTCCCAAAGGATTTTCATTAATAATTTAGGGTATAATTAGTAGCCGACTTATTTTCTAAACAAACGCCCTTAATACGGCAAAACTTCGTTTTTTCAAAAAGGAAGGAATAAAAGGTCGCTACATTACTACATTATCAATACACTTTACTTCATTTTATCCCTATCATTTGAATTGCCCTAAGATAACAACCTAATTCCATTTCATTTCTTTGTTCCTTAGACATATACATGTACATCTTATCCCTAAATTACTAACATGATTCTTGATCATTCAATTTCATGAAACTAGCTCCCATTCAAGTCATACTCTATACCTAACCATTCGGCAATCATCATGCTAGTACCAAACACATCATGGTATAAACATACACAAGTGACCATAAAATTTGCAAGACAATCGAATGGAATAAAAGCAACATGGTTCGATTATCCTACTTTCAATTCAAGCTTACACATGTACATTAAGCAAGGCATTTCGAATGGCTCAAGGTAATCTAGATCAAACATTAGATCATTTCATTCTATTATCATATGCGCAACAACATCCTTTATATTACAAGTACTTTAAGTTCATTACATATTTCATATTTTCATCTAAGATCATGACATAGTAGGCCCATACAAGAACATTATATACAAGTACCAAAATGCATGATCAATCTACACTCTAAACAACCTAGTGCCACCAATCTAGGAGAGATACAAAACAAGTATGAAACCATACATAGGCAAAGCTTGTGTGACTTGCTTCTAGCTCAAGGTAGCAGGCTTATAGATCAAGCAACACTCGTATCCTTTATGTTGTAGTTGGGAAGAATGAAAATGAGAGTGATAAGTACAAGAATGTACTTAGTGAGGTAGTAACTAGTTCTAACCATTTGTTATTTCAAGTTTCATGTCATTTAATCAAGAATGAACCTAGCTAAGGATTTCAAGCATTAAGATAATCCTAGCTAAGGCTTTCAAGCATCAAGATAATCCTAGCTAAGGATTTCATGCATTCGGCTAGTATAGAATACAAGAATCAAGCATAACATGCTTTCAAAACAAGTGATCAAGTTAAGTCATGCTTACATGACAAGTAACATACAAATCATGACTTTCAAGACAAGTAACATTCAATTCATAGCTTTCAAGAGAAGTATCATGTGTTATTGGATTGTTATTTCATGTATTATCAATTAAACAACCCCCTTGGTACTTAGTTTGTATAGGTAATCAGGTTTCCAACCAACTGTCGCCACAAGATGCACCGTAGTGCTGGTCAACCCTCCTACTGTCGCCAAAGACCACATACGTACCCTCCGTCTGTCACCAAATAGGGGCCTTAACCATGGACCGTAGTCCACCCTGACACAATGAGCTCTAGACTCTAAGGCATGCCCTTCTACCTAGTCCAACTAGCTACCAAGGTTGTTCGATTTACCATTTATACAAGTTTATCAAGATCATGTCAAGCAAGTTCATTTCATATTAGGCCAATTGAGCCATAGCTCACATTTCATGTAATTTTCATGTTTCGTTTCATCAAGTGTGATAACATTACAAGCAAGTTCTTTAAGCATTGATCACATGATGCATACAAGTACAAATGTTACCACTCAACATGCGTATCAATCGAATCAAACATGTATAGAAAGTTGAGATCAAGTTTCATACATTACTTTAATCATTCTTCCCTTATTAAGTCAAGTTCATGATTAGGTTCATTTAACATTTCAAGAATATAAACAAGTATGCATTTGGTTAGAACCTAGTCCTAACCCTAGATACAACTACACTCACAAAACTCCAAGCTTAGCTAGTCTTGGATCCACACTCCTTTGTTCTTGGCTTTAGGATGATCCACTCTATCCTCTTCCACCAAGTTTACTCTTGGTTCTATCACATTACAAGTACAAACATGTCAAAACAAGTTCATGTGATCATTCAATCAAGGCAAAGTTACAAGCATATAACATACACAAATCTGGAAGCATGCTCATATACATTTTCCATTACACTTATCTATACTCTAGTTCATGTAAAACAATGCAGAATCGATGGCCTGAAACTATTTACAAGACAGTTTACAAATTGCCACAAAATAGTGTGCAATTGCCTATACTACTGCTGCCAGGCAGCTTGTACTCTAGTCACTTAATCATGCATAACTTTCATTTCGTACGTCGGAATTTCAATTGGTTTACACCGTTGGAAATCTAACAAAATTTTCTTTATAACCATATAAGGCTTGCATTTTAATTCTTTTCCAATTAATTCATTTTTTAACTTAAAGACAGGGTAATTTTCTACACTGGACAGTTTGCACTGTCCTTAATTTTCTTCTCTACATTTCAGTATACAACCCATAATTCAGTTCTATTTTCTCCTAATGAATTTATACATATCAAGGTGTTGTCCATAAAAATTTCAGCCTTAAATTCATTTTATACTATTTATAGTGATTTTTCAAAGTTACTGCCCAGAACAGAGCATTATGGGCAAATTACACTAGGTTGAGTTTCTAGCTTCTTAATTCACCTAAGCAAGGTTCTAACATGGCAATTCAATTCATTTTCATGTTCTTACGTGTCTAGGTCTTTCCAATACACCTAGAAATAAGCTTAAAATAGAGCATTATCATGTTGAACCCAATTTGATCTATTTGATCAACATTGCACATTCAATTTACCAATTAGGCAGTCCATTACCTAATTTAACTAGTCCAATTAGGTGCTTTCACATTTCCAGCAATTTACCTATTCAATTAAATATTCATTTTATCTAGCAACATGATCAAAACATGGTTCTATGTTCAATTGACATGTTTACACATTTTCTCTATCAAAACAGTCCCTAATCAAGACTGTTTTCAACCATGTACATATTTCCCATATTTCCAGCAACTATACATATTTCCTTTATCAAATTGGTTACTAGAAATCACAATTTCAAGTTCAAATTGAAGCTAGCATGCTCCTAACACACATAGTAATCATCCAATTCAATTCATATAACAAGAACATCATAATCTCAAGGTTCAAACAATCTATAACAAGTTGGAATCAAGCATTATACCTTCTCCAAGCTAAATTTGATCAAGGCTCAATCAAAAAGCTTGAATTTGAAGGTGATCAATGAAGATTTTCTCTCCCCTTTCTCTCTCTACCAATTGGCCAAGGTGTATAAAGGGAGGAAGATGACAATATTTCTTTGTTCATAATTCCTCCTAGTCGTGAGTCATCCTAAGTTTTGGCACATGTTCTCTTCAAATGAGAACATATGTCAAGGCCTTGATTTAATTAAGTTTTACATGCAATCTATAGATTTTTGCGTGATCACAATTTCATCCTTTCATTTATGCCTTCTATTTTTAATTTCAATTCAATTTGGTTCTAATCTCACTTATTTGATCTTAAGGATGGCCAATATTCATTCTTCTTTAAATTGATTAGCTTATGAATTCAATTTGCCTATAGTTTAGATTGTGGTAACATTTCTAGACCAATTTTAGGATGTTACAAAGATGGTTGAACCATAGTGGGTGGCACAAGACTCTTTGCACAAGTTTCTTCTTTCGTAGGCTTTAGATTTTTGGGATTGGCATCTTTGTCAGGAAAAGGTGCGAGCCAAAAATTGGAAGGTTTGTTGGCCTTCACACCTTCATGTTTGCCTTGCTCATTGGGCAGGTTCTCCTTTGACTTCCCTTGTGCATCGTTCACGGAAAACTCATTATCCTTCTTTTTCTCACCATCCGTATCAAGCTGGCTTGTATTCGCATCCTGTTTAGCGCCCGCATCATCCTTGTCCATATAAGGCTCATTTGCCTTCCCTTCAATTTGTTCGTTAGCCGCGTCAGACAAACTCTCCTTCGCATGCTCATGTTCTCCATTCGCCAAGGGTTTAGGGGATGGTGAGTTTGCACTCTTTTCTTCCTTTGTTGTCTTCGTAGTGGGCCTATGCGGTTCTTGTGTTTCGCAGAAAATTTTTCTCTCTTGTTGGATCTGCTCTAAATTGCTCTTGATTTTATTCATAAGTTCCTCTAAATAAGGCTTCGTCGGTGGTTGAGGTTCGCGAAAAACACTTTGTTCGTAGAAGGCATGTAATGCATACGATTGGGCTTTTTGGTAGACTTCTTGTGGATGTCCTTGCCCATAATGTAATTGTGAATAGTTCTTCTACAACAAATTCTATGTATGTTCGTACGGATTGTGCTTCTTTTGGCCGTAAGGTCCTCCAATGGCATTGGCGTCCTTGGTACTTTCTACTTGGAGTATGGGGCACATATTAGTTACATGCTCTTGACTTATGCAAATCCCACATGCCTCATTCACATGTCGAGACACGATGTCATGTGTTGAACTAAATTGTTGAGAGTTTGTGACCATAATGTTGATGATTGTTCGCTTTTCGGTTTTGTAGATATTAGGATCAAAGACAAAATTCTTATCTGCAAGAGAAGAGCGAAGCATAAAAGTAGAAAAGAAAAAAAAACTCAAAAAAATAAACTAAACTAAATAAAAAATGAACTTAGCTTCTTGACACCACTCCACGGCAACAGCGCCAATTTTTTATGGGTGTCAAAATCCGTCTAAAAATAATACCTGCTTGTTCTTTGAATTTGTAGTAGCAACAAGTAGGGTCGATCCCACAGAGATCATTTAAGAGATTAAGTTCACAAGCAATTAAAGTAAAATGGGGTTTTGTGTTTGAGTAGAATTGAAGAAAGCAATTTAAAGTAAATGAGAATTCTATATTAAAAGAAACTCTAGTTAAGGTAGATCTCGGTGTATTAATCCAAGTTTTAGATCATCGAACTTCACAAAAGATAAACCTGCATCAATCTCAAATAGCTTGGTTATAGGTTAATTGATAATACACAATTAAACCCGATCTCTCTTACTTAGTAGATAATCACTTAATAAGCCATAAATGACTAACTCTTATTATCAAGATTAAAATCCTTAGATAATCCGCTTAGAATTAAAACCTATCAAATAGATCTACTGAATTAAGAGACCCAATGCACATAAACTATCAAAACACTAATCCATTAACTTATCAAGAATATGAAATCATACCTTCTAACTCGTTGCTTGGTTACTTACCACTTGTATCAAGTATGCATCGATTGGTTGTCGTATATATATAATCCAAAATATATGTGTTGAATAAGCCCAGAAGATATAAAAATACTTCAAATAGATGAAGAAGATGAAGAACAAGAAATCTCACTAAAAACTTTTATTAATAACCTCAAACCTAAATCTTAACTAGAAAAAGAGTTTAGCAGCTCATGGAGAGGGGAAATCAACAAAGAAGAGAAGAATGAGAATTATGGGATGAATGATTTCTCTTCTCCTCATGACCCTATTTATAATAGAGGTCATTTACATCAACTAGGAGAAGGAATTACAATAAGATTTAATTTAAAACTCTATCCTACTCCAAATATAATATAAAACATAAAAGCTCAACTTGAAGTAGAATTCCTCATCTTATGTTAAGTGCTCCTTAAAATTCAAATCCAACTAAAACTTCTCTTTTAAGCTTGTATTATCCTTTAGTTGTCAAAATCCCTACAAAAATCAAATACTTGTTAAAACATAGATTTATAGTTGGATTAGAACACTAAAATATAGGTATATATATGTGAAAAATATACAAATATTAGACTTATCATAGGGATTGTTTTACATATAGGTGAACTTTGATGGACTATTTTGTGGTGATATATGTGAAGATATGTGTGTTAAGGGTTGTTTTGTGATGTTGTATATATTAATGGATTGTTTGTATAGTATGAAAACATGTTTGGACTGTTTGACATAATATGTATATGTACAAGTGAGTTGGATAGTCTGGGTGCATCTATGTGTGTTTATATGTATAATTGGGCTGCTTATATATGTATATATGTGTTCATGAATTGCCCTGTTTTGATGTATATATATGTGTGTACATATGCAAAATTGGACTGGTCGTAAATATATGAGTTCATTATAGGACTGTTCTAATGTGAAAGAATATGTATAAAAAAGTATGAAACTGTTCTAAATGTATAAGAACACATCAGGGACTGTTTTGAGGTATAAAATGTGTGTATTCAAGTGTATTAGGTTGTTTTGTATGGATTTAGAAGCATGCTGGATGTTTTTGATATGTATGTACATGTATACAAGTTTAATGGATCGATTGGACATGAAAATAACATTAACGGGCAGAATTTAGCATGTAGATGTGTGTATATGAAATTGAAATTGTTTGACACATAGAGGAACAAATGTGGACTGTTTTTGATGTGTTTATATGTATACATGTATAATTGGACAGCTTTGAACATATATGAAAGCATGTGGACTGTTTTTGATGTGTTTATATGTATACATGTATAATTGGACAGCTTTGAACATATATGAAAGCATGTGGATTGTTTTTGATGTCTTTATATGTATACATGTATAATTGGACAGGTTTGAACATATATAAAAGCATGTGGATTGTTTTTGATGTGTTTATATGTATACATGTATAATTGGACAGCTTTGAACATATATGGAAGCATATAGATTGTTTTTGATGTGTTTATATGTATACATGTATAACTGGACAACTTTGAACATATATGAAAGCATGTGGACTGTTTTTGATGTGTTTATATGCATACATGTATAATTGGACAGATTTGAACATATATGAAAGATTGTTGGACTATTTTGATGTTTGTAAATATGTATACATGTGTTCTGGACAGTTTTGAATGTATATGAAAGCTTGTTGGACTGTTTTGATGTTTGTAATATGTATACATGTGTTCTGGATAGTTTTGCATAACTATGAAAGCATATCGATTATTTTTTATATGAAATTGTGTATACATGTTTAGTTGGACAGTTTTGTATAAATATGAAAGCATATGGATTGTTTTTGATGTGTATGTAAGTGTATATATGTGTAATGAACTCTTTTTTCTAAATAATAAAAAGATATGAACTGTTTTGATGTGAGTATATATGTATAGTTGAATGCTGGAATGTTTTGCCTAAATAAGATGGACTCCTTTTACAATGGACTCAATGCTCATGCCATGACTGTGGTTGATGCTTCGGCAAATGGTTCGTTACTAGACAAGAATTACATGGAGCCATTTGACATTCTTGAAAGGATTGCCACCAATGACCTCCAGTATCCTAATGCCATGTTGGGAACTGGGACAAAAATCGTCGGGAAATTAGAGCTAGATGCGCTGTCATCTATCAATGTTCAAATTTCCAACCTCATCAACATAGTGAAAACAATGCAAAAGACTACTGAAGTCCGAGAAGTAAAGGCACTGGAACCATTTTGCACTATTTGTGGAGAGGATCATAATGTGAATGAATGTCCAGCAAGTCATGAATCGGTAAATTTTGTTGGTAATTTCAATCATAATAATAACCCACATTCCAATACTTGTAATGCAAGTTAAAAGCAGCATCTGAACTTCTCTTGGGCAAATCAGGGAGATAACCAATATAATACCCAGCATTAGAGCAACAATGCACTGCCAGGATTCAACCAGAATGTGATGCCACAGAGAGCACATAACAATTTTTATCCAGGACAGAGATCTAATTAGGGGAACACTTTAACATAGTACATGGAGCGAAATGATGCAACTGTCCAAAGTTTAACAACGTCTATGCGAAACTTGGAAGTCCAACTAGGACAAATTGCCAATGGACTCAGTAACAGACCCTAGATAACTTTGCCAAGTGATACAGAAGATACCGGCAGAAAAGAAATACATAATGCAAAGCAGTCACTCTTCGGAGTGGAAAAGATTGTGAGAATGAGACACTTGCCAAACAACCAATTATATGCCAAGACGAGAAGATGGGTCCAACAAATGACTCTAAGGAAACAGAGAAAAAAGAGGCAAGCACCAACAATTTCGGACCACTATCTGATGCCAACACCACTTTGGAAAAACCAGTAGAGCCACATTTTGCCTATCCACCACCTTTTCCACAAAGGCTCTAGAAACACAAGCAAGATTAGCAGTTTAAGTGCTTCTTGGAAGTCCTTAAACAGATGCAAATCAACATATCATTAGTGGAAGCTCTTGAACAAATGCCCAACTACGTCAAATTTTTGAAGGAAATCTTTTCCAAAAAGAAGAAGTTGTGTGATTTCGAGACCGTCATTCTCAATGAGGGATGCAGTGCACTGATAACCAACAAATTGCTACCAAAACTGAAAGATCTGGGAAGTTTCACTATTCTCTGAACGATTGGCTATAAATTCATAGGCAAGACACTGTGTGACTTGGGAGTTAACATCAATCTGAAGCCAATGTCAGTTTTTAGGAAGGTTGGAATTGAAGCAAGTCCTATATGCATATCCCAATGGTAAGATTGAGGATGTATTGGTAAAGGTAGACAAATTTATATTCCTAGGTGATTTTATTATTTTAGAGTATGAGGTTGATGTCGATGTCTCAATAATATTGGAAAGACCATTTCTTGCCACGGCTAGAGCTTTAATTAATGTTCAGAACTGTGAGCTTACTATGCGTATGAATGACCAATATGTTACATTTAACATACTTCAAGATCTTAAGTGTGCAAATGAACCTGAGGAATGCCAAGCTATTGAGTTGAAGGATTTCATTCTCAATATGGACATAGCGCATATTTGCCAAGGCATAGATTTTGATGCCATGGAGCAGGATGGTGAAGAGATGATGAGTAAAAATCTAAAGAACTAACCATGTTGAATAAGTTCATGAGTTATTTTGGGAGACCTAAGCCATTTGAGTTGGATAGCAGAGAAATCAAGGCACTCAAACCATCTATTGATGAGCCACCAGAATTGGAGCTCAAACCTTTGCCAAGCCACCTCAAAATGCTTACCTAAGAGACAACTCCACCTTTCTAGTGATCATTACTATTGATTTGACTGAAGATCAAGAAGAAATATTGCTAGAGACATTGAGCAATCACAAGCAAGCCTTGGGGTGGACCTTGGCAGATATTTGAGGGATAAGCCCATCCATTTGCATGCACAAAATCATTTTGGAGGAATATTATGGAAAAATAATCGAGGCCTAGAAGAGACTGAATCCTAGCATGAAGAAGGTAGTCAAGAAAGAATTCATAAAGTTGCTGGACGCCGAGATAATTTATCCTATCTCTGATAGCTTGTGGGTCATCACGGTGCAGTGTGTACCAAAAAGGGTGGAATGACCCTGGTTCGGAATAACAAAGATGAATTGATCCCTTTGAGGAAAATGACGGGCTGGAGAGTGTGCATGGATTACATGAAGCTTAATACCGCAACCCAAAAAATCACTTCCCACTGCCCTTCATCGATCAGATGTTGGATAGGCTAGTAGGGAAGGCATTTTATTGCTTCATGGACGGCTACTCGGGCTATAATTAGATTTCCATCGCTCTAGAAGATTAGGAGAAAACTACGTTCACCTGGCCATATGGAACATTCATTTTTAGAAGAATGCCCTTTGGATTGTGTAATGCCCTAACAACGTTTAAGCGTTGCATGATATCAATTTTCTCATATATGATTGAGCACAACCTATATGTCTTCATGGATGACTTCTCTGTCTTTGGCAAAACTTTTGAAGAATGCCTTTATAGTTTGGAACTTGTTCTACAGAGATGCATGGAAACTAACCTAGTCCTGAACTGCGAAAAATGCCACTTCATGGTGAAGGAGGGCATAGTTCTCAGACTTAAAGTAACCAAGAAGGGGCTGGAGGTAGAAAAAGCAAAGGTAGAGGTAATCAAACAATTTCCACCACCAACAAGTGTCAAAGGTATTAGAAGTTTCATGGGACATGCAGGTTTTTATCGTCGTTTATTAAAAATTTCTCAAAAATTCCTAAACCTTTATGCTCACTTTTGGAACAAAATACCATATTTGTGTTTGATAATTCTTTTTTGAAAGCTTTTTAAGAATTAAAAGATAGGTTGATCAATGCCCCAATAGTTGTGGCACCAGATTAAGATGAGCCATTTGAGCTCCTGTGCGATGCCAACGATTATATCGTTAGTGTTGTGTTAGGACAAAAGCGTGACAAAATTTTCCATACCATCTATTATGCCAGTTGTACATTGAATGAAGCCCAGCTTAACTACACAACATCTGAGAAGGAATTCTATGTAGTTGTCTTTACCTTCGAAAAATTCAAGTCTTACCTGGTGGGTAGTAAAGTTGTGGTATACAAAGACCATTCGACACTCAAATACCTCTTGGGCAAGAAAGATGCCAAGCCCATACTGATCCGATGGACACTCTTGTTGCAAGAGTTTGATCTCGAGATTCGAGATAAAAAGGGGAGTGAAAACTTGATGGCTAGTCATTTGTATCGTTTAGAACACAATATTGAATATGGTAATGCCACAACCATTAGAGATGATTTCCCTGATGAATACTTGCTGGTAACCACTACATTCCATGGTATGCTGACATAGTCAACTACCTGGTCAACAAAATATTATCGTCAGAATTATCAAGTAATGTCAAGAAGCAATTTTTGAAGGACATTCAGCAATATTATTGGGATTAGGGGTGGGCAAAACTCGACTAAAAAAATTGAATTATTCGACTCGAGGGAAAAAATTGACTCGTGTTGACTCGACTCATAATTTCATAAAATTGACTCGAAAAAAATTCAAATAAATTTTTAGTTATGAAATGGAAATTCGAATACCTCGAAACTTTTAACAATTAGTTGATAAGTTTTCATATTCGAGTCGAGTGTGTCAATAATGCATGATATATTATGTATATAACATGTGAAAATATGAAGAAATATACATGTATATCATATATGCATATAGAAAGTCATTAAAATCAATATGTGTACCACCCAGCCCTAAGTATATGCATATAGAAATATACATGTGCACCGCAACGTATATGCATATAGAAATATATATATATATATAAAGAAATATATATGTAAAATTAAATTTGTACAGAAACTTAAAAACTTGACTCGACTCAAATTTCATAAACTTGACTCGATTTAAAAAAATTTCAAATAAAGTTTGAATAGTAAAATAGGACTTGCAAACTCGAATAACTCAAATTTTTTTACTCAACTCAATCGTACGCCCAATCCTAACTGGGATGAGACATTTTTATTTAAACAATGTGCCAGCCAAATCATTCACCATTGTGTGCTAGAGGATGAGCAACAAAACATTCTTCAGCTTTGCCATGCAACACCTTATGAGGGGCACTTTGCTGGAATGAATACATCAGCCAAGGTGTTGCAGTCAGGATTCTCTGGCAACAACTATTCAAGGATGGCCATTATTTTGCCAAGGCATGCGACAGATGCCAACATACTGGAAACATTTCCAGCAGACATCAATTACCACTCTAGAACATCATGCTAGTGGAATTATTTGATGTGAGGGGGATAGACTTTATGGGTCATTTTCCCTATCATTTGGCAATGTATACATACTTGTGGCCGTAGATTATGTCTCAAAGTAGGTTGAAGTTGTTGATCTCCCAACAAACGATGCCAAGGCAGTTGCCAAGTTTCTTCACAAGCACATCTTCACCAGATTCGGTGCCCCCAAAGCCATTATACATGATGAAGGTACCCATTTTAAGTTCCATTTAATCACTAAAGCTCTATGCAGGTACGGAATCCAGCAAAAAATTACCACTGCCTACCATCCTCAAACAAATGGCGAAGCAAAAATTTCAAAGAATGAGATCAAGAATATCTTAGAGAAGACTGTGAACCTAACTAGGAAGGATTGGTCTTTGAGGCTAGATGATTCCTTATGGGCATACAGAACAACCTTCAAAACACCATTAGAAACTTCCCCATAATAGCTTGTATTTGGGAAATCATGTCATCTTCTGGTGGAGTTGGAACAGCGAGCTAATTGGGCAACCAAACAGTTGAACATGGAATGGAGGGCTGTAGGTAAGAAGCATTTGTTAGATTTGAATGAGTTGAAGGAGTTTAGAGCACAAGCCTATGAAAATGCCAAGCTTTACAAAGAAAGAACAAAAAGCTATCATGACAACAGAATTTTGCCAAGACAGTTTGAAGTGGGGCAAAAAGTTTTGTTGTTCAATTCAAGGCTTAAGTTATTTCCATGAAAACTCAAATCTAGATGGTCAAGACCCTTTGAAGTTGTCAAGCCTTATGTTCATAGAGCAGTAGACATCATTGACTTGAAAACAGGGACAACATTCAAAGTGAATAGCCAGAGACTGAAGCATTACTGGGAAGGGAGTTAGAAATTTCAAGGAGATTATTCTCTTGGAAAAGATTCTGTAATTTTTGCCATCCTAGTTTGCTCATAGTAAATAACTATGACGGTTATTTTCTTTTTGGTATTTTAGTTTAATTATTTTAGTTTTTCTTTTTCAATTTTGAAAGTTTTTTGTGAGTGTTAGAGCAAGATAATTTGTCAAGGCAGTATGCCAAGATAGGATTGTAACACCCCTTTCCCATATTCATCGTTGAATAAGAGTTAGGGGTGTCACATGATACTTATAAAATAATTCTTTAATATTAAGAAAATTGTATCTTTGACTGTAAAAATAGTTAATCGCATAAAATTTAAACTTAAAAATTTCACATTCAATTTTGAACCTAGATTTAGGCAGCAACTTAACAGTTTGATCCATTAGCATATAAATAATAAAACTGGTTGAAAACTGCCTAATTTAAAATAGTTCAGATTCTAAATAAAATATGATTCATATCAGAGCATGCTTCATATTTTACTATACATGCCGACTAGTAAATATCAAACAACATAAAAATTATATTGATGATATTGATGTACCTATTTTCGATTGATGATGTTCGCTAATGCTCCTTACTCCCAACGCTTCTCTTTTCCTACGCGTGAAACAATCACACGCTAAGTATAACTTAGTGAGGCATTATAAATAATCATAAAATAAGTATCAAAATAAATAAAAACATGGTTAAGCAAAATCATATCAAATCTTTCATATACTTATAAACAATCACATATAAGAAATGGTGAATTTCATATACATTTACTTTATAATTAGCCCAAGAATTTGTATAAAGAGAAACTAAGTATTCAAGGTCGGTACTCCTTGAGTACTAGTCACCAAAGTGACTATAACATATAGACACATAAAGTCCCGGAAACATATAGACACATAAGTGCCGAAAACATATAGATCCGAAGATTGGTGTATAGCTATACTGCAGTCCTTGACTGCTAGACCTCTAATGGCATGCCACTATACTGTAACTCTCTATCATAAACTTGGGCAAATAATTTCATATAATTGACTTGTAAATATCATTTGATAAATGATTCATATATCACCATTATTCAATAATATCTTATCAAAATAAAACATAATAGGGCAATTCATACCCTAACATATTCTAACCTTTTTCCTTTGCCTGTGAATCATCATATAACTTATAGAAAAGCCATGTTATCATTTTAATAAAATCAAATAAATAGAATTTTATAAAAGTTTACTAAAATACATTTCAACACATATAAATGCACTCACCTGGGCCATTTATTATCTTGCCTCACTAAGCTTACTCATTAATCTTTTTGTTTCCTTGAATGCTTGTACCTTCCCCAGTATTTCTTGAAACTGTAGAAATCAATCGAATATACTTATTACTATACACTTACTTAATTCGAGTCTAACATTGCCAAATAAAATACTAATGTTTGCCATGTATCTCATTTTGGGTCCTTAGTGACCATTTTGAACATTTGGCAACAATTCATGCCTTAATTTTCAATTCTTCCATTTTAATCCTTTACTTTCTCATTCTTGCCAAAATGGTCCTTTTTCATCAATTCAAGCTAATTTGATCATAATTTCAACAATTTAAAGACCAGTCTCCCTTCAAAATAAAATTTCCAAAACCATACCCTTATTTCTTCAAATAGCCGAATAGGACCCTAATTTTTTTTCAAATATTCAATTTGGTCCCAAAATACTAAAATAAGCTTCTAATATCAAAATTCCACTATTTTCATCTCCAAAAATAAATTTTTTACAATTTAGTCCCTAATTTCTTGGAAATGTCAAAATGGTCCTCAACATTTCTAAAATATATAATTTGGTCCCAAATTGTCAATTCAAGCTTGAAACATCATTTTCTATTCATTTCCATCATCAATTAAATTTTAACAATTTAGTCCCAAATTTTTGAATTAGTCCCTAAAGGAAATTTGACCTTCAACATCAAAATTGAACTTCCATCATCAATATAATGCTTCAAACATCATAATCTAACCATTTTCATCTTTAATTCTCAAAACTCTAATAAATCCCTAAATCTCAAGATTAGGGTTTATAACTTTCAGCATGAATTTAACTTGATTTTAAGCTTGATTTCAACAATATTAAGCTTAATTCATCAACTACTACTTGAATTCTATCAATTTTCCATGAAACCCTAATTTCTCTCTCTTTAAACCCTAATCCAAAACTTCATAATTCCATGCAATTTTACTATCAAAATGTAGAGAATGAAGAGTAGATCACTTTACCTCAAAGAACCTTTCTTGAATTCTTGATCAAAAGCCTTGAAATTGAGATAGAAAATTTTTGAACATTTTCCCCCAAGTTTTCTCTTCCATTCAAAATGCTAGGGGAAAAAGACGAACATTTGTTCATCGTTCTTTTACAAATAAATCCAATATAAACCATAAAATGCCACATGTCCATAAAAATGAATTTAAAATTCATTTTTTTCTCTTTCCAAAAATACCCCTCTAACTAAATCAAATTTACAGCTAGTTCAAAATTATGCCACTCCATTACTTTTGAACTAGATTGGTTCCAATCCAACCGACCATCATCATTATATAATCATAAATATCATTTATGATTTTTGTTTGATCCAATTTCTCGATTTTCACCTACTGCAATTTTCCTTTATCGAACTATCAACTCTAATCCTAGAATCATATATTTCCCTAATTCCATGAATAAATTCATATTTTCATATAAAGTCCTCCATTTAATAAAGTCAAACTTAGAAATTTGACTCGATCCAAAAATACCGTTAATTACCCGATATCTTTATCGGGTAGCATATTTCTTAAAAATCCTTAATTAAGCATTTAGACGAATCTTTCCCATTTCTTCTGAGTCCTTTTTACAAATCAAAATACTGTTATGTGACACTTCCCAAAAGGTCAGCCAAAACTTTTCTCTAAACTGAGCACACTTAACAATTTTATTCGATCAAAATTTATATTTTCTACTACATTCTAACATCCAAAACTATTACCAAAATCATTATTCTGATCGAATTTATCCTCATACTGAATAAAAATCATCTTTGGGAAAATTTACACTTGGGTCCCTAAACTTTTACTATCTTTTCATTTTGGTCACTAACTTTTATCTTTTGTCATTTTAGTCACTAAGTTAGCCTTATGCCAAAACCTTAGCACTAAATGACCCTTATATAACTTAGTAAAATTTTTGGAGTATTACAATTCCACCCCTCTGAAAATAAAATTCGTCATCGAATTTGAAAAGTTACGAATATTGCTTTTTCATCTTCTTTTAAGCATTCTCCAGTGGCCTTCTTAATCTTGTGGTTCTTCCAAAGAATTTTGACCAAAGGAATTTTCTTGTTCCTTAACTTTTTAATCTTGTGGTTCTTCCAAAGAATTTTTCCTAAAGGAATTTTCTTCTTAATCCAGTGGCCTTCTTCTAAGCTTTCACGGGTTCTTCTCCATACATCATATATGGTTGTAGTTCAATTTCCTCAGAAGTGATGACATGTGAAGGATTTGACCGATACCTTTATAATATAACTATATGGAATATATCATATAATCCTGCTCATCTCTGGTGGTAAATCTAACTGGTAAGCCACTAGTCGTATTCTTTTTTTTTAATTTCATATGATCCAACAATTCTAGAACTAAGCTTTCTCTTTTTGTCCAAATCATAGGACTTTCTTCTATGGTGGTACCTTTAGGAATACTTTATCTCCAACTTCATATCAATATCTATAGTCATTTGATCCCATTTCCACTGAAGAATGAAAATCGATTGTAATAATCTAAAAGGTATCTGATGTTCTACCTTTACTTGTTGACATGATAAACATTTAGAAACTATCTCATTTATTGTTCTTTTCATGGCTAGTCACCAATACTAACTTTTTAAACCTTGCTACATCTTGTTTTCATCTGGATGCATAATCGCACGGATCCATTCTTCTTTTCATAAATAATACCGGTGCGACCCAAAGGTAACACGCCTGGTTTTATAAAACCCTGATCCAACATTTCTTGCAATTGCGCCTTCCTTTCCCGAAGCTCGGTCGGAACCATCGATATAGATACAATGTCTGGTAATACCTCTATTATAAATTCTACCTCTCAATTTGAAGGTAATCTTGGAAACTTATCAAATTTGCTATAAATTCTACTCCTATATTGATCACCAATATATTTCGCCTTAAATGCTTCTTGGAATAATACCCATGTCATTTCAGTTGCAAGTGTCTTCTATCTGATACTTGTCCACCGTATTAGAACATGTCCTCTTAACAATGATACAATTCCTTCTAACTTTTCCACATCGGAACAATTTAGCTCTTCCTTTATAATTTTAACATCATTAAACCTTAAGTCAGCAGCCATCAGACCACATTCACTATGAAATTCAGGATTTCCCAAATCCTGTATAGGCACTCCTTATTGTGCCAATGTTCTTTCTTGTTCTGATTAATCCAAAAGGTTATGGTTAACCTTATTATTACCACTACGGTTCTTTCTAGAACCCCCCCCCCATTTAATAGTTTATCTTAATCTTCTTGGCTCAAATATTAAATACAACTAATCTCATTTCATATTAGTAAGGAGCGACATCAATCAAATCATATAAACATCAGATCAGTAATATTGATATCCTAGTGGCATGTATAAACTTTTTGACATAAAACCACTTTCATTTACGCCTAGAACCGGCAAAACCTGTAGCTCTAATACCATTAAATGTAACACCCCTTTCCCGTATTCATTGTTGAATAAGAGTTAGGGATGTCACATGATACTTGTAAAATAATTCTTTAATATTAAGAAAATCTTATCTTTGACTGTAAAAATAGTTAATCGCGTAAAATTTAAACTTAAAAATTTCACATTCAATTTTGAACCTAGATTCAGGCAGCAACTTAACAGTTTGATCCATTAGCATATAAATAATAAAACTGCCTAAAAACTGCCTAATTTAAAATCATTCAGATTCTGAATAAAATACGATTCATATTAGAGCAGGCTTCACATTTTACTATACATGCCGACTAGTAAATATCAAACAACATAAAAATTCTATTGCTGATACAGATGTACCTATTTTCGATTGATGATGTTCGCTAATGCTCCTTACTCCCAACGCTTCTCTTTTCCTATGCGTGAAACAATCACACGCTAAATATAACTTAGTGGGTATTATAAATAATCATAAAATAAGTATCAAAATAAATGAAAACATGGTTAAGCAAAATCATATCAAATCTTTCATATACTTATAAACAATCACATATAAGAAATGGTGAATTTCATATACATTTACTTTATAATTAGCCCAAGAATTTGTATAAAGAGAAACTAAAGTATGCAACGTCGGTACTCCTTGAGTACTAGTCACCGAAGTGACGATAACATATAGACACATAAAGTGCCAGAAACATATAGACACATAAGTGTCGAAAACATATAGATCTGAAGATTGGTGTATAGCTATACTGCAGTCCTTGACTGCTAGACCTCTAATGGCATGCCACTATACTGTAACTCTCTATCATAAACTTGGGCAAATAATTTCATATAATTGACTTGTAAATTATCATTTGATAAATGATTCATATATCACCATTATTCAATAATATCTTATCAAAGTAAAACATAATAGGGTAATTCATACCCTAACCTGTACTAACCTTTTTCCTTTGCCTGTGAATCATCATATAACTTATAGAAAAACCATGTTATCATTTTAATAAAATCAAATAAATAGAATTTTATAAAATTTTACTAAAATACATTTCAACACATATAAATGCACTCACCTGGGCCATTTATTATCTTGCCTCACTAAGCTTACTCATTAATCTTTTTGTTTCCTTGAATGCTTGTACCTTCCCAGTATTTCTTGAAACTATAGAAATCAATCGAATATACTTATTACTATACACTTACTTAATTCGAGTCTAACATTGCCAAATAAAATACTAATGTTTTCCCTGTATCTCATTTTGGGTCCTTAGTGACCATTTTTAACATGTGGCAACTATTCATGCATTAATTTTCAATTCTTCCATTTTAATCCTTTACTTTCTCGTTCTTGCCAAAATGGTCCTTTTTCATCAATTCAAGCTAATTTGATCATAATTTCAACAATTTACAGATCAGTCTCCATTCAAAATAAATTTTCCAAAACCATACCCTTATTTCTTCAAATAGTCGAATAGGTCCCTAAATTTTTTTCAAATATTCAATTTGGTCCTAAAATGCTAAAACGAGCTTCTAATATCACAATTCCACTATTTTCATCACCAAAAATAAATTTTTACAATTTAGTCCCTAATTTCTTAGAAATGTCAAAATGGTCCTCAACATTTCTAAAATATATAATTTGGTCCCAAATTGTCAATTCAAGCTTGAAACATAATTTTCTATTCATTTACATCATCAATTAAATTTTGACAATTTAGTCCCAAATTTTTGAATTAGTCCCTAAAGGGAATTTGACCTTCAACATCAAAATTGAACTTCCATCATCAATATAATGCTTCAAACATCATAATCTAACCATTTTCATCTTTAATTCTCAAAACCCTAATAAATCCATAAATTTCAAGATTAGGGTTTATAACTTTCAACATGAATTTAACTTGATTTTAAGCTTGATTTCAACAATACTAAGCTTAATTCATCAACTACTACTTGAATTCTATCAATTTTCCATGAAACCCTAATGTCTCTCTCTTCAGACCCTAATCCAAAACTTCATAATTCCATTCAATTTTACTATCAAAATGTAGAGAATGAAGAGTATATCACTTTACCTCAAAGAACCTTGCTTGAATTGTTGATCAAAAGCCTTGAAATTGAGCTAGAAAAATTTTGAACATTTTCCCCCAAGTTTTCTCTTCCATTCGAAATGCTAGGGGAAAAAGATGAACAATTGTTCATCATTCTTTTACAAATAAATCCAATATAAACCATAAAATGCCACATGTCCCTAAAAATGAAATTAAAATTCATTTTTTCTCTTTCCAAAAATACCCCTCTAACTAAATCAAATTTACAACTAGTTCAAAATTATGCCACTCCATTACTTTTGAACTAGATTGGTTCCAATCCAACCGACCATCATCATTAGATAATCATAAAATATCATTTATGACTTTTGTTTGATCCAATTTCCCTATTTTCACCTACTACGATTTTTCCTTTATCGAACTATCAACTCTGATCTGGGAATCATATATTTCCCTAATTCCATGAATAAATTCATATTTTCATATAAAGTGCTCCATTTAATAAAGTCAAACTTAGAAATTTGACTCTATCCAAAAATACCGATAATTACCCGAAATCTTTATCGGGTAGCATATTTCTTAAAAATCCTTCATTAAGCATTTATACGAATCTTTCCCATTTCTTCTGAGTCCTTTTTACAAATCAAAATACTATTATGTGACACTTCCCAAAAGGTCACCCAAAAATTTTCTCTAAATTGAGCACGCTTAACAATTTTATTCGATCAAAATTTATATTTTCTACTGCATTCTAACATCCAGAACTATTACCAAAATCCTTATTCTGATCGAATTTATCCTCATACTGAATAAAAATCATTTTTGGGAAAATTTGCACTTAGGTCCGTAAACTTTTACCAACTTTTCATTTTGGTCACTAACTTTTATCTGTTGTCATTTTAGTCACTAAGTTATCCTTATGCCAAAACCTTAGCAATAAATGACCCTTCTTAGTAAAATTTTTGGGGTATTACAAGGATGGCATTCGGACACCCATCATTACAAGTCTAAATAGCACGTGGATCAATCTTAGATAAGGCGCAAGGGGAGAGTAATTTTGGTTGAGCGGGAAACCCTAGCCACATAGGGTAAGAATTTTCAAACTTTGAAAATTTACCCTACTTTACCCAAACTTCTTTCACGCGTCGTCAACTCCCATTACCCCAAAACCCATCATTATCCCACTGCCTTATACATGCATCGGCAGTTGCGAATCGCGGTGGTGCGGCGCGAAGGTGGCATCACTAGATCAGCCCTGCATGTGGCTCACTGGCTTCCCAATGCTCAAACCCTGAGCGCGTGAGTGTAGGCGCAGGGAAGAAGCTTGGATGAGCGGGCACGTAGGACCCACGCGCGCTGAAATGATGACATGTTCTTCTCCAGATTTGATCTGAGCCATTGGATCTTGGTCAGATCCAACGGCTATAAAAGGGATGCGCAAAGTAGATAAGATATATCAGCTTGGGTTTTTGTATTAGGGCCAATTGGGCCATTATTGTTGGTGGACCTTTATTTAATTTTTATGGACCCTTTTTATTTAAATATACATTTTTATTATTTTTGGGTTTTGATAATAGGTATTAATAATACTAGTATTATATAATAATAATAATAATAAATGAATGAAATAAAAATTGGGTGAAAATTCAGTGACAACAGCTGCCTCTTCTTGGCTTATTTCGGTGAAACGGGGATACAACAAAGAACAAGAGGCACTGATTTTCACCGATCACCAATTTGCTTGGACAATTTCATGCTCATGACGCCCGAACAAATAGGCCAGTTCCAATCTCCTTACGCTTGAGAGGATGGGCGGGTTCCATTCTCCTCACGCCTGAACGGATAGGCAGGTTCCAATCTCCTTACGTCTAAAAGGATAGGCAAGTTCCATTCTTCTTATGCTTGAACGGATAGGTGGGTTCCATTCTCCTTATGCCCGAATGGATAGGCGAGTTCCATTCTTCTTATGCCCGAACATATAGGTGTGTTCTATTCTCCTCATGCTCAAATAGATAAGCAAGTGGTAAAAAGTAAAAGTTCCATCTTCCTCATGCTCAAATGGATAAGCGGGTTCTATTCTCCTCATGATCGAATAGATAAGTATATGCTGAAAAATAAAGGTTCCATCCTCCTCATGCTCAAGTGGAAAAGCGGGTTCTATTCTCCTCATGCTCGAATAGATAAGCAGGTGCTGAAAAATAAATGTTCCATCCTCCTCATGCTTGAATGGATAAGCGATTCTATTCTCCCCATGCTCGAATAGATAAGCAGGTGATGAAAAATAAAGGTTTCATTCTCTTCATGCTTGAATGGATAAGCAGGTTCTATTCACCTCGTGCTCGAATGGATAAGTAGGTTCTATTCACCTCATGCTTGAATAGATAAGCAGGCTAAAAAATAAAGGTTCCATTCTCCTCATGCTCGAATGGATAAGCAGGTTCTATTCTCCCCATGCTCGAATAAATATGCATGCCGAAAAATAAAGGTTACATTCTCTTTATGCTTGAATGGATAAGCAAGTTCTATTCTCCTCATGCACGAATAGATAAGCAGTCTGAAAATAAAGGTTTCATTCTCCTCATGCTTGAATAGATAAGCAGGTTCTATTCTCCTCAGGCCCAAATAGATAAGCAGGTTGCATAACTATCAAATTTTAACAAATGCGATGATTATGATGAGCATGCCCCTAGGGATGCCTAACACATGAATGCATGTCATTTTTTTCTTTCCTTTTTTCTTTTTTGTTTTTAAATTTTTCTCTTATATTTTTTTTTTGTTTTTTCATCTTTTTTCTTCTTCTTCTTTGTCTTTTTGCATATTTGCTCGTTCAACTCAGATAGACAGCCATGCTCTGCCATTTCATTCTCTGTATCTTTTTCTTCATAGAAAACGATTTATCTTTATACATTTGACCCAAATATTTATCTAAATAATCTAATTTGCTATTCAGGCATTTCTTAAAATAATATCAATCACCTTCAGTGCCTCTTATGAGTTCTCAAATTCTTGCCCCTACAGGGCACCTTGAAGCATTTGCATATAAATCCTTGCAACAAAGCTTATTTCTACCTTGAATGTCTTTGAATGATATTGGCGTCTTCTTTTATTCCTATTGCTTCTATTAACGCTGAGGGCCTTAAATCCTTGGCCAACGTAAACTGCTCTAATCGGATGGCATGATTTGCTTATCATGTGTTATTTCAATGAAAGATGCCTTCTAGACCACGATAATCGTTTTATAAAATAGAATAGGATGCCCCTGATATCAAATGCATGAGTATCTCTGATTCAATCCTCCAGTGATCACTTTAAGCATAGCTTAACTTTTTTTGAATGTTGCAGCGATATTTCGAAGTTGTGAAATTTCTCTTAGATCGCTCGGTTCATCTTTATGATTATCGCATTACTTGATCCAGTCAAAAACAACTCCTTTTCAGTTCTCATCTTTCTTCTCTATTCAAAAATATTTTCACGCTTCTTAGGCTTGCTTAACCAAGAGAGTGTAAAAATATCTTTCTAAGAATAGAATTCTACAAGTGCATGTGTGCGTTTCTGATTGCAACTAGCCATTCTTTTATCAGTTTTTTTCTTTTTTTGACCTCCTTGAGATTTCATTTCATTAATTTGTTTGACTTTGTAAGGATTTGAAAATCACTCGTAAAGCAAATGCATTGAGCAGATAGAGCATTGTTATCTTATTCGATACTCAGTCTTACGGCTACAGCGGAGTACCCTCAAGGTTTTCTTTTTGCTGGTCATTTTTACTTATCACGGGATTTCATCTCATTAGATATTTGACTTTGTCAGGATTTGAAAATCATTCATGAAGCTAATGTATAAAATAGGTGGAGCATTGCTTCTTTATTAGATATTCAACAATATAGCTTCAGCGGAATGCCCATGAGATATTCTTTGAGCTGCTAGTTGCAATCGATGTGTCATTGGTGGGTATAGAAGACTATCATTAGAGTTTCAATTTCCAGCAAATCTCCTTGGTTAAACTCGCCTAGTTCACGATTCCATATTTATGAATTTCCAAGATTTTCACATCATCGAACATCATCAAAGGCGTAGCAATCTTCTTCTTCTTGCTTTGCCGACCTAAGTAGTCTTAAAAGCAAATCATAGTTCATCATTTTCGCAAAAACCAATTGATCTCTACATTGGAATCAATGCCACAACATGCAATTGATATCTGAGGACCTACAAAGGGTTGGATGATATATACATATATTCAAGGTTTCGTGCTCAAGGATGCATCCTTCATTGAAATGAAATAATCTACAGAAAGATCCTTGTTGTTTCTATGCAAAATGGACCTCAACATGGTTGTGTCCCACTAAGCTTGTGTACTCTTATGGTTTTAGTTCAACGACCATTACTCGGATATCAAACTTATGCAAGGCTTTTGCTATTTTTATATTTTTCCAAATTTTACCATATTTAGTCCTTTTATTATGTGTGTATATATGTAATGATCACAACATAAATTAATGCAAAAAATAATCAAACAAAAATGCAAATGCATGAATGCAAGCGAAGGGTCATCGATTCCATTAAAGTATTGCTCTAGAAGTAGCTTTCATTGGATGACAAAGACCCTTATTACGGAAGGTTAAAGATATATTCTACGAATACGTCTCAACCTAAGCACCCAGTTCCTTTATTTCTTTGATCAGTCTTTGGAGCATTGGTCCTATTTTAACTATCACAATCTTAACTACGTCTTCAATTCAGGATGTGATACTTCTATCAAACTTGTCTTGCTCTTGGAGCCTTCTAGCATTGCCCCTAAGCCAAGTAGACCAATAATCATCCCTTCATTAGCATATTCAAAAACCAAGATCTTTATTTTGTAATAATTGATTGGTTGCATCATCGAAGTGGTCCCATAGCAGTTGCAGGTTATGCACGATATTCTGCTTGACACTGGCGTAGACATCCTCTGATGTCTCTATCACATGATCAATTGTTAAACTATCCCATACGTTTGCTGGTTGACCTCAGACCAGTGACGTACATCTGCGTTGTCTTCCTCTTTCTTTAGATACCTTTCATCCATGGTGAAAGCTTTTTCTAATTGAGTAGATGTTTTGAGAACCAACCTCTTCTAGATATGAAATGATGTTGCAAGAACGCAAATATGCAAAACAACAAAACAAGAGAAAGAAATTATTAGTACTCTTTAAAAAACAAAAATAAAACATAGAGGGTCCAAAATAATTTCATTGTAAGAATAATAACTGGGCAGCACATTCCAACACTCCAGGACATGTCTCCACGGGTTATCCTTACGAAATAATTTTGACCAGATTCTAAACCTATGGTTTTCCGCATGACTCTATTAGGGTGGGCTTCTAGATTCACACACAAAGATTTGGTTCTAGAAAGGTCCCCGAGTTGTCCTCGCTGTCCCCTACTAAGGGTAGCAAGGCCCTTGGCTCTCACCCATTATAGGCTTCAAACGAATCAAGTTCAACTCAAGGGGACTCATTTCCTACGTCTTCATGAAGGATCAGTATCCTTGCGAAGACATAGGGCATATGAGTCCCGAAGGTACTTGCTAGGCTCATATGGAGAATCAGTATTCTCACATGAGGAAAGCATTTTCCCCTCACTTAAACGATCAAGAAAAAGCTCGGGTGTAGAGCTTATAATCAAGCTTTTAAATGCGTAAAATGGAATCATATTCATAAATGGACAATTAAATTAAATTTTATATGAACTTGCAATTTTGACATTAAAACAGAATGAAATCGGCTTGTGACCTAACTCTATTTTTTTTTTTAAACAAAAAGTCTCCAACTGAGTCGCCAAGCTGTCGCAACCATTGTTCTGGGGCTCAACATTTTTAAAAACAAAAACAACAAAGTCGCCACCAATCTTTTAAAAGATATGATTGGATTACCTAAAAACAAATTATTTCCATTTTGGTTTTCCAGGGATTCGGCTGAAGGGAGTGGAGCAGTGGTGGAGCGAGTAGGCAGCGTGAGAGGTTGCACGGCACCAGCGGTTGCGAGTAGGTGGCGTCACTGGATCAGCCCTGCATGTGGCCTGCCGGCTTCCCAGTGCTCACAACCCAAGCGTGTGAGTTGTAGGCGCGGAGGAAGAAGCTTCGATGAGAGGGCTCATAGGACTCACGCGCTGAAATGGTGACATGTTCTTCTCCAGATTTGATCTGAGCCGTTGGATCTTGGTCATATCCAACGGCTATAAAAGATTTGTACAAAGGAGATAAGATATATCAGCTAGGGTTTTGTATTAGGGCCAATTGGGCCATTATTGGTGGTGAGCCTTTATTTAAGTTTTATGGACCCTTTTTATTTAAATAGACCTTTTTATTATTTTTGGGTTTTGATAATACGTATTAATAATACTAGTATTATATAATAATAATAATAAATGAATGAAATAAAAAAATTGGGTGAAATTTTAGTGACAACATGTATCGCCTATCCCCCGTCTGAGCTCATCTACTTGAACAATATTTCTAGAGTTCCCCCACTGAACTTCATATACCCGATGGAATGCCAACCAGCCCCTCGTCTGTTCACACTCCGACCCAGCAATCTGATGCCACTATACATGTCTCACCTGTCCATTTTAAATCTGCCGAAATTGAGACTCCACAGGAGCCATATGACAATAGGCCTTCCAAGACTAACGTACCTCTTGTTGCTCCAGCCTCGTCACAAAGGAGATAAGATATATCAGCTAGGGTTTTTGTATTAGGTCCAATTGGGCCATTATTGTTGGTGATCCTTTATTTAATTTTTATGGACCCTTTTTATTTAAATGGACCTTTTTTATTATTTTTGGGTTTTGATAATAGGTATTAATAATATAATAATAAATGAATGAATGAAATAAAAATATTTGGGTGAAAATTCAGTGACAACATTTCCAGAGTTCCCCACTGAGCTTCATGTGCCCGAAGGAATGCCAGCCAGCCCTCCGTCTGTTCACGCTCTGGCCCAGCAATCTGATGCCACTATACATGTCTCACCTGTCCATTTTAAATATGCCAACACTGAGCCGCAGGAGTCAGATGATGATATGCCTTCCAAGACTGGCGTACCTCTTGTTGCTCCAGCCTCGTCCATTGGCCTTGTAGCTCCTGTCGCATCTGAGCCGGCAAGAGTCATTGAGGAGGTCTTACAAGACGTGAAGGCCTCTACTACTGCCTCAAAACCCCAGCTGAAAAGAAAGAAGTACTTGGAACCAAATCGAGGGAGCTTCGTCAAAAGAAAAACTCGCGTCTCTTGCCCGAAACATTTTGAAGTTGAGTCTTGTTCCCTTTAACTCCTTAGTTTCATATTTTTCATTTTTCTCATTCATTGCATTTTGTATATGTGTGTTTGCATACATTGAGGACAATTCACCCTTTAGGTTTGGGGGGGTGTGTTGCCTCGCATTTATAGCCATACATATCATTCGTTTTTATGTTTCTGTTAGCATTTTGTTGCCATATAGATTAGGTAGAAACATGCATACCAAACCACTAAAAATATTTTGACTTAGTTTAGACATGATAATTTTGCCAACAAATTGCTATCATAGTTAGAATTTGCACTAGTATGCCATGTCTAATGATGAAATTAGAATCTTTTGTTAGCATGAGCCAGGAAATTAGTAATGTCAGGTTGCTTGGCAATTGATCTCTAGGTTAGGGAACATTAGTCTCACTTAAACACATACTATGTATCTAGTTCTCAAGACAAACTTAGGATTTTTGAAACTGAACTCGGAATAAAAAAAGAAAAAGAAAGAAATATATGCTAGGGTAAAAAAATAAAAAATAAGGCAACAATGTTTTGCCAAAAGCAAGAAAAAAATTTATTACAAGACTCCTCTGCCTTAGAGACAATAAGTAACTTGGGGCTACGTGGTTTGCTCCCTCTTAGTTCTCAGGCCAACAAAACTTCAGGGTATTAGTGTAGTGGGTTAGCTAGTGATAATGTCTAGATCAACGTGTGGGGGTCGTGAAGGGGTATTTTCTTGCTATGGCATGTAGGTCAAGAGCAGGTTTGGTAGAGCTTTTGAGGCATTAACACTCGTATTTACCGGTGCATATGCATAAATCTATTTGCTTGACTTTGAGTACATATTTGTGCATTTTCCTAGTAGATTTATGCATATGCATCTAGGAGTTAGGGAATGTTTCCATTGATAGAGTGAAGGGGTATTTTCTTGCTATGGCAGGTAGGTCAGGAGCAGGTTTGGTAGAGCAAGACAGGAGTAGAAACGAAATGTCGAGTGCGTTGGGAAAAACATGAAAAAGATTGCCAACCTTGGTTGGAAAAAGAAGGAAAGTTGATCAATAGTCATTTGAGACACGTCAGCCCTAAATTCAAAAAGAGGATAAGAAGATAACATGTCTATCTTGGTGTGTAACAAACTTTCAAGATTCAAACCTAACTTAGGGTTTACATGAATGTCTATATAAAAGAAGCCATCGATGAGCCAAAGAAGGTTGCACCGTGACAGGATAGAGGGATGCACCCTGAGAAGGTAGAGAGAAAATCGTAGTTCGACCAGGGCGTGACCGAGAGCTCTGGATCACTTTAAGGGTTGCATCGACAGATCTTCTTTTTTGTCCATTTCTCTTAGTTTTTAATTCTATTATGATGGTGATGTTTAAAAATGATGATTTATGGATGGTTGCCCCATCCATGAAATAATTTCTCTAAGTTGGTTGGGATGTTTGAGATGAATGCTAGTTTTTAATAACTGAATGCCTTGACATTTTTGTCTACTTTGCTAGCACTTATTTTTAATATATTTTATGACATACTACAGTTGGCATTAAATGCTTATTATCCCTTAATATATTAAAAGACTTAGGAGATAAAGATCAATTGCTAAGTACTAAAGAGAGAAGCTTCAACAGAAGATGTTCAATTAGATGAGCTTACTTCCTAAGTAAATCTACCCCTGAGCAGTAAAGACTAAAATATTGCCAAGTTAATTATTGAAAAACATCTCTATAGACATATAAAAGTTAATCTTAGTTAACTTAGGGTATTGCCATCGACAGAGGCAATACTAACTTAAAATCTTATCAGCAATAAATCCAATGCTGAAAGTTATTAATTACCATTCTTGCAAGCGTGAAATACAAGCATCCCTTGCCAACGCCCATCAATCATATGAATACACTTGTTTTCCAATCTGTATGACTTCTTGTTTTATTTTCCTTCAATTATTTTCTTAAGTAAAATTCGATCTCATTACAAACTTATCCATTTCAATTCACAAGTAAAGACTGTGCCATTTAATTCCTGGACAATCCTTGTAGATACGATACTCAGCTTACTGTTGTATTACTTGCTGACCGTGTATACTTGCACGTAAAAAGATCTATTCTTGGCATATTTTTACTATCATACTACATTAATTCATCATTTGTTTGCCAAGCATTATTCGGTCAACAGGTTTTTGGTGCCATTGCCGAATATTGCAAAGGAATTTATCATTTTGATTTTTACTTGTTTTTGTTTATTTTACCTATTGTGTTTTGTTTGGTATATGACCAGGAGCATTATAAAACTTTGAGATTGAAACAACCCTACGCAGATTAAGAAGAAAACTTAGAGAAATAGAACGAAACAAAAATGGTGGAGTAGAATGTGTTAGGAATAATGAAGAAAATCTAGCAATACATGAAGAGATATCGCCCGCTCCTACTACGGTTGTGCAAGAAGAATGACCTATTAGAGAACACTTGGCACCAAACATGGATAACTTGATGCTAAAACTGATTGGGCTAGAGTTAAATACAACAAATTTTGAACTTAAACCAATAATGATACAGACGTTGTTGAATGTAGGTTAATTTGATGGATGACCTACCAGATATCCAAGGCAACACTTGAAGCAATTCATGGAGGTTTGTCAACTATTTCAGCAACCTGGTGTAGCTGAGGAGACAGTGAAGTCGAGACAATTCTTGTTCTCTTTGAGAGATAGAGCAAAAATATGGCTAAGTTCTTTGCCACCTGGTTTAGTTAATTCATGGGCAGAATTATGCCAGAAGTTCCTTCTGAGATTCCATCCACCTAAACTTAATGCCAAGCTGTAGAGTGAAATTATTACTTTTAGGAAAGCTAATTATGAGACTTTGTATGATGCTTGGGAGTATTTCAAAGACCTGTTAAGAAGATGTCCCATGCATGGATATCCTACTTGGACCCAAATGGAGACCTTTTATAACAGACTCAATGCTTATGCCAGGACTATGGTTAATGCTTTGGCAAATGGATTTCCCATTTCACATCCTTGAAAGGATTGCCACCAATGACCTCTAGTATCCTACTACCATATTGGGAACTAGGACAAAAACCACTGAGAAATTAGAGCTAGATGCGTTCATCTATGAATGCAAAAATTTCCAACCTCACTAACATAGTGAAAACAAAGCAAAATCATACTAAAGTCCAAGAAGTAAAGGCACTGGAACCACTCTGCACTATTTGTGGAGAGCATCAGAATATGAATGAATGTCCAGCAAATCATGAATCGGTAAATTTTTTGGTAATTTCAATCATAATATTAACCTACATTCTAATACTTGTAATGCAAGTTGGAAGTAGCATCTAAACTTCTCTTGGGCAAATCATGGAGGTAATCAATATAAGACCCAGCATCAGAGCAACAATGCACTGCTAGGATTCAACCAGAATGTGATGCCACGGAGAGCACATAACAATTTTTATCCAGGAAAGGGATATAATCAAGGGAACATTTTAACATAGTACATAGAGCGAAATGATGCGACTGTCCAAAGTTTAGCAGTATCTATGCGAAACTTGGAAGTCCAACTAGGACAAATTGCCAATGGACTCAGTAACAAACCCTAAAGAACTTTGTCAAGTGATACAAAAGATGTTCGGTAGAAAGGAATTGAACAATGCAAAGCAGTCACTCTTCGAAATGGAAAACAATGTGAGAATGAGACATCTGCCAAATAGCCAATTATATGTCAGGACGAGAAGATGGTGCCAACAGATGAGCCTAAGGAAGCAGAGAAAAAAGAGGCAAGCACCAACAATGCCATACCATAATCTGATGCCAACACCACCAAAACTGAAAAATCTAGGAAGTTTCACTTTTCGCTGCACGATTGGCAATAAGTTCATGGGTAAGGCACTTTGTGACTTGGAAGCCAACATCAATATGATGCCAATGTCAATTTTCAAGAATCTTGGAATTGAAGCAAGGCCTACCACAATAACATTTCAGCTGGCAGATCGATCTTATGCACATCCCAAGGGTAAGATTGAGGATGTATTAGTAAAGGTAGACAAATTTATATTCTCAATCAATTTTATTATTTTAGAGTATGAGGCTTATGTCAATGTCCCAATAATATTGGGAAGATCATTTCATGCCTGAGGTTGTTATGAAGATTGTGAGATCATGGTCTCATGTTCTGTTCAGAAGTAGTATGAGAAGCGTGTGTTGGTTCAGCAAATGGCAATATCGTAGCCGTCTCTCGCGTTTAGGTTGCTATCCCTGACCAGTTGTTCTCGCTTCTTGAGCTTTAGGATCATAGGTTTAAAAAAGAAATATGCCTTTCTGGCAGATTTTCAAGATAAGGCTCTAACATTGAAGGAGAAAAAAAAAAGAGATATGGCAGTTAGAAAATGCAAGAAAATAGGTAAAATAGAAATCTTGAGTACTCTTCAATAGATTAGGATATTTCTAGGAAACAAATTCTCACTAGGCCTGCTAGGAAAATTCTTGAATTTGGAAAAAGTTTGGGTGGAGATCTTTGGAAATAAGAGGAAGTAGTAGAAGAGTTGGTGAGGTTAGAGATGCAAAAGTAATAGTAAACATCTCTAGGAATGTGGTCTAGTTAAGGTTGTTGGGATTTGTTTTGTGAAGGTCTTTCCTTTAGTTTTATCATGCTACTTTGCATCCATGAAAGTTTTGTGTGTTTGATGTTTGGTTGTTTTGGGAGGCAGAAGTGAATTCTTTAACCAGTTTGGTTGTTGTTAGAAAGTCAGATTACTTAGGGTGGGTGATTGTAGCGGAGCTCTTTTGGAGGGTGTTGAGTGTTAACTTTTTTTGGTGCTATAGTGTTCTTGGCTTATTTTTAGTCTCATATTTTTATATTTGGTGGGGTTGATGTTCTGTGTTTGTTACAAGAAATAGAAGGTTCAAATATTGGTTGAGGGCTTGGGATTTTGTACTATTAAACTTGGACCTAGTGGTATAGAACTTCGATTGTCTTATTATTGGATTTCTTTTTACTAAAAACTACTGAAGGTGGCTGAATTTCCCTTGCGGTGAAGAGTTAGTCGGGTTACTGTTTTGTTTCCAATTTATTTTCAACGTTGTTACGCAGCTTGAGAGGTTCTTTTGGATGGGGTGCAAGTGCTTATAGTGTGGATTCTGAAGTCGATCCTTCCGTTAGTTTGCATGATGCAGAAGTGCTTTGCTCTTTGTCTGTAATTTTTGTCTGCTTGTTAGTGTAGGGGTTTTGTTGGGTATGAGCTGTTAGTTTTGGTGTATTTGGTGTAGAGGTGGAAAATAGGTCGTTAAGTTTGGGTTCGGTTCGGGTCTGACTACATTCGGTTTGGGTCTGATTTGGGTCCATGGTGATTTCGGTTCAGGTATTGGTTCTATAACACCCTCTACCTGAATGTCACATTTGGGCATTAAGCCCAAACTAAAACCATAAAATTTCTCAACCTAAGTTTAGTCCAACAAGGTATTTTTCAAAAACATTTAAAGTCCATAGTTAAAAATATAGTTAAATAATCAAAATGGTACAAATAAGCTCCAATTTAAATTTAAAACATTTGAACATACGACTTGATTAATACAATTTCAAAAATAAGAATTACAGACTCCACCACGTAAGGTCCTATGAATACATAGCCCACTAAACACAAGTATTGTACTCTAGAGAAAACCAAATTTTAGAATCTCATACCAATAGTGCTCATCGATCCCACGATTTGACGATCAACCTATGCACAAAAACAACGATTCAGAGCGTTGAGCTTAGAAAGCTTAGTGGTACACATCTACTCTACTATACTTCATGTTAATCATAAACATAAGCATGCAAGCTAGTACAAGCAAAAAGGAGAGATAAATAAACACGTGGCGCTACCACTAGTCGCCTAAACACATGCTCTCATCAAAGCAACACATCATACATGACACACAAGGCCCAACCATACTCGGGATCCCAGTAGATCATCCGATTGAAACACACAATGTCATCATCATAAACCTGGAGTGAGGCTCGGTATCACACAGCCTCGGGAATGTACACTCTAAGGGAGGCTCGATGTCACACAGCCTCGGGAACATACACCCATACTCGGCATCTCTCCTCGAGTATAATTGAATAAGACCCGGTGTCACTTAGCGTCGGAAACGTACATCCGGCATCTCTAACCATGGTGTTGCAGCACTCTTTCTCTAGGTATCTGGATCCTATCAATCAAAGGTGACTCAACCAATCAAGTTTCCAAACTACACACAGCATTGACACCATTACCAAACGGCACACAACCTAACTCGATCCACCAAGGATCTCATATGGTTGCTATTACAACAAGTTACCCAATTAAGTTTACCAACTTGTTAATACATTATGGAAGAGTACATTAATCATTTTATTAATCCATGCCATCTCATTTACATCCCACGTCAATTTCTCATCTTTTTATTAGCATTGTAGATTATCTCGTTAAATAGGTACTAGTACTTAAACACGAGTATTGATACAATACCCCTGGTATCGGTACTCACGTGCGTACCGGTACTGGTACTTTTGGAAATCTACATACAGCCCTCAATCGCGTATTGTTGCAGCCAAAACTCGTACCGATACCCTATACACGGGTTCACACCATTTTCTTGAATTACGATTTTACAACGCTTACTCGACACCTAAAGCTTATGAAAGTCATTAGGTTTTGTTTACTAACGCATTTAATCAATTAATATTAATTATCGACTTCATGACCATTTATTCGAATATTACCATTATTTATCCCTTACACGAAATTTCCATCGAATGCATCAATATCCATACTCTAGCACCCAATCAACACAACACAATTCAAACGGGCATCACATAGATATACGAGAACAACCCTATACAATCTTCAAGCCTATACAAGTCAATTCATATTTACAGCAACATCATGCCTCACGTAGATATCAACCTCATACTATCGTTCCCCACATCATGCATATTCATCATCTACCTATTTTGTATATACTAACATGCAAAGCAATCACATTTATGATGCTCGTGAAGCAATAGGAGTTCGAGGTGTACTAAACATAAGCCAAAGTGATAAATCATCATCCGAGCTCCTCCAAACATCTCTTTAAACCCAACTCTCAAGTCCACAAATTCCTCGAATAAAACAAATACGATTGCATAAGTCATTTCACATTATCAGACTACTTTAGGGGATAAAATATGTAAAAAAAACTTATCATGTTCGAATTTTGTGAAACTGACTGTGCCAACGGATGGAGAACGTTGAGAAACCCCCGAGTAAGGTCCTCTGGAAAAAGTCAACAGCTCAGTCAATGCAATTCAGCTCTATCAACAGCTCAACTCGGCTCAGTCAACGGCTAGGCTTGGCTTGTTTAAGCTGCTCAATCCGGCTTACCAGACGGGCTCAACCGCCTGGTCCAACAACCAACCCAAACAGCTCAGCCCAACTATTATTAGCTGCACACAATAGATAGGTGTTGCCCACGCGTAGGTGATGGCACGTGCGACGCATGTGGCCACTCCTAACGGCAAAATTTGACCAGTAGCTCCTGTCTGACACTTTAGCTCCTCTTGAGCACAATGGTGGTAGGGGCTCTCGACAGTGGATGGTAGAGGAGGGAGTTTTAAAACCCAAGCTTTGGTCGAATCTTTCTTCCTCTCACGCTGGCGAACAGCAGCTCTAACGGCAGTAAGACCATCATTATCCTACTCGTCTCAGAGAGAAGTCCAACGACACCGATGGTGTCAAAGACCGACCATTGGACGGCTATGGATCTTGATCTAAACGTTTCCTCTCTCTAAAACCCTCTACCCATTTTTCCCCCAATTTTTCATTTTTCTCTATCTTCATAAAATCTCTATCCTCTTTTTCCACCACCCACACCTATTTAAATATCAAACATCACTAATAAAAATTCACTCATCCACCTTATTTTCATTTTAGACACAAACTTTGCCCTCTATCCATTTAAGCCCTTAATCTCCTTTAACCGAGCTTCAATTTAATTTCTTCCTAATTTAATTCACCAACTTAAAGGATCTAAACCCCAATCTAAGGGCCATTTTATTGACCCAAAAATTGGGTCATTATAGATTCGGTTAACTTCCGGTTCGGTTAATATCAGGTTAGTTATTTTTGGGTCAGGTTAATAAGAGATCGATCGATTTTAGTAGGGACACGGCCATGATCGAACATTGACAGTGGCCAAAATGTTGAATTTCAAAAATAGAAGGGCTTATTAACTATTTAAACTCAAAATTCATGGGGCAAGACCTAATTTGTCTAATATTTAAACTTATAAGGACAAAAATTATTATTGGACCAAAATATTTGAGGAAACGGACTCATTCTTCTTTAGTTCAACCCATACTTGATTATATAGTTAATAAAGTCTTGTATTTTTAAATTTGAATATTTATTTTTACAGGGACTAAATTATTATTAGAACAAAATTTATCGAATATTTTGATTTTATAACAGGGGTCGGGGCCCATTGGGCCTCAAGGGAGCTCTATCCTTGGGTTTTACTCGAGTTTTCAAGCCGAGTTAGGTTTTTCCACCCTATATATGACTTTATTTAGCATGTATATTTGACTTTTTGGTGAGTTGTGTGACACTTCACATCTCATCTTTCTTTATGTATTTTTAAGATCTTTTTTTATTTCGGGTTGCTTCAGTTCGGGTTGCTTTCAGTTTGGTAAAAATCAGCTCGAGTCCATTTTCGGTTCAACTAAAATACGGGTAGGTTTTTGTTCGGTTTATTTTGAGTTTTGGATCAAATTTGAGTCATCGTGTTCGGGTCGATTTCGAGTCTCGGTTCAGGGAAATCTCTTCGAGTCTCAGGTCTCGGGTCAAATTTTTCAGGTCTAATTTGGTGTATTGATCTCTTATATCAGGAACTTTGTTCCTTTATTTACTAAAATTTTGACTTTTGCTGAGAAAAAAACCCTTCATGATTGTGAGCTTTGAATCCCTTATGATCCACTCATCTACAATATCAAATATAATACTTTAACCTTAGCACTCTTAAGCTAGAAACTAAGACATACTTTAACATTAATATTCTTAAGCTCAATATTTGTTGAAGTTGACATGCTACATGTAAAATTCCAAATTCAAAACCTTCCTTATAGATTTATCAAAAAATACAATGCCAAAGTTGATAAAATCTAGTTTCTTCCTCTAATAAATTGTCTAGCTTTTTAGGATGTATCGACTTTGTGGAACAATGGGTACTACAACATTAACCACACGTGTGGAAGATAAAAGTTGACTTTTATGATAAACATTTTGAAAAACGGTGTCTGATGGATGTAGCGACTTGCGACGAGGGGCTCACTAAAAGCAGAAGAGCATTTTGATCATTTGAAAAAAAATAGGGTTTATAATTGAATTGTGACGATTTCACTAAGTGGAGAAGTTTGAGAAATTAAGAATAGAGACTGAAACGACCATGTTTTGAAATATTTAAGCCTAAAGCTTAAAACACGTCGTTTTGAAGAAAAAAAAAATCGGCATTTCAATTTTTCGAGTTAAAAAAATACAAATTTTACTTGAACTCGAAAATCAATTTTTTTAATTCAAATTAACTCGAATAATTCAATTCAAAACAATTAAAATTAAAAAAAATCGATACTTTCTAGTCGTGTTGAGTTTTGTCCCCTTTTTATTCGGTTAAACCATTAGGACACTACTCATCTAACTAAGAAATTAGATACAACAGATATTAATTCTTTCTAGTTGAGAACTTTACTTTTTCCCAATGGGAGTTTCTTGCACCCCGGGTTTCGAATCATTCTTCAATCATAGTGTGTTCGGATAAAAGAATCAAATCTCCTAAACATCTTTCTAATTTTTTTTTTCAATTTTTGGACTAAGAATCCTGAATTCCTTAAAATTGTCAATGAGTCATATGGGCACAAATCTCATAGGATGTTGGGGGAAAAGAAAGTTCAGATGCATTCAACTTTTAAAAGCTTGTAGGTCTATCTCATGGTGCAATACAGTATAATTTATCAGCAAATTCAAACGGTGGCTGATTTATGTTGAGAATTGTCTATGCTAAAATCTGAAATTCTTTTTATTAGTATTTATTTTAATGATTGTACCCACCTTAAAATTTTATTTTTGCCCACACATATAGATTATAATCAAAAACCGACTAAGTACATTTTTATGTATATTCACCTTAAAATATATTTAAATCCGCCAATGTACGTTGCTATGTAGAGAGAGAGAAAGACGCGCGTGCGTGTGCAAGCTATCATCAAACAGTTTAATTTTTTCAACAAATCTTTAGAGGCGCGCGACCGTATAAAGGATTTATGTGACTCAACTAATTTGCAGAGTGAGTAAGAGTAAATACCAGATTGATTACTCTTACATGACGTTGCCATGGGGGTGTGGTATTGTATGCTATCATAGTCAAGTGCTGGGTTTAAACCGGAGCATGATTTATTGAGTTGTAGCTCCAGATTGGGCTTTATGGATCTAACCCATTCACATCGGGCCCTGCCCAACCAGTATTTCATAAAATTATAACTCTTCAAGTATTCAAAAGTTTTAAAGAAATATTTACTCAAAAAAGTTTTAAAGAAATATATATTAAAAAATTGTAATTTATATTCAAATTATTAAAAATTATAAATAAAATAAAATATATGATAAATTGTAAAAAATGCACAAAATTATTAAAATCAATTATTTCTTTCGTTAGTAGATTCAATTTGATAATATATTAAAAATCAATTATTTCTAGGGAAAAATGTTATTAGGCCATATATTTATCACTATAATTGAAAGCAATATTATATATATATATATTCCTTAGAGGTTTGGGTTCGGCTTTCATTTGGATTAAGTGTGAGAAACGGCTATCATACTTCTTGTTGTTGATTTAATATAAAAACTTAGGACACCACCTATTTTTATTTCAAATTATGAACAAAAATCTTCCCTCCCTAATCATGCCTCTTTCTTTATCTCACACTAAAAAAACACTAAAAATTAAATTTTAAACATTAACCTAAATTTTACATCCTAAGCCCTACACCCTAAAAAATATATCCTATCCCTAATTCTATAAACATTAACCACAACTAATCTTAAACTTTAACCCCTAAATCCACTATTTTAAAGTGGGGCACAAAAAGGAGCATAGTTTGGGGGCAAAGATTTTCATCCGCAAATTATTTAGGGGAAATTATATATAAATATATTAATTGATTGAGTGATCAAAAATATTTATGTTGTCCATATATATTTTCAAATCAAAATTAAACTCATATATAATGAAAGAATATAAACATTCTTTTATCACAAGACTAAATAGTGAATCTCAATGTAAATCTCTTTTTACTCGATAAAAAACACTTTAATGTAAGCGTGAGTTGCATAATTAGTCATTAACTCCATATCTCATATTAAATGCTTCAAAACGTGTAGTATTTAAAACAATCGGAAGCACAATCTGGTTTGAATGACTAATTTGTAATGATAGCAATCTTTTCAGCACCGACAAGATAAAATGAAGGGAGATCAACACTGTTGTTGATCTGATTTCTCCAGATTCTCTTCAACTCCATGTCTCGTGTTTCAGCTGCCTAATTTTGCTGGCCTTGGCTCTTCATCTCTATACTATAACTTATCAATTAAATAAAAACGAAATTTGATCCATTTCTCACAATTTTTTATTTATGAATTGGAAACTAAAACCATATGGTATTTATCTGTACAATATACAATAACTCGAGACATCGAGCATGCTTAGGTACTTAATAAACATGATCAAACTGAAACCACACCCGACGCTGTGATTCACATCGACTTGTATCTTTCTGGATTCCTTTCAAGCCCAGAGAGATATGATGTTCCGAAATAGCTGGGTTTTAGTGTTTGAATAATTGAGTTTGGGGGGCCACACAGAGAAAGAAACTGTGCTTCTACCTATACATATGGTGTGAGTTTGAGTTGCACGTTATTGTTCTTAGAAGGCTGAGAAAACTGCAGGCTTTTTGCACAACACAATGAAATATCTACATTTCATCTTCTGTAAAATCGCATGCCAACAAAGCCCTCTTCCCTTTACTTTTTCCTATAAAAGCAAACATGTATAATTTCATTCACAAACAAAAACAGAACCCTTTTTCACTGACATAATTTACAGAAAAACATGTTTGAACTCACCCTAATTTAACCAACAAGCTAAATTAGCCCCATGTTAAAAGAAAAACATGCTTTGCTAATAGTACTGCTATGTTAGAAGATACTATTCTTATAAATAATGGTTTTGAAGGTGATATTATTCTTTGAGGAAAAGAAAAGAAAAACTAAGAATGGGTGACCAACCAGATAAAAGTGAAGCAGACTTGTGAAGCGAGCAAAACGCAGTGAGTGTGACATATCTACATATATACACACAAGTACATTCGTTTTCCTGGTGAGGACCAAAAGACAAGCAATGTGGTTACAGAGATTACGACAAATATTGCCATGATGCTGTTATGATTAGTAGCTATTTACATCTTCAATCACTGCCGCTATCCACCGATGAAGAGGCTAGGGGACCATCCATGCAAAATTTTCACTAGAGATGTGGTTACCAATCCATCACTTTGTTTTCTTGTTTAGAATTAGATAACCTTATCTGTTACTAAACGCAATTTTATTAAAATATGATTACAATAAATCTATGTTCCTTATTCCGAATATAAAGATAAAAATGTTAGATATGAGTTGAAGGAACTTGTAAGGGTAACAACGCTCCGTTAACTTTTAACAATGTTGAGGAAAGAACATTAAAATTTTGAGACTAACTCCGACACCCGTGGTAGAATTTGGTGTAAGAATTTATGGAGATCCACTTAAATTTTTTTAAAGAAAATTAAAGGTTTAAATTAAAATTTTCAAAATTTTTTAAGGTTTAGTAATTTTTTAAAAAGAAAAATAGGGTCTAATTAATTTTTTTTGAAACTTTAAGAGGTTTAATGGGAACTTTTAAAAATTTTAGGAGGGAATTTTGAACTTTTAGAAATTGTGGTCTAATTAAAAATGTTTGAATACAATTAACACAAATACTGATAAAATAATGAAATTGTTTGCATATATACTTTTATTAAGAAAATAAAAAATACTGTGTAATTTTATTTTACTATTTTTTTATGAGAAAAAGTTTGATACACACGTTTACACGTGCTTTTTAAATTTAGGGATTAAGGGCTTAGTTTAGGGTTAAAAGTTTAGGGGTTTAAGTTGTAAGGTTTAGAATTTAAGGTTAGTGTTTAGATTTTAGGGTTTAGGGTTTAGGTTTTAGGATATTAGGGTTAGGAATTTAGAATTTGTGGCTTGTGTAAAATTAGTTTTACACAGTCTATGTATCAAAGTTTTACCTTTTTTATTTTACCAGTTGAATATTCTGATATTTTCATTAATGCCTTGATGACAAAATATTATAATCTTTTTTTGGTTATATGCATGTCCATCCTACGGTCCATGTTTAGAGTGTGAGGCTGCCCCTCCCAACAATATCGTCTCTAAAATTCGAATCCTCTCCTTGAGAGTGCAGTGTGCCTTACCAATGCACCCAACACTTGTTGGTACAACATATTATAATATAACAAAAAGAATTAAATTATACATAAAATTATTAATATTAAACTAGCAATTAACATAAATAAATCGCCCTAATCGGTTAAGAAGAAGAAAACAAATATTAATGGATTGATTTTAGATAAATAGTGATAGGATTTATATCTAATACACTGACGGCGAAAATTTTTAGTTTTCACAAGCGCCTTAGTTTTAGGGTTTAAGGACTCAATTTAGGTTTTAGGGTTTAGAATTAAGGGTAATGGTTAGAATTTAGGGTTAGAGTTAGGATTTAAGGTTTAGATGTAATAAGTTGAGGATTTAAGTTTTAACCTACAAACCCTAAATTTTAACCATAAACTCTAAATTATATTCACAACCACTAAACTCTAAACTACTAAATATGAAATCCTAAACCCTACACCCCAAACTGAGTCCCTAAACCTTAAAATTAAGGTGCTTGTGGAAACTTTTATTTTCCACCACCATTGTATTAAATAATTATCCAGAGTAATATTAAATTTATAATTACAAACAATTTTTTTTTTACAAAAAACCATTAAATATGTTTTTGAGGAGTTAAACATCAATATACCTTATTTTATAAATGGTAAACTACTCAAGTGACAACCGAACTATTTGAATGTACCTATTTTGACCATCGAATTAGGCAATTCGTCAATCAAACCATCAAACTTTTAAATTGATCATATTTTGACCACCGCCATTAAAAAACTAACAGAGGGATGACGTGGCAGTTAACGAAAATTTGAAAAACTATACATTTGGTCCATGTTATTTACCTATTATATCAATTTGGTACTAATTTTAATTTAATTAAATAAAATTAACCAACCAACCAACCAGATGGTAACATGTGTCACTATCTAATTGGATATAATCAAATGAAGCAAATAAAATGAGAGACAAATGCAAGTAATGAGAATCGAACCCACACTCAAAAGTAATGAGAGCTTAAACCCCAACCATTAAGCTAACTCCATTTATATAAAATAAGATGATAATATATTTTATTAAATGGTTATAGGGTTTCTATTTTGCACATTAGCCGACTCTTGCATGAGGATAGTATTGTTTATTTGTCTCTCCTAATTAGCACTTTTAATAAAATATGTTATCATCTCATATCATATAAATGGCATTAGCCCAGCAGTTAGGGCTTAAGCCCTCCTTGCTCTTGGGCGTAGGTTTGATTCCTATTGCTTGCATTTGCCTCTCACTTTATTTGCTTCATTTGATTATGTTCAATTAGATGGTGACACGCGTTACCATCTGGTTGGTTAATTAAATTTATTAAATTAAATAAATTAAAAAAGATAGAACATATGTTGTCATCTGGTTGGTTGGTTGATTTTATTTAATTATATTAAAATTAGGACCAAATTGATAAAATAGGTAAATTACATGGACCAAATGTGTAATTTTACAAATTTATGTTAACTGCCACGTCACCCCTCCGTTAGTTATTTTAACGGTGGTGGACAAAATAGGACCAATTTAAAAGTTTGTTAGTCTGATTAATGAGTTGCTTAGTTCGGTGATCAATATAAGTATGTACAAATAGTTCGATAGCCACCTGAATAGTTTACCCTTTTATAAATTACTTTTAAAGTAGTTGATTTTTTAGAGGGGACATAAATATTTATTTTCTTTAAATGGTAAGATAGAGAAATTAAACAAATACTACGGTAAAATATATTAGATGTCACTCTTATAGGTTTGGTAACAATTTTTTTTTCTAAAAGTAACACTTTAGTCAACTAGTTAAATTTTTGTGAAAAATAAGTTACTATTCTTTTAAAAGAAACAATTTAGCCACTAATAAAGAATTTGTAACAAACATGTTACTATGTGATTAAAATTGAAACATAACCTGCTATAACAATAATCTGTCCCCAAAACTTTTACATTCTATTAATTTAGTCATAATTAAAAAAATCAATAAATTTAACCATTAATATTTAAAAATTTTGACATTGCACCTCCTAACACACCCTTCGATCACTTGTCGCACTCTATGCTAATGTCCACCAGCTCGATAACCGACATATGTGATAGCTTTACAGACAATCATTCTACTACTAGACATATGACAAACTAATGAAACAGATCCATTATGACCTTAAAGTTACATGCTAGTAGACACAAACACTTCATTAAAAGAATTTTTAAATACGAGATTAAATATTTTGAATTATTTTAAATTATGACCAAATTAATGAAATATATAAATTTTAAGGACTACAATTATTATTATGCCAACTCTTCTGTTTAATTTCAACGGCGCTGAGTTGTTTGTTACAAAATTTTAATTAAATAATTAAATTGTTACTTTTGAAAAAAAATATTTGTTAAATGGCATGCGATGTATTTTACCCGTATTATAAAATTGAAGGGGTTATGGCCCTCACCAGTGTCACAAACTTGTAATTTAACCTCGAAAACTGTGTAGTCATAGGTTGCCAATTCTCTTCAAATTGTCTATGTCAACCTAAATAAACTCTACAAGTGAGAATCTCAAAGAAATCCCTAATGTATCGATGCTAAAAATCTCTACTCAATGCACAAGGAAAGAACTCAAAGAAAGCTGGAGTAAATTGTCACGGTCATTACTCTCTTCACAAAATATATATTTTTTAAAAAAAGAGTAATAATTTTATAACAAGTGCTATAAAGCAACTCTTTGACTCGTGATGAAAGCGTCACGAGATTAAGTAGGAGAGAATATCACGAATAGCAAGAAACAGGGACATTAATCTCACGTCCAAAAAAAAAGGAAAGTCTTAAAATATAAAAGCGGTGGTGCTGCACATCTTATCAGATATATTTTTAAGGAAAAAGATAATGACCCTATGACAAAATACTTTACATATTTAATCACCCAAAACAAAAATGCCTTTATTTATAATTGAACCCCTTACATCTAATGATACATATTAAGTTACATCGATGACTCATATTTAAACATATCTACAAGATAGAGTTCGAAGTAAAATCATCTTTATTATTAATATCCTTCAAGTAGATAGGCCTTCCGGAATGGAACTGGTCTATAGGGACTTGGAACAACCACAATGACTTGAACAAATCACACTATATAACACTAGAATTAATATATGAGATGTATACATTTCCGATTGCCCATGTTGCATCAGATTTGAATATTAGATTTTTAAATATTACATATATGTAAAGATTGCGCGGACAAATTGAATTAAAAATCTGGATTTCAATTGAATTTCAGTGGGGATAACAACATTTCTTTTACTTTCCTCAAAGTTTAAGCAACCCAAAAATACAGCAAGAGCTTTAGAATGATGTGCTTAATTGAGAAAGCAAATTTTCCAACGATGGAAAAAAAATTATGATCAATTTACAAAGGAGGAATTGCATGGACCAACATCAAATAATTTTATGGGATGATTGAAAGAGTGGAAGTGTAAAACTATTTGAATTTGATTATTTTTATTTAATAGAAAGTACTTTAACAAAGAATTTAATTTTTTGAGTTGATTCAAGTTTCGAATCTTAAATTTTAAAATCAATCTCTCTATGAGTATCATGAAACAGTATGAAATCAACTTTGACTTTATTGTCTATCACAAATCTTTGTCATTTTGGGGTCCCATCCCATGTCTCTCTCCATTCTCACTACAATTATTTTCTTTGCTTTTTATAACTCAGAGAGTGGATTTAGAAGAAGGGAAAAAAAGAGTAATGAGCTCTTATATATAATAACATTCAAGATAAATAATTTAAGCCCATTTGATTTCAAAATATTTAGATATAAATGGGATTTAATACTGTTTTATAAAGTTTATTTCATTTTATAGGACATATATTGAACATGGTTTAATGAATTTACATCTTCAAATATGCAAAAATTTAAATGGAGAAATCATTGGTAAATAATCAAGTTATGATTCTAAACGCCTCTCAAATCATTCAACTTACTTCCCTTTGGTACTTCTTTAATCATTTACTTCTCATTGTACTAAACTAAAATCAATCATATCATAGTATTTACCAGTAAAATTGTCTGAAAACAATTGAGAAATCAAGTTTCGCTCGAATTCGATTCGAAACTTAGTTATACTTGCATAGTTAATAAAACTATTCAGATGTTTTTTTTAATACTATTATCTATTAGTTTTAGGGAAAATATTTTGATACAAAATTTATATATGTAATAATTATATTAATTTTAGTGATTAGAAATTTAGTTTAGAGTTTAAAGTTTAATGAATTTAGGTTTAAAATTTATTGTTTGGACTTTTAATATTTAATGATTTGATTTTTATAATTTATAGTTTAAATAGGAAGATGTGCATGAAAAACTTATACAACTTATATATAAAAATATAAATCTGATTTTAATATTATTAACCAGGATGTCCAAATATTGTTATTCCTTAAAAAAATATGCTTAATTCAAGAATTAAAAACAATTTATTATTCTTTACTAATCCACTTAGCATTGTGATCATCAGCCATTGGATTCCTTGATTCAAACATGATTGCATTGTTCACTAGGGCATCATCATGATGTAGTACTAGTCCTGGCTCACTTCTCAAGAACAACAAATATTTGTAGGCCATTTACTTTTGCTTTTCTTTTAATGCTTTTGGATTCGAATTTTTACCACCCTTTATTCTTCTATTTTTTATAAATATTTTATTGTTCATCACATTTTGTATTAGCACAAAGAGTTTATATAAGTCTTTATTAAGTGTAAAAATTTGAAGTAATTCATATTAAACTTTTTCGATAATTAATCACTTAATTCAATTAAGAAATGATATTGTAACTGTGAATGACTAAATGTACTATTTTAATTCTTACTTTCAAATAGTTTTAATATATATTCAAATATCTTTTTTTTTAACAATTCTTACCTAGGAAAGAGGAAGGGAAAATTTGCTCATACTGAGTTTAGAATCCAACCTAAAAAGAAATGAGGTATCAATTAAAAACTTTAACCACTTGTTCTAAAAGATGTTGACTCTATTTTTTTAAATTTATCAAAAAAAAAATAAAGATTATTATTTGATATATTAACAGTGACATATATTAACCGATATCGGTACGACATGAGTAATGTAGGTAGACGTTAAGAGTTGGCATCAAAGTGAAACAATAGGAGTGGAAATAGGCAATAAAGGAGGGGGTGGATTATGGAGACAAATGGGGTCTAAGTAGAGGGGCCTTGTCTGAAACAAGTAGTCAAAAATCACGTGGTTTTTGTACTTGGAATTGTCCAAAGTAATTCAATAGAAGTTAGAGTGGGATTGCTTCCCTCCCTCTCTTTATGAAATACTACAGTTGAATTTGGAAGATGAAAGTTGCATACTAATTATTTCCTACTCATTTTGTTTCTTAACATACATGGTCCACCACTCTCTTGTTTATTATTTTCTCTTTTTTCATGTTAATTGCGCGAATACAAATACGATTCAAATTATTAAACACGTTAAAATTTTAAATTTGAATATATAAATATATATATATATATATATTTATTTAAGGCTTAAGGGTGCTAAAAGCCCCTAAATTTTGGAAAAAAATCAATTACGTCCTTGAAAATTTTGCACTAAATTAAGCCCTTAAACCTAAAAATTTAATCAATGTGCTCTTTTCACTGACATAGTCCATCATTGACTGTTACGAAATTGACGTGGCGGTCCACATTAAAAATGATGATGTAGAAAATAGGCTTAATTGATTTTCTTAAAAAAGTTTAAGAATTTATTTTATTTTTTCATAAAGTTTCAAGGCTTATTTAATTTGTAAGCAAAAATAAAAACTATTAAAAATATAAATACAATTTTTTTTAAATGTTCTAAAAAATAATTATTAAAAATAAAAACTATTAAAAATTAAAAAATATATATCACCCTTATAATAACAAAAAAAGATTAAAACTATGTACCAACCAGATATTATTTTATTGATGCTCCTAGTTGTAAAAAACCTAAAACACATTCCAATACATATGGTGCAAACCAACATCAAATACAGTCGCATCCCTTTTATTTGATTAAACATACTTTTTCAAAAATTAAATTAAAATAAAGAAAAAATAAGAAACATGCTTGTTTCTAAATATAAATATTATACTTAAAAAACAAATTGAGATGAAAAAATGATTTGAAGAGGTAAAATTCAGTCAAGTGGCATGCAACAATCCTATGGTGCTTGGTTTTACTAAAAGGTAAGATTACATTATCTATTTTTTCTATTGGCATGAAATTATCGATAAAAAAATACCGATGTTTAAATTACTGTCTAAGTTCCTTGACTGTCAAATTAACACTAGAGACAATAAACATGACAAGTTTTTTGCAGATCACTAATTATTTCTAGTTTTCAGAAAGAGTTTCTTTTTAACCGATCAAATAGTCATCTTACTCGATACATTTCAACAAAAGCATCATGGGAAAATCTATTAACAAATATTTTTTTGACATTTAGGTCATTTCGTTAGTAAAAAAAAAAATTATTTTTATATTAGAAAAATAACTCTATTGCAATCACGGTTTTCACTTTCTTCTTGTTACATCGTAATGCTGCAAATGCGAAGTCTAGTACCACATAAAGAGCAATGTCTCCCTCTAAAGTGTTTGATTTTGTGTTATTTGATTTTAATTTATTTTTTTAAAAAATTAATAGTATTTTTATTTTTAATATTTATTTTTTGTATTATGATATTTCTTTTATATTTATAATATTTCAAATTTTAACTTTTAAATAATTTTTAATTTTTTCTTAAAGATTAAATAAGCCCTTGAATTTTATAAAAAACAATTTAGTCCTCGAGTTTTCTAAAAAAATCAATTAAGCGCTTCTAATATGTCATCATTCATGGACCGCCACCACGTCAATACTCTAAATTGCCATGTCAGCACCGTAATGATCAACGATGGATTTCGTCAATCAAAATGGCACATTAAATAAATTTATGGGTTTAAAAGCTTAAATGGGTGAAAAAACTTCAAGGGATTAATTGATTCTTTTCAAAAGTTTAGGGCATTTTGACACCCTTAAGCCTAACTTTAATTTTGTTTGAGCAGATTGTGGAATTTCAGGTGAAGGGAAAGTGTTTTGGATTCGTATCAAGGAGGCCGAAGTAGTTCTTGTGCCAATTACTAGATGGTGTGCCTAATATGGTACGGTCATTGGAAGTTGTAGTGTGTGACATGGAGTAGAATGGAGAACGTAAGATCTGGCAGGATAATAGGCTATGGGATGTTGAGCTTCGAGCGAATTTGAGAGTGGTTGAGATGTTTTTAGGTCCTAGTAATTGAATGGCGGATGAGGAGGTCGACTTGGTTGATCAAGAGGATTTTTCAATAGGCTTATTAGTAGTGGGTATGTTTGTCGAGGTTTGTGATCTGAGTGGCCTTAGAATGAGTTGCAAATGGTTTCTAAAGCATAATTGATATAGTATAATGGAGATAATAGAAAGTCTGTAATGTTTTTGAAATTGTGTTAAGTTGTCTCTTGCTAGAAGAGCATCATATAGCAAAGGAAATGTTGCAGAAGAAGGTTTGTGGACAACCTAGGAAAAATCTACCTAAATAGTAGAAGAATGTGAATGGATCATTGTCTTGATCAGATTTTTTGAATCGACAACAAATGATTTTGAGTGAGGCTTGTGTGGCGTTAAATTTTGGGAAATTGATTGCGGTGACAACAATAGGAAACATTGAGGGTATTGTTAAAGAAATTGCTCGAATTATTAAAAAACCGAGATAGAAGGTTATAGTGGGCGACGATGTGGGTGTTGTCATAGAATATTCAGGGTTTGAGGTATGTGGAAAAGAAAAAACGTGTTCAAGATTTGTTGCAACAGTGCCATTGTGAAATGAAGTTTATCCAGGAGACGAAATTGGAAATGATCACAACGCCAATTGTTCGTAAGGTATGATTTTCGAATGCTTTTGATTTTGTATTTTCCCTTTCATAGGGTCGATCGGGAGGTATATTGGTTGTGTGGGAAGTGTCTCAGTTTCGAATAATGGATTCGTTTGTGGTGCCTAATTTTTTAGCTGTATAAGGGAAGTGGGTTGAGGATGAATGGGGTTCTAGCATGGAAAGTGTTTACGCACCTTGTGTGGTGGAGGGCCAGGTGATGGTGCGAGAGGGTACATATTTCTAACATTGAGAGCGGTGTGAATCTTACGCATAAGTTGAGTGGATGCAAAAGTTTTTGCGCGTGTGGAATAAAATTGTATTTAGTTTTGATTTTTAATAGGTTTATTGTTCTTGATCGAAAACGTGATGATGTTTCTAAACTCGTTCCATGAGGTGAGCTATTTTTTTGAAAGGAATGAATTTGTCGTTTGTGGTCTTAATCTCAAAAAAGGTGAATCCAATTGTGATAGGGGATTCCCCTCTATATGCTTACTAAACTCCACATAAAATATACTAGCTAAGGTGTTGGCATTGGGTTTTCAAGAAATGATGTGGAGTTTGATAACTGATTCACAAACTACTTTCGTCAAGGGTCGTCAGATTGTGGATGACATTTTGTTGGTAAATGAAGTCATTCACTCTATAAAAAATAAGAGGTTTAGCGAATGGGGTATTTTATTGAAATTGGACTTCTATAAGGCATATAACTATTAATTGAGAGTTTTTGGACCAAGTCTTGAGACGTATAAGATTTGGTGCATGTTAGTGGGATTCGATACTCAAGTGTGTGAGATTCGCTCGTTTATCTACCTGGTGGATGGTAACGTGACAAGGAAGATTTGTATACAGTGTGGAGTATACCAAGGTGATCCGTTGTCGTCATTTTTGTTTATAGTGGTGGCGGATGTTTTTCATTAGTTCCTATTGAATGCGATGGAATTAAATTTTATTAAGGGATTGTGAGTCGTGTTAGATTTCTTCCTATCATGCATTTAATTTGTTGATGAAACAATCATCTTCTAGCAAGTAGAAGTAGAGTATTCGTGAAACCTAAAGGGTATTTTTACATGCTTTTAGTATTGTTCGGGTCTTCAGATTAATTTCTCTAAGTCATCATTGTATGTTGTTGGCATCGATCATGGGTTAGTAGAAAAGATGGTTGGCGTGTTAGGGTGTGTGTGTGGTGGGGTGGGGGGGGGGGTATTATCGCTTACGTATTTAAGGATGTTGATTGGTATTAACCTGAGGAGTCATAGCTTGTGAGGACTGTTATTATAGAGATTTCAATTGCGGCTTGTAGGATAGAAATGGAGATGACTCTTTCACAACTCGAATGACACCGATAAATTCAATACTATCTTCCTTGTCATTATATCATATGAGAGTGTTTTCATTGCAAAAGGTGTGATGGCTAAGATTGATAGTATTGTACGAGCATTTTTTGGGGCGATATGGATTTAAAGCGGAAGATGTGTCAGGCACATTGGAGTACAATATGTTGACTGAAGAAGATTGGAGGCTTGAGAGTGGTGGATATGTGATTATGTAACTTGGTGTTGTTAGCTGTTGAAACTATTTTTTTACGCGAGAAAATAGCTTGACGTTTAATTTTGAAAATTAGAGTTTTACTTTTTTAATTCGATTTTGAAAAAAAAAACATTTTAGAGTCGTCACCGGTCACTTTAAGGTAGACCGGACACCATAAAACAACCAGATATTCATTCTTTTTAAAAATTGAGTTCGGGAGTCGGTTACGTGTGGGGGAAAATTAGCACCCCTACAAACGCCCGTTATCGGTACCTTTAATTTTACGTGGAATTTTGGCATTTTGAATAATAATTTAAATTTAATTTAACCTTTAATTATTAACTGAATTTTGATTCTAAATAGGGATGTTCTTTTTATAAAGAAATATATTTTTTATCCGAATATGAGATTAGAAGCACTCAGTTACATTAAGACACCCCCATTCATATTCAAAAAATATATTTCCAACATGAAAGGTTTCCGATGCATGATTGGTTATTGTGTTGTTTATTTTAAGCTCTAACTTAGGCTCTAATCAATTGTATTTTATTTAATTCTATGAGTATTATTCAATTTTAAGACTTATATGAGACAACACCTAATTGCTTGGGCACCATACATGTTCAAGCCTCAAAATTATATCTAATATTCCTAGTCTGATTAATTAATCTAATTGCTTAAGTTATAATCTTAATTAAAGGCTCTAATTAATTATTAGATTAATTATCCAATTCTAAGTTATAAAAAATATCATTTGTTCTATCTTAAAAGTTTAGGTTGAATAACACCCAATTACTTTAGGACATCTTTCAAATTTAAACTTCTAAAATTTTCAAATAACACTTGTTAAATTTTTACAATCATCTATTTTATTTAAATTATTAAATCTTAATAAGAACATAGAACTAAAGCTCTAGCAATTAACCAGTAAGTGATTAAATTATCTAACAATTAAAATTATATGTCAATTTTAAAATATGCATCATACATATAAATTAAAGCATTGAAATGAAATTAACACTAAATTAAGGACGGGATTGAACTAAAACCAACTTTAAACTTTGATTTTATTACACTAAATTAAAGCAAATAACCCAAAATTAAAAAAAATGCGGATCCCATGCCCCACTCGGATAAAATGACGGAGGGCTCCATTGACCCGTTGCTAAAACGGCACTATTTGACTCACCCTATAAAAGCGCTCATCCCGAGTTCACTTGGCCACTTTCGCCAATTCCTCTCTCTTTACCCACTCTCGTAACCCATATCCTCTCAACTCAAATTCGCATTTCCCAGAAACCTACCCCCAAACGAATTAAAACTCGTGTTCTTCATCAGATTTAAACCAAGTTCATCCTATTTTCCCTTGTTTGATCTAAACTCAACCAATGTTCTTCAATTTTTCACTCTTCAATCTATCAGCCCCAAGCTCCAACCACCAAACCTTGTTAGCCAGTCACTACCTAAACCTTCGATCGTCTTCTACCTCTGACCGGCCGCTGTAGGCGACGCCGGCCACCACCAATCACTTTTCGGTCATCCTCTACCTTATTCTGACCACCGCCCTACACCTTTTGGCCACCGTCTTCTCTCGTGATGCGATTTTCGGCCACCGTGCCGAAAACTAAAAAAAAAATAAAAACCCTATTTTTCACTGCGATTTCGCCTAAACCTACCCGTCTTATCGGAACCACCCCCTTCGCCCCTAAAAGCTACCCAAAATCACACTATTCGACTCCACTAGTAGCCTAAATCTTATCGACGAACTCAGTTACAACTCCGGCCAAACTCTAATCCTCACCAGCGACAAAAAAACAGATAAAATTCGACCGCTTTACCTCTCATTTAGGTTTTTGTTTTCATTATCTTTCCTTGGATCTAATACTTATTTGTCTTTTTTTTTGCAAGAAAATGAAGGACAGAAGTGAAAAAAATACCTTTTAGAGACAAAAATGCAGCTTCGGTGATGACGCGACAACTCTGATGGTAACTATTGATCTTCTCCAGCAAGGCATCCACTTTCAAGAGACTCTTGATTTCTCTGGTAGGCTCTCTCTCTCTCCTTCTTTTACTTTAGTAATAATAGCTTAATTGTTAGCTCATTAATTGCTAATGATTTCTCTTTCCTCGCTATTATAGGGGATAATGATGATGATGTATGCCAATGTCATGGCCAGCGATCTGTTGACAGCTGGTGGTGAGAAAGGTCAGAATTCGTGTCCAACAAAAATATAGGTGTCACGTGGCCATTTGAGCGGAAAAAGAAGCACATTTGTTCTTCTTGGGCTTGTTCATTAAATTTGGGCGGGAAAGACTATCAAAAAGAACATTTGGGCTTTTGTTGAAAGACTTGAGTTTTGAGCTTTGAGAGTGTAATTGGACATTTAGACACTATAATAAGGATTTGGATCATTTATTTAAACTGATTTCTTATTATTATATTATACTATTTATTTATTTATAGAGAAAATTATTATAGTATATAACTCGGATTAAATTCGGGTATTACATTAGCAAACTAGGCATGGAGTTATGCTTCGGACAATGATTCCTTATGGCGATCCTTGATTGTGACCAAATATGAGGAACAAGTGTTATCATGGTGTTTTATGTCGTTTGGAAAAAAAAACTAATGTTTGTAATTTGGCGTCTGGTTGTGGAAGTCCAAGTGGATGAGCGGGTTTGACATTTTATGGGTGTGGATCATTTCTCTTGGTTAGTGGGGAAAGAGACGAGAATGTTTCTTTGACATGATATGTGGTGCTCGGATGAGCCTTTGTGTGTATATTGTAAGTTGTTATTTCGTCTAGCAGTGGATAAATTGGCATTGGTTAATATGTATTCTATGGATGGTTCTTTTTATCGTGAGGAGTGACTGGTTTTTTTGTCGAGAGCTGAGACTATTTGAGTTGAGACATGTTCGAGAATTAAAATATATCATCTTGTTGATTTCTTTGAATGACACAAAATATAATTGCTTCATTTGAAGGCCAAATACGAATGAATTTTCCTCATTTGGCAACTTGATAAGTTTGATGAATTCTTTTAGTATGGAGGAGAATGTTATTGTGGTGTTTTTGGTTTAATAAATTGACTTCCTTCTAAAAGTATAGTGCTTTCTATGATTTGTCTTCTTGCGCCGGCTTCCTACATTGTGTTTTCTCCAAGAAAGAGGAGTGTTGATGGATGGAGATTTCATGCGTTGTGTGTGGTTTGGAGAGGGTGAAGATGATGCTAAGCAAATTTATTCACATGTCCAATGATCATAGAGACTTGGTTTTTATTCTTTCAACGGTGGAGGGTATCGTTGGTACTGCCGAGAAGATTGAAGGATTTCTTGTTACAAGGATTGCAAGGATTCTTTTTAGGTTTGAACTGTCAGTTGTGGTTGGTGGGATGTGCGTCAGTATTATGGTTAGTGCGAAATGAGTTGATGTTTAATAAAAACGATTTTCGATAGAGAAATTATTTTTTATGATAAAGCTTCGTTTGTTGCATTAGGTGAAGATTGGAAAATGAGCGAATATGTTTCTTGAGTCTTAATGGTGTGAATGTACATGGTTGTGTACACCTTGTGTAGAGGTAGAAGTTGTGTGTGTAGAAGTAGTTTGGTGCCCTCCGTTAATAGGTATGATCAAATTTAATATCGATGGTTCGGCTCGTGAAGTCAGGCCTTGGTGATTTTGGCGGGGAAATATGCGACGTGGATGGTTGTATTTTGGCTTAGTCTTCTGTTTTGTTGGGTTTGATGGATTCTAATGAGGCAAAACACCATGCCATTGAGTATGCTTTGGATAAGTTAGTTCGTTCCAAGTGATGTAATGTTTCTTCTATTGTGATTGAATCGGACTCGATGATGGCAGTTTTGCATCATGAGCTTCGAACATAAAAGTTATGAGAGTGTTTCAAATAGATTGACGTTGTCTGTTATGCTTTGTTGTGTATGTTTTTTCATAACGTGTTATGCGAAGCGAATGGGTTTACATACGCATTGATAAGGGTGGGTGGATAGAACATTGTGTCTCTAGGCGATGGCCCGATGGGGGTTTTGTTGTGTTAGGTACCTAGTTTTGGTGTTTGGACGAATGCATGGATTGTTGTGTGTTGTGCGTTGGATACATTTTCAGAGGGCTGGGCGTGTTGTCTTCTTTATACACTATGGCATGATTGATTTTGTTTAACATTTTGCGCTTGTTTTTCATTAATAAAAGTGATTTCATTGATAAATATGTATAGGGATAATGGCACAAATGCCCTTGTACTTTGTCAAATTTGTTAATGTGGTGCCTAAAGTTTGTAAACGTTCAATGTGTTGGAAAACGCCGGTACACCTCATGGCGCAGCGGAAAAATTATCCAGCGTAATCCACCAGTGATCCATGTACAAGAGACGAATTTGAGGTGATAAAGGATGAAACGTTACCTTAATAAATATGGAATCTGGAAATCCGTAGAGAATTCAAAATAACCAAATCGAATCCGAGTCGTCACAATAGCATTCTGACCTCTACGCAGTCTACTCGAATAAAACGAACAATATTTTCTCTTCTCTAACTATTAGAGAGGTTTTTCAAAAACTAGAGATAAATGGCTGCTAGACCTTATGCTTTTATATAGCATTTAAAAACCTAATTCTAATTAAATTTGGATTCTTAAATATACAATATATTTAATCGAATATAATTAAATATGTAGAATCTGATTATATTTTAATTAGGTTTCTTTTAGATATATACATATACTTTAATAATATTTGATAATTACAATAACTTATCAAATATTAACATATATATATTTAGTCTAAGGATTAATGAGTCTTAATGTCATAATTGAGATTTTAACGATAGTTTAATTTTTTTAATATTTGTTATTAGGGGTCCATTTTTTCAATACTTGTCGTTTGTGGCTCATTTTTTCAATACTTGTTATTAGAGGCTTAGTTTTTTCTATGAGTAGATGATGGTTGAACCTTTTGAATTCTTTAAAAACTCACCTCATTCATTGCAGGTATTTCTTGAGGAACCAACGCTGGTAGATTTGAAGCCATTGAAATCTTTACTGATGCAGATGTTTGAAGAGCCTAAAGAAAACGGTGTTTAGATTCATGAAGCTTTTCAGAAACTTGGTTTTTCCCTTGACTTACAACGAATTTTGGCAGGAGATTGCCACGGCAATTAGCTTGAGCAGCAATTGCCACGACAGCGAAGGCTACATCCAACCATGAAGGAGGTCAACGAGAATGAGGTAATTAAATGGTTGGGTGTTGATATAACTTTTCCTATTAATATATCCATGCCTTCAGGAACATTAGCAAGGTGTAAGGTATACATGGACTACAAGGAAGGCACCTCCAACATGGTAACAACAAGCGCATCATGTGTGGAGAGCATCATGAGTTTTCCATGAATGCAACGGGATGATTACCTATACCAACCAATAAAAGCCTATATCATGGAAAACTCGTGCGCTTGTTGTGGAGAACATCATGTGTTTGAAGATTGCCCTCACAATCCTAGTGCATATGGCTACATGGAGGACCATAGATTGAACCAATAGCAAAATCCTTTATGGTATGATAAAAAAGCTCAATTTTTTTACCATCACAGTTTTTGCGCAGCAACAGATATGTCAAGGCAATGTAGTCCTCGTCAAGAGCTATCAAATTCCTTGGATGCGAGGATAGCCAGGATGGATGTGCTCTTGAGAGAAGTGGAAGATCGGTCAAGGAGATTAACATATCTCTTAGATAACATTCCCCGACGATCAATTCATAGGGATGCTGAAATCCTAAGGCAAGATGAGAAGGAGCAATACAAAAAGAGATCCTCGATGTGTGAGGATCAACTAAAACCTCCAAGTCGAGAGCCTGCCAATGAGAAAGACTGTCCACCACTTGATGAGCCTATGCAACAAATTGTCACGGTAATGATTGAAGAGCTTGAACAGAGCAACGTCGCGACAACATTTCGAGAGGCTAAGAAGAGTACTGCTACAACAAATTGCTCTTATCCACCTTTGCCACGACAATTGCACGACCACATGCAAGATCAATGGGAAGACAATACTTTGCCAATGGAATATGAGCAGGTGATGGTTGAACCTTTTGAATTCTTTAAAAACTCACCTCATTCATTGCAGGTATTTCTTGAGGAACCAACGCTGGTAGATTTGAAGCCATTGAAATCTTTACTGATGCAGATGTTTGAAGAGCCTAAAGAAAACGGTGTTTAGATTCATGAAGCTTTTCAGAAACTTGGTTTTTCCCTTGACTTACAACAAATTTTGGCAGGAGATTGCCACGGCAATTAGCTTGAGCAGCAATTGCCACGACAGCGAAGGCTACATCCAACCATGAAGGAGGTCAGCGAGAATGAGGTAATTAAATGGTTGGGTGTTGATATAACTTTTCCTATTAATATATCCATGCCTTCAGGAACATTAGCAAGGTATAAGGTATACATGGACTACAAGGAAGGCACCTCCAACATGGTAACACAAAAGAGAGTAACTGCAAGCACATTACCCAACTCTTTTGGACAATATTGTCACCCGATGGAGGGTACGGATGGACTATAAGAAATATTAGAAACGACCATTCTCAAGCTTTCTTTTTTATCTATATTTTTTATTTTCATTTTTTTCTTTATTTTGATAGTTATCATTTTATGTTTATTTTTTTAGGATAAGAGTTTCAAGGGATAAGGAGTTTTCTAGCTTCCTCCTTCCTTTGAACTCTTAAGTTTTTCTTTCTTGTTTTACTTTGTTTTTCCAATCAAGAATCCACAAGAACCACAAACCCATGGACAAAAATCTTAAAACCATGCCCGGAGCAAGTTCTTCGCGAGCACTTGAGCCTTCTTTCCAGCGATTTACATCATCACTCATTGAGAAGCGATTCCTCGCCAAGTTTGCAAATCGAAAGGGCACATTCTTGTTGAAGCTGCTGCCATCAACGCATACCTTTGGTGGACTCGGAGCCACTATATGCGGATAATGGGTGAGGAACCGACAAAAGAGCCAACAATAGCAAAGAAATCCCCTGCTTCGACAATTGTCATGACAGCTAAAAATGTCGCTGCAAGCCTTGATAAGAATACCGAATTACTCAGCTCTTTGGCACAACGATTGGAGTGATTCGAGGCCCGACAACTACTTTTTATACGGTATATGAAGGATTGCGATGTGGTCATCATGCGAGTCAAATTGGAGAACTATCTCGATAGCACCATTCTCTTCCTGATTTTTCATGCTGAACTACTTGCCCCGACAACTGAAGATGCCACGACAACTGCTACACTGAAAGTTTCTGCCCCAATAAAGTCACCCCCCGACCGAGCAATAAAAGTCAAAGCGCAAAGCTTCTAACATCGACAATGCCGCAAAGGAGGATGCACAAAGCGACAAGGTAGCGAAGACAAAGGTTCAAGAGCCACGACCAGCCACACGCCAACAACCACCACGAGCTGGCAAAAAAATCAAGCACGCGGCTTGAAGAAAACTCATTATTCAAGGTGACAACCTTTTCGACTAACTCATTTATATTTTAATTTTTGTACTTGCACGTATTGAGGACAATGATTCTCTCGAGTTTTGGGGTGTTTGTTTCTAGTTAATTTCATCTTTAGTTACATTCATCTTTAGTCTTCGCATATAAGTTGCATATGTTACTTATCATGCCTTTGATTGTGTAGCGATGTTTTTTCTCGCTAAAAAAGATGTTTTTTATTTGTTTTGAAAATATTGAATTCCAAGTGGAGTTTTAGAAAACCCGTATTTTATTTAAAATTGGAGTCGCCATCGACCACTCAAGGTGGACCGGACAGCGTAGAAAACCAGAGATTTCAAAATATCGGGTTTGGGAGTCGGTTACGGATGGGGAAGGATTAGCACCCCCACACCGTCCAAAATTGGTACTTTAATAATTACCGCTTTATTAATATTAAATTTTCCGGATTAAAGTGACGATTAAATTAAAATTTGATTATAAGTGCGAGTAAATTTTAAAGGCCCCGTTATTCGAGAGTAAACGTCCAACCACTATCACTACGCCTGATACTGGCCCCGTTTACGCTCGAATAAAAGGGCACCGCATTGACAAAATATATGTTTGTTATGCAAACTTAAAAAACATGACAAATATAAATAAATATCTTGCGATAAAAAATATAAATAAATACTAACATAACATAAATAAAATACTAATCTAAAACATACATACATAACTATTAATTTAACACATAAATAAAAACATATCTAACATAAATAAAATAATAATCTAAAACATACATACATATATATTAATCTAACTTATAAATAAAAACATATCTAACATAAATAAAACACTAATATAAAACATAAATTTAAAACATACTAATCTAAAACATAGATAAACATACAAATTAAAAACACAATTTTAAATTAACTACTACTTCATTAAAATATAAAAATTACAACATAAATAAAAAGGAAAGAAAATATACCTAACTAGGAGTTCGAATGACGAACCCCGACGAAACCCCACCGAGATCTACCACGACCTCTCCAAAAAATTAACTAGATCGGATCCAAAATAGGACCCCGATCGAACCGGTTAGGACCGAGGATATTACCCCAGTCCTTGGCTAGCCGAGAGCACTGCTCTCTTTGGCTTACCATGGCCGATTTTTCTTCAATTGCTCAATTCCATTGCCTATTTATAGGCAAAATCAAAGGGGTGGGGGGAATTTGGGGTGACGTGGAGCATGTTGCTCCACGCATTTTTCCTTTTTTTAATTATTATATTTTTTTGTTTTTTATAAATTTTATATTAATAATATTACTATTACAACAATACTACAAATACTAAAACCCGGACAAAAATGAGTGATTACAGTTGCCCCTCTTTGCTTGTTCTTGTAAAACGAGAACAAAGCAAAGATCAAAAGCACTCATTTTTGTCTTATCTGGCTGAACTTCTCTCATTTTGACGCGTCTTCTTTCTTTTGTAGATCTTCTTCCTTTTTGATGTAGGTCTTCTTTCTTGTCTTGACAGATCTACTTTGTCACTTTAGGGAAGCAAAGCCTTTAAAATGGGGTTGTTTGTTGGGAAGCCAAACCGAGTTTCACTTGCTACATTATTGATAATAAACTAATACTTAAAGAGAGTTCGACCCAGCTGTAACACCGACGAAGAGACAGGGTCTACAAAATTCGATCCAGCTGCAACACTGACGAGAAGGCAAGACCGATAGGTGAAAGTTCTAATGTCTGATCCAGCTACAACTCTGACGAAGAGGCAAGATCAGAAAACTGACAATTTTTCTCTTTTCTCTCTCTTTTTTTTGTTTCTTTTTTCTCTGCTTTTGTTTCTTTTTTCATTTTTCTCATTTTTCTTTTTTTTTTCTCATTTTTCTCATTTTTTTTCTTTTTGATTTTTTCTTACAACGTTGCTAAAACTTGAAAGTTGGTGAATTTTTACCAACCTACAACATCGACGAAGAGGCATGGTCTAAAGTTAGTAATGTTGATCCAGCTACAACACCGACGAAGAGGCAGGATCAAGAATTAGTGAATTTGGTCTAGCTACAACACCGACGAAGAGGCAAGACCGGAAGTTAGTGAATTAGGTTCAGCTACAACACCGACGAAGAGGCAGAACCGAAAGTTAGATTTGACCAAGCTACAACACCGACGAAGAGGCAAGGTTGAAGATTTGATCCAGCTACGACACCGACGAAGAGGCAGGATCGGATAGTTGTTCTTTTTTGTGATCAAGCTACGACTCTGACGAAGAGACATGATCAGAATTTGGTTGAAAGCTCATTTTTTTCATTTTTTTTCATTTTCATTTTCTTTTTTTGATTTATTTTGATTTTTTCCTTCTTTTTCCTTTTTCTTTTTTTCTTCTCTTTTTTCTTTCTTTTTTCTTTCTCTTTTTTTTGAGATACAACATTGATACAACTAGAAAGTTAGTAAATTTTGACCACGCTACAACACCGACGAGGAGACATGGTCTAAAGTTAGTAATGTTGATCCAGCTGCAACACCGACGAAGAGGCAGGATCAAGAGTTAGTGAATTTGGTCTAGCTACAACACCGACGAAGAGGCAAGACCGGAAGTTAGTGAATTTGGTTCAGCTACAATACCGACGAGGAGGCAGAACCGAAAGTTAGATTTGACCAAGCTACGACACTGACGAGAAGGCAAGGTCTGAAGATTTGATTCAGCTACGACACCGACGAAGAGGCAGGATCAGATAGTTTTCTTCTTCTTCTTCTTCTTTTTTCTTCATTTTTTTATTTTTCCTTCATTTTTGCTTTTTTTCATTTCTTTTCTTCATTTTTCAATTTTTTCTTTTTTCTTTTTGATTTTTTCTTCTTTTTTCATTTTTGGTTTTTTTTTCTTTTTTTTCTTTTTACTTTTTTTATTGATTTTTTTAGCTACAATTATAATAAAAGGTAAACTCCGAGTAAAATTTAGGTCTAGCTGCAGCACTGTCGAAGAGGCAAGACCTGGATAGGATTTGATCTGCTACACCACTGCCGGAGAGACTAGATCAGCAAAAAGTGAAATCCATTACACCACCGGCGGAGAGATAGGATCTGGATGGAAATTTTGATCTGCAACACCACCGACGGAGGCAAGATCTTCATTAAGTTGGCGTACCCCCACCGATAAAGGCACGATTTACAAGATGTTGGGTGACTGCGCCACTGACAGTGAGATAATAATAATTTTTTTGGAAAAATTTTGCCCGGCTTTTCTATCGTCAGAGGGCATGATCTAGAAAGAATTTTTGTTAGCATCCGTCACACCATCGTCGGAGGAATAAAATCCTACAAAAGAAAAACATTAGTCAGTAATTGTCAAAGATTTTGTCGTTGATACCTTTTATTTTGGGTGTTTCCATCTTCTTCGTGTTTGGCATCCTTCAAGACTAGGGTTGGCCTTCTTGTCATTGCCCCCATGTCGAGGGTACTCGGTCTTTTTCCTAGACTTGTTATGTACAAGCAAGATTGCATGAATGTATCTAATGCATGTGTCTACCCTAAATGCATGGTGACTTCGGTGTATGCACTTAATCTAAATGTATGACGTTTGCAAAAATGGTTTAATGCAAGATGAATGCAACATGATTTGATTTTTTTGTCTTCAAAGAGATGCCCCTGACTCTTGACTGGTCCTATCAGGATCTTTTTTTTATGTGGCGGTGCCCCGACTTTGTCCTGGGTTCAATCACTCTTCTTTGAATTAGCTTTCATCTGAGAGCATGCCCCAAAATTTTGTTCATTTTATGCCATCGTCTGAGAATATTCTTACAGCAAATTTGAATCCCTGGAGCACATTTTGTTTCCCCCTAAGTTGGGTTTATAAATGGTGTGTTGGTTCATGGCAGCTCATTATTATTATTTTTGGATTAGGTGCAATTTTGCAGACTGTGGTCAAAGATGCAAGAGTTTGACTCGGCAATGAAGGTTGGACCTTGGCAAATAATGCCCCCGGACTGAGGACTTGTTATAGGCATAAAGTTTGTAAAAGATGTGGGGGTGCTTTTGGACATGCCCCAAGACCAATCTTTTGTAAGAGGCTTTGTAAGGTGCTAGATCGACCATCTTTCTTTGTACTTAATGGGGCAACCCGAGAATTAGTTTTATTATTCTGAAAATGAATGCATGCAAAATGTGTCCTAAAACGATGCAATGCAAAATTAAGATTGTGATGATGTTGTGCAATGATGCAGGTGAAATCAATGCGATAAGAATAAAATGAAACGAGTTAGTACCAAATAAAATGATTAAATAAAACAAATGATAAATATAACAAAAATAGAGTAATAAATTGTACATAAACAAGAAATAAGGCACCAGAGCCTAAATAGGGTGACCACTAATCGGGCAGAGTTTCATATGGCTCTAAAGGGGTTGGCTCATACGGCTCACTATATGCAGTTTTGGTGCTAAGAGGTACCCGAATTGTCCTTGTTGTCCTCTACTAAGAGTAGCAAGGCCCCCGGTCATCACCCATTATAGGCTCCTTTCAACCAGGTTCAATTCAGGGGGACCCATTCGCTTATACCCATACGAAGCAACAATATCCTCACGAAAGTATAAGGTACTCGAGCCCCGAAGGTACTTGCTAGGCCCATACGGGAGAATGATATCTCCACGAAAGCATTAGCATTTTCCCCCAACTTAAAAACGGGTTTATATGCCATATTTTAAATGCGTTAAAATAAACGCGCAATTATAACTGAATGTTACTTTAATAGTCACTTTAATACGAAATTTTTGATATTAATAAAGCGGTGATTATTTGAAAAAAGCTCGACTCTCATTTGTTTTTGAAAAACAAAAATTCCCCAGCGGAGTCGCCATCTGTAGCGATGTTTTTTCTCGCTAAAAAATGAAAGTGTTTTTTGTTTTGTTTGGAAAATATTTTCTTCCGCGTGGGATTTTAGAAGAACCCGTGTTTTATTTTGAAAATGGAGTCGCCACCGGCCACTCAAGGTGGACAGGACACCGTAGAAAACTAGAGATTTCAAAATATCGGGTTTGGGAGTTGGTTACGGATGGGAAAGGATTAGCACCCCCACACCGCCCAAAATTGGTACTTTAATAATTACCGCTTTATTAATATTAAATTTTCCGGATTAAAGTGACGATTAAATTAAAATTTGATTATAAGTGCGAGTAAATTTTAAAGGCCCCGTTATTCGAGAGTAAACGTCCAACCACTATCACTACGCCTGATACTGGCCCCGTTTATGCTCGAATAAAAGGGCACCGCATTGACAAAATATATGTTCGTTATGCAAACTTAAAAAACATGACAAATATAAATAAATACCTTGCGATAAAAAATATAAATAAATACTAACATAATGAAATACTAACATAACATAAATAAAATACTAATCTAAAACATACATACATAACTATTAATTTAACACATAAATAAAAACATATCTAACATAAATAAAATAATAATCTAAAACATACATACATATATATTAATCTAACTTATAAATAAAAACATATCTAACATAAATAAAACACTAATATAAAACATAAATTTAAAACATACTAATCTAAAACATAGATAAACATACAAATTAAAAACACAATTTTAAATTAACTACTACTTCATTAAAATATAAAAATTACAACATAAATAAAAAGGAAAGAAAATATACCTAACTAGGAGTTCGAATGACGAACCCCGACGAAACCCCACCGAGATCTACCACGACCTCTCCAAAAAATTAACTAGATCGGATCCAAAATATGACCCCGATCGAACCGGTTAGGACCGAGGATATTACCCCGGTCCTTGGCTAGCCGAGAGCACTGCTCTCTTTGGCTTACCATGGCCGATTTTTCTTCAATTGCTCAATTCCATTGCCTATTTATAGGCAAAATCAAAGGGGTGGGGGGAATTTGGGGTGACGTGGAGCATGTTGCTCCACGCATTTTTCCTTTTTTTAATTATTATATTTTTTGTTTTTTATTAATTTTATATTAATAATATTACTATTACAACAATACTACAAATACTAAAACCCGGACAAAAATGAGTGATTACAGTTGCCCCTCTTTGCTTGTTCTTGTGAAACGAGAACAAAGCAAAGATCAAAAGCACTCATTTTTGTCTTATCTGGCTGAACTTCTCTCATTTTAACGCGTCTTCTTTCTTTTGTAGATCTTCTTCCTTTTTGATGTAGGTCTTCTTTCTTGTCTTGACAGATCTACTTTGTCACTTTAGGGAAGCAAAGCCTTCAAAATGGGGTTGTTTGTTGGGGAAGCCAAACCGAGTTTCACTTGCTACATTATTGATAATAAACTAATACTTAAAGAGACTTCGACCCAGCTGCAACACCGACGAAGAGACAGAGTCTACAAAATTCGATCCAGCTGCAACACTGACGAGGAGGCAAGACCGATAGGTGAAAGTTCTGATGTCTGATCCAGCTACAGCTCTGACGAAGAGGCAAGATCAGAAAATTGACAATTTTTCTCTTTTCTCTCTCTTTTTTTTGTTTCTTTTTTCTCTGCTTTTGTTTCTTTTTTCATTTTTCTCATTTTTCTTTTTTTTCTCATTTTTCTCATTTTTTTCTTTTTGATTTTTTCTTACAACGCTGCTAAAACTTGAAAGTTGGTGAATTTTGACCAAGCTACAACACCGACGAAGAGGCATGGTCTAAAGTTAGTAATGTTGATCCAGCTACAACACCGACGAAGAGGCAGGATCAAGAGTTAGTGAATTTGGTCTAGCTACAACACCACGAAGAGGCAAGACCGGAAGTTAGTAAATTTGGTTCAGCTACAACACCGACGAGGAGGCAGAACCGAAAGTTAGATTTGACCAAGCTACGACACTGACGAGGAGGCAAGGTCTGAAGATTTGATCCAGCTACGACACCGACGAAGAGGCAGGATCAGATAGTTTTCTTCTTCTTTTTTCTTCATTTTTTTTGATTTTTCCTTCATTTTTGTTTTTTTTTTCATTTCTTTTCTTCTTTTTTCAATTTTTCAATTTTTTTCTTTTTTCTTTTTGATTTTTTCTTCTTTTTTCATTTTTGGTTTTTTTGTTCTTTTTTTTTCTTTTTACTTTTTTTGATTGAATTTTTTAGCTACAATTATAATAAAAGGTAAACTCCGAGTAAAATTTAGGTCTAGCTGCAACACTGTCGAAGAGGCAAGGCCTGGATAGGATTTGATCTGCTACACCACTGCCGGAGAGACTAGATCAGCAAAAAGTGAGATCCATTACACCACCGGCGGAGAGATAGGATCTGGATGGAAATTTTGATCTGCAACACCACCGACGGAGGCAAGATCTTCATTAAGTTGGCGTACCCCCACCGACAAAGGCACGATTTACAAGATGTTGGGTGACTGCGCCACTGACAGCGAGATAATAATTTTTTTGGAAAAATTTTGCCCGACTTTTCTATCGACAGAGGGCATGATCTAGAAAGAATTTTTGTTAGCATCCGTCACACCATCGTCGGAGGAATCAAATCCTACAAAAGAAAAAACATTGGTCAGTAATTGTCAAAGATTTTGTCGCTGATACCTTTTATTTTGGGTGTTTCCATCTTCTTCGTGTTTGGCATCCTTCAAGACTAGGGTTGGCCTTCTTGTCATTGCCCCCATGTCAAGGGTACTCGGTCTTTTTCCTAGACCTGTTATGTACAAGCAAGATTGCATGAATGTATCTAATGCATGTGTCTACCCTAAATGCATGGTGACTTCGGTGTATGCACTTAATCTAAATGTATGACGTTTGCAAAAATGGTTTAATGCAAGATGAATGCAACATGATTTGATTTTTTTGTCTTCAAAGAGATGCCCCTGACTCTTGACTGGTCCTATCAGGATCTTTTTTTTATGTGGCGGTGCCCTGACTTTGTCCTGGGTTCAATCACTCTTCTTTGAATTAGCTTTCATCTGAGAGCATGCCCCAAAATTTTGTTCATTTTATGCCATCGTCTGAGAATATTCTTACAGCAAATTTGAATCCCTGGAGCACATTTTGTTTCCCCCTAAGTTGGGTTTATAAATTGTGTGTTGGTTCATGGCAGCTCATTATTATTATTTTTGGATTGGGTGCAATTTTGCAGACTGTGGTCAAAGATGCAAGAGTTTGACTCGGCAATGAAGGTTGGACCTTGGCAAATAATGCCCCCGGACTGAGGACTTGTTATAGGCATAATGTTTGTAAAAGATGTGGGGGTGCTTTTGGACATGCCCCAAGACCAAACTTTTGTAAGAGGCTTTGTAAGGTGCTAGATCGACCATCTTCGTTGTATTTAATGGGGCAACCCGAGAATTAGTTTTATTATTCTGAAAATGAATGCATGCAAAATGTGTCCTAAAACGATGCAATGCAAAATTAAGATTGTGATGATGTTGTACAATGATGCAGGTGAAATCAATGCGATAAGAATAAAATGAAACGAGTTAGTACCAAATAAAATGATTAAATAAAACAAATGATAAATATAACAAAAATAGAGTAATAAATTGTACATAAACAAGAAATAAGGCACCAGAGCCTAAATAGGGTGACCACTAATCGGGCAGAGTTTCATATGGCTCTAAAGGGGTTGGCTCATACGACTCACTATATGCAGTTTTGGTGCTAAGAGGTACCCGAATTGTCCTTGCTGTCCTCTACTAAGAGTAGCAAGGCCCCCGATCATCACCCATTATAGGCTCCTTTCAACCAGGTTCAATTCAAAGGGTCTCATTCGCTTATACCCATACGAAGGAACGATATCCTCACGAAAGTATGCGGTACTCGAGCCCGAAGGTACTTGCTAGGCTCATACGGGAGAACGATATCTCCACGAAAGCATTAGCATTTTCCCCCCACTTAAAAACGGGTTTATATGACATATTTTAAATGCGTTAAAATAAACGCGCAATTATAACCGAATGTTACTTTAATAGTCACTTTAATCCAAAATTTTTGATATTAATAAAGCGGTGATTATTTGAAAAAAGCTCGACTCTCATTTGTTTTTGAAAAACAAAAATTCCCCAGCGGAGTCGCCATCTGTAGCGATGTTTTTTTCTCGCTAAAAATGAAAGTGTTTTTTGTTTTGTTTGGAAAATATTTTCTTTCGCGTGAGATTTTAGAAGAACCCGTGTTTTATTTTGAAAATGGAGTTGCCACCGGCCACTCAAGGTGGACCGGACACCGTAGAAAACTAGAGATTTCAAAATATCGGGTTTGGGAGTTGGTTACGGATGGGGAAGGATTAGCACCCCCACACCGCCCAAAATTGGTACTTTAATAATTACCGCTTTATTAATATTAAATTTTCCGGATTAAAATGACGATTAAATTAAAATTTGATTATAAGTGCGAGTAAATTTTAAAGGCCCCGTTATTCGAGAGTAAACGTCCAACCACTATCACTACGCCTGATACTGGCCCCGTTTACGCTCGAATAAAAGGGCACCGCATTGACGAAATATATGTTCGTTATGCAAACTTAAAAAACATGACAAATATAAATAAATACCTTGCGATAAAAAATATAAATAAATACTAACATAATGAAATACTAACATAACATAAATAAAATACTAATCTAAAACATACATACATAACTATTAATTTAACACATATATAAAAACATATCTAACATAAATAAAATAATAATCTAAAACATACATACATATATATTAATCTAACTTATAAATAAAAACATATCTAACATAAATAAAACACTAATATAAAACATAAATTTAAAACATACTAATCTAAAACATAAATAAACATACAAATTAAAAACACAATTTTAAATTAACTACTACTTCATTAAAATATAAAAATTACAACATAAATAAAAAGGAAAGAAAATATACCTAACTAGGAGTTCGAATGACGAACCCCGACGAAACCCCACCGAGATCTACCACGACCTCTCCAAAAAATTAACTAGATCGGATCCAAAATATGACCCCGATCGAACCGGTTAGGACCGAGGATATTACCCCGGTCCTTGGCTAGCCGAGAGCACTGCTCTCTTTGGCTTACCATGGCCGATTTTTCTTCAATTGCTCAATTCCATTGCCTATTTATAGGCAAAATCAAAGGGGTGGGGGGAATTTGGGGTGACGTGGAGCATGTTGCTCCACGCATTTTTCCTTTTTTTAATTATTATATTTTTTTTGTTTTTTATTAATTTTATATTAATAATATCAACAATACTACAAATACTAAAACCCGGACAAAAATGAGTGATTACAGTTGCCCCTCTTTGCTTGTTCTTGTGAAACGAGAACAAAGCAAAGATCAAAAGCACTCATTTTTGTCTTATCTGGCTGAACTTCTCTCATTTTAACGCGTCTTCTTTCTTTTGTAGATCTTCTTCCTTTTTGATGTAGGTCTTCTTTCTTGTCTTGACAGATCTACTTTGTCACTTTAGGGAAGCAAAGCCTTCAAAATGGGGTTGTTTGTTGGGGAAGCCAAACCGAGTTTCACTTGCTACATTATTGATAATAAACTAATACTTAAAGAGACTTCGACCCAGCTGCAACACCGACGAAGAGACAGGGTCTACAAAATTCGATCCAGCTGCAACACTGACGAGGAGGCAAGACCGATATGTGAAAGTTCTGATGTCTGATCCAGCTACAACTCTGATGAAGAGGCAAGATCAGAAAATTGACAATTTTTCTCTTTTCTCTCTTTTTTTTGTTTCTTTTTTCTCTGCTTTTGTTTCTTTTTTCATTTTTCTCATTTTTCTTTTTTTTCTCATTTTTCTCATTTTTTTCTTTTTGATTTTTTCTTACAACGTTGCTAAAACTTGAAAGTTGGTGAATTTTGACCAAGCTACAACACCGACGAAGAGGCATGGTCTAAAGTTAGTAATGTTGATCCAGCTACAACACCGACGAAGAGGCAGGATCAAGAGTTAGTGAATTTGGTCTAGCTACAACACCGACGAAGAGGCAAGACCGGAAGTTAGTGAATTAGGTTCAGCTACAACACCGACGAAGAGGCAGAACCGAAAGTTAGATTTGACCAAGCTACAACACCGACGAAGAGGCAAGGTTCAAGATTTGATCCAAATCGACACCGACGAAGAGGCAGGATCGGATAGTTGTTCTTTTTTGTGATGAAGCTACGACTCTAACGAAGAGGCATGATCAGAATTTGGTTGAAAGCTCATTTTTTCATTTTTTTCATTTTCATTTTCTTTTTTTGATTTTTTTTTTGATTTTTTCCTTTTTTTTTTTTTTTTTTTTTTTCTTTTTTTTCTTTCTTTTTTCTTTCTCTTTTTTTTGAGATACAATATTGATACAACTAGAAAGTTAGTAAATTTTGACCACGTTACAACACCGACGAGGAGACATGGTCTAAAGTTAGTAATGTTGATCCAGCTACAACACCGACGAGGAGACATGGTCTAAAGTTAGTAATGTTGATCCAGCTACAACACCGACGAAGAGGCAGGATCAAGAGTTAGTGAATTTGGTCTAGCTACAACACCACGAAGAGGCAAGACCGGAAGTTAGTAAATTTGGTTCAGCTACAACACCGACGAAGAGGCAGAACCGAAAGTTAGATTTGACCAAGCTGCGACACTGACGAGGAGGCAAGGTCTGAAGATTTGATCCAGCTACGAAACCGACGAAGAGGCAGGATCAGATAGTTTTCTTCTTCTTTTTTCTTCATTTTTTTTTATTTTTCCTTCATTTTTGTTTTTTTTTCATTTCTTTTCTTCTTTTTTCAATTTTTTTCTTTTTTCTTTTTGATTTTTTCTTCTTTTTTCATTTTTGGTTTTTTTTTTCTTTTTACTTTTTTTGATTGATTTTTTTAGCTACAATTATAATAAAAGGTAAACTCCGAGTAAAATTTAGGTCTAGCTGCAACACTGTCGAAGTGGCAAGACCTAGATAGGATTTGATCTGCTACACCACTGTCGGAGAGACTAGATCAGCAAAAAGTGAGATCCATTACACCACCGGCGAAGAGATAGGATCTGGATGGAAATTTTGATCTGCAACACCACCGACGGAGGCAAGATCTTCATTAAGTTGGCGTACCCCCACAGATAAAGGCACGATTTACAAGATGTTGGGTGACTGCGCCACTGACAGCGAGATAATAATTTTTTTGGAAAAATTTTGCCCGACTTTTCTATCGACAGAGGGCATGATCTAGAAAGAATTTTTGTTAGCATCCGTCACACCATCGTCGGAGGAATAAAATCCTACAAAAGAAAAAACATTGGTCAGTAATTGTCAAAGATTTTGTCGCTGATACCTTTTATTTTGGGTGTTTCCATCTTCTTCGTGTTTGGCATCCTTCAAGACTAGGGTTGGCCTTCTTGTCATTGCCCCCATGTCAAGGGTACTCGGTCTTTTTCCTAGACCTGTTATGTACAAGCAAGATTGCATGAATGTATCTAATGCATGTGTCTACCCTAAATGCATGGTGACTTCGGTGTATGCACTTAATCTAAATGTATGACGTTTGCAAAAATGGTTTAATGCAAGATGAATGCAACATGATTTGATTTTTTTGTCTTCAAAGAGATGCCCCTGACTCTTGACTGGTCCTATCAGGATCTTTTTTTTATGTGGTGGTGCCCCGACTTTGTCCTGGGTTCAATCACTCTTCTTTGAATTAGCTTTCATCTGAGAGCATGCCCCAAAATTTTGTTCATTTTATGCTATCGTCTGAGAATATTCTTACAGCAAATTTGAATCCCTGGAGCACATTTTGTTTCCCCCTAAGTTGGGTTTATAAATTGTGTGTTGGTTCATGGCAGCTCATTATTATTATTTTTGGATTGGGTGCAATTTTGCAGACTGTGGTCAAAGATGCAAGAGTTTGACTCGGCAATGAAGGTTGGACCTTGGCAAATAATGCCCCCGGACTGAGGACTTGTTATAGGCATAATGTTTGTAAAAGATGTGGGGGTGCTTTTGGACATGCCCCAAGACCAAACTTTTGTAAGAGGCTTTGTAAGGTGCTAGATCGACCATCTTCGTTGTATTTAATGGGGCAACCCGATAATTAGTTTTATTATTCTGAAAATGAATGCATGCAAAATGTGTCCTAAAACGATGCAATGCAAAATTAAGATTGTGATGATGTTGTGCAATGATGCAGGTGAAATCAATGCGATAAGAATAAAATGAAACGAGTTAGTACCAAATAAAATGATTAAATAAAACAAATGATAAATATAACAAAAATAGAGCAATAAATTGTACATAAACAAGAAATAAGGCACCAGAGCCTAAATAGGGTGACCACTAATCGGGCAGAGTTTCATATGGCTCTAAAGGGGTTGGCTCATACGGCTCACTATATGCAGTTTTGGTGCTAAGAGGTACCCGAATTGTCCTTGCTGTCCTCTACTAAGAGTAGCAAGGCCCCCGATCATCACCCATTATAGGCTCCTTTCAACCAGGTTCAATTCAAAGGGTCCCATTCGCTTATACCCATACGAAGGAACGATATCCTCACGAAAGTATACGGTACTCGAGCCCCGAAGGTACTTGCTAGGCCCATACGGGAGAACGATATCTCCACGAAAGCATTAGCATTTTCCCCCCACTTAAAAACGGGTTTATATGACATATTTTAAATGCGTTAAAATAAACGCGCAATTATAATCGAATGTTACTTTAATAGTCACTTTAATCCGAATTTTTTTATATTAATAAAGCGGTGATTATTTGAAAAAAGCTCGATTCTCATTTGTTTTTGAAAAACAAAAATTCCCCAGCGGAGTCGCCATCTGTAGCGTTGTTTTTTCTCGCTAAAAAATGAAAGTGTTTTTTGTTTTGTTTGAAAAATATTTTCTTCCGCGTGAGATTTTAGAAGAACCTGTGTTTTATTTTGAAAATGGAGTTGCCACCGGCCACTCAAGGTGGACCGGACACCGTAGAAAACCAGAGATTTCAAAATATCGGGTTTGGGAGTCGGTTACGGATGGGGAAGGATTAGCACCCCCACACCGCCCAAAATTGGTACTTTAATAATTACCGCTTTATTAATATTAAATTTTCCGGATTAAAGTGACGATTAAATTAAAATTTGATTATAAGTGCGAGTAAATTTTAAAGGCCCCGTTATTCGAGAGTAAACGTCCAACCACTATCACTACGCCTGATCATCGCCCCGTTTACGCTCGAATAAAAGGGCACCGCATTGATGAAATATATATTTCGTTATGCAAACTTAAAAAACATGACAAATATAAATAAATACCTTGCGATAAAAATATAAATAAATACTAACATAATGAAATACTAACATAACATAAATAAAATACTAATCTAAAACATACATACATAACTATTAATTTAACACATAAATAAAAACATATCTAACATAAATAAAATAATAATCTAAAACATACATACATATATATTAATCTAACTTATAAATAAAAACATATCTAACATAAATAAAACACTAATATAAAACATAAATTTAAAACATACTAATCTAAAACATAGATAAACATACAAATTAAAAACACAATTTTAAATTAACTACTACTTCATTAAAATATAAAAATTACAACATAAATAAAAAGGAAAGAAAATATACCTAACTAGGAGTTCGAATGACGAACCCCGACGAAACCCCACCGAGATCTACCACGACCTCTCCAAAAAATTAACTAGATCGGATCTAAAACAGGACCCCGATCGAACCGGTTAGGACCGAGGATATTACCCCGGTCCTTGGCTAGCCGAGAGCACTCCTCTCTTTGGCTTACCATGGCCGATTTTTCTTCAATTGCTCAATTCCATTGCCTATTTATAGGCAAAATCAAAGGGGTGGGGGGAATTTGGGGTGACGTGGAGCATGTTGCTCCACGCATTTTCCTTCTTCTTTTTTAATTATTATATTTTTTTGTTTTTTATTAATTTTATATTAATAATATTACTATTACAACAATACTAAAACCCGGACAAAAATGTGTGATTACAGATTGGATTTGATTGCTTGGACTTGTTAAATATCCAATGATGAATTTTTGCTACTGCATTTAATTGAAAGAACCTTTAAATTTTAGGACTGCATGAAAAGAACTTAGAATTTTACTATGATGCTAAATATTATGAACACGGTTGTGGCTTGTTAATTAAAAGAAGCTTAGTGAACTCAGGTTGCTTAAAATTTGGGTAAATTTAAATTAAAAAATAAAAGTTAACTTCTTGCTAGAGGTGCCCGAAACCGGCTCTAGTAGTTGCACATTAAAGATATCGCTAGAGGTGCCCGAAATTGGCTCTGGTCGACAAAAATTAAAATAAGAAATTGCTTGATTTACTATAGGTTCCCAAAATTGGCTCTAGTAAAAAGATGAATAAATACCCCGATAATTAAATTGTTAAAAAAACCTATTGTTCACATAGAATCTTGAAAATCAATTTGTACACAACCACGCACACACATTGTCACGAGCATTATAGTTTGGTTCCAGAAAATTTTTGTATTATCTAAAAAATTCAAAAGATGATCATACTTTGTGCCACGATTCTTAGGTTTGAAGGCAAGTTTAAAGCATGTCTTTGATGATTAAAGTCTTGGCAGGTAATTGTTAGTTTTGCATTGCTTGAGGACAAGCAATAGTTCAAGTTTGGGGGTGTGATGTTCAAAAGTACTATTTTTATGACCCTTTTTACTCATATTATTGTTTGACTTAGGCTCATTTTAGTTGCATTATTAGGCATTCATGCATGTTTTAATGATTTCCTTCACCGTCATGTTTGATTTCATAATTTGATTGATTTTGTGGAAAAAGGTACTGCAGATGTGTGTTTTTGTGTGTGCATGATCTAATTGCCCAAACAAGTAGGAAAATTGTCGAAGCAATTGAGGATAAGAAGAAGGAGATCTGCCGATTTCTTGAAGGATAAATCCATTTAATTCGAGATAATTACGAGAAGCAAGGATAAATCCTAGAAGAGTTGGAGTTCCACTAAGAGATCAAAAGGAGATTAAATTCCAAGGGTTTTATGAGAAGTTTTTAGAGGAATAAAAATATAATAATAAAATAGATTTATTTCTTTTATTCTATTTAATTCCAACTTAACTTCATCTTCAAGAAATACTTTGACCTAGCCATCTCCTATAGATAAGAAGACTAGCCGCCAACTTCATGAGAGTTCGACTTAAGAGAGAAAGCTAGGGGTTGTTCGACATCTTCTTCTTCTTTATTGTTTCCATTCGATCCATGGCTGGGTATTTTTCATTTGTATATCTTTCGAACCCAGCCATGAATTGATGTAAATTGTTTTGGGTTAGTGTGTTTTTGTGGTTATGAGAACGATTGGATTTGTTTAGGTATTTGAGTTTGCAATTTTAATTCAAAGTTTGTTCATTATTGGTTCTTTATTTTGCAAGTGAATTGGGAGAGGATCTCGTGAACTCATCCATTTATCTAATATCGGGAGAGTTAGATTCAAGAAACGAATGAACATGGTCTTTATTCAATCAATCGGCGGTGAAGACTAATTCGACTCAGGGATAAGTTGCGAATTTCAACGGCTAAAAGGAGTGCAAGATAGGTTGTTGTCCACTCTTGGTTCACGCAGGGATATATTATCAAGACATGCACAATGTTGTCACTCGATTTTTACCTATTTTTAAAAAAATAAAAAAATAAATACATAATATAAAAATAATAATAAGCCCATTTAAAAAAAATAACAGCGAGCCTATTTAAAATAAAAAATGGAGGAAAATATGGTTCATAAAACCCATTTTTTTAAAAAAATAATAACCCAAAATAAATATATTTAAATAAAAACACTAGAAAAATAATAAATAAAGAATCCATTTTATTTTTTTACAGGCCCAAATTAACCTATTTTTTCAGGTTTATTCGAGATCGTTGGATTCAGAGGCAAAATACGGATAGCTTGGATTGAATAAAGAAAAAAATGGGGAAAAGGGGAGGATCCCGCGCAGCCACGCGCCAGCGCGTGCAACGGATCAACTCCCCAAATCCCTTGCTTCGAACGGCCTTGGCCGGCTGTTGGTGCCGATTACGCCGCCTCTAGGTCAAGGCGGCCACCGTGGTTGGTGTCGATCGACTTGCCTCGGCCGGCTGAGTCCAATGCCGCCGACCCCGTCCCTCGCCGTCACTGGTAGCTCTCCGATTAGAGGGGAAAGGGTTCGAACCCTAATTTAATTAGGGGCAAAATCTCCCAAATTGGAGCCTAATCAGATGAAATTCGGGATGAATTTCAACGAATTAAAGCTATGCTAATCGGATGGGATAATTTTATAGGACGAAAATGGGGATTTTTTCCCCAATTTGCCTTGAATCCCAATCCCCCTAAACCCTATAAATAGTGTCCAATTTGCATTGTTCAAGACACACTCAAATTCATCCGAAAATACCCAGAAAAATACTGAGAAAAATTGTTGGGAGGTCGCTGGAATTAGTTTGAATTTGGAGCAGCATTGTTCAAATTTTTCGAGGAGGAAAAGTAGGTATTTTTGCCACTTTATCGATATAATTTCTCCATTTTTCTTTTTTAATTTTGTTTTTTTATTTGTTCATTCTACTGTTCTTACTTTCTTTATATTTTGTCCATATAATTTTATGTTAATTTGGGTTTGTTCGATTTAATGTTTTATTGTGTTATTTTCTTGTTTAATTATATTTTAAAAAAAATAATAAAAGGGACGAGACCACCGCCGGCGAGCGGCGGCCGGCGACGGTGGATGGCGGCCAGCACGAAGGCCCTCCTCCTTGTTCATCCCCTTTGATGAACACCAAGAACCTTTTTTATATTAAAATATGGTGTTAGATTCATTTGTTTTCTAAAAAATGAAAAAAAAATGTTGTTTGTGGGCTTTAAACCCAAATCATTTTGGACCACTTATTTTCACCCATTTCTTTTTTTTTATATTTTAAAATTCCGAAAATGAAAGAAATATTTTTAAAAACATAAAATAAATATTTTCTTTAAAAAAGAAAAGAATAATAAGTCGTTCTTTTAAGAAAAATAGATGATTTTAATACTAAAAAACCCCAAAAAAATTCTTTTTTCTTAAAAAGAGTGTATTTTAAAAGAAACAATAATAAATGTTTTGAAACATTCTAAAAATCTTCTTTTAAAAAAACGTAAAAAATGCAGGTTTAAAAAATAAAAAGGGATTTTTTAAAACATAAAAAATGACAACTTTTTTCAAATAAAAAGTAGTAAGGGTTTTTAAGTAAAACAAAAATATAAAAAAGTTTAGTTTCTTTAAAAAAACAAAAAACTTAAAAATATGGAAAACATAAAATAAAGTTTTTTAAGCTTTGTAATTTTAGTATTCTTGTCTTGTTGCCTTAGAATTATGTTGACTTTAGGAATAGGTCCTTCAAAGCTTAGATAGAGATCTCTTTGTAATAAAATTTCTTTCACAAAAAAATAAAACACACTTAATGAAATTTAAACCCCAAAATAGGCTAAAACATTTTGAGTTCTTTAGGTTTTGTAAATATTAATTTAGAATTAATAAAATTCTCAACAAATTAATTATTCATTGTTTGCCTGTAAAAAGTGAAATTTAATTAATGCGGTGCCTTACTAAATGGAAATGACGGGTTAGTGCCAGAAGTGTTGGCGGTGATTGGAGTTCATTTTCGGGTGGTAAGGTCGTTAAAATAGAATTAAATTCATAAACGGACAATAGTTTAATGCTCTAGAAGAATTCACAAAATCTGACTTTTTAAGCATTTTGTAATCGACAAGGTACCGATTTTTGGGCGTTGTGGGGGTGCTAACCCTTCCCCACGAGTAATCGACTCCCGAACCCGGTTTTTGTGTTTTTGCATACCAAAATTGTTGTTTTAATAAAATAAAATTTTTTATCAAAATAACCCGATTTTCAGGTGATCCAATCACATTTTTTTTAAAAGATTGGTGGCGACTTAGTTGATTTTTAATGTTTTTGCCGAAATGTCCAAAGCTCGAGAGGGTTGCGACACACAATTAACAGTGTTTCGAGTTAGGGATAACGAAAAACCATTAAAGAATGCTTCGCCGAACTTTGAAGGTTGTCGCCCAATTGCCCAAGAAATCGCTCTATTCCCAATTGCCTAGGCAATCGCAGAATTGCCCAGGAAATCCAACTGGATTCAATTGAAGAGCGATTGAGCTATTCTAGCACTCAATTAACATGACGGTCCATTCAATTATCACACCACGACTCACGATAACCTGGCCTACTCTCTTAAATCGATTACTTCTTTATGTTTTCTTTATTTTGTTTAATTTATTTTACTTGATATTCATCATCTTCAATATTATTTCTTTTACAGTGTAATAACTTAAGCAAAGTGGCCCAAGCCAATCCCTGTGGAGACGATACTCGATACTTATCATTTATTACTTGCAACATATATACTTGCACCGTTTGCGTAGCACTTAAAACACGCAACACCTACCAGTTCGTTGGCAGTGTTATCCCAAGTTTACCATCGCTAGGAGATTATTCTCCAAAAGCTAGAGACAGCCGAGAACCTTAATGCTAAGATGAGGCACAACACAAAGGAAAGGGATGCAATTATTAGGGAGGTGCTTGAAAAACTATCCCTTGAAGTTGTATCGGCATTCCCAATTTTCCCTGTCGAGCCCTCTACCAATGAAGACGCTATTCCAGCCAGTCCAACCAATCTAGTCATGTCAACCAGTCCAGCCGGTTCAGGTTCTAATGCCACAATTCTTGTGTCCCCGGTGTGTGTTGAAACTGCCAACACCGATTCCTTATCTGAATCAGAGGAAATCCCTATCAAAACACCCAAAACTAAGCCAGTTACACCACCAGCCGACCCCGCCAAGAAAAAGAAGGATGTTGGAGCCTTCACTGCCACAAAGCCAAGCATGAAATGAAGGAAACGAATGGCCCTTGAACGTGGGATATTTGTAAAAAGAAAGACTCGAGTCACACGAAAAGAAGTCTCTGAGGGGGAGTCATCTTCTTCTTAAACTTCTTTGCATTCCATTACATTGCATTCACATGATCATGCACTTTATTTTTCTGTTTTAATTTTGTATATATGTGTTGTTTCATGCATTGAGGACAATGCACATCTTAGGTTTGGGGGTGTGCGTTTCCTCACATTTATGGCATGCATTTCATGTTTAATTTCTGTTGTCATGCCATTTAGATCATATAGGATAGTTAAATACCGAACGGTTAAAAAAAGAAAAAGAAAATTTTGCCTCAAATTAATTTTAAAGAATGTTAACATTTGTTAGGAAAGTTTAATTTGATCTAGATGTCTACCCAATGAGGAAATTTTAATCTTTAGTTGTCATGTCATGCCAGCAGAGTAGTATGCCAGGTTAATTTGGCAATTGATCTCTAGTTTAGGGAATTGAATTTACACTTAACACGTTATATGTATCTAGTTCCCTAGCAAACTTAGACTGTTTGAAACTATGCTCGAATTGAAAAGAAAAAGAAAATTTGAAAAATGATGTTAGGGTAAAAAGAAACTAATAAGGCAGCAATGTTCTCCCAAGGCAATAAAAAATATAACTCTCCTTTACCTAGGGATAATAAGTTACTTGGGGCTTTGTGGTTTGCTCCCTCTTAGTTCTCAAGTCCAAAACCCTAGGGTATGAGTTGAAGAGAAAGCCTAGTAATGTCTGGATTAAGATGGGGATTCGTGGTATGCTCCCTCTTATCACTCACGCTAAACAGTGTCACGAAGCAAGCTAAAATTAATGCCAACAGAAACATTGGCAAGAAAGAAAAAATGATGAAAATAAAGATCTGAGTTTAGGTAGTAAAATTGGCTAAGGGAGTGAAAGAATATTGGATGCATTTTGCCTACACATCATGCACTCTTCATGAACTTAGACTAGAGTTATATTGTTGCACTTGAATTACTAGCTGCTTGGCATTACTGCACAAAGATACTAAGGACAGAAATAGAGCCAAATTCTATTTGCCATCATCTGTTGGCATTCCAACCAAAATTTTGTCAAGGTAAATTTTTCACAGTTTTTATTTTTTTTTTGTTTGCATTACTTGAGGACAAGCAATGAGTTAGGTTTGGGGGGGTGTTACCTCTCCAAAAGTACTGTTTTTAATGCCAATTTTACAATGCTTTTGCTTGTTTTTAGGTACATTTAGTTGCATTAGGTTGTTAGAATCATGCATTTGCATAAGGAGTTTAGTATTCTGTCTATGCTAGTGTGAAGGGTTGTTTTGTGGCTATTTTACAAGTTTGGCATAGGATTAGGCGCAGGAAAGCAACACAGTTAGGATTGCCAAGGAGAATGCCAACTATTGTTGGCACAGAATGACCAGATAGTGCCAAGCACTTGTTGGCAGAGAAGCGAACTTGATGCCACACCAAGAGGTTGTTGAACCCCGAAAAAATAGGATAAGATAAGGCTTCTAAAAGATCACAAATGGTCAATCTCCGAAAAAATAACGGATAAGATAAAGCCAAGCTATGTTGGCAAAGTCATGCCAAGCTTGTGTACCAAGGCAAAATCGGCACGATGACGTCAGCCCTAGCTTGATAAGCTACCACTCCGATCGGATAAGACTCTATCTCTTATCCTTGGAGTATTTGAAATTCAAATGAAGAAGCTATCCTAATCTCTTCCCTTATACACCTATTTAAACACCAACTGATCAAGCATTATGGGGGACAGATCGTGAAGGCTTAGAGTGATCGGATTGAGGTATTAGAGTGCTCGACGAGTGACGGTCGACTGCACTGAGGAAGGTGGTTCAACCACTTGGCCGAGAGCCTGGATTTGAGGGTTGCATCGAGAGACCCCTCTCACCCATTCTCTTGTTTTAATTTGTTTTTGATTTCGTTTTAATGGTGATGTATTCAAAAACGGTTATGGTTTTGTTGGTTAAATCCCTCACCATGAACTAATTTCATAGTTGGTGGGGGATGTTTGGTTTAAACATTAATTTCATGCCTTAGTTTCTTTAATAATAAATCTGTTTCGGTAAAGTTTTTCTATTTGGCATACTTGAATATTTTCTAAATACTTTGTCAAGCGAGAGTTGGCACTATTGGCCTATTTCTCCTTAATATCTTAACAGACTTGGGGTGGCAACGATTGAGTTGTTGAATACTAAGAAGAGAAGCTTCGAGAGAAGTCGTTCAAGTAGACGATCTTACTTCGGGAGTGATATCTACCCCTTAGAAGTATAGATTGGTTCTTAATCAAATCGATTTATTTAAAAATATGCACTATAGAGATATAGGGGGTTTATATGATCGACTTAGGGCAATGACCATCGAGGGAGGCTTTGCTAATTTTGAAGCTGCGCGGCAAACAATGCCAACACATGTATTACTTGCAAAACAAACTTTATTCAATCAATCGAGAGGCTTTGCTAATTTTGAATCTGCTCGGCAAACAATGCCAAGACATGTATTACTTGCTAATTAAGAGACCTTCATTGCCAACGTTTTACTTCACTTTTATTTCTTTTCTTATTAAAGTATTTCCAAAACAAACTTTCAAAACAAACATCTTTTCTTCCAAGGCAAGTAACAATCAAACAATCGAATTTTAAGTCAATCTCCGTGGGATCGATACTCAGCTTAACTGATGTATTACTTGCAGACCATGTATACTTGCACGCAAAAGACTCTTGGCACTGATTTACTAATACATACATTCTGCCCCTTTTGTCAGAATTCATAACACACTTCTTCTAGAGAGTCTACATTAGTCATATATTAATAAAATATTTTAAAATATTTTTATTAATTTTTATGTTATTTTAATATTTTAGTATTTTACTCATATTTTTTGACTAAAAATTAATTTTGCATTCGTACTCAACCAGAACATCAATTTTGCACTCGAACTCACTTGAAAAATTAATTTTGCCCTTCTGCCACATCATCTTTACACATGGACTGTCATGTCAGCATCGTAAACTGCCACGTAAGCACCGTAACGGTCAACATTGGCTTCCGTCAGTCAAGGGACAAACGGTGATACAATTTGACTACTTCAGGGACTAAATTGATGCGAAAGTACCATAGGGGCGAAATCGATAAATTGGTACTACTACATGAGCAAAAGTGACCCTTAAGCCATTTTTATAATTTATATTTATTATTTCTTATTTTATATCAATTTAGACAATACTTAATTTATATAGTGTATATACTTTTAATAGTTTTTTTGAATAGTCTAGAGGTGATTACAATGTAGTATATGTTTATACTTATAATAATTTTTTTTGAATATGGCCACTGAATTTTTATTATAACTAAAGAAGATATCACAATTACAACGCATCCAGGAAGAAAAAATAATGGGACTAATCTACCAAAAAAAAAGAAAAGTAAAAAACTTCTATGGAAGTAAGCATAGCAAATTTTTCGTACATTTAATGATTTTAAATTATTTAATGCGTATTATATTATATGTTTTAACTTAAATATCTTTAATAGATTTTTTACTCGTTATTGTTGATTTTGAACTATAAAACAAAAGGTTAAATGTCACTTTGGTACCTGAAATATAATCAATTTGTCAAATTTTCCTTTACTCGTTATTGTTGATTTTGAACTATAAATTTTTTTAAAATTATTTGGTACATGAAGTATAATCTCCTTTATTCGTTATTTGTTGATTTTTGAACTGTTTTATGTCACTTTGTCAAATTCTCACACTCAAAAATAAAATCAAATAAATAAAGAATAAATCATACAAATAATCACTAAACTTTTAGAATGCTTTCGGTTTAGTCATCAAAACTTTTAAAACTTGTATTACAGTCACTAAACTTTTAATTTATTGTTATTGTGATCACTGTCATTAAATCTTTTTTCCAAAAAAAAAACTAATTTTTAGAATTGACAACAGACACAAAAGGTTAATTTTTTGACGAATAAAGCAATCTACGATCAATCCCAACGATGAGAAGGTTTTATTTGGCCAAAAATTAACATAGTTTGATTTCAAGTTGATCCGACGATTAACAATGACGGATCAAAAAATTTAACTTTTAATTTCTATTAGACTGCCACCTCTTTTGTTGTCGTCTCTTCCGACATTTGGTGGTTTCTCCGATTAAAAAAGTCACCATACTAATTCTTTTTTTTCTTTTTTTCATTGATTCAAACTTATTGAAAACCTTCAAATTTCTCAAATATCAACCAAAATTTTTAATCGGAATTTCAATCAATCACTTTCAACCGCCGATTTAACTTGAAATTAAATTGTGCTAATCTTATGGTCGGATAAAGCCTTTTACTATTGGGATTGACTAGTAATTACCCCGTTTATCAAAATTTAACCTTTGGGGTAGTTATCAATTCTTAAAATTAATTTTTTTTTAGATTTAAAGTTTAGGGTAACCAAAACCATCTCTTGGCGCCTATATCAAACCCAAACCAGGCGATATCCAAGTAAAACTATGATACTTACGTAACATAATTTTAATAAAATAAATTACATGAACGCATATTAAAAGTTATAGAAATAAGTTATCCAATTTTTTATAGAAATATAAAATATTTTAAACACAATTTAATGCAACACTATACATATATAGGATATCAGTCCACCATGGTTGCCGACCTCCATTATTACAATTGAGAAATGAACAATTAATTGATATCACAAACCTATCTCTGAAGTCGAAGCCCGTCTCCTAATGACACGCATGCTTACATTTATGCCATGTTTGGTTTAATTGAAATATTTAAATTGAAATTTTCAACTTTATTTGAATTTGAAAATCCAATATTAATTTGAATTGATTCGAACAACTCATGGTTTAATTGAAATGTTTAAATTGAAATTTCCAACTTTATTTGAATTCAAAAAATTCAATATTAATTCGAAAACTCAAAATTTATTTTTTTCGAATTTTTCAAATTAATTCGAGTTTTTTCTCATCCCTACTTGTAATACCCTCGACCCAAATGTCACAATTGGGCTTTAAGCCCAACCCAAAACCATAAAATTTCTCAACTGGGTTTAGAGCAAACAATATATTTCCAAAACATTTAGATCAACATACACACAGAATCTCACCAGATGCTGGAATCCCGTACTGATAGTGCTCCTCGATCTCACTATATGACGATCAACCTACGCATGAAAACAACGATTTCGAGCACTGAGCTTACAAAGCTCAATGGTACGCATCTACTCTATCATACTTCATGCTAATTATAAACATAAGCATGCAAGCTAGTACGAGCAATAAGGAGAGATAAATAAACACGTGACGCTACCACTAGTCACCTAAACACATGCCTTCATCATAACAACACATCATACATGGCAGACAAAGCCCAACCATACTCGGGATCCCACCAGATCAACCGAGCAAAGCACACAAAATCATACCACAAACCTGGAGTGAGGCTTGGTGTCACACAGCCTCGGGAACATACATTCTGAGTGAGGCTCGATGTCACACTCTCTCTAGGTAAGGTCCGGTGTCACATAGCCTCAGGAATGTACACCCATACTCGGCATCTCTCCTCGAGCATCATCGAATGAGGCATCGGTGTCACACAGTGTCGGGAACGTACATTCGGCACCTCTAACCATGGTGCTACAACACTCTTTCTCTGGGTATCTAGATCCCATCAATCAAGAAGACTCAACCATTCAAATACCTACCCGGCATACAAGCAATGTGATCCCAATGATCCCCTTATTGTTGCTTATCATCATCACATCATTTTCTTTACCTTACTGAGTTGTTAATACATTATGGAGAAGTATACAATTAATCTCATTTGCTGTCTCCATTAATCCTCGTTATCTCATTTATTAAGGCATAATTCAATTATTAATATACACATCAATTGTCACCCTTAGTTTACCTTTATTGGTTATTTAGCGTATGGGGTACTTGTACTGAACACGAGTATCGGTACGACATTCTTCGGTATCGGTACTTACACGCGTACCGATACTAAAAATACTTACTAGAAATCCTTAATTCTCACAAGCATCGGTACGGGTCGACCCATACCGATACAACCATCAATCGCGTATTGGTATGGCCAAATCTCGTACCAATACCCTATTCACAAGTTCACACAATTTTCTCGAATTACGATGTTACAACGCTTATTCGATCCCTACAGCTTATGAAAGTTATTAGAGTTTGTTTACTAACACATTCATTCCATTAATATTAATTGTCGACTTCATAATCATTTAATCAAGTATTTAACCCTTAAGCATAATTCTCATTGAATCTCGTCAATCTATTCGAGCAAGCATACAAGGCATCACAATTATTCCAATCAATCAAATAATCATACAAGTATCTCAAACGACCCTACACGACCTCTAAAGCCTCCATGAATCCTATCATATCCGTAATATCATCATACATCCCATAAATATCGAGTCTCACACTACCAATCTCCACATATGTGTATTTATCATCTACCTAATTTGCAAATACTAACACACAAGGCAATCACATTTATGATGCTCATGAAGCAATAAGAGTTCGAGGTGTACTAACCTTAAGCCAAAGTGATAAATCCCTATCCGAGCTCCTCTGACCATCTCTTTAAACCCAACACTCAAATCAACACAAGGTAATCACAACTTACCGGGTTCGAATTAGGCAAAATAGATTACGCCAACAGTCGAGAAACCTTTAGACAAAGATCCTAGGTAAACATCTTGGCTTGTCTTAACTCGGTTCAACTCGGTTCAGCTTGGTTCGACCCAACAAAACCGACATGGTTCACCAGACCAAGCCTAGATAATATGTTTATCTCGTGGTTTTCTAAGAAGATAAATAGTGTAGAACTATCTACCACCTAGGCGGAATATATTTCGGCCAGTAGTTGTTGTGCTCAAGTCATTTGGATGAAGCAACAACTCTTAGATTATGGAATAGATGTAGGTACCATCCCATTAAATTGTGATAATACTAGTGTCATTTGTCTCACTAAGAATCTCATCCAACATTCTAGAACAAAGCACATAGAAATAAGACATCATTTCATTAGGGATCATGTCTTGAAAAATGATGTTATTCTAGAGAATGTAGACTTCTTGAATTAATTAGCGGATATCTTTACCAAACCTTTAGACAAAGAGAGTTTTTGGTCTCTTAGGAGAGAGTTAGGGCTTACTAGCCTTTCTTGAACCTTAGAGCCTTTTTTGGTGCTAAAATTTTTCTTGAATTTGGTTGATTTACATGTTTATGTGACTTTGCTCCTATATGCATCTATTCATATTGCTAGGGGGAACTTGCATTTATTTTTGCCCATTCATGATGATCTTATATCATATAAATGCATATATGTTCGATTAAATTCAAATTTTTGCGTTTCTTGCAGCCAAATTTGGTTATGGGGTATCGATACGGGGCATAGAGTATTGATACGGGTAAAATCCGTACAGGTACACGAATTCGATAGACACTTTCGCTTATCGGTACGTGTAGCCGCTAGAGTATTTAAATGGCCATTAATTGAGGTTTTCCTATTTTCAATCAAACTCAAACTTTTCCCTCAAAAACCCTAGTCGGCCTCTCCTATTTAAACTCTTCAAATCCCTTATTTTTTTCATCAAAATTCATCAAATCGTTTAGGGGCTTTTGTTTTCAACATCAAGCCCAAGCAAGTTTATCAAGATTTGTGCAAAATCATCTCTTCATTTATCCATCATCCATATTCAAGGTAAAAACCTAACTTTCTTTAAATTTCGTTTTCTTTATTTTTGTATAGCTTTTATGTATAAAATTTATATTTTTAGAACGTACATATATTATCTTTCAATGATTTTACAAAAATATTTCAAAACTGAAATTTTTTTATTCGAATATAAAATTATACTCTTATATTTTATTTTACAGTTTTTAAGTTTTAATATTACCAAAATTTTTCTTTACACTTGTATATGTTTTTAAACTATAAAATATAGATTTTTATCTTACCTTGATCATTTGAATAATTTATTGGATTGAATGTGATGTTTATGCATACATGCATTTTTGTGGGTTGAATTTTTTAGGTTTTAACCATGCCTCCTAAGAAAAGATCGAGAAAAGAGTTGGGATCGAGTTCTAGCAATCCAAATCCTAATCTGAATTTCGAAAACAATGGTACAAAACCAAACCTAAACCAACTTTTTATGCAATATTTTAATGAGCCACAATATCCTCACACTATGAATCGTTTTAAACAATATCAATCTTTTAAAATCTATCATAAGCGTGTTGTTTTCATACCTTTTATGACTTCCGATGAATTTCATTTTCGCTATCTCGATTTAATGAGGCAATGAAGTTCATACCTTTTTTAAGCATACCCGGCATTCTTTATAAAAATCTTGTTCTTATTTTTTACTCTAATGCCCGGTGTATTTTAAACTGAGAGAAAACTGAGGTTATTGTTTTTGAGTCTTATCTCATGGGACCAAAATTTCAACTTGATTCTTTAAAAATTACAAATCTTTTGGGTATGGATGATGTGGGTATAAATGATGAAAATGCTTTTGGCCACACCTATAGTGGCTCTGTATCCGTACTTGATTCCCATGAGCGTTTTCTTCACATTCTCATCACTTGGTGGTTTCGACCATCCGGTGGTAAGTGGTCTACCATTCTCCAAGTCGATAACTTTTGGCTTCATTGTTTGCATGAGGGTAAGTGTCCAAACTTAGCCTAAATTATGTTTGTCGGGCTAGTCTTCCTTGTCCAAAATCGGCATACCTCCCTTGTGACATCTTTCACCTATGGCACCACCTTGAGCTACATGTTCTATAAGCTTGGGATTGATTGCTCCTTTAATCTTGGATTTCCTCTCATCGGTCCCATCAATGATCATTCTCTCTAGCGAGCCAAGTTTACCTATTACAATAGAGAATAGATTTGTATTGTGGATCTTTCCAGAGATGCTCAACCCGATCTCGTGGCAAATATTTCAATTGCTCCGAAGGCTCCGGTTGCTCCACCTTCCTTTGATGCTCTCATGGCCTACCTTGATGGGAAGTTTACAACCACGAACAATCGTTTTGCCGAGATGAACACAAGGTTTGATACTCTTGAGGCTCATTTCAATTCCTTGGATGCTCGAGTGACTTCCATTAAAACTCGCCAACTTCGATTGACATGACCCTCACCGTGTTTCATGAGGAAAGGCGTGGTCATGCTCTTGGTGATGATAGTGTGGAAGATGAAGATGAGGATGAAGATAAGGACGAGGATGAAGACGACTCTTAGGCTTTGCATCTCATCTATATCATATCACATTAGGATTTGAATTTTATGCGCCGTTGTCTTTTATTTGATTTCCTATGACATTATGCTTTGAATATTTTATGCTTTTGGATTATGTCTTTATGTTTTAAGTTGGATTTTTAATGTTGCTTTGAATTATGCTTTGAATTTTATAATATTTATGTTGTTTAAGTATATTTTTGATATTATTTTGCCTTTATTGCTTTGATTTCCCTATTAATTTTGATTAAACAAAAAGTGGGAGAAGTATGGAAATACAAATTTTTCAACAGATTTTTTTTTTCAAAGGTTTTCAAAAATTAATTAGCCTTAAAGAAAAGGGGAGTGATTTCAAAAGACTTAAAAATTTATTTTGTTTTGTTATATCAAAAAGGGGAGATTGTAAAACCTATATTTGATTTTGATATAACAAGGACTATTTTATAAAAAGGATAAATTTTAAGTACTCAAAAAGACTCACAAATTGACAAAGATTCAAACTTAAAATATTTTCTAAGTCAAAAACTTAAACCCCAAATATTTTCTAAGTGTTTTGGTACTCAAAATAGTTAAATCGGTCCAGGAGTATCGATACGCCCTTGGCCATATCGATATAGTTTTTAGCTACTAAAATTTTGTTTCATACTTAATGGCTATAGGGTACTAATACATGTGTAGCTGTATAGGTACGCCATTCAACCTGGGAACCAATTTTGCTTATGAGTATCGGTACGACCTTTTGCGTACAATACAGGCTGTTAAGATTTTCCAAATCTTTTGTAATAAATATTCGATCGTTGCCTTGTCAGTTTATTATAACCATAACTTTGATAATCAGTTAATGCGTACCGATACCTTCATATGCGTATCAATACGATTTTTTGTACACAACTTATTAGGATTCCAATGAGCAAAATCTGTAACGATACGGCCTTTACCGTACCGATATCCTTTTTAAATATGTAGTTCGCGTATCGATACGGTTTCCCGTGTATCGATACCCCTTTGTACAACAGCTCTTTCTTCTTATGGCAAGTACCGATATGTTTGCTCGAGTACCAATACCTCTGGCCACCAAACAACATTTATTGCGGGAAAATGGCAGCCCAATGACTAGAATTAATATATCAGCTACCCAAACGGTTAGAAATCAATGAAGGGGTAGAAAAACAAGACTCCAAAGCTTCAGCAACAACTATTGATGAAGTCTAAAGCATTCAAGCATACATCCAACAATCTTTGAGCTTTTAGAGTCAAATTCATGTAACCCACTTGAGTGTTCTTATTTGTAATCATTTTATTCAAGTTTGGGGTTTTGAGTGAACTAGGAATTGTCCAAACATTTAGCCTTTGAGTGGATTTTTCAGTTTGCTTTATTTGTATTCTCTTTGTGAGGAATTCTTAAGACTTTAGGGTATAAGTCTTAAGGGAGTGTAAGGTTATCTCATTTGGCCTCAAAATGAAAGCAAATCTAGTTGATTTGAGAAAATCCTTTGTGTGGATAGCTAAGGTAGTGAATGTAAATCTTGTTAGAAGGTTGAACCACCATAAATTCTTGTACCCCAATCTTTTCACCTTCCTTTTGCTTCTACCAATTTTTAAATTGCCAATTTACCCCGCTCTTGGCCTTTCACCATTGATTGATCATCTCAACAACTTTCTCTCAAACCTAGCCACACTCAAGTGTCTCAATACGTTTCTATCTTAGTTTTTAGATATGAGCTAAAACCCTCGTCTAAATCTTCCCCAACACAACACTCATTTAATCTTCATCATTTCATAAATGCTTCCAATCAAAGTATATATTTTGAACTGAATTAGCCATTTATTTGGTCAGTAAAATAGTACATTTGTTTAAATTTTTTGGGATGGAGATTCCCTGAAAACCATGGGGATCTGTATGGGGAGGGTATGAGGACGGAAAAATCCCTGAAGCATTTAATGGGGATTCTCCGAAACCGTAACCGTAAGTGTTGGGGACGGAGTAGGGAATGCAAAATCGTCCCCGCCTCACCCGATTTTCACCCCTGTATATCAGTTGTTTTTAACATTTCAATAAGGATTAATAGTATTACTATTCTATCACATTTGGTCTAATTTGACAAAAATTCAAAAGTCTGAGGGTCAAAAGGAACATAATAAAAGTTTAAGGGTTAAAACGACTAAACTAATAAAGCGGTCCCTATATTTTTCGAATTTTAAAATTCCTTAATTTAAATAATAATTGATAAATTTGTTAATTCAAATCATGCTATTAATTATTTTACTAAACATATGGTCACAATCAGAAAATATGACGTAATAAATATACACAATTCAAATACATACTCTAGAAGGAAAAAATAATTTAGTACTAATTTTTATTTATTAGAAGTATTCAAATTCTTTCACTAAAAAATAAATTTATAAATAAAGATAAACTACATTAGTAATCACTGAACTTATAACACTTTTATTATTCACCAAACTTTTAAAACTTGCATTACAATCACTAAACTTTTAATTCACTTTCATTGTGATTATTGTCGTTAAAGTCTTCTTAAAAAAACACAATTTTAAATAATTGTTAAATTGTCTAAGTTAAATATTAAGTTTGGTTGGATGTTGACAAATTATTAGTCTAGCTTAATGGTTAATCACATGGGTGGAGCCACATGCAGGGATGGGGTGTTTGTTGTCAAAAAATTTTAAAGATATTTTTCTTATATAATTTGTATACAAAAAATGAAAATATATAAACGACACTTTTTTAATAAATAATTAATCACCTTAAATATTTTAAAAATTACACTATTTTAAATAAATTTCTGACTCCGCCCTCATAGTACCTATTTTTTGTGGTGATAACAAAGTATAAGTTAAATATAATTTTTAGTGATTTTAACTAAATAATATAACTCAGTGGGTAATTGTCTCGTCCCATTCCAATAGGATATGGGTTTGATCCCTAAAATTAATCATTTGTTGTCATCGACATCTCACAATGAGAAAACATGATTTTATATGTATACACGCATGATTTGAGAAAAAAATACATCATAAGTAAACTAATTATACGTCTACTAACAAATATATTACTTTTAGAATTATAGGTCTAATAAATATATATATATATATTCTGAAAGTAATAATCAAATATTTTATTTTTTTAATAAAATAATTTAGTCAATTAAATTTTATGACACACATGTCACATTTTATTAAAACTGAAATATGACCCGATAAAATAATAATTTTAATTTTAAAATTTATACATTTTATTAATTTGATTCTAATTAAGTAATAATAAAATAAGTTTAACTATTTATATTTAAATATTTTGACACTGACCCTCCTAACACACATTTCGATCACTTGTCGCACTCTATGCTACTATCAATAAGCTCGATAACTAACATATGTGATAGACCGACAAACACAACCATTTCATTGCTAAACAACTGACAAACTAATAAAATAGACCTTTATAACATTAATGTCATCTGCTAGTAAACACAATAATGTAAATTTTGAATTTGAGGTTAAATTTATTAACAGGTGATCTGTTTAAATTTTAATAACAGGTGATCTATTTGTCACAAAATATTAAATTGAGTGACTAAAATTATTGTTTTTAGAAGAAAAAAAAGACATTTTTATCAAAAAAATTAATTTAAAAAAAGTAACTTATTTATTATTATACTTATAATTGACCTAATGTATATTTTATCTCAAAAGAATAATTAAATTATTACTTTAAAAAAAATAATTTGTTTGTTCCTAAATTTACAATTAGTGACATGTTTTGTAGTTTATCCCAAAAGAATTAGTTATATTACAGAAATATAATTTGAAGGCTTGTTGTTGAATTACCGAACCCAATTTCTGGTAATACATACGTATAGAGAGAGACGCACACTATTTTCCCCAATTCCGGTTTGTTTGATTAAGAATCGAATCCCCGCAATTCCCAGCTTCTGAACCCAAGCTTGCTCTGCAGAATTTCAAGGTAGGTTTTCTCGTGTTGATTATGCTTTTGAATTAGCTACCCAATTCTTGTATATTGTTTTAATTACCCGAAATTAATTGGGAACTGATTTGTTCCAAAAGATGCTTCGCAATGAAGGGGGTTTTGAAATCGGGCTTATTTTGGATCCTTGTTGTTTGATTTTAGCTGTTGCAAAGCTCTACTTGTCGGGGTATTTCTTTATTGAATAGTTCCTTAACAATGTTCTCTCGTTCATGTCAAAGTATTTGATTCTAATACTTATTTGTTTCTAACTGTTCAAATTCTCATTTGGGACGATGATATTGATTTGAATCATCCATCAACAATTCTGAATTCTCCTCCTTATGCCTAAAAAGTATGGAGCCAGTTAGGAGGAAGATGATATACTGTAACTTCAATCCTATTCTAGTAGACATGACACACTATATGGTCACTGTTAGGCGTAATCGGTACTCACCGTACGATGTCAGAATTGGATTTTATGGTCTCATTTGTGGATAGTTTGTGATCCAATTCATGAAGTCTTTATTTCTGGTTTTTGGCTTCTCATCTCCTAGACAAGGTAGAATGTTGTAGTAGGCTTCACGAAATGTTATTTGCGGATTGGTTCATTATGTATGAATACATTCTAAAAAAAATTTTATATTCCAATTAATAGTATTAGGTTCGTACTAATTGAATCGTAAAAGACTAACTTTTCAAATTACATTCTAGATAAGTAGTGATTTGCATTATATCTCTTGTAACTTGTACCAGACTGAATATAGTGCATTTTTGTGCTAAGTTGAAATGGTTATTGAGATGAGCTGGACAATCATAGAAACACAGCAGGAACTGATAATAATACTATGATCTCTAATAAGCTTTTAGAATAGGGGGTTTGATAAAACAGTAATCAGTAGTTGCCTTTATGCATGTACTATTACTCTCTTATGCATAATTTTCGTATGCTAAAGCCATATCTTTTATCAATGTTACTTGGACTCTGGTGTGTATGTTGGATGGATTACATATATGGAACGTGTTTTTCATTTTCATATATTTTGAGGGTCATATCTCCGCACCCATTCCCATTTTCGAATATGCACCGGAAATAGGTGTCAAACACTGATGTTTTAAGAAAATTGAAGAATTGGAGCTACAGTCTTTTATCATGTATGATTTGCTTATATTTGTGTTTAGATCATGGAAGACCTTTAAAGTTTACTTGTGCTAATGTTTCTTTTTAGTTATAGGGGAAAATATTAGGATTATTATCAGGTGCATTGGCTATGGAAATATCTTTCACACGTGGCATTAAAATGGTGACAAGTGTCCCATTTATTTATTTTTAATTTTTAAATTTATTGTAAGGACACTTGTCATAATCCTACCCCTGCTTGTGGAGAAAAAAATTTAGTGGCAGTGCACCAAATAATTGTTCAAAATATTAAGTTTTTGTCTTAAAACTATTCTGGTGTTTCAGCTGTGAGAAATGCAGGATAATCCGAGGATGCCTCAGTCGGAGGAAGGTTTGAATCCAAAGCTACAAAAAAAGAAAAGCTCGGGAAACAAATCATCATTGCGGAGTGATTTTAAAGGGGCTCAGCAGGTACAAGAATCTGTACCATCAAGAACAGGGCAGAAGACATCCAAAAGGAAGCTAAAGAAAGAAATGTCTCCGATATTTAAACAACCCGAGAGATCGAATTCGGATTCATTACCCGAGTCTTCAACATCGGGAGACGAATACCGAGCGCTGAGGCGAAAGTATTTGCTGCTGGAAGAAGAAAGTTTTGCAATGGGTAAAGAAGTTAAAGAAGTAGAAGATGAAGTGAAGGAACTTGAAGATGAGAAGCTTGCGCTGCTGGATCAGCTCGTTGTATTAGAAGGCCTGATGGATCCTTCAGAGATGCAGTCTCACGGAGTTTAACTATCTTTTTTGTTTCATTGCTGGAGTTTAACTGTATTAACAATTGGGTTTCGTTGTTGGTCCGAATTACATGTTTTTGTATATTGCTTTGGAACATAAATCCTGATATAATGAACTAAGGATGAAGTGTTAATGTTTGATCTCTGCCCTTGGGTCTTCTATTTCAAGTGTTTTTTTTTTATTGACATGGAATCTGGTCTCCTCGGAAACTCAATGATATAGAGGTACGAGCCTATAGAACAGATCCTGTTCAAGTAAGGTCGTATCCTGCCAGCTAACTTAAATACCATCCATATTGGTCCTTACTTTCAAGGTGGGTTTATTAGCCTGTTTAATTCTTTGTTTATAGTTGTTAGCCTTAATTTTGAATTATAATTTTTATTTAAAAAACTTCTCTGCAAATACTGCATGAAATTTAAAAAGGGAAAATCTTCGAGGACCGTGCAGGTTACCAATGTGGCAGTATTTCTAAGCTGAACATATTTATGTTTGACATGTGAATGTGTACGCATCGAATTTCGAAACCTATCCCAAATGAATTGTTTAGAATACTTGTTTTAGATTAAATTGTGCCACTTCCAAAATACAGAGCTCTTAAACAAAATTCTACATTTTGAATATTGAAATGAATCAAAAGATGTCTAATAAAATGTGAAATACTATCGTATTTATATGCTAAGATCCCGTCACGAATCAACCACACTCGTCACGAAATCATTACCCTCTTCTCAAATAATTCATAGGATGTGTAGCGCCACCGCTTTTATAATACACCGCATTTATATCACAAGATATTTTTTTTCTTTTTTCGACCTGAAATTAATATCTTCACCTTTTCTCTTCCCGAAACAAACACACTTATACAACAAAAATAATCTTTCACTAAACAAACAACCCTCCCTTAAACTTAGATTAAGAATTTTGGAAAATACTTTGTAACAAACGGTAGAATAACTCGTAGAGAGGCCGGGATCTACATATATAAAAATGAAATTGATCAAACAACGAACCGGAAGAATTTATTTCGAAACTATAGAGAATTTTGAGAACAACATTTATTCTACTTTGAAATTCCTATTTGAAACGTATCCGAATCTAACACCCGTACCGATTGGAATTACAAAAGGCCTATCAAAATCTGATATGATGAAAAAAAGAAGAAAATGTCAATTGCTATAATTCACTACTTTATTCCCCAAGATTTACAAGGAGGTGCCGGGACGGTAACCAGGAAAGCGCAGATCAAACTGGAGCTGCCTTGAAGTGCAAGAAAACTGACTGGGAACCAAGAGGAACCCCGATGAAGCCGGGCTATCCATCCAATTCGGTCTACTCTTCATCAAGGATTGCAATCTAAGGGTACTTCTTCTATCAGCCTCATCTTTTGCAGTTAGTTCATACAAGAAACTTCTCTCCGTAGAGGGTCCGACCCGACTCAAAGTGATTACATTTCCCAGAGTTTCAACCCTGTTGTTGAGAACTAATAAAGAACCATCTGTCTCCTCTTGAAGAATAAGGATCTTTTCATTGACTCCTAAGGTAACGGAAAGTAAGCGGTCATATCGGAAATGTTTTGCAGACTTCTTGTGTTCGGTACTGAAGTGTCTGCGTAACTGCTTCGATGAAGCCTTGAAGTTGCAGTAAGCAATGGGGCATGAACATGGCACAAAAGGACACGAGTTTTCATGTTTCTGCTTCATACTATAACTGAATGCTTCTTGGCACCCGTACTTGGTTTTCTGGCACGACACTTTGACGGATTCCAGAACCTTCTCGATCATCCTGCAGCGACTATAGCCAGCCCGACTAGCACAGGTTGGACATTTATTTCTAATTTTTTGGCAACAGGTTGAACAAACTACATGCCCATTTTCACACTGGATTTCCAATCAAACACATAAAAAAACTTATTAGGATTCGTTTAACATATGAAAGAACAAATAATGTACTTGCAAAAATACAAAAACATTTGCAACCTGATAAGCTGGGATAGTCAAAGCCTGAAAGCAGATGGAACAATCAAGGAGTTGAGGATCAGTCAAAGTAATAGAAATAGAGCCATCTCTATTGGCTGATCCTTGCTCAGCTTCACTTTCCTCTTCCGATTCTTCCTCTTGCTCTGATATTTCCTCTTCTGATTCTTCATCCTCCTCCGATGCTTCCACTTCGGTATCCGTAATGCTTTCAACCCTTTGATGCTTACGGATTCGGTTGCTTGGTTCTCCTCCTTTCGCTTCCATTCCCTCTTCTCCAAATGATTCTTCTTGTGTTACGTTTAGAGTTTTATAAAGGGTTTTGGTGGATCACGAATTTAGATCAAATACGTTTCATTCGTTCATGTAGAATATCAAGGGATCTTTATTTAAAAAAAAAAAAAAGCAAAAACTTCAGCTTTGTCAAATCTAATACGGTTTGTATTTCTGGTAATACTTGGAAAATTAAACAAGGGATCTTTATTCGTTCATGTAGAATATCAAGGGATTTTCAGTTTGTTCACATATATTCAATATCTAGTTTTTTTTTTATAATAGAAAAATAAACATTTTATTTTTAAATTAGTGTAAAACAAACTTGAAATATATATATTTTGCAACTAACATAAATTGATTCCTTGGAAAAAAAATTGATTCAATTAGTTAAATAGTAACTTTTTGATGAAATTAAGAAATGATTTGATTTGATTCGATCCGATTTGATTATACGCAATATTGAGACACATTAGTTTCTTCCATTTCAAGTATTTTTTTGGTACAAAAGAAAAAACCGGGAACATAAGATAAATCAAGAAAGAGAACAAGCAATGCAAATTTCCAATCTAGCTAGAATTCAACTCTTTCGAATCATTTGGGTTAAACCCCGAGATCAGTGCTTTCACTATCACGGCTGCTGCTCCGGCTCCCGCTACCGCTACTCTCACTTCCACTTCCACTGCTACTGCTTGAGCTCGAACTATGTTCTTCCTTCTCTTCTGCATTTACTCAAGCTCGAAGAGCTTCAGCTGCACTTCGTCCCACATTTTGCTCTTCATCATACTTACATCTACATCAGTAATGTCAGTGTTATATATGGGGTTCATTGATATCAATACCGATACCACACGAGCCCGTTTAATGCTTTGTTTATAGTTGTTAGCCTTAATTTTGAATTAATTTTTATTTAAAAAGACTTTTACTAGGGATTAAGCTCACAAAAATAATTATAGCTAAGCAAATAGTGCATGAAATTTAGAAAAAGGAAAATCTTCAAGGACTCTGCAGGTTACTAACGTGGCAGTATTTCTAATCTAAACATATTTATATTTGACAAGTGAATGTGTATACGCATAAAATTTCAAAACCTTAAATTGTGCCACTTTCGGAGTACAGAGCTCTTGAACAAAATTCTACATTTTGATATTTAAAAGATGATTCGGACCAACCAATTCTTTTCAAAGATAAAAAAGAATAATTTTCATCAACTTCAAAAATAAAAATCAATTTTGATCACTAATTTCATCTTTAAATTTTAAACCACAAACACACTCATACAACGGAAATAATTAAAAATATATATATATCGAATTTTAACGCGGAATATCCTTCCTTATACAAACAACCCTCCCTGATTAAAAATTTTGGAAAATACTCCCTTAAACGGAATAATATATTTCGAAACTAATAGAGAATTTTGAAAACAACATTTATTCTACTTTGGAATTCCTATTTGAAACGCATCCGAATCTAACACCCGTACCGATTGGAATTACAAAAGGCCTATCAAATCTGATATGATGGAAAAAAAGAAGAAGAATATGTTAATTGCTATAATTCACTAATTTATTCCCCCAAGATTTACAAGGAGGTGCCGGGACGGTAACCAGGAAAGCGCAGATCAAACTGGAGCTGCCTTGAAGTGCAAGAAAACTGACCCGATGAAGCCGGGCTATCCACCCATTTCGGTCTACTCTTCATCAAGGATTGCAATCTAAGGGTACTTATTCTATAAGCCTTATCTTTTGCAGTTAGTTCGTACAAGAAACTTCTCTCCGTAGAGGGTCCGATCCGACTCAAAGTGATTACATTTCCCAGAGTTTCAACCTTGTTGTTGAGAACTAATAAAGAACCATCCGTCTCCTCTTGAAGAATAAGGATCTTTTCGTTGACTCCTACGGTAACGGAAAGTGAGCGGCCATATCGGAAATGTTTTGCAGAATTCTTGTGTTCAGCACTGAAGTGTCTGCGTAACTGCTTCGATGAAGCCTTGAAGTTGCAGTCAGCAATGGGGCATGAACATGGCACAAAAGGACACGATTTTTCGTGTTTCTGCTTCATACTATAACTGAATGCTTCTTGGCACCCGTACTTGGTGTTCCGGAACGACACTTTGACCGATTCCAGAACCTTCTCGATCATCCTGCAGCGACTATAGCCGGCCGGACTAGCACAGGTTGGACATTTATTTCTAACTTTTAGGCAACAGGTTGAACAAACTGCATGCCCATTTTCACACTGATAAGCTGGGATAGTCAAAGCCTGAAAGCAGATAAAACGATCAAGCAGTTGAGGATCAGTTAAAGTAATAGAAATAGAGCCATCTCTATTAGCTGCTCCTTGTTCAGCGTCACTTTCATCTGATTCTTCCTCTTCCGACTCCGATGTTTCAGATTCCGAACTGCTTACGACCCTTTGATACTTACGGATTCGGTTGCTTGCTTCTTCCTCTTCCGACTCCAATGCTTCCACTTCAGATTCCAAACTGCTTTCGACCCTTTGATGCTTACGGATTCGGTTACTTGGTTCTCCTCCTTTCGCTTCCATTTTCCACCCTCTTCTCCAAATAATTCTTCTTGTTTTACGTTTAGAGTTTTCATAAAAGGTTTTGGTGGACCACGAATTTAGATCAAATACGTTTCATTCGTTCCGGATATTCATTCATGTACGATATAAGGGGTCTTTATTTCTTTAAAAGAAAATTTAAGTCAGCTTTATCAAATCTAATACGGTTTGCATTTCTAGTATTGCTCGAAAGTACTTAGTTTGTTCACATACATTCAGTATCTAGTTTTCTTATAATAGAAAAAAATAAATATTTTATTTTTAAATTAGCTTTATCTATGTGGATATTAATTATGATAAGAGTTTTATCTAGGAATTTGTTTTACTTTATCCTTAAGAATTTAATCTTCATTAAATTAGATTATACATGATAAAAACTTTATCTAGAAGTTTGATTTACTTTATTATTAGGAATTTAATCTTCATTAAATTAGATTAGACGTGATAAGAACTTTATCCAGAAAGTTGATTTACTTTGTCATTAGGAATTTAATCTTCATTCAATTAAATTAGAATTTCATGACCTACAAATAGATGATTTGAAGAAGACATTGTATGCCATTCATATTGAGAATACAATAGAAATTTGTCTCTTGTTCTTTTACTCGGTAACTTTTTGATAATTAAGATTTGAATCTCAACAATATGATTTGATTTGATTCGAATAGGACCGGTTATGCACAATATTGACTCACGTTAATGTTTTCCATTTAGGTTTCTTCTTTGGTACAAAAGAAACCGAAACCTAAGGAAAATCAAGATAGAGAATAAATAGAATCCAACTCTTTTGAATCATTTGGGGTTAAACCCCGGGATCAGCTTCCCATTAGTTCTTTAATGTCTACATAAAAGATTTCAAATAATTGCAAGGCTACATGGTATAAGATGTTCACAACAAATTTTAACCCTAGTTTAGCAACCACTAATTTGATAGCAATGCCAAACTAGTTCCACCTATAACCCAATTCTTCGTTTCCTTAAGTTAACCTTGTCCGACGTACATTCGGACACGAGCATGGTGGTATGATTCGCCAAATATATGAAGAAACCTAGAAAAACATTGTGCATCCCCGTATCAGAAATATGATGTTTCTGACACTCACCTCCAATCTGAGGAACATAGAGTTAAACAGCTACTTGGTTCTAACCACTTAAATAGAGATGACTGATTCACCACCATCACTGCTTTCACTATCACTGCTGCTGCTCCGGCTCCCGCTACCACTACTCTCACTTCCACTGCTACTGCTACTGCTCGAGCTCGAACTATGTTCTTCTTTCTCTTCTGCATTTACCCGAGCTCGAAGAGCTTCAGCTGCACTCCGTCCCACATTTTGTTCTTCATCATCACTTACATCTACATCGGCGATCTCATCATCCATGTCATTGTAATGTGGTTCATTGATATCAATACTGATACCAGTTGAAACGTTTTCAGAAGCATTATCTTCTTTAGCTATCCCCAAACCCTCATTATCATCATCATCATTGACGATATCCGCCTGTTCTTCCGATTCGTAACTTTTACGATCCGGTGATGCAGTTGGTTTATTTGGAATTGACAACGGGAACTCAGAGTTCTTCTCTTTCCTGGATTCTGCAATATGCGCAGTCAAAGTAAGAGTTTGTCATGCTTTAAATAACAAAATGACTATAAAAAAGCAAGTTCTTCAAATACAAAGTGGTTACTGCATCTGTATAAGCCCAGCCACCCGGTTTTTTAAGGTGAGTAAAGATAATTGTCTTTTGTTTCAATTCTTAGTATCCTCTAGCCCTCCGAAAAAGGATTTCGACAATGACGGACCTACCATTCGTTAGATGTCCTGGAAGTGCCTATTCTTTCAAGAACGACACTCAAACATTAGAAACTTCTTAACCTAACCGGGTACCTTATTTCTGACAGAAGAAACTATCACCAGGAAGGTTTAATCAACAATGACAGACTGGTAAATGCTACCTTTCCTTAGTTGTCCCAAAAGTGCCTATTTGTTCGAGAAAGACTTTATAAAGCTGTGCAAGCCACATTAAACAATAAAAGGAAGAAAGAACTGTTTTTTTCACCCAAGATGTTCAAACACGATATGCTTCCTACCCTAGCCAAGTACCTTCTTTCCAATAGAAGAAACAATCTCCTTCGACTAGGCTTTCACCAGGATGATTTAAGTTTGAACCGAAATTAAGATAGACCAATAAAATCAAGATGATGAAACCCTAACTTTAATTATATTAGATTCTCATAAGCAAAAAGAACCTCACCTACACTGTGGAAGTCGGATGTATCAATGCGCTCCACCTGAAGCTGTAAATCAAATCGAAAACCCAACAAATAGAAAAGTTAATATATTGTTGATCTTGCTAAAACAGTAATGGTCCAAAAGATGCATAAAATTGCAGGATCAAGTAAACTCACAGGCAATGGCGGAACCAGGACTTTGTTCCAAGATTCAGGCTTTACTCCTTTACCAAGGGGAGGTGAATAAGATTCTGCGGCTGGGCCAGCTGAAGCAGCCAAGGCTGCTGACTCGCCAGGCTGCCGGACATGCCTCAACCGCTTCACAGCACGGTGTAAACGCTCCAACCGGAACGTCTCACCATCAAAGAACAACACCGCATCGTTATCCTTGTAATCTTCACTGGCACCCTCAAATGTTACCTTGGGTTTCCCATGTTGATTGTTTTCAAATTCTACCTTAACTCGATTATCCGTAGACTTGTGGAGTAATCCTGGTTGGTTCTTGTCAATTGATGCTGGTTTAAACTCATCTGAAACAGAATCAAACAAAAGATGTGATGCTTCGGATTCTTCATTTTTCTTGAAATCCCCAAGTCGGACCAACACATCCGAATATGAACACGGGATATAACACTCCAAATGCATAGAAAACTTGAAAAAAAATGACCTTTATCTTGATACATAACCATATCTAACACACACCGAGTAAAATATCCTAAATGTATAATTCCTAGCTAATGGACAAAAGTTCTAATCTCATATATACCAAATCTGAATCTCAAAGTTGCAGATTCAATAATGGATATGAAAATCACCGATATTCTAATCCAATGTATTAAACTATGAGGGGTACCTAAAACGAGAAAGTGTTTTCATGGAAACCAAACAGAACCCAGAAAAAAAAAAAGGAGCAAAAATGAGAACTTACATCGTAAAGTGCAAAATTTGGAGGAAGGCTGATTTTGGTCTTTGAAGGAAGACCCCAAACTTAAATTGTACCAACGATTAGGCTTTGGAGCAGTGCCTGGTTCTTCTTTATTGCTGTTATTTGCCATTTTGGAATTGAAACCCTAGAAGAATTTCTGAAACGAGACGACGGAAGGAGAGAGGATTGGCCAATTGGGTCAAATGGGTACTTTGGTCTTTTTCATTTACGCGGGCAAAGGTTACACTTTTTATAAAGTCTCCATAGTTTTCCCTCAAAACCCTCTCAATTTTTTTTTCTCTAATGGCTGCATTTCGTCTCAGGTACTTACACTCTTTCCCCCCATTTCCCGTTTCTTTGTTATTTCACAAATCTTTGTTCTTTAATCGTGTGTGTGATTTTTTTCTATGATTTGTTCATTTTTTCTGTATAGATCTTTTCTTCCCAATTTCCTCGTTTTTTAAATAAAAATTTGACTCGAAAGATTGAATTGCTTGAACTTGGCTTTTTCTACCTAATAAAAATGAATTTGATCTCTATGCTCAACTTCAAACTTGATTATTTATACTTCAACAGAAGTTCCAGCTGAAAATTTTTACTAATTAAAAATAAAGTCAATTAGGCTCATAAGCTGTTCAAGTCCCAGCTTTATTAATTGTTATTTCTTTTAAAATGAAACTTCAAACTATTAGATTATATTGCTTAATTCTTGGATTTGTTTGTATTTTTATTGATTGCAGTTTGTAGAATTATTAAGGGCATGGTACATTCGTGCACTTTTACAGTTTCCAAGTCTTTGTAAGTATTTTTTTTATTTACATTTTCTCTTCCATTTCTTGTACTCCATAATTTCTGCACAACTTGATAGTTTACTTTATGAAAATACACACTTCACTTTTCCTCAAATAAAACAGTAAATAAAGACGACTCTTAAACTGTAATATAGCCTTGCATGTATTTGATATTTTAATCTTATTACTGGTAGTCGAAATTCAGGAATTTCGGAAGTTTGGCAGCTAGGAGGTCATTCAATTTGAGATCGAATCTTTTGTCCAAGTGTTCGGTTAAGTCAATTAGAATGGAAAATGGTAATAATTGTAGCCCGAAGGATGCAAGCAATGAATCTAGAGGTGCCTTGGTAGTTTTTGAAGGACTGGATCGTAGTGGTAAAACTTCACAATGTGGGAGGCTGCTTTCATATTTGGAGGGATTGGGGCATTCAGTCGAGCTATGGCGATTCCCCGACAGAACAACAAGTGTTGGGCAGATGATATCAGCATATCTGAGTAATAAATCGCAGTTGGATGACCACACAATCCATCTACTTTTCAGTGCAAATCGGTGGGAGAAGAGGTTCGTTTTCATATTTATGCATTGCACTATATTCTGCTTTAGAAAAATGTTTGCCTGTAGGAAGTACATGCGCCATATCCTCTGTGATTGTTTTCTAGTTCTTGATAAATATGTCATACTTACTATGTTACTCTGACACTTAATGTTTCTCGAAGTACCGTGTTTGACTCATTTTCGAACATGAATATTGGAATATTACTCTCCAAGGAAGATGCCTGTGTCAGATTTTATCAGCACATTGCACAATCTTTGAAGTTTATTGATGTTCGGTTTAGTTCTTTTCATTAGAAACTTTTATTAACCATATTTGTCGGAGGAAAATCCTTTAGGTTGCACTGACCCATCTCCACATGCTTATATATTGGTCTTCTTTGAATATTTATCAGATGAAATTACTAAGATTTCTGGGCTTTTAAGCAAGTCAGACAAATCCTGATGACATATTTTGGTGATAGATACAAGGAATATGATGCACAACATTACTTCTTTTATGAGCATATTTGTCTGTCCGTGTTTAACTTGTGCTATGCATATGAACCACTCAAATATTTCTCCCAATGAATCCTATATCTGCATATGCACACTTCTGATATTAGTCTGCAATGAACTCGTTAATCTACTATCATTTGCAGATCAATGATGGAATCAAAATTAAAAGCTGGAACCACCCTTATAGTAGACCGTTACTCTTATTCCGGTATTGCTTTCTCATCTGCTAAAGGACTTGATTTCGAATGGTGTAAGGTAAAGGCACACTGACAAAAGAGCTAGCTGCTACTCTGTATTAAGTTATTTCATAGCATGGTCATCAATAACAAAATAAGGTCTTCTCTTACAGGCACCAGAGATTGGACTAATAGCTCCTGATCTGGTATTGTACCTCGACATACCGCCCGAGGTTAGTCATGCATGTAACCACTTTTTATGTTAAAACTAGTGAATTGGATTGGTTATAAATTAAGCAACTATTTCTGGTTTTCAACCCAAACTTTGAGTTTTTTTATTAAAAAAAACTATTCTGGTTTGGAGTTTTTGGTTGGCTGATAATAATGTTGATTATTCACTCCTACACACTCCCTGAAGTTTGTTATGTGATGGGACTTATCCTACATTACTCTGACTTCTCAATTTTCCTGAAATACCAGTGTTCAACTTCCATGTCCAACAAATCCTCAAACATGAGTATGACGATTTGATCTTCTAAGGAGCCTCCAAATACATAATAAAATCTTGAAAAAAGTTGAACATACCTGTGTTGGACACAAACCTGTGTGCCATTTGCATCTGAGTTCTAGTAATATAGGACTAATCTTTCATTTGCCATTTGTTCATGCCCTGGAATATTTCATCGTTTGAAATTTGCGAGTCTTTTCTTTTTGTGGTATACACTGACACCTGCTCAAATAATCTGATTACAATTGATCTCCATCTTCCCCCACCTAAGCCTATATATACAAAAGTGCCCTTTTCCCATGGAATTAATGGTCCAAATATAACGTTATTAGAAACTTCTGTCCTTGGTTCATTAACAGAAGGTCATTTAAAGATGGATTTCTCGGTAAAAGGTGGGCCGTATAGCCAGGTGTTAATAAAACAAGATAGAGCTCAATAAAAGTTGTGGAAACAGACAATGCAGTTTGCATTACACATTCTAATGAACATCTTATTCCGTGCTAGGTTGGTGATCTTGAACTTCATGTTTCTTCTCACTTTAATTGGTTAACACATACACATACACATACACATACGATACCTTCTTGCAAATATATACATGCATATCTATAATACTAAATAAAATATTTTCATATTTATCAGAAAGCTGCGGAAAGAGGAGGCTATGGAGATGAGAGATACGAGCAGCTCGAGTTCCAGAAGAAAGTTGCCAAACACTATCAGCTTCTTGAAGATTCTTCTTGGAAGGTAATAGTTTGTTTCATCTTATGCCATAGCAACGAGATGTGATGGCAAATTTTAGTCATGGTCGCTCTGAAGTAAATTTCCGGGTTTGCTTCAGAGATGTGACACGCGATATTAAATATTACCTGTATTTTAGGATGGTGCACATGTAAAGGGGGAAAAATCTAGAGTTTGTGTAATCAAACAACTTCCATCCATCTTATTGCTTCCATTTTTGGGATTGTTAGTGTAAAAACTTTTGGTCTTAGATGCATGATCAAACCTATGTCACTAGGATTTCAGGGTGAGTAATGAATATGGAAATATTTCTGACACACGTATACTCATTTTTTTAAATATTATTCTTATGTTGGGAGTTATACCTCCGAGCCCATGTCAAATATATGTTGAATGCATGTGCCATATACAAGTACATTAGAAAAAATGAAGAGTCAGAGCGGCATAGAATCAAACCTTTTTTGGCATATTGATGAGCATTGGACCCCTCAGCTACGGCTACTTGGGTCAAGTAAAGGTTTTTTTGTTCGGTTATCTAAGTCGATGAATAATATCAGCCTCGTTTTGGAATTTCTTGCTACTCTTGCAGATCATAGATGCTTCCCGGTCCTTGGAAGATGTGGAAAAACAGGTGAAGGAGATCGTATCGGAATATGTCGTGACTTGCCAGAAAGGGAAGCCTCTTTCATCCCTCTGGTCTTACTAGTTGATCTTATTTCTTTTTCCTATTGAAAAGATGCAGAACTTGTGTTTGGCATAGGACTTGATACTGATGTGAAAGAGGGGAGTAAAGAACACCCAAGTTTCAAAATGGTTGGTTATTGAAAACTGTAACATGTATTTCTCTTTGTGTTTATTATGATTTAAAACATAATTGTTATTTACTAATATATATTTATTTTTCTTGAGTTCGATTAAAAATTTTAAAGTAATATTCCCATATGACGTGGCGGTTGTTAAAAGGTTGAATTTTGCTCCCCTTACATGGGGATGGTAGTAGTTAGCTGCTCTATGTTAATTTAGGAGCTCGAGGCCCTTTGACTTTAATCTTCATGCATAAAAAATGAATTTTGCTGACAGAAAATTACTCTATTTACATTATCATATTAAGTAAAAAAATATTACGAGTAGAGTTCAACTATGGAATTTGCATTTGCTTATGTGCGTCGGAAGGAAGCTTAATTTAAAAATCTATTCATAAATTCAAAACTTGAGCAATTGAAATTGTATATTAAAAAGATAAACTTTAATGTTAGGGATTTAGTTTATAGTTTAGAGGTGTGAGTTGTAGTTTTTAAAATTTAAAGTTAGTATTTAGAATTTAGTGTTTAGGGTTTAGAGTTTAAGGTTTAGTTTTTAGGGTTTAGGTTTAGTTATTTAGGATTTGAGTTTATAGTATAAATATGCAGGCTTGTGTAAAATAAATTTTACAAGCGCTTGCGAAAACTTTGTTTTTACAAGTATTTTAGTTTTAGGGTTTATGGATTTTGATTAAGGTTTAGTGTGTGAGTTTTAAATTTAAGGGGTATAGTTAGAATTTAGGGATTAGAGTTTATAGGTTAAAGACTAAATTACTAACCATATTACCTTAAAAACTAAACTCTAACCTCTAAACCATATATTTAACTATAAACTCTAAATTTTAAACATATACCCTCTAAACCTTAATCAAAACCCTAAAACCTAGGTGTTTAATGAGATATTTTCTATTAAAACACCTAGAAAACGAAGGTTAATTTAAAAATCTATTAATAAGTCCTCAGCTTTTCCAAGGTTCCATGAAATTAAATAAAAATAAATAAGAGTTTTATTAATCTATTAATTAGTTGAGTGGTCAAGTATGCTCATGTTATTTTATTTCTTTATAGATTTGAACAGAGACGGGGTAGGATTTAGAGTTTGGCGATAAAATATAAATATTTGAAAGTGAAAAACAAATTCAAAGTAAACCAATTTTTTTTAAAATTATATTAGAGACAAAGGTAAAAAAATTCTTTGAGGTGAAGGCAATTTCGTCAATCCTACAATTATCTTTGGAATGTACTCTCTATTTTTAATAAATAAAATAAACCCTGGGTAAATTATATAAATTGTCTTCCAACTATAGGGCACTTTTTTGTTTAGTCCTTCGATTATAAAAAATGGTCCCTCAAAAAATAACAAATTGGTATAGTGCTGTTAAATTTAAGATGACATCACCGTTAATAAAAAATGGCATAATAATACATTTAGTCATATATATTTACTTATTCTATCAATTTAATCCTTTTTTTAACCCTGTACTATGGCACTGCCTCCCTACTTCTATGACCTCTCGTCTGGCCTTCGTTCCGTCCAACTCCCCTCACTTGTCCAACCATCCCACATTCTTCAGGTCACGTCCCCACGCTTCGCCTGCTCACTCCAACAATCCTGCTCATGTACATCAACACCTTGTCAGGCGTCCCTCTGCCCTTAGATTTGATCTGGTAAGCTTCGGACCAAATGTTTAAATATAAAAGATTATATGTATTATTATGCCAATCTTTATTAACTATCATGCCACCAGCAACTTGTTTTTTTAAATCAAGAGACTATTTTATAACTTTTTATAGTCGGAGGACTTAAAAAGAAGCAACATATAGTCAAAAGACTATTTATATAGTTGATCTATAAAAATAAAAACCTGTCTCATGAAAACGTAAAATTCAACTAATAAACAAATTTAAATATAAGACGAAAGATCTTAACTTCATCAATAGTCTAATGTCACATTCACTTGTGCACGTTCAAAATTGAAAGATTCAAGATTAAAATCAGACAACACCACAAGGAAATGAAGTCCCCCAACACCTAGAATTTGTAAGATAGATCAGATTGTCCCACTTTACCACTCAGGAAACTAAACAAGCATGGTACTAAAACTGCCTAGGATAATCTCACCACAAGTTACACCAGTATCTTTCATAGAAAGAAACATAAAGATGAATCCCATAAATGAAAGTTTCAAATGTCAATATCCATCCAACACCAATGTGTATGCACGATCTTTGACCGTTTTCAACCACAACAAATCAACGTGTAGTCAATTCATGGCAAAAGGCCCATCCTTCCATTTTAGTTCCTTTGAAATGCAACAGTGGCTACACGCGATCCCACGGATCCACCAAACATGAATGTTGGATAAGTCCGAACATGATTCAGATATCGAAACTGGGGATGGTCTTTTTGGGTTTCTTGGTCCTTGACTGTGTTTGGCTCTTGGGATGTTGCAATCCTTTGATTGAAATTTTCCACCTCTTGCACCAACTCATCTTTTGTATGGTTGCAAGATGTAATCACCTGCAAACAGCATTAAAATTAAAAAAGGATTGGGTGAAGGTTGCTCTCTATGTTGTTCCGACTCTTCATTTAATACGTCCCTCCAAATGCACAGAAAAACTTGGAAAAAGATTTGAAAATACCCATGTCAAAAAACTACCCATATCCGACACATCTGAGTCCTGGTAACATAGGTGATACTTTCATTTAATTCTCACATACATGTTTAAGAATATTTGATCTTAAACAAGTAGTCAATGCAATGACCCTCGTTTCACAGACAGATTTAGAAAATAAAAGATAAAACCATAAACAAGCCTGTAAGGTGCTTACTAATATTCCTCCGGGGGCCAACAACTTTGAAACTGAATCCCAATACATCATCCTGTAAAGGAATTTCAAGGAAATTTAAAAGGTGGGTCGGATAGAAAGTCATAACAACTGTAAAAGCTAAAGTTTCTTTCTTTTTTTCCTGGGTGGGTGGGGGACTAACTAACTAATGCCTATCATATGCATAAGTGCAACTTGTACAACTCAATTCATGAGATTCTATCTACATGGACGTGAACTTCCTTATAATCAGTTATTCATCATGCATATTGCTGTACCAAGGAAACAGAAGGCGACTGGGAAAATTATAGTAAAGATGGGATTACTGTTACCTTTTTATAGGTCCATCAGGATGCAAGCCAATGGCATCAAGAGTCCCCTTATCCATGACAAGTTGAAACTGTCTATCCAACTTTGTCTCAAGAACATCATCAACCTAAGGACGAAATGAAAATGGTAACCTGTTAAGGTGCTTTGAGTACAATCAAGGGCCAATAGTGTTATCAATTATGTAGGAATTCAACTCCAACAGGAATGTTTTTATGCTCCATTTTCTGCATAAGAAACCTATAACTCCATCCTTATCTCTTAGACCTGTGTTTTAAGTCTCTTAACATACAGTTTTCTTCGCAACATGGATCTTAATTGTCTTTTGGACTGCATTGCCAGCCCCATCTTCCCCAAGCCATTATATTTTGGTTTTATAGCACCCCTTACAAGGTTGAAAAAGTTCTAAATATAAACAAATATCTAAAAAGGAGTAAGAATGTTGATAAGTGGAATCCCAGGAATTGTAAAAGGGTACACAACAGATGAAAGCAAACGAAATAGGTCGTCTTAATTAAGACAAATGGATTAGGAAGTTCTAAAGATTAAACAAGAATCAAAAGTAAGAACCAAGACAATGCTGATGTACAAGTATATAGAAACAAATTTACAAAGCATGAGACTTAACCATTGCACACATACTGTAAAGCAATTCAATTCAAATCAGAGATAACCACTTCCATATAAAGAACATGATAATACTACAACAATTTAATGGGAGGAAAACAATCTGTACTTGAACTCCAGTTAGATACATAAAATGCCATCCATACCAGAAACTTAATGTTTGAAAATCCATCTCGATCAGCAAGGTTTCGAGCAAGGTCAATTGCCCCTTCACTATAATCAGTTCCAGTTAAATCTGTGAACCTGAATTAAAAAATGCAGCACATTCACCTAACCATTACCATCAAAGCAATAACAAGAAGAAAATTTTGTTTCTTTGCACATAAATTTATCGTAGAATTTATCCAAAGCCTAAATAATATTATTTGAATCTATTTATTTTTACTACAATTAAATAGATTAAACCAACACTGAAGTGATACACAATGGGATAACAGAAATAGTCTTTTCTGTGCCATTTTAGTTCTTTTTGTGTGTGCACTCTGTCAGTATGGTCTGTCTAATTATAGAAAAAGTCAATCACTCAATTCAAATACAAAAATAATAATAAATTGTAACAGTTCATGAAGTGTTCGATGCACATCCCGAATAAAGTGTCATTCAATTGATTAAACCTAAAGTGCCATTTTCATTAGGTCCTTCTGTTGGCCCATCCGTTAGTTTTGGTGTTAAATACGAAGGCTGCATCTTTGATCTGAAGTGTTTAACATATTTATTAATCCATACAAGTTTTGAAACAGAACATGTTACATTTAAGTAGGAATTTAACACCTAAGCTAACAGCTGATAGAATGACTTCATTGGAACAATACTTTAGTTTCAGAATTTTATTTGAATGTCTTGAAGCTTTGGGATCAATTTAAAGTTTTATTGATACTTTGGGTACATCTGTTGCAATTAAACCTAATAATATGCATGCAATTATAAATGGGAAAATGTTATCTGATTATTAAAATGGTTCGTTTTTCAAGTAATACAGCCAAGAAGGCTGTATTGCCATATTCAAGCACTAGTTACACTATCAGTGTTTCTCCATATATCATTGTTTTGCCTTCACATTTATATGCATCATTTGATGTCCATAATTGATGCATGCACATGCAAGTGATTTTTTTTGTCTTTAAGTAAAGTTGCATCCTTTTCTACAGAAAACACTCATTCATACCCATTATCACTGATAATATTCCGGCCAACCTAAATTCAAGAATCTAAGACTAAGAGATGCTCTCATCTGCTTATGTTGAATCCAGCAAAATATGTCTTAACCAGGAGAGCAATAGAAAGAACAATATGCATGTCAACTGATTGTTTCACTTAAGGACTGTGAATTAATTTTACTTGAATTCATATTCGTAGCATAAAATATCAGAACTACAGGCAAAATCTTAGAGTGTACCCCTGCTTAGAAAGTTCCTGAAGGAGCAGACCATTGCCCGTGCCAATGTCAAGTACAATCCAGGAAGACAAATACTTATCATCCTGTTCAACAGGCTGAGACTTGGCCTCTCCAACATGATTCGGAATGTGACCTTGGGAAACATCAATACACAAGCTTTTGGTCCAAGAAATAACAGTATCCATGACATCAGTTCCAAACCTATGGAAAGAGAGGTGAAAAGGTGAAGAGCAAAACTAACTAAAAGACTCAAAGTGAAATTAGCACAGATACCAACTCAAAGAAGGTTATTTAAACTGGCACAGATACCAACTCAAAGAAGGTATCAAGTTACTGGGTCGTTGGGTAAACCATAGAAATGAATATTAAATTACATTCCATTTAATATATTTATTTACAGATTATGCATTTTTATGATAACGGATAAATAACAAAAAAATGGCTATTAGTACAAAGTTCATGCCTATCCTGAAGGCAAATTAGCATAATTAAGGTAATGCTAACCAAATTTCACCGACGTGGCCATGTTCATGAAAATTTGCAAGCTCATCAAGATATGCAGCATCCCAGTAACTCTGAAGACCAAGCATCGATGTCATCGCATCCGCATCCGGTTCATCCTTGTCAGAACTGTATGTACAACCCAAACCATACAGGCAATGATAGATATACACTATTCAACAACTTTAGCAATGAGTGAAAATAATATTGTTCTAGAATTCCATCCATTAAAACCAAATCCTGAAAAGCTTCTGTTTCAATGTTAACTTTCCCAGTTGCCATTAAAAGTATTAGTGTTTTTGGATATAAAGGGAAATAATAACCTTGAATAGTTAAAACAAAATTGCATAAACTCATAAAGAGCAAAATTCATGAGCCACATCACTTTTACATTTTCATGGAATAAATCACATTTGATTCTGTATTCCATTATACTCATTAGCACATTTTTAATCACATGATTTTTCTTTATACCATTTCCTTTTGCTTTATAGCTGAAAAAGGGGGGGAAGAAGCAAAAGAATCAAACTAGAAGAAAAGAACTTGTTCCATGATATCATTCGTCTATAACAATAAATATTTTACATATTGAATGTAGATCTATTAAGTTTTTGGCTGTAAAGAACTAAAATTTCTATAGATTGGTAATCTTCATAACTTTTATTTTCATTTTAATACCAGTGATCCACATATATTTATCTTTAGAATAATATAAAAAAAAACACACACACACATTAATACAAGCTATAAATTCGACAGATAAGGTAAAATAAACTATGAAATTTTCCAATCCAAAAGTCAAACTATGTTAAATGTTCATTTGACCTTCTCGCGAAAATTTAAATTGTCAGTAGATCAAATCTCAAGCTTAAAATTCACTCCCAAACAATACATAAACAACAAACAGACAAACATAAAACTAAGAAAGTAAGCTCAGAATTCAGTTTCTGCAACTCCAAAACCCTGATTTATCAACTAACTTAAAAACTCAAAAGAAAAACCTGTAGTCAGAAGCGGGACGGAAGTTGGCTGCGGAGGAGAGGGCTTCGGCGGCATCAGCGTGGCGCTGCTCATCATCAAGTGTGCTTCCGTAATCGCTCTTTATAGACCATGAATCCGCAGCCACCGATCTGTCGTCGTCGGACGCCACATCTCGACCGGTCTGAAGCTGTTGCAGCGGCGCCGAAAGATGCTGGTTTGCTTCCGACGACTCCTCGGGCGACAATTTCATTCCTGCCATGGATCTCAAGCTACTTAACTCAGAAACAAAAAGGTTTAATTTGTGAGTGAAGCAATAAGGATGGAGGACTTGATTTGTTTTAAGACTTCGATATTTGTTCAATGAAAATAGAAAAAGTGGAGATTTTAAGGAGATTTTTTCTTCATGGCTCTTTTGGTAATTTCAGTTTTTGTTATTTTAAATGGACTAAGGGTTCAATAAGCCCTTAAATTTTTACAAAAAAATTTAATTAAGTTTCTAAATTTTTTTATATTCAATTAAGCCTTCAAACTCAAAAAAAATTAATTTAACCTTTTAACCAACATTAATAGTTAACTTTAATATTTTTTAAATATTTCTTTTGATACGTGTCGCAATAAGATAATGTCGCTTGTCATTTTTAAGAATTTTTAAATTTAAATTTTTTAAAATATATCTAAAAAAGGGAATAAATTTTGTCTTTTTCAAAAAATCTGAAAAAATCTAAAAAATATTTCTTAATTTTGAAATTTATTTAAAAATAATAATTTTTAAAAAGATTAAAATATTATAAAAAATTAAAATATAAAAAATAAAAAGAAATATTATTATACAAGTATAGAAAAATAATTTGAAAAAATATAAAATAATAAAAGTTATTTTATTTTTAAAATGTATTTTAAAAAATACTAAAAATATTTTTAAAAAATATAAAATAATAAAAGTTATTTTGAAAATTATATTTTTAATTGAATAATAATAATATTTAATTTTTTAATTTTTTTAAAATATTTTAATCATTTGAAAATTTATTATTTATTATTTTTAAATAAGTTTTGAAATTAAAAAATATTTTTTATATTTTAAAATAATTTTTAGAATTTATTATATTTTTAAATTTTTTACTTTTTTATATATTTTTAAAATTTAAAAATTAAAAATTCTTATAAATGACAAGTGGCACTTTTATGTTGCGATATGTGTCATATTTTTTTTTAAAAAAACGTTAAAATTAACTGTCAACGTTGGTCAAAGGGTCGATTTTTTTCTTGAGTTTGAGGGCTTAATTGAGTGCAAAAAAGTTTAAAAGCTTAATTGATTTTTTGTAAAAGTTTAGGGGCTTATTGAACACTTATGTCTTTTTAAATTATGCTATTATTTAATATTAGATAGTGTATGCAGTGTGCACGGTCGATCTGAAACCTTGTCCAAGCCTCATGTTCACTAGCTCTCTTTTAAATTATAAAACTTAAATCCTTAATTTGTTTAAAAATAAATAAATCTTTAATGTTAATAATTTAAACTTTAAAATCTAGATTAATCTTTAAACTCTAAATTATAACACTAATTTTAAATTCTAAATCTTACCACTTAAATCTCTAAATCATAAACTTTAATTTAAACCTCTAAACCTTAAAATTATTCAAACATATTTTCCTTACAAAATATTAAAAAGATCATTATCTAATTAAGCATTTTTATACACATATGTAAAAAAAAATACATGAACCTCCCTCTCTCTACTCTTTAAAAACAAAAATTTAAACATAACCCAAAACACAAACTCCAAATTCTAAACCCTACAACTAAAACTCCCAACATTTAAACTAAATCTCTAACCCTTGAAACAAAAAAGTGATAAAAATAGATAAATCTGGAGAAAAATTACTTATATTCTTTTATTTATCATACTTATTTTACAAGGGTCAATGAATATATATACAAAGAGTCTAACTAAGAAACTGCTATTAACTAAGAAAGAAACAACTTCTAACAAACTAATAAACTTTCTAACTGACTTATCATACTAATGTCAACACTCCCCTTCAAGCAGGTGGATGAAAAACATCTTTAATCCCAACTTGTATACTAGATATTCATGTTGTGCAGCTTTCAATGCCTTGGTCATAACATCTGCCAATTGTTCTTTTGTTGATATATGTTCAACATGAATGAGTCCTTCTTGCATCTTTTCTCTAACAACTTGGCAATCAATTTCTATATACTTGATCCTCTCATGAAAAACTGGATTGAAAGCTATCTATAATAATGCTTTACAGTCACAGTAAAGCTTTACTGGCCGCTCTTGCTTGATTCCAAATTTTGCCAACAAACCAACTAACCAGACCAATTCTGCAATTGTCATTGTCGTATTTTTGTGTTTTGCCACTGTATATTTGCTTTTTAAACTTCCAGGAACTTTTTAACTTCACACAGAAACTTGTTACAGACTTTCTTATCATCGAACAAGAAGCTCAATTTGAATCACAAAAGATAATTAGTTGACAATTGGTCTTTGCATCTAATAATATGCCTTGTTCAGGATTCTTTTTAACATATCTAACCACTCTTAGAGCAGCTTCCATATGATTCTGCTTGGGTTGATGCATGAATTGACTCAAGTGTTTGACTGAATATGAAATATCTGACTTTGTATGTATCAGATATATCAATCTACCAATGAGACTTTGAAATACTATTTTATCAACCATATCTTCATCTTGATCTAACTTCTCATCAAATTTTGCTAAAGTTAGTTTAATATTCCAGTGGTGTTAATGCAGGCCTTGCTCCTCTTATGTCAATGTTTTCAATCAACTCTAAGACATATTTGCGTTGATTAAGAATAATACTTTCTTTTGATCTTAATACCTCAATACCAAGAAAGTATTTCAACTCCCCCAAGTTCTTTATTTTTAAAGTTAAGATGCAAAAAATCTTTAAGTTTCTCAATCATAACATGACCATTTCCAGTTATTAGAAGATTATCCACATATACAAGCATGATAACTATTCTATTTCCATCTTGCTTGACAAACAATGAATAATCATACTTGCTTTGATGACATCTTACTGTTAAAAAGGCTTCAGTCAACTTCACATTTTATTGCCTTGAAGCTTACTTCAACCCATATAGTGGCTTTTGCAGCCTACATACTAGATTTTTTCCTTGGCTGCAAAAGCCTTCAAGTAAGGACATATAGACTTCTTCATGCAAATTTCCTTGCAGAAATGCACTATAAACATCTATTTGGTATAGACCCCAATGAAAAACAGACAGTAGTGAGTTTAGCCACAGGGAAAAAAATTCCAATATAATCAACTCTTTCTTGTTGATTATACCCTTTGGAACATAGAAGAGCCTTAAAACGTTTCACTTCTCCTAAGGCTCGATATTTGACTTTATAAACCCATTTACACTCAATTGGAACCTTCTTAAAGGGCAAAGATACCACACATCAAGCCTTATTTGATTATAGTTAATGAATTCCTTCTCTCATAGCATGTACCCAACGAGAATCATTGCAGGCCTCAAGATAAGTGGAAGGTTCAGTTAAATTAGGAAGTAGAGGATAAAAAAAGTTGAATATGAGAAGGAAGATGTGAATAAAAAATTTGATGTGAGATAGGATACTGACCTGAGGATGAAGAAGGGAAAAATCAAAACTAGGAGAAACAAGAAATTTAAAAGGAAAAATATCCTCATGGAACAAAACATCTTTACTAACAAAAAAAAAACTTTTTATCATGGGAAAAAATAATGTAACCCTTTTGAATGGCTGAATAGCCCATGAAAACAAAAGGTGTAGCTCTTGAGAAGAATTTATCAGAATGACTGGGTTTTGTAGCATAGCATAAACACCCAAAAACCTTAAGCTGAGACATGTTAGTTCTTTTTTAAAAAGAGATTTAAATGGTGTCTTCCAATGTAAAAAAATTGGAAGGAAGTTTGTTAATTACGTAACATGCAGCACTCACACACTCTCCCTAAAATTTAAGGGGAACATTAGGCTAAAAACGCAAGGCACGAGCCACTTTTAGGATGTGCCTGTGTTTTCTTTTAGCTATGTCATTTTGCTGAGGAGTATTAACATAAGTGCTTTGGTGAATAACTCTTAAAGGAAAAAAAAAACATAGGAACAATTTGAATTAAAAAAATCAGAATCATTGTCACTACAAATGATTTTGACAATGGCTGAAAATTGATTAGAGACAAAAACAAAGAACCTTTCGAGAAAAAGAATGACATCACCTTCAATTTCAGTAAGTATATCAAAGACATGCGAGTGCAATCATCAACAATTGTCAAAAAGAAACGATGAGCATTATGGGTCGAAACCCTATAGGAACCCCACAAGTCAATGTGAATAGTATGAAATGGTGCATCAACAATAGTGTGACTTAAGGGAAATGGTAACCTAGTTTGTTTAGCAAGAGGACACATCACACATTTATGAATAACATCAGAATCAGAATTAGTAAGATGCAAAGAAGAAATTTAATTCAATGTAGAAATGGTTGCATGACCCAAACGGCATGCCATACATTGGATTTAGCAACAGAAGTGTAGCGACCTTTTTATCTTTTAAAATGGTATGGTTCGGGTGCCACAGGTTGTTCTCAAATCATTATTTGGAAAAGGGATTTCTTTTAAAAAATTTATTCTTTTAAAAAATGATTAAAAACTTGGAGTCGCCACCGGCCACTTGGATAAGGTGAGTCGGACACCACAAAACCAGAGATTCATTTTTGAAAGGGTCCGGGAGTTGGTTACGCATGGGGAATGATTAACACCCCCATCACGCCCTGAAATCGGTACCGAAATATTCATTGCTTTTAAAACAATGGAATTAATTAAAATTTGAATTGAATTTAATTTGGCGTACTTAAATGAAAATTTCACCTTCATTGAATATACTTTATCAAATCAGCGGGTTCAAATTAAGTGGACATTTAATTAATAAGGTTGACGATACATCGAACCATGGATTAAAACGACATCGTATAAGCCTAACTGCCATGTTAATTTATGGTTCGAATCTCGTACGTCACATTTATGCATGGTGCAAACATTTAAGGTATGATGTTATGATTTGTCGATTTTTTAATTATCATTTACCTTGAATCGGTAAGGATTAATCCAAGTATTTGGTCAACATCCTTTAAGCTCGAACTGTTACGACACAAATATCAGAATTAATAAGTACCTCATTTTTCATAATTTAAATTAATTCAAAATAAATGGGCCACATGAATGATAATTAACATGGATGCCATTTAAAAGCTTAAAATTAAACACACAAATAAAAGCCCACTAAATCCTTAACCTAAGAAGCCCAATTTATGAAAATTCAACTTGTGATCTAATTTTTAACTAAATGAGTCTAATTTTAACCCTAAAAAACTAGAAAAGACCCTAACAATTTATGGATTATCTTATAACATGATAATTAATTCGATCGGTTTTAAACTAGTATTCCAATGAGCCCAGGATACTATTTAAAACAAATCAAGTTAATATATCATGGTTTTAATTTAAATGTCAATCTAATATCAATGTCAATTTTTCTTAAAGGTAATTAAGAAATGTCCAACTAGTTTAATGAATTTAACATTTATCCCAATAAGCCAAGAGTAAATTTAAATTCATTAAACTAATACGAACCTTATGTCTAACTACGGCTCTAAAAACTAATCCTTAATTAATTTAAAGACCATGCCCCTATGAGACGAGCACACGACTTAAATTAATTAAATTAATCTTGCTTTAATCTAAGATCTTAACCTAACAAGCCCAAAGCCCTCATAAACTAAACAAGCCCTAAACCCAATAACATAACAAGGCCTAAACTACCTAAACTAGGCATGTAAATAAAAATATATTTACTATACATTCTATAATATATATAAAAACATATTTAAGACTATATTATATGTGTTGTAAAAGCTAGGTATTATATATATAAAAAAACCGATATTATATACATATATTATAAGAAACTTTATATTATATAAGTATTATATAAACCTTATATTATATACTTAAAAATATTATATTTTATCATAAAAACTATATTACATATATACTATATATTATATATTATGAAATATATATGTTATATATGTCATAAAATTTTATATTATATGTATAGAACTTTATTATATATTATAAAAACTTTTATTATATATTATAAAAACTTTATAGTATATATAATATAGAAGAAAAACTACATATTATAAGAGATATTATATATATATATATATATATATATATTAAAAAGGCATATGTTATATTTTAGATAAAAAAACTATAATATATATACTACATTATCATAAAAACATATGTTATATGAAGGTTACATGCTATATATTTTATTCCATACAAACATGTATCAAGCCACACATCATATATATCAAGAGGAAATTAAAAAGCACAATTACAAAGAAACGAGACTAAAATGTAAAGAAACAGATTACACAACAGGAAATAAGACATGCATTTAATAGGGGCGATATGACAAGGATTCCGCAAATCCAAGGACTACGAGTGTAAATAACAAAGACGAAATGGCTTAAAGGGCGTAATTAAACCATGCGGAGGAACTATTTTTGTGATTTTAGAACGCAGAAGCCCTTACGGGCGTGATTTACAAGAGGCAGAGGGATTCATTACGGGAATAACCCATTTTCCAAACCTTAAGATGTTATAAAAGGGGGCGTTTTAGCCTAAAATTTTCATATTTGGCCAAAAACCGAGCCCTCGGGCTCTCCAACTTTCTCTCGACCTCTGAAACAGGGATGAATGTCGCCGTGGTGTTCATCCCTAAACCTAGAAACCAGCTCGTTTCCCAAAATCCAGTGGCTTCTCCATCGTACGCCGCCGCGTCGGCGGCCGGCTAACCCAGAAACGACCCTAAAAACTTCCCTTTTTCCATTTTAAAACCCAATTTTGCTCATTTCTTTTAGAAAAAAACAATCAAACCCCCTTTCTTTTATAAAATAGAAATGAAAAACCCTTTTCCCTTTCCCATTTTTACGAAAAAAACCAAGATCGAGCCTTTTCGGTCACTCTCCCTTCTGACTCACCATACACAGCCTCGTGAAGACTGGAAGGCTTGTCGTAGGTGGAAGGAGACGAAAAAACGCAGAAAGGCAACGTCCGTGAAGGTAAAAAAAGGGAAACCCTAAACTCTTTCATTTTTTATCTTATATGCTTCAAAGATAAAAAAAAAAAGATGTATACCTTTGAAAACTCGAGGCCTTTGCTCTCTATTATCTATTTCTTGAAATCTGAATTCTATAGTTGTTTACAATAGTTAGGGTTTCTAATTTTTATACCCTGATTTACATGTATTTTTGAAAAATATAAATACAATACAGTTATAAATTTATTTATTGGTTGCCTCTGACATCTCTGAATTTTGGCGCATTTCTCTGAAATTCCTGCCATTTTGGTGTGTGTTTGTCCTTCTTGACAAATTTGTTTCCCTTGTTTGTTATGCCACCGTGGCTGTTTCTAAAAAGAGGGGACCAAAGTTGTTGCTGGCGTGGCTGGGCGATAACGAGGTGGTGCTTGGCCATTGGCTCTTCTCTGCCGACATGGAGGCACGATGGCATTGAAGATGAAAGGTCGGTGTGAGGAGAGTTGAGGGATCGAGTGTTGTGTGCATGCGCATGTGGGGATTTAAGACGTCGCGCGTGATGGGAGTTGTGGCGTCGCGCATGTAGCACACATGGGAGTTGAGGAGCCGTTCGATCTCCTTTATCTGGGCCGCCCGATCGTGCTTGATCCTATGGTTCCCGGCTAATTGCACAAGGATGAAAGATCATCAGATTAAGGTTTAGGTTTAAACTTGGGCCAGACAAGCCCATGTGCATGTTATATATTTTGTAAATGGGTTTAATGTATATATGGACTGAATTTATAAATTTGAGCTTTATTTATATCATGTATATATGGGCCGTTAATGTATGGGTTTTTAATTATATAAAGTATATGGGCTGATATATTTTTATATATAAAAATGGAATCTTTATTTATCAACTCTTATATATATATATTTTTAATAAAAGGTAATAATATAACTAATAACAATGGACATAATATCATAATATGTATCACTAATACATGATAACCGAACATAAAATCCAAGAACTAGTAACTTTAATCATATACACAGATTATAAAATGGATAAAACAAATAAGCTAATAGATAGAATAATTAAACTAAGCCCTTTATTGCAAAACTTAACAACGGGTTAACATCCCGGACAAAATCAATGATTATAAGAAGCGAAAGACATACATTTAGGTGATGAAATATATAAAAAAATAGGAGCATAGGACTGAGCAACAGACAAATTTAAACTGGAACAAGGTAAAACATAACTTGATGCAACTGACTTAAAGAAGTAAAGGCCTCTAGACTCCTTATCAATCCCTTTCATCCTGCCAGCGGTGAGATCTTGTAGAAGACATAAGTAGAGTAAAAAGTATCAAAGCATTTGCGATCACGAGTGAGCTTAGAAATTGATAAAAAAAATGTGTTTAAAGTTGGGAACATAAAAGACATATTTAAGAGTAGAATTAGAGATTAAGGAACAAGAACCGATGTGAGTGATAGGCACAACTTTACCATATAATGTGGTAGTTTACCCAAAATATTAAACTCCTGAAACATTGGGCCTATCAGGGTCACTGACTAGCCTATGTCGAACAAGCGCTAAAGAATCCCTCTCTCTCTCTCTCAGGCAACCGCTTTACCCCCTTCCTCTCGGAACTCCCAAATCAACCTTCCAAAAAAGCGCCCTTTTTTTCTCCGCCGCGCGAAGCTGTCGATGTCCTCTCACTCGGCAGCCACCACCAGCGCCGCTGCCGCAAAAATCCTTACAATAGACACAACCCAACTCCACCTCGCTGCCACAAACTCCTCCGATTCCACCCTTTGTTTTCCCTCAATTCCCTCCTCTTTCCTTCCCACCAAACTCATCCCCAACACCCGCTTCCTTATTGACTCCTTCCGCCACTCCACCGCCACCACCACCACCACCACCACAACCTTCTCCGCCGCCTACTTCCTCTCCCACTTCCACTCCGACCATTACTCCGGCCTCTCCCCTTCCTGGTCCAAAGGCATCATCTTTTGTTCCCACCTTACTTCCCTCCTCCTCATCCAAACCCTTAAAATCCCGCCTCATTTCATATTCCCCTTACCTCTAAACGACCCTGTTGTGGTAGACGGCTGTGAGGTCGTTCTTATTGACGCTAATCATTGCCCTGGCGCTGTCCAGTTCTTATTCAAAGTTCCCACAAAAAATGGGAGCTTTGAAAGGTATGTTCACACGGGAGATTGTCGTTATTGTAACTCGATGAAGTTGAATAGTTATTTGAAGGAATTTGTTGGTTGTGATGCTATTTTTTTAGATACAACTTATTGTAATCCAAAATTCGTGTTTCCTTCTCAAGAAGAATCGGTTGATTATGTGGTTAGTGCGGTAGATAGGATAGGGACGGAGCTTAAGGGAAAAAGGGTTTTGTTTCTTGTTGCCACTTATGTTGTTGGAAAAGAGAAGATTTTGGTTGAGATTGCTAGGCGATGCAAGAGGAAGATATTTGTCGATGGGAGGAAATTGGAGATTTTGAATATTTTGGGGTATGGGAAAGATGAAGTTTTTACTGTAGACGAGAGTGAGAGCGATGTCCATGTTGTTGGTTGGAATGTATTAGGCGAGACTTGGCCGTATTTTCGACCGAATTTTGTGAAAATGAAAGATATTATGGTGGAAAAAGGGTATGAGAAGGTTGTTGGTTTTGTGCCAACTGGGTGGACTTATGAAATCAAAAGGAATAAATTTTCCGTGAGATCAAAGGATTCGGTCGAGATACATCTAGTCCCTTACAGTGAGCATTCTAATTATGATGAGCTTAGAGAATATGTGAAGTTTTTGAAACCCAAGAAGGTTATTCCTACTGTTGGTATGGACATTGAGAAGCTTGACAGTAAGCATGCTGCTAAATTGAGAAAACACTTTACTGGCCTGGTTGATGAAATGGCTAATAAAAAGGACTTCTTGATGGCTTTTCACTGTGGCAATTGTGGAAGTGTAGAAAAAGTCGAAATGGATGCCAGACCCGCCTTGAACAAGGAAAAGGACATGGAGAGAAAGAAAAATATATTGGAAATGAGAACTATTGAGAGTAATGATGTATATATTACTTTGAATGATTCATCTTCTGTGCACAAATCTGATTTACAAGATTCAGCTATACCGAGTGAGGAGGAAAGAGAGAGAATGGTTGAGGAATTAGGCAACTCTTTGCCCAAATGGGTTACCAGGGACCATATATTAAATTTGATTGGCAGCTCCAGATGGAATATTGTTGAAGCAGTTTCTAATTTTTATGAACATGAAAATGAGTTATATGAGCAAATCTCTGCTGCTGGAACTTCTGATTCTGCTTCTCAGGTTGGTTCATCTAACAACTCTGTCTCACTTCTAAATTCAGGGCCTTTTAGAAGTAGCACTCATGAAAGTTTAAGCCTTCATTTAAGTCAAGTCATCAAGCCTTCTAGTTCTAAACTTTCAGTTCGGAGCAACATATCTCCTGGCAAAAGAAAGAAAAACACTGAGAACAGGTTGAATAAGAAAGTCAAAAGTAACTCAAAATTGGAATCTAGCGGGTCAAAGCAACCCATGATAACTAGCTTCTTTGGTAAAGTTTCGGTTGATGACTCTAAAGGTGGTAGGACTGGTCCGCAATTTGAGGAATGCCCTAAAAGTGAAAGTACTTTGCCTAGTGACTTGACTAAATCATATTTAGAGAAAATCAATCAGTTTATTCAGATGATAAATGCCAAAGAATCGTCAAGAGATTATGTGGTCACCTTACTTGAAAAGGCCCAAGGAGATATCAACAAGGCACTTGATATATATTACAGTAATCGTGACGTGAACGATGATGAGAATACAGAAGATATGGTAGTTTCCAATAAGTTGGCTCAGGTACCCAGCTGTACTAATGATTGCCCTGTTAGCAAGAACAAACATTCGCAGGAGGAATCAAGATGTATTACGTTTTTATCTTTGCAAGGACAACCAGTGGAAAATGTTGGCACAACTCTTGTATCATTGCCTCATGATAAATATAAACCTATAGAACATGGTTGGTGTCATCAAGTTGTTTAATTTATTATTTTTTTAATATTGTATCTTGAAACTCTTGTAATTCTGTAGTATTGTAGTATCTATTTAGACGTTATTTTATTGTTTTTAACTGCTTGGCATTTTTTTCTGAGTTATAGTCTTATTGCATCTTTAGTGTCTCTTTCTTTTTGGGGCAAATTCATAGAACTTATCTGCTTACTCATAAATTTTTTGAAACTCCTACTGAGATGTGTATGCAGCATGCTGGAGATTCGGTCAGCCTGCTCCATATGTCCATCTTGCACGGACTTTTGACCTTGTTGGCAGTGAAAAGGGCAAGATTAAAGCTACTTCTATGCTTTGCAATATGTTTAGGAGGTTGGTAAAATTGTATCTTGTTATTTTGTATATATTTCTTGGTTGTGAATTCCAAGTTCACATTGCATTACCTATAACTGACTGCCAACCTTTTTTCCTCTATGGCTTCTTTCAACTAGTTTGCTGGCCTTGTCCCCCGAGGATGTGCTTCCTGCTGTTTATCTGTGCACCCACAAAATTGCGGCTGACCATGAAAACATTGTTAGTCCACTTCACCAGTTCCCTGTCCTTATCTTCCTTTTTGTTGTTTCATACAGTAGTTGAGTTTTACTCTTTATTCATAAGGATAAATTTCCCTTCAAATTGTATATTTTGGATTGCTTAACAAATAAGAAACAGAATATTAAGAGATATTAGCTGCAAAAGAAAAAAAAGGAGTATTCATGCTGTAGTAATGATGCAGGAATTGAATATTGGCGGAAGCTTGGTTACGTCCGCACTGGAAGAAGCTTGTGGGACAAACCGTTCGAAAATAAGGGATATGTACAATGACATGGGGGATCTTGGTAGAAGCAGATAGTTCCAGTCATAATTTTCCATTTTCTGTTACTTTTTACCCATGCTTATTTTTGGAGAGTCTTCTTAACACCTATATTTGGTCTAAGGTGATGTTGCACAAACATGCCGGCAAACCCAAACACTACTTGCTACTCCACCACCACTATTAATTAGGGACGTATATTCTGTGCTTCGGAAGATAAGGTATGATCAACCCAGTATGGATCCTGTAACACCAAATGATTATGACAGTGCTAAAATATTGAATTCATGATTAGATACTGTTTGTTTCCAGAGATATAGGAAACTATGAGTGTCACCTTAATTTGCTGTACTTAGAACTCGAAATAATTGGTTAAAACCTGGGTTTTGGTGGTAAGAAATTCACTGAGAACTTATCAAAATATCTTTTTCTTCATAAGATTAAGAACTGTTTTCTAGGTCACTAAACATATTAGAAGCAGAATGTTATTACCACTCTGTTGATGATAGACAAAGGATTGGGTCCCCAGTGATCTCATGTTATATCATGCTATAAATATCTAATGGTTTGGATAATTATTCATGAGCACTCGAGTCCTAGATGCATATGATTGTGCCTAGGGATTCATGCTCTAAAACAAGTCTTTGCCATAGCTTATCTTTTTTCTTCTGTCCAAATAAGAGAAATTTAGTCCTAAAATTTGATTACTATAGCTAAGTAAAACACCATGCTTATCATTGTGCTTTGTATTGTTTTAATCTTTGTCATCTATATTCTATTTGTTTCATTTTCCTCATATAGTGTTTATCAGTGTACAAACAGGCAGTGGCAGTACCATCCGGAAGAAAAACCTCATTGTGAGTCTTATACGTTCATGTAGAGAGAAAGAGATGAAGTTTCTAGTTAGAACTTTGGTAAGATTAAAAAAATGATCCTTTTTTTGTATGTATCTTAGGAGGCAATTCTTGATTTTATTTATGTAATTATGTGAATCTTATATGCAAGTATTTTTAATTGGTGATATTTTTTTTATCGAAACGTGGATAATGAGTTTCTTTATTATCATATTGAAGTTTAGGCTCATTTGACAATCTCTTTATTCTATTGCATTTTCCCCAATTGATACATCTTGCATGGTAGATGTGATCAAAGAAAACACTTATTTGTGCTGTTATTTTTTAATGCTCATTGTCGTGATTGATATTGGGATGGTAGTAGAATTATCAACCTTCACATGCGTGAATTTCTTTTAGCAATTTTCATGGAGGCACGTTCATAATTTTTAATTTGTACATTTTTCTAAAACTTCATGGTAAATGAAGGATTTTTTGTGGCACAGTTCTTAAATTGATGTGCGAGCATTGACTTGTATTGTAATGTCTTCTGTTTCTAACTCATGGTACATACAGGTCAGGAATTTGCGAATTGGAGCAATGTTGAAAACAGTTATGCCTGCACTGGCTCAAGCAGTTGTCATGAATTCCTCTCTTAATCTTTATCATGAAGGGACAGCAGATAGTCTAAAAGAGAAGCTTCAGGTTCAATGCTAATCATAAGCTAATAATTTTTTTTTGAAGAATATGAAATAGTAGATCTCTTCATGAAGGCTTGAAATTTTACATCATCATGTATGAGAAGTACAAAACTAATGAGTGCATTAAACTACCCCCAAACCAAAAAAAAAAAAAAAAAAACCCCGGTTATAATGAATCTGTTGATGTTTGTGTTGTTTGGATCTAACATCCACTGTATGCTTATCTACACTACATATGCATAATACTATTTTCAACATTGCTTGCTTTCCAAGCCAGCAATCATTTGTGTCTGTTTCTGATTTGATCTTTGTTTACTCATCAGGACCTTTCAACAGCAGTAACTGAAGCATATAATGTACTTCCAAATTTGGTAAGTGATTATATATTTTATATCAAAGTTCTTCACTGTATTTTATTTTCTAATTTATAAGCTCCCGGATTTCCTTATCCACTTTATGAGATGTTTATAATATATTTATATATGTGCTATTATATGCATTTATTTGCTCTTGATACCTTTGTTGTTATAACTTATAGATTTGAGTCTGGTTCATTTGTTTTATAACTGTCAAAAGCCATGAATTTTATTGTATTTCTCTCTTACATAACATATAAGAAACTTTCAAATAAATATACAAGTCTATGTCTTAACTTAGGTAACTTCTAAACTAGGAAAGTGACTAATTCTAGTAAAAACAATCCCTTAGAGATAGGGATCCTAACATATAAAAGATATTTACAAATCTTACTCAATCTCCTTAATTTAGGAATCTAATCTCTGACACTCCCCCTCAAGCTGGGGCATGGATGTCTTCCATCCTCAGCTTGTCTGTTAACTTCTGAAAACACTTACCTGGTAGTCCCTTGGTAAGTATATCTGCAACTTGATCTCCAGTGGTCACATAGGGAGTACAGATCAAGCCACTGTCAAGCTTCTCTTTTATGAAATGTCTATCCACTTCAACATGTTTTGTTCTGTCATGTTGAACTGGATTATGAGCAATGTTGATTGCTGACTTGTTATCACATTATAGCTTCATTGGTCCATTCCATTTTACCTTCAAGTCCTCTAAAATCATCTTCAACCATAATAACTCACAAATTCCCAATGCCATGGCTCGAAATTCAGCTTCTGCACTGGATCTAGCCACCACATTCTGTTTTTTGCTTCTCCAAGTAACTAAGTTTCCTCCAAAGAAAGTGCAGTAGCCTGAGGTTGACCTTCTATCACTTATGGATCTTGCATAGTCTGCATCTGTGCATGCTTCCAGAGTCAAGTTCCCCCCTCTTCTAAACAGAATTCCTTTGCCTAGTGTGCCCTTCAAGTACTGCAAAATTTGGACTATAGCCCTTAGGTGTGATTCCTTAGGATTGTGCATGAATTGGCTCACAAATCCAACAAAGATATGCTATGTGCAGTGTCGGTGTGTGACAAATAGATAAGCCTTCCCACGAATCTCTGAAATGAACTTCTGTCAACTGCCATATTATCCTCCTTTGTCTCTCCAAGCTTGTGATTGACTTCTATAGGAGTTTCTGCTAGTTTACATCCTAATTTTCCAGTTTCCTTCAAAGAAGTCTAAAGTATATCACGAGATATAAAAATTCCTTGTTGTGAGTGTGCCACCTCAATACCAAGGAAGTATTTTAATCTTCCAAGCTCCTTCACCTCAAACTCTTTTATAAGACACTTTTTAAACTATCAATTCCTTCAGAATCGTTTCTGTAACAATTATATCATCCACATACACCAATAGTACTGATTTACTCCCCAATGATGAGAGTGTTTCACGAATGCAGTATGGTCACCCTAACTTTGTTTGAAACCTTGTCTTAGCATTACTTTAGTAAAACTTCCAAACCAAGCTCTTGGAGACTGCTTTAGTCCATATAGAGCTTTCTTCAATCTGCAAACTGCCTGTCCAGTAATCGAACCAAATCTAGGTGGAATATCCATGTACACTTCCTCTTCAAGGTCCCCATGCAAGAAGGCATTCTTAATGTCAAATCATTTGCAAACTCCATCCCTGAATAGCTGCTAAGGAAAGTAGGACCCTCACTGTGTTCATCTTTGCAACCGGGACAAATGTTTCAAGATAGTCGATTCCATAGGTTTGAGAGCACCTCTTTGCCACCAATCTTGCTTTGTACCTTTCCAAAGAACCATCTGACTTATACTTGACAGTAAACACCCATCTGCATCCTCTTTGTTTCTTCCCTTCCGGCAGCTTCACTAAATCCCATGTATTATTCTTCTCCAGTGCCTCCATTTCTTCTTTCATAGCCTTTTTCCAGTTCTCATTTTCTAATGCCTCGGATACTGTTTTAGGAGTAGTAATGTCATTTAGGTTAGTAAGAAAGGCTCTGTGATTAGGAGATAGGTTTTTGTAGGTTATAAACAAATAGGAGGGGTGTTTGGTGGTGCAGGTTCTTTTTCCTTTTCTAATAGCAATGGGAAATTCAAAATCAGAAGCAGATATAGCATTTTCAGTCTCATTTTGTTCAGAGGGAGTTTCAGAATGTACCTCAAATTGTATAGGAGTAGGAGTAGGAGCAGGAGCAGGAGCAGGAGCAAGAGCAGGAGAAGGGGATGATTGAATCTGCATAGGTGCCTTCCTCCTCGAATAGGTCCTTAGGGGACAAGTAGTGCCTTGAATATTGGGCTGTGGGGTATTAATGTTTGTTTGAAGAGTTTGAGGAGTAGGAGTATTAGGTTCTGAGTGAGGAGAAGATGGAGTAGGATATATAGGGGTAGGAGTATGAGTAGAAAGATCAATAAAGGGCTGAAGTAAAAACAAATCTGCATCCTTATCTTCCCTAAAAGATATCTCCCCCTGAAGATAAGGGACTGTAAAATAACTCTCTTTTTCAACAAAAGTGACATCGGCAGAGGTGTAGTATTTCCTTGTAGGTGGGTGGTAGCACTTGTAGCCCTTTTGAGTTGAGGAATAGCCAATGAATATACATTTCACAGCCCTTGGATCAAGTTTACCTCGGCTTTGAGAATTGATGTGAACAAAAGCAACACACCCAAATACCCTCGGTTTTAGGTTAAAAGATGGACTGAAATTGGGAAAGAAATTTGTAAGGGTTTGAAGGGGACTTTGGGATGCAAGGACTTTAGTGGGTAGTCTGTTTATTATGTAAGTGGCAGTTAACACAGCCTCCCCCCAGTACCTTTTAGGGACCTTGTTTTGAAATAAAAGAGCTCTAGTCACGGCAAGAAGATGTCCATTCTTTCTTTCTGTAGAAAATAGGGTTAGAGAAGTTTTTCTACTCTTGTTATTATGATTTACAGAAAAATAAAGTCTACTTATAGACTTTTACAAGGAGTTTTACATTGAGTAGAATTCTCTCGGCTAAAACTCTTATCCCTTATATGGATAGAGTTAGACTCTAACTAAACTACTTAGTTAGGATAGACTTACAACTCTTCTAAACTACTTAGTTCGAATTGACTTACAACTCTTATTATTTACATATTAACCTACACTTTCTGCTACCCCATTCTGTTGGGGAGTATTTACACAAGAGGATTCGTGGATTATACCATTTTCTAAGAAATAAGGGGATAGGACTTGGTTAAAGTAGTCTTTGGCATTGTTTGATCTGATTCTCTTTACTTCAGTCCCAAACTGAGTCTTAACCATGGTGTAGAAATTTTTAAAGGTAGAGGTAACATCTGATTTTTGTTTCAGTAGGTAAATCCAAGTAACCCTAGTACAATCATCTATAAAAGACACAAACCATCTAGCTCCAGTTATATTAGGGATAGTAGAAGGCCCCCAAACATCACTGTGAATAAGGGTAAATGGACTGTTGGTCTGGTTATTACTTGTTGGGAAAGAAGAACGTTTATGCTTTGCAAGTTCATAAACTTCACAATGAAATTCTTCAATATTTAAGGATTTACACAAGGAGGGAAACATAGTTTTTAAAAGTCAAAAAGGTGGGTGACCAAGGCGAAAATGATGTAGCCAGATTTGGTCTTTATTGGTTGTAGATTCGGATAAAAAAGACAATGGTTGAGTAATCAAAACTCTAGCTGGTCCACCAAGATCTTCAAGGTAGTATAGGCCATTTATTTCCCTAGCACGCCCAGTCATCCTCTTCGTTTCTTGCTCCTGAAAAATGCATTGTGTAGGATGAAACAAAACACTGCAGTTAGTATCTTTGATAAGCTTCGGAATAGAAATAAGGCTAGTAAATAGTTTTGGCACATGTAGGACATTTTTAAGCAGTAGGGTTTTACTAATGGCTATATCTCCTTGACTAGAAACTGTCACCATAGTACCATCTGCAACTGTGATTTTCTTGTTGCTAGGGCAGGGTGTGTAGGTGAGGAATTTTGGTGATGAATTAGTCATATGATCAGTGGCTCCTGAGTCAATTACCTAGGATTTTGGGTAGGTATGTGGGTGGATGATTCCAAGGCATTAAAGTCCTGAGAAAAGGAAGAGGATATACCTGAAAAAACCAGATTGCATATACCTGTAGAGGATGGTTTTTCTAAAGATTCCAGTAGGTTCTTCAATTTTTCTACTTCTTCTCGGTTGAACTCAACAGATTGTTCATCTGACTCCTTAGCCACCTGTTTGATTGCATAAGCTCTGCTCTGTCCCCTTGCAAAGCTTCCTTTCTCTGTGAAGTTCTTACTTGCTGACTGAGGCTTCCCATGTAACCTCCAACATTTTTCTTTGGTGTGGCGAGGTTTTTTGCAGTAAGTACACCATAAAGAGTTCTTGTTCACAGTCCTTGTTGCTTCTGGTCTGCCTTCAATATTTTGTTGTTCCAGACGTGTTGGTCCTTCAGGAACCGCCCTAGTAACCAAGGCTGAACTTTCTATCTGATTGTTTTCAACCACCATCACTCCTCTTCTTCCTTCAGCACGAATGATAGAAATAGTTTCATTTAATGAGGGCAGATCTTCTTTTCCTAGAATCTGGACTCTCATTGCATCAAATTCTATATTTAGTCTAGCAAGAAAATCGTAAATCCTATATTTTTCGACAAACCTGTTTAGAATTGCTGCATCCTCACTGCATTTCATCTGAATACATTGATAGTGGTCCATTTCCTGCCAAAGATTCTGCAGCATATTAGAATATTCTGTAATTGATTTGTTTCCCTGTTTGGTGGCTGAAATCTTGTTCTTGATTTCATAAATTTGGGCAGCATCTCGAACCTTCGAATAGGTTTGTTTTATAGCCTCCCATATCTCCTGGGCTGTTCTAAGAAACATGCAGGTATCACTAATTTCAGGCACCATTGAATTCCATAACCAAGACATAACTAATGAGTCTTGTTCATCCGAAGCCTTGAATCTGGGATCTCCTTCTTTAGGACCCGTTCCAAGGAGATGACTGAGTTTACCCCTTTCTTTTAGGAAGGTTCGAACCAATTGTGACCACTTAAGGTAGTTCTTACCATTTAATCTATAGGCAGCTTGTATGTTTTGTAAGTCACCTATCGGATTAGAGTGACTTTCCTAACTCATTGTGCTTCCTTGAGCAGTTTCAGTACTGTTGTAATCAACCCCATCGACCATATTTTGTCAATCAAATACCCTACTCTCTCAAGGGATGATACGAACTAAAAGAAACTGTTCAACAAGAGAATTAAGACCCGAAAACGAGTGTCTCTGATACCATGTCAAAAGCCATGAATTTTATTGTATTTCTCTCTTACATAACATACAAGAAACTTTCAAATAAATATACAAGCCTATGTCTTAACTTAGGTAACTTCTAAACTAGGAAAGCGACTAATTCTAGTAAAAACAATCCCTTAGAGATAGGGATCCTAACATATAAAAGATATTTACAAATCTTACTCAATCTCCTTAATTTTGGAATCTGATCTCTGACAATAACGCATTGCACATGCCAGTTTGTTGCCTTTCCTTTACCCCGTTCTTTATATATGTGATACATTTATGCTCATGATGCATTGTTGACAGGATTTACTTGTTCCTTCACTAATGAAGGAAGGTATTGCGTTTACATCATCAACCTTGTCGATGGTTCCAGGAATACCTATCAAGCCCATGCTTGCAAAGTATGTTGAGTTGTTTACATGCTACCCTATTGTTTCTTTCTTGTATATCAAATTGTACTAATGCTGTTGCCCATGGGTGGTATTTATTATTGCCCATGATGGTAGAATTACCAATGGGGTTCCAGAAGTACTGAAGCTTTTTCAAAACAAAGCTTTTACATGTGAATATAAGTAAGCTCTTCTCTCTCTTTCTCTGTGGATTATTCATGTTACTGAAGTTTAGAAGTATATTATTTTCTATTTTGTGATACTGCACGAAACAACTGTGAAGCTTATATGCCTCTCTAGTATGACACCATATTCTTTGGTTCATTCAAGGTGGTTGAGTTTTTTTCTTGAATGGCATTAGTTGGATAACCGATTGGAAGAGACACATCTTGTGGTTTCTCACCATGCTTCTGTGTCCCTTAGTTTTATCACATGTTGGGTATGACTGAGTGGTTCCATGTGCATGTAATTTTCAGATACGATGGTCAGCGTGTCCAAATTCACAAATTGGCTGATGGAGCAATGCGTGTCTTTTCACGAAATGGGGATGAAACAACATTAAGATTTCCAGATTTAATTAATACAATTAAGGAGTCTGCTAAGCCTGCTGCCCGGACTTTCATATTGGATGCTGAGGTGAGATTGTCTAACAGCAAGATGCCTTTTACTTTTTTACGTTGCTAATTCTGTTTCTCTTTGTGGCTTCAGGTTGTTGCAATTGATAGGAAGAATGGTCAGAAGCTGATGTCCTTCCAAGAATTATCTTCAAGAGAAAGAGGGAGCAAAGATTCTTTGATCACAGCGGAGAAAATGAAGGTTTTCTCTATATTCACTTTGTTATATTACATGGTTAGATTTACTGTTTTTTATGGAAGTTTATAGTGCAAACATCAAACATTTAGGCGAATTGAAATTAATCTTATGACATGAACAATCTGCATTGCTGTTTCATTAATTGTTTTTAATATACCTGTTTCCTTTGTGCTTTCCTAAGTGATGTTAGAGGCCCTTTCAATATGTAGTTTTCACTTTCACTCATCTTCTCTTATAAGTTTAATTTTTTCCTCTGTATCCTGAAGTTAAATTTTGAGGTTTCTTTCTAATTTTCTTTGCAACATGCAGGTTAACATTTGCGTATTTGTGTTTGATATCATGTTTGCTAATGGAGAGCAGTAAATATCTTGAACTCTCTCTTGAAATTGTTCTGAGTTCTTTTTATTGATATACATCTATATACATATGTAGACTACAAGACTGAGGACAAGTTATAGCAGTAATGTTTTCTGATTCTTTGAACTCAAGCAACAGGAGCTTTCCCATGAGCAATAATAAACCAATCTTTGCATGAAATTTAGTATATTGAATAAGAATAGAATATTCCATTTATCAGTTATATATCTTTCCTCCATGCCTCTTTGATTCACAAATACACACATTTGCGCAACTGCATGCAAGAAATTCATGTATGTGACTCAGACTTGAGTGTGAGTGTTGGACACGAATATTTGTCTGACTTAGGTGAGTTTATAAGGTTTTTCTATGTATTTGGAGGATCTTTCAAGAGTCAGTCATATTCCCATACCCATGTGCAGGTATGCAGTGCATAGAAATTCATCAAATAACAGAAATTCAGCTAGCGATTTTTCTCCTTTAAAGTGTGAATTCTTTAAAGACATTTTATTTCTCTCATCCTGCGATTTCACCTTGACCACAAACATGTTTCCTCAATAAAAAAACTTTGGCATGAACTTGTAATTATCCCAAGTGTGCCATGTTTCGAATGTGGTCCAGGTCTTGTGTTTTCAACTGCATTTCAAGCTACTTCATTTAACTGAAATACCCTGAGTGTCAACCTCTCTTTTCATAATTTAAAATGGACTATATGCTGCTCTGGTTTATTCCTTTACTAGAAGACCTTGCAAATGCAAATGCAAATGCTGTCAAGTGTCCTTGTGACATATGGGGATTTATGAGCAACTAGTACAAGGATTCAATCAATGTTTGTAAACTCCTTTCTTAAAGTGATAGAGATTGGTAATCTTGTTGAAATATCTCCATATTTACTTTTGTGTTTTAAGTTGAGCAAACTGATGAGTTGGTTGACAGTATTGCCATTAATTTTACGAAATACCTATGCTACTCTGACTCTTCAGTTTTCTTGAAGTACCCATATTTGACACTTGTGTCCGATGTTTATTCGGAGTGGGTATGGGGATATAAACCTCTTAGGACCCTCCAAATACATAGAAAAAATTAAAAAGATCGAACATACCCTTGTTAGATACATAACCATATTTGACACTCACACTTGAATCCAAGTAACCTGGTAGTGTAGTTCTTTACTCAGTGCTGTGGCATAGGGTAGTCTTACTTTTTATCATCCTATACTGTTAAGCTAAAAAATCAACCTATACTGTTGTATGTCTATCGCTTAAAATCTAGCTATTGTTGTAGTGAAGCATTCTTTGTTCTTTCTGGAATAAAGAGTGTGGATTGCCATGTAGACTCTTTGTCTGAAAAATACACCTTATATTACAATTAGTTGTCCCTCTTATTTTTGCTGCTGTTTTTTTTTTCCATTCAACTTAAAAAATATGATGTACTCTCTATTACAGGCTGTTAGATGTTCCTTTGCGCCAAAGAAGGAAACGTATGCCTTTCCCCTCCCACATTTTTTTGGGGTTAATTTCTTTCAAATTCCTTCTTATCAGTCTCACTAGTTGTAAATTTAATCCCTTTTTGCCATGCTTAAAAATTAGGTTTGAAGGATTTGTTTCACGATGAGAAGTTGGGTCATTTTGAATATGCAAAAGAAATCACTGTAAGACCTCTGGACTGTGCTTGTTTACGAAATCCCAATTTTAGTTATTAGCTCAGATGTGAGTGTCAGGTATAGCCTTATTTATCTTGTGTCTGAGACAGGTCTGTTTATTATTATTTTTTTATGTGTTTGGAAGGTACCTGGTCATATCTCCACCCATAACCAAATATGTTTCGGATATATGTACTTAAAGAAAATGAAGAGTTAGAACAATATAGGACTAATTAGTATTGTTTATAATCTCTTGGTTAATAGGTGGAAGCGGATGATGCTTGTTTGACCAGTGAAACCACATTTACTCGGATAAATTCCTTCCTTGAAGGTGCATTGCAGTTTTCATGCGAAGGAATTATGGTTAAATCCTTGGATACTGATGCTGGATATCTTCCGTCAAAGCGTAGTGATTCATGGTTAAAGGTTCTGTGATTACCAGAATATTTGATAATTTAACTGTTTAGAAAATAAGAAGAGAGTTAAATATTGAATCAAATTGCTTGGTGATCTCTATTAGGTAAAGCGGGACTATGTGGAAGGGTTAAGCGACTCCCTTGATTTAGTCCCCATTGGTGCTTGGCATGGTAATGGAAGAAAAGCAGGATGGTAATGCCCATATATATATTCCCCTTAGCTGTAGTTAGATAATGCTTCATGATGTATTTGAAATTTATAGAGGGTAAGATTCCTCAGTCTATAGTAAGCTTTTGATTTTAAAAGTTCATGAAACTGTGTAACATTCTGCAGTCTTATTGATTGAAAACCTCCCCTCCTAAGCCCACTAGGATGGAATTACATGTGCAAAACTAATAAGTAGGTAAATATGACTGATAGGCATCAAGAAAATACATATAAGCTCCTAGAGACTCTTGGAATCATCTGAACTTCGGCCTAATATCATTTGATAAATAGCCTGTGATACCTAAGAGACCAGATGTTTTAACAGCTGCAATGTTTAGTAAGCATGTAGAATTGATGTGAAAGGGTAGTGGTTTGTATTTTATGAAGTATGTTCAGATATTGTCAAAGAAATGTTATAGACGATTGAACACAAATCCATAATTGTTCTTTTATTATACTGCATTTGAACTTCAACCTAGTAACTTAGAAAATCCCAAGTTTGCTGAAACGTTCTTCGTGGCACTGGTAAGCTTTAAATTTGATATCATTTGATAAATAGCCTTTGATTTATTAGAGACCCTATGTTCTAATTGCTGATTTGCATTTTATGAAGTATGTTGATATATTACCAAAGAAAATGCTGTATATTATTGAATTAAAATTGAGTAATATCCATTCGTTGCACAGCATGTCCTTACGGCATGCTCCCAAGTCCCAATGTGAGTCCTTTTTGTTTTAAGTCATGCTTTGATGCATGTTACTTGTCTCGTGCAGGTATAGTCCGTACCTCATGGCATGTTACAACCCAGACACTGAAGATTTTCAAAGCGTATGTCGTGTTATGTCTGGATTCTCTGATTCATTTTACAAAGAGGTAAGTGGGGCGTTGATGATTTTTGTATTTTAGAAATGTGAGAAAGGGGCCATGGTGGCCGGAGAAGATGAATGCCGGTGAAAAATGAACAATAAAATATGAAAAGCTACAGTTTAACGATAGAATAAAAATAATATTTTCAACAGAGAACAATGTGTTTTTCTGTATTTTCTCTTATTCTTCTTAATCAAATGTGTAAGAGATAAGCCTTTAAATAGGCTGATACAGAGTTTCAGTATAACTAAAATTATACTTTTATCTATAATTTAAATAAGACTTCTAGTAATTCTAAACTACTGACTTAGAAATAAACTCTAATTACACATTAAATTAAACTCTAACACTTCTTGTCAACTTACACTCCCCCTCAAGCTCTTAACACTTCTTGGATAACTTACACTTCCCTCAAGCTGGTGAGCAAACGTAGTAGAGCACCAGCTTGGATCTTGGATGTGATGCCCTACTCATATTTCTTTTGCTGTTTGTTAGAGAAAAAATCTCCCCTTTTTTGGGAGCCATTGTGTTGAACAGCTAGGACATAATCATGTTGTTCTTTGAACGGCCATTGTTGAAAATTTGCAAACGATGTTGTTGGTTTCTGCATCCTTCTTGAGATGTCTACCAACTTTACTGTTGTTATTGGTTTCTGCACCCTCCTTAGATGTCTTTCAGCTTTTTTCTGTCAGTGATGATCTTTTTCAGGCTTTTGCATCTTTTGAGATGTCTTCCAGCTTTTCCCGTCATTTACGGACTAAGTAGCTGCTTCCATTCAACAATGATCACAGAAATCTACACCCCCCTCAAGCTGGTGGTTACACAAACTATAATTTTAGCTTGGATCTTTGATGTAGAATGTCTTAAAAAATATTATCTAGTTTTTAAGGCTAAACTAGAACTTCTTCTCCTATCTTTTATAATTGATGGCTAAGATAGAGCCAGATAGTTTTTAAGGCTAAACTATAACCTTTCCCTATCTTTTACAATGGATGGCTAAGATAGAACTAAATAATTTTTAAGGCTAAACTATAACCTTTTCATATATCTTTTTGATTGGCTAAGATAGAACCATTAAATAGAGAACAAAATAACAAAATTAAATGAGTAGAAATTTCACCATAGATGTAAGATTCCAACGAGAGAGAAGCCAAGGAATGAGCGTGGCCTAATGACAATAGCGGAAAAAAAATGATATGCGTCTAAAAAATATCAGATCTCCAATTTGATTCAGATCAGAGATGGCAGCAGTGGTGACGACATCAGGACCATTGTTGGCTCATGATACCATGTGAGAAAGTGGCCATAGTGGCCGGAGAAGATGAACGTCGGTGAACAATGAACAGTAAAATATGAAAAGCTACAGTTTAACGATAGAATAAAAATAATATTTTCAACAGAGAAAATGTGTTTCTCTGTATTTTCTCTTAATCAAATGTGTATGAGATAAGCCTTTAAATAGGCTGATACAGAGTTTCAGTATAACTAAAATTATACTTTTATCTATAATTTAAATAATATTTATCCCTAATTTAAATAAGACTTCTAGTAAATCTAAACTACTGACTTAGAAATAAACTCTAATTACACATTAAATTAAACTCTAACACTTCTTGTCAACTTACACTCTCCCTCAAGCTCTAACACTTATTGGATATCTTACAAGAAAGTGTATTTTTCTTCATGTTACCAAGGATATGGTTTAAATTAAAACCTGGACATCGTTATGCTTTGTGTGAGACTAGTTTTGTTTCAGAACTATAAGATTTTGACAGCAAGCATATCTGCTTCACAACTTATTGGAGTACAAGTTATACAGTTCCTCTAACGATAGAGTAGTGATAATGGTGCTGAGATTTGATCTAATGGCCATAACACGGTTAAGTAGTGTGCTTTTTTCTTGTTTGAATCACTCTTTGATAGCTCCTTCAAGAAACCAGATGTGACTTCTGGTTTCTCTCCAAAGTTCCTACCATTATTAACCTATGCTTACGTAGATATGTCCAACTCGGATGCGTTTAAAAAAAATCTCCCAAGTTTTTTTTCGTATATTTGGATGATCTTTAAAGGGTCATATTCCCATACTCATTGTCGGATATGCATTGGTAGGTGGGTTTGACATGCATACTTTGACATAAATGAAGTCAGAGCAACCTAGCTAGTAACACATTTCTCTGCACATATAAGTTTCGATTCTTCGTGTTACCCTAAACTTTAAGTTTATCGATTTCAGATGAAAGAGTTCTTTTCCGGAGAAAGGATCTTAGCCAAAAAGCCTGCTTACTATCAAACAGCTGAGGTTCCTGATATGTGGTTCACTCCGGAACTTGTTTGGCAGATAAGAGCTGCAGACTTCACTGTATCACCCGTTCATCAGGCTGCGATAGGGTTAGTTCATCCCTCCCGTGGCATCTCAATGAGATTTCCGAGGTTCATCCGCTCGGTGACAGACAGAAACCCCGAGGAGTGTAGCACAGCAGCAGACATAGCTGAAATGTTTCACTCTCAGACTCGAAAGATGGACGTGAGTGTCTAACTAACAATGACCACTGTTTTAGGGTTCGTGTACATATGGTTTCCGTTGTATTGGCTTGGCTGGTGTTTAACCCTTTCTGTTTTGTAATTATATTTATCTAGACAATTCAATGTTACAAATTTGGACACTTGCAATTGTTCCCTCTGATTTTCTTAGATTTGAAATTCGAATTTCGGTTTTTTACGTCTGCATTTTTTTACTTAATTTCCATGCAAATTGATTATATACGCTTGAGTTGACATTATACCATAGATAGAGATGTTTTATCTTTTCAAACTTTTATATTATTTTTTAAATAGTTAACAATTGTGCTAAACCTAAAACTTCTCTCTCTAAAAGTGCTTCGCAGCAAGGGTATTCACTTTTTTTTTCTTTGATTAGCCGGGTGCGGAATCAACTTTTATATTGGTTGCTGATAGTGGGGTTTATTATTTCACTTACTTTTTTTATAATTTATTTTCTTGATTTTTAATTTTTTTTAATAATATTTGCTCTTGTGGTATGTATTTTTTTGTCTTAATGATATTTTTGTTGGTTTTTGTAGTTCGTCTCATATGTCGTTTGACACAATTTTAGTATCTTTTAGCGGTTGTTTAGTGCTCGTGCAAAGATCTTTAGTGTTAATTTTTTGGTTTAATTTTGTCACTGATCATAGCAAAGATTGTATTTAGCCGATATAATCAGAACTGTGTAATAAAATAATTTACAATGATAGTTTGGTTTGTTTACCACTTTTTTTCATTAAAGTGTCTCGCTTAGATAAGAAGATTTATGAAGGTTTTTAGATTTTGATGGTATGGTAATTTTCATTAAAGTGTTTGTTTTTCTTTGTACATTTGTATGATACTTTTAGTGAACTAGTTCTTTTTTTCTTCTTTTTGATGCATTGTATTTGTAATATCTTTTATGGTGTTTAATAAAATCCAAATGCTTTTATTCAAAAAAATTAATTAGCAATTAAAAATGACCTCTTTTAGGATTAAACACAAGGCCATGTTTGATAAACAATTTTTTTAATTAAAATTAGAAGTTTGACCAGTAAAATTTGTTAATTTGGATGTTTGGTAAATTTGATTAACTAATAAAATAAAAAAATAATTTTATAAATGAGAAAGTAATGTATAAATTAATAAATTCAATATAAAATTAATAACGAATAAAATTATATTAAAAATATAATTTCATAGATAAGAAATTAATATATACATCTAAATTTAATAATTATTAAAATTATATAAAAAGATAATTTCACACAAAAATTAATATGTATATCCTCGTATATGCCCAGTAATGATATTAAAAAAATAAATTTACATAATCGAATTAATATTAATAGGTATACATGTTAATAACTAATAAATTATTTAAACAAGTATCAAATATATTCATGTTCTTATACGTCATTTTACTTGTTCAAATAATCAAACAACTATAAACTATCGGTTAATTTTATCAAATATTTTTATACAATCAGCTAATATAATTTGTTAGTCAAATCGACTAATGATATTAGCTATCCGGTATCAGCTAATGTAATTTGTTATCCGCTAATTGCCAAGCAGAGCATGTTATTTTATAAACAACTCTTTTATCATTTTTACTAATTATGTTTTACATTAAATCTAATTATGTTTTACATTAAATCTAATTAATTTATTAAGTTTTTTTTTTTGGGGGGGGGGGTAAGATTGAGAGTTATTTTACACGTATATACCATGGCACTTACATCTAATTATTTACCAAAATGACACCTTACAGAGGCAAAGACCGAAAAAAGAGATGCATGTCAAAAACACAAATATGAGCATGCAAATGCAATGAGACAGGGGATGAGGGGAAGGGCACGCATGGATGAGTCTTGTCTTTAATTAAGTGTAAGAGTGAAAAATTTAATATTTAACTAATATTAAATTTACATACCCATTGAATGATTAAAGACAATATACACGCCTGACGGCTTGATACTTATTTACATCTTTTTGGATAAAATTTATTTATATTATTTTCTCACAATTCTATCTTCTTTTTTTTACGTTTTGATTTTTAATGTGCTGACTTACATTTGTTTTATATAACTTGATAAAAACATACTTTATCAGTCCCAAAATCATGTTACACAAGTGAAAGGACATTCCAACCTGTGACCTATGTGGATAAAAATACCAAGATTCTTAATCCCCACAAAAACACACACACATCAAGATTCAGATGGCAATGGCAATGGCAATGGCAATGGCAATGGCATGCTGCATTTTGTTTTTAATCTCTTCATACATTGCAATCTTCCCGCCAAATTTGACAACCGGCTATCACCGCACACTTTTCGACAGCTTCCAAGTTGCCCAAAATAAATAAATAAAAACTTTTATTTTTATTTCCCCCCAAAATTACCATTTCCTTAATTTCCCCTCCTTTCCTTTCTTCTTCCCAACCCCATCCATTAATCCCAATTTCATTTGCAGTTTCTTTCGAACCCCATCCCAAATCCTAAAACCCCACTCGAAGAAAACAGTTTATTTGATTTTCAAAAAACTAATTCTTTGATTTTTTTTCCTTTGAATCTTCTGTTTCTTCCTTCTCCCCCCCCCTTTAACTTTAGGTTTTTATTTAGAGTTCCATGAATTTTCGAGAAGCTAGGGTTTATATTAATAGAGTAGTAAATAGTGTACTTTTTCTCTGACTCCAGACAATGAGTGCCGTCAACATTACTAACGTTACCGTTTTGGATAACCCGGCGTCCTTCTTGTCTGCTTTTCAGTTCGAGATCTCCTACGAGTGTTTGACTCCTCTTAAAGATGGTACGGGTGCCCTTTCTTTCTCAACATTTCTTTTTTCTGGTTTCAATGCTTTTAAGGTTTAATTTCCATTTAATTTGTTGGTTTTGAGTTCTTTTAGTTGGGGCTTGGTTGAGGTCAAGACTATGAGGTTGTTTTCCGTTTCTTTATTTTTCGTTTTGTTTGTTTAATGAGAAAATTGTGGGACGATAATAAAGATTTGGTATGCTTGAATAAGATCATTTAGTTAATTGGTGATATAATTATGGGTTAGGGTTTGCAGTTTTTATTGAAGAAAGTTAGGGTTTGGGCCAGGCATAAATTGATCTTCACTTGCATCTTTAGATTGCATATTTTGGTTTAATCAGTCTATATGATTTTTTTTTTCAAAAGTGAAACTTAGAAGTAGGAATTTGTTGTGTTTTCTCCTTCAAAGTTTTTAAATCAACTGCAGTTACCTGATGATTACGCTTTGAGCATATTTAATAACAACTTGATTAACCAGTAGAACAAACTCCTCAAACCAAAAAACCTTTGAAAAGCTTTCCACGGCCAAACACCTCGAAAGTATTTTCAGCCAACCTCAGAGATGGAGCCACTTGTCTTTAGCTAGACCTAGTACCTCCAATTTAAGTGCCTCTTCAAATGCCTCATTTGCCTCATAGGACAACTCCAACATCCATTACCACAAAATTCACATGTGATCTTCCAGTGCAGTTTACAAGGCTAAGATTTCTATGTCAAGTGTTATCAATTCTGGTTCTTCCAAACCAATGACCTCTAATAGCACTAAAAGTACCAGTAAATTACCTTCATCAAATAAAATTGAGGATAGGAGGTAAAAGGCTTTTGTTTTTGGTATGTAACAAAGTATACACTAGAGCATCGATGCACTAAGTTACAACTTACCAGATTTTGGTTGAGGGATTGTAAGGAGAAGGGGAGCAAGAGAAGTTTGTAGATTGTGAGAAAGGGCTAGACGATGTGTATGGAGAGTGTGTAGGGTCAAATCCAGTAGTACTATCTCTGTAAGTTATCTGAGAAGTGTTAGAGCTTGAGGGGGAGTGTAAGTTGACGAGGAGTATTAGAGTTTTTATAATGTGTAATTAGAGTTTATTCCTAATCAGTAATTTAGATTTACTAGAAGTTTTATTTAAATTAGGAATAAGTATTATTTAAATTAAAGATAAAAGTATAGTTTTAGTTATATTAAAATTCTATATTAGCCTATTTAAAGGCTTACTCTGTAAACATTTGAGAATTAAGAAGAATAAGAAAATACAGAGAAACACATTGTTCTCTTTGGAAAATATCATGTTCATCTTCTTCAAACAATAAATCCCTAACTACCGATCACACACAAACCACCATCATTCATTGCATCTTCGGCAACCATGGCCTTTTTTTCACATGGTATCATGAGCCAACAACGGTCTTGATGCCGTCACCACTGTTACCATCTCTAATATGAAGCAGGTCAACGATCTGATTTTTCAAATGCACATCGCATTTTTTTCCGCTGCTGTCATTAGGCCACACTCGTTCTTTGGCTTCTCCCTCGTTGGAATCTTACATCTCTGGTGAAATTTCTACTCGTTTACTTTTTTTGTTTTGTTCTCTATTTAATGGTTTTATCTTAGTCAATCAAAAGGATAGATGAAAAGGTTATAGTTTAGCATTAAAAACTATTTGGTTCTACCTTAGCCATCCACCCTAAAAGATAGGAGAAGTATTTGGTTCTGTCTTAGCCATGCACCCTAAAAGATAGGAGAAGAGGTTCTAGTTTAACCTTAAAAACTAGATAATATTTTTTAAGGGATTCTACATCAAAGATCCAAGCTGAAACTCTAGTCTGTGTAACTACCAGCTTGAAGGGGAGTGTAGATTCTTGTGATCACTTCTTACATCGTTCGCATCAGACCTTTCAGTCAAGAACTACATGCTAGAGCATCATGTGTATCAGACCTTTTAGTCAGGAAGTGCATGCTGGAGCATCCCGTGGAGCGGTCTTGATATTCTAACTGATGCATCAACCATCTTAAGTGTACCATAAGTTGAATGGCATCAACAATTGTTGCGCAAGAACATTATGGTTCTGTCCTCATTCTTTAAATCAAAGACTCCCGAGAATGAGGAGCATTTTTCTCTAAGAAACAACAGAAGAAATATGAGTAGGGCATCACATCCAAGATCCAAGCTGGTGCTCTACTACGTTTGCTCACCAGCTTGAGGGGGAGTATAAGTTATCCTAGAAGTGTTAGAGCTTGAGGGGAGTGTAAGTTGACGAGGAGTATTAGTGTTTTTATTTAATGTGTAATTAGAGTTTATTCCTAATTAGTAGTTTAGATTTACTAGAAGTTTTATTTAAATTAGGAATAAGTATTATTTAAATTAAAGATAAAAATATAGTTTTAGTTATATTAAAACTCTATATTAGCCTATCGAAAGGCTTACTCTGTATACATTTGAGAATTAAGAAGAATAAGAAAATACAGAGAAACATATTGTTCTCTCTGGAAAATATCATGTTCATCTTCTTCAAACAATAAATCCCTAACCACCGATCACACACAAACTACCATCATTCATTGCATCTCCGGCAACCATGGCCTCTTTCTCACACTATAGGCTATGTTGGGTGTCATTAGTTGTGACATCATGAAAATTCTAGTGAAGATTGGAAAGTACAGTTTAGTAGCTTTGGTCAAAAAGTTGGGGTTGTACCATTGAAAATAAGTGACAATGCTAGGAGTTCAATGGTTGTGATATGAGAATAAGAGGGTAAAATTAATCAATTTGATGAAACATCATCTGATTTGTGTTGACTTTTCGAATGGGATTCAAGCATTTCTAGGTCGAGATGTCTTCTTATGGATCAACCGCTTTGTTCGTTATCTTTTCAATGCATCTTGAAATGCCTTAATCGGACATAAAATAGTCAAGATAAGTCCATTTTAGCAAAGACAAGGCAATTAGAAAAATACATATGGTCTAATAAGAGTTCTTTTAATAATTACAAATTTTCAATATTTTTATTGATTACATGCAAATAAATTCATCACAAGACTCTTATATGTATTTTAGATTAGGATCAGATTTAACATTTATGTGTATTTTATTAAGTTATTTATATAAGTTAGGATATATTTTATTTCAGGGTAAATTACATAAATAGTCCATCGACTATAGTGTTTATATGATCATCCGACTGGATAAAAGTAACAAATTGGTCTGTAGTCGGTTAACGGAGATGACGTAGCAGTTAATAAAATTGGTATAATAATACATTTAGCTTCCAACTTCTAAATTTTTTATTTGGTCCTAATTCTAAAAAATCTATCCTCAATATTCAATATTTTATCAATTTAATCCCTAAAACCTCTAACAGCTCTATAGGTATCGACCCTCCTCCCCAACCTCAAAACTCATAAATCTGACAACGACCAACAACTCCTCGACAATTAAATTATCCCCAAATTAAGAACCTACAAATTCTTTTATCAAATAATTTCAATAATTTTTGGGTTTGTTCTGATCCTAGAGCTGTGACTGAAGATGTTGCCATACCGTCGAACAACTTGTTTTCAGCTGGCGGAGGCACACTTCATTTGTTTTTAGATTCAACGGGATCAAAGATTGAATCCCGCCATTTGAGATAGGATCCTATCATTATGACCAGATTCCATCAATGACTACTCATTCAAGGGAAAACAATTTTTTTAAGATTTCTCTGTCAGAGCAATGGGGTTTCGTTGTCTGTCATTGCCTCTGCAATGTCACCCAAAAATCAACACTGTTCAATAATGGAAAGCAACATAGCATAAAATTGATGCTACAACATAAGTTTTCTCCAAAATGATTTGGTCCGTTCTCCATGATAGCTAGGGTGGGGAAGGTTGCCTACCACTTACAGTTGCTTAGTGGGTCTAAGGTGCGCCCCAATTTTCATGTTTCTCAGCTTAAGAAACACATTGGTGTTACTCTGTATCAATCTGAGCTGCCTGTAGTGGGAAATGACGGAACAATCAGTAAGGAACCCCCAAATATTTTGGCGTGAAGGATGGTTAAGAAGGGGAATCAAGCTGTGATAGAGGTGCTGGTAGAATGGCAAATTTGTTTCCTAAAGATGCCACCTGGGATGTCTTACATCATTTGCAGCGGCAATTTCCATCCTATGATCCTTGAGGTCAAGGATCCTTTGAATCAGGGAGTATTGTTGTGTGCTGTTTGTTTATAATAGTGGAGTTTTGTGTCATTTCATGAGTATTATAGTGTAAATACTCCGTCGTTTGGATGTTTAAGAAGAGTCTTAAAACATCGTCATTTTATTATTATGTTTTAGCATTATGCTCTGTTGTTTTTGGTCAGTAGTAAGTCCTTGTTTAATCTGGACTGTTTTATTTTAGGGTTAATTGAGGCTGAGATAAATGTTGCTGGTAGTTTTGGAATGAATGAAAATTTCTGCCATTTTCTCTTTTCTCTCCTTCTCTCAATTCTTCTTCTTCTCCCTGTGATTTCTGGTTTTCTTGATCTTGTTTTTTCTGAGCCTTTAACAAATAACTCTCTAAGAATATCCTTAAGAACAGAGGAATATAATTTTAGAATGTTAGGAATGCATATTTGAATATTTTGATACAATTTATACAAGGACCTGAGGTATTGACTAGAGTTCCAGATTTAAGTAGAATGGTTGCTAATTGTCATCTTGTGTGAAAGCATTCTAAAGTTTATAGAATAACAAAATGTAGAATGCCCGGTTCTCTGTGTAGAAGAGCAGCTTTTCAGTTCAAAGACCTGTTTTTGTATGTTTTAGCCATGCATGTCGCTTGGCCTTGGAAATAGACATTAAGACAGTTTCTAACATGGTTGCTTCTATTTTTCTTAGTCTTCTCTTACATTTAGAAGGTTTGAGTTTCATTAAAATTAGAATTTTAAGTTTGTCAGATAAAGAAGACATTGACTTATATTTGTTTTTTTATTATTCAGGAATACATTCTGCATCTGTTTGTATTAAACTAATATAAGACTTTACCATCCAAATCTGTCTACCTAGTAATGATATGTTTTTTGTTGACTTCATGTCTTTTTTGAGGTTAAAAATATTCATGTTTTATTGGGTTGGCAGATTTAGAATGGAAACTCATCTACGTGGGATCTGCGGAAGATGAGACTTACGATCAACTACTGGAGAGTGTACTTGTTGGACCTGTTAATGTTGGAAATTACCGTTTTGTATTACAGGCAATCTCATCTAACTCGGTTTTAGTTGTGGATTTGATGTATCTGTTTTAATTTCTTACCTTTGTCCTTGAATATGTTGCAGGCAGACCCACCAGACCCATCAAGGATTCGTGAAGAAGATATTATAGGTGTCACAGTGCTTCTATTGACCTGTTCGTATCTTGGCCAAGAGTTTGTCCGGGTGGGCTACTATGTTAACAATGATTATGATGATGAGCAGCTTAGAGAGGAACCTCCCCCAAAGGTCTTGATTGAGAAAGTCCAAAGAAACATTCTGTCTGATAAACCCAGGGTGACAAAGTTCCCCATAAATTTCCACCCCGAGAATGGTGGAAATGAAGAACCCCCACCATCTGATCGCCCTGTTGAAAATGAGCGAACTGAGGAACCCCCTCCGTCGGATCACCCTGTTGTAAATGACAAAAAAGAGGAACTTCCCGCTTCACCAAATCCAAAAGAACAGCACGAAGCTTAAAATTTCTAATTAGCAGATGCGGTCAGTATTCAAGATGGATAACCTGGTAACTGTTTCATGGATTGAACTTTTAAATATGAACCACAGTTTGACAATGGATGAGGATGCTTAATGAAGTAATGAGTCGGAAGTGCCGGGTTTCATTTGGCTGTTTTTGTTTGTTAGAGTAGCTGTTTCACTATGATGATTTTCTTAGGAACTTGAAAGTTAAAATTGGATTTCCAGGTTTGTAATATACTTCTAAAGGAACTTAGTTTCACATTCTTTAGCTTTGCTGTCTTAAACAATTGCCTTTTCTGTCTCGCTCTTGCGGCATTACGATTTTGCTGTTATGGACTGTTGTCAGAATCATTTAAATTTGGCTTTAAAAGTGAGTTTCATATGAGCAAAGGAAAATCATTGCTGCATGTGTGGAATGCTTGAACTGTGTACCATCTCATTGTTTTTAAGTGGTTGATAACTGGATCAGAATCATGGTTATATTCTATGGAGTTTTAGGTGAATTTATTGATCTGAGCAAAGTAGGAACTTTTAGCTGGAAGTAATGGAAATCGGTTTGGTCATGGTCATCTATGTGGTTCAGCTGGAACTTTTAGCTGGTAAAGCCTAAAACTCAAAACTTGATAGATTGAAGAGGCCAACTCAAGTTAGATAGAGCACATAATTGATCTGCTTTTTGTAGATTCAGTTGTAAATGGTTGATACTTGCATTGGACTGTATGGAGTTCTAGGTTGAATTTGGTGAGCAGGAGGAGCTAATGTGTTATCCGAATGGACTGTGGTTATTATGTGCAGTAATGGAAATCCGGTGTTGTGGGGAGTTGCACCTGGACATAAAATTATGTGCTCGTCTTTGTTGAAGAGCCAGGGTCAATGGCTGAATATGAGCTAGTGAGAGACGAGAACCATATACATGCCCATGCCCTGGTCAAAATTGGTTAGCGATAGTTTGAATCTAAGTACTGATGCATTGTATCATGTAATGCTGGATCCGGAGTAGCAATGGTGGGAAGATGCAAGTAAAGATAACATTTGTGTTTTAGTTCAAATTGTTGTGGGAAGTAATATATGATATTTGAATACAAGTAAAGAAGAAAAAGAAGCAAAATTGGTTTGGTTTTGCTACCAGTACCACCTCAGCGCATATATGTTTAGTCGACGGATTTGGACACAAATACTTCTCTTTTTATGGGTCGCATTAAAAAACACAAAAAATTAAATTTTAAGCTTTAATTTTAAATTTTAAATTTTACATTCTATACCCTAAAAAATACATATGCTTTAAATCTTAATTACAACCTTTAATTTTAAATTCTAAACTTAATTTTTAGTGTTGGGGCATAAAAAAATACTGAAAAAGATAGAATATTTCTATCCTTCTCGTAATGCATGATGGATTGGACACTGTCAACCCAAAAGCAGATTTGCTATCTATAATTTCAAACTTCACAAATGCTATTGCTAGAGGGGTAATATCAACGTGTAAAGATTTAAGGAATTCCTTAAATTTTGTTTATAAGTCCAGGCTGTAATATTATTGGTAGAGAGGTGTGCTCGGTTAACACAATTAATCGAGTTTGGTTCGATAATGGGTTTTTTTCTACTTTTTTTTCTTTGATTAGTCAGCTGCGGGTACTAATTTTTATGGTGGTTTGTCGATCATCGGTGTTTATTATTTCACTTGCTTTTACATAATTTATTTTTTAGTTCTTTATTTTTAATAAAAAAATTTTCTCTTGTGGTATACGTTTTTTCTGCCTTTATGACATACTTTTCATTGACTTTTGTAGTTTGTCTCATCTGTCGTTTGACATAAACATAATTTTAACATACCTTAACGATCGTTTAGTGCTCGCATAAAGATCCTCACGGTGTTAATTTTCTGATTTGATTCTATCGGCGGTCATAGAAAAGATTGAACCCCATTCGTTTGATGGTTTGTTAGCAGATTTAACTAGAACTGTATAGCGGAGCATTGCAATCTGTTTGATAGTTTGGTTCTCTCACCACTCATTTTTTATCCTGTAAAGCATCTCATTTCGCTAGAGACAAAAAAATTTACGAAGGTTTCTAGGTTTGATGATATGCTAATCTCTATAGAAATGTTTGCTTTTTCTTTGCACATTTATATGAGATTTTAGTGGCATACTTCCATTTTCCCTCTCCTTTTGATGTATTGTATTTGCAATATATTTCACGGTGTTTAGTAAAATCCAAATAACATTGTTCGAAAAAAATTTAATTAATAATACTCCACTCGTCTTAATTTTTTTATTATAATGACAACTAGCTTTATTAAAAAACTGAAACACCAAAAAGAGAGAAACAAAGGTCCAAAACTAAAGGAGACAACACCCTAAAGAGGAAGCAAAAACGACCACTCGTCCCAAATTTTCTTGTCATATGTTGACTTTATATAAAACTTTAGAAAGAAAAAGATGTTGGATCAAAATTCGTAATTGTGGGCACATATGTAAAATATGTGGTGCTATTATAAAATATGACAAAAAATTAAGTGACCAATTATGTTAGGCGTGTCATAGGTATTAAAGTATCATAGAAATAAAAGTATAGATACCATAAGATATATTTATAATTCAATGAGGGGCAGAGTTATAAATATTTAATAGCTGATTTAATAACCAACTATATAAAGAGGTAGTGGTCCCCAAGAAATATGTTAACTTGTTTTTCTCTCCTTCCCGTCAGAGAGTTTTACGTCAAGAGATAACATATATTCTTGGAAGATCAATACTAAAGATTTATGATTTTAACATGAAGATTCAAGGTTTTCAATCTATCGATTAATTCAAGTATGCTTCTGCATTCAGTTTAATCAGTTTATTGTTATTGATGATTTGACATGATAGATCTTGAATTTATGTTTCATATTAATTTATGATTTAGTTCTAATAAGTGACATCAAAGACAAATTATATCAAATCATTGAGAATCGATTAATTTTTTATATTATATATAAAAAATCATAATCGTAGATTTTTTTTCTCTCATTGTTTAAGCGCCGTACCACTTTTGATTGTTTTCTATTGAAGATTAGGGTTCAATTTTCAATTGATTAACTTATGTTTTCTTTTGCGGCGATATTATAAAAAAAATTACGATTGGATTATAACAACTTACAATTGTCTTATGAATTATGTTTAGCAATTTAAAATTGCAAATTCAATAATTATAAATTATTTGATTCGGTTGTTTCTGTGCAATTGAAAGCATTATGTTTAGCAAATATTTTATTTATCAATTTCGATTGATTATCAGAATATGAATTTACCTTTAGTTTCATATTGCTTTTGTTTCTTTTTAATCGCATACAATAAATAAAATGAAATATATATTTGATTTAAAATATATAATTAATTCGAGTTGATCAAAATTTTAATTTTAATTTTTAGGTTATTATGGTTATATTAAAATTTCATGTTATCTTTAATTTGATCATATTTCAGTAAATTTACGGCTTTAAGTCGTGTGACTCAATTAGTCAAATATTTGGTTTACTGCTATTTCTATGATTGCACTTATTATCTGATATTATGTTTCAATCATAATCGGTGAATCACTTAGATTGGTCAATTATTGTTTAGCAATTGTCAAAGTTTTATATATTTACTTATTGCTTTGATTTATGCATACGGTAAAGTTAAATTACTATTTAAAGGTCAATATTTTTTCTTTTGATCTTAACTTATGCGATCTATTGGTTTTGGTATTCTAAGATATATTCAGGTTCTATGGGTTTTGTCACGGTATATTTATCATGACTTAGAAATTTATAACCAGGTTAGCTCTCGAAACTTTATATCCGAGTTATCTCTAATAATTCATGCTTGAATTGTTACATTTGGTTTTGGTCTTTGGAAAAACATATAATTATATCAAAGCTTTATTTGATCATTAATTGAATTCATTAGCATGATACTTTGATTCTGACTTTTGATTAAATATTTTGATTATCTTGAATTCAATTTATGGGTGATTTATGAAGTAAGGATTAATCTTGCCTTTAAGTTTGTAATGAAAATTTTGGTAAATGCATGTTTAAGGAATTTTTTGAGAAACAGTCAAAAATTTCGTTTTTTTTATATTTCTGATAGCCCCATTTGTACAACCTTACTTTGGGTTATTTCGGAAACTTAAGTGTTATCAGAAAATTTCAGCTTTGACTGTTACAAAATTTTAAATTTGAATACCGGTATATATATTTTGAGATAAATTAATTGAAGCATTAAGTCACCAAAGTGACCTCTATTGTGAAAATTATTTTATTTTAAAGTATAGAGGGTTTTGTGCATGTAAGTAGGATTATGTTAGTATTAATCGGCCCAAAGGAAGATTAATAATTAACATTATTACATGTGCAACTGTGGTAATAAACATGTGATAATTACAGTTTTATATGTGAGCAATAAATCGGCCCAAAGGAAGATTTATGTTTGACATGTTCTTAATATCAATGTTTGATTACTATACACAGATATCACTTGCAAGTTAATGTTTTGTCCAAGCATGAAATATTAATAGAGTGTCTGATATCTTGATATGAGGTTTACCTTTATTCAAATTTATTATTATTTTGGCTATCTTTTAATTTGATTGAAAGATAAAATTAAGACAAATATTTTGAAACAATTAAATTCATATTTTTGGCTTCAGATGTCTAATATTTTAATGGATTAGTTGAAACATAATGTCACCAAAGTGACCGCTTTTTTGTAGATTAATTTATTTAAAATATTAAGATGATTATGGGTTTTTGTAATTCATGCGTTTATTAATTGGCCCAAAGGAAAGTTAATATTTGGCATAATTACAACGACAACTGTGGCGATAGATGTGTGACAATTATAAGGTATTTTATGTGAGCAATACGTTAGTCCAAAGATTAATCTATTGTTTGACATAGTTTATTGTCAATGTTTAATTGCTACAACAAGAGTACCGCTTACAGTTAATATTACTGTCCAAAGACTTGATATTAATGTTGTGCTTGGTATCTTGAGGGGAACTAGCCATTATTTTGAATTTATTTGTTTACTTATGAATATTTATGTGAGCTTGTTTTTATTTTATTTACTTATTTTTGTTCTATATTTAGGTAATTTATCTTTTCTGTCACAATATCTGTTAAATACATTCTACACTCATGTTTAGTGAAACTAATTTCAAGGAGTAGAAAAGACACTTACATATAGTATTTGGTTGTATGAATATAGACTTTGCACCAAGGGAAGAATAACTTGCATCTCTTACTATAGTAAACACCCATAAAAAGTATTTTGAGAGGTGAGATTGTTCAAATTGCACGAGTCTAATGATCACAAAGAACAACATTCTATAAGTCTTTAGGAGCACAAATCTAAAGAGATTACTCATACTAAGGTTTTGCTTGACGAAATTAAGAAATGTTTTACCAAAAACATTAAGGTTAAGATGACATCACTTATGCCTTCTTTGATGTCTATGAAGTATAAGAGTTAAGGAAATGTGAGGGAGTAGATTATGAAAATTCTTAATATTGCTTCAAAATCTAAGGCACATAAGATCGAACTTTCTAACAATTGTTTGTTCTTATGGTTTTGGCATCGCTTCCTATGCAGTTTAACCAATTCAAGTTATAATTTTCAAAGGGAGAAATAGACTCTAACTAGGCTAATTTCTCATTGTGCTAAAGATGAAGAAAGGTTAAAGCACTATAAGTGTAAAAGTACTCATTCCATTAGTGCTCATTTAGTTAGTGTCTCTAAGAATAAGGGCAATAAACGAAAATATTAGAATAAATTTGCTAAGGGTCATACTCAAAAGAAACAACAATAAGTTATAAATGGTTAATTCTTTTGAAATAAGTTAGGATTATTTTTAGTGAGTAACTATTTTGAGTGATCCATGGGCTATAAGTTTTATGATCCCACAATTAGGAATTATTTTAAGGAGATATTTTTTTAGAATGTTGAGTTTGGAGGGAGAAATAAGGTTAGATACATTGCTATTGAGGAAGAATTAGATTATAATTTAATTCCTACTATAACTTTTGACGATGTTTAGATTTCCACACCTATCATTAATCAAGAAGTGAATAAAGTAACTCAACAAGACAATGTTGAGCAACTCCCATTCAAGATAAGGTAGTTGTTTTAGAATAACAAACTCAACCTAAAAAACAAGTGTCATTAAAGAGGTCCACGAGAGGAAGATGAAATACTATTTCAGATTATTATGTTGTATTTCTTCAAGAAAAAAAAAGGTAAGAATGGAATGATAGAAAATGACCTAATCATTTTTCATCAAACCATAAAAGTTCTAACTCTCAAAAGTGGATTGATGTCATTCAAGAAGAGTATAATTTTATGCAAGACAATAAAGTTTAGGAACTTGTCTCATTACCTTAAGGTGCAAACCAATTGGTTGTAAATGGTTATTTAAAACTATTAAGGATGGAAATAGTAATGTGGATAAGTATAAGACACGTCTTGTATCTAAATGATATACTCTAAAAGAAGATAGATTTTGTGGAGATTTTCTCTCAAGTTTCATTGAAAGACTCTTTCAAGATAATCCTGACGCTTGTTGCTTATTTTAATCTTAAGTTACATAAGATAGATGTTAAGCTTGTTTTTCAATGGCGACATTGAAGAAACTATTTATATGGTACAATCATAGAGTTGTGTCTTATGATACAATATCAATGATATGTAAATTAAAGAAATTCATCTATGAGCTTAAGTATGACTCTTATTAATGAAATTATAAATTTCATATTGATTATCTCATTCGGTTTTGAGATAAATTTGGTTGACAATTGTATATACTACAAGTTCAGTGAGAGTAAAACCATGTGATACTCATATTGCTAAAGAAGACAAATTTAGTCTTACTCAATGCCCTAAAAGTAACCTTGAAATTTAAAATGTACAAAAGATTCCACATGCATAAGCTATTGAGAATCTAATTTATGTTCAAGTATGTATGCGTTCGGATATTGCGTACATTGTTAGAATGTTAGACAGATATTTAAGCAAATCTAGTATGAACTATTGGATAGCAGCTAATAGGATTATGAGATATCTTTAGAGAACAAAAATTACATGCTCACGTATCGGAGTTCTGGTAAATTAGCGATCATCAGGTTTACAGACTTCGATTCTAATAGAATATTGATGCAAAAGAATTTTGTCACATGAGCTGCTAATTATAGATTGAACAGAAATACCACTTCAGATATTTTTTGACAATAAATATGCATTCATTTATTCTATAAACAATAGGAACACTTCAAATTTGAAGCATATAAATATTAAGTTCCTAGTTGTTAAAAAATTCAGAGTGGTGGTGTGTATATAGAGCATGTTGGTACAAACTCTATAATTGCGCGTTTATTAAGAAAATGTCACCCTAGGTCTTTCATGAGCACACTACTCATGTGAGTGTAATGTTATTAAGGATATTCAGTTTTAGTGGGAGTTTGTAATTTTGAAAATGCTCACTTGGTTTAGACACAATTTCGGTTACTTCAGTTTAAAGTTATTTTAAGATTTTTTTCTGCAGAAATAAAGTTCTTTTGGTTTATGCACACTCTGAATTCAGTAAAGTTTGATCTCACTAAGGTTTAGGAGGACCAGTTGGAAATAAACATGTACGGTTCACATTTCATATAATTTTCCATGCTACGCATCCATGATTGATCTATGTCATTTGACTATATTTGTATATGTGACCATTGATGGGTCTAGTTATGATTGATACGACAAAGACTGCTTTGATCCTATATAGGTATAGTTGATGGACGAGATTGTTATAGAATACCTATTATATAATAGCAAATTATGAGCTCATAAGGTTGTACATTTATCAAGAAACATATGTTGCCCAAGTGAGAGATTGTTGAATTAAAATCCGCAATTGTGGGCACATATGTAAAATGTATGATGCTATTATAAAGTATGACACAAAATTAAATGACCAATTATGTTAGGCCTGTCATAGATATTAAAGTGTCATGGAAATAAAAGTGTATATACCATAAGATATATTTATAATTCAATGAGGAGCAAAGTTATAAATGTTTTAATAGTTGATTTAATAACCAACTATATAAAGAGGTAGTGGCCCCAAGAAATATGTTAACTTGTTTTTCTCTCATTCCCCATCAGAGAGTTTTACGTCAAGAGATAACCTATATTCTTGGAAGATCAATACCAAAGATTTGAGATTTGAACATGAAGATTTAAGGTTTTCAATCTATCGATTAATTCAGGTATGCTTCTGCATTCAGTTTAATCAGTTTATTGTTCTTGATGATTTGACATGATAGATCTTGGGTTTATGTTTTATATTAATTTATGATTTGATTCTAACAAAAGACCGTATAATATGTGTAACGTAAAACAATTTTAATGACACATTTTTTTTCTTTTCCTTACGAAGATAATTTTTGTTTTTGTTAAGAAAGTAATAAAAAGATAAAAAGGTAAATGTATTTTATAAAAAATATAATTTTTTAAAATAACAATTCAAATGAGATAATTTTAAAATGGGAGAAAGATTATTTAGTTTGATTTTTAACCTAGAACGAAATCCATACATTTTTAGTGTAATTAATTGTGTTGTTTTGTTTAAATTATTTTATACTATTTAAATAGATTTTGGTAGGAAAAATGGTGAGTTATGGCCTCCACCACATCCCAACGAATTAGGTTACCCATTTTAACACTCCAAGTCAAACGGTCAATCCCCCTTCCTTTCTTTTTATATATAAAGAATTATAAATTCATAGTTTATAGAAAACCTTTCCCAATTACATTTCAATTTTCATCCAAAACAAGTAAAAGGAAAAATGTCGGACTGCTTCGACGGCAATGTTTTAGCAGCTAAATCCTTTGCCCGTTTCGGCGTTACCCACATGTTTGGCGTCGTCGGTATACCCGTTACTTCTCTCGCCAACCGTGCCGTCCAATTCGGTATCCGTTTCATCGCTTTTCACAACGAACAATCCGCTGGTTACGCTGCTTCAGCTTACGGCTACCTCACCGGTCGACCCGGTCTTCTCTTGACCGTTTCCGGGCCGGGTTGTGTCCACGGTCTGGCCGGCTTGTCCAATGCTATGATCAACACCTGGCCCATGGTCTTGATCTCCGGCTCCTCCGATCAGAAGGATGCCGGCCGTGGAGATTTCCAGGAGCTTGATCAGATCGAAGCTGTGAAACCCTTTTCGAAATTCTCGGTTAGAGCCAAAGATATCAAGGAAATTCCCAGTTGTGTTGCTAGGGTTATGGATCATGCAGTTTCGGGTCGACCCGGTGGGTGTTATTTGGATTTACCAACTGATGTATTGCATCAAACGGTAACTGAATCCGAAGCTGAGAAATTGTTGGCTGAGGTCGAGAAAGGACGGGTTTTTGAAGAACCTAAAGCTCCGCCGAGTTCCGAGATCGAAAAGGTGGTTAGCGTGTTAAGGAAGGCGGAAAGGCCATTGATTGTGTTTGGCAAAGGGGCGGCTTATGGCCGAGCTGAAGGGGAGCTAAGGAAGTTGATTGAAAGAACGGGAATCCCCTTTTTGCCAACTCCAATGGGTAAAGGACTGGTAAACGATAACCATGAGTTAGCCGCTAGTGCCGCAAGGTCACTCGCCATCGGAAAATGTGATGTGGCATTGGTGGTTGGGGCAAGGCTCAATTGGCTATTGCATTTTGGGGAGAGTCCTAAATGGGATAAAGATGTGAAGTTCATTTTAGTGGATGTTTGTGAGGAAGAGATTAAGTTGAGAAAACCTCATTTAGGTTTAGTTGGGGATGCTAAGAAGGTTTTGGAGATGATTAATAAGGAGATTAAAGATGACCCTTTTTGTTTAGGGAAGTCTCATCCTTGGGTTGAGGCTGTTTCGAAGAAGGTGAAGGATAATGTGTCGAAAATGGAAGCTCAGTTGGCAAAAGATGTTGTGCCGTTTAACTTTTTGACTCCTATGAGAATTATAAGAGATGCTATTTTGGGGCTTGGGAATCCGGCTCCGGTGGTGGTTTCGGAAGGGGCAAATACTATGGATGTTGGTAGGTCCGTTTTGGTTCAGACTGAGCCTAGGACTAGGTTGGATGCAGGGACTTGGGGGACAATGGGAGTTGGTTTAGGTTATTGCATTGCAGCTGCTGTGGCTAATCCCGATCGCCTTGTGGTTGCAGTTGAAGGGGACTCGGGATTTGGGTTCAGTGCAATGGAGGTTGAGGTATGTTTCCTACTGTTAAAGTGTCACTTGCACAATTAATTTTATTATTTCTATTCGTAGGCATTTTATGTTTACTGCTAATGAAGAGATATAACGCGAATGCTTATGTTGATGATTTAGGATGATGAATTATTAATATAGTATTATACAATACCCTTTGGTGTGAAATTTACTCTGAGTTTTGTAAGAGGTTTAATATTACACTTCCTGTTGCTTATTAAGATCGAACTAATTTTCATTTTTCTGTTAATCTAATTCCGACTAAGGAAGTGATGATGATGTTTCCTAGGGTCCATGTATTATATCTTATCCTTGTTTCAACTGTTTTTGGCGAAAGACAAATTGGTTGCTTTTGTTGATCAAGTTAGCCAAATTGTGAAAGAAAATTAGGATTAGTGACTTAATTTATTTTGTAATAATCAGTTAGATAACAGTAACTATTTTGCTCTTTTTGGGCATGGCATTTTCAAATATGCTGGTACCTCCCTGTAAATATAGTATGTAAAACCATTTTTAACAAGGATCTGCCCTTGTATGTTGGACTGAATATGGAATTTTATTTCAGGATTTCGAAATCATAGAGTTGATTGTGTCACAGTTTCTTGAAAAAAAGTCAAGTATCATGATGGATTAGTAGCACGAGCAAAGTTGTTTGCTGAAGTCTTGGTGTTTGATAATAACTTGTTGAAGGACACTTCGTTTTTTGTCTGATATGTCATATTCTTGATGTTCTTCCTTTTCTATTGTGTTCTCTCTCTTTTAAATCTCCGAAGAGTTTTCTTATTTTAATTTTTAAAGGTGCTTTAAGAATTATCGAAATTATTAATGTCTTTCTGGTTTATGCCCATTTCTGATTGGAGCTTTTTATTTGGTTGATAAACTTTTGAATATGGTGTATTTACCTTCTCTTATTATGCAGACATTGGTTCGATACAAGTTGCCGGTTGTAGTGATAGTCTTTAACAACGGTGGTGTCTACGGTGGTGACCGTAGGAGCCCTGAAGAAGTTACCGGCCCTTTCAAAGATGATCCTGCCCCCACTTCGTTTGTTCCTGGTGCTGCTTACCATACAGTAATGGAAGCTTTCGGGGGGAAGGGATACCTTGTTGGGACACCTGATGAATTAAAAACTGCCCTTTCTGAATCCTTTTCTGCAAGGAAGCCAGCCGTGATAAATGTGACAATCGATCCTTACGCCGGTGCAGAAAGTGGGAGAATGCAGCACAAGAACTGAGGTAGTTTCAGTTTTATCCTCCTAAATTTAAGCCAGACGTGTTTAATGCGGTAATTGATCCTTTCACCGTGCTGAAAGCGGGAGAGTGCAGCACAGGAACTGAAGTAGTTTCGTTTTAAATTTCTTTTCCCACCACTTACTGAACTGGGCATTCAATGCCAATGAATAATATAGAAGTTTGAATTTGATTTGTGCTCAGTGGTGATATAGAACATATAGAGATTATGTCTTTTGACTTAACTTGTCAAATGCAAAATGCAATACCATTTATAAAATGTTTGTGTTATAATTTTTCTCACAGCACTGTTGGTGCTTGGTGGTAGGAATTGTTGATATTATAAATTTCAACCTGCACGAAGATTCTGAATTATCAAACTCAATATTTTAGATAAATATTCTTCTTTCTGAAAAATATTGTGTGAATTCCCAATCATCTATAGTAATACATAATACAAGCAACAGAGTCGGGAATAGAAATCTTTTGTCTATTTCCGGTGTCCCTATTTATGTCCCTACACTAAAAATTTAGGTTTAAGGGTTAGGGTTTAGGTTTAAGGTTAGAATTTATGATTATAGTATAGTGAATTTAGGGTAAGATGTATTTTTAAGTTTAGGGTTTAATGTTTACAATTTAAAATTTAGAGTTAGGACTTAGAATTTGATTTTTTTAATGTTGGGACATAGAAAAAGACGGGGCAGATTATTTTTTGTCGCTGAGTGGAAATGTTGGACAGAAATTTCCTATGATTTTACGCGTTCATCCTTAGTCATTGTCCTGAGTCAACACCGTGTGGGACATAACCAGACTTACAAAACCATCTACCATCACTTCCATTTCCCTCAATCACTTCCTCTCTGCATCTTTACTTAGCTACTTCTAAAACCCATAGCTTCCCTCAAATCATTCTTCTTTTAATCTAAGTTTCATTTGAATCTCTTGAATCTTTGGGGTGCCCATGGCAGATATACTTGTTTCTTCCCTTGTGAAGGCCATGTTTGGGACCCTAAATTCTCTTGCACTTCGTGAATGTGAAATGGCAAGTAATTTGGAAACCAAGCTTCAAAACATCGAGAGCACTTTAACTACGATTCAGGCTGTGCTTCAGGACGCGGAGCAGAAACAAAGGAAAAGTGAGGCCGTCAAGAACTGGCTTAGAAAGCTCAAGGATGTTGCTTATGATGCCGATGATATACTCGACGAGTTTGCTGCGAAAGCTTTGAGATGAGAAGCTCAAAAAAACATGAGCAGCAAAGTAAGTGGTTTCTTTTCGTCGAAATATTCCACTGTGTTTAATTTTGAGAAGGCTCACGAACTTAAGCGAATTAGGCAAAGATTAGATGCTGTAGTGTAGGAGAAAAACAAGTTTCATTTGACTGAAACTGTTGGGGATTTAGAAACTGATGATAATAGGGAATGGCGGCTAACTAGCTCACTGGTGAATGAATCTGAAATATTTGGAAGGAACGAGGACAAAGAAAACGTTTGTCAGACCCAAATGATTTGTCCATTTATGCCATTTGTGGTATGGGTGGACTCGGAAAGACTACTCTTTCTCAACTGGTCTTCAATGATGAAAGGGTTGTAAGGGGTTTCGAGTTGAGGATTTGGATGCGTATCCGATGATTTTGGAGTTAGAAAGTTGATCAAAGCAGTCATTGAGTCCATTGATGGCAGCTGTTCTGGTATCGAGGAGCTCGACCCTCTGCAATGATGCTTGCAAGAAAAGTTAAGGGGGAAGCGATTTCTTCTCGTATTAGATGATGACATGATGTTTGGAATGAAAACTATGAAAAGTGGGAATGTTTTAGGGATCCATTGAAGGTTGGAGCAAAAGGCAGTGTGGTGATGGTCACAACTCGAATCAAGAAAGTTGCTCTTATCATGGCAACTCTTCCTATATACCATTTGGACTATTTGTCGGACAACAATTCTTGGTTACTCTTCAAGCAGCATTTGTTTCTGATGGAAATTGAGGAGGGATACGGAAGATTGGCAAGAATCGGAAAGCAAATTGTTCAAAAGTGCGGAGGGGTTCCTTTGGATGTAAAAGCTCTCGGAAGTATGCTGCGGTTAAAGCGTAGAGAAAGTGACTGGTTGTCTGTTAAAGAAAGTGAGACCTGGGAGTTATCGGTTGATGGGAGCGGCATTCTACCTGCCTTGAGATTAAGTTGCGACAATCTACCATCATATTTAAGACAGTGTTTTGCGTATTGCTCAATATTCCCGAAAGACAGTAAAATCTATAAATTGCAGCTGATAGAGTTATGGATAGCAAATGGATTTGTTCCCTGCAGAGGACGAAGGGATTTGCATGAAATTGGAGATGAAATTTTCTTCGAATTAACTTGGAGGTCTTCTTTCAAGAAGTTAAAGAAGATGATGATGGCACCGTGACATGTAAAATGCATGATCTCATTCATGACCTTGCAGTTTCTATAACGAGATTTGAATGTTATATTTTCAGCAACAATGAGTCCTTTGATTCTACGAAAAAGATTCGTCACCTACATATTCCCTTTCAATCATCTATTATGCTTGATCCCCATTTAGAAAGGAGTCTGCACAAACAATATAATCTCGTCAAAAGCTCTTCGGCAGTGCGGTCGCTCATTCTTGACTTCTTTGAAACATGTGCGAGCATTGGATGGTGATCTGCATCTACTACCGAAGTCAGTAGGAAAGATGGTACACGTTAGATACTTAAATGTACGTTATCACGGGAGCATGGGCCTCTCCAGAATCCCGAATTCCCTTGGTAACTTGGTGCACTTGACATATCTAAACTTGTCTTACTCTAGAATCAGAAGGTTGCCCCAGTCTACCAGTTGCCTCCAAAAGTTGCAGATTATGAAACTCTTCACCTGTCGCTATCTTCGTGAGCTACCCCAAGGAATGAAGCATATGATAAGCCTAAAATGTGTTGATGTATCACATTGTGATTCCCTTAAGCGAACACCACCCGGAATTGGCCACCTGACTCAGTTGCTAGAACTGAGTATATTCATAGTAAGGAAGGAGCATGGCTGTGGAATTGGTGAGCTTAAAGAGTTAGACCTCGGAAAGGAGTTGTCTCTAAAGGAACTCGATAACGTGGCAGGTTCAACAGAAGCCAAAAGTGCCAACTTGATAAGGAAGAGCAAATCTCCGGTCGTTGAGATTAATCTGGGGAAAGAACGCAGGGGAACATCCAGATAACGAGGAAGAGGTTCTTGCCAGTCTCCAACCTCATTCTAACCTGGACGATTTACGAATAAGCTGTTATCAAGGTTTAAGGCTACCTGATTGGTTGATTGATTTGCCGAATTTGGTCTCAGTTGAGCTTGACCGGTGTCAAAGATGTTCACATCTTCCACCTCTAGGGGAACTACCATGCTTAAGTTTCTTAAAATAAGGGGCATGGATGCTGTAAAGTGCGTTGGCAATGAATTCTATGGGAATGGAGTGGAGAAACTCTATTTCGACTCCATGCCTAGTTTGGAGAAGTGGAAAACAGTGACGGAGGGGAGAATTTTCCTCGTCTACAATTCTTGAGATTCAGGAAATGCCCGAGTTAATTGAGTTGCCAAAATTTCCAACTCTCAAAAAGCTTCGGATTTGGACAAGGAACGACGACGCCAACTTCCTTCTTGATGGTCCTGATCTCAGTTCACTCGAGATCCACGACCTTTCTAGCTTGACAATTTGCCTAGTGGTTTGTTGCAAAATCACACACACCTTGAGGAGTTGACGATAGAATCCTTACCCGATCTCAAGTCTCTGTCAAATAAGCTAGATCGTCTATCGATGCTTAAACACTTGAGAATTCGCAACTGCAACAAGGTTGAAGACATCCCAGAAGCTATACAAAACCTCAATGCTTTAGAGAGTTTGGTTTTAAGTCATTGTCATAGTCTTGTTTCGTTTCCTGGTAATGGGTTCCGTTTCTCACCTTCAATTCGTGTCCTGGAGATTTGGTCGTGTGACAGATTTGCCTCCTTATCTGAAAGGGTCATGCATTTGACACATCTTGAGGAGTTGTCCCTCGTTGGTTGTCCGATGTTGAATTCCTTAACGGCAGAAATCCAGCATCTAAATGCTCTTCAAAAATTGAGAATTAGTTCCTGTGATGGACTGTTCCGAACCAAATAGAACACCTCACCTTACTTTCCGAGTTGACTTTCGAGCTTTGTCCTGATCTGACGTCATTGCATCAGGGCCTAAAGAATCTTGCAACACTTAAGAACTAACCATTTGGGGCCCGCATTTGGAGAACCGGTGCAAGAAAGGGAGGAGAGTATTGGCCTTACATAGCTCACATTCCTTCTATTCGGATCGTGCCTTACTATGGACGACGAATATCTCACGGCAGTCTCTTAACAAGGTAAACTTTTCTTTTTTAGTTACATATGCAGTTTTACTTGAATTCCCATTTAGATTTGAACTTATCTTTGCTCTCATATATCACTTGGTTATCACCTTGAAATGGTTGATCAACTCACTCTCGAAATAATGCTTTCATGTTACTCGGATTTGGGTGTGAGTGACAGATATGGTATGTGTCCAACCAGGACGATTTTTCTAAGTCATTCCATGTATCTTTGAAGATCATATTTCTTTATCCATGTGCTGGTTTTTGTTTCCCATTTGTTGTTAGTTTAGTAATTGAAGATAATGTTTTATTCTTGGGTACAATGTTGAATTTTAGACAACTTCGACCAACCATATTAAAAATGGATAACTAGAACAAACTACAGCCTCTGCATTCTGATACTGTGTATATATCCATATGATAGTCGGATTCGATGAGTTTTGAAAATGTATATCTAGTGGAATGTGACGCTACCTCACTTAAGCAAGGTCAAATGTTTAAATCCTAACGTTGTGAATGAAGAAAACTGGTTAGAAGTGTCGTCCTCACATTGACCCTATACAAAAATCCGATCTAAATTAGTGGCCAACGAATTAGATATTGTGATTAAACCAAAAAGAATATGTATGTGTTTGACAATCGGTATGTTTAGAAAATGGAGTCAAAGTGATATACTAATTAGCAACGAAATGACCTGAACCTATTGGTTATGAACAGAAAAAGAAGCATACTTCACTGTTTTTATTCCACTTTCGCGTATTTTGTAGGCTTGGTGATTGGACTTCTGGCCTCTCGAGCAAGTTGTTGATTCATGAAGCTCACGGGGGAGTGAAAATGGAGTTTGTAGAGCACATCTATGCATCATGTACTATTTATTACATATACTTCACAATGCACGTTATATTAGATATGTTATTTGGACTCAATTATATTCTGTCCATATATATCTTTTAATCACTTTGTACGTCAGTTACGTGTGGATGCCTAAAATCGGAATTTTTTTAAAGCAGTGTATTGTCTCGTTTTTTTTTGGAGATTTGTTTTTTCAACTTTTTGAATTCACCGAACAGGAAAAGAATGCAATTCTTTCCAAATATTCAACCAGATTTCCTCAGATTTTTTATTAAATAAAAAGTAAGGGTTTTGCTATACACAACTCTTACTATTAGATTCTTATTATTAATTATTTTTATTTTATTTTTCAATGGAATCTATTAGAGTATTAATTAATTATATTGCTAAAAAAGTTAAATACAATTAATTTAGAGTGTTTAATGTAATTAATAACCATGTAAAAAAGTTTTAGGTGTTTAGGGTTTATGATTTGTAATTTTTGGGTTGATTGTTTTAAGGTTTGTGGTTTAGGGTTTATTGTTTTACGATTTTAGTGTTGTAGTATTTTATGGTTTTTAGGATTTATGGTTTAGTATTATATAGTTTTGTGGTTTAGGGTTAGGGTTTATGGCATGATTTATGATTAAAGGTTTGAATTTATGGTTTAGGGTTTATGTTTTAGGGTTTAAAGTTTAGAAATTTATGATTTTAGGGTTACGATGTTAGGATTAAATTACATTAAACACCATAATTTAATGATGTTTAATTTATTAGGAATATAATTAATTATATTCTAATAGATTTTATTGAAAAGTAAAACAAATATTAATAATAAAAATCTAATAGTTTTTATACAGCCCTTAGGAGCTAGGGCTGTGTATAGCAAGACTCAAAAATTAAAAGTAAGTAGTGTTTAAATATATTTAATTTTATTATTTTCATGTTTGGGAATAGCTATGGATATGTTTTCGATGTAGTGATTGAGGTTTCGAGTAGTTTGAGATGCATTGCATAAGGAAAGGTAAACTGCACATTTACTCATTCAACTGAGTATTTTTTAGTGTTTTCACTAAAGTTACAATAGGATCACCAACGTTATCAAAGAGTGATAATTTGATCATCAATTGTGACATGTCATGTTAACTTACGGGTTAATATTTCATTTAACTCCTCGACTCTAATTGATTATCAATTCAATACTTTTCCAATATTTTTGAATGATAATTCCAAAAAAACTAAAAATTCTATTTTTTAAAAAAAATCTAAAATATTTTAAAAATTATAATTACGTGATTTAAAAAAAATCATAAAATTCTATAAAAACACTAAATTCTAAAAGAATTTGACAATAATAACATTAAGGAATAATTACATATTTAGTACCCCACCTATTCCCACGTTCCTATTTTAGTATTCCGCTTATTTTTTTTAACAAAAAATGTATCTAACGTTACTTTTCTTAATATTTTTGTACCCTGCCGTTTAAACTTAACGGTGCCAGTGACGTAGATCTTTTTTTCCATTTTTTAAAGCCACGCGTATTTTTTTTTCTCCTAGTTACCTTTTCACATAGGTTAACTTAATAAAATAATATTTAAATTATAATAATGATTTAATATTACCATTTCACTTTTATTGGAATCCCAATTTCTCAAAAGATTGTCTATTCTATTCGATTAAAACTCCCTAGACGTTTGCGTTTCTAAGGTTCTTGATTTAGGAGAAAAAATTTGTTTGAGAGTTCATTAGAGAAAAGAGGAAAATTCGACCCATCGGTGATCTTTAGAGATGGGTGAAAAGATGCTTAGTTAGAAGGGAAAACCAAGCGCTCTTTATGGTACGCTACTCTTTTTTTATTCTTATTTGTGTGTGTTAAGTTCTTATCAAAGTTGAGAGTGATGTTTATTGTAGTTTTAATTCTTATATTTTGTAATGTCGTGACTTTTTTATTCTTCTATTGAAAAGCTTTATTGATGCTAAAATATTTTAAAAATTATAATTACGTGATTTAAAAAAATCATAAAATTCTATAAAAGCACTAAATTCTAAAAGAATTTTGACAATAATAACATTAAGGAATAACTACATATTTAGTACCCCACCTATTCCCACGTTCCTATTTTAGTATTCCGCTTATTTTTTTAACAAAAAATGTATCTATTGCCGTGACATCTTTATTGTTCTACTTTATATTATAATTTATCAAAAAGTTTTCAATGATGGTTGTTTATTTATTCTTCTAATTTGTTTTTTAGTGTTTATCCAAAGTTTATTAATTAATTTACTAATATTATACTATCATATTGGTGGAATCTGCAGTCAATGTCTTTAATATTAGATGAAGTGGTCCACTGCTTTTAAAAGTGAAAAATATTTAACAAATAACATTTTAATGATGATTGCATTAACTGAACACTAGTCATGTGGGTGAAATCTGCAAGGGCCTATTCAACACATTTAACTACTTCTATTTGTTTATTTATTTATTTATTTTTGGTACTTGTACGCATGTATAGAAAATTAATTTAGTTTTGTGTGTCATGCGTAACTGCCAATTCAACCAAATTTACCGTTGTTATGCATTATGATAGATATTTTCTTAAATCAGGTTTTGAAAAATATAGTGAAAAAAATTGAGTATTTTGATTTTTGCGATGTGGATGAGATGTCTATGTTTGAAATGGTAGATATGGTTCACAATTTAAGAATAAAAAATGTTGTAAAACTATTTAGGATTGCATCAAATTGTTCACACAAGATATTACATGTGTGTTTTGATATTGATGTTGTGAACATGTTAGTTGACCTACCTAGAACCCATCATGTGCACTTATATTTGGTTGAACAAGAATTCGAAAAGTAGTCCCAAAATGAGCCTGAAACTGAACATGTGTTTGAACAACCTGAAACTGAACCTCAAGCTGAACACTCATTTGAACCACATATACAACCTCAAACTATACCTTCATTTGAACCACAAGTAGAAACTGTTAGTGAAGCCACTATGAAAGCTAAACCTGAACATGTACCAACAATTAATGAGTTTGAAGATTCTGACTGAAATGGTTCTTTTAAGACTGAATCTGTAACATCTAGATTTGATAATAGTGACTTTTCAGTTGAGGATGTGTCTTAATTTCGTATTGATGTTGAATAAATTTTGAGGGTAATTTAAGGACATAACCTAATGCTGGGGAAAGAAGGATATAGATTGAATTTGACAGTGATGTTTTTGACTCACTACACAGTGTAGATAAGTCAGCTTCAGATTCTGGTACTAAGAAGGAAAAAAGGTTACTATAGTTTAACTCTACAACTGATATGGACAATCCTGAGTTGAAGGTGGGTATGATCTTTAGTAATCGAGAAGTTTTTAACGAGGCAATATTTACATAATAAGTACAAAATCAAATTGAAATTTAATGATAAGAGAAGAGTGAAGGCAATTTGTAAACCTGGATGTCTATGAGTGTTATGGGCATCAAGATTGAACCCACATGATCCCTTAGATCATACTTGGCAAATCAAGACATTAAATACTGAACATATTTGTAGCAGGGAATTTAAGCACATAAATCTATCAAGTAAGAAAATAGCTAAGAAGTTTTTACATTTGTTTGTGACTGATAGAAATTTTAAACCTGCTTCACTTAGGGAAACTGTAATGCATGATTATGTTTTTCTTGTGCCCCTAAGCAAGTGTTATAAGGCAAGGGAATTGGCCCTTGAAATCATTGAGGGCAAAAACAAATCTCAGTATAGTAGGCTATATGAATACCTAGCTGAATTTAGGTTGAATAATCCTAGCACAATTACTGTATGTAAACTGGATGATATAGTTTTCGAGAGAGTGTATATTTACTTGAAAGCATGTAAGGAGGGTTTTAAAACATGTAGGTTTATTATTTGTCATGATGACTGTCACCTAAAGGGATACGACCGAGGTCATATCTTGGTTGTTGTTGGGATTGATGACAATGATTGCATTTATCTAATAGCTTATGCAGTGGTTGATAGTAAAAATAACTCTTTATGGTATTGGTTTCTTGAAATGCATGCTCAAGATTTGGGGCTGACAAACTCATACCATGTGTCATTCATCACAGATAAACAAAAGGTAAAACATAACAATTTATTTATTAACTTTCACTTCTTTAATATCACCGTTTTTAACTTAAAAAATATTTATCTTTTATGTGTAGGGACTGTTTGATACATTAGTAGAATTATTCACTCATTCTGAAAGTAGAACATGTGTCAGACATCTATATATGAACTTCAAGTTAAAGTTTACTGGAACGTATTGAAAGATATTTTGTGAAAAGCTGAAAGAGCAACCTACATGAGGGAATATGAGGTAGCTTTAGCTAAAATGAATGCTTTGTCAACTAAAGCACATGATTAGTTGGTAGAGAAAGACCCAAGAAATCGATCCAAATCGCGCTTTTCTTTTAATAGTAATTTTGATATTCTCCTCAACAATTTATGCAAATCTTTTAACAATGTATTTGACATTCAACTTTTTTACATCTCTTTTAAACTTTTATTTATTTTATATTTGATAGTAAATGTGTTTTGAATTTTTACAATTCATACTTGATGTAAGAGACAAGCCCATAATAAACTTGCTCGAAATCATTTGAACCAAGATAATGCAAAGTATTGCTAAGAAGAAGGTTGAAGTTGACAAGTGGACTACGACTCTTTGTCCAAAGATTCAACAAAAATTAGAAGTATCCATTGAAATGTCTAATAGGTAAAAATATTTGTTGATCAAGACTGCATGTGGTTTCAAGTTGCATGTGATATTATAATTGTTTAATTTGAAACATTAAATGTTGGATGTAGGTGTTGGAGCACTCATGCTGGTGGTTTCAAGTTCCAAGTTGCATGTGGACTACACACCCAACATGCGGTGGACTTGAAAAAGTATATTTGCTCATGCAAAAAGTGACAATTGACAGGTAAACCTTTACTGACTACTTTTTTTTATTTATTTACTTTTTGAATCGTGTTTGTTTTTACATAGAGATTCTATGCAACCATGTCATTTCAGCAATATTTTTCATTGATTGAAGACCTGATGATTTCGTGGACTAGTGTTACAAAACAACCATACAACAAACAATATACAGTCTTATGATTAAACCTGTTAGAGGTCCAAATCAATGGACTCCAAATTAGACTTTCCTGCCCATCTTACCTCTAGTCTTAGAATGACTCTCTGGTAGACCTGCAAAAAATAGAAAAAAGAAGCTGATGAAAGATATGATCATACTGAAAATGTTGAAAAAAGGGCTAAGGATGACTTGTACCAAGTGTGGTAAATCAGGAGACAATGTCAAGACTTGTAAAAGTTTGGTTGGAGAAAATACTAGACTAAATCATCGTCAAACTCAATCTCAAGAGATAACTCTTCTGTTTATTCTCAAGCTTAACCATCAAGAGGTGAAAAAATTCTTAAACTACCAGTGAGTATCAATGCATCTTTCATGTTCTACAATCTCATTTAACTTCTTTTAACATCAAGTTTTGCTATTAAATTGTATGTAATTTTTATAGATTAAGAGACCTTTTGGGGGAATTAGAAAAGAAGCTGTAGCAAGAAGCAATTCTCCTAATCAGCAGATTTTTCACCACCAAAGAGCTTCAACACAACCATCATCAGTCAACATAGTTAGATAGATGTTCAACACTAGAGAAAGCTCAGCGAGCCAACCAACACCAATTGTAACTGCAAGTTCAAAGCTCCCAAGGAATGATTAATGAGTTAATTTAGTTGTGAAAAATTTGAATTTTTTGTGTTTTCTTTTGTACATTTACAAGTGTGGGTTAGACATTAAACTTGATATTTTGTTTGGTTAATATTGGCAATGTAATTTCTGCCAGTTAATTTTATTTTGTGATTTGTCTTGTGAATGTGATGTAAATTGAAAAAAAAAGTTGTTATTAAACTTGCTTAGCAACTTATACCAATTTCTTTTGATGTATGCACATTTTTAACAATTTGGAGTAATGGAATTTACCAACTCCTGCCAATTAAGTTCATTGTTACCAAATTGTTATATCTTTGTGAATATGCTGTATGCACATTATTAGCAAATTATATAAGTAAAAGATGTAGACATAGCCATAACAAAATATTAACATTTTAGCAAAGCTCCAAATACAATAACAAACACAAGATTCAACAACAACAACATTCAAATAGCTCTAGAAACCCTAACTAGAAATTTTCACTATTACCTCAAAAGATGACAATTACTCCTAAACCATAAAATCATCCATTACCCCAAAATATTAGAATTATCCCTAAACCAGCAACACCAACCCAATCATTTTATCCCCTTTTTTAAACCCTAAGAAACGCTAAATATGTACAAAAAGCAAGACAAATAACCCAAATGACCACTCATTTTTCCTTGTTTTCTCCATTGCTTCCTTAAATTTTAATAGACCAACAAATACAGCTTTTGGACAGTCAGGTATTTCATTATTAAACTACTTAAAAATGATAATTTTTTCTCTAAAAATTAGGGCACTCAAAAAACCTCCTACCAACGCATTTAGAACACAACAATGACAAAAAAGAATGTCGTTTGGTGTCTCCATTTGTTCTAGCTCCAGCTCCTTCATCTTCATCCTTACTTTTCTCCGGTCGTGATTTTGTTTGGCCGAAACAATAAAAAGTAGATTTTAATTTAGGGTTTCTGCCCTTTAATAAAGCTGTTAACTATTATTTTATTAAGTTAACCTACGTGCAAAGGTGACTAGGAGAAAATACGCATGGCTTTAAAAAATAGAAAAAGAAAATCCACGTTACTCATCATTAAGTTTAAATGGCAGGGTACTAAAATGTTAAGAAAAGGTGACATTAATTACATTTTTGTTAAAAAAATAAGTGGGTACTAAAATAGGAACGCACGAATAAGTGAGTATTAAATATGTAGTTATCCTTAACATTAATGATCCAATCCAATCAAATGATAATCTTATATATGTAACTAAAATAGCACAACAAATTATAACACCGTGTATGATTATTGGTAAGTGCGTTGTTTTTACTCGAGTTATTATACATTTCATTTGCTAGTGCAAAATAAAATTGAATTATTATTATTACTTTATAAATATAAAATTTTATTTTATAATTTAATTTAAGCACACTTTTTTAATTAAGACGGTGTAGTGACACTAAATTGAAGCATGCTCTTTAAAAATATATATTAAAAAGGTTTGTCTACAAAAGTGTCAAAAGAAAACAACACCCTTATAATTTGGGTGTTCTAACAGTTAGTTTGGCAACTAACCGAACCAAATTACTATTAATCGAAGTTCTTTTCGGTTAAATTAAAATAATTTTTTTTTGAAAAAAATAATCGAACGAAAACAATTCAATTAATTTTCAAATTAAACAAATTTTTCATGAGTTTTTTTTTTAATTCTAATCTAAGTGACAATATAATTTAACTTACAAAATAAAAATCTTCGAAAATAATTTTTAGTTTACAAAGTTTTCATTTAACTTAAACAATATCTAGGTAAAAAAAATAGAATTTAGATTAAACATTACATTAAAACAAGTAACAAAAAATGCAGGGTATACTGTTGAGATATTTGATTTTGATATGACTTAAATAAAAAATATTTTTGACTTAGACTAATTTGTAAATATATGTCAAAAGTCCATTAACTTGAAAAACATGTTTAAAAGTTTTTCAAAGAGTTTTTGTTGAGTGGATCAAAAGAACATAATTTGGCCTAGAGGGGTTGAATTGGCTTTTTAAAAGTGGAGGTAGCAAATTGGAAATTGAAAGAATAAGGACAAAGCAAATTATAGTGGTTCAAGCTTCTAACAAGCTCTGCATCCACTACGTTAGCTCCCACTAAGGATTTTCAACAATCTTCACTAGATGTTCTTCCCCTTTTCTAGGCTTAGGAGGTAACTTTTACAATCAGTAATCTTTCTACCCAAAGATTAACCCAAAAGACTCTCTTTACAAAGAAGTTTTTGGCAAATAAAAGATATCTCTCACAAGACTGAATATTGCCCAATTTACAATCAAACACTCCCCAAACTTGAAATAAAGATTTACAATGAAGATTACAAACAAGTTGGGTACAAGGATTTGACTCTATAAAGCACAATGGTTTGGATAATTGCTTGGAGTTGCAAGTAAGTTCAATGGTTGTTGCTGGTGCTTTGGAGGCTTGCTTTTATACCCTTGCATTGAATTCTAGCCGTTTGGGTGGTTGAAATCATTAATCTAGCTGTTGGGCTGCCCAGCGTATCGGTACCCTCGTCACCGTATCGATACCTGTCTATAGGAAGAAAGAGACGTTTTTCACAAAATAAAAGGGGCATATCGATATGTGGGAAGGTGTATCGATACGGTTATAGTGTAAAACAGGGGCGCATCGATACGCTATGGCCGTATCGATATAGATTTTGCTCACTAGAATCCTGGGTGAAGTTTTGACAAAAAGCGTATCGATACGCTATATGGGCGTATCGATACGGTCCAATGACCGTTTGAAATGCCCGATTCCCTATAATTGACACCAACGTATATTTCCATTAAATCCAAAGATCTTCTGAATCAAACCAAATCGAATTGATACGGTTGATACCGTATCGGTACGTTATGCCTTTAAAATATATTTATTTTAAAACCGTATCGGTAGTACACTTTAGACAATTAAAATTCCAGTAACGTAAAGGCGCATTGATACGGCTAGAGCGTATCGATACGCCTTAGCGTTAATGTCAAATTTGGCTTGAAAAACTTAGAGAAAACTTATTTGGTTTAATTGTTTTGACTTAAGATCAGTTTTGGTTCAAATAGCCCGTCAGTTTGTAAGACTTTAAAATACTTAAAGATTTATTTTCATTTACAAATAGGTCCTTATACAAATTTGTTATATCAAAATCAAATTAGGTTTTACAATCTCCCCCTTTTTGATATAACAAAACCAAAGTGAATTTTTAAGTATTTTTGAAAACTTTGAAAAGTTTACTCCCCCTTAATTTAAGATAGGTTTTCAAAGCTTCAAAACTTTGTAAAAATTTAGGATTTTACACTTCTCCCCCATTTTGTTAGATCAAAATCAATGCATATAACAAGGGATGTAAACGAGATATAGAGCAATAAAGCCCAATGTAAAGCATAATCAAAGCAACATAATATCATTAAGCTTCAAATATAATATCCAAAGCAACATAAGTTCAAAGTAAATTAAATCTTAAATCCAAACTTAAACTTAAAACAAACTAAACATAATCAAAGCATAGGGTTTTGAAAAACAATAACGTAGGTACAAAAATAATAAAAAACCTAAGATGAGATGATATGCAATAAAATGCACTAGAACTCGTCCCCATCATCGTCCCCATCGTCTTCATCCATATCCTCTTCATCATCGTCATCGTGTTTGGGCGGAGGAGCGCGAGAATTAAGCGAAGCACCATGGAAGGCGGTGAGAGAGACATCTATGGAGGCTTGTTGTTGCTCGATGGTGGTGACACGTTGTTCAACAGAGGTGACTTTGTTCTCAATGACTCCAACTCGTTTTTCCAAGGAGGTGAACTATGTATCAATAGCGGTAAACCCCAAGTTCATGGTGGTATCTATAGAGGCAATATTTGTGTGAAAAGATGTGAATTGCTCATTGAGATACACCATGAGGGCATCTATAGAAGGTGAATCATGATGAGCAATGGGACCTTGTGGAGCCACATGAGGAGATTGAGCATCTTGAGGAGGAGGATTAGCCACACGAACCCACTCGTTGTTGATGAATTGGAATTTGGCACGAGTAAGAGAGTGTTCATCGATCGGTTTACCAAGAGGCTCGGCAACATCATGTGAACAATCGATCTCCAAGGAATAAAGAGATGAATCAAGGTTGCGCCATAGTAGAAAGACTTGACTTGATCGGTGTGGCGGTGTTGGACAAGATATACCAAGTCAGCAAACATAATTTGACAAAGGTTTGTGCGCTTACCCTCACGGAAACATCGAAGCCAAAAGGCATCAACTTGGCGGATGGTTGAGAATTTGCCACCGGAAGGACGAACCACCAAGAGATGATAAGATGAAGGATACGATCATGGGCATCTAAAACAGTTACGGAGCCAAGTTGACCATGTCCCAAGGAGTTTTCGTCATCAATCGTAATATTTTCAAAACCAAAAACATTGCATAAAATTTCTTGATCAATTCGAAATTTCTTTCCCATAAAATAAGACTCAATGTCTATAACTTCGTTTCTTTCAGAATGATGAATGCAATGGGCATTGGCATAAAAAATCAAAACAAGATTTTTGATATAAAGACGAGTGTAGGTTTAAAAAAGTTAAGAATTTCCATTGTTGCAACAACCCAAAGTATTTGAATTTAAAACATTCTGAGTTTAGAAAAGGGATTGAAACAACTCGCTCATCCCGAATAATAAAGTCTTGATATTTGTTTGTAATGGGCCAAAGCCTTAGGTGTTAGAAAACTATTTTGAATGATATAGCCTAGGTTTGGTTTAGAAATACCCTCATTTTCGGTATTGGGATTTGATGAACTCGATGGTACCTCTTTTCCTGGTCTCTTTTTCAACCCCATTATAAGCCTGAAAAAAAACATCAAAAACATTTGAAAACAATGTATGCAATTATCATCATATTCGAGCCAATAAATATTCCAATAATTCAAGGTATTGTGAAAAACACTATATTTTAGGTTTTAAAAATATATACAAGTATAAAAATAATTTTTGGGAAAAAGAAATTTGAAAAACAGATTTAAAAATATACGGTATAATTTTATATTCAATTTTTTTATTCTAGATTTTAAAGAATTTTTGCAAACACTTCAAAACCCGTACTATAAGGATATATTATGTAAAAAGTGATTAAAAAACAACAAAGGAAAATAAACGAAAAATTAAAAAGAAAAGAAAAGAGTTTTATACCTTGAGATAGGAAATTGGAAGAATGAAGGATGAACAATGCACAAAGTTGCTAGCAAAGCTTGAGCCTTGATGTTTTGATGAAAAACCCTCAAAGAATTTTAGGTTAGGTGTGATAAAACAATGAGATTAGAGGGGTTTTTATAGGGGGTTTTTGGTTAGGGTTTTGAGAGAAAAAAGAGATTTGAATTTAATTAAAGGAGATATGCTCTTAAAGGACCGATTTAAAAAGTTTGCATATACCGTATCGATACGCTGACTAGGCGTATCGATCCACCGTATCGGTATAGTGCTAACTGTATCGTTGCCCATTTAAGACCCTGTATCGATACGCTTATTGCTGTTTCAAACCATATAAAGCTTTTATTAATTTAAAAACATGGTTTGGAAAATTTGGATCTTCAAAACCCGGTGGTTGTTTAACATACACTTCTTCATTAATAAAACCATTTAAAAATGCACTTTTAACATCCATTTGAAAAATCTTGAATTCATGATAGCATGTAAATGCAAGAAGCATCCTAATTGCTTCCATTCTAGCTACGAGTGCATATGTTTCATCAAAATCAATTCCCTCTTCTTGTGTGTAACCTTGAGCAACAAGTCTAGCCTTGTTTCTCACTATGTTACCACTCTCATCTAGTTTGTTTCTAAAGACCCATTTAGTTCCTATAGTAGACTTATTACTAAGCCTATCAACTAATGTCCAAACTTCACTCCTCTCAAATTGATTTAATTCTTCTTGCATAGCCAATATCCAAAAATCATCTTTTAATGCTTCTTTGATATTTTTAGGCTCAAATCATGAAATGGATGCTACATGGTTCATTAATCTAAGAGAGGATCAAGTGGTTACCCCCTTGGATGGATCACCCAAGATTTCACAACCTTTGACATAGTTGAGTTCCCTTGGGTAGCTCACTTCCTTTTCCTCAATAGTCATGTCCTTTAGAGCTTCAATAGGAGGATCTTGTGCTTCTTCCTTGGTTGAAACCTCTTCCACCCTTGATGATTGCCCACCATCAATGGCTTCAATGATCCCTACATCATCATCATCACAAGAATCCTTCCTCGGAAGGAGGTTATCATTGAAAACAACATGTATTGACTCTTCTACAACTAAGGTTATTTTGTTAAAGACTCGATAAGCTTTTGAATTTAAAGAATAACCAAGAAAAAATTGCTTCATCACTTTTTGCATCAAATTTACCCAAGTTATCTTTTCCATTGTTTAAAACAAAACACTTACATACAAAAGGATGAAAATAGCTAATGTTAGGCTTCTTTGATTTTAAAATCTCATAAGGAGTTTTCTTTAAAATAGGCCTAATCATTGCTCGATTTATAATATAACATGCCATGTTTGTGGCTTCTGCCCAAAAATACTCAGGTAAATTATTTTCACAAAGCATGGTTCTAGCCATTTCTTCTAAAGTACGGTTTTTCCTCTTAACTACCCCATTTTGTTGAGGAGTGCGAGGTACGGAAAAATTGTGGCTAATACCATTTGAGTTACAAAAATCATCAAAACCTAGATTTTGAAATTTAGTTCCATGGTCACTTCTAATATGAAAAATATTTTGACCAAGATCATTTTGAGTGATTTTTGAAAACGTGATGGATTTTTCTAAGCTTCATCTTTAGTGCTTAAAAAGAGAACCCAAATGTATCTAGAAAAATCATCAACAAGAACACATGCATATGATTTTCTAACCAAGCTAGTTGTCTTAATAGGATCAAAGAGATCCATATGGATCAATTGTAATACCCTACTAGTTGAAACATCGTTAATGGATTTAAATGAGGTTCATTTTTGTTTACCCTTAGCACAAGCATCACAAATTTTATCTAATGTGAATTTTAGCTTAGGTAAGCCTCTAACTAGATTTTGGGAAACTAATTTTTCTAAAACACTTATGCTAGCATGTCCTAGTTTCCTATGCCATAACCATGCATCATTTTCATCATTAGCAACCAAACATGCATGGGATGAATGTATGTCATCTAGATGCACCATGTAAATATTACCTATGCGATGACCAATGAGCATTATTTCATTTGTTTTAATGTTCACAATTTTACACCCATTAACATCAAAATGAACATTAAAACCCTTGTCACACAATTGACTAATGCTCAACAAATTATGCTTAAGACCATTGACAAACAAGACATATTCAATAAGAATAGATGAGAGATTACCAATAGAGCCAATACCCTCAATGTGACCCTTGGAGTTGTCACCAAAAGTCACCACTCCACCACTCTTTGGCTTTAGCTCCATGAATCTACTATTGTCGTCGGTCACGTGTCTTGAGCATCCACTCATAGTTAGTTTTGGAAGATTCACCTTTTTCAAAACTAGAAGAACCAACTTTTAAAGAAACTTTGAGCTCATTCACCACTTTGTGGTGTTCATCATGAAATTGAGAAAGAAGATTGTTTAAATTGATATTTTCTTTTCAAAGAATTTCAAATCATCTTGTAAAACTAAAATCTTCTTTTCAAAATCCAAGTTGGTTTTAGAAAGGAAATTGTTTTGGGTTTTAAATCAAAAATTATTTTCTTGTTTTTTAAAAATGATTCATTGTACTTCTCAACCAAATCATCATAAACCTCTTGTAACTCATCATAAGCATTTTGAAGCTCTTCAAAAGTAAATCGAAATTAGATGAGTTAGGGTTTACCTTAGGATCATCATCAATGGCCATGAGGCAAAGATTTTCTACTTCGTGCTCCTCTTTATCGGATGATAATTCCTCATCGCTCCAAGTAGCAATACGGGCTTTCAACTTCTTTTTCTTATCGAACCCCTTCTGCTTGAGTTGAGGGCAATCCGATCTAATGTGGCCCAGTTTCTTGCACTCATAACATATGAGTTGATCCTTCTCTTCTTCTTTGTTTTTGTTCTTGAAGTCTCTTCTTCTATGGAACTTCCATCCCCGGTTGGACTTCATGAACCGAGAGAATCTTTTGGCTATCATAGCCAATTCTTCAAACTCATCTTCTTCACTTGAGTTGCTCTCTTCTTGTGGTAGTGAAGCTTTGAGAGCAATACCTTGTTTCTTCTTTTCCATCTCTTGCTTCTCTACTCTACTCTTTTCTCTTCTCTTTTCTTCCTTGCTTCACGATCTCATGAGTAAGGAGAGATCCTACCAACTCATCGAGCTTCAATGTCTTCAAGTTCTTCACCTCGATGATTGCAGTTCTCTTCCCATCCCATGATTCGAGAAGAGAGTAGAGTAGCTTTAGGACAAGCTTGTCTCTGAGAATGATCTCACTAAAGCCCTTGAGACCATTTACTATAACTGAGAACCGGTCGAACATTTTGGAGATGCTCTCATCCAACTCCATCTTGAAGTTCTTATAGCTTAAGTTGAGGATCCCGATCTTGGTTTCCTTTACGTTATTAGTGCCTTCGTAAGTGGTTTCTAACTTGTCCCACACCTCATTTGCACTTGTGCACGATGACATTTTGGCATACATATTGGGACCGAGTGTATAAAACAAGATATGTAGGGCATTGTCGTTGATTTGGAGTCTTCTCCGATCTTCATCAGTAATTTCCACCATTATCTTCGGAACAAGTCTCCCTTCATAGGAATTGGTGGTCCGTCTTCCACTACATCCCAAAGGACATAGTCGGTAGATTTGATGAAGAGTCTCATCCGGTTCTTCTAATAGGGATAGTTATCCCCATTGAAGTATGATGACTTGGTGATTGATTGTGACTCGAACAAGTTTGGCCCGGAGGTAGATGCCATGGCTTTGAATGAATGGATGATCAACACTCTTCAAGGATCGCGTCTTATGGATGTGAAGCCTTCAAAGAGTTAGGCTCTGATACCAATTGTTGAGTGGATCAAAAGAACGTAATTTGGCCAAGAGGGGAGGGTGAATTGGCTTTTTAAAAGTGGAGGTAGCAAATTGGAAATTGAAAGAATAAGGACAAAGTAAATTATAATGGTTCAAGCTTCTAACAAGCTCTACATCCACTACCTTAGCTCATACTTAGGATTTTCAACAATCTCTACTAGATGTTCTTCCTTTTTTCTAGGCTTAGGAGGTAACCTTTACAATCGATTAATCTTTCTACCCAAAGATTAACCCAAAAGACTTTCTTTACAAAGAAGTTTTTGGCAAATAAAAGATATCTCTTACAAGACTGAATATTGCCTAATTTACAATAAAACACTCCCCAAACTTGAAATAAAGATTTACAATGAAGATTACAAACAAGTTGGGTACAAGGATTTGACTCTATAAAGCACAATGGTTTGGATAATTGCTTGGAGTTGCAAGTAAGTTCAATGGTTGTTGCTGGTGCTTTGGAGGCTTACTTTTATACCCTTGCATTGAATTCTAGCCGTTTGGGTGGTTGAGATCATTAATCTAGCCGTTGGACTACATTTTTGGCACAATAAATGCTTTTCAACTGCCCATCACATCGGTACCCTCGTCACCATATCGACACCTGTCTATAAGAAGAAAGAGACGTTTTGCACAAAATAGAAAGGGCATATCGATACGTGAGAAGGTGTACCGTTATGGTTATAGTGTAAAAATAAGGGCGTATCGGTACGCTATGGCCATATCGATACAAATTTTTCTCACTGGAATCATGGGTGAAGTTTTGACAAAAAGCGTATCGATACGCTATATGGGCGTATCGATACGGTCCAACGACCGTTTGAAAATGCCTGATTCCCCATAACTGACACCAACATCTATTTCCATTAAATGCAAAGATCTTCTGAATCAAACTAAACCGTATCGATACAGTTGACACCGTATCGGTACGTTATACCTTTAAAATATATTTATTTTAAAACCGTATCCGTATCGATACACTTTAGGCAATTAAAATTCCAGTCTAGCCGTATCGATACGCATTAGCGTAAATGTCAAATTTGGATTGAAAAACTTAGAGAAAACTTATTTGGTTTGATTGTTTTGACTTAAGATCAGTTTTGATTCAAATAGCCTGTCAGTTTGTGAGACTTTAAAATACTTAAAGAATTATTTTCATTTACAAATAGGTCCTTATACAAATTTTTTATATCAAAATCAAATTAGGTTTTACAGTTTTTGACTTGTTTAAACATTTTTAAAATAACCCAAAAGTCAAAAACACGCTATATGTACCGATATACTTGTTAGTGTACCAATACCTGAAAAGGTCCATATCAGTACGGTTGTCTGTGTACTAATACGTCCTTTTGTCCCCAACAATAAAGATTTTCTAGTAGCAAAATAGTGTATTGATATGACTTCAGCCGTACCGATACACTACGGGGTGTACTGATACACCTGTATCGTGTACTGATCCCAGTGTAAAATTGTCTAACAACTCTTTTTATTTTGAGGCAAGTACCGATACTCGAAGCCCGTGTACTGATACTGACTTGCCCATATTGCATTTAATGCTGAAAATAAAGTCACCAACGGCTCTAATCAACCCCCAATGGTAGTAACGCTCATGAAGCTATTAAAGCGTTTAAAAGACATCTTCAAGCAGATAAACAAGAACAAGAAACCAACTACCAACATTCAGTGATAGTGAAATTGTTTTAGTGTTCAATTTTTTCATATTTTATTGTAGAACACACTTGTGAGCTTAATTGTTATATTTGCTCAAGTGTTAGGTTTTCGGTGTGTGCTTAAATTGCATTGTGAGAATTTTCTTTGTTTGCTTATTTGTTTTCTCTTGTAAGAGAATGTTCTCAAAGCTTTGAGGGTTGTAAGGGTTATCTTCTTGAGCCCGGAAAAAGGAAAGACAAATTAATGAATTTGTGGAAAATCTTTAGTGCGGATAGCTAAGGTAGTAAAAGTAGACTTGGTTTAGAAGTCGAACAACTATAAATCATTGTGTCCTAACTTTTTATTGCTTAGTTTTTATCCACCAAAGCAAAAATCCAATTCATCCCCTTGGCTATTTTGGTTGATCGTTCGAGCCTCCCAACATATACTAATAGAAAAACATCAAGCCAAGTAGCCAACTAAATCGAACTTTAACATAATAAATATAGTACTTAAACTGCTATCAAGAAGAATAATCGTACATAACTTAAGGAGAATATATAATCTGCACAGAAAAAAGATCTTTAGAGGGTGTTACTGGTTGCTATGTTAATTGTTCTTGAGGCTGTTTTGCTTTGCTAAATTCTTGAGGCTGTTGTGTCGCGATGGCAAATCTTTGGCTTTCTTTCATGGGTGTGGTTGGAAGTTATCTTGGTTGGAAGTTACCTTGGATGAGGGTGAAATTAGTTTTTGTTGGACCTATTTTTATCACATGTATCTTATCATGTATTCCTCTTTGAGGACTAGAAGTGTAAATGAACAGAGCGTTTGACGAATCGTTCGTTTAACGTTCGTTTATTAAGCTAAATAAACGAGTATAAACAAAACTTTTATTTTTGTTTATGTTCATGAACATGCTCCTTTATAGGCTCGTTTATAAGCTTGTTTATAGGTTCGTTTATAAGCATGTTTGTAAGCTCTTTTATAGGATGAAAATGATTGTAAATGTATCTAAATACTACTTTTTGTTGTTGCTAAAGATGTTATATAAGTTCATGTTGAAATGTGAGTTTTATTTTGTTGTTTTTGTTTTATTTATTGTTAATTTAGTTAACATTTCTGAACATATATGTGAACATGTTTGCGAACAAATAAATGAACACGTTCACGAACACGTTTGCGAACACTAAACAAACGGACACGAAACGTTCAAAAATAAATAAACCAACATGAACACAATATTAAAAATTTAAACAAATACGATCCTAATATGAACACCTTTAAAAATAAATAAACGAACCCGAACATAGTCTTGTTTGTTTAACCTCGGTTCATTTAAAAGCGAAAAAGTGTCAAAAACAAGAATGAAAGGTAATGTATGCTTTTTAGTTTTTGTTTCTTAGGTTTGTTAGAATTTTAGATAATTTTGGATATTTTTCTTTGAGTTTGGAGGTGAGTTTCAAAATTTTATTAGGTAATTTGGTTGATTCGGTTAATTAATCGATTTCGAACTTATTAATAGATGATCGAACTTTAAAAAAATTAACGGTTAACGGACCGAAAAATTCCGGTCGCTGATCATTTAATCGAGATAATTCGACTTGATCGATTATTTTTGTTTTAGCCGAGCAGTAAACAGTGAACACCCCTACTTACAATTGTTAGGTGTTCTGCGATTTGTCTTTAGGATTTTGTTCGAACCTTCTTGTTATATCACTGCTTTACGCAGCTTCTCCATTATTAATAAAATGACTTTTGGCTGAGAAAAAAAATATTTAGTATACTTTATAAATAACATTAATTTTCTGATTTCTCAACTAAGTTGGTGATAGGTTAATCGATGCCATCAAACTCAGTTAGAACTTTAAATAATAATATAATATCAGAATATATTTTAAAATTAAATAAAATATTTAATTAAAAAGAGAATATTTTTAAACTTTTGGCTTGGATAGAGTCGACACAAATTTAACTTTAATGTTACCTTGGGTTGGAATGTTAACTTTTCCTCATATTTTAGTAGACGAGGTTGCGGTAAACTACCTTCACTAGGAAATTTTTAACCACTTGCAAGACTTAATTTGGACAAAGGTAAATAATATGTATTACTTATTTTGAATAAGTACTAGTTTTTACTCATTTTCTAACTTTAAGTTTGAAATTACATTAAATATAGTTTATATTAAACAAAATATTTTAAAAATCGTGTAATTATTAAAAGGATGATGTATGATATTATTATGAGCTCATACAAAAAGAGACACCAATGTAGGCCTCGTTAAAAAATCTCCCTACATCCTAATGGAGGAAAAAAAGTGCACTATATCGGCATCGAATTCAGTTGGATACATAGCAAATTGGAAACCCCACTTACAAACATTGCAATACACACACACACCAACTTCTACCAACCTTTCCTATTTTTAAAATAAGCCAGGCCGCTACCTAGAGATGGCGATGCAAGGCACATCCCCTTCCTTTACTTAGAACGCATTGGCCATAATCTAGGTACGAGTCGCAACCGTCTACATATACCAATAATGCGTTCAATCTCCCTATTCCATCCTTTGCTAACTGATGAGCTAAACAATTCCGTTCCCTGTATTGAAAATAAATGTCCCAACCATTTTGCACACACATCTTGTTACATTGCTCTTCTATTTGCGCAAAGTAGGCTGGTGAACTGCTTGTGTTTTTAATCCAACTCAATGCTAATAAGCTGTCCAATTCAATAACCAGCTGATAATTTTTAGACTAGCAAGATAAAGAAAATACCTGACATGCTTCATAAACGGCTTGCATTTCGGCTTCGGTGGGATCCGGACAGCCAATGGATTTGGAAAAGCGAACCAAAACCTTACCGCGATGATCACGGAGGATCCCACCGATTCCTGCCTCTCTAAAACTTCCATTGACCTCAACGTCTGTATTAAATTTCAGACTTCCTTTAATTGGTGCAGCCCATGAGCCTAAAGTAGACCTACATTTTGGTCTTGGTTTGATATTGTTGGATGTTGGGTTCCATATGAATGCATTCACTGAAGTTATTGAGTCCGACCATTTACCTTTACACCAATGGCTGATCCACAATAAGGCCAAGTTTATCAAGTACTCCGGATCACATGGTTTGTTGTTGAATAAGACATCATTCCGATATAGCCAAATTGTCCAAAAATTCCAAAGAAAGCAAGCTGCCATAGGGGCTTCAAAAATGGCTTCACCGGTGTCGTTTCCCACAACATTATCAGTGATTTTAGTGAGTTCGGAACAACTAACTGCGCGTTCCAGAACTTACACCAAGCCTGCCATATATTCCAAGTAACTTGGCAGTGGCATAGAAGGTGAATAGAGGATTCTGGTTCTTTCTTACACAACACACACAAAGTCTACTCGTCAGGGCAACAACCACGCTTGTTTAGCTCCAGCTTGGTCGGAATTCTGTCTCGAAGGGCCCTCCAAATGAAACATTCCACTTTCGGTGGAGCAAGGTTAGACCATACCCATTTCTAAGACTTATCGGGTAAAACACCAATGGTCAAAGATAGTATACACAAGGGTTTAGGTTGGTAATAGCCTGTGTTCGCTCTGGACCATCTTATGTAGTCATTTATAGCAGAATTTCTGCATGCATTCTTAATAGAATTTAGGAAGCTTTCCCATTGTTCATGCTCCTAATCGAACAACCTTCTACGGAGAGCGATGTTCCACTCCCACATGCCATTTGTTTTTGTACCAAAATCCTTGACCTTACCTTCCTTAATCGTGGCCAGAGCATATATCCGAGGGAACATGTTTTTCAGCGAGTTACAGCCCACCCAAGGGCCCTCCCAAAAGTTGATTGATCTGCCGTCCCCCAGCGAGTAATGGAGATTTTTGGTGAATAGGTCCTCGGAATCTGCTAATGGCCGAGTAATGTTTCGCCATACACATAAACCTCTTCTATTGCTCAAGCTCTTGGGTAGCAAGCACCTCGGATCTGCCTCAAGCTTTGCATCCACAACACGTCTCCATAAGTTGTTTTGCTCAAGTCCGTATCTCCAAACCCATTTATTTATTAGGGATCAGTTCCTCAGCTTGGAGTCAAAGAAACCCACCCCACCAAACTCTTTAGGCTTGCAAATATCCTGCCATTTTACCCAATGTATCGAACGTTTAGAGTGGGAGCCCCATAAGAACCTTGCTATTATATTGTCGAGCTTTACTGAAATCGCTGCTGGCATTTAAAAGAGGGACATGAAATAAACAGGCATACAATTCAAAACAGATTTTATAAGAATCAAACGACCATCAAACAACCACTTGTATTATTACTTATCTATTAAACGTAACATTAAACTCTTAATTTTATTGTAAAGATACTAGCATTAAACTCGTTGTGTTGCAGACATTATGGGAAAACCGCAACAAACATTTACATGAATGGTAATCCCCGATCGGACGCAGATGTTTATCATTTTGTTTTTTCCTATTGTGTTGAGTTCTGCCATGTGAATCAACGTTAGGATCTCATTCGACCTTCACTAGCTAATACTTGGTTGCCCCTGCCTCGGGTCTTCTTAAGATAATTTTTTATGGTACTTTTTCCACTGGCTAAGGTTTTGTTGTATGCGACCACGTGGGGTGCTATGTAGCGGGTGGTGCTCGATATGTGGCATTTTTGCCGGATGGTTTCATTGTGGAGGACTTGACGTGTTTGTCCACGATGCAATTTACGTGTGCTTCTAGTTACACGATAATTATTCTTGAAGTGACTCGCTATTGGTGATCACTCAAGCAAACTCGTCACTAGTTGATTCCTCTATTTATTATGTTCGTCACACAAGTAATATTTTTTTTTTGTCTTTGGGTTGACTGCGTAGGTGTGTTTCAGAGGATTTTCTTGGATCTAAAATGATCATTTTGTTGAAAACGAAGGTAGGCACTCAATGTAATTTAAATTTGACAATTATATTACAAACCAAACAAATTACAAATTATTTTGCTTTTCTGTTGCAAAGACACACTCTTTGTTACCTCACTTTCAGCTGCACACACTCACTTTTTCACTTACAGTACGCTCACAAGCTACATCTTACTCCTATTTATAGTGTGTGTTAACCGACATTAGAGAGTTCTCTAGGCACTGGTTAAATATTAGTATTCCATGAAAAGATTCCACGTGTATACCTTGATTCTTCAAGAATTCTCTACACCATGCTTTCTTCGTGAAGCTTCCCAATATTATGCCATATTCTTGATCTTTCTACATTGCCATCATAGTAGAATATTCATCCATTTAATTCTTATCACCTTGCTGACTTAGGGGAACCATAAAATCAGGTTTGATTTTTAACACTTCCCTTCAAACATGATTTTTCATCCCAAGCTTTTCTTTCAGTCTATGAAATGTATCTGCTTTTAACGGCTTCATAAAAATGTATGCCAATTGATCTTCAGTTTTGCAGTTGACTAGCTCTACATTTTTTTTCACCTGCTCTTGTATGAAGTGATACTTCGTATCGATGTGCTTGCTTCGACTATGGGAGACATGATTCTTTGCAAGAGATATAGTGGACTTGTTGTCAACATATATTGTAGTTGGTCCTTTTTGTGCAAAGTTAACTCATCCAGAATATTCTTCAACCAAATTGCTTGACAAGTGCATGCTGCAGTGGCTATGTGTTCTGCTTCACATGTCGAAAGAGCTACCATTTGTTTCTTCTTTGATGACCATGAAAATGCTGTGGAGCCGATATGAAATAGGTATCCAGAAGCACTTTTTCGATCATCTATGTCTCCCCCGTAATCACTGTTGGAATATCCATCTAACTTCGAATTTCGTGAAAGCTTGTAGAATAATCCATGATCCAACGTACCTTCGACATATCTCAAAATTCTTTTTACTGCAATCCATTGATCTTGTTTTGGATTCTCCATGAATCTGCTAACCAATCCCACATCGTATGTTATGTCTGGCTATGTGATAGTTAGATACCTTAAACTTCCAACGATGCTTTTGAACAACATTGGATTCACCGACTCTCTTGTTGAATAAACATTTAATTTCATGCTTGTTTATGCTGGAGTGGCTACCGGCTTGCTATCTTTCATTTTGAATTTGCTTCACGTTTTTCTTTTGGGATAAGGAAATTCCTTCTTCCATTTGTTTCACCTCAACTCCAAGAAAGTATGAAATCTCACCAATATCTTTCATTTCAAATTCTATAGTCATAACTTTCTTGAAATCTTGAAACATACCTAAGTTATTTCCGGTGAAAATCATGTCGTCCACGTATAAGCAAATGATCATGATATCACCATCTTTATTTTTCTTTGTATATAAGGTATGTTCATATAGACTCTTTATGAACAATTTCTCTAGGACATATTTATCTATTCTTGTGTTTTATGCTCTTGGTGCTTGCTTCAATCCATATAAGGCTTTCTTCAAATGGTAGACCTTATCTTCATATCCTTGTTTAATGTACCTGGGTGGTTGCTCGATATAAACTTCTTCTTCTAGGTAGCCATTTAGAAATGCCAACTTCACATCCATCTGATAAATCTTCCATTTGTTTTGTGTTGCAACTGTTGTGAGAAGTCTAGTAGTGTCGATCCTTGCTACTGGAGTGAATACTTCATCATAGTCTATTCCTTGTCTTTGCTTGTAGCCTTTGGCAACTTGTAACCCCCTTGACCTGGCTTAGATGCCAAACTGAACTGAGCAAGCTACATTGGGTTTATTGATACAAACCCGTAAATATTAACTCGAACTACCCCATTTCCTATTTTTATCTTATCTAGATGAAACTTATTAACATATGGTGTGCATACTTGCAGCGAGAGAAAACTCAACTGAATCGGGCGTCGAATTGACATCCAATTGCATGTAATTGCAATTTAGGGACCAAATTACAATTCTGGAATATTACAGGGACATAGCATATTTTAAAATTACCGATCCTTAATTAATCAAGTTTCAAGATCATATGTCAAAAACTAGCTCCAAACGATCATTCAAACTCATCCAATTTCATACCTATCAAACATGGACTAAAACGAAAGAAACATAAACTTCCAACCATCCCAATAACTAAATTACCAACTGCCCGTATCAGTACACAAACAAGTGTAACAGTATGCCTTACCATTCCTTAAAAACCAGATTCTATTAGATCAAAATCGTATCGATACGACTATACATGTATCGGTACGTCTTGCCAAAATGCCCTTGCCCATACTGAAACAGATCCTCGCGTACCGAAACGCTGTCCACAAAATAGCTTACCCGTATCAGTACAAGGACACACGTACCGATACTGTTGGACCTTTGATGTCTAATTTTGCTGGTTTTACATGCTTTTGAGGCCATGATAACATTCCAACATGTTTCAAACATTAACCCAACATCCCTAAGGATCAATCTATACCAAAGCATCACGGAGTCACCATCATAACATGACATTAGGCTTCAATGAGTAAACTAGAGGCATGCTTCCTAAAAACCAAATCATCCAAAGCATAAACCATAAATCCAAAGCAATACCAAGAATTAAAGGCCATTTACAATCCAAAACAACATAGCAAACATGCCAAAACATGGAGTTTAACAAAACGCCCCACAAACCAACAATAAACCCCATTGCCTTTATTACTACAAGTCTAATTCAAAATCATACTTTAAAATTCTGACTTCCTTGGTAATACCTTGCCCACATGCTGCCTCGCAATCTTTAATTCTCTACATTGATGGACAAAATGAGCGTAAGCACACAAGGCTTAGCGAGGAGTGCTCAGACAACACACCATCAACAAAACCACATTGGAATCACCATTTCTTTCATCATTTAAAACATCATGCCTTGAAAACCATGCACTTAACACTTTCAAAAACCAGCATATTAAACCATATGCAACATGTATCATGGATTAACAGCATGTCCCAATGCTAACCCTCAATTTAAGTCTTCCCATGCATAACAACCATATGCAAAGCTTAAAGAGTAAAACATGTATAAACCAACATTATACATTAACATCCATCAACATGATACATCAACAATTACGTTGGCTTTCAAGTGATAATAAACCAAGTTCCACTTTACAAAATATAACATCAGATACACGGATTCAACAAGTGTCCTCTCAACACTTCAAGCCATCTCAACCGGAATTACGGTACGATCACAACCGTGGTACAATTACAACCGGGTACAATCACAACCCCGGGGACACCAACCCCAATCATTGGTTAGACGTTTAATCCACTAACGGGAATTTTTGATACCATATAACCCCTCAACCGTTAGGGTACTATGATGGAGTATTTGGTACACCGTATAAACCCCTCGACATCCAAGGTGACTTTTTATAGTGCATTATCAATCCTATTGCCGGCTAACTATATTCGATAATATTTTAAATCACATCACTTGACAATATAATTCATTATTAACCATGTACCTCACTATTTTTATATGCATCCACTCAAAATCATTTCCAAAGCAAAAAACCATACTTTTAAACAAGTATAACTCATACTTACATGGATCACTTACCATGTGCATCCATTATAATTTCATGATCAAAACCAGTATATAACACACTTTAAAACATGCTTAAATAGTAGGTGCCATATAATTCAAACATGTGCATAAAACCATTTCATTAAAGCACGACCGAGAGAGAAATCCCTTTGTACTTACTTTTGAGTTTAAACCAACGTTTCAAGATAAGTTTAAACTCCCATAAACTACCTTTAAACCATTTCAAAGCTGAAATCCACGTTCTCACTCACCGACAACGCAAATCTTTATTCGCTGATGCAAAAATAAGCGTCCGAAGCCTCACCAACAACCTTAGGCCCACTCTCTCATGTTTTAATCACATAACAATAGAGGATTAATGCATCACCAATGCATCCAAAATCCCAGCAACACAACTCCTCAATTTCGCCTCACAAATATCTATTAAACGTCTTTTGAAACAACCAAAAACACCTTTCAACTTAACCTAAAATCAACCCAGCCACAATGTAACATTTCAATCCATAAATTAACATCAATTGAAATTAAAAAACAATTTGAACCAATCCATATATCTCCAGCATACAATAAACCTCCACAACTCCTTAAAAACACATAACTAGCAACCTAGGAAATTAGAGATTCATATAACTTCAGGATTCTAATGCTAAAATCAATCTATTAACATTATATAACATCAAAATATTGATTGAAACCAATCAAGAACCCAGCAACATAGATCCAATTCGAAAATCACATAAACTCATCAATTAAACCTTGATTTCAAAATAATCCATAATTAAATTATTAAATCTCAGTAGAAAGCATTTATAAAGGATAAAATACTTAAGAATTTTAGAAAAGAACCAATAATTAGAGGATAAGAACAAACCTTACCTATAATGGATGAATTTCCTCTCAATTGAATGTTTTAATCTTGAAAAACAAAGGAAAACTATGAGATTTTGGAAAACAAAATGGAAGAAACCATTAGGAATCAAAATTTTATTAAATCAAGAGTATTACCTAAAATCTTTGATGTGAAATAGAGTGTTTGGCTGAAAGAATTTTGAGAGAAAGAAAGTTACGTCATATTTGGTTTTTAAAAAATAACCACCTCATCTTTTATTAAACCCTTTCAATCCTTAATTAAAACTCATCAAAATAATTCTAATTGAGAGGAAATTCTGATAAAAACATTTAGTTTAAATAGCTCCTTAAAGATTCTAAGTTTTGATCCTTTCACAAAATAGTCACTAAAAATAGTTTTGAAACTTTACATTTTGGTCACTAGCCAAAATGTCTCATTTTCGACTCCAATTTTCCAAAATTGACTTTACCTAATATATATATATATTAAATAAGAATTTTTAAACCCTTTCCCCATATTTTTATCTCGCTCAAAAATGTTTATTCCCGAACCTAACTCAAATCTCCAACTCTGGTTCTCCCAAACCGTCTAACCTTTTCGGCTAACATCTAGACCCAAAACCGGGGCGTCACACAACTATTCTTGCCTTGTATTTCTCTACTTTCCTTCTTTATTTGTCTTTGTCTTGTTCACCCACTTGACTCCAATTGGATTTTGTCCTTCTAGTAGGCTTGTGAGCTCCCACGTATCATTTCTTTATACCTTTGCAATTTCTTCATTCATTGTATTCTTCTACTTGTCATCTTCAATTGCTTCTTTATATGTTATTGGATTACTGCTTGCAAGTAAACTTAAAAGTGAAATATTTTGAGTTTTGTAATCTTTGTATCTTTCTGGTACTCTTCTCTCCCTTATAGATCTTTGAACTTCAGTTGGGTGTTCTTCAGGATTTTCAGTTCTGGTATTGATGATGTTGCTTGATGAAAATGGTTTAGTCAGATTTTGTTGAGTACCTTGATCACCACCTTGTTCTTCTTGGTTGATGAAGTTATCATTCTCTTTATTTTCATTGAAAAATAGTCCTTCAACTTTCTTTTCTTCTGTACTCCATCTCTAGTATTCTACTTCATTGAACTCAACATCTCTTGAGATTATTAACTTCTTGGTGAGAGGATTGTAGAGTCTATAAGCCTTAATTTGTTCATCATAGCCAATGAAAATGCATTTCTCCCCTCTGTCATCAAGCTTCATTCTTATCTGCTCAGATAGGTGGGCATATGCAATGCATCCAAAAATCCTGAGATGGCCAATTCCTGGTCTTTTACTGCTCCATGCTTCGTTCAGTTTCACGTTCCTCACACTCTTTATCGGGCAACGATTTAATAGGTAATCTGCACATCGAATTGCTTCAGCCCAAAAATTTCTTGGTAGATGCTTACCTTTTACCATGCTCCATGCTTAGTAAATCAAGAGTATTACCCGAAATCTTTGATGTGAAATAGAGTGTTTGGCTGAAAGAATTTTGAGAGAAAGTTTGGAGAGAAAGAAAGTTACGTCAAATTTAGTTTTTAAGAAATAACCACCTCATCTTTTATTAAACCCTTTGAATCCTTAATTAAAAATAATTAAAATAATTCTAATTGAGAGGAAATTCTGATAAAAACATTTATGTTAAATAGCTCCTTAAAGATTCTAGGTTTTGATCCTTTTACAAAACAATCACTAAAAATAGTTTTAAAACTTTACATTTTGGTCACCAGCTAAAATGTCTTATTTCCAAGTCCAATTTTTCAAAATTGACTTTACCTTAAATATATATATATATATATATGTATATTAAATAAGGATTTTAAAACATTTTCCCATATTTTTATCTCGCTCAAAAATATTTATTCTCGAATCTGACTTGAATCTCTAACTCCGGTTCTCCCATCCGTCTAACATTTTCGGCTAACATCTAGACCCAAAACCGGGGCATTAAAACTCCCCCCCACTTAAGAAATTTTTTCCTTGAAAATTTTCCCAAAGGGAACAAATGCGGAAATTGTTTCAACATATTCGCTTTGCTCTCCCACGTGGCTTCCTCAACTCCCCGATGTCACCATAACACCATTACAAGTTCAACCGTCTTACCACGAAGAACTTTACTGCTATAATCAAGGATCTTCACCGATTCCTCATCATAGGACAAATCCGGTTTTAACTCAATATTATCCACTGGCATAACATGCGATGGATTCGACTGATACCTCCACAACATCGATACATGAAACACATCATGAATATTCTCAAACTCAGGAGATAACCTCAAACGATAAGCAATAGGACCAACTCGCTCCACAACCTCATATGGTCCAATTAACCTCGGATTAAGCTTACCCTTACGTCTGAACCGTATCACCTTCTTCCAATGAGACACTTTCAAGAACACACGATCACCAACTACATATTCAATCTCTCTACGCTTCAAATTCGCGTAGGATTTCTGACAATCCAAAGCCACTTTCAAGCGATCACAAATGAGTTTCACTTTTTCATTCATATCCTTTAACACATCAGGCAAAGAAATATACTTTTCTCCAACCTCAACCCAATACAAAGGCGTACGACACCTCCTACCATACAAGGCCTCATACAATGCCATTTGTATACTAGCCTAATAACTCTTATTATAGGCAAACTCCACCGAAGGCAACTGCCTCTCCCAGGTTCCTTGGAACTCAATGATACAACACCTCAACATATCTTCCAAGACCTGGATCACACATTCAGACTGACCATCCGTGTGGGATGATACGAAGTACTGAAACTCAACCGTGTACCCAAAGCTCGATGCAAACACTCCCAAAACCTAGCTGTAAACCACAGATCTCTATTCGAAACTATAGACTTAGGCACACCATGCAAACACACAATCTTGGCGATATACAAATCCTCCAACTTATCCAAAGTATACGTAGAATACATAGGTACAAAATGCGCACACTTCATAAACCGATCAACAATCACCCAAATGGAATCTTTTTTAATGGGTGTCAAGGGCAACCAAGATACAAAATTCATGGTAATTCTCTCCCACTTCCATTCCGGTATCCTCAACGGTTGTAACAATCCAGAAGGAAACTGATGCTCAACCTTAACACACCATACATCTAGCAACAAAATCAGCCATATCTTTCTTTAAACCAACCCAATAGTACTCTCCTTTCAAGCCTTGTTACATCTTTATACTATAGAGATGCATAGAAAAAGGATTAGCATGTGCCTCGGTCAAGATGATATGCCTCAACTCACCTCGGTCAAGATGATAAGCCTCAACTCATCATTGCTAGGTACCACTATCTGATCTTTAAAACACAACACTCCATCACTATTGAAATGAAAATTCGTCAAATTTCCATCTATGATATCCTTAACATGCGGTACCAACACATCATAATAAGATTGCCTTTTTAATCAATTGTGACAAAGATGGCTTTATTTGCAACTCGGCCCATAAACAACGATCTCGCGTCACACTCGACCGCGCAAACATCACCGTCAACTCCACCACAACTTTCCTACTAAAAGCATCGGCTACAACCTTAGCCTTTCCTGGATGATACTCAGTCGTCAAATTATAATCTTTAAGCAACTCCAACCACCTACGTTGCCTAAGATTCAAATACATTTGAGTGATCAAATACTTGAAACTATTACGATCCGTATACACAACACACTTCTCACCGTAGAGATAATGCCTCTAAATTTTCACTGCAAACACAACCGCGGCAAGCTCAAGATCATGGGTAGGATAATTACGCTCATGCACCTTCAATTGTCTAAATGCATAAGCCACAAGCTTTCCTTCTTGCATCAATACACAACCCAAACCTACATACGATGCATCATTGTAAACCGCAAACTCATTACCTGACTCAGGTTAAATCAAGATAGGAGCTTGCGTCAAAGACTCCTTCAACTTTTCGAAAGCCCACTTTCTATCCTCCGTCCACTCAAAATGAACATTCTTTTGTAACAACTTTGTCAAAGGAGAAGCAACCCTCGAAAAACCATCTACAAACCTGTAGCAACCCTTTTTTTTGAAAAGGTGTTCCTTTAATACCAGATGTATCAAAGCATTTTTAGTAAAAAAGTTAGCTACAAATTAAACCCTAAACCATCTTTTGAAATCTTCGTTTAAAAGTGGAGATTTCTTCTTGAAAAATCTCTTTTTCTTTTGAAAATCGATAAAAACTTAGAGTCACCACCGGCCACTTGGATAAGGTAGGACGGACACCAAAGAAAGCCAAAGATTCATTATGAAAGGGTCCGGGAGTTGGTTACGTGTGCGGAAGGATTAGCACCCCCATCACACCCGGATATCGGTACCACAATATTTGTTGCCTTTAAAATTGATGGAAATTGCTTGAAATTTGAATGAACTTTAATTTGGCATTCTTAATTAGAAATTAGCCTTAATTGCATGGGCTTTATCGAATTGGTGGGTTGAAATTAATTAGACATTTAATTAATAAGGATGACGATACACTGAACCATAGACTAAACCGACATCATATAAGACTAACTATTGTGTTAGTTTATGGTTCAGATCCCGTACGTCACCTTTATGCATGGTGCAAGCAGTTATAACATGATGAAATGATCTTGTCCATTTTAATTATCATTTACCCTAGAGCGGTAAGGATTAATCCAAATATTCGGTCAACATCCATTGAGGCAAGACTGTTATGAATATCGGGATTAATGAATACCCCCTTTTTATGATTTAAGTTAATTGACATGCAATCAAAGCATTACGAGTCACATGAATGAAAATTAAAGGATGGCAAACAAATGCACAAAGGAAAACACAAAAGGCCTATCCCAAGTCCTAACCTAAAAAAGGCCCAAGTTATTAGAAATTCAAATAGTGATCTAATTATTAGCTAAGTGATTTTAATATTTAATCCTAAATTAACTAGCCCTAAAAAACTAGAACCTTAACAAATTATGATAGTTAATCTAAGATTTGATGTCAATCGAAACTTTGAAGTTAATTTTAACCTAAAAGTAATTAAGAAACGTTCAATTAATTTAATGAATTTAACATTTACTCGAATGAGCCAAGAACGAATTTAAATTTAGTAAATTAATTCAAACCCTAATCTAACTAAGGCTCTAAAGAAACTAAACCTAGAATTAACTTAATTAATTTAAGAATCGTGCCCCTATGAGACGAGCACACGATCTAAATTAATTAAACTAATTCACTTAACCGAATCTAAAGCCTAAAAGCCTAAAACCACTAAAACTAGGCCCAAACCACTAAAACTAGGCCTAAGAACCTAAGGCCAAAACCACTAAAACTAAGCCTAAAACGAAACCCTAAACTAAAGGCCCAAACTATCTAAAACTAGGCCTAAACGAAGCCCAAAACTATCTAAAACTAGGCCTAAACTAAGAGCCCAAGCCCATACATCACAAAAATATTATGCTTTAATATATATATATTATATTTTTTTTACAAAAAAACATATATTACATAATATATTATAAACACAAAAAAACACATAATACCGTATTTTATATCTTTTTAAAACTACATTCCTTATGTATATGTTAAAAAACAATATATATATTATTTTACAAACCTAAATATATTATGCTATGTAAGGAAAATATATATATATAAATATATATTATTATAATATGTGAAAAACTATATATATATACTTTAAAAAATACATATTGCAAATCCAAGAAAAATTAGATACATATGTTATAAATTTCCTTAAAACATATATATCTGAAAAACTACCATTTTGTTAAAATATATATTTTTATAAAACTATAAACTTTATATAATAGGATATTATATCACATACTTCAAACAAACCATATTCTTTTAAAAAAGAAAACTATATATTGCAAATATTATCACATACTACAAAAAAAGCAAAAACTAAAAGCAACCATTCTATATGAACATTTCTCAAACATATATCAAAACCAACAGATTTAGACAAAAACAAAAAAACAACAAGATTATGAACAAAAAGAACTAGAAATAAAATGCATGAAAAGGGGATTTAAACACTAGAAATTGGACCAAATCGCGAAGAAACAAAATAGAGGGGCAAAATTAAAAGAAAACAGGACGTAATTGCAAACCGATTCAAAGTTACAAGGACCAGGGATGAAATTTAGAAAGACGAAATGGCTTGGCTTGGTAATTGTCCCACACGGAGGGACTATTCGTGTGATTTCAAAAGGGGGAGACCTTCCAGGTGTAAATTAGGCGACACGGAGGTCCTTATACAGCTATTATACCATTTTTAAATCGTAAAACTATTATAAAACCCCCATTTTCAGACCTGTTTTCGTCTTTTGGCAATTTGGGAATCAAGTTCTCTGGAAAACTCCTATCCTCCCTTCAATTTTCATCTGGGTTCAGCACGAACCCAGATTTTGGCGACCCATCGCCATGGTTTCCAGAAACGACCACCACACCACCGCGTCAACCGCTGCTCGCTGATGGCCGGCGAACTTAAAACCACCCAAAAAACTCGCTTTTCAGTTTAAAACCTAAATCCGAACCTTTTCTTTCAAAACACGGCCCCTTTTCTTGAAAACCTCAAAAACTGAAACTAAAAAAGGGGTCTCCACCGCCTTTTGCCTCACTGATTCACCCGTTCATCCCAAAGGGAACCATGGGCATATCACCAGTAGACGAAGAAGTGAAGGTAAACCAAAACCAAAAAACCTAACTTTTTGTGTTTTCTTTGATATGTTTATTGCTTCGAAATGAAAAGAAGAGAGGAAATATACCTCAAATGGTTTTTTCTTTGTATTTCTTGTCTCTGGAATACCCCGAAAATGCTTCAGGTTGCAATATGTTTGGGTTCGGTCTTTATAGCACCGAAATTACAATTTTTTAGAAAAATAGAAAAACCTAAGAAAATGCTATTGGTTGCCTATTCTCTTGTTTGTATTCATATTGTAGCTATGCCATTGTTGGTGAGGTTCTAACGTTATCTATTTGTCCCTTGGTGTACTGGAAATTTTGGCCGGTTCTAACCTCCTTTGTTTGTTTGCATGTATGTGTTGTTGTTGAGGAGGGGAATGGACTAGAGGAGATTGTTGTGGGCCAACGTGGAAGCAGGAGAGACGCACGTGGGTGCGTGGGGTGAGCCGAGGAGTTGCGCGTGGGCGCGTATGGGAGATGAAAGGCTGGCGGTAGACTATACGCACGTAGGGTGTGATCTCGGCCATTCGATGTGTTCCCGATCCAATGGTTGCAATCGATGCGGCGTTAGGGTAACAATAGGCCAGCTAGGGCTTCCTTTACCTGTGCGATTTAGACCGTCAGATCTAGATTAGATCTGACGGCTGTGGTTCAGCTGCACAAAGAGAGCATATCAGATTAATGCCTTAGGGTTTATTTTTGTTATTGGGCCCGAAACGGGCTATGTTTATATATATATATATATATATTTGGGCTGTTTAATATATTGTAAATAAACCTGGCTTTTTTATTTCTTTATTGACTGTTAACAAAACCTTGGGCTTTATTTAATTTTTGCTTTAATGGGTTGTTGATATATATGTTTGTAAGTATGAGTTGATAATAAAACAAATTTGGGTTTTATTTCAAATTGATTAGTCCATGCTCTGTATAATTCGGTTATAATATAAGATAACTTAAATGATAGATATGGTAACAATAATAATAGTGACTATAATAATAATAGAAAACAAAAATAAAAATAACAATAATAACATAAAAATCATAATACATTAATAATGTTTTTTGGGTTTTTTCATATGAACAACAATCATAGTAGATTATAACAATAGTATGGTAACATATATATATATATCACTTAGTAATTTTTTGGTTTTAAAAGCATAACATATAATATGATAAATAATAGTATAGTATGGTAACACATATATATATATATATATATCACTTAGTATGATAACAAATAACAACATATATATATATGCCTAATTAAAATAGAACTAGCAATTAACTATTTTTTTTTGTTTTTCAAGTAGCAACACACACATATATAGTTAATAAGACACATACTAATAGTAGTATTTTGGCTTTTTTTGGTTTTAATAACAGCCACATATATGTAGATAGTCAATAATTAAGCAACAACCCATATAAGCATATTATTGTAAAAACAAAAAATGAAAACGAGTCCACCCCGGACAAAATTAGTAATTACAAAACCTACGGTAATAACCCGCCAAACCAAGAAAACTACGAACCTTCAGCACCGACTTAGGTGATTTCCAACCTATCACCACCTCAATCTTATGTGGATCAACCCGAATTCCTTCGGCCGACATAACATGCCCAATGAAAACAACCTCCCTAAGCCAAAATTCACACTTGCTCAACTTGGCATACAACTAATTATCCAACAAAGCCTGAAGCACAATCCTCAAATGTCTATCATGATCCTCCTCGGTACGAGAACACACAAGAATATCATCGATAAACACGACCACAAATTGATCCAAAAACTCATGGAACACCCGATTCATCATGTCCATGAACACTCGTAATGCCCGTACCTCATATGAAAAGCAGTCTTAGGCACATCCACTTCCTTTACCTTCAACTGATAATACATAAACCTCAAATCAATCTTGGAAAACACTAATGCACCTCTAAACTGATCAAACAAATCATCAATCCTTGGAAAAGGATACTGATTCTTAATCGTCAACTTATTCAGTTACCGATAATCAATGCACATCCGCATTGTGCCATCTTTCTTTTTCACAAACAAAATTGGTGCACCCCACAGCGAAAAACTAGGCCTAATAAAACCTCGATCAAGCAACACCAAAAGTTTTGTCTTTAACTCCTTCAACTTTTTTGGAGTCATACGATAGGGAGCAATAGACACCGGAGCTGTAATTGCATACAAATCAATGCCAAACTCAACCTCTCTATTCGGTTGTAAACCATGCAACTCTTTCAAAAAAACACCCGGAAACTCATACACTGTGCGAATATCCTGAACACACGCTTCTTTTGATCCCGGATTCATAACATAGGCCAAGAATGCCTCACAACTAGAATCCATCAAACGACTCGCTTCTAGAGTCGAAACAATATTGGACAAGAACTTAGCATTCTCACCCACGATTACTACCTCGTAATCATTAGCAAGTTTCAAGGTAACTAGCTAAGTTTCAAAATCAAACAAAACTCTATGCTCGGTCAACCAATCCATACCCAAAATTACATCAAAACCATGAAACGGAAACTCCATCAAATCAACCGCAAACACATGCCCTTGAACAGTCAAAGGAAATCTTCTCAACAACATTCTTGTAACAACCATTTCACCGAAAGAACTAGTTACTTGCATTCCCACATTTAACACCGCAACAGGTACAGTAAGCAAATACACATGCTCACACAATATATAAGAATGCGTAGAACCAGAATCAACCAAAGAAAATAATGGCAAAGATTGTAAAGTAAAAGTACCTACAATTATATAGGCGTCGTTGCATCCCTCGTGATGTGCATATGTTAACTCCTTAAAAGTACTATTTTTATGCTTATTTTACAAAGCCTTTGCTAGCCCTTTAAGTACATTTAGTTGCATTTAGTTGTTAAATTCATGCATTTGCATAAGGAGTTAGGAAATAGGGAATTTTTGTGCATTGCCAGTGTAAAGAGTTGTTTGTTGGCATCATTACAGGCTTGGCAGAGCAGACATGGCAGAGCGGCGCAAGAGCAGGAAGCAAGAGGATCAGAAGACCAATGCCAAACATACTTGGCAATACGTTGCCAGAAGAGTTTTGCCAAGAACCCTTGGCAATACCAGCCCGAAAAAATAGGACCAGATAAGACTGTGAAAAAATAGCACTTGATCAAGCTCCAAAAAATAGGATGGTGAAAAATCAGATGCCAAGCTGTTTTGGCACAAATGGACCAAACAATGCCAAGCTCGGTTGGCGAAAGATCAAAGACTAATGACATCAGCCCTAATTAAGATGACGTCAGCCATAGTCAAGATGATGTCAGCCGTATGATTCAAAGTGTGGCTAAGATGATCATAAGCCTTAGCCCGACCAAATTAAAACCCTAAGGCTTATCCTAGGGTTTCTCACGCATGCCTATATAAAAGACATCAAGCAAGCACATAAAGGACGACACATTGGAGATCGAATTGAGAAAAGGTTGCCTTCTTACACACTCTCTTAGTTTATTTGGTTTTTATTTGATGATGCTAAACGATTTTGGTATTTGGATGGAACCCTCAACCATGAACTAATTTTCTTAAGTTGGTTGGGGTATGTTTGCGATGAATACTGATTTTAAGTTTGGCTTTTAATAAACTATATGCTTTGGTCTTATTTTCTATCTGGCGTGCACTTCAATTATTTTCAGAATCCATCGCCATACGATAGTTGGCATGATTTTGAGTTTTCTAAATTATGTGCGATGCGACCGCTGGCACAGTATGCTTATTGCACCTTAATAACTTAACAGACTTGAGGGGCAACGATCAATTGCTAGATACTAAGGCGAGATGCTTTGACAAAAGATGTTCAAGTAGATGAACTTACTTCGGGAGTGAGTCTACACCTTAGGAGTAAAGATTGACACTTAATAAAATTAATTGATGATAAGCGTCACTATAGAAATATAGGGCTTTATTGTTGTTAATTTATGGTATTGCCATCGACTGAGGCATTACTACTTTTAATCTTCTCGGCAATAAAACCAAGGCAGAACATTATTAAAGGCTGGCATGAATAGCGTGAATTCCAGGCATCCCCTGCCAACGCTCATCATCTATACGAATACCTTTACGTTGCCAACGTTGTTTTATTTTCATTTCTTTTAAACCGTTTTCAAAACCAACTTCAAATGAAACAACATTTTCTTCCCTTGAAAAGTAAACAAGCAAAGCAAGTAAACTCTTGGCCAATCCCTGTGGGATTGATAACCAGCTTACTGCTGTATTACTTGCCGACCATTTATACTTGCACGCAAAAGACTAAATCTTGGCACTGTTTTTATACATTTCCAAAACATTTTCTACCTTTTTGCCAAGCATTCTCACAGTCGAACAAGTTTTTGGCGCCGTTGTCGGGGATTGCAGCGGAGTTGATTGTTTTTAAATTTTTTACTTTTCTTTCTTTTTATTTTGTTTTCATTTGCATTGGTGTATGACTAGAAGCCACTTTGTGGTGGACGAGTTGCCATACGATCCAGAAATTGAGAGTGGGATTGATAACCAGTTTACTGCTGTATTACTTGCCGACCATTTATACTTGCACGCAAAAGACTAAATCTTGGCACTGTTTTTATACATTTCCAAAACATTTTCTACCTTTTTGCCAAGCATTCTCACAGTCGAACAAGTTTTTGGCGCCGTTGTCGGGGATTGCAGCGGAGTTGATTGTTTTTAAATTTTTTACTTTTCTTTCTTTTTATTTTGTTTTCATTTGCATTGGTGTATGACTAGAAGCCACCTTGTGGTGGACGAGTGGCCATACGATCCAGAAATTGAGAGAACCTTGAGGAGGTTAAAGAAAAGATTCCGAGAGATGAATAACCAAGTTAATCGAGGGAATGGTGTGGTGAACAATGAATGCAATCCACAAAACAATGAGATGCCATCACCTGTTGTTCCAATTTTTTGATGAAGAGAGGCTTATTAGAGAACATTTGGCATCTAACATTGACAACTTGATGCTAGGACTTGTTTGCACAAAGATAAATGTTTTCAATTTTGAACTGAAGCCGGTAATGATTCAAACTCTTTTGAATATAGGTCAATTTGATGGAGCACTTACTGGAGATACTAGGAAACATTTGAAGTAGTTCATGGAGATTTTACCAATTATTCCAACAAAGTGGAGTATCTGAAGATACTGTGAAACTAAGGCTATTCACGTTTTCCTTGCGAGATAGAGCCAAGGCTTGGTTTAATTCTTTGCCACCAGGATCAATTTGTTCATGGGTAGATCTTTGCCATAAGTTTTTGACATGATTTCAGCTTCCAACACTCACTGCCAAGCTGAGGGGTGATATCATTATATTCATGCAGGCTGATGATGAAACATTATATGATGCCTGAGAGAGATTTAAAGATATGTTGAGAAGGTGTCCTATGCATGAATTCCCGAATTAGACCCAAATCCAAACCTTCTACAACAAATTGAATGCACAAACAAGGACCATTGTTGATGCTTTAGTAGCCGGTTCAATGCTAGACAAGAAGTACTCATAGGTCGTTGATATTCTTGAACGAATTTCAATTAATGATTTTGAATATCCTATTGTAAGACTTGGGACCGAAACCAACGCCAGTGGGAAATTAAAGGTTGATGAACTAACATCCATTCATGCCGAGATTTCCAACCTCACAACCATGGTGAGATCGTTGCAAAAAAACAATAAGTCTGAAGAATTTAAAGCATTAGACCCTTTCTGTACAATCTATAGAGAAAATCATCATATGGAAGAATGCCCTGCCAATCCTGAATCGGTAAATTTTGTTGGCAATGCTAATCGTTACTATAATCCTAACTCCAATACTTATAATGCTGGTTGGAGACAACACCCTAACTTAGCTTGGGGAAATCAAGGAGGTAACCAGTATAATGCACAAGGCCAGAATGCCTAGAGGAATAATGCCATGTTAGTATTCCATCATAATACCATGCCACAGAAAGCTCAAACAATTTCCAGTAAGGGCAAAGATTCAACCAATGATGCACTCTTACTGATTACATGGAGAGGAATGATGCCACGGTCCAGAGTTTGGCAGAATTAATGAGAAACTGGGAAGTTCAAATTGGGCAGATTTCCAATGCTCTTAGCTATCGACCCCAAGGAGCATTGCCAAGTGACACGGAGGATGCTCGGCGCAAAGGCAATGATAAATGCAAGGCCATAACCCTTCGAAGTGGTAAGCAGTGCGAGGCAGAGATGACTGCCAAGCAGCCAAGTAACTGCCACAGTGGAAAGCCAGTGCTGGCAGACAAGCATAGAGAAGCAGAGAAAGAGAAAATTAAAACAGATGATGCCAATGGTAATGCCAGTACCAGTGCCAGAACCGATGCCAGCAATGATGCCAAACATGATGCCAACATTGATGACAAACAAATTGAGGCCAAACAGCGTACTGATGCCAAAACAGATGTCAGCACTGCCTCAGCAAAGCTAGCAGCGCTAGCATATGTTTATCCACCGCCACCATTTCCAGCAAGACTTTAAAAGCACAAATAGGACCAACAATTTAAGAGCTTCTTGGAAGTTCTTAAGTAGTTGCAAATTAGCATTCCATTGGTAGAAGCCCTTGAGCAAATTAACATTCCATTGGGAGACTTTGAAACCGTCGCTCTCACTGAGGGATGCAGTGCCATGATCCTAAACCGATTGCCACCAAAGCTGAAAGATTCGGGAAGTTTCACTATTCCCTGCACAATTGGCAACAAATTTATGGGCAAGGCATTGTGTGACTTGGGAGCCAACATCAACCTGATGCCAATGTCATTTTTCAGAAAGCTTGGCATAGAAGTAAGGCCTACCATGGTGACACTTTAGTTGGCAGACCGATCCTTTGCACATCCTACGGGTAAGATTGGGGATGTGTTGGTAAAGGTAGACAAATTTATATTCCCAGCTGATTTTATTATTTTAGATTATGAGGAAGATGTTAATGTCCTAATTATATTGGGAAGACCATTTCTTGCCACAGGTTGAGCTTTGATTGATGTTCATAAAGGTGAATTAACTATGCGCATGAATGATCAACATGTTACATTTAATGTGTTTCAAGCTCTTAAATGTGCAAATGAATCCAAGGAATGCCGAGCTAAAGAAATGATGGAGTCTATTTTTAAAGTGGACATGGCATAATTGTGCCAAGATGTAAATGATGATGCCAACGGATGAGACGAGACAAATGCAGACACTAAAGGAACAACTTTAGAAGAGGTATGCTATTTCGGGCAGCCAGATCCATTGGAGTTGGCTGGCAGAGAGATCGTGGCACCGAAACCATCCATTGAGGAGACACCCGAGTTGGAATTGAATGCATTGCCAGACCATCTCAAGTATGTGTACTTTGGTAAATACTCAACCTTGCCAGTGATCATTGCTGCTGATCTAACTAATGATCAGGAGGAAAGATTGCTGGAAATTCTAAGCAATTACAAGCAAGCATTGGGATGGACCTTGGCTGATATCCGAGGTATAAGCCCAACCATATGCATGCACAAAATCATCTTAGAGGAATATCATGGCAAGACCATTGAGGATCAAAGGAGATTGAACCCCAGCATGAAAGAGGTTGTTAAAAAGAATATTATCAAGTGGGTGGATGCCGGGATAATTTATCCCATTTACGATAGTTCGTGGGTCAGCCTGGTGCAATGTGTGCCAAAGAAAGGTGGCATGATCGTGGTTCAGAATAGCAACAATGAATTAATTCCTTTCAAGACTGTGACCGAGTGGAGAGTGTGCATGGATTATAGGAAGTTGAACAATGCCACCAAGAAAGACTATTTTCCATTACCCTTCATTGACCAAATGTTGGAGAAATTGGCATGTAAGGCATTTTATTACTTTCTAGATGGTTATTCGGGATATAATTAGATTGCCATAGCCTTAGAAGATTAAGAGAATACCATATTCACGTGTCCATATGAGACGTTTTCCTTTAGAAGAATGCCATTCGGGTTGTGTAATGCCCAGTAACGTTTCAACGTTGCATGACGTCCATTTTCTTGACATGATTGAGCATAGCTTGGAAGTATTCATGGATGATTTCTCGATGTTTGGAAAAACATTCGAGGAGTGCCTTCAGAGTTTGGAGCGAGTCTTCAGGAGATGCATTGAGACAAACCTAGTGTTGAATTGGGAAAAATGCCACTTCATGGTGCAGGAGGGCATTGTTCTTGGGCACATGGTGACCAAGAAGAGACTAGAGGTTAACCGAGAAAAGTCGAGGTAATCAAGCAATTGCCACCATCGACAAGTATAAAAGGTATTAGAGTTTTTTTGAGATATGCATGTTTTTACCATTGTTTCTTTAAAGACTTTTCTAAAATTTCTAAATCTTTATGCTTGCTTTTAAAACAAAATGATGCTTTTGCATTTGATGATTCTTGTTTAAGAGTGTTTCAGGAACATAAGGAGAGGTTGATTAATGCCCCTATAGTCGTGACACTAGATTGGAACGATCTATTCGAGCTCATGTGCGATGCCAGCGACTATGCCGATAGAGTAGTGTTGCAAGCCTTTTTAGGAAAAAGGTTTGGACGTTATTTGGAAAACTTAAGAAAACACGGAGTCGCCACCAATCTTTTTGAAGAAAGTGTAATTGGATCACTTTTAAAACAAGAGTTATTTTAATAAAAACGTTTATTTATTGAAACAATAATTTTGGTCCACGAAAACAAGAGAAAATAGGTTCGGGGGTCAGTTACGTATGGGGAAAGGTTAGCACCCTCACAATGCCCAAAAATTGGTACCTAATTGATTTTCAAAAAAGTGTTTTGAAAATTGGAATTTGCAAGTTCACAAGATTTCGATTAATTCGTTCGCTTAGTAAATATAAATCTATTTTAACGACCTTATCGCCTGGGAAATGAACTTCAATCACTGCCAACCCTCCTGGCGCTAACCCGTCATTCTCGCTTGATAAGACACCGCATTAATTAAGTTTTCACTTTTTAAACAAACCAACAAAGAAATTTAAGTGTTTTAAAGTTTTTATTAAAACCTAATCAGTGATTTAACCCTAGAAGAAATGTCTACGTTCATTTTAACTATTAAGATTTAAATGTATTTAAGTGTATTTTATTTTAAGATATGAAGGAATTCTTATTGCACATATGTCTCTATACTAAGTTTTAAAGATCCTATTCCTAAGGTTTTACACACATATATTTGCATAAAAGACATAAAGAAATAACTAAATACTTAAGTTAAAATAAATAATTAAATAATTGCTAAATCTTAAAATAAAGAAAAAAGATATTTTGCTTTTATTTTAAAATAGAAAATCTGAATTAGAGATTAAATTGAAAGAAAGCAAAATGTGAAGGTTAAAATTGAATAATGAGTAAAATTCAATGGCCAATTTAATAGAAAAAGGATGAAATTGAAAAGATTGAGAACTGGAGAGCCACGATGAAATGCCCAACAAAGAAGGGCGCGGGTTGAAGAGTGGGTATGGACTGGGTCCCGGGTTGGTTTATAAGGCCTTTATTAGAAGAATTTTTTTCCTCTTTTATTAAAACAGATCAAAACTAGTTCCATCAAAATTCTGTAAAATGATCATCGTGCCAGCCGTTGGCGAAATTTCTAGAAACCACCTATTTTCCCAGATTCTGGCAACCCTAAATCAGGCTTTTTCTTCGCCGAAGCTACATCAAAAAAAATCGCGGCGGTGCTACATAAAACTAAGGTAAAAAAACTTCCTTTTTCCTTATTTAAATCAAAGATTATATATGTAAAGAGAAAATTACCAGAAATTCGCTTGCTTTTATTTCTCTAGAAAATGCTTGATTACACTTGCTTGTTTGCTTGCTTACAACCTTTGGAATCCGAATGCTTATTGTGTATGTATGTGAATTGTGTTTGTTTCCTATGAATCTTGTGTATCTAGTGTGTGTTACATGGAATTACAAATGGGGGGTTATATAGTTTACAAAGATGCTTGGTTTTCAAGTTTGAATCCAGAATAACTTCCCCATTTGCTCTTTCTCATCTTTGATTTTAAGCTTATTGCCTTTTACTCGTCGTCTCAATCTGATTGCAGCTTGATTCTTGCCAGGGCTTCAATTTAGGGATTGACTTTGCTTCATATTTGGGATCTAACCCCTTTTGTTTCCCTCTTTGCATGATTCTAATGTCTTTGATTGTTGAGGGAGACGCCGACAAAGGGTGGATTGTGGCAAAATTAGCTCAGGTGCTCACCGGAGAAGATGAAACGGCCGGTCAAAGTCGAAATGTCACACGCGTCGTTGTCATGCCCATGTGGTGATCCACGTGCCCTACTCTAGAGCGATCTGGGCCGTTAGATCATAACCTGATCTAACGGTTATAAAGGATGCATCGTTATATCATCCCCAGCTGGTGTGATCTGTGCCGTTGGATCAATCCTAGATCCAACGGCTGCCCTTCGACTGCGCAAGGAGCAAAGGAAAAACATTAGGGTTTCAGTTTTTTCATCAGAAACGGGCCGAACATGCCCTCTTTATGTATATATTTTAAACAAACAAGTTTTAATGTAATGGGCTTTGCTTAATAGACTCATTTTTATTTTTTTGATGGATCTTTTAATACAAATGGGCTGTGTATTTTTATATTTTGGGTTTATACTAACCATTTACACTAACAATTATACTAACTATAATACACTGAGTATATTTACGATATTATATGACACCTAGATAATTCTAATACTAATTACTATGTTAATATTTTATTACACTAACATATAACAATTAAAGTAATTATGAAAATAATAACAATTACAACAAAAATGTAAAATCTGTGACAATAGTTGCCCCTCTTTGGTCATTCCGGTGAAACAAAAATAGAGCAAAGATCAAAGGACACTGATTTTCAACGATTGCCAAACTTGTCGATGCCATAACAGACTGACGGGTTCTGCTCTTCTCTGCTTGAACGGATAAGCACGACCTATTTTCCTAAGCCTAAATAGATAGGCTGTTCCATTCTCTTGATGCCCGAACGGATATGCGGGTTCCATTCTCCAAATACTCGAATGGATAGGCAAGTTCTATTATCCTCATGCTCGAATAGATAAGCAGGTTCCATTATCCAAATGCCCGAACAGATAGGCAGGTCCCATTCTCTAAATGCCCGAATGGATAGGCAGGTTCCATTCCACAAATGCCCGAACGGATAGGCAGGTTCTATTCTCCTCGTGCTCGAATAGATAAGCAGGTTCCATTCTCCAAATTCCTGAACAAATAGATAGGTTCTATCCTCTTCATGCTTGAATAGATAAGCAGGTTCCATTCTCCTCGTGCTCGAATAGATAAACAAGTTCCATTCTCCAAATGCCCGAACGGATAAGAAAGTTTTATCCTTCTCATGCTTGAATAGATAAGCAGGTTTCGTTCTCCAAATACCCGAACGGATAGGCAGGTTCTATTCTCCTCATGCTCAAACAGATAAACAGGTTCTATACCTGTCAAAAATTCAAATAAATGCTATGGCCAAGATGAACATGCCCCTAGGGATGCCTAGTCATGAATGCATGTTATTTTTGCTTTTTATAATCCTTTTATCAAAATTAGTTTTCTTGAATCATATCATCTCAAACATTTTCTCAACTCTGGCAACATATGGTAAATGTCTATTCTGGCCCATCCCATCAAAAGAAGTAGTATGACTTCATTTCATTTCTCTACACTGAAAGGCTTTGCACCATGTTATTAGGATTACAATGAGCAAGTAAGTTTTCAACAGCCCATCTTTCAATATTAGTTGGCTTCACCAATTTCTTGTTGTTAAAATTCCACTAACCATTCCTTGGAAAGAAATCTTCACCATTGCCTAATCTTAACCTCGGGGGCTGTAGGATACGTCCTTTAATTTGGGTGAAATTGGAGTTCACCAAAACACCACCATGTTGTACTATAGGTTTAATGTCATAGCTACATTCATCTTTTCCTGTGACTTTTTCCTTGATTTTTCAACCAGGGAAACTCTTCTCAAGGTGTTTAAAGCTTTCGCATAGCGTTGCTAGGATATCAAAGAGCGAGACTCTGGGGGGATATATGTGGGATGCTTTGGCTTGCCAACATTAATGCGGGGGAAATCATCTGAATATTGCAACTACATGCTATGATGGTTGACAAAATAATCATATATAGTCATCTTCATCATCTCTGCTTCACCATTTTAGTACTTCTTTGCTTCATAGAGAACATATGATCTTTTGCACATTTGCTCGTTCAATCCGGTTATCTTGTATCATTTGGTTGGAAGGACTGACTTTATCCTTATATTCTTCAACACTCTTTTAGCCTTTATCAAACTATCATTGTAGTTGATACATCAATGTTCAGTGACAAGTCTCCTTGAATCCTGCTATTCTCCCGATGTCTGTAAAATTATTCTTATTATCATGGATTATGATGTCATCAATATTCAGTGACAGGCCTTCTTGAGTGGTCTTGAATGAAAGCACCCCATATCCTTAGTTATTTCCTTCAATGTCTATAAAATTGTTGTCATTTTTGTAGAAGACAAACTATCTCGCGTAAGCATCTCTGTTTTGCAACATGTTGCCTTAGGGTAATGTCAGAACATCTCTTGAGGGTTCTCTAATTCCTGCCTCCGCAGAGATCTTAGAATTGCTTACATGGAAATCTTTACAGCAAAACCTATTTCCACCTTGAACCTCTTCATATGTTTGTTGCTCTTTATGCCCTAAGCTCCGAACTTAACCTCGTAATACCTCAATGTTCCAATACCCTTTTAAACAAATTTCAAAGTAATGTTCAAAAATCTTTTGTATGTTTTAAATGATATCAAATTTATTAATTCTCATTTCAATGCAAGATGCTTATACGAAAAAGGGAGATGGTGTAAGCAAAGAAAAGAAGGCTAAAAAGTAAAATTTTATCAATATTGTGACAAACAAAAAGGAGATTACAAGTGTTCAAATATCAATGAACAAAACTCCTCCTGTTAAAACACCGTAAGATGTCCTGAATGTTACCAATGCTGAGCAGACTTCGACAATGGTGACAATGCGAGAAAGTATATAACTCATCTGTGTTATGTTCCCAAGAGAATTTCTCTGGTTATCAACTACCTAAGTCGCCCTTTGTGGGTTTTCAACTTAGATCCTCCTTTGGCTTCAAAACGCCCTTTGCGGGTTTTCATTTTGAACCCGTTTTTTTTTCTTTTTTTTTTCTTTTTTCCTTTTCTTTCTTCTTTTTTAGACATAATACTTTTTGACTGAATCTGAGTTTATCGGACTCTGAAGTTCATCTCCATCCATTTCATCTAAAATTAATGCCCTACCTGAAATTTTTTTTGTCACAATGTAAGGCCCCTCCTAATTAGGTGCACATTTTCCCCAGGAAACACTTTGAATTGGTAGCTTTTTCCTCAACACCAAGTCACATTCTTTAAATTCTCCCAGGCGAATTTTCTTCTTGTGAGCCCTTATCATCCTTCTTTGGTACATTTGCCCATGACATAATGCCTTTAACCTCATTTCATCAATTAGATTAAGCTGGTCATATCGTGCCTGAATCCATTCTGCCTCTTCTAATTTTGCTTCCATTAAGACACGGAGCGATGGTATCTCAACTTTAATTGGTAATACAGTTTTTACTTCGTACACCAATGAGAAGGGTGTTGCCCTAGTAGAATTTCTCATTGCGGTTCGATAGACATATAAGGAAAAAGGTAGCTTCTCATGCTAGTCTTTATAAGTATCAACCATTTTTGCAACTATCTTCTCATTGTTCTTATTTGCAGCCTCCACTGCCACGTTCATCTTCGGACGATATACCACTGAATTATGATGTTTGACATTAAACTTCTCACAGACTCCACTTATCATCCTGTTACTCAAATTGGAGGCGTTTTTGGTGATGATACTCTCAGGCAAGCCATATCGACAAATGATTTCCTTTTCCAAAACCTTGCAAACCATAGACCTGGTGACGTTTGCATACGAGGCTGCTTCCACCCATTTTGTGAAATAGTCAATGGCTACCAAGATAAATCGATGCCCGTTTGATGTCTTAGGATGAATCTGACCGATGACATCGATGCCCTACATGGAGAACGGCCAAAGAGCTGACATAACATGAAGAGGTTGAGGTGGCGTATGAACCCTGCCAGCATAAATTTGGCATTTATGGTATTTGTGAGAGTAATTGATTCAATCTCCTTCCATAGTTGACCAATAATATCCGAAGCGCATGACCCTTCTAGCTATGATGAAGCCACTAGGGTGGGTTCCACAAACCCCCTCGTGAACCTCTTCTATAATTAACTGAGCTTCTTTTGCACTCACACATCTTAGAAGAACTTGATCTCGACTTCTTTTGTATAAAATTTCTCCATTAAGGACATACCCTGATACCATTTTCTTGATCATTTTCTTCTCGTTATCTGTAGCTTGTGGTGGGTACTGTTGTAGTTTTACATATTACAAGATGTCATGGTACCATGGAAAACCATCTATCTCTTCTTCCACATTATAATAATGGGCTGGGGAGTCTAGCACATGTAACCTGATGGGCATCATCTCAGAACCTTCACTTGCTTTAAACATGGCCGCTAAAGTAGCTAAAGCATCAGCCATTTGGTTGTCTTCTCTGGGGAGATACTTGAAAGTGATCTCATTAAATTCTTTAGTCAACTCAAGGACCAACTTGTGGTATTCTACCATCTTTTGTCTCCCATTCACCACGTATCTGATAAATGACCAACGCAGAGTCCCCAAAAACTCTTAAAGTATGGATTTTCCTTTGTATAGCCTCTTTTAGACCCATTATACAAGCCTTGTATTCCGTCATGTTATTAGTGGAGAAGAATTTCAATCGACTAGTAAAAGGTAATAATTTCCTTCTAGCGAAACCAAAACTGCCCCTATACCTCGTCCTAATGCATTTATTGTACCATCGAAGTTCATAACCCAAGATTTTGTTAGAACCTCATCATCTTCTAAGATACACATCAAGTCTTCATTAGGGAAATTAAAATTCAATGCTTCATAATCATTACAGGCGCGACTTGCCAAAAAGTCAGCTATGGCACTCCTTTTTACTGTTTTTTGGCTCACATACTGGATATCAAATTCTGATAGTAGCATCTGCCAACGTGCTAATCTTCCCGATAAGGCTAAAGCTTCTATCATGAACTTTAAAGAATCCAATTTTGAGATTAGCCATGTAGTGTGATATAAAATATATTACCTGAGCCTTTTAGTTGCCCATACCAAAGCACAACATAGCTTTTCAATTAAGGAATATTTGGTTTTAGCAATCATTAAACTTCTTGCTTAGGTAATATATCACCCTTTCTTTTCTTCTAGTATCGTCATGTTACCCTAATACGCAGCCCATAGAATTTTCATGCACCGTTAAATAAAAGATTAAGGGCCTCCCCGAAATAGGTGGTACTAATACGGGAGGGTTGGCTAACTGTTCTTTGATCTTTTCGAAAGCCGCCTGACATTCTTCATTCCATGTCCCTGGGTTATTCTTTCTGATTAGTCTGAAAATTGGATCACACTTATTAGTTAACTAGGAGATAAAACTGGAGATGTAATTTAACCTCCCAGGAAACCCCGAACTTGTTTTGGTGTTTGTGGTAGTGGGAGTTCCTGTATGGCCTTTATCTTATTAGGGTTAATCTCAATTCCTCTCCTGCTTACCACAAAGCCTAATAGCTTTCCGGATGCAACTCCAAATGTACACTTGTTTGGGTTAAGCTTTAGCTGGAAATTCCTCATCCTTTGAAAGAGTTTCTTTAAGTTCACCAAATGTTCCTCCTCATATCAGGATTTGGCAATCACATCATCTACGTAGACTTCTATTTCCCGATGCATCATGTCATGGAAAAGAGTGACCATGGATCTTTGGTAAGTTGCCCTCGCATTCTTTAGACCAAAGGGCATTACTTTATAACAAAAGGTTCCCCAAAGTTTTATGAACGTGGTCTTTTCCATATATTCTAGGCACATTTTAATCTAGTTATACCTGGAAAACCCATCCATGAAAGAGAAAAGGGAATGTCCAACTGTGTTATCCACTAACGTGTCTATGTGTGGTAACGGGAATTATCTTTGGGGCTTGATCTATTGAGATCCCTATAGTCAACGCACATACGTACTTTTCCATCATTCTTGGGAAATAGGACGATGTTGGCCACCCATTCTGGATACTTAGCTACCTCTAAAAATCCTGCATCAAACTGTTTCTTTACCTCATCCCTAATTTTTAGGAGCATTTCTACTTTCATCCTCCTAAGCTTCTGCTTTACAGGCTCACATCCTAATTTTATAGGAAGTCGATGTACAATGACTTCAGTGTCGAGACCCAGCATATCTTGATATGACCAGGAGAAGATATCCTTGAATTCTTTCAAAAGCTCGATCAAGCTTTGTCGAGTATTGGCTATAATGGTGGTGCCAATCTTTACCTCACTCATTTCTTCTTCAGTGCCAAGGTTCAGTATTTATAGCTCCTATTTGTACGGGAGAATCTGTTTTTCCTCTCTTTCTACCATCTTGAGCAGTTCTCTGGGAAATTCATATTCTTCTTCATTATCAACATCATCGACTTCTTCTAAGCATAAAGGTAATTCAAAGTCAACTTCAGCGTTGTACTGAGAGTCATTTAAGTCATTGATATTTGAAAACCTGTAAAGAAAAGGGATAGGGATATATACAAAGGAAAGAGATGAATGAAATGATTGAAATGATTTTTTTTAGTTTTATTTTTAAGTTTTGTTTATGGGAAGAGTTTGCCACACAAGATTTGTTGGAAGAAAGAGAATGTATCTTTATTGAAATTTAAATTATAAAGTTTGACATAGACCATTTACCTAAGATCCCTAATTGCCTACGGGTCTAAAGGCAAAATGGTGGGTTTTGAGAATTACTCTGAAACTGTCTTAAAGACTACAAGAATTTCTTCAACAGTTTAGTTGTCAAGTTCAGAGCAGGGGCAAATCTTGGATAGGTATTTGTTCTCTTCTTCCTTGTCTGTCACAACGTTGATGCTCAGCTTCTCAAACGTTTCACACAAATCATTCTTTCCTTTCTCCTCCTTATTAACTGGGGCACTTGGATCCAGCAGGCCCCCGAATCTAAAGTTATGGCTCAGAGGTAGAAATGTCATCGGTTCCCACTCAATTCCCTCTCTTTTCAGCCTTGCCTGTCTTCTTTCCTAGCGTTTCCTTATTTCTGACCTCATTTGCCAATTGTTGGGTTTGAAACCCAAGCCAATCTGATCCTTCTTTGCTGGGATTACCATGAGATACAACCTCCCTTGGTGTCTCTTCCCAAATCCTTTTCCAACATCAGCTCTTTTTCCTAGAGTTTGTTTAACTTGCATCTTTGCGCAGCTGGATAATTCTGGTTCAGGCAACTTACTTCCTTTAGTGAAAAAGGGCGCATTGACTAGCTCTAATGTCCTAAAGTGACAATCGAGCGCACCCTCATCAATCTCGATAAAGGGTGTATTAGTAGTTACTGATGCAATGATTTCCTCCTCTGCATCAACAGTTATTAATTGACCGTCAATCACAAATTTCAACTTCTAATGTAAGGTAGAAGGGACCGCTCCTGTTGTATGGATCCATGGGTGCCCAAGCAAGCAGCTATAACCGCACTTAATGTCGATGACCACAAACTCAACATCAAAGGTTGATGGCCTGATCTGCAAAGGCACTTCAATTTTCCCCAACACATGTTTCTAAGTTTCGTCGAACGCTCTTACTGTATTCTGATAGGCTATCATATGAGAGCTGTCTATAAGTAGCTTCTTTAGCATTGCTAATGGCAGAACATTCAGGGCTGACCTGTTATCAATAAGGACGTCAGGTAGCATATATCCTTTGCATCTTGTAGTAATGTGTAGAGCTTTGCAAGATCCCCTTCCTTCTCCAGGTATTTCTTCATCATTGAACGAAATAAAGTTGTTGACAACAATTTTACCAACTAACATGTCCATCTTGTCGGTTATGATTTCCTTTGGTACGAATGTTCGGTTCAGAATCTTCAACAAGGCTTCACGGTGACCTTCAGAACTTAGCAGCAGAGATAACATGGAGATTCGAGCTGGGATCTTGTGGAGTTGCTCCACCACGCTATATTCGCTATTTTTAAGAATTTTCAAGAATTCTTGAGCCTCTGATTCCTTCACTGGCTCATGGTACATTGGCAATTTTTCTTTGAAGAAATCTCTATCATCTTCTTTCTCAGACTCTTCAGTAGCAGCCTTTCTTTAAGTTGCATATATATCCTCTGCTATCTTTTGGGAATAGAGCCTTCCACTCCTTGTAAAGCAGCTCACTTCATTGACCGGTTTATCTTTTGCTCTTTCTTCAACAGGTGATCCTTCCGGGGCCGTCACTGTGCAAGCATAATTCTATGGGACTTGCCTGTTGTCCTTGTATGGAAACGGGGTTGGTGCCTTAATTATATGTCGCGGGGTTACACCCCTTGCGGGCTCACTAACTCTTGCTTTAGCCTTAATAACTAAAGGCTTCGTTCTAGAATAATCTCTTTTAGAGGATGACTCATCTGATATGCAAATGTCCAACATGCACTCCTTGTTTTCTTTCTCAAGAAACTCTAATTCTTTTCCATCCATCTTGTCTTGGACCAGTTGCTTGAACTCTAAGCAACATTCAATCACATGTCCTTTTATTTTGTGGAATTTGCAATATATCCCATCTTTGATCTTTGGCTCTTGCGCTTCTCCTTCTAGCATCCCAGCTGCCACCATTTGAGCCCATACCCAGCTCATGGGTGCTCTGACCTCAGCAACATGTTTCTTAATCCTCTTGTTTTCCTCATCCATGATTGCATTCACTCCTGCTTTCTGGTGATTTGGCAGAGGATATCCCTTATCTTTTGACGTATCAAACGACAACATTCTATACTTCCTTAAATCATCTACCACTCTATTGAATGGGTGCAATTCTTAATGGTGTGTCCCCTAACTCCTGCATGATATTCGCATTGAGCCTTCTCATCGTACCATGGTGGATATGGTGGTGAGAAAAGAGGAACATGTCTTGGCAGCACCATTTGGGATCTAACCAATTCAGCATACATCATTGGAATATGAGGGAAATAGGGTTTTGAATTCCCTTGATATCTTTGTTCTTCTTGGGGAATTTGCTGCGGCTAAAGCTGTGGTCAAGACATTAGGCTTTTTGAAAATCACACCCTTCAAATAATTGTGATTATAAACACTGGTGGCATTAACTTTGCTTTCCCTTTTTCTTATAGGGTTTATTTGTTTCTCCATTATCCAACTTTCCATTTTTCATTGCTGCAAGAATCAACTCTCCATTCATAAGCATGCTTGCGAAGCGCTTAGTGGCATGATTGAGCACGCGGTCATAAAAAGAGCCTTTTAATGTCTCCACGAACATTGGGGTGATTCGTTCTCCAGCAATGGTGGCTGGACTTGAGCAGCTCACTAAAAGCTGATGTTTATTGGACTTTTTATTAGTTTTAGTGTAACGGGCTTTGCTTAATGGACTTTTTATTATTTTTTTGATGGACCTTTTAATACAAATGGGTTGTGGATTTTTATATTTTGGGTTTATTCTAACCATTTACACTAACAATTATACTAACTATAATACACTAAGTATGTTAACAATATTATATGACACCTAGATAATTCTAATACTAATTAATACATTAATATTTTATTACACTAACATATAGCAATTATACTAATTATGAAAACAATAACAATTACAACAAAAGTGAAAAATTAGTGACAACAAGCAGTACTGGGACAATGGCGTGGCAAAGTTTTTTATGCCATTTACTATGCCAGTCGAACATTGATGGAGCTTAGTTGAATTACTCCACAATTGAGAAAGAATTTCTTGTAGTTGTATTTGCTTTTGATAAATTCAGATCTTATTTAGTTGGTAACAATGTTGTGGTGTATACAGATCATTCGGCACTGAAGTACCTCTTGGCGAAGAAGGATTCCAAACCCAGACTAATCCGATAGACGCTTCTACTACAAGAATTTGACCTCGAGATCCGAGACAAGAAAGGCAATGAGAACTTATTAGCTGACCACCTATCACGCCTAAAGCATCACCTTGAAAATGGTAAGATCATTTCCATAAGAGATGAATTTCATGACGAGTATTTACTTGTAGTCAACACCGTGCCATGGTACGCTGACATAGTCAACTACCTAGTAAGCAATATTCTACCACTGGATTTGGAATATAATGCCAGGAAACGGTTCCTGTGAGATGTTCTGCAATATTATTAGGACAAACCAATACTGTTTAAATAGTGTGCCGATCAAGTGATTCGTCGGTGTGTGCCAGAGGATGAACAACATAGTCAGGATGAAGACTGTTGCCAAGGTGCTACAGTCAGGATTCTTTTGGTCCACACTATACAAAGATACCCATAACTTTGCCAAGGCATGTAACCGAGGCCAGCAGACATGAAACATTTTCGGCAAACATTAGTTGCAACTCCAGAACATTATGCCAGTGGATTTGTTTGATGTATGGGGAATAGACTTCATGGGTCCATATTCTCTATCATTTCGTAACCTATGCATCCTTGTGGTTGTTGACTACGTTTCCAAATGGGTTGAAGTTGTTGCTTTGCCAACAAACGATGCCAAGGCTATTGCCAAAATTTTGCACAAACATATTTTTACTCGATTTGGTACCCCCAGAGTGATTATTCATGATGAGGGTACCTATTTTAAATGCAATATAATCTCTAAAGCTTTGTACAGATATGGAATTCAACAGAGGATTGCCATGGCATACCATCCCCAAATGAATGGTCAAGCATAGATTTCCAACAAGGAGATCAAGAACATTTTGGAAAAGACTGTAAATCCAGCAATGAAGGACTGGTCCTTTAGAATAGATGAATCCTTGTGGGCTTATAGAACTGCTTTTAAACTCCTTTGGAAACCTCCCCATTTAGACTTGTTTTCGGGAAGGCATGCCACTTACCAGTGGAGATGGAGCATCAAGCTTTTTGGGCAATCAAAATACTTGATGTGGCATGGAGGGCTGCTGAAAATAGAGGTTATTAGACTTGAATGAGTTGGAGGAATTCAGAACACATGCTTACGAGAATGCCATACTCTACAAGGAAAGGACAAAGCGTTGGCATGACAAACGGATATTACCAAGGCAATTTGAGGTAGGCCAATGTGTTTTGTTATTTAACTCGAGGTTAAAGTAGTTTCTAGGAAAGCTAAAGTCTAGATGGTTGGGACCCTTTGAAGTTGTGAATCCATATGCTCATGGAGTAGTGGATATCAAGGATTTGAAAACGGGAGCAACTTTCAAAGTAAAAGGCCAGTGTTTGAAGCACTATTTGGATGACACTCAAAAGGATGCCAATGAGGTTATCCTCCTGGCAGAGTTATCGTAATCATCATCTTCTTCAAGGTTCGATTCTTGTATATATTAGGGTAGATGTTTTTTTTCTTTCCTTTATTTTAATTTTCATTCTCCTTTGATCCGTTGAAAGGTTTTTCTTGAGTGGGTGTAGGATTTTTATTGCCACGCAGACTACCAAAGCAAAAGATTGGAATAAAAAGATTGAAAATGTTTGCCAAGTGTTGAATCTGCCACACACATGAGTCTGAAGATGAAGGAGTCCAAAGCCAAGCCAAGGCTGTGGCCAAACTTGCAACACCTGCCTCATTTGCTACCACCGATGTCCTTGTCGCCTCAGAGCTGGCAAAGCTTCTTAAGGAAATTCTCCACGACATTGGAGCTTCCATTGCCGCAACGAATGGGAGTCATCCTCTTCCTAAAATCCTTTACATTTCATATTATTCATGCATTTCATATTATTCATGCCTTTGGTTTGGAGGTGTACATCCTTACATTCGTATTCCATGCATTCATGTTTAAATTTCAGTTTGTCATGTAGGATTAAAATTTTCATACCAAATCACTAAAAAAAATTTGTTGCCTCAGTTAAGATTGGAAATTTTGTCAATAATCTGCTAGCTTAGTTAAATTTGTTCTAGATTTATCTGTCCAATGAAGAAACTGGAATTTTAGAACTTGTATGCCGGCAGGTTAGCAATGCCAAGTAGCTTGGCAATTGGACTATAGTTTAGGGAACTTTAGTTTCACTCTACATGAGGTATGCATCTAGTCTGCAAAACAACCTTAGGTTTTCTTGAAACTGATCTCGAAATAATTGTTAAAAAATAGAAATCTCCTCTACCTTAGAGATAATAAGTAACTTGGGGCTTCGTGGTTTGCTTCCTCTTAGTTCTCAAGTCAAAAACTTTAGGATATGAGTTGAAGAGTAAAAGCCTAGTAATGCCTGGATTAACGTGGGGGTTCGTTGTATGCTCCATCTTATTTCTCACGCCAAACAGTATTACAAAGCAAGCCTGAAATTATTGCCAAAAAACCCTTGGCGAATAAAAACAAAAATGATGACAATAAATTTTGAGTTTGGGTAGTAAAGTCAACTAAGGGAGTTGAGTAAACTTCATGCATATTGCCCGCACTTCATGCACACTAGACGACCTTAGACTAGATCTATATTGTTGCACTTGAATTTGTTTATCTGTATGGCATTGATATACTAAATATCTGAGGACAGACCTAGGATCATATTTTGCTAGCTGACAGATGTTGGGAACCATGACAATCTTCGCCGAGGTACTTTCTTATTTTTCTGTTTTTATATTTTAATTGCATTACTTGAGGAAAAACAATGAGCTAGGTTTGGGGTGTATTAACTCCTCAAAAGTACTATTTTTATTCTTATTTTACAAAGCCTTTGTTAGCCCTTTAAGTACATTTAGTTGCATTTAGTTGTTAAATTCATGCATTTGCATAAGGAGTTAGGAAATAGGGCATTTTTGTGTTTTGCCACTGTGAAGGGTTGTTTGTTGGCATCATTACAGGCTTGGCAGAGCAGACATGGCAGAGCAACGCAAGAGCATGAAACAAGAGGATCAAAAGACCAATGCCAAGCATCCTTGGCAATACGTTGCCGGAAGAGTTTTGCCAAGAACCCTTAGCAATAGCAGTCCAAAAAATAGTACCAGATCAGACTGCAGAAAAATAGGATGGTGAAAAAATCGATGCCGAGCTCGGCTGGCACAAATAGACCAAACGATGCCGAGCTCGGCTGGCAAAATATCAAAGACTAATGACATCAGCTCTAGTCAAGATGACTTCAGCCCTAGTCAAGATGATGTCATCCCTAGGATTCAAAGTGCGGCTAAGATGATCATAAGCCTTAGCCCACCCAAATTAAAACCCTAAGGCTTATCCTAGGGTTTCCCACGCATGCCTATATAAAGGACATCAAGCAAGCACATAAAAGACAGCACATTGGAGATCGAATTGAGAAAAGGTTGCCTTCTTACACACTCTCTTAGTTTATTTGGTTTTTATTTGATGATGTTAAATGATTTTGGTATTTGGATGGAACCCTCAATCTTGAACTAATTTTCTTAAGTTGGTTGGGGGATGTTTGCGATGAACGTTGATTTAAAGTTTGGTTTTTAATAAACTATATGCTTTGGTCTTATTTTCTATCTGGCGTGCACTTCAACTATTTTTAGAATCCATTTCCATACGACATTTGGCATGATTTTCAGTTTACTAAAATCTGTGCCATGCGACTGCATGCACAGTATGCTTATTGCACCTTAATATCTTAACAGACTTGAGGAGCAACGATCAGTTGCTCGATACTAAGGTGAGATGCTTCGACAAAAGATTTTCAAGTAGATGAACTTACTTCGAGAGTGAGTCTACCCCTTAGGAGTAAAGATTGACACTTAATAAAATTAATTAATGATAATCATCACTATAGACATATAGGGCTTTATCGTGGTTAATTTAGGGTATTGCCATCGACAGTGGCATTACTACTTTCAATCTGCTTGGTAATAAAAGCAAGGCAAAATTTTATTAAAGGATGGCATGAATAGCATGAAATCCAGGCATCTCCTGCCAATGTTCATCATCCATACGAATACCTTTACATTGCCAACGTTATTTTATTTTCATTTCTTTTAAACCGTTTTCAAAACCAACTTCAAATCAAACAACATTTTTCTTCCCTTGACAAGTAAACAAGCAAAGCAAGTAAACTCTTCGCCAATCCCTGTGGGATCGATAACCAGCTTACTATTGTATTACTTGCCGACCGTGTATACTTGCACGCAAAAGACTAAATCTTGGCACTGTTTTTATACATTTCCAAAACATTTTCTATGTAACATCCCATAACCCGGCCTAGAAGATAAACCTAATTAGGACATGTTAATGACAAACAAGCAAGCAAACCTAATTGACTTAAGCTCTTTTGTAATAGCTGTACAAAGAGAATTCAGGGAAAATTTTAAACTTTTAACTATACTTAGCCAGAAAAGATTCATTTCTAATTGCTAGAGTGAAATAAAACATTTGAGTAATCATATCCATCTTACGAAATTTCGATCCAACAAAGATACTACCCTTGTCAACTTAAGGCTTCCTATAAAGGTAACTAATCTTGAACCCTCGAACTGATTGCTAACTATATAAGCAACAATCATTCAAACATTTCATTAAAATTAAGGTCATCCGAAAAGGTAGAAACCATTAGCTCGAAATCATCTACTACCAATAATTAGCCAACATTTTCATGAGAACTTAAAGAATGACCACTAGTGAAACCATAGATGAAAATATCAAAGTAAAAACCCACGTTAATACAAACTAGATCCATTTAACCTATATCATTATAATTGGTTTTACTATCTTAAGCGCATGATCACTTCTTATTAACTACAACCCAAACATGAACAAACTCAAGATGATCTACGATCCTAAACACAATCGACAAAGAGATCATTCACGACATGCTAATCATTTTAGGCATGTATCGGAAGGAATGCAATCTTGCTAATAATTTAATCAATAGGGAGCAACCAGAAATAATGATAAAGGCCCCTTAATACAAATTAATGCTCCTAAGAGCTTCATACATATATACAAGCCTTATGAGAATCTATATGCTTATGCAAGACTAACTAGGTGCCACCATCCTAGGAGTGGACAAGAGGTTGGTACGAACCGTAAGAGATTTTCAGCATTGGTTTAGCTCGGGAACAACCTGAAAACACGACAAACCTGTAAGGTGATTAGGAAATACATCGTAAGCATTTGCTTAATGAGGTAGTTAAATTCTAATTTGAACAAGGCTCCCTTAATTCTAATTAACAATCCTTTATCAATACTAATCAAATTCCAGGTTCACATTTTGCAACCGGACTAATTATACAACCCAATATCAAGCAACATTTTAACACTATGTGAAAAGGAGATAATATGTTCAGCTGACCATAAACATTTACCAGACTTCAGTGTAATCTGTAATATCTGAATCCTAATCCAATCTTTGTCTTACTTATATCGCAAGACTCTAATACAATTACAACATGCCAAGGTATCCTATTAAATATAGCTTTAGGATACGTTTTCATTTGATTGAATCCTTAATTAATTCTCTCATTAGGAGTCCTTTCTTTTCATAATAGATCACATCCATGATACTACCATTTGACAAGTAATTAAGTAATTTAATCTTTTACAACCACTTATAAACTTTCTTGGATTTGTCATCATTGGAGGTGGTTATTACCAAGATTATCCGATACTCCATTAATTAATATGTTACTTTTATTTTTAAGGACTAGACCATTAATCTATACAATTTCATGGGTATTCAATGAAATTGCTATAAACAATAACGAATCACTTTTACACTACAAAATTCAGCCATTGAAACCGCATACTTCTAAACTTCAATTCAAGGGATAGTCATCTAACATTACTTTCATGACCAGCAAGCATTAGATCTAACATGTATCATGACATGACTCCAATCAAAAGCAAGCATCTCTATCTAGCATGTATCATACATGACTTTAATTACAAGCAAGCATCTCTATCTAGCATGTATCGTACATGACTTTAATTACAAGCAAGCATTTCTATCTTGTCATTCAGCTACCCGTTTTGTTCATAAGTTTATTTGTTGCTTAATCAAACAAAATATTACTTCATTCTCATGGTATTCGAATTCCATATTTCATAAAGAGACTATTTTCTATTTGATTATCACCCATCATTTACAGTATCATTCATCTTCAACCACATTATAAATCATATAAACTTACTTAGCTTTTATCTAAACAAACAATTCTTTATGTGCCATCAATGTTAACATTTCACCTTAGCTTTTAAAATTCCTTATTATCAAGAAAGGTAAGCCTTTGATAATTTATATTTTTAGCTTATAAATCACTTAACGATTTCCCTAAATCATATATTTTGATGATCAATATCCAATGCATAGATAATCAAGTATACTCAACCACAAATCAAACTATGGATCATAACTTTCTTAATTACAATCCCACAATTATGAGTAAATTCACCATTATCCTCTAAAGCGTGTTCTTTGTTATAACAACAACCTTTGCATGTTTTTCCGAGATTCTATTATGAAGAACAATCTTGGCATCATGACCATTCAAGCTTCTTTGCAAGGAAATAACCATAGCAACTATAACTTTCTTTTATGTCAATCATATAAGGTTAAACTTCTCAGTTAGCTTATGCACCCTTATACTTCTTTTAGTCCAGCCTTGAGACTCAAGCAACAGCCTAGATACACGAATCCTCTATATTCAAAATCAAACAGGCGACACACCAAGTACCGAAACAAGAATACATAAGGTATCGGGACAAGGGTACACAAAGTACCAATTAACCATTACCAAACAGAGGTACTAGTAGTACCAACTGGTCATTCGATCTACATCAACAAGGGACTAATAAGTCCAGGACCGTAGTCCTCACTAGCGAGCTCGACGGACTTTATGGCATGCCAATTGTACCTACGACTGACTCGAGACCAAGGCTTTCCTTATTTATTTAATTCTTTGGTGAATAACATCCTTAAACATGACTTCTAGTCAATATTAAATCGCATTGCATAAAGCCATTTGAGGCAAACAAGATTCACCACATATAAAAATTTTGCATTCAAGATGAGTATTACTCATATACATATCAACAAGGCCACTAAGGCTTAGATTGTATTCAATCAGGCAATGGATCTTAAGATATCTATTGTGCCTGTCTAGAACAAGTATTATTCATTTCTTTCATTTTAGGGTATTCAAATGGTACTATAATTGACCTTAGTTTCTTTTAAGTTAGATCATTTTACCTAAATGTATATAAACCTTATCACAAATCACACTGATCAACCATTCTAGCAAGAGTATCATATTATTCAAGTTCTTTAATTTTGACATCAAGATCTTTATCAAAGGTAACAACACTTTCAATCCATGATTGAATCTAGAGTACAAGCACTTACAATACAATCACATTACTTACTTACACCACAAGGTACTTTTATTAAAAGTACTTACCCCAAATCTCCAAGCTTAATTGCACAACATTTCATGACTTATTTAGAAAGTAAGTAAATAAGAGAAATTAAGGGACTCGGGATGGATATCTTCTAACCCAAAACTTAAACTAACCTCACCTTTTATCCCGATGTTACGGGATACCTGAATCCTCAATTATCTTCCTATTATCCAAACTCCTCCTAGCTTTCTTTTGGTCTAAACATAGCAAAACATCATGACTACATATTAGCATCAATTCAATCCTTACATATGCATCATCAAGGTGACTTATAGCTATGTGCATTCATTTACTCAAAATAGGGCAGCAAGCATGCATATCAACAAAAGTCAATCGAATTTCACATCTATACACTCAATCCTTCAAAACTGGGCAACAAGCATGTATGTTAACATTTTACATTGCAATCCAATTCACACACACACATTTATATCTTATCAAAACAGTCTATAGTATATATAGATATAATCAAGATAGTCTAAAACCACATATATTCATGTATAATTTCAAAACCATTTCCATTCTTTCATGTTTTTAAATGATATTTTCTAATGTCCTAATTGGTTGCTGCTGCCAGGCAGACTGCACCTCACTCGGTTAAAATTTCATATCTTCCATTCCGTATGTCGGAATTTCAACTGTTTACACCGTTGGAAAGCTGACTCAACTAAATTTCTAACCATATATGCCTTGCATTTTTACTCCTTATGAATTAATACAGATTTTAGTCTAAAGATACACCCAATTCTGCCACCTGGAAGATTACACTGTCTTTGAACAATTATCTCTATAAACTGTTATATAGCTCGAAATTCAGTTTCGTTTGTTTTAAATGAAACTAGACATGACAAGCTTTTCAACAATATAAATTATAGGTTCCAAATCCACCAGAACAATTTATAGCAATTTTTCAAAGTCAAAGCTAATGCAGATTTTAAATCTGTTACACAAGGCAGCTTTCTTGCTCATTTTAATCACCTATTTTTCCAATTGAATCTATATTACATCCTTCCCCTGTTCTTTTTAAAGATGTTACAGCCTTGAAAATCACGTGTTCCATACTTTATTACTAATTCTAACGTTTACACATTCCCCATTGTGCAAAAAGGATCAAAACAGTTTCATTCTATGGCATAGACGAAGAGGGCAACCTTACATTTTGTGTACAAACCTTGATTCAATCTATACCAATTGAATAATAAAATTTCTAGTAACTTTCCAGCAAATTCCAGCATTGAGTTTCTTTCTAATGTGTCAATTTAACATTACCAATACATTTGCTATCCAATTCAATGTTCCAAGCAACTATAAATGCAAAACAAGTCACATTTCACAATGGGTCGATCCTCTAACAAAATTGACACTCAAACATGATCGAAATTCATTTAATTAACTCATGGCCTTAGTCAATTTTTTTACTCCTATTCAAATCATAACATCAATTGCATGCACAACCAAGATCATATTCAAACACATCACACTTTTAAGAGGAGTTCACAAATAGATTTTCGAATGGAATTTCCTAAGAAAGTGAACATAAGGACAAGTTTGCTTACCCTCCTCAATGATTATCACAAGCAAAGCTCACAAGGACTTGAATTTCTAAACTAAATTCTTTATATTTCCATGAATAGAGCTTCTTTCTCCTTACTTCTCTCTCTTTCATGTTTCGGTTAATGAAAGGAGAATGAAGAAGATCATGATCTTTCCTTCCCTACTAACATGTGGATTCCACATGTCTACCTTACATCTTTGACATGTATGATGACTACTAATAATTCTTTGATTTGCATGCAAGACTAGAATTTTTCATGGAAACCAATTTAGTCATTCCAATTTTAGTTACATACTTTCATATTTCGAATGAGGGTCCCTACTTCATTCAATTGATCACTCTAAAGGCATCTCAAGATACTCTTCCATTTTGGTCCTATAAAATCGGGTACCACTTTCCCCTTCTTTTTTATTTTGATCACAATTTTAAATTAATACAAGATCAAGAACAAAACAATAAGGTCTAATTTGTATCGAATTGACATCATCTTTTAGGCCCATTTTTTGGGGTGTTACATTCTACCTTTTTGCAAACACTCTCATAGTGGAACAACGTACACCCTCGCAGGACCACCACCCTCTAGTTGAACTACAGCCTAAAAAGCTCCAGTCATCGTCTATATCAAAGGTGTCATATCACCCAACAGTGGCCCAGCTGGCACAGGTGGTGCTTGCTCCACATTCTCAGGTGGAATAGGTGGAGGGGTGGCAACCCTCTAGGAGGTAAAACATTCTCCTAATTTCCCTGCCCAATGGCAGCAACAATCGTACCAGATTGCAACTCTTTCCTCGGTCCTAACGTGCTAAAATATCTAAGGCGTGATAATACACCAAAACAAAACAATCAGGCAAACTTTAAGCAATGATCCAAGACTTCCATTTCAAATCAAAATATTATAGACTATAGTAATAAGGCAATGTGTCCCCAAGACATACCCCAACATGGCATATATCAACCAACGTGAATATAACAATCACTATGCATATCAAACAACAGGGATCAACAATTATAACATTTCAAAAATCATACTATCATCCCACTTATCGCAAACCTGGCTCTGATACAACCAAATGTAACCCCCTTGACCCGGCTTAGATGCTAGAATGAACCGAGCGAGCTGCATTAGATTTACCGACACAAACATGTAAAGATTAACTCAAAATACGCCCATTTCCCCCTTTTATCTTATCTAGATGCAACTTATTAACCTATGGTGAGCATACTTGTAGCGGGAGAAAACTCAACTCAATCGGGCATCGAATTGACATCTAATTGCACGTAATTGCAATTTAGGGAGCAAATTGGAACTCTGGAATATTATAGAGACTTAGCCCATTTTAATATTACCGATCCTCAATTAATCAAGCTTCATGCTCATATGTCAAAAACCAGCTCCAAACGATCATTCAAACTCATCCAATTTCATACCTATCAAACATGGACTAAAAGTAAAGAAATAGAAACTTCCAACCATCCCAATAACTGAATTACCTGCTTCCCGTATTGGTACACGAGTAAGTGTATCGGTATGCCTTACCATTCCCTAAAAACCATATTTCAGTAGCTCAAAACTGTACCGATATGGCTATACGCATATCGGTACGCCATGCCAAAATGCCCTTGCCCATACCAAAACAAATCCCTGCATACCAAAACGCTATCCCTAAAATAGCTTACTTGTATCGGTACAGAGACACGCGTACCGATACGTTTGGACCTGTAATGTCCAATTTTGCTAGTTTTACATGCTTTCAAGGCCATGACAACATTCCTCATGTTTCAAACATTAACACAACATCCCTAAGGATCAATCTATACCAAAGCATCACAAAATCATCACCATAACATGGCATTAGGATTCAATGAGTAACCTAGAGGCATGCTTCCTAAAAACCAAATCATCCAAAGCATGAACCATAAATCCCAAGAAATACCAAGCATTAAAGTCCATTTACAATCAAAAACAATATAGCAAACATGCCAAAACAGGGAGTTTAACAAAATGCCTCTCAAACCAACAATGAACTCTATTGCCTTTATTACTACAAGTCTAATTCAAAATCATACTTTCAAATTCCGAAGTTCTTGGTAATCCCTTGCCCACTCGCTCCCTTGCAACCTTTAATTCTTTGCATTGATAGAAAAAAAGAGCATAAGCACACAAGGCTTAGTGAGGAGTGCTCAAACAACACACCATCAATGCATTTTTAAACCATTTTCCGAAACCCTATTGGATCACCATTTCAATCATCATTTAAAACATCATGCCTTGAAAACCACGCACTTAACACTTTCAAAAACCAACATATTAAACCATATGGAACATGTATCATGGATTAACATCATGTCTCAATGCTATCCCTCAATTTAAATATTCCTATGCATAACAACCATATGTAAAGCTTAGAGAGTAAAACAAGTATAAACCAACATTATACATTAACATCCATCAACATGATACATCAACAATTATATTGGCTTTCAAGTGATAATAAACCAAGTTCCACTTTCCAAAATATAACATCGGATACACGAATTCAACAAGTGTCCTCTCAACACTTCAAGCCATCTCAACCGGAATTACGTTATGATCACAACTGTGGTATAATTACAACCGGGTACAATTACAACCCTAGGGACACCAACCCTAATCATCGGCTAGACGCTTAATCCACTAACGGGAGTTTTCGGTACCATATAACCCCTCAACTATTAGGGTACTTGGATGGAGTATTTGGTACACCGTATAAACCCCTCGACATCTAAGACGACTTTTTATAGTGCACTATCAATCCTATGGTCGGCCAACTATATCTGATAACATTTTAAATCACATCACTTGCCAATATAATTCATTATTAACCATGTACCTCATTGTTTTTATATGCATCCACTCAAAATCATTTCCAAAGCAACAAACCATGCTTTTAAACAAGTATAACTCATACTTACATGGATCACTTACCACGTGCATCCATTGTCATTTCATGATCAAAACTAGTAATAACATACTTTAAAACATGCTTAAACAGTAGGTGCCATGTAATTCAAAACAAGTGCATAAAACCATTTCATTAAAGCACGACCAAGAGAGAAATCCCTTTGTACTTACTTTTAAGTTTAAACCAGTGTTTCAGGATAAGTCTAAACTCCCATAAACTACCTTTAAGCCATTTCAAAGCTAAAATTCATGTTCTCACTCACCGACAACGCAAAGCTTTATTCAACGATGTGAAAATAACCGTCCGAAGCCTCACCAACAATCTTAGGCCCACTCTCCCCTATTTTAATCACATAACAACAAAGGATTAATTCATCATCATGCATCCAAAATCCCAGCAACACAACACCTCAATTTCGCCTAACAAACATCTATTAAACGTCTTCTAAAACAACTAAAAACACCTTTCAACTTAACCTAAACACAACCCAGCCACAATCTAACATTTCAATCCATAAATTAACATCAATTGACATCTAAAAACAATTTGAAGCAATCCTTATATCTCCAGCATACAATAAACCTCCACAACTCCTAAAAAACATATAACTAGCAACCTAGGAAATTAGAGATTTATATAACTTCAAGATTCCAATGTAAAATCAATTTATTAACATTATATAACATCAAAATCTTGATTGAAAATCAATCAAGAACCTAGCAACACAAATCCAATTCAAAAATCACATAAACTCATCAATTAAACCTTGATTTAACCATAATCCATAATTAAATCATTAAATCTCAGTAGAAAGCATTTATAAAGGATCAAATACTTAAGAATTTCAGTAAAAAACCAATCATTAGAGGAGAAGAACTAATCGTACCTCTAATTGATGAATTCCCTCTCAATTGAATGTTTTAATCTTGAAAAACAAAGGAAAACTATGAGATGCTGGAAAACAAAATGGAAGAAACCATTAGGAATCAAAAGTTCAGTAAATGAAGAGTATTACCTAAAATCTTTAATGTTAAATAGAGTGTTTGGCTGAAAGAATTTTGAGAGAAAGTTTGAGAGAAAGAAAGTTATGTCAAATTTAGTTTTTAAGAAATAACCACCTCATCTTTTATTAAACCCTTTTAATCCTTAATTAAAACTCATTAAAATAATTCTAATTGAGGATAAAAACATTTAGGTTAAATAGCTCCTTAAAGATTCTAAGTTTTGATCCTTTCACAAAACAACCACTAAAAACAGTTTTGAAACTTTACATTTTGGTCACTAGCCAAAATGTCTCATTTCCGACTCCAATTTTCCAAAATTGACTTTACCTCAAATATATATGTATATATATATACTAATAAGAATTCTTAAACCCTTTTCCATATTTTTATCTCGCTTAAAAATGTTTATTTCGAACCTGACTCGAATCTCTAACTCTAGTTCTCCCGAACCGTCTAACCTTTTCGGCTAACATCTAGACCCAAAACTGGGGCATTACACAACTAGTCTTTCCTTGTATTTCTCTACTCGTCCTTCTTTATTTGTCTCCGTCTTGTACACCCACTTGACTCCAATTGGATTTTGTCCTCCTAGTAGGTTTGTGAGCTCCCACGTATCATTTCTTTCTACCTTTGCAATTTCTTCATTCATGGTATTCTTCCACTTGTCATCTTCAATTGCTTCTTCATATGTTATTGGATCACTGCTTGCAAGTAAACTTAAAAGTGAAATATTTTGAGTTTCATAATCTTTGTATCTTTCTGGTACTCTTCTCTCATTTGTAGATCTTTGAACTTTAGTTGGGTGTTCTTTAGGATTTTCAGTTCTGGTACTAATGCTGCTGCTTGATGAAGATGGTTTAGTCAGATTTTGTTGAGGACTTTGATTACGACCTTGTTCTTCTTGGTTGATGAAGTTATCATTCTCTTTATCTTCGTTGAAAAATAGTCCTTCAACTTTCTTTTCTTATGTACTCCATCTCTAGTGTTCTGCTTCATTGAACTCAACATCTCTTGAGATTATTAAATTCTTGGTGACAGGATTGTAGAGTCTATAAGCCTTAATTTGTTCATCATATCCAATGAAAATGCATTTCTCCCCTCTGTCATCGAGCTTCTTTCTTATCTGCTCAGGTAGGTGGGCATATGCAATGCATACAAAAATCCTAAGATGGCCAATTCCTGGTCTTTAACCGCTCCATGCTTCGTTTAGTTTCATGTTCCTCACACTCTTTATTGGGAAAAGATTTAATAGGTAAACTACACATCAAACTGCTTCGGCCCAAAAATTTCTTGGTAGATGCTTACCTTTTACCATGCTCCTTGCCATGTCGAGAATGGTGCGATTCTTTCTTTCTGCAACTCTATTTTGCTGAGGCGTGTATCTAACTGCCAACTGATGAATAATTCCATGCTCCTTGCAGAAATCTTTAAATAACTTTACTATATATTCACCTCCTCTATCAGATCTGAGTATCTTTAAGTATTTATCGTTTTGTTTTTCCACCATTACTTTGAATTCTTTGAACTTATCCAATGCTTCTAACTTTTGATTAAGAACATATACCCAACATTTTATGCTATAATCACCAATAAAAGTCAGGTAGTACTTGTTTCCTCCAAGTGATGGTATGTCGAAAGGACCAACTATGTTAGTGTGTACAATCTCAATGGTCTTTCTAGCTCTCCAAGATTTGCCAACTTCGAAGCTTTGTATGTGTTGTTTTCCTTTGATGTATGCCTCGCACAATTGATTTGGAGGGTTGATTTCTGGCAATCCATTCACCATCTTTGCTTTTGACAATAACTTCAAGCCAGAAAATCCAAGATGCTCATACCTTAAATGCCACAACCACAAATCATCTTTGATTGAGGTCTTCATGCACTTTACTTCTCCTAACTCGTTGTCTATGGTAAAGAGGCGATTCTACGTCATATCAACTTAGGCAAATAATTCTCCATTTTTATTCTTGATAGAAAGCGAGCGATTCTTCATCTGCAGTTCATATCCTTTTTTCCAGTAGCTGGCCAAGGCCGATGATATTGCTCTTCATAGCTAGTACATACTAAACATTTGATATGTATTTCTTTTCTCCATTTTTCTATGTAATCATGACTTTGCCTTACCTTTGACATCTGTGTGCGAGTCGTCACCAAAAATTACTCGCCCACGGATCGTTTCATCTAACGCCACAAAAAGCTCCTTTCGGCCACACATAATTACTGGCACAATTATCGAGATACCAAATATTTTTCTTTGATTCTTCATTTCCTTTATAAGTGAGGAATACATGAGATTCTTTGATGTTTTCTTCTTCAGCTGTTACTATATTAATTCTTTCTTCATGCTTTGGGGATGATCTAAACTCGTAACTATAATGGCCATACTTATTACCATTATAACATTTTACCTGAGATTTATCTCCTTGTTGATACCCGCATATGCCTCGACCTCTATATCCTCGTCCACGACTTCGTTATTGGTAATTTTCATTTCCTTGGTTGCTAATATACGAATGGCTGCCACATCCACATGTTGCTATTTCGTGATATCAATCATAGTTGACTCTACCTCATGCATAGCTTTTGCTTGTTTTGCCATCATTGATGTGCACTTGCTTTGTAGGACTTGCTCTAGATTTTCACTCTCTTCATTTAGCTTCATTTTCTACTCATGGGCTTGGAGTGATCCCACAAGCTCATCGATAGTCATTTGAGTTAAATCCTTAGATTCTTCAATTGCAACGACCATGTAATCAAATTTTCGTATTAACGATCGTAAAATCTTTTCCATGACTCTAACCTCGCCAAGTGTTTCTTTATTTCTTTTCATTTTATTTTCTACGGCTTTCACATAGTTAACATAGTCATCTATGCTTTCCGTGTTGTTCATTTTCAGCATTTCAAACTCGGCTTTGAGTGATTGAAGACGTACCTTTTTTGCTTTTTCAACTTTTTGGAGTAATTTTTGTAGAGTTTCCCATGCTTGCTTCAGGGTTGTTGCTTCTACAATTTTTTTAAGGTTAGATTCATCTACTGCTTGAAAATTTTAGTATAACGCCCTTGGTCTCTTTTACGAGCTTCCCTTAGCGATCTCTTCTCTTTATTGGTTAGAGCCGCTTTTGCTGCTGTATTTTTCGACTCAACGTATCCTTTTACGACGATGTCCCAACAATCCTGCGAACCGAGTAGCACCTTCATCTGAATACTCATGTTGTCATAATTCGTCTTTATCAATATCAGAATTTACGGCTAGATCATATGCTCCATCTTTTCGTAACGTGAATTCAAACTCGAACTTGGCTCGGATACCACTTATTGAAAGTGAAGATAGACACTCGAATTTAAATTTCACAATTATATTACAAACCAACCGAATTACAAATTGTTTTGCTTTGTTGCTGCAAAGACACACTCTTTGTTACCTCACTTTCACTTTCACACACTCACTAACTTTTTTTTCTTACAGTACGCTCACAAGCTACATCTTACTCCTATTTATAGTGCGTGTTAACCGACCTTAGAGAGTTTTCTAGGCATTAATTAAATATTAGTATTCCATGATAAGCTCCACGTGTATACCTTGATTCTTCAAAAATTCTCTATACCATGTTTTCTTCATGAAGCTTCCCAATATTCTACCATATTCTTGATCTCTCTACATTGCCGCCGTACTAGAATATTTATCCATTTAATTTTTATCACCTTGCCGACTTAGGGGAACCATAAAATCAGGTTTGATTTTTAACACCTTTTGGATCCTTAGGCACTTTTGTGATGTTTTACTTAATAAAATTTGATTTTGATGAGAAAAAAATTGGATTGATTCCTTGCCTAAGTTTATTGCTCATCTTTTAATTAGGGTAAGAATTAGGTAGGGAATATTCGAAAACTGTATTGATCTGAACCGACGAGGATAAGAATAATCGAAACATTCACCTACGGTATGGGATGGGGACAGTTTTATTAACAAAGCTCAAATATAGATGGGAAAAGAATTGTTATATCCGAACCAAGTGGATAACGAACCGTAACCGTATAAATAACTGTGAAGATCCAAAAAAAATATTGTACGATACTGATTCAATCTCTTAATGTTGTACGTTACTGCACTTATGTACCTTTTACTAGATTACAATATTACACTAGCTCTTTCAAAAAAAACACAAACACAAATGTTCCGATTCAATTGATTGAATCTAAAGTCAAGTGTCCAATTCATTCAACTTCCAATTTGATTTTTTTTTACAGTGGTTATAATCCATAATACTTTTAAATTTTTTTACTCAAATCAGACTCTAAGTGATCTGACGGCTCGATTAAAAATAATAAAACTATTTTTACATTAACATTTATATGTTGAATTAAAATTTATTAATAGAACCGAAACAGATTGATTCAAATTTGCAAAATCTAGCTAAGATGTAATCCGGACCCATTTGGGACAAATTGTAATTACCACTTTACCAGTTGGTTTATCCATAGAGTTCAAGAGCAGGAATCAAATTCTTGTAAATCTCATGCAACAGCCTTTGATCAAATTCCGAGCTTGAATATCCCAAACCAACTTTTCGAGCTTTGGGAATCCGTTTCCCTCCGAAGTCCTTCTCCGTACTCAAATACCCACCACTCCCAGCTAATCTCAGCATCATATTCATGTATCCATGTCTCAGCTTCGCCAAAAGCTTCATCGGCGAAGTAATCACCGCCCTCCATCGCAGCTTCGGCATCGCTCTTATATTCCAAGACCTCCGGGATCTCCCTCCCATCCTCGTAACTTTCACATTCTTTTTGTTCTTGATCGCTTCGCCGCCGTACAGTCTTTGATACCGCCGCCTTCTCCAGTATCTCTTCAGGGTACCGGGAATTGGTTTCTGAAGTAACTCCATTGTTTTTTATGTTGTCGGAGAAAAATGAGGAGATGGCTTTGAGATTGGGTGATCCACGACCTCGACCAACAGATTTTATACGTACCACGCAAGGGCAATGAAAGTCAATTAAATATGAGGTCAACAAAGCCGGCTTTTGACTAATCAATTGAATATTGGATTCATATAATAACTCAATTTTGCTTCTCTAAATAAAACCAAAAAATACTATGAAAGTTCGTGTCATAATTACTGGTTCTTGATGCTTAATTGGTGTCCACGGCTAATATTTTAGTAATTTCCAACCAATTATTGTATTGACTTTTCATTGTATGGTTTAATTATTTGTTCTGATTTGAATTCATATCTACTAATATAATTTTTTTTTGAATTTAACTATAAAATTGTACCAATATTTACGTAATTATCACTTTCACTCCTGAAGTTATACATCATCATTATTTTGGTATCCGAAGAATTGTTCAGTTCAATTTTACACTTGAAATTTCTTTATGTGAATCATGTTATTCTACTTAATTTTTCTGTTACAAAAAGTCATGTTAAGATCGAAAAGGCTCTTGATACAATGTTAAGATGATGTCTTTTCGGAAAGAGAGTTCCAGTATATTTCATTCAACCTTCATCAAGTACATATTAGTATTTTTATACAAATTCTCGTAAGCTAACTAACTGTTAACCAACAACTAACAAACTAAAACTGGTCAGCTAACTAACTTGTACACTTTTTCTTCAAATTAAATCGGATTATGGACATTAGACATCTTTAGAGATTGGATTGTTTGTTTCGTTTGATAAATTAGATTTTGAATAAGAATTATAAATTCATATTGACCCGACTTCAATTATAATTTAAATAATAAAACTATTTCATTTAAATTTCATAATAAATTATATACAACATCAATATATTTTTTATTATTTATGGAAAAATTGACTCTCTAGTCGCCTGACCTAGTCGATTGGGTAAATCCAGAGTATTTGGTATTTTGCGTTACAAGTGTGTGTGGGGCAGGTGTTTATTAGATAGGATGAGTCTACCACCGTTAAATACTATAAACGTTGAACACCGTTAAATTAATTAATAAAGATTAAAATATTAAAAACTCAACATATAATTAATTTATTATTTAAAATAAAATTAATATTAAATTATTTTCTATATATGTAATATTTTATCTTTTTTTAAATAATTAAATACTAACCTTATTCGATTTAAAAAATAAAAAAGTCTAACTTTTTCCTTTGCCATTTCAGCAGCCGCCGTCGTTAGCCACCATCCGCTGGTGAGATTGTCGCCATCGTGCCTCCGTCCCTGCGTGACCGCCTTTCGAGCTTGGCCGCCATTCGCACAGCCAACCCGGTGGTTTTGGAGTCATGCTGATACGTTGTTGATTCCTAAGTTCCTATCTGGCTGTAAAGTTGCCGGTGGTGACTTAGCATCCGGCTGCAAAGTTGGCGATGGTTTTGGAGTCATGCTGGTGACTGGTGTTTGAATCAACACCAAGTGGGGTCTGTCAATGGTGAATATCTCAGAAGATACTGGTGACTTGTATGGGCGGAGATGGGTTTGTTGTCAGTGTTCTTCTGCTTGTTATTGTTTTGACAAGATCCGTCATCAGAAACACTGAAGATCCGGATCGAACTACACAACTTATTGAAGGACAAACTGAATACTCATCCCATAATGTTATTAAAGTTGGTATTGTTAAAACTTGTCCAATTGTGGTTTCAATACACAAAATTCACGATTCTTTCATAGTCAAGTTGTACTTGTTTTTTCATCACAAGACTTGACAGACCATTTGAGTCGAGCCATGTCGTACCCAAAATAAAATACCACTAGCCCCAGACCTTACTCTTTCTCTTTTGCAACGTTCGAACTCGAGATTTACTTAACAGAACACCAAATTTCTTACGGACGTCGATAGTATGAGGAAACTTTCGGACTGAACAATTGGAGATGAAAGCCACTAAAACTTTGTGTTTGTGGCTATGGCTGCTTTCATCCCACCATTGGTTGAACCCCACACGAACACCGGTTTCATCATCAACAAAGCTGGTATATTAAGATCAAGAAACTCATGGGCTGAAAGTGTTGATAGAGCAACGAATACTAAGAATGGTTGGACCGAAGACATTGTGATTGACCATGCATTGGAATCGAATAATATGAATTTTTTCCCTAAATTTAAAGATTCTCGGAATAGAAAGAAATATGCCTCTTTGTATTATCTTCAAGACAAGGTACTTACGGCAAAGGAAAAGAAGAAAAGAGATCGTGCTTTTAAAAAGTATAGGGACTTCAATAAAGAAGATAAGGATGTGGAGTTAAACGATTTCTCTCCTTCGAAATCTGACAAAGAAAGAAACCAAGCTCATATTAGATTGGCAAGAAAAATCGTTGAACTCGGAAAAAGTCTCGGTGTTCAATTCATTGGCAATAAAGATGATGTTGTCATGGATTTGGTGAATCTTGAGTCTCAAAAAAGGGATTAATGTTGTTTTTTTGATGATTTGTTTGGGATTGCTTAGTCGAGCTAATATGTTGTTATGGAGGTTCCTTGTGTTTTGGTGTTGCTTGGAGCTTTCGAAGGAGGTATGGTTGTTCCCTGTGTTGCTGCTTTAGGGTTTTTTTTTTTTTTGGTCAAGACGTTGGTTTCTATTCTGATTTTTGGAGTGTTCATGTTTTTGAAACATGGGAGGCTTGAGATGTCATGTAGTTGTTTTGTTTGGTTTGAGTGTTTTGTCTTTTGAAGGTGTCTTGAGTGGTGCTTTATTGTTCGGTTGAGGTTATTTTTTTCTTCAAGATGTCATGTGAGTATGTGATTTGGTGCAGAACTTTTAGTGTGCTCGAGAGCTTTGATTAAGATTTGATCGTGAATATTACGTGATGGAGTCTGATGTTTGGGGTTTGTTGAGTGATTTTTTTTTATCTTGTTTCGGTGCATGATGAGGCTTCATCTTTTATGAACATGCGACCATAGTTGCAATTGTTGGGGTATTGTGTAATGACTAGGTGCGTCAAAGGTGGTTTAAAGTTTTACTGCCTTTTTTTAGGATGCTTTAGGTGGTGAGCGGTCTGGTCTCTTGAGTTGTTTTCCCTGTGAGGTGTTTTTAGCTGGCTTGTCTTGGGTATCTTGTCCTACCGTGTTTTTCTGTTATTGTTTGTTAAGTCAGGTGTAATCCTCGGTTTACTCAGTGTTTTTCTATTTTATTGTTTTTTCCTGGTTGTGTTCTTTCAAAGGCTCGTAATTTAGGTGATGGCTCTTTTAATTCATTAATGAATCTTTTTTTGCTGAGCAAAAAAAACTCATTAACTTTTGGCTTTTGAATCACAATTGTCTTGTTTTGTTTTGCATCATTACTGAGTAAATGAAATCTCTTGTGACGATCCAATGCCTGTCCCGATGCAAACACTTTAAGAAAAATGGGAGATTCATACACTTTGTCTTCTGCAACTATGTCGGTCGCCATGGAAGATTCATCGACAAGCTTTGTCGCATCAGTTTCAGTACAGCCGCCATTGATTCTCTTACGGCTGGCTCTATGTCCTCCCAGAGCTTGGTGAGAGTGAAAGATTTTCCACAAGTAGTACAGTGAAATTCTCTTTTGAAACCCTCAGACTCCAAGTTCTTCAAACTATTATCACAAGTTTCAGTGATGATAATTGATAAAATTCATGGCGTCTCTAGAAAAGCATGATCAAGCTCAAAGCAACCTGTTCTTGTTGTTCTTGCTCCATCTCAGACATGGGAGATGGATTTTTAGGGACAACCTTGTACCTTGTTCTTCTTTTTTTAGTTTTGGATCTAAAACTAGAACTCCAAAAATCTTCTCTGGCTTTGCAGATTTGTCATTAAATAATGATAATTTTGCCCATGTTTTTTAGGTTTACAACCACCATTGATGTCGAGTTCAAGCTTTTTCTTGTTGAATTTGAATTTCTCGTCTGTTTCAGTTGAATCATTCATATGAGACCTCATGTGACCACCTAGAGATCTACCACAAGGAAAGCTTTTTAGACAAAACTTACAGACATGTTTGAATTCTTGCCCTTCTTCCATTGACAAAAAAACTTTTAAGAATAAAAACTCAGATCAGACAAAAATAAAACAAAAAACTGAAACTTTACAAAATCTGGTCGAATTGAACAATTGTTAAACAATGTTTGAATTTCTCGATCTCATCGATAATTAAAGACAAAAAGAACACAACAAAACCTCAGATCAAAACATGCTAAAAACAATGAATTTTGCAGAGAATTCAATAGAAATTTGGGAAAAAACAAGATCCGATAAACTCTAACTCAATTCAAGAATGAACTATATAGCTTAAGTATGGTTTCCCGTTCCCCGCTGAATGGCTGCAGGAAGGGCGGCCAGGCTCGAATGACGATCACGCAGAGACGGGGCGCGTGGTGATAATAATCTCTCCAACAGACGGTGGCTAAATGGCAAAGGAAAAAGTTATTGGTTTTTTAGTTTTTAAATTATCTAAGATTTATATTTAATTCAATTATTTAAAAAAAAGATTAAAAATATATTATATATAGAAAATAATTTAATATCAATTTTATTTTAAATAATAAATAAATAAATCATATTTTGAGTATTTTTAATTTTATTAACAATTATTTAAACTACAAGCTCCTCAATCTTCTTCGGCACAGCAGACGTGAGGGGTCTCCGTTTTCGTTGCTACAACACATTTTTGATTTACTCGACAGAGATTGGGAAGTTCACATTGATCTGTTTTTAGGGTCTTTGTCTAAGTCAGTTATGTTAGGATCATTTGAGTTTCGTGTTTTCTTAGAACCTCCGGCCAAGGTTGTTGATTTGCTTATTTCAGACTGTAATGCCTCTAGCTAGTTTATTTTGAATTAATCCAAGCTCTTTTTTCATCAAAAAATAACATTAATTTTACTCCACAATTCTTTAACCAAGTTGGTGATTAATTAACCGATGCCACTACACTCGGTCTGAACTTTAAATAATAGTATAGATATCTGAATATATTTTTAAAAATTAAATAAAAATATTTAATTAAAAAGGAATTTTCTAAACTTTTTGCTTGGATAGAGTATACTCAAATTTAACTTTGATGCCATGTTGGGTTGGCGATAAACTACATTTACTAGAAAATTTTTAACCATTCGCCTGGCTTAATTTGCACAGATATATTAATTTTTACTCATTTATATGTTAAAAAAAATTATTAATAGAACCGAAACAGATTGATTCAAATTTACAAAATCTTTAGCTTAGATGGAATGCGTGTCCATTTGCAAATACCAGCTGGTTTATCCATAGAGTTCAAGAGCAGGAATCAAATTGTTGTAAATCTCATGCAACAACCTTTGATCAAATTCAGAGCTTGAATAACCCAAACCAACTTTCCGAGCTTTGGGAATCCGAATTCCTTCTCCGTACTCAAATACCCAACACTCCCCGCTAACCTCAGCATCATATTCATGTATCCATGTTTCAGCTTCGCCATAAGCTTCATCGGCGAAGCAATCATCACCTTCCATCGCAGCTTCGGAATCGCTTTTATCTTCCAAGACCTCCGGAATCCCCCTCCCATCCTCGTAACTTTGACATTCTTTCTGTTCTTGATGGCTTCGCCGGGTAGCGCCGCCTTCTCCAGTATCTCTTCAGGGTACCGGGAATTGGTTTCGGAAGTAGCTCCATTGTTCTTTATGTTGTCGGGAATTGGGTGATCCACGACCACGACCAACAGATTTTATATGTACGATGGGGAAGTGATTTCATGCAATGAAAGTCAACAAAGCCGGTTTTTTGACCAATCAAATTGAATAACTCAATTTTGCTTCTCTTATTTCTTCTTAATTGGTTTCCGCAGCTAATATTTTAGTGATTTCCAAATTCCAACCACTTATTGTATTGACTATTTCATTGTATAATTTAATTATTTATTCTGATTTGAATTAGTATCTAATGATATAAACTTTTTGTTTGAATTTAATTATAAAACTATATGTTCAAAAAACTAAAAAAATTCTATATATATATATAATTATCATTTTAATCCCTGCAATTATACATCGTCATCATGTTGGTACTTGAAGAATCGTTCCATTCAATTTTACACCTGAAATGTATTTTTTAATATCATAATTTAAAGAATATATATTGACCTTTTTTTTACTTCTTTCGGATTTTTAACTGTGTGTATTTTTCAGGGAAAAAAAACTTATTACAATTCACAAAAACTTCACTGATATTTTTAAACAATGATTTTCATTTTCTTTGAAATTTTGTATTCTTTAAATTTAATATGTATTTCATGCATGAAGAAATCATATATTTTTTAGAAATTAAAAATGATTCAGAAATTTCTCATTCAAAACAGAATTTTGTAAAACTTTTTTTTTACATTTTTGAATTCTTTTCTTTCTTTTTAGTTTTTATGTATTTTTAAAAAATAAATTATTAAATTTGAAAAAACTTCAATTGTTTTTGAATATTTGCTTGTTACTTTAAAAACGAGTTTTTTTTTAGATTTCCCCTTTTCTTTTAATATTTTTAGATATTGTCATGAAATGATTTAAATTTAATATATATATTATGTGTCATGTGACACGTTTCTAGAGTGCCATGTGACTTTGCAACCGAAAAATAGAGTGAAATAACGTGCTTCATGGAAGAAAAATCCAAGGCTAAATTATATTAAAGATTTCTTCATGTACCAAACTAATAATCAGATGCAATTTAAAAGCCAAAATACTATTTAATTTTTTAAATATGTTTTTTGTTTTTAAATAGTCTAAAGGTGGTTACAAGGTAGTATCTTTTCATATATATTCTTAACTCTTTGGCAATGTGTATACACCTTGTAGACAGCGATTTAAATACGTGTCTCTTAGGATGAATATCATACATTTTTTAATATGTTTTGAATAATGAATATTTGGTCAATCCTACTAAAAAATTAGGATGATAATCCAACCTTAAACACTTGTAATTTCATGATTAGTTTGAAAGTAAATGACTAAATTGAAGCTTGACCCAACTTAATTAGATATTATAATTTGTGCTAAATCATCCTTTTATTAAAAAAGAATCGAAAGACCAAATCCAGATACAAACTCCCAGTCCCTCATTCCACCTATGATCATCTCTTATTATTTAATCGAACTTTGAAAATAAAACTCGATCCAGTTTATATAAAAGTTCGAGCTCTAAACTCGAACATAAACATCTCACCGTTTGGATTTAACTAATTCCAATTACAGCCCTAACTCTACCATTCGAAATTAAAATTTAAAAATGAAGTTTCAACTGAATTTTTGAGTAACTTATGCATGGGTATGAGCGTTTGTGTTAAATATATTACTTAAATAGAATGACTTAGAACATGGGTCGTTGAATTTTATTTTTGTAGGCATGAGAAGATCAAAAGAAAATTAGGGTTGAATTCATCTAGAAATGTTTGACCAAAGAGAATATATACAATTATTTAAAATAAAATGTGGATTTTGTCAAAGATTTTTTTATATAAAAAATCATTATTTTTATTTTTCCTATATGGACAAAATTTTTTAAAAAATGTTATAACTGGATTATTTTTTTATACACAACGAAATGACTGCTCAATCAATTGATTTTCTAATTGAAGAAACAATCCAAGTTGTGTGGGAATGGCTGCCATCTTGTTAGAGTTTCTGAAATCTCTGGACTGGAATTTGTTTCTAAATCCTCATGCTTCGATCAGTTTTTTAATCCTCACGCATTGGATGGATCCTTTAAGTTGCATTGTCAACTGCTTTTGTTATACATTATGTGTTGATGTACAACGTGTGAAGTGGTGGTTTGCGGCGAATTAGGGAATTCATGGCGGCGGATTCGGGTCGGTTCTGGGCTTTTGGAGGCCCCGGCAAACATAAAAATTAACCCTTAAATTAGGGATTTAAATTATAATTATAATTAAAGTTGTATTTTCGGTTGTATTGTGTTTATGGCAATTATAGATATAACATATGTTATTTCGGCTACTGCAAGTATTGCGGTTGTGATTTTTTTAATAACATACGCTATTGCAGATATAATGGTTGCAAATATCTTGTTTTCAGATGGTGTCACTACCGACATATAACAGTCGTTGTTGTGGTTGCATACCGCTATTTAAATCTCTGTCTCTAGTAGCAAGTAATGAAAAAAATTAAATTTTAAGAATATGTCCATAGTAACAAGTATTAAAAAAATTAGGCTCTAATAACAAGTATTGTAAAAAATAAGTTTTAAGACTATATCAATAATAACAAATATTGAAAAAATTAGGGACCTAATAACAAGTATTAGAAAAAATTAAATATTAAGAGTAGACTCCTAATAGTAAATATTAAAAAAAAACTTATCCCCTGTAACAAGTATTAAAAAATAGGCCTCTACCACCATATAACAGTCGTTGTTGTGGTTGCATGCTGCTATTTAAATCCTTATCTCTAATAGTAAGCAATGAAAAAAAAATTAAATTTTAAGAATAGGTCTATAGTAACAAGTATTAAAAAAATTGAGCTCTACTAACAAATATTGATTTTTTAAGACTAATTCATAATAACAAATATTGAAAAAATTTGGGACCTAGTAATAAGTATTAGAAAAAAATTAAATATTAAGAGTAGACCCTAATAATAAATATTAAAAAAATTAAAATATTGAAGAAAGTTTATCCTCTATTATCAAGTATTAAAAAATAAATCACTAGTAACAAATATTTTAAATCTTTAATAATAAATATAATTTAAAAAATAAAATATTTAATTTTCTTAAATAATAGACTTTGGACGGACGCTCTTATTGTCCTTATCCATGGCCGGGCATGGGTGGATTGATAGGTTAGCTACTATTCATCATTTCTAACGTGGGAGAAAGGTTGCGGTCCTATAATAATAATAATAACGGTGTTGGTGATTGAAAAGTTGATTGGGAAAAGATGATCTTTTTGTTTAGGTAAAGAGTGCTTAGAAGCAGAGGAAGAGAATCTTTTGAGAGATCTTTAGACTTTTTTGAGAGAAATTTACAAAGTGTATTTCAGCAGGTAATCAGTTGAAATTCTCAACAATCTAGTATCTTGATATATTGATATGCGATTTTGATCTCAACAATCAGTTGAAATTTTCAATCCTTTGATAAATATTTTTTATTTGTTTTGTTTAAAGATTATGAAAAGTATGAAAAATTAAAGGTTTAGTTATTAAATAAGTGTCTAAATTATATTTTTTTAATTAGGTGCATGAAGTATTTTTTGATAAAAATAAGTGTCTAACGTTTCATTACGTGATTTTTTTAAGGTTTTTTTGTCAACAATCGTTAAAAAACTTTTGTCATTCAATTAGAATATGACATGTGGCATGTTTTTTAAATTTTTTTTTAATTTATGAATTTCATTAAAAATTCTAAAGGTTTAATTTCTTTCAACCTAATCCTCAAATCATATCTCCCTCATTGCTCGACATCCCCCACACTTCACTGGTTCACCCTTCACTATCGAAGCGTTGTGTACCTCACTGTTCGGCATCCCTAACCCTCTAATAGTCGGTCAAAATCTTTTTTTCTTTATTGTTGAATGTTCGTTGATGGTGCAATTAGTGATTCATTCGACGTTTTTTGATGACGAGATGATGGAGTTTTCGATCTTGGAGGGTACGGACGAAAGTAATGGTGGTCGACGGTGGTTGAATCAGTGGTCGTAGAGGAGAAATGTAGGAATTTAGGGTTAAGGGTTAGGAGATTTTCTAAGAAATTACAGATTTTTTGGTTTATTTTTTATAAATTTAAAATTTTTCTGATTTTTTAATAATAAAAATTAAAAAATGACAAAAATATGCCACATGTCTTGTTTTTATTGGATAACAATTTTTTTAACACGTGCCATGGAAAACTCTTAAAAGGGTTACATAATAATATGTTAGGCGCCTATTTGGACTAAAAATTAATTTAAGCACTTACTTGAAAAAATGGTATAACTTGTACACTCATTTAACGGTTAAACAAAAACAAAAGTACCATTGTATAAAATTAACTATTCTTTATGAGAAAAGAAATTTTAATAATTTTTCAAATGAATTAACACTCAACTTAGCTAGAAGCTGAATATTAATATAAATAAAAAGACACTAAATTTAGTTATTATTGTTAAATATTATAATCCCTTAAATAACTTAATTTAGTTAAGTACTTTTTAAATGAAAATCTGAAGAAGAAAAGTATATAATAAATTTAAGTAGTCTAATCTAAAGTTACTATTTATAAAAAGTAAAGTAGACACGCATAATTAAAAAATATATATAGTTAATTAAAATATATATATACATATACATATAGAGGTAATGTTGACTAAATCTTAATCTAATCAATTTCGTTATTATTATAAGAGTTAATTAAATCACACGTCCTAAAATTATGACTCTTATTTTAAATTGGTCCCTAAACTTTTAAACATTTTAATTTTATGTTTAAATTATGACTTTCATTCTAAATTGGCCCCCTGAACATTCTAGTTTCATCCTTAAACTATGTCTCTCATTCTAAATTGGTCCTCAAACTTTTTGAATATTCTAATTTTATCCCTAAATTGTTAGTATATGCTAATCGTATCTTATGTTAATAAAACCATTATAAAAATTATTAATTATCATAAAACACCGATGTGTATTATGTAATAATATGACTTGGTATAAATGATAATTTGAGGATGAAATTGAAACATTCAAAAAGTTTGGAGACTAATTCAGAATGATGGTCATAGCTTGAGGATGAAAATGAAACATTCAAAAGTTTAGGGACAAATTTAGAATGAGAGTCATAATTTGAGAATGAGTTTGGAACATCTAAAAGTTTGGAGAATAATTTAGAATGATGATCATAGTTTGAGGACGTATGATACTATTAACTCTTATTATAATATGAAAACTTGAATAATAATTCATATATTATAATATATATATATATAAAAATATATATAAACGTTTAAGAGTCAATTTAGCTCTCAGTAAAAAAAATCAATTACGTCGTCATAATCTTTTTGCACCTAATGTAGTCCTCATAATTCAAGTTACGATCAATTAAACCTTCATAATTTTAATTAATTTTGATTGTTAACTCACAAACAACCATTATAATTATGACACGTGGCACACCTCGAAAATGTGTCATAAAACTGTAAAAGTAACAAAAAACTAAAATATTTAAAATTAAAAGATTATGTAATTCTTATAAGTTTATTTAATTTCATTATTATTGTAATTATATAGTTTTAACATTTTTGAATTTTTATTTTTATATATTTTTAAAAATTAATAGTTTTATATTTTTATAATTATTCTTATAATTGTTTTAGTGATTTTGGGATTTTTAAACATTTTTGGATTTTTTTGGCTTTTTAAAAGTGTTTAATACTTCATTTTTAGAGTATAACAATTAAAATTGACCGACTGTTACAAAAAAGTTAAATTGGATGCTTTTTTCCCCTCTAACGAAGGTTAAGTTGCATCTTTAAACTACCTCAAGATGAGTGTTCTCCTATTTCGACTTTTTTAGAGCCTCTGATAGTATAACCGATACGACAAAAAGTTTTTTGTCTCTGCAAGAATCGAGTGACAGAAATTTTAAGAATTTAAGAAAAGGTCACGGCGAGACAAGTCATTTATCATTACGATAAGTTTCAAGTAAAAATATAGTGATATGTGCAGCTGAAACATCCTAACATGCTAATAGACTTGAATTTTGTTCTTACATAACCCGATCAATTCGATCAAACACTCATCATTTATTTTTATTTTTCAACTCTTTAACAACATAAAGTAAAATTATCCAGTATCATTAGAAGTTTTAATTCTAAAGAATTTATTTATTTTTGTTCAAAAGAGATAATTTATTAATTATACATAAATTTATACAATACATCAAATATTATCTCAGGAATATTAATAATAACTCTTCATATGCTACCCCCACTCGAACCGATGACATGGCTTGGCTGTCTTGTCCAGTTCGATAATGCTTGAACAACCTGTCAGTCTCCATGCAATATGCAACCTCTTTTTCTTTTATCTTTCCATTATTAAAGTTCCAACACTCTCCAACTTGTCTGCTTTTATTACTTAATTAGATCTATACTCACCGCTCACCACCCGAGCCCGACCCTCTTTCCACCGCCATGGATCCGCCACCCCTCCGCCCCAAAGCTACAACTAATGTTTAGCTACGGCGGCCGTATCATCCCACGTCCCCAAACCAAATCATTCTACTATTCCGGCGGCGAAAACCGCTTACTCACCATCCCAACCACCGACAATACCTTCACCACGTTTACACTTTCTTCCCTCACCACCCACCTCTCCACCTTTCTCCGCCTCACCACCCCATTTATTCTCAAATACCAGCTTCCAAATCACGACCTTGACTCGCTCATTTCCATCTCAACCGATGATGATCTCCAAATCATGTTGGAAGAACACAAGAGGCTCTCTTCTAGTTCTACTGCCGCATCTTCACGTATCAGGTTCTTCCTTTTTCCTGTGGCAATGGCGATAAAGCTGAGTTGACTCATCCAAAACGAGAGAGTTGGTTTGTTGATGCTTTGAGGAGTGCAAGAGTGGGGTTCGGAGGTGAAAGTGGTGAACAAGCTGAGTCTATTCCTTTGGAAACTTCTTCTTCCTTTGGTTCTACTTCTTCTTCGCTTTCTTTGTCCAGTTTGCATCCGATCAAACACGCACCTGATTCAATACCCAGGTAATAAAAACAAATTTGGGTCTTTCTTTATAAAGGAGTTTTATAGTATAAATGTGCACTTTTAAAAAATTATTCGTTTTTGCTCCATGGTTCTGTTTCCTTATCCTCTCAGAGGCAGCTAGCAGTCCAGTTGTTTGACTTTTTTCCATGCAAAAAAGGGGTTTCCGGTAAAGGAAATTTTGGAGAGATTTTGGCGATTTCTATTGTTTTGATTCGTTTTGGCTGATTATGGAATGAGCTCATCATTAGTACTTAATTGTTGGATAAACAGTTGTTTTCCGAGGCTTAATCGGAGAGGAAAGGCTTGAATGTCATGTTTAGAGTTCAATTTGAAGGGATTTAAACTTGAGAATCAAATTTCTAACTTGAAAATTTTGGGTTAAAGTAGTGGGGATTGGATTTGGAAGCAACTTTGATCAATTATTAGCTTAATTCAATAGAGCTGAAATGGCACTGCTGGTTGCTTTAGTTGACCTTTTAAGTTTTAACAACATATGTGTTCAAGATGAATGGTTTCATGGTTTATGCTTCCTTTGACTCTGAAATTTTGTCTCATTCCAACAGCGATGAATGTGTTGGGAATGCTGTTTTCTAACGTGCAGACTGGAACTTTTCAAGACCAAGTTGGCCACATTGCTTCAATGGAGAACAGGCTCTGTTGGAAACCTTTTGAATCAGACAAGAAATTTGCTGATCCTTCCTCTGGGATTGAGGTGCATAAACCGATTCATGCTTCTGGGTTTCCGGTAAACCTGATGCATTTACCTCAGCAGCAAACACAAGTAATTCATGAGGATACCCGTTACGTGCTGCCGAATGTGCCTGGAACACAGCCTGTTACGTCATATTACCCAGTTTATTATCCGGTGCCACAGTGTAAGGATGTCTTTTTCATCGCTAAATAAAATGTGGCGTGATTTTCGAAGGTGTTTGAAAGGTGTTTGTGACTCTTTTGGATATAAAATATTTATTCTGTGGGGTTTTAAAAGAAACCGCATTTAAAAAAATGGAGTCGCCACCGGCCACTTAGGTAGGCCGGACACCATAAAACCAGAGATTCATAAAGATTGGGTTCGGGAGTCGGTTACGGATGGGGAAGGATTAGCACCCCCACACCGCCCAAAATTGGTACTTTAATAATTACCGTTTTATTAATATTGGATTTTCCGGGTTAAAGTGACGATTATTTTAAAATTCGGTCATAATTGCGAATAAATTTTAAGGGCCCCGTTATACGAGGGTAAACGCCCAACCACTATCACTACGCTCGACATCGCCCCCCGTTTACGCTTTCGGATAAAAGGGCACCGCATTGACAATTTATATATCATATGCAATCTTAGTGGCAAAAATATAAAACATGGCAAAATATTTAAATGCAATAAATATTGACATAATGTATACTAATCTAACATAAATGAAATACACCATTAAAATACACATGTACATACCAAGCTTAATATCAGATAAAAGCAAACTTAACATGCCACAATAACAAGGTAGGAATAATTACGTATATAGGCGAACAAATATTTCAAAAAGACATATATGCTAGTAATAAAACATATTTCAACATATATAGAACAATATATTATACATAAAAGAAGACGCACTAACACGTAACCTAAAAGCCAAGAAAACATACAATACGTACAAAAATACAAAAAAAATGCCGTTTACGAGTCAAATAGAACATAACATGCTTTAATACGAATAACCTGGATAAAAAAGATACACAACTATCGTAAAGCTTAATACACCTATACATTTAAACATAAAATGCGAGGCATATACGAGGATGTAAAATAAAACAATAGAATACATCAACATATACGACTATAATACGAACATGAGTATTTACAAAGAAACAGGATCAAAATGAAAGAAAAATAAAAGTCAGTGGCGAAAATTTAAAGAACGATAATAGGCAATTTAAGGACTAAAATGCGAAGTAAAATGTAACCTAAAAGGATCAAAACGTAATTAGACCAAAGGCGCACCCAAAATGAAAAGTTTAAAAACGCGGGATGGCTAAAGGCGTAATTTTACCATTTAAAACGATTCATGTAATTTAGGGACTAGATTGTAAGCTTTTGAAATATCAGGGGGACTGGGATTGTAATTATACCATGCGGCGAGACAAAAATGAAAATATTGGAAACGCGGGGGGATTAAGTGTGTGATTTACCCATTTCAAAAAATAATAACACCTATATAAAGCCTATTTTTAGACCGAAACCAAATTTTCACCATTTCGTTTCATTTTTCGGTTTTATAACTCAAACCGTTCTTCATTTTCTCTCAAATATCCCCTATGAAACCCAGAATCCGGCGACCGGCCGCCGTGTTCTCCGCCGCCGGCCGCCATTAACCGGCGCCGGCGAGCCTCCAAAACACACCAAAATGACCCCCTTTTCATCATCGACACGAATCTGAGGTTGGATTCAGAGGATACACCTCTATTCGCCCTAGATCTAGGAAATACGAACAAAAAAAAAACACTTTTAACCAAAAACAAAACTACAAAGGGGGCCTTCCCCTTCCTCCAGTTCACCATATCCGGCTTGGGGAAGCCGAAAGGCTTATCACTGAGGAGGGGAGACCCACAAACGGTGACGGTAACGACCTCTAACTCTCTCTCTCTTTTTTTTACTACGTATCTTTTGTATGCATGCGATAAAAGTAACAAGAAATGTACCACTGGACTTGCGTTGCCTCTTTTTTTGTATTTCTGAAAAAACTTGTTACAATACACTTTCTGTTTTTTTTTTGTTACAATCTTCTCTGTTACCACCCCCTGTTTTTTTGTTACCACCTCTCTGTTCTCTCCTTTCTTTTTTTACAAGATCTCGCTTTTATATATAAGCTTGTCTTTGTTTTGGTGCAAGTTGTATACTTGCTTTTTCAGATCTGGACCGCAAACTTGTTGCTTGTTGTTGTATTTGGCATGTTCGAAAGCACGGTGGTTGAATATCGGCATGGTGGCGGTATGGGTGTTCTCGCAATGCGACGACAAGCGTTCTCGGCCGTTAGATCGGATCGATCTAACGGTCGAGATGGCTTGAAGGACGAACGGCCCGGATGAAGCCTCGATTTGGTGAGACGGCTCCGGATCTTGCCACGTGGAGCTCCGCAGTCGAGGAGTCGAGCGCGTGGGGCTCACGCGCGCGCGTGGGGCTCACGCGCGTGGGATATCAAAGCGTCCCACGCGCGTGGACCACACACACGCGCGGCACTCGAACGGTTCATACGTGTGGAACACGCGGGCGGGCGATATTTTGACTTCTTGGTTGGATCGTGGCGTTGGATCGGATCTTGATCCAACGCCCCACACCACCGCACACAATAATTGTAATTAAATAGGGTTTGGGTTTGGGCCTTGTAATAATATTAGATTTGTAATTGGACTTGGACTGTAATTTTTATTTGGATTTAATATATTTAATTTTTTTTATTTCATTTTATATCAGCCCATTAATAATAATATAATTAGTATTATAATAGCAATACACATACATACGCAAACGCATATTTATACAAACATTAATTAATATAACATACTAGCATACGTACATATAATCATACCCATAATTAACATAACATCTATATACATTAAACAAATACGTTCGTACTATATAGATACATATGTGACACACATACACCATTAATACGTATACATACATAGCTTATAATATACATGCACACACCACACCTTATATATATATTAGTAACACTCATGCATATAATATAATAAATATACATGCAATACTAATATGTATTTACAAGTGAAAATGAGTGATTACAGTTGCCCCTCTTTGCTTGTTCTCATGGAATGGGAAACAAAGCAAAGATTCATAAGTACTCATTTTTATCAGACTTCCCTGTTTGTAGCTTTGGAAAAACGTGTTCTTTTGGACATCTCCGCTCTTCCTTGGCTGAACCTTCAGGCTCGTAAGTTCTTCCTATATAGAACTTCGTCACCTTCCGATCTTGGAGCTACAGGCTCTTCCTATATAGAACCCTTCGCTCTGAAGCCTCGAGTTATGAGTCCCTCCTATATAGAACCTTTCACTTCGAGACTGTAAAGCTTGGAGTCCTTCCTATTTAGAACTCTTTGCCTTCACGCTGGTTTCTCCTATATAAAACCTTTTTGCGCCGCTTGATGGATTCTTCCGACTGGGAGTTCCTCCTATATAGAACTGCTAGTCTTCAAACCCTGGAGCCGTCAGTCCTTCCTATATAAAACTTTTGGCGTCTGAAATTTCAAAGTTACAGGTTCTTCCTATATAGAACCTTTCACTCTAAGACAATGAAGCTCGGAGCCTTTCCTATATAAGTCTCTTCGCTTTCGACACAACAGGTTTCCTATATAACCTTGTGTCATAGGTAAATTCCTTCGACTGTGAGTTCTTTTTGAGATTATGGGTTTAGGGTTCTCTCCCTATGGAACCTTTCACCGGGGCTTGAAAATGTAGGTTCCTTTTTTTTATTGTTGAGGCTGTTGCCATTTCTGGACCTACGCTACTAAGGCTGCCGCACCATGCCCGAAGGACTTATCATCATGCTCGAAAGACTTACTGATGGCCCGAAGGACTTAACATCGTGCCCGAAGGACTTACCGATGACCCGAAGGATTTAACATCTGGATCTGACGCCGCTATGGCTATTGTTTTTTGGGGACTCACGCTGATATGCTGCCGCATCATGCCCGAAGGACTTACTGATGGCCCGAATGACTTATTACCACGCTCGAAGGACTTATTGATGACCCGAAGGATTTAACACCATACTCGAAAGACTTACTGATGACCCGAAGGATTTAACATCGTGCCCGAAGGACTTACCGATGACCCGAAGGATTTAATATCTAGATCTGACGCCGACATGGCTGTTGTTTTATAGGGACTCACGCTGATATGCTGCCACGTCATGCCCGAAGGACTTACTGATGACCCGAAGGATTTAACATCATGCTCGAAAGACTTACTGATGACCCGAAGGATTTAACATCGTGCCTGAAGGACTTACCGATGACCCGAAGGATTTAATATCTGGATCTGACGCCGACATGGCTGTTGTTTTATAGGGACTCACGCTGATATGCTGCCACATCATGCCCGAAGGACTTACGATGACCCGGCGATTTAACATCATGCTCGAAAGACTTACCGATGACCCGAGGGGATTTAACATCGTGCCCGGCGGACTTACCGATGACCCGAAGGATTTAATATCTGGATCGACGCCGCCGCCACGGCTTTGTTGTTTTATGGGGACTCACGCCGATATGCTGCCACATCATGCCCGGCGGACTTACTAATGACCGAAGGATTTAACATCATGCTCGAAAGACTTACCGATGACCCGAAGGATTTAACATCGTGCCCGGCGACTTACCGATGACCGGAAGGATTTAATATCTGGATCGGACGCCGACCACACCGTTGTTTTTATAGGGACTCACGTTGATATACTTGCCACATCATGCCCGGACTTACCGATGACCCGAAGGATTTAACATCATGCTCGAAAGACTTACCGATGACCGAAGGATTTAACATCGTGCCCGAAGGACTTACCGATGACCCGAAGGATTTAATATCTGGATCTGACGCCGACACGGCTGTTGTTTTATAGGGACTCACGCTGATATGCTGCCACATCATGCCCGAATGACTTACTGATGACCCGAAGGATTTAACATCATGCTCGAAAGACTTACTGATGACCCGAAGGATTTAACATCGTGCCCGAAGGACTTACCGATGACCCGAAGGATTTAATATCTGGATCTGACGCCGACACGGCTGTTGTTTTATAGGGACTCACGCTGATATGCTGCCACATCATGCCCGAAGGACTTACTGATGACCCGAAGGATTTAACATCATGCTCGAAAGACTTATTGGTGGCCCGGAGGACTTAACATTGTGCCCGAAGGACTTACCGATGACCCGAAGGATTTAACATCTGGATCTGACGCCACTTATGGCTATTGCTCTTTGGGGACTCACGCTGATATGATGCCGCATCATTGTAGCGATGTCCCTTTTTTCTTCTCATCGCTAATTAAAAAAAATGATTGGTTTTTTCGAAGAGTGTTTTTGAAAGGTGTTTGAAAGGTGTTTATGATTCTTTTGGATATAAAATATTTATTCCATGGGGTTTTAAAAGAAACCGCATTAAAAAAAATGGAGTCGCCACCGGCCACTTAGGTAGGCCGGACACCATAAAACCAGAGATTCAAAAAGACAGGTTCGGGAGTCGATTCTGGGATGGGGAAGGATTAGCACCCCCACACCGCCCAAAATTGGTACTTTAATAATTACCGCTTTGTTAATATTGGATTTTCCGGATTAGAGTGACGATTATTTTAAAATTCGGTCATAATTGCAAATATATTTTAAGGGTCCCGTTACCCGAGAATAAACGCCCAACCACTATCACTACGCTTGATACTGGCCCCGTTTATGCTCGGATAAAAGGACATCGCATTAACAATTTATATCTCGATATGCAATCTTAGTGGCAAAAATATAAAAATGGCAAAATATTTAAATGCAATAAATATTGACATAACAGAATATTAATCTAACATAAATGATATACTAGATTAAAACATGCATATATACATATTATTCTAAATAATAGATAACAACAACTTTAACAAGTCAGAACAACAATGCAGGAATAATTACGTTATATGTAGACGAACAAATATTTAAAAAGACATACATGCTATTAATAAAACATATTTCAACATATATGAACAATATATTATACAATAAAGAAGACACACTAATACGTAACTTGAAAGTCAAGAAAACATACAATATGTACAAAAATACAAAAACATGCTGTTTTACGAGTCAAATAGAACATAACATGCTTTAATACGAATAACCGGATAAAAAACATGACTATCATAAGCTTAACACCAATATAAATATAAACATAAAATATGAGGCATATACAAGTGACATAAAATAAAACAATAGAATATCAACATATACGATTATAATACGAACATGAATATTTACAAAGAAAACAGGACTGAAATGAAAGAAAAATAAAAGTCAGTGGAAGAAATTAAAGAATAATAATATGTAATTTAGGGACGAAATTACGAAACAAACAAAACCTAAAAGGACCAGAATTGTAATTAGACCAAGGGGTAGACCCAAAATGAAAAGTTCAAAAACGCGGGATGGTTAAGGGGGTAATTTTACCATTTAAAATCTGAATCGGTGTAATTTAAGGACTGGATTACAAGATTTTGAAATATCAGGTGGACTGGGATTGTAATTATACCATGCGGCAAGACAAAAATGAAAATATTGAAAACGCGGTATGGTTAAGTGCGTAATTTACCCATTTAGCAAAATAATAACACCTATATAAACCCTCTTTTTAGGCCGAAACCAAATTTTTGGCCATTCGTTTCATTTCTTCAGTTTTGGTAAGAACCACGTTCTTCATTTTCTCTCCGTTGTTCTTTTGAAACCCAGAATCCGGCGGCAGGCCTTCAAAACACACCAAAATAACCCCCTCTTCGTCCTCAACATGAATCCGTGGTTGGATTCAGAGGATACACCCTTGTTTGCCCTAGATCTAGAAAATACGAAGCGAAAAAAAATATTTTTTAAACCAAAATAAAACGACCAGGGGTCTTCCTCTCCCTTTAGTTCACCATATCCGGCTTGGAGAAGCCGAAAGGCTTATCACTTAAGGAAAAGAAGACCCACAAACAGAGATGGTAAGACGACTCTCTTCTTTTTGTTTCTGTGTTTTTTTTTTCGTATATGCATGTAAAAAAAACAAGTAAGAAAAATACCACTGGACTTGCGTTGCTTCTTTTTTGTATTTCTGAAAAAAACTTGTTACAATACTCTCTGTTTTTTCTTTTGTTACCCCCTCCTTCTTATGCATCTCCCCGTTACAAATATATTATTGTCTTCGTTTTGTTGCAAGTTGCATCTTGCTTTTTCAGATCTGAACTGACACTTTTGCTTGTTGTCTTGGGCATGTTCTGAACACGGGGACTGAATATCGGCGCGATGGCGGCATGGATATTCTGCCAGCGGCCAGACGCGTTCTCGGCCGTTAGATCAGATCTGATCTAACGGTTGAGATGGCTTGAAGAACGATCGGCCTGGATGAAGCCTCGATTTGATGAGACGGCTCCAGATCTTGACACGTGGAGCTCCGCAGTCGAGGAGTCAGAACGCGTGGATCTTACGAGCGCGTGGGATATTAAAGCGACCGCGCGTGGACCATACGCGCGCGTGGCACTCGAACGGTCCATACGTGTGGAACACGCGCCTGGCAGATATTTTTGACCTCTTAGTTGTATCGTGGCCGTTGGATTAGATCTTGATCCAACGGCCCACAGTTACCTGCACATTGTAATTAGATAAGATTTAGATTTGGGCCAACCGGGCCTTGTAATTGGACTTGGACTGTAAATTTTATTTGGGTTTAATATATTTAATTTAATTAATTTTTTTTATCAGCCCAATAATATTAATAATAATAATATAATTATAACAACAATACATATACATGATACAAACCTATACTTATACAAGTATAACATATTGGCATACGTACATATAATCCAGCCCATAATTATCATAACATCTATATATGTTAATCATATACGCTCATACTCTAAATATATGCGCGACACACATTCATATTTAATACGTATACAAGCAAATAATATAATGTACATGCACACACCACACTTTATATATATATATTAGTAACATTCATGCATATAATGAACATATAATATAATACTAATATGTATTTACAGGTAAAAAATGGGTGATTACAGTTGCCCCTCTTTGCTTGTTCTCATGGAATGGGAAACAAAGCAAAGATTCATAAGCACTCATTTTTATCAGACTTCCCTGTTTGTAGCTCTGGAAAAACGAGTTCTTTTGGACATCTCCGATCTTCCTTGGCTGAATCTTCAGGCTCGTAATTTCTTCCTATATAGAGCTTCGTCACCTTCCGATCTTGGAGCTACAGGCTCTTCCTATATAGAACCCTTCACTTCGAGACTGTAAAGCTTGGAGTCCTTCCTATATAGAACTCTTCGCCTTCAACGCTGGTTTCTCCTATATAAAACCTTTTGCGCCGCTGATGGATTTTTCTGACTGGGAGTTCTTTTTGAGATTTTAGATTTAGGGTTCTCTCTCTATGGAACCTTCCACTGAGGCTTGAAAATGCAGGTTCCCTATTTTTTTTACGAGGCTGTTGCCATTTTTGGACCTACGCTACTAAGACTGCCGCATCATGCCCGAAGGACTTATTGATGACCCGAAGGATTTAACACCATACTCGAAAGACTTACTGATGACCCGAAGGATTTAACATCGTGCCCGAAGGACTTACCGATGACCCGAAGGATTTAATATCTAGATCCGACGCCGACATGGTCATTGTTTTATAGGGACTCACGCCGATATGCTGCCACGTCATGCCCGGCGGACTTACGATGACCCGAAGGATTTAACATCATGCTCGAAAGACTTACGATGACCCGAGGATTTAACATCGTGCTGAAGGACTTACCGATGACCCGGCGGATTTAATATCTGGATCTCGACGCCGACATGGCCGTTGTTTTTTATAGGGACTCACGCCGATATCTTTGCCACATCATGCCCGGCGACTTACCGATGACTGAAGGATTTAACATCATGCTCGAAAGACTTACCGATGACCCGGAGGATTTAACATCGTGCCCGAAGGACTTACCGATGACCCGGGATTTAATATTCGGATCGGCGCCGTCACGGCCGTTGTTTTTTTATGGGGACTCACGCCGATATGCTGCCACATCATGCCCGGGACTTACTAATGACCGAAGGATTTAACATCATGCTCGAAAGACTTACGATGACCGAAGGATTTAACATCGTGCCCGGGACTTACCGATGACCCGAAGGAATTAATATCTGGATCTCGACGCCGACCACACCGTTGTTGTTTATAGGGACTCACGTTGATATCTTTGCCACATCATGCCCGAAGGACTTACGATGACCAAGGGATTTAACATCATGCTCGAAAGACTTACCGATGACCGAAGGATTTAACATCGTGCCCGAAGGACTTACCGATGACCCGAAGGATTTAATATCTGGATCGTGGACGACCACGGGCCGTTGTTTTATAGGGACTCACGCCGATATCTTTGCCACATCATGCCCGAATGACTTACGATGACCCGAAGGATTTAACATCATGCTCGAAAGACTTACCGATGACCCGAAGGATTTAACATCGTGCTGAAGGACTTACCGATGACCCGAAGGATTTAATATTCGGATCGGCGCCGACCACGGCCGTTGTTTTTTATAGGGACTCACGCCGATATGCCGCCACATCATGCCCGGCGGACTTACCGATGACCCGAAGGATTTAACATCATGCTCAAAAGACTTACTGATGACCCGAAGGATTTAACATCGTGCCCGGCGGACTTACCGATGACCCGTAGGATTTAATATCTGGATCGGCGACGACGACACGGCCGTTGTTTTATAGGGACTCATCTTGATATCTTGCCACATCATGCCCGGCGGATTTACCGATGACCCGAAGGATTTAACATCATGCTCGAAAGACTTACCGATGACCGAAGGATTTAACATCGTGCCCGGGACTTACCGATGACCCGAAGGATTTAATATCTGGATCGACGCCGACATGGCTGTTGTTTTATGGACTTTGGTAAATTCTTGATAATTCTTCAAATACCTGTTTAGGAACAAGCAAAATTGACATGCCCCTATCTATATGATGCATGTAATGTTATGATTTCTTTCTCCTCTTTTTCTTTTTTTCTTGTTAATCTTATGTCCTGAAAAGTCATTCTTTCTTTCTCTATTTCCTTTCCTTTTTTGCGGTATGCTCAATTTTGATCTTCATTTCACAAATTTTGCTCAATGGGCATCTACTCTTGTTCTTTTACACGAGCACCCGCCTTTCTTCTTCTTCGGATTTCGCCCTTCACACAACAAACTCTATATCACGCGTGTGCAGAGAATCTTACTATTCTTTCTATTCTGTATTGCCCCATTCAGTCGTGCTCGGTTATCTTCCAGTTCTTTTGACCCAACATTCTGAGTATTTGTTAATTTCATCATCGGGGTGAGCGAAATGTTTCTTAACCTCAATCTTCTTGTTGCCTCTTGACGGACACCATTCATCGATCTCTGTTCTTTAATTCTTTGGAGACTCACTGTTTACTTTTTACCGTCCCCTCACTTTGTAAGCTCATTCTTGTGATGTTTCGTCCTTCATTTTCCTGAACCAAACAAGGCATCGTGGCTGGAATTCGCTTCTTGTTCTTGAGCTGTCTGACACCTATACCTCTGTTATCATCTACATGGAAATCTTTGTTGCTTTAACTTATCAATTTGCTGATTGGTGTTCCACTGAAGGGTATCATTTAGATTAACATACAAGATTTTGAAAACACAGCATAGGAGCTCTGGATATCATGTGCAAGAGTGGCTTAGATTCAACCATTTGGTAATTCAAAGATGTGAAGTCTTCCCTGGTGACTCGGTTCATCCTCATGATTACCGCGTTGCTGCAGAGTAATACTCTTTCTCAATTCTCATTATCTACTCCGCCCCCAAAAGGGTAGGCTTGTATAACCACTCGAGCGCAGAAATATTACTCTAGGAATAGAGTTCTAGGTGGTGCGAGTTTTGATTTTTCCCATGATATCGCCTATTTTATTTTTGTTTTTTGTTTTTTGTTTGTTTTTTTTATTATTTGAGGAAATCAATTCGTCACAGTCCTTTGTCTTGAGGACAACGATAGAGCAAACAACACTGCCCCAAGTTACTCGGCATAGTCACGATTTGAAAATATTACCATCACTTATGAAGCTAAGGTTTCTTGAATTGGATGATATATCTCCACCCTATCGCTTCAGCGGAGTGCCCCAAGATTTCCATACTCTTATCCGAACAAGCCTATTACCAGGTTTCGAACATAGGAGTACTTTTTATTATTATTTTCTCATTTTCATTTCTTTTTTTTTCTTCCTTTTTCTCTTCCTTTTTTGTTTTGTTTCTTCTTTTCTACCTAGAAGATTATGCCTAGAGTTTCAATTTCAAGCAACTCTATATGGTTGATATTTAGAGCTTTTTCGTCCTTGAATATCATCGAAAGAGTAACAATCTAGCTTTGCTGACCAGAGTCCGGTGGGGAATATCACACATCATCGTTGTCACGACATCTATCTAATGTCACATCTTGCAATTGATATCCAGCGTCCTACAACGGCGAGAAAATATCTATGTGCTTTCAAAAACATTATATGTTAAGCGAAATGTGTCCTTTATTGAAAATAAAAACCAACAAACATACCCCATTATAAAAGATCTTTGCCACATGAGGGCCACATAGAGTTGATCTCTTGTATTACTTCAGGAAGGTATTTTTAATGTAGTGACATCTATGGCTTCTTCAGCACTATGTAGACTTGCTTCTCATCCTTGGTTTTCCACTGCTTGATCAGCTCTTGTGTCAGGGTTCCATCATTGACCCGCTTCTTGATTTCATCCAGTAAAGGTCTACATTTTCTGGTGGGATGCCCCGGTGCCCCCATATGGAATTCGCATGTGCTACTTGAGTCAAAACTATGGGCATACTGTAATCACTCATTTTTGTACGGGTTTTTAGTATTTTTAGTATTATTGTAATAATATATATAAATAATAATAATAATAAAATTAATAAAAAAAAGCAAAAAAAGCAAAAAAAATAATAATAAAAAAGGGGGAGGGGAGTGGAGCACAAGGCTCCACGTCACCCTCCTCCCCTCTATAAATAGACGGCAGCATTGCAAAATTGGATGAAAATTGCAATTGAAAAATTGCAAGCAGCATTTTTGAATCGGGGGCAGGCCAATTCGGCTAGCCCAGAACCGGGGTAATATCCTCGGTCCTAACCGGTTCGATCGGGGTCCTATTTTAGGTCCGATCTAGTTAATATTTTTGGAGAGGTCGTGGTAGATCTCGGTGGGGTCCAGTCGGGGTTCGTCATTCGAACATCTAATTAGGTATATTTTCTTTCTTTTTTATTTATGTTGTAATTTTTATATTTTAATGAAGTAGTAGTTAATTTAAAATTGTGTTTTTAATTTGTATGTTTATCTATGTTTTAGATTAGTATGTTTTAAATTTATGTTTTATATTAATATTTTATTTATGTTAGATATGTTTTTATAAGTTAGATTAATATTTATGTATGCATGTTTTAGATTAGTATTTTATTTATGTTAGATATGTTTTTATTTATGAGTTAGATTAATAGTCATGTATGTATGTATGTTTTAGATTAGTATTTTATTTATGTTATATTAGTATTTTATTATGTTAGCATTTATTCATATTTTTTATCGCAAGGTATTTATTTATATTTGTCATGTTTTTTAAGTTTGCATAACGAACATATATTTTGTCAATGCGGTGCCCTTTTATTCGAGCGTAAACGGGGCGATGTCGTGCGTAGTGATAGTGGTTGGACGTTTACTCTCGAATAACGGGGCCTTTAAAATCTACTCGCATTTATAACCGAATTTTAATCTAATCGTCACTTTAATCCGGAAAATTTAATATTAATAAAGCGATAATTATTAAAGTACCAATTTTGGGCGGTGTGGGGGTGCTAATCCTTCCCCATCCGTAACCGACTCCCAAACCCGATATTTTAAAATCTCTGGTTTTCTACGGTGTCCGGTCCACCTTGAGTGGCCGGTGGCGACTCCATTTCAAAACAAACTAAATATTTCCAAAAATAAAAAAAAAACATTTTTAGCGAGAAAAAACATCTCTACAGATGGCGACTCCGCTGGGGACTTTTTTTGTTTTTCAAAAACAAATGAGAGTCGAGCTTTTTTCAAATAATTACCGCTTTATTAATATCGGAAATTCTGGATTAAAGTGACTATTAAACTAACATTCGGTTATAATTGCGCGTTTATTTTAACGCATTTAAAATATGACATATAAACCCGTTTTTTTTTAAGTGGGGGGAAAACGTTAATGCTTTCGTGGAGATATCGTTCTCCCGTATGGGCCTAGCAAGTACCTTCGGGGCTCGAGTACCTTATACTTTCGTGAGGATATCGTTCCTTCGTATGGGTATAAGCGAATGGGTCCCCCTGAATTGAACCCGGTTGAAAGGAGCCTATAATGGGTGATGACCGGGGGCCTTGCTACTCTTAGTAGAGGACAGCGAGGACAATTCGGGTACCTCTTAGCACCAAAACTGCATATAGTGAGCCGTAGGAGCCAACCCTTTAGAGCCATGTGAAACTCTGTCCGATTAGTGGTCACCCTATTTAGGCTCTGGTGCCTTGTTTCTTGTTTATGTACAGTTTTTATTACTCTATTTTTGTTATATTTATCATTTGTTTTATTTAATCATTTTATTTGGTACTAACTCGTTTTATTTTATTCTCATCGCACTGAGCTCACCTGCATCATTGCACAACATCATCACAATCTTAATTTTGTATTGCATTGATTTAGGACACATTTTGCATGCATTCATTTTCAGAATAATAAAACTAATCCTCGGGTTGCCCCATTAAATACAACGAAGATGGTCGATCTAGCACCTTACAAAGCCTCTTACAAAAGTTTGGTCTTGGGGAATGTCCAAAAGCACCCCCACATCTTTTACAAACATTATGCCTATAACAAGTCCTCAGTCCGGGGGCATTGTTTGCCAAGGTCCAGCCTTTATTGTCGAGTCAAACTCTTGCATCTTTGACCACAGTCTGCAAAATTGCACCCCAATCAAAAAATAATAAGCTACCATGAACCAACAAAATTTATAAACCCAACCTAGGGGCAACAGAATCCACACTCAAAGTGTCAAATTCAAGAACAGTTTCAGACGATGGCATAGGGATGAATAAAATGTTGGGGCATACACCCAGATGACTGATTGAACCCAAGTTGAGGTTGGGGCACCGTCACATACAAAAAACCAAGATCCTGACGGGACCAGTGAGGAATCAGGGGCATCCCTTTGAGGGCAAAAAAAAATCATATCACATTCATGCATTTAGATTGCATTCATCTTGCATTAAACCATTGTTGCAAACGTCATATATTTAGATTAAGTGCATACACCAAAATCACCATGCATTTAGGGTAGACACATGCATTTAGACATAAAATTAGATACATTCATGCAATCTTGCTTGTACATATAAATAGGTTCAAAAAGATACTAAACATCCTCAGCCGTGGGGGCAACAACGCGACAACCAACCTTAGTCTTAGAGGAGGCCAAACACAAAGAGGATGCTGAAACATCAATAAAAGGTAACAATGACAAATTTTGTGAACATTTACTGATTAATATTTTTATTCATTTTTAGGTCATATCACTCTGCCAGTAGAGCAGCAGAAGTAGACTTTTCCAGATCTTGCCTTCGTCATTGTTGATAGGCCAACAATTTCCAGATTCTGCTTTACCGCTGATGGTGCAACAATATAGACATCCTGAAGATCTCGTTTCTCCGTTGATGGTGCAACAGATCCAAACCTTCCCCAAGCAGATCAAATTTCTATTTAGGTCTTGTTTCTCTGCTGACGGTGCAACCAGACCTATTTTCGAGTCTTACTTCCTTGTACAGTTCAAGAAAAAAGAAAAATTATCAAAAAAAAGAGAATTAAAAAAAATAAAAAATAGAAAAAAATAGAAAAAAAATGAGAAAAAGAGAAAAAAATCAAAAAAATCAAAAAAATAAAATGAGAAAAAGAGAAAAAAAAGAAAAAAAGAAAAAAAAAGAAGAAAAATGAAAAAATGAAGAAAAAATGAATGAAATGAAAATCAAAATGAATTTATCAACTTTCATCGCCCGAACCAGTCCTCCGCTGATGGAGTGGCCAGGTACAAGCTATCGTCGCCCTCAGATCCTGCTCTCCGCTGATGGTGTAGCCGGTTCCAGGTCGTCATTGTCCAATCCAGTCATCCGCTGATAGAGTGACCGGGTCCAAGCTCCCGTCGTCCTCTGATCCTGCTCTCCGCTGATGGTGTAGCCGGTTTTAGGTCGTCATTATCAAATCCAACCTTCCGCTGATGGAGTGGTCGGGTCCAAGCTTCCGTCGTCCTCTGATCCTGCTCTCCGCTGATGGTGTAGCCGGTTCCAGGTCGTCATTGTCCAATCCAGTCTTCCGCTGATGGAGTGATCGGGTCCAAGCTCCCGTCGTCCTCTGATCCTGCTCTCCGCTGATGGTGTAGCCGGTTCCAAGTTGTCATTGTCCAATCCAGTCCTCCGCTGATGGAGTGACCGGGTCCAAGCTCCCGTCGTCCTCTGATCCTGCTCTCCGTTGATGGTGTAGCCGGTTCCAGGTCGTAATTGTCCAATCCAGTCCTCCGCTGATGGAGTGACCGGGTCCAAGCTCCCGTCGTCCTCTGATCCTGCTCTCCGCTGATGGTGTAGCCGGTTCCAGGTCATCATTATCCGATCCAGTCCTCCGCTGATGGAGTGGCTAGGTCCCAGTTGCTGCTGTCCTACTTATCCGCTGATGGTGTAGTAGGGTTCCAGTTAATATTTCTGTTTCTCCGTTGATAGATCCAACTTTACTGATTTTCAAGTTTTCTTTATTAATGTTGTAGCTAGAAAACAAATCAAAAAAAAAAAAAAAAAAGAAGAAAAAATCAAAAAAATAGAAAAAAAGAAAAAAGAAAAAAGAAAAAGAAAAGAAAAAAGAAAAAAAATCAAAAAATGAAAAATGAGCTTTCAACCAAATTCTGGTCTTGCCTCTTCGTCAGAGTTGTAGCTGGATCAGACATCAGAACTTTCACCTATCGGTCTTGCCTCCTCGTCAGTGTTGCAGCTGGATCGAATTTTGTAGACCCTGTCTCTTCGTCGCTTATTTGCAATTTGGGTCGAACTCTCTTTAGTTATTAGCTTATTACCAATAATGTAGCAAGAAGAACTCGGTTTGGCTTCCCCAACAAACAACCCCCATTTTGAAGGCTTTGCTTCCCGAGAGTGACAAGGTGGATCATCCAAAACAAGAAAGAAGACATGCGCTGAAGAGAATGAAGATCTACCGAAGAAAGAAGACACGCGTCAAAAGGAGAGAAGTTTAGCCAGATAAAACAAAAATGAGTGCTTTTGATATTTGCTTTGTTCTCGTTTCACAAGAACAAGCAAAGAGGGGCAACTGTAATCACTCATTTTTGTACGGGTTTTTAGTATTTTTAGTATTATTGTAATAATATATATAAATAATAATAATAATAAAATTAATAAAAAAAGCAAAAAAAGCAAAAAAAAAATTAATAATAAAAAAAGGGGAGGGGAGTGGAGCACAAGGCTCCACGTCACCCTCCTCCCCTCTATAAATAGACGGCAGCATTGCAAAATTGGATGAAAATTGCAATTGAAAAATTGCAAGCAGCATTTTTGAATCGGGGGCAGGCCAATTCGGCTAGCCCAAAACCGGGGTAATATCCTCGGTCCTAACCGGTTCGATCGGGGTCCTATTTTAGGTCCGATCTAGTTAATATTTTTGGAGAGGTCGTGGTAGATCTCGGTGGGGTCCAGTCGGGGTTCGTCATTCGAACATCTAATTAGGTGTATTTTCTTTCTTTTTTATTTATGTTGTAATTTTTATATTTTAATGAAGTAGTAGTTAATTTAAAATTGTGTTTTTAATTTGTATGTTTATCTATGTTTTAGATTAGTATGTTTTAAATTTATGTTTTATATTAATATTTTATTTATGTTAGATATGTTTTTATAAGTTAGATTAATATTTATGTATGCATGTTTTAGATTAGTATTTTATTTATGTTAGATATGTTTTTATTTATGAGTTAGATTAATAGTCATGTATGTATGTATGTTTTAGATTAGTATTTTATTTATGTTATATTAGTATTTTATTATGTTAGCATTTATTCATATTTTTTATCGCAAGGTATTTATTTATATTTGTCATGTTTTTTAAGTTTGCATAACGAACATATATTTTGTCAATGCGGTGCCCTTTTATTCGAGCGTAAACGGGGCCAGTATCAGGCGTAGTGATAGTGGTTGGACGTTTACTCTCGAATAACGGGGCCTTTAAAATCTACTCGCATTTATAACCGAATTTTAATCTAATCGTCACTTTAATCCAGAAAATTTAATATTAATAAAGCGGTAATTATTAAAGTACCAATTTTGGGCGGTGTGGGGGTGCTAATCCTTCCCCATCCGTAACCGACTCCCAAACCCGATATTTTAAAATCTCTGGTTTTCTACGGTGTCCGGTCCACCTTGAGTGGCCGGTGGCGACTCTATTTCAAAACAAACTAAATATTTCCAAAAATAAAAAAAAACAACATTTTTAGCGAGAAAAAACATCGCTACACATACAGATCAGGTGCACTCTTCATCGGCCTAGGAACAAGATAGTGACCCTCTACCAGATGAGGCCAAATGTCTGAGATAGATGTTCCAAACACTTCCAAATTTGCGCTCGTCCGAGGAATTTTTCTTGATGCCCCCAATTTGTCAGTCTGTCTCCTTCTTTTACGGCCACGCGAACCCTGGAGATGACACTCATTTACGTCTCCATCCTTATCTATCTTATCTTCGATTCGGTCTTTAGACTTAGACCCCAATTTTCCTTCTTTGACTGCATATTCTATCCTCTTTCCAATCGTCATGAAATCTTCGAGTCTGTTTCTCGATTTCTCCAACATCACATCGAAGAAGGGAGAGGGAAGCGTTGCATGAAATAGGGGAGTCAACTGTTTTTCCGCTATAGGGGGCTGGACTTGGGTCGCCAGACATCGCCACCTTAATGCATATTCTCTGAAGCTTTCATTTGGCCTCATTTTCTCATTCTGAAGAAACTATCGACAGGGTGCTAAATCTAAAGCATATTTGTATTGATCCAAGAAGGCATTAGCGAGGTCACCCCATGACCTAACTTGGTTTCTGTTCAAATGATTATACCACACTGCTGCTGGTCCCGTCAGGCTATCATGGAAGTGGTGGATCAACAATTCTTCGTTCTTCATGTATCCTTCCATTTTTCTACAAAACATGGTTAAGTGAATCTTCGGGCAGCTGGTTCCGTCATACTGCGCAAATACGGGAACCTTGAAATCTGGAGGAATGACCAAATCAGGGACTAGGCAGAGTTCCCTCGTATTGAAGACATTTATCTTCTCTTTCTTCTTAAGCTCTTTCTCGATTTTTTCTTCTAACTGGTCAAGCCTCGACTTTTCAATTCGTTCCATTTTCCGATTAATTCTGCCATCGAACCCCAGGTATTAAATGGTGAAGTGCCATGCGATGATAAAACAATGCAAAAAAAAAAACGTGATGCAAATGCAATGCATGAATGCAATAAAGTATTGATTCCGCAAGTGATTTGTCCTTATAGAACATCTTTCATTCAAACCAAAAGGTTTCATTACATCCGGTATTAGGGTTTTACAGATAGCGGTGAGCCCTGGCACCTAATGTCTTGACCTCATTCAATAGTTCCGTCAGTTTTCCTTCGCGGTCCAATGCCGGATCTATATTCTGGCTTATTGGCGCTGCTGCATCGGCTAAATTTGCTACCTGTTGAGCTACTTGTCGGGCTTGAGTCGTAACCATCTTCATGTCCTGGTCTTTCTCCCGTATTGTTTGCTCGGACTTTTGTAGCTTAACGGTTATTGCCCCAGCACGGATCTCACTGGTATGTAAAGCAGTCTCGAGTCTCACTATCTGCTCTCTGAGTGCTGCGTTTTCCATTTGGAAGGCTTGTGATTCATTCCTTTCCTGGTGCAGACTTGATTTCAGGATATCTTCCATGGCCAGACTGTTTTCCAACTCATTTTGGATAAAGTCGCGTTGGCCCTCAGCTTCTTCCAGCTTCTTTGATAATGATCTGATTTTATTCTTACTATTTTTGCATTTCTGCTTCCAGCGTTCTGAACCGTTCCTCAGCTGAATCATACCATTGACCCACTCTTCCGCGGTGTCACCCAGACCGAAACTCTTGAATTCAAAGTGCAGCTTCTGGTGCTCGTCTTGTACATTCTTTGATTTCATGCTAAGATTGTGCCTCTCATGCTCGAGCTGGTCGCGCTTGTGTGCAAGTTCATCTTCTGAGACACTTTTATTCTTGACTCCTAACTTTATCCCGCTTGAGTGACCCACTTCTGTGTTATCCGAACCTTGGGCTCGGTATTGACCTTCCTTTGACTTTCCCCCTCGGGCAACGGCTGGGTGGCTGAAGAATCGGGGTTGTCCGTCTTCGAAATCCAAAATTCCCATTCTGATAAGATCTCAAACTCTGTCCTTCAGGGCCCTACAATTTTCAGTGTGATGACTCGAATCGCCTATGTGGTAGCTACACCGGACACGACTGTTGTAATCTTTCGGATAAGGAGGTTTTCTTGGTACAGACTTCACTGGTATGACAAGGTTCCTTTCGACAAGCAACGAAAGTAACTTGGTGTATCTCATGGGTATTGGATAATGACTTCTGATGTCATTAGATTCTCGAACTTCCCCTGGTTTTGCCTCTGTTCCCTGGGTATCTTACCCAGATGTGCTACTTGTCTGTTTCTTGAGATTGATCACAAAGGGATTTGATTTGTCATATTTAACGGTGTTGTCTATTTTGGCTTTCTGACCATTTTGTTCCACATTCTGCTCCCCGACCGAATCTTTTCTGAGTTCGACATGCTGCTTGCCTTTCATCATGGCATTCATCTGGTCCATCATCTCGGACATCTGATTCTTTAGTTCTTGTATTTCATCTTGTTTGTCACCAGGATTGACACTGCTTACCGAATCTGTTCTGGTGTCCTTGAATGGTTCTTCTTCGGCTGTCCCCGGTCTAGTCTCGGGATGGAGTTTTGGGATTGGACCCCCTTCCTTCAGGTCAAAGAACCTTTGATCCATCATGAACAATCTTCTATTAAAAGAGAAATCACTCGGGAATCAATGCCCTTGTGTAATGCGAATGCAATGGTATGTAAAAACAAAGCAAAAAGAAAACAAGTCAGTACCGGACAAAAAATGATAAGTACATAATAAAAGGGCAAATTAAATGCGATAAGCAAATAAGGCAATCCTATTTACATTCCATCTAAGACATCTATGTTATCCGCATGGTTCTAACAGGGTGGGTTTCTATGTGTTCTCTACATGCAGTTTTGGTTCTAGGAGGTACCCGAATTGTCCTCGCTGTCCTCTACTAAGAGTAGCAAGGCCCCCGATCATCACCCATCATAGGCTCCTTTCAACCGAGTTCAATTCAGGGGGACCCATTCGCTTATGCCCATACGAAGGAACGATATCCTTACGAAAGCATAAGGTACTCGAGCCCCGAAGGTACTTGCTAGGCCCATACGGGAGAACGATATCTCCACGAAAGCATTAGCGTTTTCCCCCCACTTAGAAAGACGGGTTTATATGCCATATTTTAAATGTGTTAAAATAAACGCGCAATTATGACCGAATGTTAATTTAATAGTCACTTTAATCCGGAACTTCCAATATTAGTAAAACGGTAATTACTTAAAAAGCTTGACTCTCATTTGTTTTTTTCGAAAAAAAACAAAAATTTCCCCAGCGGAGTCGCCAATCTGTAGCGATGTCCCTTTTTTCTTCTCATCGCTAATTAAAAAAAACGATTGGTTTTTTCGAAGGGTGTTTTTGAAAGGTGTTTGAAAGGTGTTTATGATTCTTTTGGATATAAAATATTTATTCCATGGGGTTTTAAAAGAAACCGCATTAAAAGAAATGGAGTCGCCACCGGCCACTTAGGTAGGCCGGACACCATAAAACCAGAGATTCAAAAAGACAGGGTTCGGGAGTCGGTTATGGATGAGGAAGGATTAGCACCCCCACACCGCCCAAAATTGGTACTTTAATAATTACCGCTTTGTTAATATTGGATTTTCCGGATTAGAGTGACGATTATTTTAAAATTCGGTCATAATTGCGAATATATTTTAAGGGTCCCGTTACCCGAGAATAAACGGCCAACCACTATCACTACGCTTGATATTGGCCCCGTTTATGCTCGGATAAAAGGACACCGCATTAACAATTTATATCTCGATATGCAATCTTAGTGGCAAAAATATAAAAATGGCAAAATATTTAAATGCAATAAATATTGACATAACAGAATATTAATCTAACATAAATGATATACTAGATTAAAACATGCATATATACACATTATTCTAAATAATAGATAACAACAACTTTAACAAGTCAGAACAACAATGCAGGAATAATTACGTTATATGTAGACGAACAAATATTTAAAAAGACATACATGCTATTAATAAAACATATTTCAACATATATGAACAATATATTATACAATAAAGAAGACACACTAATACGTAACTTGAAAGTCAAGAAAACATGCAATATGTACAAAAATACAAAAACATGCTGTTTTACGAGTCAAATAGAACATAACATGCTTTAATACGAATAACCGGATAAAAAACATGACTATCATAAGCTTAACACCAATATAAATATAAACATAAAATATGAGGCATATACAAGTGACATAAAATAAAACAATAGAATATCAACATATACGATTATAATACGAACATGAATATTTACAAAGAAAACAGGACTGAAATGAAAGAAAAATAAAAGTCAGTGGCAGAAATTAAAGAATAATAATATGTAATTTAGGGACGAAATTACGAAACAAACAAAACCTAAAAGGGCCAGAATTGTAATTAGACCAAGGGGCAGACCCAAAATGAAAAGTTCAAAAACGCGGGATGGTGAAGGGGGTAATTTTACCATTTAAAATCTGAATCGGTGTAATTTAAGGACTGGATTACAAGATTTTGAAATATCAGGGGGACTGGGATTGTAATTATACCATGCGGCAAGACAAAAACGAAAATATTGAAAACGTGGTATGGTTAAGTGCGTAATTTACCCATTTAGCAAAATAATAACACCTATATAAACCCTCTTTTTAGGCCGAAACCAAATTTTTGGCCATTCGTTTCATTTCTTCAGTTTTGGTAAGAACCACGTTCTTCATTTTCTCTCCCTTGTTCTTTTGAAACCCAAAATCCGGCGGCCGGCTGCCGTGTTCTCCGCCGCCGGCCGCCGCTAACCGGCGCCGGCAGGCCTTCAAAACATACCAAAATAACCCCCTCTTCGTCCTCAACATGAATCCGTGGTTGGATTCAGAGGATACACCCTTGTTTGCCCTAGATCTAGAAAATACGAAGCGAAAAAAATATTTTTTAAACCAAAATAAAACGACCAAGGGTCTTCCTCTCCCTTTAGTTCACCATATCCGGCTTGGAGAAGCCGAAAGGCTTATCACTTAAGGAAAAGAAGACCCACAAACAGAGATGGTAAGACGACTCTCTTCTTTTTGTTTCTGTGTTTTTTTTCGTATATGCATGTAAAAAAAAACAAGTAAGAAAAATACCACTGGACTTGCGTTGCTTCTTTTTTGTATTTCTGAAAAAAACTTGTTACAATACTCTCTGTTTTTTCTTTTGTTACCCCCTCCTTCTTATGCATCTCCCCGTTACAAATATATTATTGTCTTCGTTTTGTTGCAAGTTGCATCTTGCTTTTTCAGATCTGAACTGACACTTTTGCTTGTTGTCTTGGGCATGTTCTGAACAGGGGGACTGAATATCGGCGCGGTGGCGGTATGGATATTCTGCCAGCGGCCAGACGCGTTCTCGGCCGTTAGATCAGATCTGATCTAACGGTTGAGATGGCTTGAAGAACGATCGGCCTGGATGAAGCCTCGATTTGATGAGACGGCTCCAGATCTTGACACGTGGAGCTCCGCAGTCGAGGAGTCAGAACGCGTGGATCTTACGCGCGCGTGGGATATTAAAGCGACCGCGCGTGGACCATACGCGCGCATGGCACTCGAACGGTCCATACGTGTGGAACACGCGCCTGGCAGATATTTTTGACCTCTTAGTTGTATCGTGGCCGTTGGATCAGATCTTGATCCAACGGCCCATAGTTACCTGCACATTGTAATTAGATAAGATTTAGATTTGGGCCAACCGGGCCTTGTAATTGGACTTGGACTGTAAATTTTATTTGGGTTTAATATATTTAATTTAATTAATTTTTTTTATCAGCCCAATAATATTAATAATAATAATATAATTATAACAGCAATACATATACATGATACAAACCTATACTTATACAAGTATAACATATTGGCATACGTACATATAATCCAGCCCATAATTATCATAACATCTATATATGTTAATCATATACGCTCATACTCTAAATATATACGCGACACACATTCATCATTAATACGTATACATGCAAATAATATAATGTACATGCACACACCACACTTTATATATATATATATTAGTAACATTCATGCATATAATGAACATATAATATAATACTAATATGTATTTACAGGTAAAAAATGAGTGATTACAATCATGCCCGAAGGACTTACTGATGGCCCGAAGGACTTATCACCACGCTCGAAAGACTTATTGGTGGCCCGAAGGACTTAACATCGTGCCCGAAGGACTTACCGATGACCCGAAGTATTTAACGTCTGGATCTCGCGCCGCTATGGCTGTTGTTCTTTTGGGGACTCACGATGATATGCTGCTGCATCATGCCCGAAGGACTTACTGATGGCCCGAAGGACTTATTACCACGCTCGAAAGACTTATTGGTGGCCCGAAGGACTTAACATCGTGCCCGAAGGACTTATCGATGACCCGAAGGATTTAACATCTGGATCTGACGCCACTATGGTTATTGCTCTTTGGGGACTCACGTTGATATGCTGCCGCATCATGCCCGAAGGACTTACTGATGGCCCGAAGGACTTATTACCACGCTCGAAAGACTTATTGGTGGCCCGAAAGACTTAACATCGTGCCCGAAGGACTTATCGATGACCCGAAGGATTTAACATCTGGATCTCGCACCGCTATGGCTGTTGTTCTTTTGGGACTTTGGTAAATTCTTCGATAATTCTTCAAATACCTGTTTAGTAACAAGCAAAATTGACATGCCCCTATCTATATGATGCATGTAATGTTGTGCTTTCTTTCTCCTCTTTTTCTTTTTTCTTTGTTTCTTTTTCTCCCATTTTTTTTCTTTTTATTGTTAATCTTATGTCCTGAAAAGTCATTCTTCGGATTTCTCTATTTCCTTTCCTTTTGTTATGTGCTTCATTTCTGTCAAATTCTGTTCAATGAGCACCCGCTCTTGTTCTTTTGCACGGGCACCCGCCTTTCTTCTTCGGGGTCTCTGCCTGCTTCACCAACTATATCATGCGTGTGCAGAGATTCTTACTATTCTTTCTGTTCTGCATTGCCCAATTCGATCATGCTCGGCTACTTTCCAGTTCTTTTGACCCAACATTCTGAGTATTTGCTAAGTTCGTCATCGGGGTGAGCGAAATGCTTCTTAACCTCAATCTTCTTGTTGCCTCTTGACGGGCATTATTCATCGATCTCTGTGCTTTAATTCTTTGGAGACTCGCTGTTTACTTTTTACCATCCCCTCACCTTGTAAGCTCATTCTTGTCATGTTTCGTCATTCATTTTCCTGAACCAAACAAGGCATCGTGGCTGGAATTCGCTTCTTGTTCTTGAGCTGCCTGACACCTATACCTCTGTTATCATCTTCATTCTATGCATTGTGAGGTCATTTCTGGTTAGGGGCTCCAATAGTATCCGCCTCCTTGTGTTCTGGATCTTACCCCTGAAGTAATACATAGAAATTTTTGTTGCTTTAACTTGTCAATTTGCTGATTGGTGTTCCACTGAAGGGTATCATTTAGATTAACATACAAGATTTTGAAAACACAGCATAGGAGCTCTGGATATCATGTGCAAGAGTGGCTTAGATTCAACCACTTGTTGATTTAAAGATGTGAAGTCTTCCCTGGTGACTCGGTTCATCCTCATGATTACCGCGTTGCTGCAGAGTGCTACTCTTTCTCAATTCTCATTATCTACTCCGCCCCCAAAAGGGTAGGCTTGTATAACCACTTGAGCGCAGAAATATTACTCTAGGAATAGAGTTCTGGTTGGTGCGAGCTTTAATTTTACCTATGCTATCGCCTATTTTCTTTCTTTTCTTTTTCCTTTTTTGTTTTTGTTTTTGTTTTTTTTTTTGCTTTTATCATTATTTGAGGAAATCAATTCGTCACAGTCCTTTGTCTTGAGGACAACGATGGAGCAAACAACACTGCCCCAAGTTACTCGGCATAGTCACGATTTGAAAATATTACCATCACTCATGAAGCTAAGGTTTCTTGAATTGGGTGATGTATCTCCACCCTATCGCTTCAGCGGAGTGCCCCAAAATTTCCATACTCTTATCCGAACAAGCCTATTACCAGGTTTCGAACATAGGAGTACTTTTTATTATTATTTTCTCATTCTTTATTTTTATTTCTTTTTTTTTCTCTTCTTTTTTTGTTTTATTTCTTCTTTACTACCTAGAAGATTATGCCTAGAGTTTCAATTTCAAGCAACTCTACATGGTTGACATTTAGAGCTTTTTCGTCCTTGAATATCATCGAAAGAGTAATAATCTCACTTTGCTGACCAGAGTCCGGTGGGGAAGATCACACATCATCGTTGTCACGACATCTATCTAATGTCACATCTTGCAATTGATATCCAGCGTCCTACAACGGCGAGAAAATATCTATGTGCTTTCAAAAACATTATATGTTAAGCGAAATGTGTTCTTTATAAAAATCAACAAACATGCCTCATCACAAAAGATCTTTGCCACATGGGGGCCACATAGAATTGATTCCTTGTATTACTTCAGGAAGGTATTTTAATGTAGAGACATCTATGGCTTCTTCAGCTCTATGTAGATTTGCTTCTCATCCTTGGTCTTCCACTGCTTGATCAGCTCTTGTGTCAGGGTTCCATCATTGACCAGCTTCTTGATTTCCTCCAGTAAAGGTCTACATTTTCTGGTGGGATGCCTCGGTGCCCCCATATGGAATTCGCATGTGCTACTCGAGTCAAAACTATGGGCATACAGATCAGGTGCACTCTTCATCGGCCTAGGAACAAGATAGTGACCCTCTACCAGATGAGGCCAAATGTCTGAGATAGATGTCCCAAACATTTCCAAATTTGCGCTCGTCCGAGGAATTTTCCTTGACGACCCCGATTTGTCAGTCTGTCTCCTTCTTTTATGGCCACGCGAACCCTGGAGATGACATTCATTTACCTCTCCATCCTTATCTATCTTATCTTTGATTCGGTCCTTAGACTTTAGGCCTAATTTTCCTTCTTTGATTGCATATTCTATCCTCTCTCCAATCGTCATGAAATCTTCGAATCTGTTTCTCGATTTCTCCAACATCACATCGAAGAAGGGAGAGGGAAGCGTTGCATGAAATAGGGGAGTCAACTCTTCTTCCGCTATAGGGGGCTGGACTTGGGTCGCCAGACATCGCCACCTTAATGCATATTCCCTGAAGCTTTCACTTGGTCTCATTTTCTCATTCTGAAGAAACTGTCGACAGGGTGCTAAATCTAAAGCATATTTGTATTGATCCAAGAAGGCATTAGCGAGGTCACTCCATGACCTAACTTGGTTTCTGTTCAAACGGTTATACCACACTACTGTTGGTCCCGTCAGGCTATCATGGAAATGGTGGATCAACAATTCTTCGTTCTTCATGTATCCTTCCATTTTTCTACAAAACATGGTTAAGTGAATCTTCGGGCAGCTGGTTCTGTCATACTGCGTAAATTCGGGCACCTTGAAATTTGGAGGAATGACCAAATCAGGGACTAGGCAGAGTTCCCTCGTATTGAAAACATTTATCTTCTCTTTATTCTTAAGCTCTTTCTCAATTTTTTCTTCTAACTGGTCAAGCCTCGACTCTTCAATTCCTTCCATTTTCCGATTAATTCTGCCATCGAACCCCAGGTATTAAATGATGAAGTGCCATGCGATGATAAAACAATGCAAAGAACGTGATGCAAATGCAATGCATGAATGCAATAAAGCATTGATTCCGCAAGTGATTTGTCCCTATAGGACATCTTTCATTCAGACCAAGAGGTTTCATTACATCCGGTATTAGGGTTTTACAGATAGCGGTGAGCCCTGGCACCTAATGTCTTGACCTCATTCAATAGTCCCGTCAGTTTTCCTTCGCGGTCCAATGCCGGATCCATATTTTGGCTTATTGGTGCTGCTGCATCGGCTAAATCTGCTACCTGTTGAGCTACTTGTCGGGCTTGAGTCGTAACCATCTTCATGTCCCGGTCTTTCTCCCGTAATGTTTGCTCGGCCTTTTGTAGCTTAACGGTCATTGCCCCAGCACGGATCTCACTGGTATGTAAAGCAGTTTCGAGCCTCACTATCTGTTCTTTGAGTGCTGCGTTTTCCATTTGGAAGGCTTGTGATTCATTCCTTTCCTGGTGCAGACTTGATTTCAGGATATCTTCCATGGCCAGACTGCTTTCCAACTCATTTTGGAGAAAGTCGCGTTGGCCCTCAGCTTCTTCCAACTTCTGTGATAATGATCTGACTTTATTCTTACTATTCTTGCATTTCTGCTTCCATCGTTCTGAACCGTTCCTCAGCTGAATCATACCATTGACCCACTCTTCCGCGGTGTCACCCAGGCCGAAACTCTTAAATTCAAAGTGCAGCTTCTGGTACTCGTCTTGTACGCTCTTTAATTTCATGCTCAGATTGTGCCTCTCATGCTCGAGCTGGCCGCACTTGCGTGTAAGTTCATCTTCTGAGACACTTTTATTCTTGACTCCTAACTTTATCCCGCTTGAGTGACCTACTTCTGTGTTACCTGAACCTTGGGCTGGGTATTGTTCCTCTTTCGACTTTGCCCCTCGGGCAACAGCAGGCTGGCTGAAGAATCGGGGTTGTCCGTCTTCGAAACCCAAAATTCCCATTCTGATAAGATCTCGAACTCTGTCCTTCAGGGCCCTACAATTTTCAGTGTGATGACTCGAATCGCCTATGTGGTAGCTGCACCAGACACGACTAATGTAATCTTTCGGATAAGGAGGTTTTCTTGGTACAGACTTCATTAGTATGATAAGGTTCCTTTCGACAAGCAACGGAAGTAACTCAGTGTATCTCACGGGTATAGGATAATGTCTTCTGATGTCATTAGATTCTCGAACTTCCCCTGGTTTTGCCTCTGTTCCCTGGGTATCCACCCCAGATACGCTACTTGTCTGCTTCTTGAGATTGATCACAAAGGGATTCGATTTGTCATATTTAACGGTGTTGTCTATTTTGACATTCTGACCATTCTGTTCCACATTCTGCTCCCCGACCGAATCTTTTCTGAGTTCGACATGCTGCTTGCCTTTCATCATGGCATTTATCCGGTCCATCATCTCGGACATCTGCTTCTTTAGTTCTTGTATTTCATCTTGTTTGTCACCAGGATTGACACTGCTTACCGAATCTGTTATGGTGTCCTTGAATGGTTCTTCTTCGGCTGTCACTGTCCTAGTCTTGGGATGGAACTCTGGAATTGGACCCCCTTCCTTCAGGTCAAAGAACCTTTGGTCCATCATGAACAATCTTCTATTATAGGAGAAATCACTCGGGAATCAATGCCCCTGTGTAATGCGAATGCGATGATATACAAAAACAAAGCAAAAGAAAACAAGTCAGTACCGGAAAAAAATGATAAGTACGCAATAAAAGGGCAAATTAAATGCGATAAGCAAACAAGGCAATCCTATTTACATTCCATCTAAGACACCTAGGTTATCCGCATGGCTCTAACAGGGTGGGTTTCTATGTGTTCTCTATATGCAGTTTTGGTTCTAGGAGGTACCCGAATTGTCCTTGTTGTCCCGTACTAAGGGTAGCAAGGCCCCCGATCATCACCCATTATAGGCTCCTTTCAATCGAGTTCAATTCAGGGGGACCCATTCGCTTATGCCCGTACGAAGGAACGATATCCTTACGAAAGCATAAGGTACTCGAGCCCCGAAGGTACTTGCTAGGCCCATACGGGAGAACGATATCTCCACGAAAGCATTAGCGTTTTCCCCCCACTTAGAAAGATGGGTTTATATGCCATATTTTAAATGCGTTAAAATAAACGCTCAATTATGACCGAATGTTAATTCAATAGTCACTTTAATCCGGAATTTCCAATATTAGTAAAATGGTAATTACTTAAAAAGCTTGACTCTCATTTGTTTTTTTTTTAGAAAACAAAAATGTCCCCAGCGGAGTCGCCATCTGTAGCGATGCCTTTTTTTCTCGTCGCTAAATAAAACGTGGCGTGGTTTTCGAAGGTGTTTGAAAGGTGTTTGTGACTCTTTTGGATATAAAATATTTATTCCGTGGGGTTTTAAAAGAAACTGCATTTAAAAAAAATGGAGTCGCCACCGGCCACTTAGGTAGGCCGGACACCATAAAACCAGAGATTCATAAAGATTGGGTTCGGGAGTCGGTTACGGATGGGGAAGGATTAGCACCCCCACACCGCCCAAAATTGGTACTTTAATAATTACCGTTTTATTAATATTGGATTTTCCGGGTTAAAGTGACGATTATTTTAAAATTCGGTCATAATTGCGAATAAATTTTAAGGGCCCCGTTATCCGAGGGTAAACGCCCAACCACTATCACTACGCCTGATACTGGCCCCATTTACGCTCGGATAAAAGGGCACCGCATTGACAATTTATATATCATATGCAATCTTAGTGGCAAAAATATAAAACATGGCAAAATATTTAAATGCAATAAATATTGACATAACAGAATACTAATCTAACATAAATGAAATACACCATTAAAATACACATGTACATACCAAGCTTAATATCAGATAAAAGCAAACTTAACATGCCACAATAACAAGGTAGGAATAATTACGTATATAGGCGAACAAATATTTCAAAAAGACATATATGCTAGTAATAAAACATATTTCAACATATATAGAACAATATATTATACATAAAAGAAGACGCACTAACACGTAACCTAAAAGCCAAGAAAACATACAATACGTACAAAAATACAAAAAACATGCCGTTTACGAGTCAAATAGAACATAACATGCTTTAATACGAATAACCGGATAAAAAAAGATACACAACTATCGTAAGCTTAATAATACACCTATACATTTAAACATAAAATACGAGGCATATACGAGGGATGTAAAATAAAACAATAGAATACATCAACATATACGACTATAATAATACGAACATAAGTATTTACAAAGAAACAGGACTGAAATGAAAGAAAAATAAAAGTCAGTGGCGAAAATTAAAGAATGCGATAATAGGCAATTTAAGGACTAAAATGCGAAGTAAAACAGAACCTAAAAGGATCAAAAATGTAATTAGAGACCAAGGGGCACCCAAAATGAAAAGTTCAAAAACGCGGATGGCTAAAGGCGTAATTTTACCATTTAAAAACTGATTCAGTGTAATTTAGGGACTAGATTGTAAGCTTTTGAAATATCATGGGGACTGGGATTGTAATTATACCATGCCGCGAGACAAAAATGAAAATATTGGAAACGCGGGGGGATTAAGTGTGTGATTTACCCATTTCAAAAAATAATAACACCTATATAAAGCCTATTTTTAGACCGAAACCAAATTTTCACCATTTCGTTTCATTTTTCGGTTTTATAACTCAAACCTTTCTTCATTTTCTCTCAAATATCCCCTATGAAACCCAGAATCCGGCGGCCGGCCGCCGTGTTCTCCGGCGCCGGCGAGCCTCCAAAACATACCAAAATGACCCCATTTTCATCCTCGACACGAATCCGAGGTTGGATTCAGAGGATACACCTCTATTCGCCCTCGATCTAGGAAATACGAACAAAAAAAAACACTTTTAACCAAAAACAAAACTACAAAGGGGGCCTTCCCCTTCCTCCAGTTCACCATATCCGGCTTGGTGAAGCCGAAAGGCTTATCACTAAGGAGGGGAGACCCACAAACGGTGACGGTAACGACCTCTAACTCTCTCTCTCTTTTTTTTACTACGTATCTTTTGTATGCATGCGATAAAAGTAACAAGAAATGTACCACTGGACTTGCGTTGCCTCTTTTTTGTATTTCTGAAAAAACTTGTTACAATACACTTTCTGTATTTTTTTGTTACAATATTCTCTGTTACCACCCCCTGTTTTTTTGTTACCACCTCTCTGTTCTCTCCTTTTTGTTTTACAAGATCTCTGTTTCGTATATAAGCTTGTCTTTGTTTTGGTGCAAGTTGTATACTTGCTTTTTCAGATCTGGACTGACAAACTTGTTGCTTGTTGTATTTGGCATGTTGTGAGCACGGTGGTTGAATATCGGCATGGTGGCGGTATGGGTGTTCTGCCAGCGGCCAGACGCCTTCTCGGCCGTTAGATCAGATCTGATCTAACGGTCAAGATGGCTTAAAGGACGAACGGCCTGGATGAAGCCTCGATTTGGTGAGACGGCTCCAGATCTTGCCACGTGGAGCTCCGCAGTCGAGGAGTCAGAACGCGTGGGGCTCACGCGCGCGTGAGATATCAAAGCGTCCGCGCGTGGACCACACACGCGCGTGGCACTCGAACGGTCCATACGTGTGGAACACGCGGCTGGCAGATATTTTGATTTCTTGGTTGGATCGTGGCCGTTGGATCAGATCTTGATCCAACGGCCCACAGTCACCTGCACACAATAATTGTAATTAAATAGGGTTTGGGTTTGGGCCTTGTAATAATATTAGATTTATAATTGGACTTGGACTGTAATTTTTATTTGGGTTTAATATATTTAATTTTTTTTATTTCATTTTATATCAGCCCATTAATAATAATATAATTTGTATTATAATAGCAATACACATACATACGCAAACGCATATTTATACAAACATTAATTAATATAACATACTAGCATACGTACATATAATCATACCCATAATTAACATAACATCTATATACATTAAACAAATACGTTCGTACTCTATAGATACATACGCGACACACGTACACCATTAATACGTATACATACATAGCTTATAATATACATGCACACACCACACCTTATATATATATTAGTAACACTCATGCATATAATATAATAAATATACATGCAATACTAATATGTATTTACAAGTGAAAATGAGTGATTACACACAGTAGCAGCAGCACCTCCATTATCAGCCAGATCAGCCTTATCCAATGTATTATGTCCCTGTCGCACCGACTCAGCCGTACAATATACCAGTACAACACGGTATGGTTCAAGCGACGAGCATCTGTGCCGGTCAGCCCCAAGCTCTTCCAAATGCTACGTTCATTCCAACTCAAGTGGTTCTCAAGGAGGTTGCAGCAGCATCTCAACCTGTAGTCGACTTATCCTCTCAACAATACCAAAAAATCCCAGCAGCACACCAACATATTCATGTACCTCAAATTCAGCACCAACCTCAATCACTTGGTGTTGCTGCTGGTGAAACTGCAAATCACTCTAACAAATTTGATGATGACCCTGCTCGAGTCCAAATATACAAATCTCAACCCCCCACCAATGTTGCCTTCACAGTATCAAACAATGACCAAAGCCACAACTTTGCTTTTGTCCGAGGCTCTGGCGAAGTTGCTTACAGACAATGCTGAACAACAGATTACAGCATCGGAACCATAATGATTTGATTCTCCATCTGGGAAAACAATTTTGGTAGTGGTGTCTTGGTAACTTTGTTGTAATACGTAGCATGCCTGCCATATGAATAGACAATTTGGTATTCCTCTTTAACTTATTTCTTTTGTTTCACTTTTTCTTTATTTGTTTTTGTTAGATGTTCTAAATACATAAAAATGGACTCACCTAGAGATGTTAACAAATATATGTTTATGGGAAAAATATATGATCCACTCGCGGTGGAAACATTTTGTTTTTAGCCGGAAAAAATTTGGGGTTAGGGATTTAGTTTAGTGTTTATAGTTTAGGGGTTTAGAATTTAGGGTATGTAGTTAGAATTTAAGGTTTAGTGTTAGGGTATAGAGTTTAGATGTTAGGGTTTAGGTTGTAGGATAATATGGTAGAGATTTAGGTTTTTACCTATAACTCTTAAATTTTAACCCTAAATTTTAAATTTAAACCACAATTTCTAAATTATAAACACATAAACTTAAACCTTAAATTATAAACTCTAAATTGAATCTCTAACCCCTAAAATTAGAACGCTTGTGAAAACAAAATATTTTTACCACCGGTGCATGAGATAACTACCCAATGTTTATTCTGCTAATGTTCATAGTAAGTGATGAATCCATTCCTCCAAGAGAACGGAAATGAATATTTCATACGTATAGAAATATGCCTGAAATATACTCTCTCAGATCCAATTGATGGTAAACTTATTATGAACTCCCCTTAGCTTTGTAAAGTCAATTTCTTTCGCAAACCTGATTGAAGGTCTCGAATAAGACTCTTATGGGTGCACGCCAAAGCAAGTATTAAAATTTTGGTATGCGACAAAATAACTAAAGCGATAATAACATAAACTAAGACATGTATAAGAGGCTAGATTTACTGTCGTTCACCATAACTTACTTCCACGGACGAGAAAAATAAACAATCCCCTATAAACATAGAGAACACAAAAAGTACAAATACTTAGTGTACAAATCTCATGACCCGGTGGAACCAAAACACTCTTTCCAACATTCCTACAATACACATCTCTACAACGCAGTCACAATAGTTGTAGGGAACCTAAAAGTGGTTACACCTGTCCAGAGAATATTCTCTCATAATTCAAAAGGTTAAACATAGCCTATATTTATAGACCCAAATATTTAGTCATTAAAAATCTTATTCAATAAGATCTCTTACCTAATATAGATATTTACTCTTTAAAGTAAACTATAATTACCAAATAATCTTCAACCACTTGAATTAAAATAAAACCCAACTTTATTATCAATTAGAATTTGAGTCAAAATATAACAATAAGCTTGAGTACGACGCTTATGTTATCTTCCGCACCCCATCTATGAGACGAGGTGGGATCAATGATGGACGAGAGTGGCTTCCTTTCCTCGATCCCTAGTTGAATCCATTGAACCAGATCGATCTCCGAAGACCCTTTTTGAATGCTAGGCAATTTTCCAGATATGATCTCTAATAAAATCACTCCAAATGAGTAAACATCCCATTTCTCAATAAAATCACTCCAAATGAGTAAACATCCAATTTCTGTACTGGTTTTGTGTAACGTGTAAAAGTGAATAGGAATAAACGATGTCATTTAATTTCGTTAGTAGGTAGCAATACTGTGTCATTTCATATGTTTGGGGTTTAAAACCCTGTTTTGAGAATTGTTGCAAGATATCAATCAAATAGAAATGAAATATGTTTTCTTTTTGCTTCTGTCGTTTACTCTTTTCTCTGTAAATCTATATCTTTCTTCTTCCTTAAATTCTATTAGATTTCTGATTTAGTCCGTTACAAAGGTATTGGAACCTTCGATTTTGGCTATTCTCCTCTAAAATCTGTTGCTATCTCTATCTTTAATCTCATTCTCTAAAATTCTGATTCATCTTTTAAGATCAGATTTTAATCCTCTGTTTCTTCATTTGTTTGTTGATTTCCTTTTCATTTTTTATTTGTCTATGGGTGAGGATTTGTTTCGGGACCAGTTCTATGAGGAACTAAAATCCATTTAGGAAAAACTATTTGACGAGTCGAATCCTCGTAATAACTATGTGTCATGTGCTGTGTCCGATCACTGTAGAAACACTATACCAAGTTTTCTCACCCTATGGCTAGCTTCCTGATTCAGTATCACCGACTCGAGAACGCTATATCGGCTAGGAATTTTTTTCAAGGCCACCATATTTACGATAGTTCTTGTCAGCTTGAGATTCAATATTACAACGATGCCGATTTGCCTATCAATCCTCGAATTATAGTTGAAATTCTCGATGAATTCAGTTCTTAATTTGACAAAAGTGGTTGACTTGTTTTTTTGGGTTTGGGTACTGTCAGTTCGTGGATTCCTGCCACGTGAAGATCATTGGCAGTGTTGAATATCAAAGAAAAACTCATAAAAGCACAATGAAGACGGTTTATTATTTCACACATTCAGATGAATCTGATCATCAATGTGTATACAGCTGTACACAACTCAGAAGGCATAAAGGCAGAGTGGAAAATTCAAGAAGAGAATAAAGATGTAGGCCTTATTCTTTTTATTCTCAGATAGGCCAGGATTCAAAGAATCCTATTAGTTTTTATAGCCCAATAAAGTCAACAAAGCTGGTACAACAACCAGTCTGTTATACTTAACGTGCCGAACCAGAAAATAACCACTTTCAGTTACAACAATACAAGCCCATCACAAGCTTAATAACAACTTCAGCCTAACATCTTCAACAAGCAGCGACTGCTTCAGTTGTGTTGCCAAGGGAAAAAATTCAACTGTAACAACATTGGCAGCGACTGCTACACTAAAAATTGACTTGAAGAAGGAAGCCATTCCTGTAGAGGAGGTGTTTGACCAAATGCTTATAAAAGATGATGAAGTAAAAGTGGGTAAGCATATCGATGTGGTGTGTGGAGGTTTGAATGAGGTTCATAAACTGATGGAAGCTACCAATGGGTTGAACGGGGTCGATGATTCCATTAAGGAATTACCAATGTTTTCGACTCTTCATGTGTCGCCATTAGTTTCTCATATTTAGATAAAGATTTGTGTTAGAGTATGCCTAAAGACCAATTAAGAGATGGTTGTAAAAGACATATTTATTTTATATTGTTTATTAATAAGAAGCCATTATTATTATTTTAGTCTTATTCTGTATCTATAAATAAACTAAATTATAATAAAGTCCTTAGAATAATATAGTTATTCTTGAATGTCCTTAGTCGAGAATTATTGTGGGCTTGGACAACAATAATGTATTAAGACTAATATGTAGTTGATTGATGACAAAGTGTTGTCATTGACATGGAGATGTCAAAATCAATACATAAGTATGTGTTAGGGAACAACATATTGGACTGACCCGCTATGAGCATGTTTCTTGGATTATTATGTGACAGTCACAACATTGCTCATGGTGATAACTACATGTATGATCCTCAGACTTGATATCATCATTATTTCAACATCGTGAGTGACATATTTTGATACGGCTAAACGTGTGTCGTAACTGACTACATTATAAAGATTGACATTGGAAATGTCACAATCCATGTAGCAAAATATGGTTGATCAAGATAGGATTTGTCCCTCTTACATAATATGAGTAATATCATATGCCACTTGATTGAGTGAGACTAGAAAATGCATGGCCATGCTCGAATAAATTGATATGGGATATCATAATTATTCGTTTATAATAATCTACTCAAGATATCAAGAAACATTAGATGGACTATACAAGTGTGACTAATCCATGACTTGTGTCCGATCTAGATGTGAGGACAAAAGGATGAAATACATAAAAGAAGTTAATCACAAAAAAAGGTTAAATCGAACCACGATTTCATGTAACTTAGGTAGCAATGATGTATTGCTAGATGCCACTCATTGCTTGTGTACAAATATCGACTAGATAGCATGTGTACAAACATTAGAATTGTTCTGGATATTACTGTTAACGTTACATGAACCTACAAGGGTCACACTCTATGACTGAAACGAACAAATATCGACTAGATAGCATGTGTACAAACTTGTTGTACACATAATTAGTGAGAAACCGAAATTTTTATAATTATTGTAATTATGGATAATTTCATTTTTATATATATGTTAATATTTGATAAGTTATTGTAATTATCAAATATTATTAAATATATATATCTCTAAAAGAAACCTAATTAAAACAGAATCAGATTCTACATATTTAATTATATTCTGTTAAATATATTGTATATTTAAAGAATCCGAATTTAATTAGAGTTAGGCTTTTAAATGCTATATAAAGGCATAAGGTCTAACAACAAAAAACATGTTATGTTTTTTTTCTTTCTGAAAATCCTCTCTAACAGGTAGAGAAGAAAAAAATGTTCATTTTTTTCGGGTGGACTGCGTAGAGGTTAGAACGCTATTGTGATGACTCGAATTTGATTTGGATTCTCCTATACTCGTTGCGGAATTCCAGATTACTTGATGTAATGTTTTCATCCTTTATCACCCCTAATTCGTCCCTTGTACATGGATCACAGGTGGATTACGCTGGATAATTTTTCCGCTATGCCATGGGGTGTACTGACATTTCCCAACAGTGGTATTAGAGTCACTTGTATGATACGAATTCTGACTTAAATACTTGGATGATGTTTTTGTATGATATGCATGTTTTACTTTTTCTGTTTTGACAAGTATGTGATGTTTGCGCGAAACGTAGAAATTGAATCCAGTCGCGATTAATATGTTAATATGTTTTAACAAGTTTTTACGATCGACAATTAAGTGTTAATCATGTGTTTGTTGCGGTAATGTTTTGATAATCATATGTTAATAGTTGATATGATGAACATGCGGTTAAGATAGCAGATCATTTTTGGCAGAGGAATAATGGTTGTTCTAGAGTGAAAAACCTTAGGGATTGAAAAATCCCAAAATCACGAATTTGTTGATAAAAGTTATCGAATCATGAGGTTTTTCTATAATAATCGACGAGCGGACCAGACGGCCCCGGATCTACCAGATTATGTAGGCAACAAAGGTCGTAGGAATTATTTAGGTAATCTTAAGTAACAAGATAAAACATGTATATGTTTTGGATGATATACATGGTGTTTGAAATGCATTTTTATAGCCCAAATAGCCTATTTACTTTGGTTTTATATAAATACGGCCTGCGTGTCGTGCTTTTCTTTCTTCTATTGTAATCATTTTCTCATCTTACTCCCTTGTATGTAAAACGAGTTTCTGAAAATTGTAATATTTGCGGAGAAAGCGTGGACCAAAAGAGCAGCGTGATGTGCCAACCAAAGGTGGATTAGGTGCTTGAGAAGCAAGTTCTATCTTTAGTAATTTTGATTCTCCCATTGGCTTGAGATAGTCCACCTTAGTTTTATGGGCTATAACCATTGTATTTATTACTTTACATGTATGTGATGCAATGTATGTTTTAGCATGATGATAAATGATTAGATCATAGTAAAATGGTGAGATTAATATAACAAAATCCTCCATATTTAATTGAAATAATCATCCAATATTAGCCCTCATTAAAACCTCGATCGATACTATGTAGGTTTTGCCAAAGCAAAGTACTTAGATCTATCTTAGTTAAACGCGTAGAATAAGCAAGTGATATTCACTGGTTGTAATATTGGTTAAACTAGGTTGTTCTAATAAGATTAGAAACCTAAAAACTAATGATTGTTCAAAAACTTCGGTGATTGAAAAACAATACGAAAGTGCATGTCTAGGATTGGTTCTTTGAAAGAATTGGTATTTAAGCGTGCCCAGTACACCACCTCTCTTTTCATAAGTTACCTACCTGGTGCACTGTTCATTATTGTTCTTTCTATTAGACCATATGAACTTTTGTTTTCGACAAATAGTTGTTCATCAAATACAGGAATTACATGAGATGTAATCAGCAAGTGTTGCTTACCTAAATAATTGAATTCTAGGAGTAAAGCCAAAGCTGACTAAGAATTAAATGAAATATGGATCCTTACCCACTAGAAATACTTTTAGCAAGTTTTTCAACTTTGAGGGTTTTTAATAGTGGGAATGTTGTTACTTTATAAACATGATAAAAAGGGTACTTATAAATCATATTTTATCATTGTAGATTTATTATGTCAAATTCAAACTCATTATCATTGCTATCCGTCCTTGAGAATGACAAATTAAATGGCTTGAACTTCCTTGACTGGTTCTGTAATTTGAAGATTGTCCTCAAACAAGAACAGAAACTAACAGTCATCGAAGAACTTGTCCCTAAAAAGCCAGTAGATGATGCCTCTAAAGATGAATAGAAGCCTTTGAAAAATACTCAAGTGACATGGTAGATGTCGGTTGTTTGATGCTTGCGACCATGACCCATGAGCTTCAGAAGCAACATGAGGACATGTATGGTTAAAAATATCAAGGAATTATATGAGGGGTAAGCTCGACAAGAGAGGTATGAGACCTCTAAGGCTTTGTTTCGATGCAAGATGGTTGAAGGAACTCTAGGGGGAACTCATGTTCTCAAAATGATAGGGTATATTCAGATCCTGGAAAAGTTGGGCTTCCTTATAAGTGTTGAATTGACTATTGATATTATCCTGCAATCGTTGCCAGATAGTTTTAATTGGTTTGTTCTTAATTTCAATATGAATGAAATTAACAAATCATTGCTTCGGTTGCTTGGTTTGCTATGAACAGTAGAAACAATATGAAAAATGTTGGCTGCAAACCTATTCTGATGGTCCGAAAGGATAACAGAAAAGGAAAGCCCAATACCAAGCCAAAGCCAAAGCCCAACAAAGGAAAGGTTGCACTAAACCCAAATGAGGAGTTGCAAAAAAAAGGAAAGTGTTTCCATTGCAACAATGCTGGACATTGGAAAGAGAAACTACCATGTCTATCTTGAGGACATCAAGAAGGTAAGAGAAAATGGACAGTCCGAATCAGGTATTTATGTTATTGATATTAATATATCAACATCTACTTCTTGAGTATTAGATACCGGTTGTGGTTCCCACATTTGTACTTCTGTATAGGGACTAAAAAGGAGTAAAAAATTGGCAAAAGAAGATGTGGACCTACGAGTGGGAAATGGAGCAAGAGTTGCTGTATTAGCTATAGGAACGTATACTTTGTCATTACCTAGTGAACTTGTTTTAGATTTAAAGGATTGTTTTTTCGTACCTAGTTTGACTAAAAACATTATTTCAATTTCTTGTTTAGACAAGAATGGTTTTGAGATTATTATTAAGAATAATAGTTGTTCATTTTCCCTCAATAATGTTTTTTATGGTATGGCTCAACTAATCAATGGCCTCTATATCTTAGATCAAGATAATTCCATATATAACATAAATACGAAAAGATAAAAAACAAATGACTCTAATCAAACTTATATCTGGCATTGTCGCTTGGGTCATATAAGTGAGAAACGCATATCAAAACTTCATAAAGATGGATTTTTGGATTCTTTTGTTTTCGAACATTTTGATATATGTGAACCTTGCTTAATGGGAAAAATGACTAAATCACCGTTTGACGGTAAAAACGAGCAAGCAAGTGATTTATTAGGTATAATACATAGTGATGCATGTGGACCAATGAATACACAAGCAAGAGAAGGGTTTCACTACTACATTACTTTCACCGACGACTTTAGTAGATATGAGTATGTTTACCTAATGCATCATAAATCTGAATCCCTTGAAAAGTTCAAGGAATTTAAGAATGAAGTACAAAACCAACTAGGAAAGAGCATCAAAACTCTTCGATCAGATCGAAGAGGAGAATACTTAAGCCTAGAGTTTGATGAACATCTTAAAGGATGTGGGGTTGTCTCACAACTTACAGCTTCAAGTACTCCACAACACAAAGGAGTCTCTGAAAGGAGAAATTAAACATTGTTAGACATGGTTTGGTCAATGATGAGTCATGCTAATCTTCCAAGTTCTTTTTGGGGACATGCGCTAGAAATAGCTACTTTCACACTAAATTGTGTTCCATCTAAATCGGTTCAAAAGACACCATATGAGATGTGGAATGAGAAGCGTCCTAGTATGTCTTTAATGAAAATTTGGGGATGCGAAGTTTATGTTAAACATTATATGTCTACAAAACTTCAACCCAAATCTCATAAATGTAATTTTGTAGGGTATTCTAAAGAAACTAAAGGATACTATTTTTTCAATCCATCTGAGAACAAAGTGTTTGTTGCTCGAACATGAGTCTTCTTCGAGAGAGAATTTATTCTTGAAAAGGGAAGTAGGAGAAATATTGAACTTGAAGAAATTCAAGGTCAACCACAGATCACTGAACCAGAGATTGAACAACAACAAGTTCCACAAATAGTTGAGGAACATCCAACCGTTCTTGAAACACAACCACTGCGGAGATCTATGAGAGAATACAATGCGCCTGAGAGATATGGGTTTCTTGTCACATTGCATGGAGATGTTCTCCTCATGAACCAAGATGAGCCTAGGGCTTATCAGGAAGTAGTGGAGAGCCTAGACTCTAAGAAATGGCTAGAAGCCATGAAATCCGAGATGGATTCCATGTTAGAAAACCAAGTATGGACTTTGGTTGACCCACCCGAAGGGATTAAGCCCATAGGGTGCAAATGGGTTTTCAAAAAGAAAACCGACAAGGATGGCAATATACAAACATACAAAGGGCGATTGGTCGCTAAGGGATTTTGTCAAATTCATGGTATAAACAGTGATGAAACGTTTTCCCATGTTGCTATGTTTAAATCCATTCGGATATTGCTTGCAATAGCTGCATATTATGATTATGAAATCTAGAAAATGGATGTCAAAACCTCCTTCCTTAATGGAAAATTAGAAGAGGATGTGTACATGACATAACCTGAGGGTTTTGTCGATCCAAAAGATGCTCGAAAAGTATGCAAGCTACAAAGATCCATTTTTGGGTTGAAACAAGCTTCTCGAAGTTCGAATCTTCGTTTTAATGAGGCAATCAAAGAATTTGGTTTTATTAAAAATGAAGACGAGCCATGTGTTTTCAAGAAAGCTAGTGGGAGCACTGTCACATTCTTGGTATTGTACGTGGATGACATACTAATAATAGAAAACGACATACCTACCTAACAGTTTGTAAAGACTTGGTTAGGAAAATGTTTTTCTATGAAAGACTTGGGTGAAGCAACCTACATATTAGGAGTCAAGATCTATAGAGATAGATCAAGACGACTTCTAGGACTAAGTCAAAATACATACATAGGCAAAGTACTGAAAAGATTCAGTATGGAAGAATCTAAAAGAGGATTTTTACCTATGAGACATGATATTTCGAATGTGTCCTTCAACGTCTCAAGAGAGAGAACACATTAGTAAGATACCATATGCTTCGACCATTAGATCTATCACGTATGCCATGCTATGTGCATGTCTAAATGTATCATATGCACTAAGCATGACAAGTGGATACCAAGTAGATCCCGTTTAAGGTCATTGGGTTACAGTAAAAAAACATCCTTAAGTACTTAAGAAGAACTAAGGATACATTCCTTATGTATGGAGGTGAGAAAGAGCTAAGTATAAAAGGTTATACTAACGCAAGCTTTCAAACTGATAAGGATAATTCTTGATTGCAATCAGGTTTTGTGTTTTGCCTTAATGGAGGTGCTATAAGCTAGAAAAGTTCAAAGCAAGATACAATGTAGATTCTACGATAGAAGCTGAGTATATTGCAGTAAGTGATGCTGCAAAAGAGGTTGTTTGGATCAAAAAGTTTATATCTGAACTAGGGTTCGTGCCTAGCATATCAAATGCTATAGATCTACGTTGTGACAACAACGGAGCCATCGCACAAGCAAAAGAACCCATATCTCACCAACGATCCAAGCACATACTTAGGCGTTACCATCTCATTCATGAAATCATTGATCGAGGGGATGTAGAAATATGCAGAGTACCAACGAATGACAATATCGCCGATCCACTAACAAAGCCTCTAACACAGCAAAAGCATGAGTGTCACACTAAGTCTCTTGGTATTAGATACATGAGTAATTGGTCTTAATGTTAGTGGAAGATTATTAGAGTATGCCCAAAGACCAATTATGAGATGGTTGTAAAAGACATACTTATTTCATATTGTTTATTAATAAGAAGCCATTATTATTATTTTAGTCTTATTCTGTGCATCTATAAATAAACTGAATTATAATAAAGTCTTTATAATAATATAGTTATTCTTGAACGTCCTTAGTCGAGAATTATTGTGGGCTTGGACAACAATAATGTATTAAGACTAATATATAGTTGATTGATGACAAAGTGTTGTCATTGGCATGGAGATGTCAAAATCAATACATAAGTATGTGTTAGGGAACAACATACTGGACTGACCCGCTATGAGCATGTTTCTTGGATTATTATGTGACATTCACAACATTGCTCATGGTGATAACTATATGTATGATCCTCATACTTGAGATCATCATTATTTCAACATCGTGAGTGACATATTTTGATACGGCCAAACGTGTGTCGTAACTGACTACACTATAAAGACTAATATCGGATATGTCATAATCCATGTAGCGAAATATGGTTGATCATGATAAGATTTGTCCCTCCTACATAATATGAGTAATATCATAGGCTACTTGATTGAGTGAGACTAGAAAATGCATGGCCATGCTCGAATAAATTGATATAGGATATCATAATTATTCGTTTATAATAGTATACTCAAGATATCAAGAAGCATTATATGGGCTATACAAGTGTGACTAATCCATGACTTGTGTCTGATCTAGATGTGAGGAAAAAATGATGAAATACATAAAAGAAGTTAATCATGAAAAAAGGTTAAATCAAACCACGGTTTCATGTAACTTAGGCAGCAATGATGTATTGCTAGATGCCACTTTTTTCTTGTAATATTAGAATTGTTCTGGATATTACTGCTAACGTTACATGAACCTACAAGAGTCACACCCTATGATTGAAACGAACAAATATTGACTAGATAACATGTGTACAAACTTGTTGCAGGATATCAATCAAATATAAATGAAAATATTGTGTTTTGCTTCTGTTGTTTACTCTTTTCTCCCTAAATTTATGTCTTTCTTCTACAATCTTTATTCTTCCTTAAATTCTATTAGATTTTTGATTTAGTATATTACAAAAGTATCAAAGTCTTCAATTTTAGCCATTCTCCTCTAAAATTTGTTGCTATCTCTATCTTTAGTCTCATTCTCTCAAATTCTATTTCATATTCTCAAATCAGATTTCAATCATTTGTTTCTTCATTTGTTTTGTTTGTTGATTTCATTTTCATTTTTTATTTGTCCATGGGTGAGGATTTGTTTCGGGACCAGTTTCGTGAGGAAATAAATCTATTTTGAAAAACTATTTGACGAGTCAAATCCTATTAGTAACTATCCACCACGTGCTGTGTTCGATCACTGTAGAAGTATTATACAAAGTTTTCTCACCTTATTGGTTGGTGGAGAAAATTGTTAATCTTCAAGAGTCAGCTAACTTCTTGATTTAGTATCATCGACGCGAAAATGCTATATCAGCTAAGAATTTTCTTCAAGGCCATCATATTTACAATGGTTGTTTTCAGCTTGATATTCAATATTACAACAATGCCAATTTGCCTCTCAATCCTTGGATTATAGCTAAAATTCTCGACGAATTCAATTCTTAATTTGACAAAAGTGGTTAACTTCTTTTTTGGGCTACTGTTAGTTCGTGGATTTTTGCCACGTGAAGATCATGGTGGTGTTAAGATTGCTTCAGTTGTGTTTCCAAGGGAAGAAGATTCAACTACAACAACATTGGTAGCAGCTGCTACACTAAAAACTGACTTGAAAAAGGAAGCCATTCTTGCAAAAAAGGTGTTTGACGAAATATTTATAAGAGACGATGAAGTAAAAGTGGGTAAGCATATGATATGGTGCGTGGAGGTTTGAATAAGGTTCATAAACCGACGGAAGCTACTATTGAATTTGTTAACGCTCAGCAAAATATAGAATATTTAGTGTAAAAGTACAAAGGAATAATGCCAAAGTGAGTCTTATGCGTGCAAGTATACACGGTCAGCAAGTAATACATTAGTAAACTGAGAATCAAATCCACATGGATTGGACAATAACTTATTTGCTCAATATTTACTTGTTTGAAAGAATTAAAAGTGTTTGAAATGTTTTGGGTTTTAGATTAAAAAGATGGCAAAAATAGTGTAGTGAAAATGAAAGCAGTCTGGCAACGAAGTGTTCAATTGAATGATGAGCGTTGGCAAGGGATGCCTGGATTTCATGCTACTTATGTATGCCTTTAATAATGTCCTACCTTGGTTTATTGATGAGCATATTACAGATAGTATTGCCTCAGTCAATGGCAATACCCTAAGTTAACCACGATAAAACCCCTATATGTCTATAGTGAAGTTTTTCATTAATTAACTTGATTAAGTGTCAATCTTCATTCGTAAGGGGTAGAATCAGTCCTAAGTAAGTTCATCTACTTGTACATCTTTTGTCGAAGCTTTTCATCTTAGTATCTGCAACTGATCGTTGCCCCTTAAGTCTGTTAAGATATTAAGGTGCAATAAGCACACAATGCCAACTGTCGTATAGCAATGGATTTAGAAAAATTATGTACTAGTAGATAGAAAATAATTCCAAGGCATTCTGATTATTAAAAACCAAATATATAATAAGCGTTAATCGTAAACATCCCCCAACCAACTATAAAAGCTTAGTTCATGGGTAGGGGGTACATCCACAAAACATCATCGTTTCTCATCATCATTTCAAAATAAAAATAAATAAAACTAAGAGAATGAGCAAGAAAGAGATCCGTCGATGCAGCCTTCAAATGCTCCAGAGCACTTGGTCTTACATGGTCGAACTACGTCACCTCTGGGTTCACCACGGTCCAGCCCCTCTCCAATCCAATCTCAAGTGGTTGCTTAATCTCCTTTAAATAGGATTGCATGGAAACCCTAGGATAATCCTTTGAGTTTGAATTTTGAATGTGCAAGGGATAAGACGCATGATCATCTTATCCAGATTGGAATCCTAGGGCTAACATGTACAAGGTCCAATGACTACTTTGACTGAGCATCATACTTCAATCATTTGCCAGTCGAGCTTGGAATTCTTTGGTCCATCTATGCCAACTGATACTCGGCAATTCTCTACTTCTTTGCCTGTGTTCTTTGCCAGCACTTCTCTACCATGTCTGCCTACTTGTGTCCTGCATCAAAACCATCAAAATAACCCTTCACATTGGAAATGGAATAGCTCCTTAACTCCTTATGTAAATGCATGATTTTAACATCTAAATGCAACTAAATGTACTTAAAAGGCAAACAAAGGCATTGTAAAATAAGCATAAACAAGTACTTTTGAGGAGTTAACACACCCTAAACCTAGTACATTGCTTGTTCTTAAGTAATGCAACTAAAAAAATAAAAACAGAAAAAACAAGAAAGTACCTCAGCAAAAATTGCCATGGTTCTCAACACCTGCCAGCTAGCAAATTATGATCCTAGGTCTGTCCTCAGATATGCAGTATATCTACAGTAACCAAATTTTACCCAGGTGTTCGTATATAATATAATTCACTATAAGTAAGACCAATAAATAAATAAATAAATAAATAATAAATAACCCTTAAATAATAGCCCAAAAAATTCTTTAAAGTCCAAATGTCCATTACATGTTGTCCATATACATACAAAATACATCATGCCCAAATCAAATCCTAAGCCCATCTATTTACAAGCCAAAGTCTGCCAAACAAACACAAAAGCTCGGGTGTGCTTCTTTAGCCTACCCATTTTGACCACGTGGCAGCTCATGACTGGCCAAGAGGTGTTTCACTTGGATTAATCCTCTTTAATGACATCAGCTCCTACATCACTATAAATAGAAGAGAGAGAGTTAGTGGGGGACACAATAATTACGGGCAATTATTGCACAATTATTGAAGAAGAAAGAGAAAAGCCAACCAAAACTCGAAAGGTCGCCTGGAAACTGAGGAGCACGCCAGAGAAGGAGGTTGGACCATCGCTGTCTGTTACCAAAGGTAACATTTTCTTCCAGATTACATTCCCTGCAAATTTAAATACGCGAATACATCAGATTCTAATCCTATGCTAAAAAATAGTAATTAAATAGGATTTAAAATATAAACCCTAGATCTAAGTAAAATCAAACTCGAGTAAGTGTTTGAGCCTTATCTAAGCGTTGCCGTGAAGGAGTTTTGGAAGTCAGAAAGTTTAGGATTTTGTCAGAGATAAAAATGAAAGACAAAGGTTCTGGTCGGATAGTTTTTAGGGGGAATCTGGGAGACTCTAATGGACCAGGTAGATTTAGGGTGGAAAATAAAGCTTTTCAAAGAATTTTGGGAGTTTTTAGGTTTTGGACGGTGGTCAAAAATCGCCTTACAGCAGTGGACGGTGGCCAAAGTTGAACCAGGCGATGGTCAGACTTTAGGAGTTAGCTGAAGAAGATGACCAGAGATGACGATCGGCGTCGCCTCCGGTGGTCAGCGAACAAGCCAGGGATTGGTTAAGGTGGTGGTGGTAGATCAAGATGAGAAAACAGGAAGAACATCAGATGAGCGTTTTGATTCAAAAGAAACAAGAAAGTAAAATGTTTTATATGTTTATGAGGATTAAATGAGGGAAATGGAAAGAACAATGTTTGAATGTATGGAAGAAAATAGGGTTTTGATCAAAGGTGGGGAGGATTTTCTGGGAAATGTTGTTTAAGTTGAGAGGATTTGGGTGGTGAGAGAGGGAAGAGAGAGATTGGGTTCGTTGTAAATGGCCGAGTTGGCTCAGGGTTGAGCCTTTTATAGGCCGAGTTAAATGGTGCCGTTTTGGTACCGGTTTAACTCTTGACCCACGCGTTTCCGCCGGGTCGGATCAAAATGACCCGGCTTCTTCGTTGGGCTAGGTACGAGTTTAAATCGAATAAGATGCTCATTTCTTTGGGCTCTTTATGCTTTGAGCTTTCATATTTTACTTTCCATTCAATTTGGTCCTAAAAAGTTTGTATTTTAGCATCTAATTTCAATATAAATTCAATTTCATCCCCTTTTAATTGCTTTTGATTATTTGTTTAATTTACATATGTTTGCATATTTAAAAGGACATATAGTATATTTGCTAGGTGCATTAAATCACTAAATTAAGAAAATTATAGCCTTTGAACTTAGGTTCTTTAATTAATTTAAATAGGTGAGACCATTGTAGAAAATATATGATTATTAAATGAAAACTTTAATGTTCTAAGTTGATTAGTGTCTCATTGTAATGAGATGTTAAAGAAGGGGCGGTTTAGTGAAGCATTTAATATTTCATTTAAACCTAAAACATTGTAATCATATAGTTAATTAAAATTAAATTAACAATATGGTTTAAATAGTTAGAATCATTAAATATTAGGAAATGTTATTAATTTAGGGATTAATATAGATAGTGCCCAATTATTTGAGTGTTATCACATAAGCCCCTAAATTTGATAATATTTAGAGATTTTTTAATCCAACCAATTCGAGCCCTAATTAGGTTTGAACTTAAAATTGACAAGAAAATAATTAGACATGCATTAAAAACCTTTTGTGTTGAAATACATTTTTTAATATGAATTGAAATATCCTAAAGTAACTAGATGTTTCAAAACTTATATTCTCTGAAAATAGTAACTGGATGTTTCAAAACTTATATTCACTGAAAATGTATTTTCTTACAAAATGATACTTCAATTCGAAATAAAATTTAGTTAACAATTAAGGATTTAATTAAATTCAAATTATTGTTAGAAATGCCAAAATGCCATGTGAAATTAAAAAAAGGTACTGATAACGGGCATTTGTGGGGTGCTAATCCTTCCCCACACGTAACCGACTCCTAAACCCAAATTTAAGAAAACGAATCTCTAGTTGTTTTTATGATGTCCGATCTGCCAAAGTAACCGGTGGCAACTTCAAATTGATTTTCAAAATGAATAAAAGGGTAATATGATTTAAAATAAAAACCCTAATTTCAAGATTAAAAAAATTAAAATGGGTAAAAACCCTAATTTTCAAAAAAAAAAAAACAATCGCCAGGCTATTTTCTACACTCAGTTTTAAAAATGGCCGCGACAACTTGGCGACTCCGCTAGGGAACAAGAATTGAGAGTAATGCCTAATTAATTAATTTCATGTGGCATTTTAGCATTTTAAACAATATTTTGAATTTAATTTTTCCAAGAACTGTTGGATGAATTTTCAGGAAAAATGGAGGTAGCTTTTGTGTATGATATATCTGTCATTTGTGCATAGCCTTCTACCGGGCTTTTCACCCTTAAGTGGGAGAAAGACATGATCCGACGTGAGGCTCTCCACCTCCTAGTTCGGAATTTTATCTTCTTCCAGTATACTAACCTTATGCACCTTGGGGTCCACGCCTCCGTTTTAAGGGACATGTACTACCGAATTGATATCTTGCTGTCATAGTAGATAATAACGACAGTTTAGGAATCCAGAGTCTAGAACACAACCAAAATTTTGTTATCTAAAAACCCACCCCCACTAGAGCCAGAAAGGGACCTAGGACAGGTGTTGCTGGTTTAAATACATTTCTCTGGTTATTTTCTAAATATATCGTGTTTTTTGTGTTAAGATTTTGTTTATTTTCTTTCCATATTAATTCACAATACTGACACAAGTTTTTGTTTTGTTTTGTTATCTTAATGAACCATGTCATATTGCATTTGTTTTGGCATCGGTTCGGGAATCAGTTAATTTGGAAGTATTCAGTATGTCTGGAGGGTCTAAGATAGGAGAAGACAATACCGTAGTTTAGACACGGTCATAGCAGACTCAGCATGAGAAAGGAGATAGTTGTTGCGCGTAATAAGTGCTATGCAATTGTGCAAGTATACACGTCGCAAGTAATAAAGTGATATGAGTATCGAGTATCGTTTCCACAGGGATTGGTTTGGGCCACTTTGCTTAAGTTACTGCACTGTAAAAATAAAAACACAATTGATAATAGGAGTTCTAATTAACGAGTAAACTAAGAGCAATAAACTAAAGAATAGATGAAAGTAAAATAGAGTGAATAGGCCAAGTTATCGTGAGTTGTGGAGTGATAGCCGATTGGATCGTCTTGGTAAAAGAGTGCAAGGGCAACTCGGTTGCCGTGGCAACTTGCACAGCGGGGTTGCCTTGGCAACTAATCGATGGTTGCTTGGGCAACTACTTGGGCGGCTGGGCAGCAACTTCAAGGTTTGGTGGGGCGTTCTTCAATGGTTTCTTCTTATCCCTAAGTCAAAACTCTAGCTATTTGTGCATGCCTTGATAATACACCCCTGCGTGAATCAAGGGTGGACAACAACCAATCTTGCGCTCCTCTTAGCCGTTGAAATCCTTAGCTTATTCCCAAGCCAAATTAATCTTCACCATCAATAGATTGAATAAAGACCATACTCATTCGTTTCTTGAATCTAACTCTCCCGATATTAGATAAATAGATGAAGTTACGAGATCCTCTCCCAATTCACTTGCAAACAAGAATAAGAACCAAGAATGAATAAACCTTGAATAGAAAAGTGCAAACTCTTATTACCTAAATAAAATCCAATTGTTTCTTACAACCACAAAACACAATAACCCCAACCAATCAAGTTAGTTCATGGTTGGGTTCAAAAGATATACAAAGAATAATCCCCAAACCATGAATCTAATGGAAGCAAAGAAGAAGAAATTGAACTCTCTCCCCCTTGCTCTCTTGTCAAAATCTCTTACCCTTTGAAGTTGTCGAAAATCCTCTATTCTCTTGCTTAACTCTCTTTGACGGCTTGGTCCTTTAAATAGGAGATGGCTAGGTCAAAATCCTTCTTGAGGAGGAAGTTAAGTTGGAATTAAATATCTTTAAAGAATATAATTCTTTATTATATTTAAATTCCTTTTAGAACTTCTCCTATCTTCTTGGGATTTAATTTCTCTTTAACCTCTTCATGGAAATCAAACTCCTTTGGGATTTAACTTTGCTCCACGTCATCTTGGGCTTATCTAGTCATCAATTTCGACTACCATATCATCTTATTCTTTGTCGAAAATTGCCTTGGCAACTAGCTCGGCATCTCCTTCATGCATTGCCCTGGAAACTACGTCGGCATCTCCTTCATTGCATTGCCTTGGCAACTGGTTCCAGCCTTTTTTAGGCAAGTGATTCTGCACACACACAAAAACACACCAAAGCAACATCTTTTTCCACAAAAATCACCAAGTTATGTAATCAAGCTCAACGGTGGAAAGAAACATGAATTAGTGCATGAATGACTAATTATGCAACTAATATGAGCCTAACTTTAACAATAATATGAGTAAAAAAGGTAATAAAAATAGTACTTTTGAACACTTATCACACCCCAAAACTCGAACTATTGCTTGTTCTCAAGCAATGCAAACTAACTATTACCTACGAAGACTTTAATCATCAAAGACATGCTTCAAACTTGAATTCAAACCTCAAAACCGTGGTACAAAGTATGATCACCTTTTAATTTTTCGGATAGCATAAAAATTACCTGGAACCAAACTATAATGCTCGTGACAATGTGTGTGCGTAGTTGTGTACAAGTTGATTTTCAAGATTCTATGTGAACAATAGGCTTTATTAATTTAATTACCGGGGCATTTATTTTTATTTTCACTAGAGCCAATTTCGGGCACCTCTATCAAAGTAAGCAAATTCTCATTTTATTTTAGTCGACTAGAGCCAATTTCGGGCACCTCTAGCGATTCTTTAATGTGCATTAACTACTAGAGCCAGTTTCGGGCACCTCTAGCAAGAAATTAACTTTTAATTTTCAATTTTAAATTTACCCAAATTTTAAGCAACCTAAGTTCACTAAGTTTCTTCCAATCAACAAGCCACAACCGTGTAAAAAAATTCAGCATCATAGTAAAATTCTAAGTTCTTTTCATGCAATCCTAAAATTAAAGGTTCTTTCAATTAAGTGCAGTGGCAAAATTCATCATTGGATATTCAACAAGTCTTAAGCAATTAAATCCAATTAAAGGCATGGCAAGTAACATATGCAACCTATATGTGATTGCTAAAGATGAATGCAACTAAACATGAAACTAACTAGAAACCAACACCCCCCAAACTCGAGAGAAGCATTGTCCTCAATTCACGTAAAAGTGAAACAAAATTTAAAAGAAACTAAATGAAATGAGTTAGTCAGAGAGGTTGTCACCTCGAGTGATAAGTTTCCTTCGTGCCATTTGCTTGATTCATTTTTTGGTCAGTGGTTGAATGCTTGTGGCTGGTACCGCGTGAATAGCTTTGCTTTGATTTGATCCATGTTTTCCGAGGCAGGTTCACTTGCCTGGGTATCAGTAGTTTCTGTTATCGTGGCAACTGCTGAGGTAGTTACAGGGGCATCCTCTATTGCGGTTGCCGTGGCAAGTAGTCGGCAGTGAATTTCCTTAGCATGTTGGTTGTGAGTCATGTTGTGGAAAAGAAAACAAAGAAAACCTGGAAACTAAAGATAATGAAGAAAAATAAAATATCTCCTAAAAAAACAAAGAGAAAAAAATAACCGAAAATAATAGAACAAAATAGTTCGAAAAAAATAAAAATAAAAATAAAAATAAAAAGAAAATATCGAAAGGAGAGCATGCTCATGCATCTCCTAAGGTGTCAACTTCTTTGTTACGTTCTACATGGGCATCATTGTAGTGCTTCAATCTTTGTCCGTTAACTTTGAATTCATGTTCGTCGGTAATGGACTTGATTATCACGGCACCATGGGAGAATGGTTTGACAACTTCGAATGGTCCCGACCATCTTGATTTTAGTTTTCCCGAGAAAAGTTTCAGTTGAGAATTCAATAAGAGAACTAGTTGCCTTGGCATGAATTGCCGCGACAATAGTTTCTTGTCATGCTATTGCTTTGTTTTCTCCTTGTAGATTCGTGCATTGTTATAGGCGATTGCATGGAATTCTTCTATCTCGTTGAGGTCCAACAAACGCTTTTGCCCTACACTTTCCCAACTCATATTCACGGCCTTGATTGCCCAATATGCCTTGTTTTCGATTTCCACCGGTAGATGGCATGTTTTGCCATAGGCAAGTCGAAAAGGGGACATACCTAAGGGTGTTTTGAATGCAGTGCGATATGACCAAAGTGCGTCATCTAGTCTTGCTGACCAATCCTTCCTAGAGGGATTTACAGCTTTCTCGAGTATACCCTTCAATTTCCGGTTGGAAATTTCTGCTTGCCTATTGGTTTGTGGGTGATATTGCCCGTCCTCTGGCAACGATCACATTGCTTGTAAAACTCTTGGGCATCTTTGTACAGTGTTGGCCAATACAAACCGGATTGCAAAACTTTGGCCGCGGTACGAGTTCCTCTAAATGTCCTCCATAGGGTGAAGAATGGCATTGTCGGAGTACATTCTGTTGCTCTTCTTCAGGGACACATCGGCGTATGACCTGATCTACAAATTATTTAAACAAAAGAGGCTCGTCCCAAAAGTAATGCTTAGCGTCATGGTGGAATCGCTTCTTCCCTTGGTGAGTAAGGCCATAAGGTAAAATACAACAAACAAGGAAATTAACTAAATCTGCGTACCAGGGTATTGCCGAGGCATGTGCTACCGTGGCGACTGCTCCCAAGATTATCGAGGCGTGTGCGTCTAGAGTTGCCGAGGCATACGCGTCCATGGTTGCCGAGGCGTGCGTATCAGTGGTTGCCGAGGCGTGTGCGTCAAGAGCTGCTGCGACGTCGAGGGTTACCGAGGCGTACGTCCTTAGCGTGCGACCAGTGGTTGCCGAGGCATGCGCGTCAAGAGTTGCGGAGGTGTCGAGGGTTGCCGAGGCATGTGCACCCATGGTTGCCGAGGCATGCACGTCAAGAGCTACTGCGACGTCGAGAGTTTCTGAGGCATGCGTACCTATGGTTGCCGAGGTAACTAAAAGTTGCTCATCTGGGAATGCATCGCATATCTCTAAATCCACATCCTCCTCCCTATTGCGTTCTAAATGTGATAAGTGATCATCTACTTGATTTTCTGTGCCTTTCCTGTTCTTTGTACCAATCAAATAGGATCAGAACTGTGCGTTGGCCTAGGACTGCTCCTACCGCGAAATCACTTGCATCACACATGAGCTCAAAAGGTAGCGTCCAATTTGGTGGAACGACAATGGGTGCCGAGGCAAGCTTTTCCTTTAGGGTTTCGAATACTTGGGTGCAAGAATCATCAAAATCGAAGACTTTATCTTGCATGTCTAAGAAAGCTTCGAATTCCTTTAATCGAACTTGGTGGGGGTAATCTCTTGATCACGTCCACCTTGGCTTTGTCTACTTCAATTCCCTTGGATGAAATCTTGTGGCCGAGTACTATTCCTTCATCTACCATAAAATGGCACTTCTCCCAATTAAGGACTAAATCAATTTCTTCACATCTTGCCAACACCTTCTCTAAATTGCCGAGGCAACTGTCGAAGTCATTACCAAAAATGGAAAAATCATCCATGAAGATCTCAAGGAAGTCTTCGACCATGTCTGAAAAGAGTGCAATCATGCATCTTCTAATGTTACTGTATATCTAAGAAAACTTGATGATGGTCATTTTTGATACTTCTTATAGTCCATCCGCACCCTCTATCGGGTGACAATATTGCCCAAAAAGAGTTTGGGCAATGTGCTTGCCACTACTCCCTTTTGCGTTACCATGGTGGAGGTGTCTTTCTTTCGTGTTCCCTTGTAGTCCATGCACATCTTCCACCTTGCTACTGTTCCTGAAGGCATGAATATATTATTAGGAAAAATTACATCAACATCTAACCATTTAATTACCTCATTCCTGTCGGGCTCCATCATGGTTGGATGTAGCCTTCATTGTCGTGGCAATTGCTGCTCTAGCCAATTGCCGTGGTAATCAGTTGCCAAAATTTGCTGTAAGTCAAGGGAATAACCAATTTTTTGAAAAGCTTTATGAATCAAAACACCTTTTTCTTTTGGCCTCTCAAACATCTCCATCAGTAGAGATTTCGATGGCTTAAAATCTACCAACATCGGTTCCTCAAGACATACCTGCAATAGACGAGGTGAGTTTTTAAAGAATTCAAAAAGTTCAACCATTACCTGCTTATATTCCGTTGGCAAAGTATTATCATCTCGTTGGTCTTGCATGTGGTCGTGCAATTGTTGTGGCAACTGTATATGAGAGCAATCTAAAGATTCATGCTTCAATATCAATGTTGTAACCTTCTAGGCATCAAGTTCCTCAGAATTTGCTGTAGTATTGTTGTTCTCAGCTTCACTGAGTGTTGTCGCGGCATTGCTCTGTTCAGGCTCCTCAATCATTGCCGAGACAATTTGTTGCTCAGGCTCATCATGTGTTGGGCAGACTTTCTCATCAACATACTCTCGACTTTGAGGTTTTAGTTGTTCCTCACACATCGGAGAGCTTTCCTTGCATTGTTCCTTGTCCTCTTGCCTTGGGACTTCAGTATCCCTAGGAATGAATTGTTGGTGCATGTTATCCATGACATACGTGGATCTCCTCAATTGATCTTTTGAATCCCCCAAGGTTGCATCCCACTGAGCTATCCTCGTATCCATGGACTTTGATAGTTCTCGAATCTCTTCAATTGATCTGTCAAGTCTAGCCAAGGAAGCTAGCAACGTTTCCTCAAAGGAATTGAAATGCTTTTGAAAAGGACTACATTGCTATGGCATATCTGTTGCCGCGACAAAATTGTTATGGTAATTTTTTTGAGCTTTTTGACCATACCATGAAGAATTTTGCTGTTGGTTCCCTCTATGGTCCTCCATGTAGTTATATGCACCGAAAATGTGAGGGCAATTTTCAAACACATGATGTTCTCCACACATAGCACAAGATTTTTCCACGGTATAGGCTCTTTGGGCTTTTCTCGGTTGGTATAGGTAATCATCAAAGGGTGCAATAAACTCTTGATTAGATTGATTCATATCTTCCAACATCAACTCTCGAATAGATCGGCTTTTATTTCCCGACATGTTGATGTCCCTTAACTTTTAGCAAACCTAAACTTTTTTTGATAAAACAAACAAAAAGAAAAGTTAGTAAAACTAAGAGAAAAAAATGCAATAACAAAAACAACTAACACCAATTGCCAATCCCCGGCAACGGCGCCAAAAACTTGTTGCACGTAATAAATGCTACGCAATTGTGCAAGTATACACGTAGCAAGTAATAAAGTGATACGAGTATCGAGTATCGTCTCCACAGGGATTGGTTTGGGCCACTTTGCTTAAGTTACTGCACTGTGAAAATAAAAACACAATTGATAATAGGAGTTCTAATTAACGAGTAAACTAAGAGCAATAAACTAAAGAATAGATGAAATTAAAATAGAGTGAATAGGCCAAGTTATCGTGAGTTGTGGAGTGATAGCCGATTGGATCGTCTTGGCAAAAGAGTGCAAGGGCAACTCAGTTGTCGTGGCAACTTGCACAGCAGGGTTGCCTTGGCAATTAATCGATGGTTGCCTGGGCGACTAGCTGGGCAACTACTTGGGCGGCTGGGCAGCAACTTCAAGGTTCGGCGGAGCGTTCTTCAATGGTTTCTTCTTATCCATAAGTCGAAACTCTAGCTATTTGTGCATGCCTTGATAATACATCCCTGCGTGAATCAAGGGTGGACAACAACCAATGTTGCACTCCTCTTAGCTGTTGAAATCCTTAGCTTATTCCTAAGCCAAATTAATCTTCACCATCAATAGATTGAAAAAAGACCATACTTATTCGTTTCTTGAATCTAACTCTCCCGATATTAGATAAATAGATGAAGTTACGAGATCCTCTCCCAATTCACTCGCAAACAAGAATAAGAACCAAGAATGAATAGACCTTGAATAGAAAAGTGCAAACTCTTATTACCTAAACAAAATCCAATTGTTTCTCACAACCACAAAACACAATAACCCCATACAATCAAGTTAGTTCATGGTTGGGTTCAAAATATATACAAAGAATAATCCCCAAACCATGAATCTAATGGAAGCAAAGACGAAGAAGAAGAAATCGAACTCTCCCCCTTGCTCTCTTGTTGAAATCTCTTGCCCTTTGGAGTTGTTGAAAATCCTCTCTTCTCTTGCTTAACTCTCTTTGACGGCTAGGTCAAAATCTTTCTTGAGGAGGAAGTTAAGTTGGAATTAAATATCTTTAAAGAATATATTTCTTTATTATATTTAAATTCCTTCTAGAAGTTCTCCTATCTTCTTGGGATTTAATTTCTCTTTAACCTCTTCATGGAAATCAAACTCCTTTGGGATTTAACTTTGCTCCACGTCATCTTGGGCTTATCTAGTCATCAATTTCGACTACCATATCATCTTATTCTTTGTCGAAAATTGCCTTGGCAACTAGCTCGACATCTCCTTCATGCATTGCCCTGGCAACTACGTCGGCATCTCCTTCATTGCATTGCCTTGGCAACTGGTTCCAGCCTTTTTTAGGCAAGTGATTATGCACACACACAAAAACACACCAAAGTAGCATCATTTTCCACAAAAATCACCAAGTTATGTAATCAAGCTCAACGGTGGAAAGAAACATGAATTAGTGAATGAATGACTAATTATGCAACTAATATGAGCCTAAGTCTAACAATAATATGAGTAGAAAGGGTAATAAAAATAGTACTTTTGAACACTTATCAATAGCCTTCGTAGGGATGATGTGTCACGGATGAAGAGTTAGGCCAAGTTAAATACCAATAAGAATGTTTGCTTGCCAGAAGTCAAAGCGACATGGGATCAGTGGAGAAATGATATGAAAGAATCATTTAGAAGAGAATTTGGAGATATAACTTTACTTTTGATTATACAGATATATCAAGAATTGCTTAGGGCAATGGCACAGTTTTGGAACCCTGCATACAATTATTTTACCTTTGGCCGAGTAGACACGACACCTACGCTCGAAGAGTATGAGGCACTGATTAATTGTCCTAGAATTCAAAGTGATAAGATTTACACTAGACCTAACAACAACTCAGGCTTCAAGAAGAAATTGGTGCCGATCATGGGAAAGACAAAAGAGTGGTTGGATGTGAAGATGGCCAGGAGTGATAGTACGAATCAAAATGAAGATAAACATCATATAAATTGGAGAGTCCTCAAAGAGTTGATATTGACAAGTGATGAACCAACAAGGATGAGAAGCTTATACGCCATGTGCATTTATGGATTAGTCTTGTTTCCAAGGACTCCGAAGCACAAAGATTCGTCAACATTGGAGTTGTTCGAACGATTAGAGAAAGGTGTAGACCCAGTGCCTGCTATCTTAACTGAAACTTATAGATCATTAACCGCATGCAAGAAATTAGGGGAAGGAAGATTTTGGGGATGTGTGCAGCTACTCGAGATTTGGTTTAGAGGTCATAGGTGGAATACTCCGTATAGAGGCATTGGGTATCTCGATACATACTCACCAATAGAAGAACATCTAACTAGTTGCCCAATAGAGAAAAAGAACGAGAAGGATTGGGAATAATATTTCAAGAACATGAAGGATGCTGATGTTGTGTTGAGTGCTCTCTAGTTGAATAAGGGAATAACATTTTGTATCGATGTGGGGATGGGGACTGGGTTCCGCTACCTAGAATTTAGGGAGGAACAACCTATTGCCCTTATTGGTATCCAGACAGTTCGGCTCAAGATAATTCGTACCAGCTACTATAGACATGGCAAAATTTGAATACGCATACAAGAAAAATGACTATAAAGGGATGGTAGCTCAGACTGCAAAAGCATGGGAAAGACCAAGGAAAGTTCAACCGTATCAGGATTTGGAAGTGATGACAAGATATGAAGAATGAAGGACACAAAAGGTTAATGATAATACATTTCAAGGAATTTAGGAGAATGTTGGATCGTCTGCTTAACCCGTTAGAGAAGCATCGTCTGTGCTGGAAAATCTTAGGCATAATCGAGAATTGGACCTAAAGAAATATAAGAAGGGAATCAGCGACCTCACCAAGGAATTAACCATGGAAAAGCTTTAAGTGAGTATTCACGAAGGGAACGAAAAAGAGCTAAGGGAGCAAAACAAAAAGATCAGATGGGACTTGAAGGAGTTGCAAGAAATTCATGACAGTTACAAGGCAAAACAAAAAGGAGGAACGAGTAAGGTGGTGCACAGTTTCTCATATAAATTGGATGACATAACGAACGAAAGGAATAATTATAAGAAGATGTACGAGAAGAAGTCCCGGGAAAGCAAAAAATCAAGCATCAAGGCCAAGAAGAGGCTACAAGATGAGCAAGCCCAAAATTTCGAGTTGTCTGCCCAAGTGTCCCAATTGGAGCAGATGGTCGTGAGATACCATAATGAAGACAAGGTGCAAATGGAACAGGAGAAAGAAGGATTACAGAAAAAGATATCAGTGTTGGAGAATGCAGTGCAAGGCTTGAAAGGGAAACTTGCATGTTATGAGGGAGCACTACATAAAGAAAGCGAACCATGGAAAGGCAAGTATGAAGCAACACAATGTACCGTCTAAAGCCAAAATGATGAATTGGTGAACTTTAAGAAACAAGTCAGGAGTGTTGCTTCATATGTGCAGATATTGTCAAGACAAGCCATGAGTTTGTTGAAACAACTAGATATCGAGCTAGAACACGAAGAAGTCATTACCCGTCTGCTATACAAATTAGTCAATTTAGGGATCAGGGATAGCTGTTTTCTGTAGAAAAAATTGTCTTTTCCTTGTATTTGGACCTTCTAACAAAAGAATGTTTCCAAAAAACTAGTTCTTGAATCTAATGCCTCTTTTGCATTCACGCACTCATGCATTCATACATTTATACCTTCATGCACCCACATTGCATTTTATTTTACAAAATAATTGGTTTAACAAAGAAAAATTCTATGGCAGTTTGTTTTTAAACCGCAATCATACCGCATTCATACGGAACACACCTACTCTCCAATACCACGGTTGTAGAAGACATGATTACCAGTGTTGAGAAAGACCGTGTTAAAGTTCAAAATAGATTTGATAGAATTGAGCAGTCTATGGAGGACCATTTTGCTCAGGCTTAGAGAGAAATAATCGACCAGCTGACTGCTTTGCTGGGACCAAAGGAATTCGAAAAGGGCAAGGCACATGATGGATTGAATGAAATGAACGAACAAGGTGATACTACATCTCACATAAGGGTACAGCCTGAGGGATTTCCTTATGTCAAAAAGGTCCTTATTAATCTAGTTGGGGCTACTGCCAGTCATCCGGTCAATATTGGAACAAACTTTGGGAGTGGTGATGAAGTCCTAGACCTGAATACTGTCAATGAGATTCAAAAGATTTGTGCTGAAATTGAAAGAAAATATGAAGAATCCTGTAAAGCTTTGGAGGATCGCTTGTTGGAGATACAAAGGGTGAATGAGCAAGGGTCCAGTTCTACCGACTTAAGCCTGGTTGCTGATTTGGTCTTGCCATCTAAATTCAAGGTTCCAGATTTCGAGAAATATGATAGGTTGACTTGCCCAAGGGCACATCTTACCATGTATTGTCGCAAGATGGGTGCTTACTTGAAGGATGAGAAATTGCTGATTCATTGTTTCCAAGACAGCCTAACAGGTTCAGTAGCGCGATGGTACACCCAGCTAAGTCGAGTAAATATCAAGACATGGAAAGACCTTTCTAGAGCTTTCGAGGAATAGTATAAGCACGTGTCTGAAATGGTCCCTAGTCGAGTTATTCTACAAGCCATGGAATAGAAACCTACAGAAAGCTTACGACAATATGCACAAAGATGGAAGGAGATGGCAGCCCAAGTACAACCAGTGATAATGGAGAGTGTGATTACCCACATGTTTGTGAACACTTTGAGGGGGCCACTCTTTGAACGTTTGATTGGCAGCGCCACTCATAACTTTGCTGACATGGTGATGACTGGTGAGTTGATCGAGACAGTAATCAAGAGTGGAAGAATAGAAGTGGAGAAACCTCTCACAAGAATTTCAAAAGGAAGGATAATGAACTAAATAATACCAGTGCTTACAAAAATCCTAAGAATGTCACGATCACACCCCAGGGGTCAGGGAGCCCACAAAACTCAAATTTGAAGGATTCTTGAGGTTCGAGAAATGAAAGGATGAATTTTACACCAATACCGGTGTCGTATTCAGAGTTGTACCCACAATTGTTTGATGCGAACTTGGTGAGACCTTATTATCTTACACCCCTTCAGCCACCATACCCTCCATGGTATAATCCAAAGGCTTATTGTGAGTATCATGCTGGGATCCCAGGACATACGATTGAGAATTGTACTACATTCAAGAAAGTAGTTCATAATTTGGTCAATACTAGGGTGTTGAAATTTGATGAACCCAATATTGCAGCCTATTCGTTATCGAACCATGGTGGACGAAGGGTGAATGCAATAGAAGAAGATGATGAAGCCAAGCTGCTAAAGACCGATGTTTATAAAATCAGATATCCTTTGAAGTAGGTATTTGAATAACTATATAATGCCAGGATAATACAGTTAGGGATGGAAGTTGAGAAAGACGTAAAGTCATATGTATACTGTGAATATCACCAGGAAGAGGGCCATGAAATTCAACACTGTTCCAAGTTCAGGTGCTTGATTCATGGTATGGTGAATAATAAAGAGATTGAGTTTTTCGTAAATGTTGGTGGAAAGAAAGAAGTTGAGGTATGTACCTTTGAACCCTCAGGGATTAAGTATGGGGTCAATAGGCCATTGGTCATAATAGCTAGGCCAAAGATGGAAGGTTCTTCAGCCAGTGTAAGGTCGATAGTGACTCCTAAGATTGTGATTACTCCACCAGCACCGTTTGCTTTTAAGAATTCCCACAAGGTTTTTTAGAACTATGTTGCCACCGTATCTTTGCCGGAAAATTCAAAGCCTCGTGAAGAAGAAAAGCCACAGGAAGAAACAATGACAGTTAAAGAAGGGAAGCAAGGTGAAAAGCCTGAATCGAAATTGGTGAATGAAGTGGGGCATTTCACTAGGAGCGACATATGTTATTCACCCGAAACATCCAAAAAGGGGGAGAAAACAAAAGGGAATGCTGCAGTACTGAGAGGATCTTTGGGGAGGATCCCCCTCCTAAAATAAATGAGGCCCAAGAGTTCTTGAATTTCTTGAAGCACAATGAATATAGTATAGTTGAGCAGTTGAAGAAGCAACATGCACGAATTTCTGTCCTTGAACTACTATTGAGTTCGGAAGAGTACCACAATGCTTTGATTAAGGTGCTCAATCAAACGTTTGTGCTAAATGATATATCAGTACACAAGCTGGATAGAATCATGAACCATATCACTGCAGACAACTACATCAGTTTCACTGATGACGAGATCCTAGAGGGAGGGATGATATCTGTTAAAGCTTTCAACATCATAACTCATTATAAAGGTCATGTTCTTCCCGATGTCCTAATAGATAATGGTTCAACATTGAATTTTCTGCCGATGGTAACTCTGCAAAGGTTGTCGATCGAGGATTCTCACATGAAAGTATATAAGAACACCGTGAGGGCTTTCGATAGAACCACTCATGATGTATTCGAAAAGATTGATGTGCCACTGTTAATCGAGCCAACAATTTATAACGTGGATTTTGTGGTAATAGACATCAAGCCAACCTATAATTGTTTGTTGAGAAGACCTTGGATCCATTCTGCTGGTATGGTACCATCATTACTGCATCAAAAGTTAAAGTTTGTAATAGAAGGAAAGTTAGTTAGCGTTGGAGCGGAGGAAGACATAATTGCTTCACTAACCACTGATGCTCCATATATCGAAGCCAATAAAAATGCTCTTGAATGTTCTTTCAGATCTCTGGAGTTTGTCAATGCGATTTTCGTTGCTGAGGGTAAACCATTTCCTCGACCAAAGTTGTCGAATTGATCCAAGATGTCTGTTCGTAAAACACTCGGTAGAGGTGCAAAAATAGGAAAGGGACTTGGAAAGCATCTTTAGGGATGTCTGCGCCCCAAGCCTGTTATTATGAAAAAATACCGCTTCGGAGTTGGATTTAAACCCAACATTCAGGAAAGACTGAAGGATTTGAGAAATAAAAGAGACCAAAGGAGAGCCCGATTATTGAGAACTGAGACTCCTTCCAAACCCGTGACCTCATTTGACCTGACTAACATCTTCAAGTCACGAGGGTTTAAGAATGTGGAAGAGTAACTAGAGAAGAATCGTCTGGAAACTATGAAGTTGCAAGAGGAGGAGATCTTTGGCAACACCATAGAAGGGTTGTACGTCAATGGAATATCTGAAGGATCCCAACCTGGCAGGTTCCTAGATGGAATTCGCCTATGCTTCCCTGGCGAAGCGCTGAGCAACTGGAAAATTGAGGATCTTCCTTTAGTCTTTAAAAATAAAACAAAGTAATTGCCATGAACCACCCTGTACTTTTGCCCGCGAGTACAGAGGATTATCTGTAAAGGATTATTATACAAAATTTACTTCAATAAAGACGCTTTCATGATGTTTATCAAATGGCAAACATGTTTCTTTTTTCGCATCTTTTCCAAATATATTATTATTTTCCTTGCAGGTCTTTAGCTATTAATTGCATGAATGATCCTGAAACAATCCTGAACTAGTTTCTAAGCGACCAATGTTTCTAATAGAAGTCAATGAGTGTGAAGATAGGACAAAATGTGAAATCCCTAACGAATTACTGAGGTTGGTAGAAAAGGAAGACAAGCAGATCTTACCTCACAAAGAAGAGATGGAAATTTTGAATCTTGAAACTGATGAAATCAAAAGGGAGGTGAAGATCAGTACTGCTTTCTCGCCCAAAATCAAACAAGAGTTGGTTGACTTATTACGAGAATTCAAAGATTTCTTCACCTGGTCCTATCAATATATGCCAGGACTGAACACTAACATAGTTGTCCATAAGTTTCTTATAAGGTTAGAATATAAGCTGGTTCAACAGAAGCTGAGAAGGTTGAGACCAGAGATGGTCCTAAAAATCAAAGAAGAGGTACAAAAACAAATTGATGCAGACTTCCTTGAAGTGGCACAATACCCAGAGTGGGTAGCAAACATAGTCCTGGTGCCGAAGAAAGATGGAAAGGTTTGCATGTGCGTGGACTATAGAGATTTGAACAGAGCAAGTTTGAAGGATAAGTTTTCTTTACCCCATATTGATATTCTTGTTGGCAATACATTAGAACATTCATGGTTCTCTTTCATGGATGGTTTCTCGGGGTACAATCAACTAAAGATGAACCCATAAGACAAGGAAAAAACAACATTTGTAACTTTGTGGGGGCTAAATTGCTACAAAGTGATGCCTTTCGGACTAAAGAATGCGGGGGCAACGTACTAGCGAGCCATGGTGACTCTTTTCCACGACATGATGCACAAAGAGATTGAGGTGTACGTGGACGATATGATTGTCAAGTCCCAGACTGAGGAATAGCATATCCAAAATTTGCAGAAGTTATTCCAAAGGTTGAGAAAGTATCAGTTGAAACTCAACCCAAACAAGTGCACTTTTGGAGTAACATCTAGGAAGCTTCTAGGCTTCATGGTTAGTAGAAGAGGAATTGAGATTGATCCAGAAAAGGTGAAAGCAATTCAAAATCTTCCACCACCTCGTTCACAAAAAGAGGTTCAAGGATATTCCTCAGGAGGTTGAATTACATTTCGCTTTTCATTTCTCAATTAATCGATAGATGTGATCCAGTCTTCAGATTGCTTCAAAAGAATAATCAGGGTGAATGGGATGAGGAATGCCAAGAGACGCTCGATAAGATCAAGGAATATTTGTCAAATGCTCCAATTTTAATGGAACTAGTTCTAAATAGACCGCTCATCCTTTACCTGATTGTTTATGAGAATTCAATGGGATGTGTGCTGGGCAACATGATGACACAAAAAGGAAAGAAAGAGACATCTATTATTTGAGAAAAAAGTTTACAGAGTATGAAGTACGGTACCTTCCAATTTAAAAATTATGTTGTGCTTTGGATTGGGTAACTTGTAGGCTCAGACAGTACATGTTATACCACACTACACGACTAATTTCTCGCATTGATCCATTAAAGTTTATGATGGAAGCCCCAGCGTTGACTGAGAGGTTGGGTCGTTGGTAAATGTTGCTGTCGGAATTCGACATTGTATATGTAAGTCTGAAGGCAATAAAAGGAAGTACCATAGCAGATTTCTTGGCAAGCTGTTCTTCAAAAGATTATGAGCCCCTAAACTTTGATTTCCCGGATGAGGATATGATGAATATCTTCACAGAAGATAATGGAATCCCAGATAATGAAACCTGGAGGTTGTATTTTGATGGGGCATTCAACGCCCTAGGACGCAGAATTAGAGCAATGTTGATTTATCAAAACAATGTACATTATCCTTTCACGAGCAAGTTAGAGTTCCTTTGTACTAACAACATGGCAGAATATGAAGCTTGTGTCATGGGCTTGCGAGTCGCTATTGAAAGAAAGACAGAGATCCTGAAGGTATATGGGGATTCGGCTTTGGTTATTTACCAGCTCCGCGGAGAATGGGAAACAAAAGATGTAAAATTGATTGAGTATCGAAAATTGATCATGGAGCTAATAAAAGAGTTTGAAGAAATCACTTTCACATACATCCCCGGGAAGATAATCAAATGGATGATGACTTAGCTACACTGGCTTCGGTATTCTTAGCAAATAAACCAGAGGACTTGATGCTAATTCAAATACAGAGCTACGAGACCTATGCCCACTGTTTTAGCATAGAAGAGGAGGCAGATGGAAATCCGTGGTATTTTGATATTTTGCAGTACATTAAATTTCAGACCTATCCCCTAGAAGCAAATGATAATGACAAAAGAACCATAAGAAGGATGGCTTCAGGATACGTGCTTGATGGAGAAATTCTGTAGAAGAGGGGCAAAGATCAAATCTTGTTAAGATGTGTTAGTGCTAGTGAAGCTAGAAATATTCTAGCAGAAGTACACGATGGAATATGTGGAACACATGCAAATAGCTTTTCAATAGCCATGAAGATTATGAGATATGGTTATTATTGGGCAACCATGGAAGGAGATTGCATTGAGTATGCTAAGAAATGTCACAAGTGCCAAATATATGCTGACAATATCAATTCTCCGCCAGTACCTCTTCATACGATAAATTCACCTTGGCCTTTTGCTGTTTGGGGTATGGATGTTATTGGGCAGATTCACCCAAGGCTTCTAATGGGCATCGTTTCATTCTCATAGTCATTGATTACTTTACCAAATGGGTGGAAGAAGCTTCTTATACAAATTTCATGAGATCAATAGTCTGCATGTTTTTGAAAAAAGAGATTATCTGTCGATATGGATTGCTAGAAAGAATTATTACCTACAATGCCACTAATTTCAAAAATAAGGTAATAGCAAAAGTGTGTGAGCAGTTCAAAATTATACACCACAATTCTATGACATATTGCCCTAAGATGAACGGGGCAGTGGAGGCAGCGAACCAAAACATCAAGAAAATCATATCGAAAATGACAGAGACTTACAAAGACTGGCATGAAAAGCTACCCTTTGCATTATTTGTGTATCGGACCTCGATACAAACCTCAACTGGGGAAACACCTTACTTTTTGGTCTACGGGATAGAAGTAGTACTTTCTATTGAGGTTGAAATTCTATCTCTCTGAGTTTTATCCAAAGTAAAATTGGATGAAGTAGTGTGGGTACAGGCTCGATTCAATCAACTGAATCTCATTGATGAAAAAAGGTTGAAGGCTATTTGCCACAGTCAAATGTACCATAAAAGAATGATGCAGGCATATGATAAGAAGGTTCAGCCCAGAGAATTCCAAGAGGGAGATCTTGTGTTGAAAAAGATCTTGCAAATACATCGAGATGATCGTGGAAAATGGATGCCTAACTAGGAGGAACCTTATGTTGTCAAAAATGCCTTCTCTGGAGAAGCATTGATTCTGACTGAAATGGACAGTAAAGTGTTACATAAGCTAGTGGACTCTGATTCTGTTAAGAGGTATTATGTCTGAAGAATAGAAAAAGAAAAAAGAAAAAAAGAAGAGAAGAAAAGAAAAAACAGAGTGAAAACCCAAAAAAGGCGCTTCGCAAAATGAAAATATCTATGGTGAAAACCTAAAAGAGGACGCCATTGATATTAAAAATTCAACAAAAAGAATAAGAAAAAGAAGAAAAGAAAATGGGGGGTTCAAGATGAAAATCCGCAAAGGGCGTCTTGAAACCAAAGGAGGATTTGGGTTAAAAACCCGAAAAGGGCTGCTCAGATGACTTGAGATTAGGCAACCGTCGGTTAAAACCTCTCAGACACCTGGTATTTTGGGAGGTTTTCACATTCGTGGACATCTTGACAACGTTGAAGTCTGTTAGACAAAGGCTCCAGCTCAGAACTATATTTGGTCGATGGGGTGGATGTATCCTTCATGCAATAGATGCTCGGGGATATGACATTGTTTCTTGATTTTGTTATTTAAGTTTGCCATGACTTTTTCAAACCTAATTGTATTTTTACCTATAAGCCTTAATAAAATTCATGAATTTTCTTCCGATCTTTCTACATTTTTCTAAAGCATTATGCAAGTAAATAAGCATAATTCATTGAAAAAACAGATGATTTCTTGGTATTACTATGTTTTGAAAGGTTGCAAGTGACTTTAACACTCCAGGATATTGAAGAGGACTGTAAAAAGAAAAATAGAGCAAAGTATTGTGCCAGCGAAGAAATGAAATGCCTGAATCAAGTCATACATGAATCAAGCTATACCTGAACAAGTCAAAAGCAAAGATAGAAAATAGTGACAGCACAAAAAGAGAAGGAAGAAAGGTGAAAACCTGAGAGGGCACCTCAAAGAAGAAGAAGAAGAAGAAAAAGAAAAAGAAAAAAATCAAAAAAGAGAAAAAAAAGAAAAAGAAGAAAAGAAGAAAAAGAAAAGAAAGAAAACCGAGGTGAAAACCTGCAAAGGCGCCTTGAGTAAAAGAGAAAAGAAAAATCAAAGTGAAAACCCGAAAGGACACTTTGAGAAAAACAATCTAAAGTGAAAAACTGAAAAGGCATTCTAGAGCAAAGAGCGAGAAACGCTAAGAGGAGGTTTCAAGGGTCAACCCCAATTATGATATAAAGTAATAACGGTTTCTCAGAAAGCAAGAGCTGTTTAATTAATCCCAAAAGAGCTGTGGTTCATGCATCATATAGCAAACTAGGGTCATACTAATCCTCATCAAAGCAGTCTTACTTTTGTTTTGACAAGAATTTAGCAAAGAATTAAGAGTTCCTAATGAGAAGAACTCACTGGCAAAGAAAGAAGAGCTCCTAATGAGAAGAGTTCACCTCAGAGTTCCTAATGAGAAGAACTCGCCCAATGAAGAAAGAAGAACTCCTAATGAGAAGAGTTCACCTCAGAGTTCCTAATGAGAAGAACTCGCTCAATGAAAAGAGATCCTAATGAGAAGAGTTCGCCCTTTTGAAGAATGAGGAAGTTTATAATGAGAAGAGCTTGCTTATTTGATAGAAAAGTGAAAGAGTGAGGTATGAAGAATTTCATAATAAGAAGAACAACTTCAAACCTTAGAAAGTAAAGAATTTTTAGAGATGAATCTAAACCTTGGAAGATGAAGAATTTCGCAATGAGAAGAACAACTTCAGATTCTATGGTTTGGCGGAAGATTAAAGAATTTCATAATCAGAAGAACAGCTTCAGTCTTCGGAGGTCAAATGGTTTGGGTAAAATTTGTGTTTTCAGCCTTTTCCCTACTTCTGTTCCACATCAATGAGCAAAAAAGGGCACCTGTAGTACCCAAATTTTACCTGGGTGTTCGTATATAATATAATTCACTATAAGTAAGACCAATAAATAAATAAAGTTGATATATAATAAATAACCCTTAAATAATAGCCCAAAAATTCTTTAAAGTCCAAATGTCCATTACATGTTGTCCATATACATATAAAATACATAAGGCCCAAATCAAATCCTAAGCCCATCTATTTACAAGCCAAAGTCTTCCAAACAAACACAAAAGCCCGGGTGTGCTTCTTTAGCCCACCCATTTTGACCATGTGGCAGCTCAAGACTATCCAAGAGGTGTTTCACTTGGATTAATCCCCTCTGCTGACATCAGCCCCTACATCACTATAAATAGAAGAGAGAGAGTTAGTGGGGGACACAATAATTAAGGGAAATTATTGCACAATTATTGAAAAGGAAAGAGAAAAGCCAACCAAAAGTTAAAAGGTCACCTGGAAAATGAAAAGAAAGTAGGAGAAGAAGATCAGACCGTCGCCGTCTGTTACTGGAGGTAACATTTTCTTCCAGATTACATTCCCTGCAAATTTAAACACGCAAATACATCAGATTCTAATCATATGCTAAAATAATAATTAAATAAGATTTAAAATATAAACCCTAGATCTAAGTAAAATCAAACTCGAGTAAGTGTTTGAGGCTTATCTGAGCATTGCCATGAAGGAGTTTTGGAAGTCGGAAAGTTTAGGATTTTGGCGGAGTTGAAAAAGATAGAAAGAGGTTTATGGCCAGATAGTTTTTAGGGGAAAGCTGATAGATCCTAATAGATCGGGTAGATTTAGGGTGGAAAATCAGGCTTTTCAAAGAATTTTAGGAGTTTTTAAGTTTTCGGCATAGTACCCAGAAATTGCCTTACGGAGACGGACGGTGGCCGAATTTGAACCAAGAGATAGTCAGAGTTTAGGATTTAGCCAGAGAAGATGATCGGAGATGACGGATAGTGATTGTCAACGTGGCCTCCGGCGGCTGGCGAACAAGCCGGGGATTGGAAGGCGATGGTGGTAGATCAAGATGATAAAATAGGAAGAACATCGGATGAGTTCTTAAGGATATTTGCGTTTTGGTTAAAAAAACAAGAAAATGAAATGTTTTATATGTTTATGAGGATCAAATGAGGGAAATAAGAAGAACAATGTTTGAATGTATGGAAGAAAAGAGGGTTTTGATCGAAGGTGGGGAGGATTTTCTGGGAAATGTTGTTTAAGTTGAGAGGATTTGGGTGAGGAGAGAGGGAAGAGAGAGATTGGGTTCGTTGTAAATGGACGAGTTGGCTCAGGGTTGAGCCTTTTATAGGCTGAGTTAAACGGTGCCGTTCTGGCACCGATTTAACTCTTAACTGGCGCGTTTTTGACGGGTCTGATCAAAATGACCCACGCTTCTTCGTTGGGCCAGGCACGAGTTCAAATCGGATAACATGCTCATTTCTTTGGGCTCTTTATGCTTTGAGCTTTCATATTTTACTTTCCATTCAATTTGGTCCTAAAAAGTTTGTAATTTGGCATCTAATTTCAATATAAATTCATTTTCATACCCTTTTTAATTGCATTTAATTTTTTGTTTAATTTACATATGTTTGCATATTTAAAAGGGAATATAGTATATTTGCTAGGTGATTTAAATCACTTAATTAAGAAAATTAGAGCCTTTAAACTTAGGTTCTTTAATTTGTTTAATTAATTTAAATAGGTGAGATCATTGTAGAAAATAGATGATTATTAAATGGAAACTTATATTCGCTGAAAATGTATTTTCTTACAAAAGGATACTTTCATTCGAAATGAAATTCAGTTAACAATTAAGGATTTAATTAAATTCAAATGATTGTTCGAAATACCAAAATGCCACGTGAACTTAAAAAAAGGTACCTATAACGGGCGTTTGTGGGGCCACTATTTCTTTCTCACACATAACCGACTCCCGAACCCAAATTTAAGAAAGCGAATCTATGGTTGTTTTTACCGTGTTCGGTCTACCAAAGTGACCGGTGGTGACTTCAAATTGATTTTCAAAATGAATAAAAGGGTAATCCAATTTAAAATGAATACCCTAATTTCATGATTAAATAAATCAAAATGGGCAGAAAACCCTAATTTTTAAAAAGAACCAATCGTCAGGCTATTTTCTACACTCGGTTTTAAAAATGGTCGCGACAAATGCCAAGTAGATAAGCAAATTCAAGTGCAACAATATAGCTACAGTCTAAGGTAATCAAGTGCGCATGAAGTGCGGGCAATATGCATCAAATTTATTCAACTCCCTTAGTCAACTTTACTTCCCAAACTCAGAATTTATCGTCAAAATTTTTTTCTTTATTTGCCAAGGGTGTTTTTATGCTGGCATTTAATTAGGATTGCATCATGCACTATTTGGCATGAGACATAAGAGAGAGCAAACTACGAATACCCACATTAATCCATATTACATCACGAACCTAACCCATTACACTCATACCCTAATGTTATATTGGCTTGAGAACAAAGAGGGCGCAAACCACGAAGACCCAAGTTAATTATTTTCTTTAAGGCAGATGAGTGTTCTAAAATATTTTAGCCTTTGGCAAGACATTGTTTCCTTATTCGTTCTTTCTACCATGACATTGTTTCCTTTTTTCTTTTTATCTCTTTTTCTTCTTCTTTTTTTACAATTATTCTGAGTTTAATTTCAAGAGAACCTAAGTTTGTTTTGCAGACTAGATGCATACCTCGTGTAGAGTGAAACTAAAGTTCCCTAAACTAGAGTTCAGTTGCCAAGCTACTTGGCAATGCTAACCTGTTGGCATATAAGTTCCCTAAACTAAAGTTTCTTCATCGAACAAATAATCTAGAACAAATTTAACTAAACTAGCAATGTTGGCAAAATTATTAGAACAATTCATTAACAAAGGCAAATTTTTTTAGTGGTTTGGTATGCTAATTTTAATCTTACATGGAAAACTATTCTATATGGCAAACTGAAATTTAAACATGAATGTCATTGCATACTAATGTGAGGATTCACACCGCCAAACCAAAAGTGTGCATTATCCTCAATGCATGAAAACAACACATATATACAACTAAAATAATAAAATGCATGAACATGTGAATGCAATAAAATGAAAAAGCAAGGAGTTCTAAGGGGAAGAGGACTCCCCTTTGGAGGTTTCTTGGCATGTGACGTAGGTCTTTCTCTTGACAAAGCTCCCTCGATCAGGAGCCATGTGTTTCCTTCCTTTAATGCTGGGATTAGATGCAGCAGTGGAAGATCTAATGTCATAGAGAACTTCCTTGACAATCTTGGCTGGCTCTGAGGAGACAAGAGCTTCAATGGCAGTGGACGAGGCAGGTGTAACAAGTGTTGCGACAGGTTTGGCTTGGATTACTTCTTCTAATTTAGGCGGGGTTTTTGTTATGGCATACTCAACTTGTACTAGCGAGATTGGAACGATGTCATCAGATTGGATTGGAGTGTGGACAGACTAGGGACTGGCTGGCATGTCATCTTTGACAAGGAGGTCAACAAGGAACTCAGGAAATGCTGGCAGTGTGTGGACATACATGTTCTCAAGTGTTTTCTTCTTAGCATAGTCCCTAGCATGAACATACTGCCAAAGCATTGAGTTCTTCTCCTCAGCTTTCTCCAACTTTTGGAGGATGATCTCCTGGCATTGATATATTTGGGAAAGCATTGGCACTAAACCAGCTAGCATCGGAGTCGCAGATTCTGCCTTTGGCACCTTGGCCTTCGACAAAGATTCAACAACCTTTCCTTTGTCGTTCTCCTTAGCAATGAGTTGCCTCCATATGGTGGGAGTGATTGTCATTCCCTTGGTGTCTTGGGCTTTATCTGAATCAAGCTTCGGCACACTACGCCACGTGAAAATATTAGAAATCAATAAAGAGAAAAATAAACTCCCATTACCCTTACCGGCGCATTTATAAGTTCCATCAATAATGATACAACCGATGTTGATCTTGCGGTCTATGATGATTGAATGCAACAATACAGTCTTTCCTCTGAGATAGTTTTGTTATGGGTGGTCGGCTTTAGATTTACCTTCAATAAGTGGTTCTACCCTTTCGGTTGTGACTTCAATGCCAGCCGCTTCTCTGTCCTATTGCCCTTTTATGACACAATCCACCTAGTGTCGGGCTCACATAAGTCCTTCAATAGTATCTTTCTCTTGGCATCCATAAATTTAGAGTGCTTCTCATCTGCACCATCCAATTTAAACATCTCATTAATATAACCTTCATCAAATCGCACACACTTACCTCGCACCATCAAGAAATATGAGTCTTTGGTTGTGAGATGAACAAAAAACTCCTAGACAATGCTAGAATAGATGTCCCCCTTTTGTTGGCAAAACAACTCCCAATTGTGTTGTTTCACCACCGCCATGAACTCCGGTGAATAGCGAAGTTGGATTCATTCTTGAAATCAAAGTTCTTCTCATAGCAAAACGTCCTTGAGACAAAGTTCTCCTCATACTTCTTGCGAATTTCTTCATTGAAGAAGATCTTGAATGGTGTTGCAGGGGAAGCCATAGGAATATGTTTGGGAATTGAGTGATTTTTTGGAAGAAAAAGAAGTGATTCTTGGTGTTCTTGCTTGATAAAGAAAATAGAGAGAAAAGTGAAAAGTCTTTATCTTTGGATCAGTTAGGATTTTAAGTAGATAGAAGGGTGAAATGTTGAGTGTTTAATTGAGTGCGTTTAATGTGGCTGGTTGGGATAATGATGGGCTTTTGCGTGTTTGGGGAAAGGAAAAAGGATGATGTGATAAGGGTTTAAGTGATAAGATACCGCAGAAAAAGGGTAAGGTGATAAGGTGACTAGGTTGAAATTTTGAATTTCAACATATCACTTTGGGCGGCTAGGGTAATTTCATTACTTTGCAAAAATTTCACTATCTTCTTGGGCCGAGATCTATCAAGCCTTGGGCTGCTAGGGTAAATTCTTTCCTCCAGTTTTTTAATCGCCCCATGTCAAGCTCTTGCCTTGACATTCTACCTGACACACAAATCTTGCACTTACTCAAGAAAAACCTTTGAACATAGCAAAAGAAAAATAAAAATTAAAAGAAAGAAAAATAAATGAAAAATATTGAAAAATAAAAATATCTAACCTACTATATACAAAAATTGAACCATGATGATGATGTTCACGGAACCTCTGCCAAGAGGACAACCTCCTTGGCATCCTTTTGAATGCCTTCCAAATATTGTTTCAATTTTTGGCCATTTACTTTGAAATTTGCTCTTGTCTTCGAATCCTTGATATCTACTTCTCCATGAGCATATGGTTTCCCAACTTCAAAGGGTCCCGACTATCTAGACTTGAGCTTTCTTGGAAACAAATCTAGCATCAAGTTATAGAAAAACACGTTGGCCTACCTCAAATTGCTTGGCACGATCCTGTTGTCATGTCATCATTTTGTCCTTTCCTTTCTAGAGTCTGGCATTCTCGTAAGCATGTGTTCTAAATTCCTCTAACTCGTTCAAGTCCAATAAGTATTTTGTACCAGCAGCATTCCATTTCATATTGAACTTTTTGATTGCCCAATAAGCTCTATGTTCCAATTCCACTGGTAAGTGGCATGCCTTCCCAAACATAAGCCTATGGGAAGAAGTTCCCAATGGAGTCTTAAAGGTTATTCTATAAGCCCACAAGGAATCCTCTAGTCTCAAGGACCAGTCTTTCCTCGATGGTTTCACAGTCTTTTCCAGAATGTTCTAGATTTTTTTGTTTGAGATCTCTGCTTGGCCATTTGTCTGGGGATGGTAAGTTGTGGCAATGTGTTGCTAGATTTCGTACTTGCACAGAGCTCTAGAGATTAAATTACACTTAAAATGTGTATCTTCATCATGAATGATGGCTTTGGGGGCACCGAATCTCGTGAAGATGTTCTTATATAGGAACTTGGCAACGACCTTGGCATTATTTGTTAGAAGTGCAACGGCCTCAACCCACTTGGAAACATATCAACGGCCACAAGAATATAGAGATTGCCAAATGATGGGGGAAAAGGACCTATGAAGTCTATTCCCCATACGTCAAACAACTCCACTGCATAATATTCTGGAGTGGAAATTGATGTCTACTCGAAATGTTACCTGTCCACTGGCATCAGTCACATGCCTTGGCAAAGTAATGAGCGTTTTTAAATAGCGCGGGCCAAAAGAAACATGACTACAACACTTGGGCTACGGTCTCTATTCCAGCAAAGTGGCCTCCATATGGAGATACATGGCACAATTGCAAAATATTGTGTTGCTCATCCTCTGGCACACATCGACAGATCACTTGATCGGAACTGGGATTGGGCACAGAACCCGAATTCGACAAGTTTCAAGCTGACCTGATTCGATAGGGTCATATTTTTATTAAAAAAATTAGGGTCGGGTCGGGTAAAATATGGGAGAAATTTGGGTTCGGGTCAGAGTCAGGTTTAGGGTGAAAAACACCCAATCCAACCCAACCTGGGTACTTAAATAACAATTTTATTATTTTTATTTTATGTTATATTATATTGTATTTTATTTTATTTATCATATTTTTTAAACTTTGAATTTATATTTGTGTTTAAACTTTAAACTATGAACTTCTAATTATAATTATTTTGTGTTTGAACTTTTTTATTTTTGTTAGAATTGTTTTTATTTATTATATTTTTAATAATAAAAATATATAAAATTAATTCAGGACGGGTCAAGTTTTGAATCTTAAGAATCGGGTCAGGTTTGAAGGGTGTCAAATTTCAGGTCGGGTTCGGGTGGGCCAAAAATCTGACCTTACTCGACCCGTGCCCATCTCTAGTCGGAACAGTGTTTAAACAGAATGGGCTCATCCCAATAGTACTACCGCACATCTCGTAGAAAATGTTTCCTGGCATTGCTTGCCAGATCCAGTGGCATGATATTACTTACCAGGTAGTTGACTATGTCAGTGTACCATAACATGGAATCAAATGCAAGAAGGTATTCATCGTGGAATTAATCTCTAATGGCATTGGCTCTACCTTCCTCAAGGTGATGTTCTAATCTTGACAAATGGTCATTTTCACTCCTCTTCTTGTCTCGAATCTCAAGATCAAACTCCTGCAGCAAGAGTGTTCATCGGATCAGTCTGGGCTTGACATCCGTCTTTTCTAAGAGGTATTTCAATGTTGAGTGATTTGTATACACCACAACTTTGTTGCCTACTAAGTAAGATCTGAATTTATCAAATGCAAATACAACTACGAGAAATTCTTTCTCGGTAGTGGTGTAGTTTAGTTGTGCTTCATTCAATGTCTGGCTAGCATAGTAAATGATATGAAAAATCTTGCCACACCTTTGTCCTAATACATCTCCATCGGCATATTCACTACATCGCACATGAGCTCAAAGGGCTAATTCCAATCTGGTGCCACAACTATGGGGGCATTGATCAACCTATCTCTTAGTTCTTGAAACGCTTGTAAACATGAATCATCAAACGCAAAAGTGGCATTTTGTTCTAAAAGCAAGCATAAAGGTTTAGAAATTTTGGAAAAATATTTAATAAAACAGTGGTAAAAACCTGCATGTACCAAAAAAACCTATTATACCTTTTACACTTGTAGGAGGTGGCAACTTGATACATGTATGCGGGGCTAAAATGATGCATTGTAGCCAAAGAGTCGAAGCTATTTTATAAGTCTGGAATTTCAGCCGACTTGCATCGAATTTTCGGATGGGATCCGGGAACTTCTGAGTCTACATGTCTTCTTCAAACATATTCATCTGTCTCTTAGCTTTCCAACGCATCAATCCGACATCGGGAGCTCAAGTTATGTCCATTTTAGTGTAGACTGTGCGAGTAGGAATCTCTATACAATTTTATCACGGGAAATATTATTTATTACGAATTTTCAATAATTTTATTGATTATTTGTACTTAAATTTAATCTAGGATTCTTTATGAAGATATTTAGATGATTTAGGATTAGATTTGTTATTTTTTTATTAGTTTTTTAGGTTAGATAAAATATGTTTATTTATTTTATTATTATGTTTACTTTTCCTAATTTAAGTTGAACTCTTCATTTGTAGCCTATTTAAAGGCATATTTGCTTCATTAATAAGAAGAACATCATGAAGTTTTGAGTTACAAAAAACCTTTGGCCATGAGCCATTTTATTTTCAAGGTAGATGGATTTGCCTTGTTATTTTTCGTATTAGAAGTCTTCTTCAACGTAAGTTCGTCAAGTTCTTGTAATGGAGATCATCTTCACACTCTTGCTTGCCTAGGTAATTGCATCTAGGAGGGTGGGTTATAGCCGCTTGAGGTTGCTTGCTTAGATACTCGCGTCTAAGAGGGTGCCGATGACAAAATATCCTACAACATCTATCTCGTCATCATCCATTCATCAGAGAGATTCGTGCCATTTGCAGGTGTTTGCCTATTCAATTGCGATTAGGAGGGTGCCAAGGACAAATCTATCCAACACCGCCACCATCAAATTCATCCTATCTCGTTTTCTACATCAACATCATGCTTTATTATAGGTTTGCTGAACGTGGAGTTTGGGGTTTTCTCATATCATATTAGCAAGTTTGCTAGATTAATTGTGATCTAGAGGGTTCCTAGATTTTGAGGTAATTCTTGGATCCTGGTTTCCGTATCAATTGGTATCAGAGCATTGGTTTAGGTATTTAAAACAATTATCTTTTACTGTTGTTTTAGTAGTTGAGAAAAAATATATATAATTCTCTATATATATCCTAGTTTTAATATTTCATTCTTGGAGACATCTCAAGAGACTTGAAGGTTGTGATCAACAACTCTTAAGATTCGGGACGAATCGTTTTCAACAGGGGGAGAATGATACATGTATGCGGGGCTAAAATGATGCATTGTAGCCAAAAAGTTGAAGTTGTTTTATAAGTCTGGAATATCAGACGACTTGCATCGAATTTTCGGTTGAGATCCGGGAACTTCTGAGTCTACATGTCTTCTTCAAACATATTCGTCTGTCTCTTAGCTTTCCAACGCATCTTGAAACGCATCAATCCGACATCGGGAGCTCAAGTTATGTCCATTTTAGTGAAGACTGTGCGAGCAGAAATCTCTATACGATTTTATCACGGGAAATATTATTTATTACGAATTTTCAATAATTTTATTGATTATTTGTACTTAAATTTAATCTAGGATTCTTTATGAAGATATTTAGATGATTTAGGATTAGATTTTTTTTATTTTTTTATTAGTTTTTTAGGTTAAATAAAATATGTTTATTTATTTTATTATTATGTTTACTTTTCCTAATTTAAGTTGAACTCTTCATTTGTAGCCTATTTAAAGGCATATTTGCTTCATTAATAAGAAGAACATCATGAAGTTTTGAGTTACAAAAAACCTTTGGCCATGGGCCATTTTATTTTCAAGGTAGATGGATTTGTCTTGTTATTTTTCGTATTAGAAGTCTTCTTCAACGTAAGTTCGTCAAGTTCTTGTAATGGAGATCATCTTCACACTCTTGCTTGCCTAGGTAATTGCATCTAGGAGGGTGGGTTATAGCCGCTTGAGGTTGCTTGCTTAGATACTCGCGTCTAAGAGGGTGGCGATGACAAAATATCCTACAACATCTATCTCGTCATCATCCATTCATCAGAGAGATTCGTGCCATTTGTAGGTGTTTGCCTATTCAATTGCGATTAGGAGGGTGCCAAGGACAAATCTATCCAACACCGCCACCATCAAATTCATCCTATCTCGTTTTCTACATCAACATCATGCTTTATTATAGGTTTGCTGAACGTGGAGTTTGGGGTTTTCTCATATCATATTAGCAAGTTTGCTAGATTAATTGTGATCTAGAGGGTTCCTAGATTTTGAGGTAATTCTTGGATCTTGGTTTCCGTATCAATTGGTATCAGAGCATTGGTTTAGGTATTTAAAACAATTATCTTTTACTGTTGTTTTAGTAGTTGAGAAAAAATATATATAATTCTCTATATATATCCTAGTTTTAATATTTCATTCTTGGAGACATCTCAAGAGACTTGAAGGTTGTGATCAACAACTCTTAAGATTCGGGACGAATCGTTTTCAACAGGGGGAGAATGATACATGTATGCGGGGCTAAAATGATGCATTGTAGCCAAAAAGTTGAAGTTGTTTTATAAGTCTGGAATATCAGCCGACTTGCATCGAATTTTCGGTTGGGATCCGGGAACTTCTGAGTCTACATGTCTTCTTCAAACATATTCGTCTGTCTCTTAGCTTTCCAACGCATCTTGAAACGCATCAATCCGACATCGGAAGCTCAAGTTATGTCCATTTTAGTGAAGATTGTGCGAGCAGAAATCTCTATACGATTTTATCACGGGAAATATTATTTATTACGAATTTTCAATAATTTTATTGATTATTTGTACTTAAATTTAATCTAGGATTCTTTATGAAGATATTTAGATGATTTAGGATTAGATTTTTTTTATTTTTTTATTAGTTTTTTAGGTTAAATAAAATATGTTTATTTATTTTATTATTATGTTTACTTTTCCTAATTTAAGTTGAACTCTTCATTTGTAGCCTATTTAAAGGCATATTTGCTTCATTAATAAGAAGAACATCATGAAGTTTTGAGTTACAAAAAACCTTTGGCCATGGGCCATTTTATTTTCAAGGTAGATGGATTTGTCTTGTTATTTTTCGTATTAGAAGTCTTCTTCAACGTAAGTTCGTCAAGTTCTTGTAATGGAGATCATCTTCACACTCTTGCTTGCCTAGGTAATTGCATCTAGGAGGGTGGGTTAGAGCCGTTTGAAGTTGCTTGCTTAGATAATCGCGTCTAAGAGGGTGCCGAGGACAAAATATCCTAAAACATCTATCTCGTCAACATCCATTCATCAGAGAGATTCATGTCGTTTGCAGGTGTTTGCCTATTCAATTGCGACTAGGAGGGTGCCAAGGACAAATCTATCCAACACCGCCACCATCAAATTCATCCTATCTCGTTTTCTACATCAAGATCATGCTTTATTATTGGTTTGCTGAACGTGGAGTTTGGGGTTTTCTCGGATCATATTAGTGAGTTTGCTAAATTAATTGTGATCTAGAGGGTTCCTAGATTTTGAGGTAATTCTTGGATCCTGGTTTTCGTATCACAACTGTTTGATTACCTCCACTTTTTCCTTTTCAACTTCCAAGCCTTTCTTGGTCAATTTATAATCGAGGACTATGCCCTCCTTCACCATGAAGTGGCATTTCTCCTAGTTTAAGACCAAGTTAGTCTCAATACATCTTCTCAAAACAAGATTTAGACTCTGAAGACATTTCTCAAATGTCTTTCCAAACATCGAGAAGTCATCTATGAAAACTTCTAGGTTGTTCTCAATAATGTCAGAAAAGATAGACATCATGCAACGTTGAAATGTTGCCGAAGCATTACTCAGTCCAAAAGGCATTCTTCTAAAAGCGAATGTCCCATATGGACAGGTGAATGTGGTCTTATCATGATCTTCCAGAGCTATGGCAATCTGATTATATCCTGAATAGCCGTCTAGGAAGCAATATAATGCCTTACCTGCTAGTCTGTTTAACATTTGATCGATGAAGGGCAGTGGAAAGTGATCTTTCTTGGTGGCATTGTTCAGCTTCCTATAATCCATGCACACTCTCCATCTGGTAACAGTTCTAGAAGGAATTAACTCATTGATGCTATTTTAAACCACGATCATGCCACCTTTATTTGGCACACATTGCACCGGGCTGACCTACGAGCTATCAAAAATGGGATAGATTATCCCGACATCCAGCCACTTGATAATTTCTTTTTTCACTTTTTCTTTCATGCTCGGGTTCAATCTTCTCCATCCCTCAATTGTTTTTCCATGATATTCTTCTAGAACTATTTTGTGCATGCAAATGGTTGGGCTTATTCCTCGGATATCAACCAAGGTCTATCCCAATGCTTTCTTGTAATTGTTTAAAATTTCTAGTAATATTTCCTCCTGATCATTAGTTAAAGCAACAGTAATGATCACTAGCAAGGTTGAGTGTTTACCTAAGTAGGTATACTTGAGGTGGTCTGGAAACGATTTTAGTTCCAATTCAGGTGGCTCCTCAATGGATGGTTTAGGTGCCACGATCTCTCTGTCAGCCAACTCCAGTGGCTCTGGCTATTTGAAATAGCTTACTAATTCTTTCTCCAAGGTTGTTCCCACAATGTCCTCACTTGTCTCTTCTTCACTATTTAACTCGCTAGCATCATCATCAGTATCTTGGCACAATTGTGCCACGTCCACATTAAAAATAGATTATATCATTTCATCAGTTTGGCATTCCTCAGATTCATCTGTGCATTTAAGAGCTTTAAACGCATTAAATGTAACATGTTGTTCATTCATGCACATAGTTAATTCACCTTTATGAACATCAATCAAAGCTCTACCTGTGGCAAGAAATGATTTTCCCAATATATTTGGGACATTAACATCTGTCTCATAATCTAAAATGGTAAAATCAGTTGAGAATGTGAATTTGTCTACCTTTACCAACACATCCTCAATCTTACCCCTAGGATGAGCAAAGGATCGGTATGCCAACTAAAGTGTTACTGTGGTAGGCCTTGCTTCAATGCCAAGCTTTCTGAAAATAGAAATTGGCATCAAATTGATGCTGGCTCCCAAGTCACACAGTGCCTTACCCAAGAATCTATTGCCAATGGTGCACGGAATAATAAAACTTCCTAGATCTTTCAACTTTGGTGGTAACCGATTGAGTATCATTGCACTACATCCCTCAGTGAGAGCTACAGTCTCGGAATCACCTAGCTTCCATTTTTTGGACAAGATGTCCTTCATGAATTTAACATAGTTGGGTATCTGCTCGAGGGCTTCCACTAATGGTATGTTAATCTGCAATTGCTTAAGGACTTCCAAGAAGCGCTTAAATTGTTGATCCTGCTTGTTTTTTTGCAACCTTTGTGGAAATGGTGGAGGTGGATAAGCAAATGATGTTTCTGCTGGTTTTGCCAAGGGTTTATTGGTATCCGATTGAGATATGGAATTAGACTGAGGTCTGGCACCACTTATGTCTACTTTTTTTTTCTCTGCTTTTTTTGTTTCATCTACTGGTCCCTTCTCTTCCTCCTAGCAACTAATTGGCTACTTGAAAGGTGTCTCAGCCTCACATTGTTTGCCACTCCGAAGAGTTACAACTTTGCATTGTTCATTGTCACTATGCCTAACAACCTCTGTATTGCTTGGCAAAGCTCTATAGGGTCTATTACTGAGTGCACTGGTAGTCTATCCAATCTGTACCTCCAAGTTTCGCATAGATGCTTCCAAACTTTGGACAGTTGCATCATTCCTCTCCATGTAATTTGTCAAAGTCCCCTGATTGTTCCTTTGCCCTGCATAAAAGTTGTTTTGCGCCCTCTGCGCATTTTGATTGAAACCTTGTTGGGCATTGTTCTGACGCTGGGCATTGTATTGGTTACCTCCTTATTTCTCCAAGCTAAATTTTGGTGTTGTCTCCATCCTACATTGTAAGTATTGGAATTCGTATTATAATTATGATTAAATTGCCAACAAATTTTACCGAGTCAAGATTGGCAGGGCAATCTTCCATGTGATGATCCTCTCCACATATTGTACAAAATAGGTCTAATGCCTTAATTTTTGGGATTCATTACTCTTTTACAAAGTTCATCTATCTGTAATTTCAACTATCTGTAATTTCCCACCAGTTTTTGTCCTGGTCCCAAGTCTGAAAGTATGATACTAAAAATCATTAATTAAAATCCTCTCAAGGATGCCAACTGCCTCTATATAGTTTTTGTCAAGCAACGAACCATTTGTCGAAGCATAGACAATAGTTCTGGCTTGTGCATTGAGTCCATTGTAGAAGGTCTTCATCTGGGTCCATTTTGGGAATCCATGCATGAGACACCTCCTCAACAGGTCCTTAAATCTCTCCCAAGAATTCTATAGGGTCTCATCATCAGCCTGCCTAAACGTGATGATCTCAATCCTCAGCTTGACAATGAGTTTTGGTGGTTGGAATCGCAACAAAAATTTCTATCATAGATCTCCCCATGAGGTGGCAGAACCAGGTGGCAACGAACTTAGCCACGTTTTTGCTCTATCTCTCAGGGAAAATGTAAATAATTTTAGCTTCACTGTATCTTCTAATACTTTAGACTGCTAAAGTAGCTAGCAAACTTCCAGGAATTGCTTCAAGTGTTGCTTTAGGTCTCTAGTAGGTGTTCTATAAATTTTCCCACATTCAAAAGCGTTTGTAGGTGTTCTATCAAATTGTCCTACATTCAAAAGCGTTCGTATCATCACCGACTTGAGTTCAAAATTCAGTGTATTTACCTTGGGTCCAATCAGTCCTGACATCAAATTGTCTATGTTTGGTGTCGAATGTTCTCTAATAGGTCTCTCTTCCTCCACAATAACGGCTAGGGCAACAAGAGCTGGTGGTATCCCATTGTGCAATGTTGGATTCTCTTCATTGTTTAAGACACCATCTTCTCCATTACCTTGTTGAGCCATCTCTCGAACTTTTTTCGTTAACCTTCGTAGGGATCTTTTAATTTATAGATCGTATGGCCAATCTTCCACCATATGGCAGTTTCTAGTCATACCCCGGTCAAAACAAATAAATAAAACAAAACAAATAAATAAAACAAGTAAAAATTAAAACAACAAATTTCGTCGCAATCCCTAGCAACAACGCTAAAAACTTGTCAACTTTGCTAACGCTTGGCAAAAGATAGAATATTTAGTGTAAAAGTGCAAAGGAATAATGCCAAGGTGAGTCTTATGCGTGCAAGTATACACGATCAAAAAGTAATATATCAGTAAGCTGAGTATCGAATCCATAGGCATTGACCAAGAATTTATTTGCTCAATGTTTACTTATTTGAAAGAATTAAAAGTGTTTGAAATGTTTTGGGTTTTAGATTAAAAAGATGACAAAAATAGTGTAGTGAAAATGAAAGTAGTTTGGCAACAAAGTGTTCAATTGAATGATGAACGTTGGCAATGAATGCTTGGATTTCATGCTACTTATGTCAGCCTTTAATAATGTCCTACCTTGGTTTATTACTGAGCAGATTAAAGATAGTATTGCCTCAGTCGATGGCAATACCCTAAGTTAACCACGATAAAACACATATATGTCTATAATGAAGTTTTTCATTAATTAACTTGATTAAGTGTCAATCTTACTCATAAGGGGTAGAAGTATCTTGTAACTGATCGTTGCCCCTTAAGTCTGTTAAGATATTAAGGTGCAATAAGCACACAATGCCAACCGTCGTATGACAATGGATTTAGAAAAATTATGTACTAGCAGATAGAAAATAATGCCAAAGCATTCTGATTATTAAAAACCAAATATAAAATAAGTGTCAATCGCAAACATCCCCCAACCAGCTGTAAAAGTTTAGTTCATGGTTGGGGGTTCCATCCACAAAACATCATCGTTTCTCATCATCATTTTGAAATAAAAAAAATAAAAATAAGAGAATGGGCGAGAAGGAGATCCGTCGATGCAGCCCTTCGAATGCTCTAGAGCTCTCGGTCTTAGCTGGTCAAACCACGTCGCCTCTGGGTTCACCACAGTGTAGCCTCTCTCCAATCTGATCTCTCAAGTGGTTGCTTGATCTCCTTTAAATAGGCTTGTGTGGAAACCCTAGGATAAGCCTTTGAGTTTGAATTTTGAATGTGCAAGGGATAAGACGCGTGATCATCTTATCCAGATTTGAATCCTAGGACTGAAACCCTAGGATAAGCCTTTGAGTTTGAATTTTGAATGTGCAAGGGATAAGACGTGTGATCATCTTATCCATATTTGAATCCTAGGACTGACGTGTACAAGGTCCAACGGCTACTTGGACCGAGCATCAGACTTCAATCCTTTGCTAGCCGAGTTTGGCATTGTTTGGTCTATCTATGCCAACTGCTACTCGGCAATTCTCTGCTTCTTTTCCTGCGTTCTCTACCAGCGCTTCTCTTCCATGTCTGCTTGCCTGTGTCCTACATCAAAATCAGCAAAGTAACCCTTCACATTGGGAAGGAATAACTCCTTAACTCCTTATGTAAATGCATGATTTTCACATCTAAATCAACTAAATGTACTTAAAGGGAAAGCAAAGGCATTGTAAAATAAGCATAAAAACAGTTCTTTTGAGGAGTTAACAACTACCCATGGGTTGAACGGGCTTGATGATTCCATTCGAGGACTACCAATGCTTTTGACTCTCCATGAGTCGCCATTGGTTTCGTCGCATTTAGAGGAAGATTTGACCATCGTTGGTTTAAAGGATCTGATTGCAAATCCACTGAATCTGAATGATGTTTTTCTATTTGTAGGACTGAGTTTGGGTATACGAGACTCAAGCTAGGAACTACTTAGATATTCATCCAGTTTCAGTTTGGACATGAAACACCAACTTGTGTGAGGCCACACAATTTTACTTTTGTTGTTTCCAAGCTTGTGTTGAATCGAGATATTGAAATGATTCAGTTCCTCAATACTTAGTCGATTCAACAAGAGTTGGGTCAACCTATTCATACTAGAACTGGAAATTCGATTAGGTGTGCAAAAGCTCAACTAGTTGAGCTCAATACTGGTTTGACAATTTCGGCCACCAATACTAATTTGTTTACAAATTTGGCATTTACTGTGATAAATTGGTTCGTCGAGGGAGAATGATTGTTTGCCATGGGAAATTATGAACCAAATAGAAGAATTTTTGATCTAGGAGGAAACATATTACTATCAGGATATGTTTTGTTTATTACTATAGCTAAAAAAGCAACATGGAATGTTTGGTCTAATCATTTAAAAGACGTATCAAGAGGAATAAACGGTGTCGTCGTTTGATACTTAAGGACAAGGATTGTTCTGAACGGGGGAGTATTGTAACGTGTCAAAGTCAATAGGAATAAATGATGCCGTTTAATTTAGTTAGTAGGTAGTAATACTGCGTCGTTTTATATGTTTGGGGTGTAAAACCTTATTTTAGGAATTGTTACAGGATATCAATCAAATGGAAATGAAAATATATTTTTCCCTTTGCTTCTGTTGTTTACCCTTTTCTCTTTAAATCTATGTCTTTCTTCTTCGATCTCTATTCTTCCTTAAATTCTAGTAGATTTCTGGTTTAGTATGTTACATTGTGTCATTCAAAGCTTCTGGTACTCCATATTATGATCCATTTGAGGATTGATTTATTATTGTTAACTCGCATGAAGAACTTTTTTGTAATGTCTAGAATGCCATCTATTGTTCCACCTGGAATTCTGGTGATTCGTCGGTTATTTTGGGGAGGCAACCGAGACTGAAGTCAAAAGTATGAGGCTCCATATTTTCATCAAGAAGAAAGTTGCTTGGCTCTAGATTTCCATGGACGTAACTTTTCATACTAAATTGGAGTAAGAAGGCTAGTCCCTTGGCTATTACTTTCATTACTTTTACTCTGTAACGCTCCGATTTTGGACCTAGAAGATTAGTGGGTTGGGTTAGACGGTTCGGGTGAACTAGGTTAGCTAATTCTACTAGTTTAGGGAAATGAATTGAAATAAATGGTATTTGTCTAAAATAAAATAAGTAATAATATCCTAAAATTTTGAATTGGTATATTAAACATGTTTGGAGTGTCAATTTGGTAAAATTAATTCGGATTAAATGACATTGTAGATTGGTGACCAAAATGTGAAGTTTTCAAAACTATTTTAGTGACTAAAATGCAAAAAGGGTCAAAACTTAGAATCTGAGCTTTTATCCCATTTGTTTTTAATCAGACTTCTCACTTAATTGGACTCTTTTAAGTGGTTTTAAGGATATACTAAAAAGGATTTTTGATTTAATAATCATTTCCATCATTTTCTCACGTAACCAACTTTTTTCTAATTTTCCCTCTCTCATTTTCTTTCCAACCAAACTATGTTTTCTTCAAAGATTTCCAGTAGTCTTTTTGATTTTCGTTCTACCTTGATTTCCTTTTCTTTTCTTATTTTTCCTATCAAATATCCTCCATTTTTTTGGAGTTCTTCAAAGCAATTGAGCCAATTAAAGGGAGAAGTCATCCTAAAAGGTAATTCTCATTTTCTCTTATCTAAATAAGGTTCTTTAATGAAATTACCAAGTGTTTGGCTCTTTGATGTTGTTTTCTTATGGGTTTCGATGTTCGATTTAATATAAATGGATTAAATCTAGATTTAATTGGTATTTTGCTAAAGGGATTGTTAAGTAATAATTTGCTGGAAGTTTTGATCGATTAAGATCATATTTGTAATGTCTTTTGATGTTAAGAAATGAGTTTAATAAAATAAAACTCGAAACTATTTGGTTAGTTAATTTTTTAGGTTGTGTTTCATGAGATTTTGAGGTAGGTTACGGGTTCTATAGTTCCTGGAGGTATATTGATGGTTTGGAAGTGTTTCTTGGTGTTATTTGTTGAGTTTTGGATGATCAAATCATTAGGAATAGCTGGGCTTCATTTAGGTGTGGTTTAGGTTGGTTTTCGGTAATGTTTGAATGTCGTTTGGTTGAGGATTGTTGGAGCTGTGGGGGAATGTTGGTTGCTGGTGTTTTGAATGCATGATGATGCATTTTTCCTCTGCTCTTGAGTAGCAAAAATAAGGGAGAGTGATTCGTTGCTGGTCGGTGAGAATCCGGAGGCTTTGGAAGGTTGATTTTTTCATCGGCAAGAGTGGTTTTGTGCATTTGTGAGTGGGAATGTATTTTGGAGCTCTTAAGGTTTAAAAACTTATCTTGAGAGCTTATTTTAAGTCTAGCACACTTAACTAAGCTCGAAAGTAAGTGAATGGTGGTTTTCTCTCAATCACTCGGTTTCGACATATGTTTTATAAACACACTTTTTGCTTTCAAAACATGATTTGTATGAAATGCAACGTTTATGGTTATATACATGAATACTTATGATTTTCGGTAAGTGAAGTCAGAAAGGAATGTTAATATTGTTTTTTTAGCACAATTGGTTGCTTTTGAAAACAAATTGTGGTTTGCATAAGGAAAACAATGAGGTTACATGTTGGAAAGTATATATTGGCAAAGTAACAAGAAATTTAATATTATCGGATATAGTTGACATGCCATTGGATTTAAAATGCATTATAATAAGTTGCCTCATGGCTCTTGAGGGGTTGTAATTGTACCATTATACTCGAGCTGGTGGATATATGTATGTAGGTGGGTTAAAGGAAGCACCAAGGAAATTCGTGTATCCGGTGTGTTTTTAAAAATTGTGCTATAGAAACGTTTGGGTCACTCTAATGCCAATATATGAGTTAATGCATTATAATGGATGCTTAAAGGTTTTGCATATTGTGACATATGCATAAGATGTTTCTTAAGCTTTGTGAACTTATATTCTTTAAATTTGATTTTGCTTTGATGGTTTTTAAATGGTTTGATTAGTGGTTTTTAGCATCCCTCACTAAGCATATTGTGCTTACGCTCCTTTCTCATCATTGTAGATAAATAGGCTTTTGGAGGCAACATTTTGAGCAAGAGAATATCCAAGAACTTGACTTTTGCAAGTATGACTTTTATTTCGTAGTAATAAGGGGCAATGTGACCTCGGGGTTTGCGAGACTTGTATTGAGTTGTTTCCTATTTTGGACATGTTTCTTTACTTGTCGAGGACTTGCCTATTGATGGTTGGGGATGAAAGTATGTTTGGGGAGGATTATGCATGTATGGGTAGAAACCATGCCTATATGTTTATCTTGGGGTTTTTCCTTGAATGATTGATGTTCATGCATAAGTGCTAAAGTAGATATCTGTTGATGAAATACTTGTATAGTGTTTACTTGTTGTTTAGCTAATGTTTGATGGAGCCAAGATGTCATATGTTTGGTCAAGAGGTCATTACAAGTCCGACCGTATCGATACATGTCTCTTAGTTTCGGTACGCAGGTCTGTGAAAGGCTCTGAAATCTGGAAATTTGAGTGGGGTATCTGTACGGGTAAATATCGTATAGATACACCCTTATATATTTTACACTAGGTTTCGGTACACAGGCAACTGTACCGGTACGCGTTTTAACTACCAGAATCTCATGTTTCAAATAAATTCTTTTAAGATGGGTACGTGGTAATACTGTATCGATATGCTTTTGTAAAGATGGCAATATCGATACGAACCTGACCAATATCGGTACGACGACTGGTAATTCAGGTAATTGAATGTTGAAGTTTGTTTCTTTGCAAATTGGTCATTTTCTTATTTACCGTACGATTCATGATGATTGTGATATTCAACCTTGAGGAAATTTTACGCCGAGGCATGAAATGAACTTAATTAAATACTAGTAACATTAAATTTTGTTTTAACCCTAAAGTTATAAAAGTTTGTAATTAGGTCCTAAACGTTTAAATGTTGCAATCAAGTGCTTGGTTGAGTTCAATTGATTGGTGCTTGTTTCGTTGTCGTTTCATAAACTATAAGACTTAACAAGCATTTAGATAAGTTAAAAGGAAAAAATAGGTGGACTGATTTTCGAGTTTGTTTTGGCAAATTCAATGTGGCTTCTGTAATTCAGGGTTAACGTTTAGACCGGGTTACGGGGTTACATACTCGAACTTGCCACGAAAGCTGTTTAAAGGGGATTTTGAATTTCCCTGATTATTTTAGAATATTGGAACATTTATCATGGTGATTCATAGAACAATATGGAGAATATTTAGCAGCATTTAGTAAGTTACCATGAATAGTTGCAGTAAGATTTTTGTTGTTTATGTAATCATTATGCGGCCGAAGCCACAAACTGTCCCTTACATCAAGAAAAATCGTCAATTCGAGCACCAAAAAATTTCTAGAGCTGTAAGATGACAACTGCATCAGGTTTATTAGAAAAAGATGAGGAAAGATATGCAAGTCTACCTCGCACAAATCAAAGAGTTGTGTGATGCCCTCGGAGCATGTCAGAGTTATGTTTCTGGCGTTGAACAAATTGCCACAATTTTAAATGGTTTACTTTTCGAGTATTGATAACTCTCAGATATAGGCATAATTATACCTCACTTTTTCCTTTGTTTTGTCTTGTTCTTTTACATTCTTGTCTTATACCCATGTTTTTATGCACATAGTTGCATAAGGAGATGTTGCCTTAGTTTTGTCAGTACATTATATTTTTCTATTGGTGCATTATATTTTTTTGAGTTATTCGAGTTTACAAGTCCTAGTTTATGATTCAAGTTTTATTTAATTTTTTTTTGAATCAAGTCGAGTTTTTAAGTTTATGTATAAATTTAATTATAATTATTTATAATCTTATAATACATATTGAATCTAATTTAAACGACTTACTACATCCATATACGATATACATCTATATATATATTATTTAATATTTTCACATGTGATATACATAATACATCAGACATAATTGACAAACTCAACTCGAACTTGAGAATTGATCAACTAATTACTAAAAATTTTGAGTTATTCGAATTTCAATTTTATATCTCAAACTTTATATGGAATTTTTCTGAGTCAACTCGAAGTTATGAAATTACAAATCGAGTAAAGACAAGTAAGTTTTTTCGCGTCGAGCCGAGTTTTACCCACCCTAATTAATTAAAGCTTGTCTAATTTTTCTTGAGTCAAAGTGATTAGCTTCCTACCTCTTAATATTAGAATCAGATTGCACATAGTGTTGGATTGGATTAACAACAGTTGTGACGTCTCCCAAATTTTCGAGGCTGATGTTTTGTTTTGCAAAAGACTTCGTACATGTTTTAAGTGGTCCTTCCTGTAGCGAAGTCCCTTTTTCTTATCGCTAAAAAAACGAGGGTTTTCAAAGGGTTTGAAAGGTGTTTGTGATTCTTTTGGATATGAAATATTTATTCTGTGGGGTTTTTTTTTTTAAAAAAAGCGCATTTTAAAAAAAATGGAGTCGCCACCGGCCACTTAGGTAGGCCGGACACCATAAAACCAGAGATTCAAAAAATATTGGGTTCGGGAGTCGGTTACGGATGGGGAAGGATTAGCACCCCCACACCGCCCAAAATTGGTACTTTAATAATTACTTCTTTATTAATATTAGATTTTCCGGATTAAAATGACGATTATTTTAAAATTCGGTCATAATTGCGAATAAATTTTAAGGGCCCCGTTATCCGAGAGTAAACGCCCAACCACTATCACTACGCCTGATACTGGCCCCGTTTACGCTCGGATAAAAGGGCACCGCATTGACAATTTATATTCGTTATGCAAACTTAAAAAATATGGCAAACATAAATATAATACGATAAACATATAAATACCAACATACTAAAACACTAATCCGACATAAATACATGAATATTAATTTAACACATAAAATATAATAATAATAACAATAACGATAACAACAACAATAATAATAATGCTGGTGATAATAATAGTGCGTGAATTAAGATATATACAAAGCATAATGTAAATAAATGCTAAGAGTTAAAATGCACTAGCACTTAATTGCATGGTAATGACATAAAGAGGACTAAAATGCATGGATTAATAATTTACAAGGCATAAACAAAGACAATAAGGACTGAAATAAAACAAATGCGACATGCATGGCATAACTATAAATGACAGCAAATAAAGGGCTAAAAATTAAATAAACAGGTGACCAAATTGAAATAAAACAGAAATTAAAAGCCAAAACAATGACGATATTAGACACGCGTGAAAACTGAAGGATAAAAAACATAATTATCCAGTGACCAGAAGTTAAAGCGGGAAAAGAGTTTGGGGACCACTCGTGCAATTAACCCATTTTAAAAAACGCGGATCATCCCCGGGTTATCGGGTCACTGCGGGTTGAGGCACGCCAAACGGTGTCGTTTCATTCGTATGGGTTTAAAATAGATAGGGTTTCGTTTTCAATTGTAAACCGAAATAATAACCTAAAAAAAATATCTCAATCCTCTTATTCTTTCCCTCGACGGCGCCGCTCCCCATGGGGACTTCTATGCTCGGCCGGCCTTTACGCGTCTTACAACGGCGGCTCGGCGTCACGGCAAAGAGAACGACAGTAACTTAAGACAGCCGGTAAGGTTCGAATTTCCCCTTTTGTTCTTGACTGATTCGAAATGAAGCTTGAAACAAGAACAAGGATTTTGGTTTTAAAACTAAAAAAAAACCCGATTTGGTTGTGAGATTCAAACTAAGGAAGAAAATAGAATAGAAGAGAGTTATAAACCTTCTTCCGAATTTTTTCTTTGATTTTGATTCCCGAAATCCCTTTACAAATTTTTTCGAATAGAGCCCTCCTTTTTCTTTTTTTTTCGATCTGAAAAAACCCCGTTACAACTATTTTTTTTCTTCTTTCGATCTGAAGAATCCCCCACCATATATCTCACCGAATCCTCTTTTCCCCCTAGATTTTTTTATTACATCATGTCAATAATAATAAGAGTAGATCTGATCTTTACTGTTGATGAGCAACTGATTGGATATGAAATCTCAGAACCCATGCTTGATCTGACTTGTTTGTTTGTTTCTTGCATATCCAGTTTGGTGAGGGCCGGTGAGATCGTACGGCGGAAGCAGGCGGAGCGGTGATGCGACCATGTGGCAGAGAAGATAAGAAGTCATCTCGGCCAGATCTGCTTTGGGCCGTTCGATCAGATTTGATCCAACGTTAGGATCACTTGGGGCATGAACGGTCCCGATCATTCCTGAAGTGCGTGGTGTTTGCTGGAGATGAAGACACGTGGCAGAGGATATCGAACGGTCTCGCGCGTGCGTTGCACGCGCGAGTGAGAAGTCGAACGGCCTGGAAGTGTGTTTCACGTTTCACGCTGGCGCGGACTCTCTCCTCGGTGATCGTGGCCATTGGATCTGGATTTGATCCAATGGCCCTCCTTCAACTGCTGCAAAGAAAAATATGATATTAGATATCATATAGGGTTTTAGGGTTAATTAGATGGGATTGGGCTGGCCGAAAATGGGCCTTGTAAATTACGTATATATATCTTGTAATAATATGGACTTGGACTGTTATTATAATATTTGGGTTTTATATTTTAGATTTTATTTTACATTAGTCCAATAATAATAATAATAATAATAATGATAATAATAATAATACGACGTTACATACATACGTACACGTGCACACTCATATAAGTGTAACATACGAATACACATGCAAACATTAATGTAACATACATGCATACAATAACACACATGATAATCATGAATATCCACACATATTATACGTACAAACTATGCACTCGTAAGGAATGTAAATACATGCGCGGCATACATATACCATATTACTTACTAATGCGTATACATGGTTTATAGTATACATGCACACATCACACACCCTATACGTACACTAATCATGCATATAAAATAAACATATAATGTAATATGTATAGATGCAATAATAATTCCCCATTAATTATTATACTAATATATTAACAATATTTACAAACCAGATAAAAATGAGTGATTACAATTGCCCCTCTTTGCTTGTTCTTGTGAAACGAGAACAAAGCAAAGACTGAAAGCACTCATTTTTATCCGACTTCCCTGCTCACGACTTCAGAATCACGTGTTCTTCTGGAACTCTCCGTTTTTCCTTAGCTGAATCTTCAGGCTCGTAAGTTCTTCCTATATAGAGCTTCGTCACCTTCCGATCTTAGAGCTACAGGCTCTTCCTATATAGAACCCTTCGCTCTGAAGCCTCGAGTTATGAGTCCCTCCTATATAGAACTTTTCACTTCGAGATAGTAAAGCTTGGAGAATTCCTTTGGTTCTTTTTGAGATTCTGGATTTTAGGATTCTCCCTCTATGGAACCTTTCACTGGGGCTTGAAAATGTAGGCTTTTTTTTACGAGGCTATTGCCATTTTTGGACCTACGCTACTAAGGCTGTCGCATCATGCCCGAAGGACTTATTGATTGCCCGAAGGACTTATCATCATGCTCGAAAGACTTATTGATGGCCCGAAATACTTTAACATCGTGCCCGAAGGACTTACCGATGACCCGAAGGATTTAACATCTGGGTCTCACGCCGCTATGGCTGCCGTTCTTTAGGGACTCACGCCGCTATGCTGCCGCACCATGCCCGAAGGACTTACTGATGGCCCGAAGGACTTATGACCACGCTCGAAAGACTTATTGGTGGCCCGAAGGACTTAACATCGTGCTCGAAAGACTTACCGATGACCCGAAGGATTTAACATCTGGATCTCACGCCGCTATGGCTGTCGTTCTTTAGGGACTCACGCCGTTATGCTGCCGCACCATGCCCGAAGGACTTATCACCACGCTCAAAAGACTTATTGGTGGCCCGAAGGACTTAACATCGTGCCCGGGACTTACCGATGACCCGGCGGATTTAACATCCGGATCTCACGCCGCTATGGTCGCCGTTCTTCGGGACTCACGCCGCTATGCTGCCGCATCATGCCCGAAGGACTTACTGATGGCCTGAAGGACTTATCACCACGCTTGAAAGACTTATTGGTGGCCCGAAGGACTTAACATCGTGCCCGAAGGACTTACCGATGACCCGAAGGATTTAACATCTAGATCTCACGCCGCTATGGCTGTCGTTCTTTCGGGACTTTGGTAAATTCTTCGATAATTCTTCAAATACCTGTTTAGGAACAAGCAAAATTGACATGCCCCTATCTATATGATGCATGCAATGTTGTGCTTTCTTTCTCCTCTTTTTCTTTTTTCCTTGTTTCTTTTTCTCCTTTTTTTATTCTTATTTTCTTTCACTCTCTTTTCTTTTTCTTTTTATTGTTAATCTTATGTCCTGAAAAGTCATTCTTCGGATTTCTCTATTTCCTTTCCTTTTGCGGTGTGCTTCATTTCTGTCAAATTTTGTTCAATGAGCACTCGCTCTTGTTCTTTTGCACGAGCACCTGCCTTTCTTCTTCGGGATCTCTGCCTGCTTCACCAACTATATCATGCGTGTGCAGAGATTCTTACTATTCTTTATGTTCTGCATTGCCCCATTCGATCGTGCTCGGCTACCTTCCAGTTCTTTTGACCCAACATTCTGAGTATTTGTTAATTTCGTCATCGGGGTGAGCGAAATGCTTCTTAACCTCAATCTTCTTGTTGCCTCTTGACGGGCACCATTCATCAATCTCTGTGCTTTAATTCTTTGGAGACTTACTGTTTACTTTTTACCGTCCCCTCACTTTGTAAGCTTATTCTTGTCATGTTTCGTCCTTCATTTTCTTGAACCAAGCAAGGCATCGTTGCTGGAATTCGCTTCTTGTTCTTGAGCTGTCTGACACCTATACTTCTGTTATCATCTTCATTCTATGCATTGTGAGGTCGTTTCTGGTTAGGGGCTCCAATAGTATCCGCAACCTTGTGTTCTGGATCTTACCCCTGAAGTAATACATGGAAATCTTCGTTGCTTTAACTTGTCAATTTGCTGATTGGTGTTCCACTGAAGGGTATCATTTAGATTAACATACAAGATTTTGAAAACACAGCATAGGAGCTCTGGATATCATGTGCAAGAGTGGCTTAGATTCAACCATTTGGTAATTCCAAGATGTGAAGTCTTCCCTGGTGACTCGGTTCATTCTCATGATTACCGCGTTGCTGCAGAGTACTACTCTTTCTCAATTCTCATTATCTACTCCGCCCCCAAAAGGGTATGCTTGTATAACCACTCGAGCGCATAAATATTACTCTAGGAATAGAGTTCTGGGTGGTGCGAGTCTTAATTTTTCCTATGATATCGCCTATTTTCTTTCTTTTCTTTTTTCCTTTTTTTCATCTTTTCATCATTTTTTCCTCCTTTTTTTTTGCTTTTATCATTATTTGAGGAAATCAATTTGTCACAGTCCTTTGTCTTGAGGACAACGATGGAGCAAACAACACTGCCCCAAGTTACTCGGCATACTCACGATTTGAAAATATTACCATCACTCATGAAGCTAAGGTTTCTTGAATTGGATGATGTATCTCCACCCTATCGCTTCAGCGGAGTGCCCCAAAATTTCCATACTCTTATCCGAACAAGCCTATTACCAGGTTTCGAACATAGGAGTACTTTTTTATTATTATTTCCTCCTTCTTTATTTTTCATTTCTTTCTTTTTCTTTCTTCTCTTTTTCTTCAATTCACCCACTTTTAAATTCTTATTTTTATTTCTTTACTACCTAGAAGATTACGCCTAGAGTTTTAATTTCAAGCAACTCTACATGGTTGACATTTAGAGCTTTTTCATCCTTGAACATCATCGAAAGAGTAATAATCTCGCTTTGCTGACCAGAGTCCGGTGGGGAAGATCACACATCATCGTTGTCACGACATCTATCTAATGTCACATCTTGCAATTGATATCCAGTGTCCTACAACGGCGAGAAAATATCTATGTGCTTTCAAAAACATTATATGTTAAGCGAAATGTGTTCTTTATTGAAATCAACGAACATGCCCCATCACAAAAGATCTTTACCACATGGGGCCACATGTAGTAGAGTTGATTCCTTGTATTACTTCATGAAGGTATTTTAACGTAGAGACATCTCTGGCTTCTTCAGCACTATGTAGACTTGCCTCTCATCCTTGGTCTTCCACTGCTTAATCAGCTATTGTGTCAGGGTTCCATCATTGACCAACTTCTTGATTTCCTCCAATAAAGGTCTACATTTTCTGGTGGGATGGCCTGGTGCCCCCATATGGAATTCGCATGTGCTACTCGAGTCAAAACTATGGGCATACGGATCAGGTGCAATCTTCATCGGCCTAGGAACAAGATAGTGACCCCCTACCAGATGAGGCCAAATGTCTGAGATAGATGTTCTAAACACTTCCAAATTCGCGCTTGTCTGAGGAATTTTCCTTGATGATCCCGATTTGTCAGTCTGTCTGCTTCTTTTACGGCCACGCGAACCCTGGAGATGACACTCATTTACCTCTCCATCCTTATCTATCTTATCTTCGCTTCGGTCTTTAGACTTTAGACCCAATTTTCCTTCTTTGATTGCATATTCTATCCTCTCTCCAATCGTCATGAAATCTTTGAATCTGTTTCTCGATTTCTCCAACATCACATCGAAGAAGGGAGAGGGAAGCGTTACATGGAATAGGGAAGTCAACTCTTCTTCCGCTATAAGAGGTTGGACTTGGGTCGCCAAACATCGCCACCTTAGTGCATATTCCCTGAAGCTTTCACTTGGCCTCATTTTCTCATTCTGAAGAAACTGGCGACAGGGTGCTAAATCTAAAGCATATTTATGTTGCCTCAAGAAAGCATTAGCGAGGTCACCCCATGACCTAACTTGGTTTTTGTTCAAACGGTTATACCACACTGCTGCGGGTCCCGTCAGGCTATCATGGAAGTGGTGGATCAATAATTCTTCATTCTTCATGCATCCTTCCATCTTTCTACAGAACATGGTTAGGTGAATCTTCGGGCAGCTGGTTCCGTCATACTGCGAAAATCCGGGAACCTTGAAATCCAGAGGAATGACCAAATCAGGGACTAGGCAGAGTTCCCTCGTATTGAAAACATTTATTTTTCCTTTCTTCTTAAGCTCTTTCTCGATTTTTTCTTCTAGCTGGTCAAGCCTTGACTCTTCAGTTCGTTCCATTTTCCAACTAATTCTGCCATCGAACCCCAAGTGTTAAATGATGAAGTGTCATGCGATGATAAAATTATTAAACAATGCAAAGGACGTGATGCAAATGCAATGCATGAATGCAGTAAAGCATCGATTCCGAAAGTGATTTGTCCATATAGGACATATTTCATTCAGACCATAAGGTTTCATTACATCTGGTATTAGGGTTTTACAGATAGCGGTGAGCCCTGGCACCTAATGTCTTGACCTCATTCAACAGTCCTGTCAGCTTTCCTTCGCGGTCCAATGCTGGATCCATATTCTGGCTTATTGGTGCTGCTGCATCGGCTAGATCTGCTGCCTTTTGAGCTACTTGTCGGGCTTGAGTCGTAACCATCTTCATGTCCTGGTCTTTCTCCCGTATTGTTTGCTCGGCCTTTTGTAGCTTAACGGTCATTGCCCCAGCACGGATCTCACTGGTACGTAAAGCAGTCTCAAGCCTCGCTATCTATTCTTTGAGTGATGCGTTTTCCATTTGAAAGGCTTGTGATTCATTCCTTTCATGCTGCAGACTTGATTTCAGGATATCTTCCATGGCCAGACTGCTTTCCAACTCATTTTGGAGAATGTCGCGTTGGCCCTCAGCTTCTTCCAGCTTCTGTGATAATGATCTGACTTTATTCTTACTATTCTTGTATTTCTAATTCCAGCGTTCTGAACCGTTCCTCAGCTGAATCATACCATTGACCCACTCTTCCGCGGTGTCACCCAGACCGAAACTCTTGAATTCAAAGTGCAGCTTCAGGTACTCGTCTTGTACGTTCTTTAATTTCATGCTCATATTGTGCCTCTCATGCTCGAGCTGGCCGCGCTTGCGTGCAAGTTCACCTTCTGAGACGCTTTTATTCTTGACTCCTAACTTTATCCCGCTTGAGTGACCCACTTCTGTGTTACCCGAACCTTGGGCTGGGTATTGACCTTCCTTCGACTTTGCCCCTCGGGAAACGGCTGGCTGGCTGAAGAATCGGGGTTGTCCGTCTTTGAAACCCAAAATTCCCATTCTGATAAGATCTCGAACTCTGTCCTTTAGGGCCCTACAATTTTCAGTGTGATGACTCGAATCGCCTATGTGGTAGCTGCACCAGACACGACTGTTGTAATCTTTCGGATAAGGAGGTTTTCTTGGTACAGACTTCACTGGTATGATAAGGTTCCTTTCGACAAGCAACGGAAGTAACTCGGTGTATCTCATGGGTATAGGATAATGTCTTTTGATGTCATTAGATTCTTGAACTTCCCCTGGTTTTGCCTCTGTTCCCTGGGTATCTACCCCAGATATGCTACTTGTCTGCTTCTTGAGATTGATCACAAAGGGATTCGATTTGTCATATTTAACGGTGTTGTCTGTTTTGACATTCTGACCATTCTGTTCCACATTCTGCTCCCCGACCGAATCTTTTCTGAGTTCGACATGCTGCTTGCCTTTTATCATGGCACTCATCTGGTCCATCATCTCAGACATCTGCTTCTTTAGTTCTTGTATTGCATCTTGTTTGTCACCAGAATTGACACTGCTTACTGAATCTGTTCTGGTGTCCTTGAATGGTTCTTCTTCGGCTGTCCCTGGCCTAGTCTTGGGATGGAGCTCTGGGATTGGACCCCCTTCTTTCAGGTCAAAGAACCTTTGGTCCATCATGAACAATCTTTTATTATGGGAGAAATCACTCGGGAATCAATGCCCACACACTAATGCGAATGCAATGGTATGCAAAAACAAAACAAAAAGAAAACAAGTCAGTACCGGACAAAAATGATAAGTACGTAATAAAAGGGCAAATTAAATGCGATAAGCAAACAAGGCAATCCTATTTTCATTCCATCTAAGACACCTAGGTTATCTACATGGCTCTAACAGGGTAGGTTTCTATGTATTCTCTACATGCAGTGTTGGTTCTAGGAGGTACCCGAATTGTCCTTGCTGTCCTCTACTAAGAGTAGCAAGGCCCCTGATCATCACCCATTATAGGCTCCTTTCAACCGGGTTCAATTCAGGGGGACCTATTCGCTTATGCCCGTACGAAGAAACGATATCCTTACGAAAGCATAAGGTACTCGAGCCCCGAAGGTACTTGCTAGGCCCATACGGGAGAACGATATCTCCACGAGAGCATTAGCGTTTTCCCCCCACTTAAAAAAAATGGGTTTATATGCCAAATTTTAAATGCGTTAAAATAAACGCGCAATTATAACCGAATGTTAATTTAATAGTCGCTTTAACCCGGAATTTCCAATATTAGTAAAGCGGTAATTATTTTAAAAGCTTGACTCTCATTTGTTTTTGAAAAACAAAAAAATCGTCCCCAGCGGAGTCGCCATCTAGCGAAGTCCCTTTTTCTTATCGCTAAAAAAACGAGGGTTTCGAAGGGTTTGAAAGGTGTTTGTGATTCTTTTGGATATGAAATATTTATTCCGTGGGTTTTTTTAAAAAAAAACGCATTTTAAAAAATATGGAGTCGCCACCGGCCACTTAGGTAGGCCGGACACCATAAAACCAGAGATTCAAAAAATATTGGGTTCGGGAGTCGGTTACGGATGGGGAAGGATTAGCACCCCCACACCGCCCAAAATTGGTACTTTAATAATTACCGCTTTATTAATATTGGATTTTCCGGATTAAAGTGACGATTATTTTAAAATTCGGTCATAATTGCGAATAAATTTTAAGGGCCCCGTTATCCGAGAGTAAACGCCCAACCACTATCACTATGCCTGATACTGGCCCCGTTTAAGCTCAGATAAAAGGGCACCGCATTGACAATTTATATTCGTTATGCAAACTTAAAAAACATGGTAAACATAAATATAACACGATAAACATATAAATACCAACATACTAAAACACTAATCCGACATAAATACATGAATATTAATTTAACACATAAAATATAATAATAATAACAATAACGATAACAACAACAATAATAATAATGCTGGTGATAATAATAGTGCGTGAATTAAGATATATACAAAGCATAATGTAAATAAATGCTAAGAATTAAAATGCACTAGTACTTAATTGCATGGTAATGACATAAAGAGGACTAAAATGCATGGATTAATAATTTACAAGGCATAAACAAAGACAATAAGGACTGAAATAAAACAAATGTGACATGCATGGCATAACTATAAATGACAACAAATAAGGGGCTAAAAATTAAATAAACAGGTGACCAAATTGAAATAAAACAGAAATTAAAAGCCAAAACAATAACGATATTAGACACGCGTGAAAACTGAAGGATCAAAAACATAATTATCCCATGACCAGAAGTTAAAGCGGGAAAAGTGTTTGGGGACCACTCGTGCAATTAACCCATTTTAAAAAACGCGGATCATCCCTGGGTTATCGGGTCACCGCGGGTTGAGGCATGCCAAACGGTGTCGTTTCATTTGTATGGGTTTAAAATAGATAGGGTTTCATTTTCAATTGTAAACCGAAATAATAACCTAAAAAATATCTCAACCCTCTCATTCTTTCCCTCGACGGCGCCGCTCCCCATGAGGACTTCTATGCTCGGCCGGCCTTTACGCGTCTTACAACGGCGGCTCGGCGTCATGGCAAAGAGAACGACAACAACTTAAGACAGCCGGTAAGGTTCGAATTTCCCCTTTTGTTCTTGACTGATTCGAAATGAAGCTTGAAACAAGAACAAGGATTTTGGTTTTAAAACTAAAAAAAAAACCGATTTGGTTATGAGATTCAAACTAAGGAAGAAAATAGAATAGAAGAGAGTTATAAACCTTCTTCCGAATTTTTTCTTTGATTTTGATTCCCGAAATCCCTTTACAAATTTTTCGAATAGAGCCCTCCTTTTTCCTTTTTTTCGATCTAAAAAAAACCCCGTTACAACTGTTTTTTTTTCTTCTTTCGATCTGAAGAACCCCCCACCATATATCTCACCGAATCCTCTTTTCCCCCTATATTTTTTTATTACATCATGTCAATAACAATAAGAGTAGATCTGATCTTTACTGTTGATGAGCAACTGATTGGATATGAAATCTCAGAACCCATGCTTGATCTGACTTGTTTGTTTGTTTCTTGCATGTCCAGTTTGGTGAGGGCCGGTGAGATCGTGACTGCGCGGCAGCAGCGGGCGCGATGATGCGACCATGTGGCGAAGAAGATAAGAAGTCATCTCGGCGATTCTGCTTTGGGCGTTCGATCAGATTTGATCCAACGGTTAGGATCACTTGGGGCATGAACGGTCCCGATCATTCCCGGCGTGCGTGGTGTTTGCTGAGATGAAGACACGTGGCGGAGGATATCGAGCGGTCTCGCGCGCGTCGTTACGCCGCGAGTGAGAAGTCGAACGGCCTGGAAGTGTGTTTCACGCGCGCTGGACGGCTCTCCTCAGGCTGATCGTGGCCGTTGGATCTGGATTTGATCCAATGGCCCTCCTTCAATTGCTGCAAAGAAAAATATGATATTAGATATCATATAGGGTTTTAGGGTTAATTAGATGGGATTGGGCTGGCCGAAAATGGGCCTTGTAAATTACGTATATATATCTTGTAATAATATGGACTTGGACTGTTATTATAATATTTGGGTTTTATATTTTAGATTTTATTTTACATTAGTCTAATAATAATAATAATAATAATAATAATAATAATAATAATAATAATAATAATGATAATAATAATAATACGACGTTACATACATACGTACACGTGCACACTCATATAAGTGTAACATACGAATACACATGCAAACATTAATGTAACATACATGCATACAATAACACACATGATAATCATGAATATCCACACATATTATACGTACAAACTATGCACTCGTAAGGAATGTAAATACATGCGCGGCATACATATACCATATTACTTACTAATGCGTATACATGGTTTATAGTATACATGCACACATCACACACCCTATACGTACACTAATCATGCATATAAAATAAACATATAATGTAATATGTATACATGCAATAATAATTCCCCATTAATTATTATGCTAATATATTAACAATATTTACAAACCGGATAAAAATGAGTGATTACACTTCCTCTATACTCCCTGCGAAGTAAATGTGCTGGCAGACCAATTGGCGAAAGAAGGTATATCTCGATCGAGTGTTTTTATCTGATTCGATGGTTCTTGAACTCGTTTGTTCTTTGTGTTATACAATTTCTGATGCTGCTGGGCTACTGTATTGTATTGTGGGGTCATATTTCTTGTGTTTGTATCTCGCTTTTCTTGAGTTTGTACTAGCATTCGTTGTGTATTTGATTGCCTATTAATAAAGTTTAAGGGTACATTTTTCCCTTTCGCTGGCGAGGTTTCATTTACGAAAGTCTGTGTATGAGGGGCTTTTAACGAGACCTGAATTCTTAAAAAAAAAAACAATTATCCTATCTGTTAGTAATGTAGAACCCTTTTTAAAGCTCCAAATCGTCATCTAGGGGTGGATCTCCCTTTAGTGTGGCTAACAGAACTCTTGACATATCTATTTCTACTATCACATCCTTCCTTTCTCCTTCTACTTTCTCCAATTCTGCTTTTAACATACCTTTTCTTTCACGTAATCTGGCGAGCTTCTGTTCCACATTTTCGATATGCCAATTTCGGATTTCTGTAGAGGGCTTAGCTTTTTCGTCACATTATCCTTCGAGATATCTTCGAACGAATCATCCTTCGGAGTTAATGGCAACACCTGATTCATAAGCAATTCAAACAATAAGACAATTCAATGTTTAGTTGTTTACACCTACTAATCTAGTAATCTTTATTGGGTAGGTATAAAGTTGTTAACGCTATCTTTTATTTTATCCGGATACTCAAGGATTAAAATTGAACAGGGATATGTGTTTGATATAGATTTATTTATTTATTTTAGATATTTCCGTATACATGTACAAATAATAGTTAGATAAGTTAAGATTAGGGTGATAATGAGCCCAGGCTCGACGCGAAAACAATAATATTAGGCTTGGCTCGGGCCCAAAATTTGTCGAGCTCGAAATTTTAGGCTCGGGCTCGAATTGAACAATTTGAGTTCGGCTCGGCTTGTTACTTTTACTCAAATTGCTTTTAAATATTTTTTTTTAATTTTTGGAAAATAACATGTGAAATCCTGTTTGGGAAAAGATAATATTTATTTTTGTAGTTTGCATGTAATTATAGTACATTTTTTAAATTATACAAACCCACAAGGAGGAGGAGATTTTAAGTATTTAATCATGATAACAAGTTAACAACACAAAAACATATATACGCTATATATATAATTATTTTAAGCATGTTCACGAGCTTTTCGAGCCGAGCTTCAATGGGCTCGACTCGACTTATTAAGGTCTCGAGTCGAGCCTGAGTAGCTTGCGAGCCGTCATGACCGTTATCACCCCTAGTTAGGATCCACTCTTACGGTGTAAAATAAAGTTTTAAGCATTTTTAGATGATTGAGTAAAAAAGGATAGATAAGATTAAAACTTTTAAATTAGAGATAATTCACTTATTTTTTCTTTGATCTAATTTCCTATTGTTAATCTTAGCCAATCTATTTTCACTCATCCAACTATCTAAAAACGTGTAAGGTTTAGAATTAATTTTTAAACTTTTACAATGTGTCATCGGATCTTACCTCTAATTAGATATAAGAATCAAATGTAAATAATTTGGAGAGAATAAAATTGAGAAAATTTTCACAATTATATGTGCCATACATATATGTTTTAAACACTCACCCCCAATATAAACAAAATAGTCGAGAAGAAATTAAAAAGATAAATATTTGATTAAAAGTAATTCAATTAAAAGTTTAAATATTTTGTAAAATTTAACTAGAAATGAAAAATTAAAATTAAACAAAGGGAGTATATACTTACCGTAGAGATGACGCACTTAAGTTGAGCAATAAATTTGCACTCTGCACAGTAATAAACCAGCTCTCGTTTGTTTCTTTTTCCCTCGTAGACATCACAATAAAATTCATCATCGGAATTATAAGCTGCTTCATCTGAATTCAACTCGTATTCGAAAGGAGACTTTGTGAGGATTAAAGAATGGAGGTGGGATTTGTATTTGATTGTTGAGGATGCTGTTGGAAAACACTGGAGATGGATGTTAAAATTACGTGGTACACATCGAAGAATGAAGTGGTCGCAATTCACTCCACAAAGATGGCAGTAAAGCTAGGTGTTTTCTCGAAGAGAGTGAGAAGGTGGTGATGACCACTGAAAACGAAAGAGGGTAAAAGCTTAGTACAATCCAAGTGAAGGTTAAATCCACACTTATAACCGGTGCAGCTATATGCTATAAGAGATGAATCAAAGCCCCGGCAACATGCACCACAAGAACGGGTATGATCATTGTATGGAAGGGATGTAATGGCGAGTGGGTGTTTTGGAGGAAAAGGATTTCAATCTTTAGAGGTTGGTAAGGGAAACTAAGACCACATGATTTGTGTAAGATGTTGGATTAAAATCCGTAATAGTGGGCACATATGTATAATGTATATTGCTATTTTAAAGTATTACACAAAATTAAGTGACCAATTATGTTAGGCGTGTATTAAAATGTCATGGAAATAAAAGTGTAGATACCATAAGATGTATTTATAATTCGATGAGGGGCAGAGTTATAAATACTTAATAGTTGATTATTAAATCAACTATATAAAGAGGTAGTGGTCCCCAAGAAATAGGTTAACTTGTTTTTTCTCTCCTTCCCCATCAGAGAGTTTTACGTCAAGAGAAAACCTATCTTCTTGGAAGATCAATACCAAAGATTTGGATTTCAACATCAAGATTCAAGGTTTTCAGTCTATCGATTAATTCAGGTACGCTTCCGCAATTCAGTTCATTTAGTTTATTGTTCTTGATGATTTGACATGATAGATCTTGGGTTTAGATTTCATATTTAGTTATGGTTTAATTCTAACAAGTGGCATCAGAGCCTCGTCATGTTGAATCATTGAAAACGGATTTACTTTTTTTTGGATCGATTCTATTTTGATTTGGTATTTAGATTAAATACGAATATTGAAATTTTAAGTTTTAATTTATGACGAATGAAGGTTTTAAGGTTTTATATCTTATTATAGATACGATTACATTCTTGAATGTCCATGTACGGTTATGCAAACATTGATGATTTCAATTAAACTTTATTGCCAACAGTAAGTTTTAAGAAATTTTGAGAATTATAATTCATCTATATGCGGCTTCTTACTTGCCTACCCCTCCCAATATATGGCTTCTTAGGGTTTTAAATCATTAAAAAAAAGCTACAGAGATAATGACGGCAAGTGCGCTTACATTAAGGAATGGGTTAATGACACCCTTTATTCTTTATGTTGTGAATTCATGAAATTTGGTCCATATTTGTTTTTGTAATTTAGTTTTAGTCTCATGCAGCTTTTGTTTTTTGTAATTCAGTCCAGACTTTGCTTCTTTCTTTGGAATTACGAACAATTAATAGAATATATTTTGTTGGATTTGAGACCATATGTATCATATTTAAGATGTTGGTATTCACATGAATACAAATACTATTGTTTAGTTTAAGTTTGCAATTGATTAATTTTATCAATTGCAATTGCATTCGTGTTTTCTAAAAGTATGCTATTAATTGCATGACTTCGGTTTTAACTTTAGATTTATTTGGGGTATATTGTTATTTGTCGCAATGCCGTTAATCTTATAGAATTTATATTTGAATCTGTTTGATCAAAAAAAAATATCATTAGGTTATATGAATATATTAAAGTTTAATGTGATCATTTTATGAGTTATCCATTTATACGATATATATATTTAATTTAAGTTAAAGATTGATTGTTTTGAATTTAAGTTTTATTTTGGCAAATGCATGCTTAAGGAATTTTTTGAGAAACAATCAAAGATTTAGTTTTTTTTTAATTCTGATTGCCCCATTCAGACAACCTTATTTCGGGTTATTTCGGAAACTTAAATGTTATCAGAAATTTTAGTTTTGACTGTTACAAAATTTTAAATTTGAATATCGGTATATTTATGTTATATATTTTGAGATAAATTAATTGAAACATTAAGTCACCAAAGTGACCCCTATTGTGAAAATTATTTTATTTTAAAATATAAAAGGTTTTGTGCGTGTAAGTCGGATTATGTTACTATTAATCGGCCCAAAGGAAGGTTAATAACTAACATTATTACATGTGCAACTGTGGTAATAAACATATGATAATTATTCAGTTTAATATGTGAGCAATAAATCGGCCCAAAGGAAGATTTACTTTTGACATGTTCTTATTATCAATGTTTGATTACTGTACCAAGATATCACTTACAAGTTAATATTTTGTCCAAAGATGAAATATTAATGGAGTGTCCGGTATCTTGATATGAGGTTTACCTTTATTCAAATTTATTATTATTTTGGTTATCTTTTAATTTGATTGAAAGATAAAATTAAGATAAATATTTTGAAACAATTAAATTTATATTTTGGTTTCGGATGTCTAATATTTTAATAGATTAATTGAAACATAATGTCACCAAAGTGACCGCTTTTGTGTATATTAGTTTATTTAAAATATTAAGATAATTATGGGTTTTTGTAATTCATGCGTTTATTAATTGGCCCAAAGGAAAGTTAATATTTGGCAGAATTACAACGACAACTGTGGCGATAAATGTGTGACAATTATAAGGTATTTTATGTAAGCAATACGTTAGTCCAAAGATTAATCTATTGTTTGACATAGTTTATTGTCAATGTTTGATTGCTACAACAAGAGTACCGCTTACAGTTAATATTATTGTCCAAAGACTTGATATTAATGTTGTGCTTGGTATCTTGAGGGGAACTAGCCATTATTTTGAATTTATTTGTTTACTTATGAATATTTATGTGGGCTTGTTTTTATTTTATTTGCTTATTTTGTTCTATATTTAGGTAATTTATCTTTCTTTGTTAAATATCTCATTAAATACATTCTACACTCATGTTTAGTGAAACTAGTTTCAAGGAATAGAAAAGACACTTACATAAAGTATTTGGTTGTATGAACATAGACCTTGCACTAAGGAAGAACAACTCGCACCTCTCATGGCGGTAAGCACCCATAAAAGGGATTTTGAGAGGTGAGTTCGTTCAAATTGCATGATTTTAATGATCATAAAGTACAACATTCTAGAATTCTTTAGGAGCACAAATATAAAGATATTACTCATACTAAGGGTTTCCTTGATAAATTTGAGAAACATTTTATTAAAAAATGTTAAGGCTATGACGTTACTTTTGACTTACTTGATGTCTATGAAGTATAAAGATCAAGGAAATGTGAGGGAGTATATTATGAAAATATTTAATATTGCTTCAAAACTTAAGGTACATAAGATCGAACTTTCTAACAATTGTTTGTTCTTATGATTTTGGTATCGCTTCCTATACAGTTTAACCAATTCAAAATTAGTTACAATTGTCAAAAGGAGAAATAGACTATAAATGAGCTTATTTCTAATTGTGTTAAAGAGGAAGAAAAGTTGAAGCATTATAAGTGTAAAAGTACTCATTCGGTTAGTGCTCATTTAGTTAGTGTCTCTAAGAATAAGGGCAATAAAAATATATTAGAATAAAGTTGCTAAAGGTCCTAATCTAAAGAAACAACAATAAGTTACAAAGTATTGATTCTTTTGTATAAGTTAGGACACATGTGAAGAAATTAAACTTCAAAAGTGAGCAACTACTTCGGTTATTTTGAGTGATCCATGGGCTGTAAATTTTATGATCCCACAATAAGGATTATTTTAAGGAGATGTTTATAACATTTTTAGGATGTTGAGTTTGGAGGGAGAAATAAGGTTAGATACATTGCTATTGAGGGGAAGTTGGATTATAATTTAATTCATACTATCACTTTTAATGATGTTTAGGTTTTTACACCTATCATTAATCAAGAAGTGAATCAAGTACCTCAGCAAAACAATGTTGAACAACTCTCATTCAAGATAAGGTAATTGTTTCAGAAGAACAAACTCAACAACCTTAAAAAATATGTGTCATTAAAGATATCCACGAGAGGAAGGAGAAATACTATTCTAGATTATTACTTTGTATTTATTCAAGAAAATAAGGATAATAATGGAATTATAGAAAATGATTCAATCATTTTTTATCAAATCATAAAAGTTCTGACTCTCAAAAGTTGATTGATGTCATTCAAGAATAGTATAATTTTATGCAAGACAATAAAGTTTCGGAACTTGTCTCATTATGTGAAGGTGCAAACCAATTGGTTGTAAATGGATATTTAAAACCAAGAGGGGTGCAAATGATAATGTGGACAAGCATAAGGCATGTCTTGTATCTAAAGGATATACTCTAAAAGAAGACATTGATTTTGTGGAGACTTTCTCTCAAGTTTTATTGAAAGAATCTTTTAAGATAATCATGACGCTTGTTGCTTATTTTAATCTTGAGCTACATAAGATGGATGTTACGCTTGTGTTTTTCAATGGTGACATTGAAGAAACAAATTATATGGTACAATCATAGATTTGTGTCTAATGATACAAAATCAATGATATGTAAATTAAAGAATTTCATCTATGAGCTTAAGTTGGACTCTCATTAACGAAATTATAAATTTCATATTGTTTATCTCATTTGGTTTTGAGATAAATTTGGTTCACAATTCTATATACTACAGTTCAGTGGGCGTAAACCAAGTGATACTCATATTACTAAAGAAGACAAATTTAGTCTTACTCAATGCCCTAAAAGTAACCTTGAAATTTAAAAAAAAATACAAAAGATTCCAAGTGCATCATCTATTGAGAATTTAATTTATGCTCAAGTATGTATGCGTTTCGGATATTATGTACATTGTTAGAATGTTAGACAGATATTTAAGCAATTCTAGTTTGAACCATTGAATAGCAGCCAATAGGGTTATGAAATATCTTTAGAGGACAAAAATTACATGCTCACATATCGAAGTTCTGGTAAGTTAGAGATCATCAAGTTTACAGACTTGATTCTATTAGAATATTGATGCAAAAGAATTTTGTCACATGGGCTGCTAATTATAGATTGAATAGAAAGACCACTTCGGTTATTTTGTGACAATAAATATGCATTCATTTATTCTATGAACAATAGGAACACTTCAAATTTGAATCACATAAATATTAAATTCCTAGTTGTTAAAGAAAATTCAGAGTGATTGTGTGTCTATAGAGCATGTTGGTACAAACTCCATATTTGCGCGCTTATTAAGAAACTATCACCCTAGGTCTTTCATGAGCACACTACTCATGTGGGTGTAATGTTATATAAAGATATTCAGTTTTAGTGGGAGTTTGTAATTTTGAAAAATGCTCATTTGGTTTAGACACAATTTCGGTTACTTGATTTAAAGTTATTTTAAGATTATTTTCTGCAAAATAAAGTTCTTTTGGTTTATGCACACTCAATTCAGAAAGTTTGATCTCACTAAGGTTTAGGAGGACCAGTTGGAAATAGACATGTTTGGTTCACATTTCATGTAATTTTCCATGCTACGCATCCATGATTGATCTATGTCATTTGACTATATTTGTATACGTGACCATTGATTGGTCTTGTCATGATTGATACGACAAAGACTGCTTTGATCCTATATGAATATAGTTGATGGACGAGATTGTTACAGAATACCTATTATATAATAGCAAAATTTTGAGCTCATAAGGTTATACATTTGTCAGGAAACATATGTTGCCCAAGTGGGAGATTGTTGGATTAAAATCCGTAATAGTGGGCACATATGTATAATGTATATTGCTATTTTAAAGTATGACCCAAAATTAAGTGACCAATTATGTTAGGCGTGTATTAAAATGTCATGGAAATAAAAGTGTAGATACCATAAGATGTATTTATAATTCGATGAGGGGCAGAGTTATAAATACTTAATAGTTGATTATTAAATCAACTATATAAAGAGGTAGTGGTCCCCAAGAAATAGGTTAACTTGTTTTTTCTCTCCTTCCCCATCAGAGAGTTTTACGTCAAGAGAAAACCTATCTTCTTGGAAGATCAATACCAAAGATTTGGATTTCAACATCAAGATTCAAGGTTTTCAGTCTATCGATTAATTCAGGTATGCTTCCGCAATTCAGTTCATTCAATTTATTGTTCTTGATGATTTGACATGATAGATCTTGGGTTTAGATTTCATATTTAGTTATGGTTTAATTCTAACATAAGAAGAAGAGGTTGCATGATCTGCTACACCTGAAAGTTGGCGTGGGAGGTAAGAATGTTTCAACGCATGCTGCACAGCGAGATTCGTTGCCGTATTCTTCATCGTGCCGGATGAGCACTAGTGGATGCGGGAGGCTGAAATGTTGGACCTCTTTGGCATCGTTAGAGTCTATAGTGGGAAGTAGGGCACATTTGACATCCAGGTAGGCGTGTCTGGCTTCATATTCATCACATTTATTGCATCTGCAATACTTAGCATGTATGAGGAATACGAGAGTGCATGGATGGATGCGATGATTGATGAACCGTGGCGGAATGCTCTTCATGCAAGAGCTATGAACAAAAAACTTACAGTCCATGCAAAAGTAAGTACAAGAAGAAGAGCAGAGCTTTCTACAAATGTTGCAGACAACTTCATCTTGTTGGTTCCAATCAACAGGTTTCAAAGGATGTAAATGAATGAAATGTTGAATGGTATCGGTGCGCTCATTATCAAAACAAACATAACAGTTATAACCAGATGCAGTGGAGAGCATAAGTGGGCATGGATGAAAGAAATTCTGAACCTCTGGCTTGCGCTCATCAACACAAAATTTATGAAAATAACGTTTACATTCTTCGCAACGATAGGTCGGGCCACTTGAAAGCTGTTCACATCCATGACACATGAAACTTACATTCCCGCTCTGGATGAGGGAAAAGGAGTGCATATGGATGGCAGGATGAATCTCCATTCTTTTTTATGAAACAAACAATGCAAAAACTACTTACATTCGTCAGCAATCTGTTGCCGTTTAATCAAGTATCCAACACTAATAATTTGATTTCCTGAAGGAAATCAAAGAATCCGTGCTTTAAAAAAGAATCCGAATATGACTGCAAAAAAATAATTAAAATGAAAGGTTCTTGCATTGAAGTTACCGTCACCAGAACTATGTTTTAATCAAATTTTAATTTACTTTTCTGTCTGATGCATCTAATCCTTGCTTTAAAATCCGTATATGACTACCAAAGTTAATTAAAAAAGATAACTTCTTGCTTTGGAGTTACCGTCACAAATATATATATATAGTACTAACATTCTTTATACCTAGTTGGTACTAGTTAAACATATTTTACACTTTTGATTAACATCAATGAGATGGCAGTGATGTCACATCTCGAAAACATGTCTAGTTAGAATTTGGTTTCGGTAATCAGAAATTTTGTACCGGTTATGCCTGAATGATGTAATTGTTGGATTTGTACCCAATTCTAAAGTAATGAAAGTTATTTGGGCTTAATTGAAGTTGTTGGAACTTTCTGTAAGAAATGGAAGTTAGGGGCTTCATTAGGAATGCTGAAATATTAAATTTGAGCCAGGCGTATCGGTACAGTAGGACTTGTATCAATACAGCCCATGTTTTAGGGAGCCAATTTACTTGTTTCAATGTTGCCTATAAGCTTTGGTAAGTTTGAAAAACGGCTGTGAATCGTTAGTTTCGATCCTAATATAATTCTCTAATTTTGAATTGCTCAAGTGGTGGAAGGCAAGTCATCTTCACCATCGGCTATTCTGAACTCTTCCAACAGCAAGGGGATCGCTGTCCGAGAACCTTAAAGTCTCCGAGTACTAGGTGGGTGTAGTTGTGTCAAGGGATTGGCTAGTTGCCATCCCAATTGCATTTGTTTCGTGCTTAAAATTGTATTTTGTTAAGGGCTCAAGTAGACTGAACTTATGTGGATTCGATGATAGGTGTGGTAAGTTCTTCATGTTGTTCTACTACCTTTGTAAGCTTATATGTGGAATTTGGAATATATGATATATGGAATTTAATATGAACATGTTACGATATGCTATTTGGAGCCAAGGCTCAATTTGTAATCCGGTATAATATGGCCTAAGGGCACGAAGGTAAGTTTTATGCTAAGCTGAGCAACCTTGGACACTTTTGGATATTGGATGCAATTGGCATGCCATAGGGTTATTTGAGCTCACCAAGTAAGGGATTGGACTACGGTCTAAGGCTACGACCTATATGTAGGGGGAAAAGGTTGGATTGTGTAAGGGATTTCGGAGCTATGGCTCAAGGCTATGTCCTATTTCCGATATGTGTGGCGTACAGGGGAATCTCCGTATCCATTGGTTGCTATGTCCAATGAGACGATATGTGTTTATGATTTACATTTGATACATGAAAATATGACATTTGGCTTGTGTATGATCTATATACGATTAATGATATATTTACATGTCATACAAGCGTGCTACATATCATTCATGCCATTGATGAATTTATGTCGCTTTTTTTTACAACTACCTCACTAGGCTATGTAAGCCTAACATCCGTGTGTCTCATGCATTTCAGGACCTTGAAGCAATCCGAGCCTCGATCATGGTGCTGCAGTTGCAAGTCACTCCCACTAATCTCCATGTATGCTTACATTTTGTTTGAACTCCTACTAAGGTGGCATAGGGCTTAGACAAGTTACAATGGTCTATTTTGATATGTGTATAAAGGCTTTAAAGTGTCTAAGCATTAAATGTGGAATATGGTGTGTTTTCAAAATAGTAAAACTAGTTAAATTGAGCCCAGAGATGGTAAAAGGTAAAAACTTAGTAAACGAATTTGAAATGCTCTAAAATTGGGTATGCTATTAGTAATATGGATCAATAACGTGCTGGTAAAATTTTATGGCATTCAGACATCGTTCAACGGGTTAATTCTAATAAAAACTAGATAAAATCAGTCATTACAGGACATGCATATCGATACGGGTCAAGTCGTATTGATACGGCCTTGCATATTTGGACTTGGTAAAACAGGGCGTATCGATAGTCAAAAGGGAATGTATTAATATAGATCTTGGCAGTAAGGTCTGGGAAATAAATTGCATCGATACGGCCTTAGGGTGTATCGAAACGAGTCAATCTTGGTCAACCTATACCGATACAGGTGATGGCGTATCGATACAAGATTTGGGTAAATTCGAATGAAGATGTGACTCATGTGTTTCCGTATCAATACGGCTCTAAGTGTATCGATACGGGGTAGTTAATTATGTTAAAAGACTTAAACCACAGTTTTAAATAGTTTATAAATTAGTCAATAAGCTTTAAATGATCTAATCAGATGGGTAAATGACCTCCAATAATAACGAAATTTCACAGACTAATAATGGATGAGTTCAATTGAAGATTAGTAAAATGAAATTCTAATAAAAACCCTTAATTTGTAAAATTTATAATTTAGTCCCTAAGTTCGAAAAAGTTTAAAGTTGACCCCAAATTGAGTAAGCTATTAATAAGTTAGTTCGTTAGGTATTAAAAGAGATTAATAAGACATTCTAAATAATATTCCGAACTCTGATTAAGCTTTCGATCTCTGAATCTATTTTTGGTAACATTTTCTGACCTGGTTTCCTACTAGGCCAAGAAGGGGGTGTTACATTTGTGGTATCAGGGCTAGAGTTTAGTCGATTCTAAGACTAAACCGAGGCTTATCATGAGTATGCATGTGCATATGTCACCTAGGAGTTTATTTGTATATGTTATCCATGACTTACAATTGGCATGATCTAACCTTTTCTGTTCGACTAGATTTAAGAATGTCTGCACCCAATGACAGATGTATCGAAATGAGACCGCATTCCGGCTCCTCCTCGACACAGGGGGACAATCTCTGAGCCAAAGTTCGAACTGAATAGGTGGGACAAAATGACTCAACTAATTCCCTCTGACGCCTCCCGCTCAGTAGGAATATTTGATATCCATGGCTGAGATAATCAAATCGATGGTCGTGTCACTCAGGCAGGAGCAGCCACCTCAGCCTACTAAAGCACCTTCATCTATCTCAATAGCCCCTATTGATAAGCTAAGACAGTATCCGGTTTACACCTTCACCGACCAAGAACATGACAACCCTGAAATAGCAAAGTATTGGCTAGAGAACACTCTAAAAGTCTTGAATAAGCAAATGAAGTGTCCTGATGAATATAAGCTAGAGTGCGCTCTGGCTTTGATCTCTAAAGAGGCTCAGAGCTGGTGGGACACCGTGACACTCACCTTACCTGAGCATAGAGTTACATGGGACTTCTTCCTTTAAGAGTTCTGCAAGAAGTACACTAGTGAACACTATATTGCTGAAAGGCGCAAGAAGTTTCTCCATCTGAGACAAAGAGGAGACCTGTGGAGCAATATATCCACAACTTCTGCAAATAATCAAGGTATGGTGCCAAGATTATACACACTGAAAAAGAGAAATGCAGAATGTTTATCGATGACCTCTGTGATGAATTGCATCCTCTCATCACTACTTTGGAGTTGGAGGACTTTCAAGACCTGGTCAACTAGGCGATTGCTACTGAAGACTCCCAGAAGACTTATGAAAGAAGGAAGGGGAACCAAGCCAAATCTGAAAAGAGATTCTAAGATGATTCAAGACCTCTCATTCCTCAAAAGAAGAATATACAGTAGGACCAAAAGAATATATGCCACAATCCTAATCTTCAAGAACATTTGTTTCTCGTACGGTTTTGGTTGATAGTACGATTTGTTCTAGGAAAGGTTCTCAGATTCCTCGATGTAATTTTTGTCAGAAGAGGCATCCTAGGCAGTGTCGCAGATAGACCGGATCTTGTTACCTCTGCGGTGAAACTGGTCACTTTATCAAATAATGACCGTAGAATCCGAATGCTCATACTTCAATGGCTTCTCAGCACAATCCTAATAAGGGAAGAGGGGTGAAACAAGTGCAGCCTGGATCAACAGGGAAACCTTGCAACTCAAATTCTTCTTTAGCTAGGCATGACCCTCGGACCTCAGCCCAGATGTACTATGTTCGAGGTTGAGAGCAAGAAGACGATCCTTATGTGGTTGCAGGTATGGTGGAATTATGTTATGATCTTGTTTTATGCTTTGGTGGATCCCAGTTCTACGTATTCCTTTATTAATGAACCATTGATTGAGAAGTATAGAACTCAAACCAGTTACTTCTGAGATAGTTGTCTCTAACTCACTAGAAGATAGTGTGGTTATACGGTTGATCTATAAAGCTTGTCCTCTGAGGATCCAAGGGATCCTATTTCTGGCCAATTTGGTGGCATTACCTTTCGATGAGTTCGATCTTATCCTAGACCTTGATTGGTTGCCTGAACATCAAGCTTGGGTAGATTGTTTGAAAAAGAAGTTATATCTCTGTGGACTCAGTAAGGAGAGCATAACTTTGATAAAAACCAAACCCGAGTCTAATGAAGCCATCGTTTGTGCTATGAAACCTAAAGAAGATGCAAGGCTTGAAGATGTACTGGTGGTAAAGGAATTCCCTGATGTGTTCCCCGATAAACTTCTAGGACTCCCCCCGACCCGATAAGTAAAATTTGGAATCGAAGTCCAACCGGGGACTACACCAGTCTCCATTGCTCCGTATAGGATGGCTTCGGTTGAATTAAAAAAGTTGAAGACCCAAATCCAAGATCTTATGGACAAGGGATTTATCCGACTGAGTTCCTCACCCAAAGGAGCACCGGTTTTGTTTGTCAAGAAGAAAGATGGATCGATGCGACTATGTATTGATTATCTTCAACTGAATAGGGTAACAATTAAGAATAAGTATTTATTACCGAGGATTGATGACCTCTTCAATCAGTTGAAAAATGCTTATGTCTTCTCTAAGATAAACCTACAATTTAGGTACTATCAAATGTTAGTGAAGGAGTCCGACGTTCCAAAGACAACCTTCTGAACCAAATATGGCCACTACGAGTTCTTAGTAATGCCTTTTGAGCTTACAAATGCACCTGCAACCTTTATGGACTTAATGAATCATGTGTTCCAGCCCTATCTAGATAGATTCATGGTGGTGTTTATAGATGACACCTTGATCTATTCCAAGAACTCTGCCACTCATGAAGAACATCTCTGGATTGTGCTATAGACTCTCTGAGAGAAACAACTGTATGCTAAGTTCAGTAAATATGAATTCTGGCTATCTGAAGTATCCTTTTTGGGACATGTGATTTCTTCTGTAGGAATTCAAGTTGACCCAAAGAAGGTTCAAGCAATTCTTGATTGGATCTCTCTAAAGAATGTTGGAGAAATTCGTAGTTTTATGGGCCTTGCAGGCTGCTACCGTAGATTCGTTAAAGGGTTCCTGATGATTGTTGCAACTTTTACGAAGCTTCTCCGTAAGGGAACTCCTTTTGTGTGGATAGTGGCGCAACAAAAGAGTTTTTATCAACTTAAGCAAGTCCTGACACATGCCCCTATTTCAGTGCAACTTGAGTCAGACAAAGACTTCACTGTATATAGTGATGCATCCCACTTGAGATTAGGCTGTGTACTTATGATAGAAGGAAAAGTCATTGCTTATGCCTCACATCAGCTTAAACCATACGAGCTGAACTATCTGACGCTTGATTTGGAGCTAGCTACTGTTGTGTTTGCTTTAAAAATTTGGAGGCACTATCTTTACGGTGAAAAGTGTTACTTGTACATTGATCACAAGAGCTTGAAATATCTTCTGACTCAGAAAGATTTGAATCTTCGTCAACGTCGATGGATGGAACTTTTGAAAGACTATGATTTGGTCATTGATTACCACCCCGATAAGGCCAATGTTGTGGCAGACGCCCTTAGTCGGAAGCCCACTTCCTCCTCGTGATGTTTGAATGCTCACTTTCGGCTCAAGAAGCATGGAAAGTTATTGGTTGAATTGAGATTTTAGTCAACCATCATGTTTCGAATAAAAGCACTCCAGGAGTCTAACGAGGAGTTGCAAACTCTTATTGCTAAGATTAAGGACAAGCCAGATCCTGACTTTGCCATGAGTTCCGAGGGATTGTTGTGTTTCCAAAACTGTATCTGTGTGCCCGATGATGATGATCTTCGAAATAAAATTCTGAGTGAAGCTCATTCAAGTCCTTTTTCTATTCATCTTGGAGCTATCAAGATGTATAAAGACTTGAAAGAGCTATATTGGTGGTCTGGTATAAAATGTGAGATCACAGACTTTGTGACTAGGTGTCTGACCTGCCAACGGGTTAAAGCTGAGCACAATGTGCCTACTGGCCTTTTGCAACCCATTGAGCTTCCCTAATGGAAATGGGAACATATTACGATGGATTTCGTAAGTGGTCTACCAATGACACCGAAGAAAAATGATGTTATTTGGGTCATTGTAGATTGATTCACCAAGTATGCTCATTTTCTTCCGGTGAGAATGGATTTCAGCTTGCCTAGACTTGCTGAGTTATACATTCGTGAAGTCATCCGTTAGCACGAATTTCTTGTATCTATCATTTCTGACCGTGACCTACATTTTGCGTCCCAGTTTTGGAGAACCATACATGAGGCTTTGGGAACTCAAGTGCACCTAAGCACTATTTTCTACCCTCAAACCGATGGTCAATCTGAAAGGGTTATCCAGGTAACCTTATATCCCTTCTATTCATATGTAGAAGTATTTCGTACCAATCTCGATTCTTCCTTGTAGATTCTAGAAGATATGCTACGAGCTTGTGTTATTGATTTCGGGAATACATGGGAAAAGTCTCTACCATTGGTGGAGTTCGTATACAACAACAGTTATCAAGCCTCGATTCAAATGGCTCCTTATGAAGCTCTTTATGGGAGAAGATGTAGAACCCCTCTCTGTTGGACCGAACTGGGTAAAGGCAAGATGTTAGGCCCCGACTTGCTTCAGGAAACCAAAAAAAGGATAACCAGCATTCATGATCAGCTCAAGGCTGCATTTGACCGGCAGAAAGCTTATGCTATTTGAAGAGAATGGACATTTAGTATGATTTTGGCGAGAAAGCTTTCTTTAAAGTATCTACGTGGAAGAATGTCATTCCTTCTAGCAAAAAGGGGAAGCCAAGTCCTCGTTTTATCGACCTATTCGAGTTGATCGAGCAAGTTGGACCCGTTGCCTATCGACTAGCTCTTTTCGAAGAGTTAAGTTGTATATATAATGTCTTCCACGTGTCTATGCTATGGAAGTGCCGATTCAATCCTTCCAACGTGATCGAGCCAGAGTCTGTGGAAATTTAGTCCAACTTGACATACGAGGAAGAACCATTGTAAATCCTCGCACGAGAAGTCAAGAGACTTCAAAACAAGTCCATGCGACTAGTAAAAGACCTTTGGAGAAGTCACTCAGTGGAAAAAGCAACGTGGGAACCATAGGAAACGATGCATAAGCAGTATCCTCACCTTTTCGGTTAGAGTGAAAATTCAAGGATGAATTTTCTTGAGAGGGGAGTTTTCACATCCCAAAAACTGGTCTAGTTAAAATTTGGTTTTGGTGATAGAAAATTTTGTACTGGTTATGCCTGAATGATGTAATTGTCGAATCTTCTACTCAATTCTGAAGTAATGAAAGTTATTTGGGCTTAATTGAAGTTGCTAGACCTTTTTGTAAGAAATGGAAGTTAGAGGCTTTATTTGAAAAGCTAAAATATTAAATTTGTGCCAGGCGTATCGATATAGTAGGACCTGTATCGATACGGCCCAATCGTTTCTAACTAACTTACCCAATTTAGTCTAGCTGTATCGATACGGCTATAAGGTGTATCGATACGGTACCCTGTCAAAAATTATTTTTGTGAACAATTGGTAAAAATTGAAAGTAGAGGGCTGAGTCACCTACTAGCTTACCATTTCTAAACATGGGAATGATCTGAAGAGATGACAATTAGTCATCAATTGCCTTAAAATTTTGAAAAGGCATGAATTGTTGGAACTAATAAACTAAGCTTTCCCTTTGCCAAGGGAAACCTTCCTATAGGTTCCTAATGAGGTGGGAAAATGATTATGTCTTTAGCTTCCTTAAAGTGGATAGAGAAAAGCCTTCTTCATTGTTTGAATCTCCCGAAACCAAACTAAACCTATGATTGAAGAAACCAAGCACACACCTCCATTGTCATCTTCCTCCCTAAGCTCAAGCAATCGCCTCGATCCAATCTTTAACCTTTGCTTGATTTCAATACGCCAATTGAAAGCTTGTGAATTGGTAAGTAAAACCCCTATGTCAATTTGATGATTCCATCAATCCTTAGAGTTTAATTTCAAGATTTAAGCCTTGAATGTTCAAGCTAAGCCCATGTGTTAGGAAGCCATTTTACTTGTTTCGATGTTGTCTATAAGCATTGGTAAGTTTGAAAAACAGTTGTGAATCGTTAGTTCGATCCTAATATAATTCTATAATTTTTAATTGCTCAAGTGGTGGAAGGTAAGTCATCTTTACCATCGGCTATTCCGAACTCTTCCAACAGCAAGGAGATCGCTATCCGAGAACCTTAAAGTCTCCGAGTACTAGGTGAGTGTAGTTGTGTCAAGGGATTGGCTAGTTTCCATCCCGATTGCATTTGTTTCGTACTTAAAATTACATTTTGTTAAGGGCTCAAGTAGAGCGAACTTATGTGGATTCGATGATAGGTGTGGTAAGTCCTTCATGTTGTTCTACTACCTTTGTAAGCTTATATGTGGAATTTGGAATATATGATATATGAAATTTAATATGAACATGTTACGATATGCTATTTGGAGCCAAGGCTCAATTTGTAATCGGGTATGATATGGCCTAGGGGCACAAAGGTAAGTTTTATGTTAAGGTGAGTAACCTTGGACACTTTTGGATATTGGATACAATTAGCATGCCATAGGGTTATTTGAGCTCGCCATGTAAGGGATTGGACTACGGTTCGAGGTTACGACCTATATGTAGAGGGAAAAGGTTGGATTGTGTAAGGGATTCTGTAGCTACGACTCAAGGCTATGACCTATTTCCGATATGTGTGGCGTACAGGGGAATTCGCGTATCCATTGGTCGCTATGTCCAATGAGACGATATGTGTTTATGATTTACATTTGATACATGAAAATATGACATTTGGCTTGTGTATGATCTATATATGATTAATGATATATGTACATGTCATACAAGTGTTCTACATGTCATTCATTCCATTGATGAATTTATGTCTCTTTTTATATAACTACCTCACTAGGCTATGTAAGCCTAACATTTGTGTATCTCATGCATTTCAGGACCTTGAAGCAGTCTGAGCCTCGATCGTGTTGCTGCAGTTGCAAGTCACTCCCACCAATCTCCATGTATGCTTAAATTTTGTTTGAACTCCTAGTAAGGTGCCAATTTTGATATGTGTATAAAGGCCCTAAAGTGTCAAAGTGTTAAATGTGGAATATGGTGTGTTTGCAAAATAGTAAAACTTGATAAATTGAGCCTAGGGACACTAAACAGCAAAAACTTAGTAAACGAATTCTAAATGCTCTAATATATGGTATGCTATTAGAAATATGGATCAATAAATTTTTTTGGCATTCGGACATCGTTCAACAGGTTAATTCGAATAAAAACCAGATAAAATCTGTCATTACAAGAAATGCGTATCGATGAGGGTCAAGCCGTATCGATACGGCCTTGCATATTTGGACTTGGTAAAATAGGGCGTATCGATACTCAAAAGAGAGTGTATCAATACAGATCTTGACAGTAAGGTCTAGGAAATAAATTGTATCGATACGGCCTTAGGGTGTATCAAAATGGGTCAACCTTGATCAACCTATATCGATACGGGTGATGGCGTATCGATACATGATTTGGGTAAAGTCGAATGAAGATGTGACTCATGTGTTTCCGTATCGATACGGCTCCAAGTGTATCAATACGGGGGTAGTTAATTCTGTTAAAAGACTTAAACCATGGTTTTAAATAGTTTATAGATTAGTCACTAAGCTTTAAATGATCTAATCAGATGGGTAAATGACCTCCATTATTAACGAAATTTCGCAGACTAATAATGGATGAGTTCAATTGACGATTAGTAAAAAGTAATTCTAATAAAAACCCTTAATTTTTAAAATTTACAATTTAGTCCCTAAGTTCGAAAAAGTTTAATGTTGACCCCAAATTGAGTAAGCTATTAATAAGTTAGTTCGTTAGGTCTTAAAAGAGATTAATAAGACATTCTGAATAAGACTCTGAACTCTGATTAAACTTTTGATCTCTGAATCTATTTCTGGTAACACTTTCTGACCCATTTTCCTACCAAGTCGAGAAGGGGGTGTTAAAAGTCAGCCACTGAAAAACGAATGGAAATCTTCTATCCTATGTGAAAAAAACCCTAGAAAAAAATTATTTGCCATCTCTCTTCCTTGTAAACTCTAATCATATTTTCTCTCCAGTCAGTCACTAGTCGTCAATGACCGGCTCATCTATCCTCCGGGCAAATAAACTCCCTTCAAGTGGATGGATCGTCGGATCCCCCAAGGAGCGGTGTCTCAGCCGCTATGTTGTCTTTTTGTTCCCTTGAAGTCGATTTTTTGGAGAAATACCACCGTGTTTTGCAGTTGTTTTTTTTTACTCTTGGTGCTTGTTTAATCTTGGTGTTAGTTTGGGGGCTCGGTTGCATCTTTGACGATCATTGTTTTTGTTTCTTTTTTGGTATTTTTTTCTTGGGTTTTTGACCTTTGTTTTGTAGGCAATGGTATGGTGATGGGGTTTTTGTACCTCCGTCTCATATTCTTTCTGCCACGTCAACGGTAGTTGTGGGCTGTGCCTCTGCATTTCCTCTAGCCGTCGACGACTCTAGATCTGACGTGACGGGCTGTTAGAAATCCCCATGTATTTCAAGTAACCGCTCAAATGCTCCGGTGACCTCTGAAAAGACATGCATCTGGTGACACTGAATCTTCTGGCTTCTTGCTTCCATGGCTTTGGCTAATAGGTTTCTCGGTCGTGTTTTGACCCTTTTTTTGTTTCTTGTTTTGCTTCTTTTGTGGTTTTGTTTTGTGTTTTGTCCAGTGTTGATGTTTGTTCTTTGTTTTCATGGTCTCTTTTGTCGGCTTGTTTGGTTATATTTCCTGTGTTTTCTTGTATCCTTTTCTTTTAATGAATGAAGCCACCGGTACCATTGTTCAAAAAAGAAATCCTTTACCATTTCAGTGTCCTTATTTATGTCCCCACATTAAAAATTTAGGTTTAGGATTTATGGTTAAAGTTTAAGGTTATGATTTAGTATTAGAGTTTAGGAATTTTGGGGTAGGGTGTACTTTTTAGTGTTTAGGTTTAAAATTTAGGATTTATAATTTAGGTTTAGGGTTTAGAATTTAGTATTGGGTATAGAAAAAGACACTGAAAAGTGGTAGAGAATTTTTGTCCAGTTACAAACAATAATTTTATAACATGTGTGTTGAAAATATTTCATCCAAGCTAATGTAGCACACACATTTGAATTGATATAATTGTTCTTTTCATCACTTAAAATACAATAAAACAACTCAGTAAAAGTGTAAAATTAAAAAAAGTTTATAGTTGCTAGGGTTTTTCTTAAACTAAAACTTTTTCTCTCATTGCCTCGTACGCCAAGAGTAGCATGTTTTTCATTGACTATTATAGTTAGTTTCATCTGTCGCTTGACAAGATTTCAGCATACCATAGAGGTCATTTGGTGCTCGTATAGAGATCCTCACGATGTTAGTTTTTTGACTTGGTTCTGTCGGTGATCATAGAAAAGATTGGTCCACACTCGTTTGATTTTTTAGAGAATGTACTTAGAACTGTATAGTGAAGCAATCTGCTTGATAGTTTGGTACGCTCACCACTCCTTTTGCATCCCGTAAAGCGGCTTGCTTGGCTAGAGAGAAGGAGATTCATGAATGTTTCTGAGTTATGATGATGTGCTAATCTCCATGGAAGTGTTCGTTTTTCTTTGCACATTTATATGAGATTTTTAGTGGTCTTGTCCCCTTTTTATCTTTTTTTGATGCATTGTATTTGTAATATCTTTCATGGTGTTTAATAAAAATATAAATGTCATTATTAAAAAATACATTAAAGCATAAAAATAAGGGTTTGAGTATAGCTCTGGTTTTGTATTGCTTGTTGTAATGTTATGTAGGGTTCTGGATATGGTCGTAAGCAATTTTTATATTTATTTAATAGTATAAATGTAATTACAATGTAGTATCTATTAATACAGTTTGTATATTGATTGAGCAAAAAGACCATTTGGCAAAGCACATACACCTTGTATCTGAACATCATCTGCTTCTCCACTAAGACCAATTATTAGGTTAAGATGAGACCAAGTTAGTTAACGTTAATTTATATATTAAGTATGATTATATGATGATACAAGTATGTTAGATCATATCATAAAATAGATAATATAATGTCATGATACCTTCAAATTAATCGATGTAATATTTTTATTTGATTTGATTATTGTCTTATTGAGTTTGAAATTTCGTCAATTGTTTCTACGCAACAATATTAATTGTGAATAATAGACTCCATAATTTTGAGCCAAGTTAGCTAGCTAGTAGCAATTGTCATGACCCGGCCATTTGGGTCCAGGGCATTGGCGCAAGCATCAGCCAAAGAGGTTGTGTGCGGTGTATCAAGCTTTCCAAGACTATCAGACTTGGCCCAACACTTGGAGAATGCTAGAGAGCCCGTTCAAAATTCAAACCACCAGACTTGGCCCAACGCTTAGAAAATTCTAGAAGATGAGTCAAACATTATCCATTTATTTGAAATAGTTTATCTAGATAATGTTTGAGATAATTAAGAGATAATGTTGTAGATAGAATCAATATCGGAAGTCGATCTAATTTAAACTGAACCGTTGGATGTGGGCACATCAACTATAAATAGAGGTTGTATCCCCCTCAACCTGGCTTAGACGCCAGACGGAACCGAGCGAGCTACATTGGGTTTTGCCGAAACAAAATCCGATATGATTAACTAAGATTAGGTCCATTTTTTTCTTTTTTTGTCTAGATGCAACATTACTACCTAAGGTGAGCATGCTAGCTGCGGGTGAAATATCAACTAAATTGGGCATCGAACTAACATCCAATTGTATGTGTTTGCAATTTAAGGACCAAATTGCAAATTTGGAAAATTACGAGGACTTAATTAATTTTGAAATTACCATTCCTCAATAGTCAGGTTACATGCTTACTTTCCAAAATCTAGCTCAAAACAACCAGCTACACTCATTCAATTGCATACATAAGAACCAGGGACCAAAATGGAAGAATCTCAAAACATAAAACCTTCATAACTAACATAACGTCCATCCATACCGATACGGTCCCAAGGCGTATCGATACGCGGGATACACGAACCAGAATCCAATTCTAGTGGCTAAAAGGCGTACCGATGCACGTTCCCGTGTACCGATACGAGGCAACCAAAAACACATACACGTACCGATACGGAGCCCCGCGTATCGGTATGCTTGGACCTATAATTTCCAAAATTGCTGGTTTTTCTATTGAACATGGATTTAAACATGCCTTAAACTCAACACAATCATACATACAACTAAACTAAGGATCAAACCATGCTATAAACACAAGGTAACATGATCAATTCATGAAGAGGTACTTCAATCATAACTCTAGAGGCATACTTCCTAAAAACCATCTAACTCATCATTCTAAAAGAGATTCGAGGCACATTTCATCATATGCATGGCATCAACAACCTTTTAGAAACATTTAAAGTATGCTAGCATCACAAAAACATGATCATAAGCATTTTCGACCAATGTGTATACTAAGGGAAAACCACAAATCATAAACTCATACTCGCAAGACATCAACAATCATGCCTCAAATCCAACCACAAAAGCCATCAAACCACATGAATTAAACCATCACAAAACAACCAAAAATCTAGATTACAAATCCCCCAAAACATGGTAACACATTGCCTTATTTACCAAATCTAAAACCAAGTTCTCATACTCAAGTAAATGTATTAATCTTGGATCTTCCTTGCCAAACCCATGCTGCCACTCAACTCTATTGCTCTGCATCAATGGGAAAAAGAGAGCGTAAGCACAATTGCTTAGTGAGGATGCTCATAAAAAACATTGATGCATTCGAAACCATTTGAAAACCATAAGTCATTTTGCTTTCAAAACATGTTTTACTACCCAAGCATTTTCCTCATTTGTTTCCACAACAAAAACATGCATAACAACCATATGCATCAAAATACTTTCTCAAGTATCTTACTTGATTAACCAAAACATTTTCTCATATATCACATATATTCTCATATATTGGCATTTAGAGTTATCCAGATAGACTTACCTCTATCCATGGATAGCACTACCCCTATCCATACATGTTTAGATACACGAATTCCCTTGATGGCACTACACCCATGAAGTCTCATGGCAGTACTACCTCCACCATAACTCACTTCAGCTAGGAATAGAACTACCCCTATCCCATTATGATAGCACTACCTCTATCACTTCACAATAGAACTACCTCTATTGTGTAATCGAAGAATTTCACAAGATCGATTTTACATTTTATAGTGCACTTTAAACCTATGGCTAGCTAACTATATCTGATACTTTCACAATATGTCACATAGCCAATATATCATTTCAAATACATTTACTTATTGTTTTCAAAAGCATTTCTCAAAACTGTTTCATATACAAAACCATATTGCCAAAGGAAACAACACATTCCCTTCAAGGAACAAATCTCAATGCTCATAGGCATTCATTACTTTGTTTAAAAATTGCATATTAATCCAAAATAATGCATTTACAGTAAGTAAACCAAACTATGTTTAATCAAAAAACATGAAATCCGCAAGCTCATAACAAAGCCGATAACCAAGCTAAATAAGATAAACTTATGCTTAAGCTTAGTTAAGCTTTTAAGGCTATAACTAAACCCCTATAATACATCGATCACACCTTTCTAAGAGCTTTAACGCGTTTATACACTCACTGATACACCTCGTCTTGCTCGCCAACGCGAATCGAGCCACTGGTAAGCAACGTACATAACTAGGCAACCTTGCCTAGATCGTCCCCTTTTTTAACCATATAAAACCGGAGGGAAAATGCATCATTATGCATTCAACTTGTTGCTAAAAAATGATCCCCTGCATCCTTAACATTAACCTTCCAAAAACTAGCCGAAACTACCGAAATTGACACCAATCTTCGCTCTACCAACTCCTAACTTCAAACCAACAATTCTAACATTCAAACCACATCAAAACATACTCACAAACACCTTCCAAACATCCTTATATCTTCAGCAACTAAAAAACACATAGAGCAGCCCCAAAAACCCATAAAAACTCACCTAAAAATTAGCCAATTAAATAGTTTCGGGATTTATTCTCATAATCTCATTTCACATTATGATTACCTTATCAAAACATGAAATAACCCAATTAAAATCTCTAGGTTTCATCAAGTTAAACAAATCCTTAAGCAAATCGTCAAAATTACCATTAATAGCTCAAATCTTGAAATCGATTGCAAAACCATGTTAATATCAATCCATAATCAGGCAACTACTAGGGAATATCAATAAAGAACCCTAGTTTAAAAAGAGGAAAAGAAATTCACCTTTGAAAAAGCTCCCACCAAAATTGACGTAAGATTTTCTTTGAAACTCAACTTGTGAAATTGATGAAATCCTTGAGAAAATCTTTCGAGATTTTGTTAAGAAACAAAGGTAGAATCAAATGATGAATTATCCATTGAAAATCAGCAAAGAATTTTGGAGAATCTTGTTTGGAAGTGGAAATGAAAAGTTAGGGAAAACAATGAGAGAAAATAAGGGAAAATCAAAACAATAGGAAAATGATTTGGAAAAACAATTAAATGCCAATTCCTTACTCAATTAAAGTGGTATTTTTAGATTAAATCATTTAAAAAATATAGCTCTCTAAGTATTCTTAGTATTGGCCCATTTACAAAATAATCATTAAAAACAGTTTTGCATTTTTTTACAATTTAGTCATTAAATCTCAATGTCACTTGAACCCTTTTAATTAAATCCCAATTTAATTACCAAAACACTTGATAATAAATTTACAGACTTTTGGTAAATAAAACCAATTTTTATCTTCTCAAATTTTATTTTTAAATATTAATGTTGGAGTATGCACGAAGACCAATCATGAGATGGTTGTAAAAGACATACTTATTTTATCCTGTTTATTAATATAAAACCATTATTATTATTTCAATCTTATTCTGTGTATTTATAAATAAACTGAATTATAATAAAGTCCTTAGAATAATATAATTATTCTTGAATGTCCTTAGTCAATAATTATTGTGGGCTTGGACAACAATAATGTATTAAGACTAATATGTAGCTGATTGATGACAAAGTGTTGTCATTGACATGGAGATGTCAAAATCAATACATAAGTATGTGTTAGGGAACAACATACTAGACTGACCCGCTATGAGCATGCTTCTTGGATTATTATGTGATAATCACAATATTGCTTATGGTGATAACTACATGTATGATCCTTAGACTTGAGATCATCATTATTTCAACATCGTGAGTGACATATTTTGATACGGTCAAACGTGTGTCGTAACTGACTACACTAAAGACTGATATTGGATATGTCATAATCCATGTAGCGAAATATGGTTGATCAAGATAGGATTTGTCCCTCCTACATAATAGGAGCAATATCATAGGCCACTTGATTGAGTGAGACTAGAAAATGCATGGCCATGCTCGAATAAATTGATATGGGATGTCATAATTATTCGTTTATAATAGTCTACTCAAGATATCAAGAAACATTAGATGGACTATACAAGTGTGACTAATCCATGACTTGTGTCCGATCTAGATATGAGGACAAAAGGATGAAATACATAAAAGAAGTTAACCACAGTAAAAGGTTAAAACGAACCACGATTTCATGTAACTTAGGTAGCAATGATGTATTGCTAGATGCCACTCATTGCTTGTAACATTAGAATTGTTCTGATATTACTACTAACGTTACATGAACCTACAAGGGTCACACTCTATGATTGAAACGAACAAATATCGATTGGATAGCATGTGTACAAACTTGTTGTACACATAATAGTGAGAAACCGAAATTGTTATAGTTATTGTAATTATGGATAATTTCGTTTATATATATATATATATGTTAATATTTGATAAGTTATTGTAATTATCAAATATTATTAAAGTATATATATCTCTAAAAGAAACTTAATTAAAGTAGAATCATATTCTACATATTTAATTATATTTGATTAAATATATTGTATATTTAAGAATCCGAATTTAATTAGAATTAGATTTTTAAATGCTATATAAAGGCATAAGGTCTAGCAGCCATTTATCCCTTGTTTTTGAAAAACCTCTCTAATAGTTAGAGAAGAGAAAATATTGTTCATTTCATTCTGGTAGACTACGTAGAGGTCAGAATGCTATTTTGACGACTCAGATTCGATTTGGTTATTCTGAATTCCCTAAGAATTTCCTGATTCTAGATTTATTAAGGTAACGTTTCATCCTTTATCACCCCGAATACGTCCCTTGTACATGGATCACTGGTGGATTAAACCGGATAATTTTTTTGCTATGTTATGGGGTGTACCGATGTTTCCCAACAATTAATTCCCCAAAACTTATTTAACTGATTAATTCAGTTTAAACCAGGTCAAAACTCACCCAATCTAACCTCAAAACGTCTAGCCCTATTTTTAGGGTGTTACAGAGGCTTACCCCCACCTTATTGTATCATCTCATTCATCTATCACTTGAGTAATACAAGAAGCATTTACTCTAAACTCTCTGTAGTGTTCTTCGCGTTCTTGAATGTTCTTTCGTTGTTCTTGTTGTCGATCTTTTTCTATTGTTCTTTCTGTTTTCGCTTAGAACGATCTTGCGTCCAAGTGCTTTGGAAAAGTTTGATCTTCTGGAGTGAGAGTTTAGGCTGACTTGGGCGCTTGTGTGGAGAACTTCGCTTAAGGCAGCACGATTTGGCCAGCAGTAGTCTAGCCCTGTGACAAGTGATATCAGAGCGAGTCAATGGGAATTGCGTTCGAGCCAGCTTGAAGGTGCAGTCAAGTGTGGTGGATTCTAGCTTGCATTTGCATTCAAGCGTGGTGGAGATTTGCGCTCGAGTTAGTATGAGTGATAAGTCTAGTTCGTGGCAAAGAATTGATCGAGATGGCATAACAGAGAAATGGCAAGTTCGTGGAAAAGGCAAGAAATGTCGTGGAAGGAACCAGAAGAAGACATTTTTAATGGACAAGGTAAGAAATACTCTTGATGAATTTGACGAGAGGAGTTTCTTTCTCAGATCTCAGGCGAAAGAACTATTTGAATTCATATCTTTGGTAGAGGATAGGGTCGATAAACTTAAAAAATCTGAAGAGGAGTCCAAGGAGATCCAAGGTGTTGTAGAGTCACACCTTGAAAAATTAGAGTCTATGGAGGGCAAGTTCAAGGATGAGACACAACGTATCCTCAACGAGTTGGAGACTATCTGAGAGAGTGATACTTGTGAAGTCAAGATGGGGGCTTTGCAAAATGAAGTGGATTAGCTCAAGAGTGAGCTGCTCAATTATGAGTAAATAGAGTGTGCTCAAGACCTTCTTGAGGGACTTAGACTGAGGGCGAAGCTCACAGCTGAGAAATGAGATGCCCAGAGACTTTCAGAGGCCATAGGTATTGTCGAACCTCTAACCGAGCCTGTAGAAAGCAAGCAAGCCATCATTGAGTCATCCAGGCCCAGATCGAGAGACAAGGGGAATCGTAAGGCTAAGTCCGTACTAAAGAAAAAGGGCAACAAGAAGCTGAAGTGTTACTTTTGTGATGGTCCCCATATGATAAGGGGATGTCTTGAAATGAATCACCTTGCTGCCATTAATAAGACATCAGTCGAGTCAGGGGGAAAAGTAGCGAGACTTAGATCTATTTTTATGCCAGTGCCGCCAAGCCAAGAGTGAGTCGTGGTTCGACTATGAGTGCTAAATGAGTTAAGCCAAGTACGGGACCCGATGCGATGGTAAGTGAGGAAGCTGTCAAGATGAGGGTGAAGAGGAAGCAATTGGAGTGGTACCAATGTAAGGGGCCTCACAAGTTGTAGAGATGCCCAGATCGAGCTAAAGGGTCTAAGATGAGGGACAAGGCCAAGAGTAATGAGCCTGTGAGACTTGGTTCAAAGATGTCAAGTTCTGCCAAGGTAAACAGAGACCAATAGCAAAATTTGTTGATCATGTCAGGGAAGGCAACATAGGAGCTTGCCGAAGGTGTTCGTGTGAAAAACATTGCTTCAGAGATCTGAGAAGGGTTGAAGGGGGCCAAGCCGTTGGGGGACATAGCAACCTCGGAGACAGCACCAATGGGTAAGGTGGGAAAGAATCGGCGAACTTCTAGTAAGAAGTGTCAACGCAAGAAGATGCACCAGACTTCAAAGAGGAAGAGATGATGCAAGAAGAGAGCACTGAACTTTGATTTAGAGGGGCAGATGCAACAAGGGGCACCAAACTTCATGGAAGAAAGGGTCAATGAAAAGTAGCGCAACGAACTTCACTGTAGGAGGTTCGATGCAAGGGGTGTCAAACTCTGTGGAGAAATAAAAGCTGACACACTTTAGAGTACATAGGACTGAGAGGAAGGTACATCTCAAACACAATTCTTGTGTTTTTGGTTTTGATTTGCCATTTTTGACGAGCGTAGGTCGAGTAAGACCTAACCTTTAGTGTGGGGGAACCAAAGATTGGAAGGGATCTTTTAGAGTTCTAAGGGGAAAGCTAGAGTTGCCGACGAATCTGATAGTCATACCGATGTTCAATGTTGTGACGACTTCCAAGACTTTTTTGCAGAACCAAGAGGGTTCGTGTCAAGGTAAATCAATGCTTGTGGGAGAAGGCTCTTACGATGGTGATGTACCCGAAGGCGTCATAGTATGCGATGTTCCATGGCAGTTTGAGCTGAGGAAAGCAGTTCATATGGGGGAACTGCAACAAGCTGAGGCATCGAAGAGTAACCTTGGCAACCCAACCCAGGATCGTTCAAGTGGAGCGACAAGGGAGTCGCTAAGTTCGGTGGGGGAGAATGTCACGACCCGCACATTTGGGTTCGGGGCATTGGTGCAAGCATCAACCAAAAAGGTTGTGTGCGGTGTACTGGGATTGCCAAGACTACCATACTTGGCCAAGCACTTGTATAATGCTAGAGAGCCCGTTCAAAAGGCAAGACCACTAGACTTGGCCCAACACTTGGAAGAATCTAGAAGATGAGTCAAACATTATCCATTTGTTTTAAATAATTTATTTAGATAATGTTTGAGATAATTAAGATATAATGTTGTAGATAGAATCAATCTCGACCGTCGATGTAATTTGAACTGAGCTTCAACTATAAATAGATGCTTACCCCCACCTCATTGTATTATTTTATTCATCCATCACTTTGAGTAATACAAGAAGCATTTACTCTAAAATATTTGTATTGTCCTTCGCGTTCTTGAATGTTTTTCGTTGTTCATGTTGTCGATCTCTTTCTATTGTTCATTTTGCTTCCGCTTAGAATGATCTTGTGTTCGAGTCCTTTGGAAGAGTTTTATCTTCCAGAGTGAGAGTTTAGGCTAACTTAGGTGTTTGTGTGGAGAACTTCGCCTAAGGCTACACGGTTTGGCCAGCAGTAGTCTAGCCCCATGACATGATGATGTTCTGAATGAGTAATTTTCATTCCTAGCTATGATAGTGGCATGACATGTACAAAATTCTATTTTTTGGTACTTTCTACACATCGTTTGGTTGGGTTGTACTTGGCGTGATGTATTATTAAATACTTTTTTATTACGAATTTTTTCATACATTGGTTTGGTAAATGTGAAATTTAATACAACTTATTATTTTATATGAAAGTTGGGTGATATTTGTTGTCACTAAATTTTCACCTAATTCTTTGTTTCTTCTTTCATTTTTTATTATTCTATTATATCGATGTCATTTTTGGTTCATTAGTATTGTAGTAGTATTAATACATTGTTATATGTTAGTATATTGACATGGTAGTTAGAATTAACATATGTTATATGCTTTTTTGTTAGTATTGTAGTTAATATTTAATATAATAGTTAGCTATTAAAACCCAAAAATACATAAAGTACAGCCCATTTGTATTTTTATTAAAAAGGTCCATAAAAAATAAAATCCAAAAAACAGTCCATATTATATAACCCAAGTCTATTTAAAACAAAGCACATATCCATTTAAAATAAGTGCATGCTGTTCCGTTTATAACTAAACAAAACTCCAATCCCTTTTGTTTCTTTGTTGCACAACCGATAAAGTGTCGTTGTATCAAGATCAATCCAACGGCGCTGATCATGCCAGCTGGAGGATGATATAACGCCCCGATCTCACAGCCGTTAGATCAAGGAGTGATCTAACGGTCCATGTCACTCCAGAGTAGAGCACACGGATTGCCACTCGTAGGTGGCAGCCACACGCTCATTGTTCCGTCTTCCAAATGCCCGTTTAGCTTCTCCGACGGATGACCGTGCCACCTCCACCTTGAATCACTCTTTCTCGGCATCTCCCAACATTTAAAGTTACCAGAAACATGCAAAAGGGGAAATAAAATGGTTAAATCTCAAATCAGAAGCAAATCCAAAAGATAAATCCCTAATTTGAAGCCCTAGTTGGAAAATTAGAATCAAAACGGGAAAAGATAATCCCTAAATTGGTGCCATAGCAAGAATCAAGCTAAATTGGATTCAAGACAGAGGCAAATCGCAAGTCAATAACCAAATCGGCTTAAAATCAGAGCTAGGATAGAAGCACCATAGATGTTTTTAGGGATTTAAGCTTAAAATGCAAGCATCCTTGTACCTATATAAATCCCACTGTAAATTCTATGTAACAACAACAGAACACGATATGAATTACACACACTTACACACATACACATAACATTCGGAAACCCATAAATAATAGCAAGCAAGCATTCTTTAGGTAATTTCTTCTTCTATTGTTATTTAAAATTTAATAAAGAAAATGGATTGTTTTTACCTCTGTTTTTATTGAAAACACCACTCTGGGTGTAGCTCCGATAGAAAATGTGATTTGAGGTTCACAGGAATATGGGAAATTAGGGATTTTTTGGGAATTTTCACCGCCGGCAAAGGCGGCCGGCACGACGGACCATTGTCGTGTTCTTCAATTCATGAAGAACACGATGAATGTTATCAGAGGAAAAAATGAGCCAGTTTTGATCCATTTTGAGGTGAGAGAAAATGAAATATGTTTATGACAAAGGCTTTATATACCAACCCGAAGTCTCGACCCGTACCCGGCTATGACCCGCACCCTACTTTCATGTGTCTTAGACCGCAACCCTTTAGTTTTAAATCCATTCAATTTTGTCCTTTTTCTTCTCAACACGGCACCGAATTTTTAATTGTTTTCAAATTAACCCTCACATTTTGTTTTCTTTCAATTTAATCACCAATACAGATTTTTCTTTAAAGTAAAAATAATTATCCTTATCTTTTATTTTAGCAATTATTTTGATTATTAATTTAATTCCTTTTGTTCTTATATGTACATATATGTGTGTGTGTAAAACCATAGGATTAGGGTCTTTATAACTAGAATAGAGACATGTATGCAATAAAACATTCTTCACGCTTTCAATAAGATACACTTAATTGTATTTAAATCTAAATAGTTAAAATGAATGTAGATTTTTCTTTAGGGTTTATTCCCTGATTAGATTTTAATTAAAAGACTTTAACACATTTAATTTTCTTGTTGATTTGTTAAAAAGTGAAAACTTAATTAATGTGGTGTCTTATCAAACGGGAATGACATGTTAGCGCCTAGAGTTTTGGCGGTGATTAAATTTCATTTCCCGGGTGATAGGGTCGTTAAAATAGATTTACATTCACTTTGCGGACAAATAAAGCGAAATCATGTAAACTTGCAAATTCCAATTTTCAAAAAATGTTTTTGAAATCAATTAGGTACCAATTTATGGGCATTGTGGGGGTGCTAACCCTTCCCAACATGTAAGCGACCCCGAACCTATTTTCTCTTGTTTTCGTGGACCAAAAATGTTATTTTGATAAATAAAATGTTTTATTAAAATAACCCTTGTTTTAAAAGTGATCCAATCACACTTTGTTTTATAAAATATTGGTGGCGACTCCGTTTTTCTTAAAGTTTTCAAAAAAAATGTCAAAACCTCTTTTTTCCTTAAAAAAGGGTTGTGACAACTTGGCAACTCTGCTGGGGACTGTTTTAAAACAAAAGAGGGTCAGGCCACGAATTGTTTTCAAAAAAATGCTTTTAGAAAAGGAATTTTTAAGTTGACAAAGGTTTCAATCTATTCATCCGCTTAATGAATGTAATTCTATTTTATGCATTTTAAAATTGTTGGAAAACATTCCCGAGCTTTACCCAATTGTTAAGTAAAGGGAAAATGCATTGCTCATGTCAGAATATTGATTCTCCGTATGTGCCTAGCAAGTACCTTCGGGACTCATATGCCTCATGTCTTCGTAAAGATCTTGATCCTTCGAGAAGACATAGGAAGTGAGTCCTCCTGAGTTGAACTTGGTTCGTTTGAAGCCTATAATGGGCGAGAACCATGGGTCTTGCTACCCTTTATAGGGGACAACAAGAACAGCTCAGGTACCTTTTAGAACCAGACTGTTTGAGAATTTAGAGAGTACCCTCAATAGAGCCATGCGAAAAGCTAGGGTTTTAAGTCTGATCAAAATTGTTGCGAATAATCCGTGGAGACATGTCCTTGGGTGCTGGAACGTGCTGCCCATAATTTTTTGTGAAATTATTTTGGTCTCTTTGTGTTTTCTCGATTCTAATCATTTTCTTTCTTATTTTGTTGTTTTGCATATCCATTCATGCAACATCATTCCATATCAGAAGGGGTTGATTCTCAAAAGTATTTGCTCAACTTTGAAAAGCTCTCGTCATGGATGGGAGGATCTTGAAAAGTGAAGAGGAGAATGCAAAAGTGCGACATTGGTTTGAGGTTAACCAACGAACATTTGGGGATAGCCTAACATCCGACTATGAGAAAGTGACTTCAGAATATGCCCACATTAGTATCAAACAGAATAGCATGCAAGAGCTGCAGGAAATTTGGGAGCATTGTGATTATGAGACAAAGAAATTGTTCCATGAAGTCTACAGTGATATAGTATATCTCCTTTATGTGAAGGTAGACGAGCCATTTCTCAAAGCCCTAGTTCAGTCCTGGAATCCGGGTATTGCTGCTTCACTTTCAATGGAGAGGATATGATGCCACATTTGAAGAATATTTGGCTCTGTTCAACTTACACAAGGTGAAGATGAATTGGGTCTATACCAAACCTCATAAAAACAAGAACCCACACTCAAGGCTCCAAGCTTTCACCGGTATGAGTGATGGTTGGGTCAAGGGGTTGATATGAAAAAGGGGAGGCAGCTTTAATTTTCCTTGGTCAAGCATCAGAATTATAATTTCAATCCACCCCGATAGAGAGAAGAGGGTTGATCTCCTAGCCATTGCCATCTATGGTTTAGTCATTTTTCCAAAGGTTTTAGGGAACATTGATGTGGCGTTACTTGATTTCCTTGAACAGCTAAAGAGAGGAGTCAACCTAGTGCCAATTGTACTTGGTGAAACCTTCATTTCCCTTAATGCTTGTCGAAAAGTTGAAGGTGTTTGTTTTGGAGGATGTGCTCTGCTTCTACAAGTCTGGGCTTTTAGTCACTTCTGGAAATGCCCAACATTGGCCTTATCAAATGTATTTTCTCCAAATTTCTCTCCTTTTCGCGAGTTCCTAGCAAAAGAATGGCCAGTTGCTAAGAAAAGTAAATGGATTGAAATTTTCAAAGACCGCCGCAACAAAGACATTAGATTGAGGGTTCCTTGGATGGGTCATACTAAGCTTTTGTACAAGTCTGGGGATTTTAACTTCTTGATGCTGTTAGGTCTTTGTGAAGGAATTGGATGCGCTTCTTTGCTGGTATCTCGCTGGTTCGGGTCTTGGTAGTTCATCCCATTCACTAATGGTCTTGGCTTATCAGAATTCGAGTTCCAAGGAGAGTTCAAACAAAAGATTCAGAAAACTAGTGATGCATGGAACCATTGTTATCATATGGAGTTAGAATCTGATAAACATATTATGTACGCCCCTGATTACAGTATCTGGAGGTATGTAAGAGTGAATGACAGAGCCATAGCACCTACACCCGGACAAGCTAAGTCTTTGGAGGAACACTTGAAGGTAGTTCCTACAGAAGCTGACATCCTAAGAGAATAGATGAGAAGGTCCAAGTTATAGATAGAAGCCCTACGAAAGCAAAACTAACAGGACAGGTTTAACTCAAGCCTTGACATAGGAAAGTATAAAGAAGAGACGAAGCGAGTGATAAAACTGTACGAAAACATAGAAAGGTAGTTTAAAGTCCAAAGGGTTGATTTTCTCAAGTTTCAGACTACCGTTAGAAATGCTAATATGAGAAAAACCCTGAAACAGTGGAAACAGGAAATCAAGCATGCTATGGGAAAAGACAAAGAGTGTGGAAAGCGGGCAATTGAGAAGTATAGACAAGCCTTTGCTAAAGAAAAAAAAGGGGAAGCTGGCAACTGAAAATGGAAATGGCATACAGATTCTTGAAAAAGAGAAAGAAAGTATAGCTGCATGGAAAAGGAAGGCTCACGACAACAAGATCCGTCTATTTAAGTTACAGACAGCATATGGCAAGACTAATGAGAAGCTGAAGCAAAGCCAGGCTTGTGTTTCTGAGTTGCAGGCCAAGGTAGAGGATTTGAATCGATCGCTGCATGAATTTCAGAACCATCACACTTACACAAAACTCCATGCCAGCCTAAATGAGAATGATTCCCTGAAATAGAAAGTGGAAGAAATGGATAATATCATCTAGGAGTACAGAACTAAGATCTTGGTCCTTGAGGATATAGCTGATGGAGGAAATGATTACTGGTTCACCTGTCTTAGGGATAATGCCAGAAGATTCCATGAGCGAGATGAGTTTGACAAGACCACCATGACTCAAGTTCGGGATATGGCTCGACATGTGACGATGTTAGCCATTGAAGCTGTAACTCTTCGTCAGTACATCAAACCAATAGGAGAGGTTGGACCAAGACTTATGTGGCTTATCGAAGAATCAAGGAATTAGGAGCTCTTGCAAAAAGTATTTGTAGGAAAAAAGAAGTTTGACGTAATAAGAACCTTTTCAAATTCACTAAAGAGTTGTTTCTTGATCAGATATTTCATAGAATTGATGGCCCTTCGCTTGCATTCATGCATCACATCTATTTTTGTTTTGTTGCTTTACTTTGAATTTATGTGTTTACATTTGCGCATGCATCCATGACATAATAAGAATCTAACTTAAATAAAAAATATGACAGAAATTCAAAATAGCAAAAACAACTCACAAGTACGGTACCCGGTCTCAAGCTAGAGCAATGGAAGATAGAGTGATGGCCTTGGAAACTAGTCACAAAAGTACCCAGGACAGGCTAGACAAGCTGGAAACAGAACTGAAGCAACAAATGGAATTAGTTCATGAGAAAACAGTTAGCTCAATTGCGGCAATTTTGGGATTCAAAGACCAAGATGCAGCAGAAGTCAGAGGGGAAACCAATGCTCTGCCCCGGTTCCAGGGAATGACTTTCACCCATCCTGGAATACAAAAGGAAGCCTCAATACCAAAGGCTAAGCTGACTCCCCATTTTGCTGAGTCCTCCTTCCACAATGAGTTTAAGGCTAATACAGAAGGAGCTCACAACTATGAAGTACCTGACCTATATGAGATTGTCGATAAGGCTAAAACTAAGAAGAAATGGGAAAACCGTTATTAGAAGTTAGAAGGAATGATTAAGTCTTTCCAAGAAGGGAATATTCATGGTGGTGTGGATGCCAAAGATCTGAGTCTTGTGACAGACCTGGTGGTACCTCTGAAATTCAAAATTCCAGATTTTGAGAAGTACAAGAGAACTACATGCCCATCAGCACATCTAACTATGTATTGCAGAAAGATATCGATGTATCTTGATAATGAGAAGCTACTCATTCATTGCTTCTAAGACAGTTTAGTAGGGTCAGCTGCACACTGGTACACGCAGCTAAGCCGGGTTAACATCAGATCGTGGAATGATTTATCCAGAGCTTTTAGTGAGCAATGCAAGAATGTCTCAGACATGGTTCCAACCCGACTGGTCCTGCAAGGGATGGAACAAAAACATCATGAGAGTTTTCGCCAATATGCTCTGAGATGGAGGGATGTAGCTGCTCAAGTTCAGCCACCATTACTAGAGAATGAAGTTACCCCAATGTTCGTGGAGATATTAAAAGGTTCATTCTATGACCGCATGCTTAATCATGCAACTAAGAGCTTTGCAGACATGTTAATGAATAGAGAGTTGATTCTAACAGCTATGAAAAATAGAGAGCTGGATAACGGAGAAACAAAGAAACCCTATAAAAAGAGAGAAAGTGAAGTCAGTGCCACAAATGTTTATAATCCCAATTTTTCAAAGGGTGTGGTCTTTAACAAGCCTAATGTCTCGACTGCAGCTCCATCAATTACAAACCCACTGAGGGAAGAACGAAGATATCAAGGGAACTCAAAACCCTATTTACCTCCAATTCCAATGACGTATGTTGAATTGTTCGCTGAATTAGTTAAATCCCAAATGGTGCTGCCAAGACATGTTTCTCCTTTTTCACCACCATATCCAGCATGGTACGATAAGAAGGCACAATGCAAATATCATGCAGGAGTTAGGGGGCACGCATTGAGAATTGCACCGCATTCAAGAGAGTGGTAGATGATTTAAGAAAGTCTGAAATGTTGTCATTTGATACGTCGAAAGATAAGGGAAACCCTCTACCAAATCACCAAAAAGCAGGAGTTAATGAAATCATGGAGGAGGAAAATAAACGGGTTAAGAAACATGTTGCTGAGGTCAGAGCACTCATGAGGTGGGTATGGGCTCAAATGGTGGCAGCTGGGATGCTAGAAGGAGAAGCCCGAGATATGGAAATTAAATATGGATTGTTTTGTGAGTATTATAGAGAGAGAGGATATGAGATTGAACTTTGCTTAGAATTCAAACAATTGGTCCAAGAAAAGATGGATGAAAAAGAACTAGAGTTTCTTGAGAAAGAAAACAATGAGTGTATGTTGGACATTTGCACATCAAATGAGTCCTCCTCTAAAAGAGATTATTCCATAATGAAGCCTTTAGTTATTAAGGCTAAAGCAAGAGTTAGTGAGCCCACAAGGGATGTAATCCTGCAACTTATAATTAAGGCACCAACCTCGTTTCTATACAAAGACAACAAGCAGGTCCCATAGAATTATGCTTGCACAGTGGCAGCCCTAGAAGGATCTTCTGTTGAAGAGAAAACAAAAGAAGAACCAGTCGATGAAGTGAGTTGTTTTACGAGGAGCGGAAGACTCTATTCCCAGCCAATAATAGAAGATAGAGATGCAGCACAAAGGAAAGTTGCTGTTGAAGAGTCAGAAAAAGAAGATGATAAATATCTCTTCAAAGAAAAACCAACAGTATACCACGAGCCAGTGAATGAGTCAGAGGCTCAAGAATTCTTGAAGATTCTAAAACACAATGAATATAGCGTAGTGGAGTAACTCCATAAGCTTCTTGCTCGAATTTCTATGCTATCATTACTGCTGAGCTCTGAGGGCCATCGTAAGGCCTTGCTAAAGATTTTGAACCGAACGTTCATATTGGAGAAGATCACAACCAACAAGATGGATATGTTAGCCGGTAACATTGTTGTCAAAAACTTTATTTCGTTCAAAGACGAAGAAATACCTGGAGAAGGAAGAGGGTTGTGCAAAGCTCTACATATCACTACAAGATGCAAATGATATATGATATAGGGCGTTCTTATTGATAACGGGTCGGCCCTGAATATTATGCCATTAGCGATGCTAAAGGAGCTGCCTATAGACAGCTCTCATATGAGAGCCTATCAAAATACAGTAAGAGCATTCGATGGAACTCAGAAAGATGTGTTGGGTAAAATTGAAGTGCCTTTGCAGATTGGACCATCAACCTTTGATGTTGAGTTTGTGGTCATGGAAATTAGGCCCAGTTATAGCTACTTGCTTGGGCGCCCATGGATTCATACAGCAGGAGCAGTCCCTTCTACCTTACATCAAAAGCTAAAATTTGTGATAGACAGCCAATTGATAACTGTAGGTGCAGAGGAAGAAATCATTGCATTAGTAACTATTGATGCACCCTTTATCGAGATTGGTGAGGGTACGCTCGAATATCACTTTAGGACACCAGATCTAGTCAATGTGACCTTTTTCACTGAAGAAAGTAAGGTGCCTAAACCAGAATTATCCAGCTGCGCAAAGATACAAGTTAAACAAACTCTAGGAAAGGGAGTTGAAGTTGGAAAAGGATTTGGAAAGAGACACCAAGAGAGGTTGTATCCTGTGGTAATCCCAACAAAAAAGGATCGGGTTGGCTTGGGTTTCAAGCCTAAAAATTGGTAAATGAGAGCAAAAATAAGGAAATGCCAAGAAAGAAGACAAGAAAGGCTAAAAAGAGAGGAAATTGAGCGGGAACCGATGACATTTCCACCCCTGAGCCATAACTTCATATTCGGGGGCCTGTTGGATCCAATTGCCCCAGTTAATGAGGAAGAGAAAGGAAAGAATGATTTATGTGAAGCGTTTGGAAAGTTGAGCATCAACGCTGTGACAGACGAGGAAGAAGAGAACAAGTACCTGACCAAGATTAGCCCTTGATCTGAACTTGACAACTAGACTGCTGAAGAAATTCTCGTAGTCTTTAAGACAGTTTCTGAGTAATTCTCAAAACCTACCCTTTTGCTTTTAGACCCGAAGGCAATTAGGGATCTTATGTAAAGGGTCTATGTCAAAATTTATAATTTGAACTTCAATAAAGATGCATTCTCTTTCTTCCAACAAATCTTGTGTGGCAAACTCTTCCCATAAATAAAACTTAAAGATAAAACTAAAACATTTTTTCCATTCATCCATTTTTCTCTGTATATATCTCTGTCTCTTTTCTTTGCAGGTCTTCATATATCAATGACTTAAATGACTCTCAGTTCGACGCTAAAGTTGACTTTGAATTACCCTTATGCTTAGAAGAAGTTGATGATATTGATGATGGAGAAGAATATGACTTGCCCAGAGGATTGCTCAAGATGGTAGAAGAAGAAGAAAAACAGATTCTCCCATATAAGGAAGAGTTAGAAATACTGAATCTCGGTACTGAAGAAGAGAAACAAGAGGTGAAGATTGGCACCACCATTACAGCCCATACTTGACAAAGCTTGATTGAGCTCCTAAAAGAATTCAAGGATATATTCGCTTGGTCATATCAAGACATGTCGGGTTTTGATACTAACATCATTATACATCGGCTTCAATTAAAATTAGGATGTGAGCCTGTAAAGTAGAAGCTTAAGAGGATGAAAACATATATGCTCCTAAAAATCAGAGGTGAGGCAAAGAAGCAGTTTGATGCAGGATTTTTAGAGATAGCTAAGTATCCAGAATGGGTGGCCAACATTGTCCTAGTTCCCAAGAAGGATGGAAAAGTACGTATGTGTGTTGACTATAGGGATCTCAATAGGACAAGCCCCAAAGACAATTTTCCATTACCACACATAGACACGTTGGTGGATAACACAGCTGGACATGCCTTCTTCTCTTTCATGGATGATTTTCCGGGTATAACCAGATTAAAATGTGCCCAGAAGATGCGGAAAAAACCACCTTCATAACGCTTTGGGGAAAATTTTGTTATAAAGTAATGCCCTTCGGTCTGAAAACCAAGTGGATTTATTTTTTGTCCCATAATCCTCCACTACTATATATTAGTATATGTCATATTTGTGTTCTTATTTATCCCTTTCTTAGCCATCCTAGCCATCCAGTGGGGCAACTTACTAAAGATCTATAGTCACTCTTTTCCATGATATGATGCATCGGGAAATAGAAGTCTACGTAGATGATACGATCGCCAAATCTCGATCTGAAGAGGAGCATTTGGTGAATTTAAAGAAACTCTTTCAAAGGCTAAGGAAGTTCCAGCTAAAACTTAACCCAAACAAATTCACATTTGGGGTCACATCAGGAAAACTATTGGGCTTTGTGGTGAGTCGGAGAGGAATTGAGATTGATCTGGACAAAATTAAGGCCATACAAAAGCTCCTACCTCCTCAAACATAGGAGGAGGTTTGGGGTTTCTTGGGGAGGTTAAACTACATCGCCCATTTTATGTCCCAGTTAACTGATAAATATGATCCAATTTTTAGACTACTCAGAAAGAATAACCCATGGACTTGGAATGAAGAATGCCATGCGGCTTTAGAAAAAATCAATGAGCAGTTAACCAACCCTCTCGTATTAGTACCACCTATTTTGGGGAGGCCCTTAATCCATTATTTAATGGTGCATAAAAATTTTATGGGCTGCGTATTAGGGAAACATGATAATACTGGAAGAAAAGAAAGGGCGATGAAGATTATGAAGCAATGAATTTTAATTTCCCCGATGAAGATTTGATGTGTATCACAAAAGATAATGAGGCTGCAACAGAATCATGGTTATGAACTTCAAAGGTGCAGCAAATGCATCAGAACGAGGTATAGGGGCAGTTTTGGTTTTTCCAGAAGGAGATTGTTACCCTTTTACTAGTCAATTAAGATTCTTCTGCACTAATAATATGGCAGAATACGAGGCTTGTATAATGGGTCTAGGAGAGGCTATACAAAGAAAAGTTCGTACTTTAAGAGTTTTTGGCGACTCTGCATTGGTCATTTATCAGATACGTGGTGAATGGGAGACAAAAGATGCAAAGTTGGTATAATACTACAAGTTGGTCCTTGAGTTGAACAAAGAATTTGATGAGGTCATTTTCAAATATCTCCTCAAAGAAAATAACCAAATTGCCGATGCTTTGGCTACTTTAGCGGCCATGTTTAAAGCAAATGAAGATTCTAAGATGATATCCAGCAGGCTACATATGCTAGACTCCTCAGCCCATTGTTATGATGTGGAAGAAGAAATAGATGGATTGCCATGGTACCATGACATCTTCCAATATGTAAAGTCTCAACAGTACCCATTACAAGCTACGGAGAATGAGAAGAAAATGATCAGGAAAATGGCATTAGGGTATGTCCTTGATGGAGAAATTTTATACAAAAGAAGTTGTGATCAGGTGCTTCTGAGATGTTTAGGTGCAAAGGAAGCTTAACTAATTATGGAAGAAGTTCATGAAAGAGTTTGTGGAACCCATCCCAGTGGCTTCACCATGGCTAGAAGAATCATGCGTCTTGGATATTACTGGTCGATCATAGAAGGTGATTGCATCAACTACTTTCGCAAATGTCATAAATGCCAGATCTACACTGACAAGGTTCATACGCCACCTCAACCTCTTCATGTTATGGCAGCACCCTGGCCTTTCTCCACGTGGGGCATCGATGTCATTAGTCAGATTTACCTCAAGGTCAAACGGGCATCGTTTTATCTTGGTAGCTATAGACTACTTCGCAAAGTGGGTAAAAGCAACTTCGTATGCAAATGTCATAGGTCTAAGGTTTGCAAATTCTTAAAGAAGGAAATCATTTGCCAGTATGGCTTGCCTAAAAGTATCATCACCGACAATGCCTCCAATTTGAATAACAGGATGATAAGTGGAGTCTGTGAGCAGTTCAATGTCAAACATCATAATTCTGTGGTATATCGCCTGAAGATGAACGGGGCAGTGGAGGCCGAAAATAAGAACATTAAGAAAATAATTGCAAAAATGGTGGATACTTATAAGGACTGGCATGAGAAGCTACATTTCTCCTTATATTCTTATCGAACTGCAATAAGAACTTCTTTTGGGGCAACACCTTTCTCATTGGTATATAGAATGGAAGTTGTATTACCGGTTGAAGTTGAAATACCATCGCTCTGTATCTTAATGGAAGCAAAGTTGGAAGAAGTAGAACGGGTTCAAGCAAGATATGACCATCTGAACTTAATTGAAGAGAAAAGATTGAAAGCACTGTGTCATGTGCAAATGTACCAAAGAATGATGATAAGGGCTCACGAGAAGAAGGTTCGCCTGAGAGAATTTAAAGAAGGTGATTTGGTACTAAAAATAAGTTATCAATCCAAAGCGATTCTCGCGGAAAATGGGCACCAAATTGGGAAGGACCTTACATTGTAACAAAGGTTTTCTCAGGTGGGCGTTAATTTTGGCTGAAATGGATGGAGATGAACTTCATAATCTGATAAACTCAGATTCAGTCAAAGAGTATTATGTCTGAAGAAGAAGAAAAAAGAAGAAAGAAAAAGGAAAAAAAGAAAAAAGAAGAAGAGAAAAAATAAAAAAATAAAAAAAGGAAAAGGGAAAAGAAAGAAAGAAAAAAATGGGTTCAAAATGAAACCCCGCAAAGGGCGTTTTGAAACCAAAGGAGGACCTAAGTTGAAAACCCAAAAAGAGCGGCTTAGGTAGTTAATAACCAAGGAGATTCTCTCACGAACGTAACACAGATGAGTTATGAACTTTCTCGCATTATCAACATTGTCGAAGTTACTTCAGCATGGGTAACATTCAAGACATCTCACGTCGTTTTGACAATAGGAGTTTTGGTCATTGATGTTTGAATATTTGTAACTTATTTTCTGTTTGCCACAATATTGATAAAGTTTTGTTTCTTAGCCTTCCTTTCTTTGCTTACACCATTTTTTCATAATAGCATCTTGCACTAAAATGAGAATTAACAATTTTGACATAACTAAAAATATACAAAAGATTTTTGGGCATTACTGTGAAATTTGTTTAAAATGGGTATTGGAACTATGAGGTGTTCCGTGGTTAAGTTCAGAGCTTAGGGCATAAAGAGCAGCAAACATATGAAGAAGTTCAAGCCGGAAGTAGATTTTGTTGCAAAGATTTCCAGGTAAGCAATTCGAAGATCTTTGTGGAGGCGGGAATTAGAAAACCCTCAAGAAATGCTTTGACATTACCCTAAGGCAATATGTTGCAAAACAGAGATGCTTACACGAGATAGTTTGTCTTCTACAATAATGAGAACAATTTTACAGACATTAGAGGAAACAACTAAGGATATGGGGTGCTTTCATTCGAGACCACTCAAGAGAGGCCTGTCATTGAATATCGATGACATCATAATCCATCGGGAGAACAGTAGGATTCAAGGAGGATTGTCACTGAACATTGATGTATCAACTACAATGATAACTTGACAAAGGCTAAAAGAGTGTTGAAGAATATAAGGATAAAGTTAGTCCTTCCAACCAGGAGTACAAGATAACTGGATTGAGCAGGCAAATGTGCAAAGGATCAGAGATGTTCTTAGTGAAGCCAAAGGGTACTAAGAATGAGAATAGTGAAGCAGAGACGATGAAGATGACTACCTATGAATATCATCGTAGCATACATTTGCAATATTTAGATGATTTCCCACACGTTAATGATGGCAAGCCAAAGCATCCCCTATATATCCCCACGGAGTTTCGCTCTTAGGTGTTCTAGCAATGCTATACACTTCGCAAAGAGCTTCCCTTGTTGAAAAGACAGAAGTCATAGGAAAAGATGAATATGGCATTGAACCTCTGTTACAACACGGTGGTGTTTTGGTGAACTCCAATCTCACCCAAATTAAAGGACGTATCCTATAGTCCCCGACGTTAAGAGAAGGCAATGGTGAAGATTTCTTTCCAAGGAACGGTCGATGGAATTTTAACAACAAGAAATTGGTGAAGCCAACTAGAATTGAAAGATGGGTTATTGCAAGCTTTCATGTGATCCAAATAACATGGTGCAAAACCATTAAGTGTAAAGAAAAGAAAAAAGTCATACTTCTTCTTTTGATGGGATGGGTTGGAATAGACATTTATCATCTGTTGCCAGAGTTGAGAAAATGTTTGAGATGATATGATTCAAAAAATGAATTCCAATAAAAGGATTATAAAAAGCAAAAGAGGCATGCATTCAAGTTTTAGACATCCTTAGGGGCATGATCATCATAACTGCATCAAATGTCAATTTTTTTTACAGGTGTGAAAACTTTCTCTGGAAAAGAACTTGCCTATTCGTTCGAGCATTAGGAGAATGGAATCTGCTTATCTATTCAGGCGTGGGGAGAATAGAACCTGCTTATCCATCCAAGCATAAGGAGGATGGAACCTTTTTGAACTCTCTTATCTATTCGAGCGTGAGGATAATAGAACCCGCTTATCCATCCAAGCATAAGAAGGATAGAACCTTTTTGAACTCGCTTATCTATTCGAGCGTGAGGAGAATAGAACCTGCTTATCCATCCAAGCATAAGGAGGATGGAACCTTTTTGAACTCACTTATCTATTCGAGCGTAAGAATAATAGAACCTGCTTATCCATTCAAGCATGAGGAGAATGGAACACTTTTTTTCAACGTACTTATCTATTAGAGCACGAGGAGAATAGAACCCGCCTATCCGTTCGGGTATTTGGAGAATGGAATTTGCTTATCTATTCGAGCATGAGGAGAATAGAACTCGCCTATCCGTTCGGGCATTTGGAGAATGGAATCTACTTATCTATTTGAGCATGAGGAGAATAGAACCCGCTAGTCTTTTCAGGCATCAGGGGGTTTGGTAATTGGTGAAAATTAGTGTCCTTTTGTTCTTTGTTCTATTCTTGTTTCACCGGAATGACCAAAGAGGAGTAGCTGTTGTCATTGAATTTTCACCTAATTCTTTGTTTCTGCTTTCACTTTTAATTATTGTATTATATCTATGTCATTTTCGGTTCATTAGTATTGTAGTAGTATTAATACATTGTTATATGTTAGTATATTGACATGATAGTTAGAATTAACATGTGTTATATGCTTTTTTGTTAGTATTGTAGTTAATATTTAATATAATAGTTAGCTATTAAAACCCAAAAATACATAAAGTACACAACCCATTTGTATTTTTATTAAAAAGGTCCATAAAAAATAAAATCCAAAAAACAGTCCAGATTATATAACCCAAGTTCATTTAAAACAAAGCATATATCCATTTACAATAAGGGCCTGTTGGCCCGTTTATAACTAAACAAAACCCTAATATCTTTTGCTTCTTTGTCGCGCAGCCGATAGAGGGCCGTTGGATCAAGATCGATCCAACGGCGCAGATCACGCCAACTGGAGGATGATATAACGCCCCGATCTCTCAGTCATTAGATCAAGGAGTGATCTAACGGTCCAGGTCACTTCAGAGCAGAGCATACGGATTGCCACTCGCGCGTGGCATCCACGCGCTCGCTGTTCCACCTTCTAGATGTCGGTTCAGCTTCTCTGACGGACGACTGTGTTGCCTCCACCTTGAATCACTCTTTCCCGACGTCTCCCCAATATTTGAAGTTACCAGAAACATGCAAAAGGGGAAATAAAAAGGGTTAAATCCCAAATCTGAAGCAAATCCAAAAGATAAATCCCTAATTCAAAGCCCTAGTTGGAAAATCATAATCAAAACGGGAAAGGTTAATCCCTAAATTGGTGCCATAGCAAGAATCAAGCTAAATTGGATTCAAGAAAAAGGCAAATCGCGAGTCAATAGCCAAATCGGCTTAAAATCAAAGCCGGGATAGAAGCACAATAGATGTTTTTTAGGGATTTAAGCTTAAGATGCAAGCATCCTTGTACCTATATAAACCCCATTGTAAATTCTATATAACAACAACAGAACACGATACGAATTACACACACATACACATAGCATTCGGAAACCCAGAAGTGATAGCAAGCAAGCAGTGTAATCAAGCATTTTCCAGAGAAATAAAAGCAAGCATTCTTTAGGTAATTTCTTCTTCTATTGTTATTTCAAATTTAATAAAGAAGTGGATTGTTTTTACCTCTGTTTTATTGAAAACATCACTGTGGTTCGATTTCGACGTAGCTCTGACAGAAAATGCGATTTGAGGTTCACTAGAATCTGGGAAATTAGGGTTTTCTAGGAATTTTCTCTGCCGGCAACGGCGGCCGGCATTGCGGACCATTCTCGTGTTCTTCAATACATGAAGAACACGGTGAATGTTATCAGAGGAAAAAATAAGACCAGTTTTGATCCATTTTGAGAATGAGAGAAAAAATGAAATATGTTTCTGATAAAGGCTTTATATACCAACTCGATGACCCGACCCGTACCCGGCTATGACCCATGCCCTACTTTTATGGGTCTTATACCGCAGCCCTTTAGTTTTAAATTCATTCAATTTCGTCCTTTTTCTTCTCAAATTGGCATCGAATTTTTAATTGTTTTCAAATTAACCCTCACATTTTGTTTTCTTTCAATTTAATCACCAATACAGATTTTTCTTTAAAGTAAAAAAAATTATCCTTTTCTTTTATTTTAGCAATTATTTTGATTATTAATTTAATTCCTTTTGTTCTTATATGTACATATGTGTGTGTAAAGCCATAGGATTAGGGTCTTTATAACTAGAATAGAGACATGTATGCAGTAAAACATTCTTCACACTTTCAATAAGATACACTTAATTGTATGTAAATCTAAATAGTTAAAATGAATGTAGATGTTTCTTTAGGGTTTAATCACTGATTAGATTTTAATTAAAAGACTTTAACACATTTAATTTTCTTGTTGATTTGTTAAAAAGTGAAAACTTAATTAATGTGGTGTCTTATCCATCGAGAATGACGGGTTAGCTCCAGGAGTGTTGGCGGTGATTAAAGTTCATTTCCTGAGCAATAAGGCCTAAAAATATATATTTACATTCACTTTGCGGACAAATAAAGCGAAATCATGTAAACTTGAAAATTCCAATTTTCAAAAAATGTTTTTGAAATCAATTAGGTACCAATTTATGGGCATTGTGGGGGTGCTAACCCTTCCCCACATGTAACCGACCCTCGAACTTGTTTTCTCTTGTTTTTGTGGACCAAAAATGTTATTTTGATAAATAAAATGTTTTATTAAAATAACCCTAGTTTTAAAAGTGATTCAATCACATTTTTTAAAAAAAAGATTGGTGGCGACTCCACTTTTCTTAAAGTTTTTAAAAAACGTCAAAACCTCCTTTTTCCTTAAAAAGGGTTGCGATAATATTTATCACGGAGTGGAGGTAGTGTTTATTTAACACACAAATTTTGTCAATTATACCCTCATACTATTTTTTCACATATTTACACCACTATAAATATATTAACCCTAAATAATGATCCTTAACCCCAAACCATAAACAATGAACCCCACCATAAACTCTAAACCTCAATCTCAACCTCAAACTTCAAACCTCAACCCTAAATCCTAAACCATAAGCCTCAAACCATAAACTATAAACTATAAACCTCAAGCTCAAAACCCTAAATCATAAACCTTAAACATTGTTCCCCTAAAGCCTAAACCATAAACCTAAACCCTAAAGTACTAAACCCATAAACCTCAATCAATAAACCATAAACTCCAAACCATAAATCATAAACCCTAAACACTAAACCTTAAACTCCAAAACCTAGACCCTAAATCATAAACCTTATACCTCTAAATAACAACGCTGAACATTAAACCTTAAACCCCAACCCCAACCCCAACCCAACCTTAACCTTAAAACCTTAACCTTTAACCATGAACCTCAAATTATAAACCCCAAACTTGAAACTCCAAACCATAAACCATAGACCCTAAACCTAAACCATAAAGACCTATAACCATAAACATCAAGTGTTACACCTTAAACCCTAAATTTTAAGCCTTAAATCTTTAATAACAAACCCTAAATCATGAACACTAAACCACAAACCCTAGACCTTAAACCAAGAACCTCAAACCCTAAACCATAAATCACAAACTCCAAAACATAAATTATGAACCATAAATCATGAACCCTAAACCCCTAAATTGTAACCCCAAACCTTAAACTCATACTCCAAACTCTAAACACTAAACCAAAAACCTAAAACCCCAAACCCTAAAACTTAAACTCTAAACCATAAACTAAACACAAATTTAAGGCTAGAATAACAACCAATGTACCAAACGAGTGCTATTTAATACAACATACCTCTTTTACATCCAATGTACCAAACGAGGCGTTAATGTATTTATAATGTTCTATATAAATATGTATGAATTGTAGTGATATGTTGTATGAGACTATGTGTTTGGGATTGAATAATATGATGTCTGAATACGACTTTAGTTTATAAAGGTAGCATGCATTATTTTGAGTAAATTCTACGTAGAGGTATGGGAATTTGCATGCTTGATTTTCATAGTGTATTTGAAACTTGTCCAAATAGGTCAAGTTTAAATTTGGTAAGGTTTGGCCATGGAAGGACGCATGTCCATTGTCACGGGACTCGTGGGCCATGATAATATGTATAACTAGTCTGAATTGCATGAAAAAAACTAGGTATATCATATTTTGATTATTTGCTTGATTTATCATGATAATTGGTTTCCAAATAGTTTTTGTGACTTAAAACTTGCTCTTTCACACCCCAAATCCGAGGTCACAATTTTGCCTGAGTTTGGTCAAACCCCTAATCTATTAAAATCAAAAAACCTAGACTAAATTGAAAAATTCATGAAATTTGAGTGCCAACTCATAATTTTTAAAAGTTAAGTCACTTTTTGTAAACTCTAAAAACCTAGACTAAATTGAAAAATTCACAGAATTTGTGGGTCAACTCATACTTTTTAGAAGCTGAGCATCATTTCAATAAAATCTAAACTGCTCAACGACTAACCATAATTTCCTCTTTATATTACACTTAAAAAATAGTGAAAGATGATAGTCGCTGAAGGGACTCGAACCATCCTCCATGATGATAGCAGTTAAAGGGACTCAACCCATAAAAATTAAGAGAGTTTATGTTTAAATTTATAGATTTTAATATGAAATGTCTTAAAAAATAATTAAACAAAAAATAGATTAATATTTAATTTTATTAATCTTAAAGGACATGATCCTAAAAGATAATAAACTAAAATATTTGGGATGGACAATAGTTTAATTACAACAGTTCTAAATTAAACTATCAATTTTTTTTTTGAGGGAGGCAATTGCCTCTCACACCTTATATGTGGCATCTTCCTTAACACAAAATGTAATTTAATAAGCATAAGGTAACTGAAACCCCAAATTTTTTTAATAAAATTTATTTAATACACTAAACAATTTGCGTATTTAATTAAGTCTTTAAACTTAAAAATAAATGTGTGTATTTGACTAACATTAACCGTTAATTTTAATGGTTTTTCACTAATTTGTTTCATGTGTTGCGACAAGATGCTGTCACGTGGCAATTCCATATTTTAAAATTTTTTATTTCTAAATATTAAAAAACTTTAAAAGATGGAAAATTTATTTTAAAAAATTATCTCAAAATTATAAAAAAAATATTTATTTTTAAAAAATATAAAAGTTTATTTATAATTTTGAAAAATATATTAAATGTTTAGAAATTATAAAAGTTACTTTATAATTATAAAAATATAAAAATTCTTCAATACTAAAGAAGAATTATAAAAATATTAAAAATCGTAAAAACAATATTTCAAAAAAATATTAATGGATGGTTATGTGGCCTAATATAAGAATAATTTTAGTTCTTAAACTTATCAATCTAATACTAATTTAAAATAATTTAATAAATCTTCGATATTTAAAAACTTATCGATTTAGTTCATATTTTAATTCAAAATAATTTAATAATTCAATCTTCCAACCACCGAATAAAGAGAAAATTTCATTACTGTCTCTTAAAATTTACTAAAATCATATAAACTATTCAAAATTTCAAAAACCAATAAAATATACCAAATGTCACTTAATTCTAGGTTAAATAATAAACATGTCATTTTTTCTTCTAAAAGTAACAATTTAATCACTCATTTATAAATTTGGTAACAAACATGCCATTTTTTTCTAAAAAGTAACAATTTAGTCACTCAATTAAAATTTCTCCACAAACATGTCACTTAATTACATAACACTTAATTATAGATTTGGTAACAAACATGTCACTTTTATTCTAAAAGTAAAAATTTGGTTATTCAATTAAAATTTTGTGACAATCAGGTCACTTTGCCATTAAAATCGAAACATATGACTTAATATAATAACAATTTTAGGCCTCAAAACGTAAGCATTCTATTAATTTGGTCTTAGATCAAAATAATTCAATAAATTTAACATTTCATATTTAAAAATTCCATTATTGAAGTGACTATATCTACAAGCATGACGCATTAAGGCCATAATAGGTATGTTTCATTAGTCTATCAATTGTTTAGTAGTGAAGTGATTGTGTTTATCGAGCTATCATATCTTTCAATTATCAAGTTGAAGAACAATAGCATGGAGTGCGGCAAGTTGCCAGATGGTATGTCGGGAGTGCAGTGTCAAAATTTTTAATTATGAAAGGCTAAATTTATTGAATTGTTTTTAAATTAGGACCAAATTGATAGAATGTGTAACTTTTGGAGACTAAAATTGCTATTATACCATGTCATGTTTCAATTTTAACCATAAAGTGACATGTTAGCCACAAATTTTTAGTTGAATAACTAAATTGTTATTTTTAAAGAGAAGTACCTATTTTTCAAAAAAAAATAATTAAATGACTAAATTGTTATTTTTAGAAGAAACAAGTGAACTGATTGTTACTAAACCTATAACTTAGTAACTTGTGCAATTTACATGTAATAATATAAGTCTTAATATAATAATAAGTGCCTAAACTATACTTCTTTTTTGGTTTAGGAGCCTGATTTTTTTGTCAAAATATGTGCATAACGTTTATAACATTACCATTTTAGGTGCCCAACATTTCATTTCGTTAATATTTTAAGGCTGGTCCGTTAAAAAAATCATCAACCAATCATTGTTTGACATGTGGTTGAGTTTTTAATTTCTTTTGTAAAAAATAAAAATCTTATTTAAAAAAGCCTCAAAACTCTCATTTTTAACAAAATAACCTCAAATCTCCAAATCCTCTATCACCACGAACATGTCATTGCCACAATAGTGGAATCTCCTCCTATCATCGGAAGAGCTGCAAAGCCCTGTCGTCATTTTTCCATTTGTGAAAATTATTTCGCGTTTGTTGTTCAAGTTCAATTGGCACATCGATCATTAATTTGTGATGATAAAAGATTAAGGTTTATCGATAGTGGATGTGCTACGACAAAAAGGGTAGGTGGCGCTGGTTGATTTAGAGGCAGTAGAGGATGAATATAAAGATTTGGGATTGGGAGTTAGAGATTTGGGGTTTATGAAAATTTGAGAATTTTGAGTAATTTGGAGAAAATAATTTTTTTCAAAACTCAATTGAAATTTAAAAATATATCGCATGTCATGCATTTATTGGATAACATATACTTTTTAACGAAAACCCTTAAAATATAACAAATGAAACACAAGACACATATTTTGACAAAAAAATAGGCACTTAAAAGTACAAAAATTATATAGTTTATAAACTTATTTATATATTAAACCATAATATAATAAATCATAAATGATATTTTCATCATTTAAAAGTTTCTCCGAAATCATATTTTTATACATCATATAGATTATAGGTATTCAAATATTAACAAGTTAGTAATTCGATTTTTGTTAGGATGATCAATCAATTCTATTTGGTCAAGAGGGGGTGAATTGACGATTTAATATATGAAGGGAAGCAAATGAAAAGATAAAAATTTGTGACACAAGAATTTATAGTGGTTCAACCTTCTAACAAGGTCTACATCCACTACCTTAGATTTCCTCTAAGGATTTCCAACAAATTCACTAAGAATTTATTCCCCTTTTCTAGGCTAAGGAGGCAACCGTTACACAATCAAAGCTTTCTACCCAAAGCTTTATCAAACTCTCTCTTTTACAAGAAAATGATGACAAAAGATAAAAATACTTTCAAAGGTAAGTAATTTGCCCCAATACAAGTTCACTTAAACCTAAACTTGAATAAAGAATTACAAATTTGCTCACTCAAGTGGTTTACAAGGATTTGACTCTAATAGACTCAAGAATGTTAGATTCTTGCTTGAATGCTTGAAAGTTGATCAATAGTTGTTGTTGCAGCTTTGGAGACTTGTTTATATACCCTCTCATTAATTTTTAACCGTTTGGGTAGTTGTGATCATCAATATAGCCGTTGAGTTGCTTTCTTCCCGAAATAAATGTTATTAGGTAGTCAAGCGTATCGGTACCTACCATAAGAAGAAAGAGCTGTTGTACAGAAGGGCGTACCGATACACAAAAGGGCGTATCGGTACGAGAAGCTTGTTTTACAAAGGCGTATCGATATGGGCTAAGCCGTATCGATACGAGTTTTCCTCACTGGAATCTGAGAAAGTTGTGAACCAAAAAAGGTTTTGATACGCCCAAGGGCATATCGGTACAGTTAACAACTTTTTAAAAATTATGGTTCCAATAAACTGACAAGGGTAACGGTCGAATAATAAACACAAAAGATTTATCAAATCTAAACACCCCGTACCGGTACAAGTATAGTCGTACCGATACTCAAAGAATATTTTGGTTCCCATGTATGAATGATGTACCGATAAAACTATACGCATATACCCAATAGCTATTTTGTATAAAACATTTTTCCAATCGCCAAAATCCGTATCGATATGATCAAGGGTGTATCGGTATGCTCAGACCAAAATCAGCTATTTGAGTACAAAAAGACTTAGAAAATATTTAGGGTTTTAGTTTTTGACTTAGAAATAATTTGAAGTTCGAATCCTTGTCATTTTTTTAGTCTTTTTTAGTACTTAAAAATTTATTCAATTTTGCAAATAAGTCTTTGAAAAATATTGTAATATCAAAATCAAATTTAGTTTTACGATTTTTTATTTATGTTGTGTTTTGGTTACTTCTTTTGTTTATTTATGATGATATTTATCCTAGGAGACTTAGTTCAATCGCTTTATTTGCAAGGCGTGTGCATTGTCAAAAAGTTTAAAATATTTATAAATAGATATTACCTTATTTCATTAAAAATATTATTTTATAATCACCTAGACTATTCAAAAACAAATTACGAAATTTACAGAGCATTTATTCTTTGTTATAGACTGTCGAATCATTTACATCACAGATTCAAAGAATGAAATAACCTACAATCACATTTGGAAAATGATTATTATCTTATACACAGACAGTATACTTTTTTTTTGTTTTTACTAGCGCTTTAGTTTTAGAGATTAGAGTTTTAGTTTAAGAATTTTAGCGTAGGGATTTAGAATTTAGAGTTCATGGTTAAAAGTTAGGGTTTAGGGTTAGGGTTTAGGTTTTAGGATAATATGGGTAGGAATTTAGGTTTTAACCTATAAATCTTAAACCCGAAATTCTATCAACAATCTTTAAATTCAAAACTACTACACTTAAACCTTTAAATCCTAAACGAAATCTCTAACCCCTAAAACTAAGGCACTTGTTAAAACAAAATTTTCATAAACGCTTGTATATAGAATAATTATCCTTTGTAAAATGCCTCGATCACTCTCTTTAAATTCAAGTTTTTTTTTAAGATTGGCGATAAAGAAATTACCTTGAAACATCACAAGCTTAAGCATCTTTACCGACTTTCTTACCGGTGAAGATCTTGGCCAGATTAGGGATCACTTTTCTTTTCTTCTTAATGATGAATGGGGTAGATCCACCCACCCGTGTCACCGGTGACGACGATCCACGGAACCTTGATCTTCCTAATGGTGTCAAGTTGCCAATGCTTTTCCTTGATCTTCTATTCAATTGTGATTGCTTGTTTTGTCCTTCAACATTTTGCCAGTTCCTCAGTTCTTTCTCTATCATTTTCTTTGCTGAAAGTGACCTTTCGGTTCGATATGCTTCGTGTTCTTCCTCTACCCTCGTCTCCCTAAGATCTCTTAAAGCTGTTTCGGTTTTCATCAATATTTCCCTTTCACTAGCCTTGAGAGCTTCAATCCATGCCTGAGCTGCAGCAACTTTCTTATCAGCAATTTCTTCAGCTCCAACCGCCCGTCCGGTTAAGTACTCGTACTCAAATTTCGATATGGTAATCGTGGAACTTTGACTAGATGCTGAGGCTCTAGATTGCATTGTGGTCTCTATGAGAGATCTCAACTGTTCTAGTGCTGAAGTCTCTGCTGACTTGACTGCTTCAAGTTCCTCCACAGCCGCCTGCAACTTTTCCTCGGTCGAGTCTATTTTGGACTCTGTTTTCCGGATTTCTTCTTCGATTTTCGCAATGTCTTCGGTTATAAGAGTCTTCTCTTTCTTTGATGCTTCAGTTTCAGCTCTTAACTGTTCAAGTGTGAGGGAAAGATTGGTCACAATTGATTTAGCCTTTTCTTCAGCTGCTGTCACTGCTTCCAACTTCGATTTGGCTCTTAAGAGCTTTGAGTTGAGACTTTTAACTCTCAGATCAGTCCTTTCGTCTGTTTTCTTCAACATTTCTGTTTCTTCTGTAACACGTTTCAGATCGTTTCGGATAACATCCATGGACGACATATACAGAAAACCCTCTTCTCGAATCGAAGCCAATTCGTTCTTAGCTGCCTGCAACTCCTTGTTGATTGACTCTGATGAAGGTGTTTGATCCTTAACTTGCTTGAGTTCATCTTGTAAGAGATTAATATCTGACAAAGTGACATTCAATCTTTGTTCCAACTCTTTGGTCCGATCGATCTCTTCGACCACGTCCTTCATTTTCTTCTTCGTTTCCTCCATCCTATATGCGAATTCAGCAACTTCTTTCTCTTTTTGAGCTTCGATATCTGCAGCTTCTTTCGATGCCTCGATCCGGGCCAATTCTACCAGAACATGCTCCTCATTAGCCGCCTCGATTTTCTTCCTGAGCTCTTCGATATAATTACTGTTAGACATCATTTTCAAGCTTGAATCTTCATACTCTTTCACTGCTCTTGCTTTCTCTGCCATTACAGATGCCATTTCAAGCTTAAGTTCACTGAGTCCATGCTTCACCATTTCCAGTTCTTTCATAACTTCAGCATACAGATAACTTTCGTTACTCCGAAAAACCGAAGCCTTCTCTTCGAGTTTCCCTTTCTTTTTCAAAGATTCGACATCTTTAATCCTTTCCTTGGCTTTAAAATTTGATTCCTCTATCATTGAAGCCAAATCCTTCACTGTTTTCTTTGCACTAAAGAGTTCAGATTCTGCTTTAAACTTTGCCGATTCTGCATTTCTTCTACTCTCTTTATATCGATTCATATCCCTTTTTGCAATATGAAGCTCCTTTGCTTTTGACAATGGCTTCTTAACAATTAAAAATCACACAGTGACAAATTTATCAGCCAAAATTGAAATTTTTGTTAATTCCATTGAAGAAAAAACTATAGTTTTTAACACAATGAAAAACCAAAACTATACCTCTGGAAAAGCCTCCTGATTCTGGGGTTTCTTCAATGAAGAACTACCTTCAAGAAAAATTCCCCCGTACATATTTTCTGCAGCTTTACTTGATCCAATTCTTTTTCTCTCCATTTTTAATCTGACACAGAAGAAAATCATATAAATAGTGGAGCAAATGCCCTGGAATTACAATAGTAGTTCTTCTATGAATCAAATTTACATATTGTTGCCATCCCCTGAACTGCAAACAGGTTAAAACTGAAAGGAAGGGGAAGTTACGAATGGTGAGTGGAAATTAAAGCTGCACGGAAATTGTAATTTGCAGGAAGAAGAAAGTGTTTGTGGGATGAGTGAGAATAGAAAGGTGATACGTTAAGTTGTAAAGGCTAAGAACAAGCAAATGGAATAAAAAGATAAAACGGTTGCAGAGAGGACAATAGTTTGAATCCCCCCTTGAATGGCTAATATTTCTGGATGCAACTCTAGCCATATAAAATGAATTACTCATTTGTATATTTTGAAAATAAAAAATATTTACCCAATGAGGCACTACACCCTTAAGCAAAGGTTTGTGGTTAGATATTAGTTTTAAACAAAAAAATTTAAATTAAATAAAAGATAAAATTATATGGAGTTTGAATAATTATATTTTTTATTAATAGATTAAAAATGAGTCACTTAATTATGGGTAAAGTTATATTTGAGTTACACAATTATTAAAAGTTACAATTGTGTCACTCAATTATGAGTAACGTTATATTTGGATCACCCAATTATTAAAAGTTACAATTAGGTCACTCAATTATAGATAAGGCTACATTTGGGTTACCATTCGTATTTAAAAAATACATCAATTTAGTCATATTTTCTTTGAAATCACTTATATACCCTTGTAAACACTAGAGTACTTTATTCAGATCAAATAAATTAAACTATCTAGGACATTAATGGAATTTAATTCAATAAAGATTGAATCAAAAATCGGATGAACGATATAGCTAGAATAAAAATAATTTTGATTTTTTTTGGACATTTTGCATTGTTGAGATTTTTATACATTTTTGTAATATTTTGTATTATTTTGTTAAATTTGATTGAATAAATATTAATATAATGAAAAATTAATTGTTTTATGAATTTTAAAATAACATATAGTAATATAAAGAAAAGCTGGAGTAGTATAAATCTAAACTTAAAATTATTAACTGAAATTAATTTCTAACTAACATATATATTAAAAAATAAAAATAATAATTCTCCTACCAAGCTTAGCATTATGTTGATAGGCAAGGAAACGACAATATTTATCTGTTTATTGGCAAGGAAACGACAAAGCTTCATCTGTCAATGCTATCAAAGGTAACTCAGCCTCCACGTCTTCAAAAGCTAGATCACATGATTGATATTAAAGGAAAAAAGTATTTTAAGGATAAATATGCTAAGAGGCTTTACGGAAAAAAAAGTATGAAAATTATAAACATTAGCTGTAACTATTTATTCTTCTATCCAATTTTAGTGTTCATTACTGAAATTTATTTTTTCTTTTATCTCCTTTCTCTGTTTCTTTTATTATTACTAATGATATTATTGGGAGATTAATTATATTGTGGCTCTCATTGAGAGATGAATGTAGAGCTTTCGTTGTTTACTGGCCAAGGCCAAAAAAATAGACCACTTCAACTCACAATTTCTTTGAATTTTATGGGACGGAGAATCATCTTCAAATGACTATGACTTTTCGGACGAAAGGGATAGTGATAACTCTGTAAAAAATTATATTTTAGGTCATTTGACTTGAAATATTCTATGTATTCGATTTCATGTAATTTCATTTAGAACCATTAAGTATATATTTATGGAGTTTATGCTTGAGCTTAATGATTTATATATATCGGTGCTATTAATGGGAAAGGTAGTGTGTTTTTGTGTACAGGAAAATAAGGACGGAATTAAGCAATGTAGCGCTGGAGCATTGAAGCAACATTTTCTCATGATGTATACGCATGCTATAGCACCGCTATAAAGCAGAAGATGAATCCTTTATCTTTTGATGCTAATTAACACGTAATCCCCGGTCCTTTATGAGCTATTAATGATGTAGAAAGCAAAGTTCTTCATCAAAGGTTTACTTGCCATGTAAGGGCTTAAAACCTTAGGATATCTGCCTCTATATAAAGATATTAAGGGCATCAATTAACACAAACTTTATTCGAGAAAACAACCCTTTGTCTTCTACATTGAAGAACCACTATCGTCGAAGGTCAAGAGGAGTCTTTAAGTAACAAGAGCCATCGAGAGAGGTTTAAGGAATTTAGAGCGTTGTAGCATCGACTCGTAGGCAACAAAAAAAGATCTTTAGGATGTTTTGATTCTTTTCCTTGTTGTTTTATTTGACTGCTATGTTTACATACTTTATTTGGATGAATGTTATTTTCTCAGACATGAGATAAATACTTTTTAGTTGGGTTTATTGTTTAAGATATTTTGCTTAATTATTAATTAATGTTATAGCATATGTTTGCTTATTTATTTTGTTCATTAATCTTAATGCTTAATCTTGTAAGAGCTTGCGAGAGCGGCCTTTGATTATGAATTGTGACATAATTTCGAGAGAGAAAAATTAGACTGTGTGAACAATGGAACTTAAATCGTTAACTTGATTTCTAATCCTACTTAGACATAAAATTAGGGTTTCAACGACTAATAAGGGAAACATAAATATATAATAAGATTGTTAGGGTTAACATAGACAGGTATCGCCATAACATTCTTTTATCAACTTCTAGCTAAACATAATTTAAGAGTTTATACAAAATCCTATTGAGTAGATAAGTACTATTTCATCGCTATAGCATTCAATTGATAGTTAGCATTGTACTTAGCAATAAAACCAGCTACCATTCATATTAGAAACCCTTACTACATCATCAATTTGTTCTTGTGTGAACTATATCATCATTTACACAAACAACAAAATAGTTTAAGGACATCGCGTCTCCTGTCAATCAATAAAGTAAATACACGTTCACAAGGAAAGATTCAAATGATGACGCATACATATCCTATACAGCTATCAGTAGTAGATTCTATCACCACATCAAGTCAAAATATTTTTGATTAAATGATCAATTTTATTCATGTGGGAGATTATTGGAGAAATTGATATTTTTGGAGATTTGAATGAGAAAGTGATCCAAACTTTGTTGAGGAAAACGTGGAACCAAATGTTGGTTAGTAAATGTGCAACTGTACACGACGTGAGTGGCGAATTTTTAGACCGGTCGGAAGCTCCATGCGCCTGCAGATATTTTAACCCAAATTTAAAATAATTTTTCCTCAAACAGAGCATATATTTTCTAATTTTTTTTTGAAATTAAAAGGATAAATATTAAAAGGTTGCTTAATTCAAAAAAATAATTTTGGAAATTAAGAGGCGAAATATAATCAGCTTGAACTCGGGACAGCTATTCGAAATCTTAGTGAAAGACTGAATTTGTTATCTCATGTTTGCTTTTCGTGAAAAAAATACTAATTGAAGTGAAAGGTTTCTTCAAACAACAAGGAGCTGGGTCAACTATTCAATCAAATGATATTGAGCATGTTTTCAATCTCTTCTCGAGAGACAAGTGGGTTATTTCTTTGCAAATTTGTGCTCAATTTCATATGTGGGAATTCCGCCAAGATCTATTCGTTAGTTGGGGGAAGAATCCGCACAAATCGGCTTTTTTGAGGAACATATAAGACTCATTGATTCTCAAATATTAAATGTTCCATTAGGTCAAAAAGTTTCAACATTTTACAATGTGAAACCCCTATAAATATCGTGTAAACACAAAACTGAATTTTTTCTCTCTTTATTTTCAACCTAGTTTTCGGTAGGCTTAATGGCCCGTTTGGCCCCTAAAGTATACACAAAATATTAAAATACCCCCTAAAGTATTTTCTGAGACGTTTTGCCCCCTAAACTAAGAATCGTAACCTCCTTTAGTCCTTATTTTGTAACGTCCGTTTAAAAAAACGGGCCAATTAGATCGCGCCATGTGACTCTTTTGACCAAAAAAATTGACTGATTTTAATAAAAATAGGTAAATGACATATTGAGTCTCTCAAGTTTTATATTTATTCAATCTAGCCATCTTCCTCCCTCGTTTCAACCATAGCTCCCTCGAACAAACCCGATTTCATTTTCATTTTCTTCTCACTCTTCCATCAGTCAAACCCACACGATTTTTGGCTCACATCACCAAACTCGTCTTCTTCTCCAGCAAGTATTATAAGGGACATGATATACTCGTTCCCTCAGGAAAACCAGCAAACAAGTTATTCCCTACCATCATTTCCATTTCTGTAAAGAATACATAATTACATATATGGGGTAAAATATGCTCCAGAGTTTTGGCTCACATCACCAAGCTCGTCTTCTTCTCTGCACCGTCTTGGTTCCAATGTTGATGAACTGCATTCTACAATCAAGATTTTTCACATGTTAGTATAGCATTTTAAAGCCATAAATTTAACACCATCTTGGTTCCAATGTTCTAAAGGGACTGAGAAATGATGGTGTGTTAGATGAACTGTTTCTAATAGATTCTTTTGGTTGAATTCTAATTTTCTACTTCATATATATAAATGAATATAACAGTGAAATTACATTACCGACATTTAAGAACTTGATCCCTCCATGCAATTGTGAGTCACAGTTTAGATAGGAAGAATATTGAAAAAATGAGCCATTGGCGTAGAATGAAGACTGAAGCTTTGCGAAAATGAGAACAAGAAACAAATCCATTGAGGTACAACAACTTGTTCTGCACCTTGGAGGTAGGAACTTTACAAGTTCTCAATGGTTGCCGTTGCAACTCTTATTGGCCTCGGTGGTTCTCGTTCACCGATGCGTCGCTAGAAAACCCTCCTCCACCAAACTTCAATACTGACATCGACTATATTTGAAATTATATGTAGAGCTAAGTTGACAATTTCTGGTGTCTCAAACAGATGTACATTGAAACTCTTGAAAGCCTACCGAAAACTAGAATACAACAAAACGCTGTAGAGAAGAAAATGAAAATGAAATTGGGTTTGATCGAGGGAGCTATGGTTGAAACGAGGGAGGAAGAAGATGACTAGATTGAATAAATATAAAACTTGAAAAACTCAACATGTTATTTACCCATTTTTATTAAAGCCAGTAAATTTTTTGGTCAAAAGAGCCACATGGTGCGATCTAATTGACCTAATTTTTTTTTAAACGGACATTACAAAATAAGGACTAACGAAGGTCACGATTTTTACTTGAGGGGGTAAAACGTCTCAATACTATAGTTGATCATCTAGTTATTGTATCCTGGGAGACAGACGACCAACATTCTCAAGCACCACATGAGTGACTAAAAATTTGTCTTAAGAAAACTGTGTAGTTACATGCTTAAACTCGTTTCTTCCTAATCAGATTTTGTTCTAAGTACGATTATTTCTTGTTTTTTGAATTTATTATTTTATTTGAATTTTGATTTCATTATTTAAATTCATATTTATTTTACCATTCTTGTTATGTTCGATCATTAATAATATCAATATTTTTTACTATGCAACATCCACCTTGGTGCCGTATAATAATACGTCTGGTAGGCCACCGAAGGCCGTCGATCACATCGGTGTGATCGCAGTGAGGGAGCGGCCTGGTTCCCCTATTGCGGTCGATGTCCTAAGTCAGGCTAAGAGGGTGAAGGAGTCGGTTGAGCCGACTAAATCTGTTGCTATAGAGTCTGATGGTGGTGGAGGTAGTGATTGCGTTCCACCTTTGTCAAGGCAGTCAGCGGAGGAGTCCACGCCAGTTGAGGGTATGGTGAATGGAGAAAAGGGGGAACGAAGCCTTCATATGCTAGTGTGGCTGGGAAGAAGGGGGTTGATGCACGTGATAAAGATGTGGATTTTGGTTTTAACACAGACGGGGTGGTTGTGCTTGACGAGGATTGTGTCATCAATGATTCTGGGACGTTTGCCACATTTCTGTTCTCGGATAGGGTGCATGATCAGATTGACAAAGGTATGTGGAATGTGCTCATTGTTCGGTTATTGGGGCGCTCAATTGGATATAGTGCGTTGTATTCTCGACTCACTGTTATGTGGAAGCCCTTTGGTGAAATACAATTGATCGATCTAGAGAATAACTATTTCTTGGTGAGGTTTGAGACGGTGAAGGACTATATGATGGTTCTGGCTGATGTCCCATGGACAATCTATGGTAGTTATTTGACGGTACAACCTTGGAGTCGATCATTTTCTACGCCTGAGAAACATCCCTCCCAGGTTGTTGTTTAGGTTCGCCTGCCTAGACTACTATATCAATATTATTGTAAGGCTTTGTTTCGCCGAATTGCCCAGGTTGTTGGAAGGGTTGTGAAAGTTGACTATAGCACACATGCTACAGAGCGTGGTAAGTTTGCACAGTTAGCAATTGTGGTTGATCTGACCAAGCCATTAAAATCGTGTATTGGAATTGATAATTTTATTCAGAAGTTAGAGTACGAAGGGTTGCATCAAATTTGTTTTAGATGTGGGGTTTATGGGTTTTTGAAGGAAGAATGTGGTTCTAATGGTAATGATAAAGGTGCAATGGAAGTTGATGGTCAACTTAATAAGGATCAGCTGAGAGAATCTGAGCCATACAGACCTTGGACGATGGTCGCTAATCGTCGTCGTCAGTCACGATCAGGTAATGTCACTCAGGTTGGTGGTCGAGTAATTGATAGGGTGAAGAATGGATCACGTTTTTCTACTTTGGAGGCTGTTGAGGAGCAGGGTGATGTACCTATGTCATTGAGGAATGTATGGGTGTTGCGGTTGCCAAGGATGTTGGGTCAAAGGGGGTGGTGAATGTTGAGGCTTCTTCCGTCAAATCAGTGAGTGTGCCAAAATCAGTGCCGAAGAACGTTGCGTATAAGGCTTCGTATCCTGATAAGAAATCTAAAGCTAAAGGGGCCATGGAAAAAATAGGGGTTGGTGTTGAGGTTATTTCTTTGGTTGAGGGTTTCCAGCTAACTACGACATTTCATAACGTCGCTCATAAAGTTGGTTCTCACCGCGCGCTCTCAGTTATTGAGGCCGGTTCTTTAGCTAAGATTGGATCAAGGTTGAAGGGTGGCCTCGATAGTGGGGTTGTGTTGCGATAGGACAAAGAGAATAGAGGGTTACGGGTTAAGCGCGTTATAGATTAGTGAGGACCGTCTCGTGCTGATTTGACGAATTGGGTGAAGTATACTTTTAATTTAGTTGATGAGGCACGTCAATTCGTTCAACATGGGATTGCTAATGAGTTGGAGATGGAAGAGGATAATCTGAATGGCTTCGACTACTTGCCAGATGAGACTGTTCTCGTGGATGATTCAGCTATGTTGGGCGGTAACTAAGAGGGTGGTAATACCCTTCAGTAGTGTTGTCATTTTTATCCTTTTAATGATGAATGTTCTTTTTTGGAATTGTAGGGGTGTTGCGAGTGCCTCGTTTCGTTTTCATTTTTGGAACTTTGTACGGTCTAATCATGTACAAATTGTTGTGGTTATGGAAACATGGATTAGTGGGCGAATTGTGGAACGGGTGTTGACTCGGCTTGGGTTTTTTTTTAATTCTTTCAGAATTGAAGCTGTGGGTTTTAGTGGTGGAATTTAGGTTCTATGGTTTGATGATGTGGAGCTCGGGGTGTTGTATGTATCATCTCAATTTGTCAATTGTCGTTGCTGTTCAAGGGTGGTGAAGGATTAGGTGCGAGTAACTGCTTTCTATGCTAGTCCTACGGCTGCTCAGAGAAGGTTATTATGGGGCCTTTATTAAGATTGGCTCTTGTTGATGATACTTCATGACTTCTTGGTGGTGATTTTGATGTGACTCTTTGAGGGGTGGAGCGTTTCAGTGGTTCTCTGAATGTTATGGGGATCGATAAGTTATTTTTAGATTTTGTGTTTGATACTGTTGATATTTGTTAATATTTTTTATTGATTTTTAAACAACATACACTTTGAAGATAAAGTTAATTGAACATGAGTTATTTAGGATGAACATCATCATTTTTTTTACTGAGATCACTCGTTGAGTTCAACTCGAATCAAATATTAACAATGATAATTTTAGGAGTTTAAGGTTGCACATCTTGAATATGCTAACGATATATTTATACTTTTCTTAATCCTTTGATGTGTCATACACCTTGCACACAATACGAATTGAACTCGGGTCTCTTAAGATAAATAACATCCTCTTTTCTACAGGACCACTTGTTGGGTTCGAATGAGGCACTACATTAGTTAAGTAAGATCAAGGTCTTGAATGTGGTATTGTGAATGAAGAAAAGTGGGTTAGGAAGGTATCTTCGAGTCTTTATAAAATTTTATCCGAATTAATATAAAAAATAAAAGGTCAAAAAATTGATTGAAACTGACCTAATGAACGGGTGACTGATGGCTGCTATCCCCAAACAATAATACTCCTTGTTACACCAAAACAAAATTTCATCTCCTCCCTGCCAATCTCAATCAAACTTTCAAAATACACGAACTCCGAAAGGCGCTACCATTTCGCACAACAAATAAAATTAAAAGAGAGATTTTGATTCGGGAGAAGAATTTGATTAAATCGTGATGTTTGTAGACGATGGAGAGTGATATTGATGTAAAGGAAGGATCAGATTCAGATGATGGATGTAGAGAGATCATCGCTGTGCTATTTCGTGGCGAATTTTCTACTCGAACAGATTTACTTGTTAACGGCATTTGAGTTACTCAACGAGATTTCGAATAGATCCTGATGTTGATAAACGGTGGAGATTGATCGATGTAACGGAAGGATCAGACTTAGATGATGGATGTAGATAGATCATCGCGGTGCAATTTCGTGGTGAATTTTCTACTTGAAGAAAATTACTTGTTAACGGCATTCGAGTTACTCCACGAGCTTCTTGACGAAGGTCGTGACGCTCAAGCTATTCGTCTAAAGGAATTCTTCGCCGATCCTTCTCATTTTCCTGTTGATCAGATCTCTCGCTACGGCTCTCTTGGAGGTGCTTTTCCTTTTCTTAATTCCTTTTTCTCTTTCAAGTATGAAATCGGGAACGATTTAGACGTATAAAAGTTATTTCCTTTTATTTTTGGTAGATATGTACTGTGTTTTTAGTGTTATTTATTGTTAGATCAACATGTAGAGATTTTTTTTTTTTTGCTGGCAGTGCTTTAGCAAGAGTTACAACGGATGGAACCTTATAAAAATGTTAATATCGGATTCAGGTTGAGGTGATTCCAGTGACCTGCGTTCGGGTTAGAGGGTGCTAAAGGCAGGTTAACGGGGCGCCTCTGTCAGGAAGGGTAGAAAAGAGATAAGGAAATTAGAAAAACTTGGGTAAGAGAGTGATTGGAAGGACATTAAGTGCATGAACTCAGGTCACTAGAATCTCGACCCTGATTGGATATCAACAACAGCCAAATAAAAATTTAATGTTGTTTTTGGAAGAATGAAATTATTTTATTTCTATGTGAGAGTAATTACGTTGGAATTAATGTAGTATTTAGTCACTCTTTAATCTAATTATTTAAACTTTTTACGTGGTAAAAAGTAACACAATTAATAACTAAGTGGAAGTTAAATTCATGAGAAAAAAAGATTTAATTTGCTGTCATGACAGTTGAGAGGGTAAAGAAATTAAGGCACTGCTCGGTATTGAATTACACACACACATACATGAAACGGTACCTCTTACAGCATACATCTACTGTACTGCATTCTTTTGTAAAGGCATTGACCAACTTGCTAGACAATACATATTACACACACACACATATATTAAAGACAGAATGCTTATGCTGAAGATATAGCTACTTAATTAGTGATTCTGATTACCAAATGAGCTTTTGGCTTGTGGTGATATTGGAATTACAAACCATAAAATAGCATTTTATGGAAACTATTATGATTAATGAATGAGTTTGTAGGTTCTAGTGATATTGGAATTACTAGCAGAAAGTAGCAAATTATGAAAACTTCATCCAAGATAGGAGAAAAAGATATAATTCTATAATTTGCAATTGACATTGAGATCAAATTGAGATATAAAATACAGAAATTTCTGGCATGTGAGATAGGTATCTGCTTAAAGAAATAATTTATCTGAATTGCTGGAGTGTGCCAGTTGCTGGTGTCGCACATGTCTAGCAGTTTAATAATACTCTAAGCTGTTGAACAAATTCCATTTTCAATTTAGACCTATAATAAGTGAACCTTACTGATAGTTTCATCTATTTTTTTTCTTGAAATTCAGTTGCAGACCCTCAAATTTTGCTAGAAGAGAAAGAAGCAATAGAAAAAAAGTTAGCACTTAGTGACTATGAATTGCGTTTAGCTCAAGAAGACGTTACGAAACTAAAGACCGAGTTACAAAGGAAATCACCTCTCCCTCTGGATAAATTGAGTGGTAAAATTTCTTATTTATTTGACATTTGAATGGATACAGTGAAGTTCTGTTTGGTTGATGCTTTTGCTATTTGTCTCTTGTTTCCTGTTCATTTTGTTTGATATTTTTTCCTATCGTTTCTTTTGCTTTTCTTATTCATTTTCGTTTTTACAGAAAAAGAGAAAAGAAACAAAGAGCAAAAGAATCAACTACACTTTTTTTTCTTTTCTTTTTGTCATGATATGTTCAGAGAAAATTTAATTTCTTTACATGACAATTTTTTAGTATGCTGTTAGATTGAAAGAGTCTCTATTTATGACTAAGAATCATTAGAAGCACCAAAGTGGTCAAGATTGGCTACCTGATTCATATAGGTTCACTATCAGTGAGGTTCTTGTGGTAAGGGTAAACAATGAAGAAATTAATCTTTTTGCGTTCCATGAGGTTGGCCACCTTGCCTGAATATGCTTATATGAAATATTCTTTTCTATACAATTGTTCGGGAATTGATGCCTATATTTCTGCAGCAATTGCTTTTCTTTGGCAATTGTTTTGCATAATTGGTGGGGTTTGTAGGATCCTGGCAGCAAATATAGGGATTGTAGGACTTTTTAATGCTTTAGTCATTAGCTAGCCATAGTTTTTTCTGACATGCATGAATTCATTTTATGTTATGTGCAAATGTAGAATCAAGTGTGAGCAATAACGAAAATCATGCACTGGAAGTCCATTGGCAAAAGAGAGATGCTCCCTTCTCTACTTTAGGTCCGTTGAAGGCTAATGAGCGTAAAGATCTGAATTGTGCGGTAAAGGAATATTTGCTGATAGGTGGATATAGATTAACTGCAATGACATTCTGTGAAGAGGTATCCATAACATTCAGTAGTGTTTTCCTCTTGGTACTACTTTTTGATTCTGTAAACCTGCACTAACTAGCATTAAAGGACCTATATGGCTGCAAGGGCTGACTGTCCTATGCTGAAAGCTTGATGCAAAACTCAATAAATTGAAAATTTGTGGAATTTTTGAATTATTATTGGAAAACTTCAAGAAGAAGATTCTTTCGCCATAACATCAAGGTGTATCTTTTCTGAACATGAAATTAGTTTGAAAAACAGAATACCCTGACTGGGAGTTGATCCAGCTTTTCATTTGATGTTAAAACCCAAGTTATCTTCTTCCCTGATTTTCTGGCAGGGAGACAAGCTTTATCAATTTATAGAATTAATAGAAACTATTTTTCATATTTTCTTGGTGATATATGTTAATTTTTCTCTTGGACAAGTAGATTTTGAGGCCCCTAAAGGGGTTTGAAGCTGCAACCTAAGCTCGTGAATGTGCATATTCTACAGCTTGTTTTAGATCTTGTCATAGCTGATATATTGTTTAACCTCAGGTTACAGATCAGAACCTAAACTCACCAGCATCTGTGCCTGATGCCTTACGCCATTACTATTATCAGTATCTGTCTTCAAGTCCGGAAGCTGCTGAGGTAGGCAAGCTGTTTCTTACTATTCGTACTGAAATAGTACTTAATATTTTCATTTGTGAACATTAATGTTGTTGTCCTTTATTGTTGTTGAATTTGCTTTATGAGGAACATTATCATTTGCTGTCAGCTGTTTTCTTTCTAGCATTTCTTGGGTTGCGTTTGTCAATATAAAATCCCTGGGTGAGTGCCATAAGTAAACTTGGACTGTCAGTTGCGAATTGCAATATTCATTACAAACTAATCTGTACTTATTCTAGTTTGGTTTATGAAGTTGCTTGTAATAGTATGTTTATGGAATTATTTCATTAGGAAAATATCAATGATATATAGATATCAGTCAGATATAAGAACTTGGAACTAAAATCTTGCCCCACCAACCCCTTTTCTTTTATGTTTGGACATGATTGACAATGGCGTTACTCGTCATAATGGATGCTTCTTCTTCGTGTTGTAGATACAAGTTGCTTCACCTAATATCACTTTGGCATTAAGATGGTCTTTTATAATTAAAAAAGGGTCACTGTTTGAACAATATCTGTTGTTACATGTGGTTCATGTAGATCTTTCTACTTACACTGAGTTTCTTATCATTGAAGATAGTAAGTTTTCTTCTATTGCAGGAGAAAATTTCTATGATTCGAGAAAACGAATCATTACAAAAAGAAAATGAGAGATTAAAGTATGAAAAAGAGCTTTTGATGAAAAACAAAGATTTGGCTGAAGGACAGATAAATTCATTAACAAAATCCTTGGCAGCCATTCAGAAGGATCTGAAGGACAAGGAAAATCTGGTAGTTCTATTTAAACTTGATTTCTTTAATAGCAGGTCGTTAATGATGCTACAAAATTTGAAGCGATTTCATTCTTCTCCAGATACAAGATGTGAAGCGTGCCTGGGAGCACCAAAGGAAAGAACTAAATGATCACAAGGAAGAAATCACTTCCCTGAAAAAGCATGTCGACGGATCTGGTTCTGCACAAGATCCGGTGATTAGTGTTGGCTCTGCTCAACCCCAGACATTTGAAAATTACAAGGAAGAAATTAAATCTTTGCAGAAGGAAATTGAAAGATTAAAGGCAGAGGAAAGAAATATTCCAAATATAGGTGATTCCAGCTGTGCTGAGAAAGATTTAACGTATACCGAAGAGAAAGTTGTTGAGATGGATGAGAATAAAACCCTAATCACTCATCCCATTGAGCTGGCAGGACCTGTAGACAACAATGGACTGTCAGAGCCAGTTCAAACATTTGACGACAGCACTCACAAGCCTGAAGAAAAGTTGGCAGAACTAGTTATGAATCCTTCAAGCAATAGTGATGGTTTCCTGTCTGGTGGAACCTTATCCCAACAGAATGAGAAACTACCATCAGAATATAGTAGATTGCATTCAAAACCTGTAACTCCTAACAGTGGACCTGCTCCAGAGAATATGGTAAGATTTTATTTCTGCTTTATGATATTATATTTCAAGGGTGGCATCTGGAGTTTCAATAGACTTTCCATTTGAATGCATAAACCTATTATTTGAAAGCCATAATTCGACTCCTCATCCACCACCCTTGTGGCTGTTATCCCTTTGTTTGCTTTTCCCCGGCATTTCCTGTAGGGGGTTGGATAGTAATAGGAGCTGGAGTGGGAATCCTTTTAAGGGGAAAAGAATCCATAGTATATATATTAAACAAATTGACCTTCATACTAAAATTCTCATTTTGTTTATTACTTATGTGGTCTGATAACCTAACTAACCTTTAAGATTAAGAGGTTTGTCACAATAGTCAATCACAATCATGTAAATTTAACAAAAACCAAATTAGCTTTATAATTTGTCAACAAGATTTAAAGTCTGCAACCTAGTACCGAACATGTTTTTTTCTGTCTTTCTAGCCTAGTGGAACTTCTTCTGTCCATATAACTCTCCAATATTAGCTCTCCTGCTATCATCCATTATTTTTTTAACACGTAAGTCAGATTGGAATAACTTTGTAGAACTCCAGAAAACACCCAAAATTCTAGTCTCAAATTTCAACTTCATTATATTCTTTTAAGTAAATATTAGTTTCCTAGTTTAATGAAAATATGAAATTAACAATTGATTTTCTTGGGTACTTTTCTAAAAGAAAATTAACTCACAATTTTAAGATTATATATTTGATATATTTTGCTTCTTTATACATTCATTTATGAATTGATAAAATTAAGTTCTTTTTTGTTAATACATATATGTTATATCAATAACATAATGGGATACATTCATGAAAAAACAAAGATCTAGTATAGTACTACTTGCTTCCCCACCCAAAACAGAATATATTGTCAAGATTTGCTACAATTTCTCTTCATAGAAATTCAAGCACATTTATCATCTCTGATGCAGAGTTTTTATTAAAACAGGGTTTGGGGACGATTCAAATCCTTGCTGATGCTTTGCCGAAGATTGTTCCTTATGTTCTAATCAACCATCGGGAGGTTCACTTTCTGACTATTAGTTTTTACTCGGACAGTATCTTATTTGTTATCCTCATAAATTTATTTAATTCCATAACTTATTTGACTCTAGGAGCTTCTTCCTCTGATAATGTGTGCTATCGAGCGGCATCCAGATAATGCCACTCGAGATTCGTTGACGCACACACTTTTCAATTTGATTAAACGTCCAGATGAACAGCAGAGGCGAATTATAATGGATGTATGTTTCAGAGAATCCCGTTAGAGCATAAATAGCTACAAGTGTAGATACAGTACTGAATCTTTTAAACTTCATTTCAGGCATGTGTGAGCCTTGCTAAAAATGTTGGGGAGATGAGAACAGAAATAGAACTACTCCCCCAGTGCTGGGAACAAGTGAGTTTCTGGGCTGCTTATTTCTTCTTTGCCGGTTGTATTATAGTAGCCTGATTTCATATTTTTTTGAGTGCAGATAAATCACATGTATGAGGAGCGCAGGTTGCTTGTCGCTCAATCATGCGGAGAGCTTGCTGAATTTGTCAGACCTGAGATTTGTGATTCTCTTATTTTATCTATCATACAACAACTGATAGAAGATCCTGCAACTGTTGTCCGAGAAGCTGCTGCGCACAACCTGGCCTTACTACTTCCACACTTTCCGCATATGGATAAATATTTCAAGGTCAGCCTCACTAAATATGCTTCAAGGCAATCATGGAGAAGAATTCTGACTTGACAGAATTGGCCACGATGTAAGCTATAGAACAGGTTGATGACCCATGGTCTGGGGACTGGAGCCTTTTGCCCTTAGCATAATATAATATGATGACTTGAAAGAAATAGAGAAATTATAATAAGAAAACACATAAAATTCTCCACCGCCTTATTTGTATATTGACAGGTTGAGGAGTTGATGTTCCAACTGGCCTGTGATCCATCCGGAGTGGTGGTTGAAACTACAGTAAATGAACTACTACCTGCAATAATAAATTGGGGAAATAATGTAGACCATATTTTGAGAGTTCTAATCTCTCATATCTTAGCCTCTGCCGAGGTAACTTTTTGCCCTTCGATTTTATCATTTTTTGGTCGGTGGTACCACATTTCCAATTTCCCATGCTCTCCTCTCTTACTGTTAGTCTCTCAATATTTTCAGCATTGTCCACCTCTTTCTGGAGAAGGGGCAGTGGAGTTCCACCTGCGTGCTTTAGGCGAACAAGAGCGCTGGAATCTTGATGTTTTATTAAGAATTTTGGCCGACTTGCTTCCTTACGTGCATCAGAAAGCAATTGAGACATGCCCATTTTTCTCTGTTTCGGAGTCAAATGGGACAATATTTTCCAGCTCTGTACTTCAATTGTATGCAGAGTAAGATTTTCCCTGTTCTTTGGTTTCTTTTTTCCGCGCTTGCATTTTCTTTTATATTCCCGACATATGAGATGAGTATATGGATGGATTTGGATAGCTCAGTTGTAAGCTGAAATGATTTTGATTGATTTTATATTCTACAAGAGGACATGTCGAGTGGCCGGCATTTGAATGGATGCATGTAGACTGCTTTTCGGGTTTGATACAACTGGCTTGCATGTTACCCCAGAAAGAGGATAGTTTAAGAAACCGAACTACAAAGGTATTTTGTCAATATTGCATTTAATGGGATTTTATCTTTCTTTATGCTTGTTTTGCTGAAATAATGTTGTTTGTCTTGTTGCTAATCTACATCCTGACATTGCAGTTTTTATTGGCTGTTTCTGAACGTTTTGGGGAGTCTTATTCGACACACATAATGATTCCTATATTCTTGGCAGCAGTTGGTGATGCTGCTGATTTGACTTTTTTCCCTCCCTACATTCATTCTAGTATCCAAGGTATTGTCTCTTTAGAATATTGTTAACCTTTTATTATTGCATGTTCTGTGATTGTTGCTTGGTTGCAGGTCTGAAACCAAGAACAGCTGTGGCCGAGAGACTTGCTACTCTAGGTATCCTGCCACTTCTCTTAGCGGGTGTTCTAGGATCTCCTGGTAAGCGTGAACAGTTAGCAGACTACTTGAGGAAGCTATTAGTTGAAGGTGCAGCGAAAGAGTATCAGTCTGCGACACACACCAATGATATTGTTAATGCTGTCCGCTTCCTTTGGTTTGTAATTAAAAACTTTAGTCCTAATTATTTGTTATATATTGCTAAATATTCACATAGAATCTATTTTAATAATGCAGCACATTTGAAGAGCATCATAGCTTGATATTCGATATCTTGTGGGAAATGGTTGTTAGCTCAAATATAGAATTGAAGATCAGTGCTGCTAATATATTGAAAGTCATTGTATGGTTCTCTTTCCCTTTAAACAAATTTGTCTTGCTATACCTCACAATAAGATATTTACATACATTTTAACAGGTTACATATGTTAATGCAAAAGTTGCATCCACACATGTTCTGCCAGCCTTGATTACCCTTGGCTCGGACCAAAACGTGTATGTGAAGAACGCAAGCATAGATGCATTTGGGGCTGTGGCACAACATTTTAAAAATGACATGGTACAAAGGGTTTTTATAATAATCCATGCTGATGCAGTTTCTATACATTGTTCTTATGAACACATCATGTGCAGATTGTTGATAAAATTCGTGTTCAAATGGATGCTTTTCTTGAAGATGGTGCTCATGAAACAACCATGGCTGTGGTCCATTCATTAGTGGTAGCAGTTCCACATACAACAGAGAGATTTAGGGATTATATCCTTGGCTTCCATGTGAAAATTAATTCTTAGAACTTCATTTTTGAGATGTGCATTGTGATTTAGCTATTTTAGTGCTTGCCGTTATCCCATTTTTCTTTGAAGCCATTGTTCACTTAACATGATCTACATTTTTTATCCAAGATTTTCCAACTGTCGAGCATGCCTGATTTTGCAACTGATATGATATCTCGCCGAGAGAATGCTGGCGTGTTTTGTGAAGCCATTTGTGCAGTGGATGCGACAGGTTTGCTTCTGTTATTGACTACAGTCATCATTTCTCTTCCTTAATATTTAGCCTTGTCATCATAGAAAAATATAGGGTGAAAATTTGTGAGAAAGGTGCCATGGTGGCCGGAGAAGATGAACGCCGGTGAACAATGAACAATAAAATATGAAAAGCTACAGTTTAACGATAGAACAAAAATAATATTTTCAACAGAGAACAATGTGTTTCTCTGTATTTTCTCTCATTCTTCTTAATCAAATGTGTATAAGGTGAGCCTTTAAATAGGCAATTACAGAGTTTTAATATAACTAAAATTATACTTTTATCTATAATTTAAATAATATTTATCCATAATTTAAATAAGACTTCTAATAGATCTAAACTACTGACTTAGAAATAAACTCTAATTACACATTAAATTAAACTCTAACACTTCTCATCAACTTACATTCCCCTCAAGCTCTAACACTTCTTGGATAACTTACACTCTCCCTCAAGCTGGTGAGCAAACGTAGTAGAGCACCAGCTTGGATCTTGGATGTGACGCCCTACTCATATTTCTTCTGCTCTTTCTTAGAGAAAGAATCTCCCCTTTTTTGGGAGCCATTGCGTTGAACAACTAGGACATAATCATGTTGTTCTTTGAACGCCATTGTTGAAAATTTGCAAACGATGTTACTTGGTTTCTCGCATCATTCTTGAGATGTCTACCAACTTTATCAAGTGTTATTGGTTTCTCGCACCCTCCTTAGATGTCTTCCAACTTTTCTCTGTCACAAGATGATCTTTTTAGGTTTTTGCATCTTCCGAGATGTCTTCCACCTTTTTCTCATCATTCACGGACTAAGTAGCTGCTTCCATTCAACAATGATCACAGAATCTACACTCCCCTCAAGTCGGGTAGTTGCACAAACTAGAATTTCAGCTTGGATCTTTGATGTAGAATCCCTTAAAAAATATTATATAGTTTTTAAGGCTAAACTAGAACCTTTTCTCCTATCTTTTATAATTGATGGTCGAGATAGAACCAGATAGTTTTTAAGGCTAAACTATAACCTTTCCCTATCTTTTACAATGGATGGCTAAGATAGAACCAAATAGTTTTTAAGGCTAAACTATAACATTTCCCTATCTTTTACAATGGATGGCTAAGATAGAACCAAATAGTTTTTAAGGCTAAACTATAACCTTTTCATATTTCTTTTTGATTGGCTAAGATAGAACCATTAAATAGAGAACAAAATAACAAAATTAAACGAGTAGAAATTTCACCATAGATGTAAGATTCCAACGAGAGAGAAGCCGAGGAATGAGTGTGGCCTAATGATAGCAAAGAAAAAAAAAAACGACGCGTGCATCCGAAAAATTAGATCGTCGATCTGTTTCAGATTAGAGATGACATCGCGATGGTGACGATATCAAGATCGTTGTTGGCTCATGATACCATGTGAGAAAGGTGCCATGGTGGCCGGAGAAGATGAACGCCGGTGAACAATGAACAATAAAATATGAAAAGCTACAGTTTAACGATAGAACAAAAATAATATTTTCAACAGAGAACAATGTGTTTCTCTGTATTTTCTCTCATTCTTCTTAATCAAATGTGTATAAGGTGAGCCTTTAAATAGGCAATTACAGAGTTTTAATATAACTAAAATTATACTTTTATCTATAATTTAAATAATATTTATCCATAATTTAAATAAGACTTCTAATAGATCTAAACTACTGACTTAGAAATAAACTCTAATTACACATTAAATTAAACTCTAACACTTCTCGTCAACTTACATTCCCCTCAAGCTCTAACACTTCTTGGATAACTTACAAAATTCACTTGCTATCCAATTTTCATTCCTGAGCATCGAGGAAGGGGAGGAGATTACACCAGGGGAAGGCGGGGGTTGGTTCAAGATGGCTGTGTTTTATCATTGGTGTGATCAGTTATAAGTAAATGGTTTCCTTTCTGACTATTTATATTTAAAAACCGCATCCTAAAGCCATAAACGTCGTGCATTATTTGTTGGCATGCCTGGTAGGAAATTTTTAAGAAAAAGGTTAAAAATAGTGATTACAATTTTACCATTTTTTACAAGTTTCCTTAAGTTGTCTTTTTTAGAATACATACACTTTACTAGGTTAAAAATAGATTTCTCCATATTTTCCATTTAAAACCCCATGGAGATTTACTCTTCCCGAATTGATTGGAATTAAATACCCTCTTACAGAGACGCTTTTATGTTTTGTAGCATCAAATTTTGTCAATACTGTCCTTCTCAAAAGGTGGCATGGGAGGAACAGGGTGTGAATCGCCCTCCACCGGCCACCCTTTGTGAATTCAAGATTGAAAGAAAGGTGTCTGGGGAGTTAAATTATTAAAATCTTTGAAACCTCTTTTTTACATCATTTATTTCTTCAGCAAAAGCTGGGTAGAAGATTCATCTTTTATACGGCAAAAGTTGTTTGATTTTTTAACGGATTTGCCAAACTTCACTATCCTACAACACTTTGGAAACAGAAAACGTTGGTGCTGTTAATTTGTGATAATTTATTTATGGTTTCCTCCCAAATGCTCCATTTTGTGTCTTTGTATATTTACATCGATATAAGGGTTTGTGTTGGACATATTTTACTTCTTTTTCTCATTTTTGTTGCAGATATTTCTGCAAATAGCATTCGTGACTTCCTCCTTCCTACCATACAAAACTTATTAAGAGACTCCGATGTACTAGATCCAGCACACAAAGAGGCACTCGAAATAATATTTAAAGAAAGGTCGGGTGGAACTTTGGACGCTTTGAGTAAGGTTGTGGGATCTCACATCGGGATCGCATCATCAATGACTAGTTTCTTTGGCGAGGGTGGGCTGCTAGGCAAGAAAGAAAATACTGCACCAACGAGTCCAGCTGGATCCCCTAAAGCTGGGGCAGCATCCGCACATGCACTTGGACCAGAGGATACCAGATTTATGCGCATCATGAGGGTCACCGACAGGCTTCGAGGCAAAGCAAAGAATCAAGAAGAAACTCACCAGAACCAGTGAGAATCTTCTTCTCTAACTCCTATATGAGATGAATACAATATATTTATTTCATGCCATATATGAGGACGCTGGTAGCAGATGTCAAGTCTTTGATTATATATTTTTTTTGCCAAAGCAGTTCTTTGTCGCTTATTAAGGAAGAAAAATGAGATGAGATTATGCGGCTGCAGCTTCTGGTAGAAACAAAGCATTGCGTTTTTGTCATAAGCAATGCATTATATATATTTTTGTATTTTGATGTTTTTCTAGTCACTCAACATTAATTATTTCGATAGTTTCTAAGGGGGAAAAGTAGTTCAAGTTTAAGCAAACTAGTGAAGTTAATTATATTAATGATTGATATAAATGAATTGAAAGCAATGACCAGCTTGCTGTCTAGACAAGTAACAGATTTTATAAATTTATTGGGGGTTTGGTTGGGTTATCATTTTAGTTCGACTTTGATTGGTTCTGAACCTGGTTCGGTTCACATTACTTTTTAATTAATAAAAAGTTATTTAATTTTCCTAACTTGGTTTGGTTCAGTTCTGAAAGGACGTTCCACAGTAAGTTGTAAACCATTCAGGTATGATCAAGTTTGGCTCCCGAGCATATTTGGTTTGAAAATTAGAGTAGATTTCAAACTTTACTGATCATGAGAAGATTAACCAAATTTAGATGATATGAAAGTGAATCATATTTAGGTTGGAAATAGTAGAAAGAAAATGAAATTGAGGGAAAAAATGGACAGGCATTTTCCACGAACTTAAAAAATAAATGTAAGTTCATATTTGATTACTGTATTTTATAGTGTTTAAAAAATTTCATATTTATAAAAATCTTGATATCTTTATATTTTTTACATAGATTTTGAGACATTTATATATTGGTATCCGTAGTAATCCGTATAATTGTATTGTAAGACATTGTCTTGGTCTAATCTAAATGAGACTACTAAACTAGAGTTATTTTTTATTCCCCGTGAAGTGCCGCTAAGTTTTCTTCACCTTTAAAATTTCTAATATTTTCATTTTTTTTGAAAGAATATTTTTCATGTTTTATTCGAGACGTTTACGTAAATATAAAATATATAATGTTTTAGAAAAAATATTTGATGCACTGATGGTGAAAATCTTTTTTTCATATGCATTTTAAAATTTAAGGGTTTAGAGTTTAAGGATTTGTCGTTAGAATTTAAGGGTTTAGATTTAGAATTTAGAGTCTTAAGAGTTAAACATTTATAGTATTTAATCCAGAATAGTCAATCGATAAATTGAATATTAATAAATACGAATGATTATAATAAAAAACATATAGAGTATTTGATTTTTGGTTATTGACGGATGCCAAGTTGATTTGTTCATTATTTGGACAGACATCTACCAGCAACATATTAATGTCTAGTTTGCCTATTCAAACTCGATTCTATCTAGAGGCGGCAATTAGATCGTTTGGATCGAGTACGGGTCGAGTCATTTTGGTTTGAGATGATTTTCAGTTTGAGTTTTTTTTTTTCTTTTTTGTTTAGGTTCAATTCATGTCTGATTCGAATTTAGTTTGAGTCTATGTTATTTCAGGTTGAGTCGGATATCGTATATGTTGATTTTCGGGTTAGGTTTGTAGTGACCCGAATTTCAGGTTTATGAATCGGGTCTCGGACCTGGGTATTGAGCCTTTTTGTTGAGAGTCTAAATTAAGAATAATTAATTTGGGCCTAGTGAAAAAAGAGGGAGAATATGGTGTTGGACTTTTATTTAAATGGTTATGAATGAGTTTAAAATTTAAATATTGGAGGAAAGAGATAAAGGGGAGGTAGGTGAGAAAAGTGATTTGATGAAGAGAGAAATAAAAGGGGGAGAAGAGAAGAAAAGTAGATGAGTGAATCTTAAAATTTCGATCTATCACCATCCGGACTGCCGTGCACGACACTTCTACCGTCATCATTTTCAGCTCAAAGAGATGAGTCGAGCGGTGGTCTTCCCGTCGCTGTCGGAGCTGTCGTTTGCGGGGTGAGTGAAAAAAGTTTCAAAAGAGCTGAAATGTTAAGATTCGCTGTCCTCCGCCACAAGCCGTCACCGCCTCGAAATCACCAGCTCGAGGACAGCCGACAAGTAAAATTTAGTCACCGTCCGCCGCCAGAAGCCGCCACATGCGTCGTCGCCTGCGCGTGGCTGTGCCCTAGCAGCCGGTTGGAGTTTGATAGTCGACTGGGCCAGCCGCCAAGCTGACCTGTCAAGTCGGTCCAGACCGAGTCTATCGAGTCGAGCCACCGTCGACCCCGAGTCGAGTCGTTTGACCAAGCTACCGAGCTGTTTGACCGAGCCGTTGACCGTTGATCTTTGACATTTTTCTAAGGGACCCTACTCGGGGGTTTCTCGACGTTCTAGATCTATTGGCGCAATCTGTTTTGCCAACTTCAAATCTGGAAAGTTGGTTTGACGCATTTGATCCTTTGAATCCATTAAAGTATGTCTTTAAGTGATACTTATGATATTAATTGGTATACGAGGATTATTCGGCATCGGATAACGGATCAAGTGGAATATTCAAGAAGCTCGAATGAGGATTTAAGCGATGTCGGCTTAAGGTTAGTACAACTCGAACTCTTATTGCTTCATGAGCATCATAAATGTGATTGCTTTGCCTGTTAGTATCTACAAAATAGGTGGACGATGAATAAGCATGAGTAGAGACCGATATTATGAGATTCGATAATTATGAAAATGCATAGAGTCGAGACCGTGTAGGGTTTAGAGACCATGTAGGCTCGTTTGAGATGTTCGTATAATTATTTGATGATTGTTTGACTGATTGAAATAATTGTGATGAATTATATGCTTGTTCGAATAGATTGATGAGATTTGTTAGAAATTATACTAAATGAACTAATAATTAGTAATATTCGAATAACTGATCATAAAGTCGAGATTTGATATTAAATGATTATGAAGCCGATAATTAGCATTAAATGAGTGGATGTGTTAGTAAACAAATCCTAATAGCTTTCATAAGCTTTAGAGACCAAATAAAGTGTTGTAATATCGTAATTCAAGAAAATGGTGTGAACCCGTGTATAGGGTATCGGTACGAGCTTTGGTCGTACCATATCGGTACACGTTTGGGGTGTCGTATCGGTACGGGTTGACCCGTGCCGGTACTTGTGGAAATCTAGGATTTCTAGTAAGCAGTTTTTGTATCGGTACATGTGTAGGTACCGATACCCGAGGGTACCGTATCGATATTTGTGTTCGAGCATCGGTACTCGATACGTTAAATAATCAATAAATGTAAATTAAGGGTTAAAATTGATGTGTATATTAATAATTGAATTATGCTTTGATAAATGAGATAACAATGATTAATGGAGGCAATAAATGAGATTAATTATATAGTTTTCCATAATGTATTAACAATTTGATAATGTAAAATAAATGATGTGTTGACGATTAACAACAATAAGGGATCCTTGGGATCATGTTGCTTGTATGTTGGATAGGCATTTGATTGGTTGAGTCTCCTTGGTTGATGGGATCCAGATACCCAATGAGAAAGTGTTTCAACATCATAGTTAGAGATGCCGAATGTACATTCCTGAAGTTGTGTGGCACCAGGTCTCATTCGAAGATGCTCGACGAGAAATTTTGAGCATGAGTGTACGTTCCCGAAGCTATGTGGCACCAACATCACTCTAGGTTTGTGGTTTTGACGTTGTGTACTTTAGCTCAGATGATCTGGTGTGACCCCGAGTATGGATGGGCCTTGTGGGCCATGTATGATGATTGCTATGTTGAGAGCATGTGTTTAGCCAACTATTGGTAGCTTTGTAAGCTCAACGCTCGGAATTGTTGTTTTCGTTCGTAGGTTGATCGTCAGATCATGGGTTCGAGGAGCACTATCAGTACACGATTCCAGTATGTGGTGATCTCCAAAGTACGATACTTGTGTTTAGTGGGCTATGTATTCATAGGACCTTACGTGGTCAAGTTTGTAATTCTTACTTTTGAAATTGTATTAATCAAGCCAAATATTTAAAAAAATTTAAATTAAGTGGAGCTCATTTGTAACGATTTAAATTGTTTATATATTTTTTCAACTTTTGGATCTAAATATTTTGGAAATACCTTGTTTGGGCTAAACCCAGTCTGAGAAATTTTATGATTTTTGGTTTGAGCTTGCGGTCCAATTGTGACATCCGGGTAGGGGTGTTACAGGGTCAATGTCAGATCAGTTGAATTTTTAGGTCGGGTCAATATCATATACGTTGATTTTCAGTTTGGTTCAATATCGATTGGTTGCTTCTTCAGGTCAGGTCAAATATCTGATCGGTCGAATTTTTTTATGTGAGTCAAAATATGAAGATATTCTTTTAAAAGAGAAAAGATGATATTAAACTATTCTAAAGGTGGTTGTTAATTAGTAATATAATACTGTAATACTCCATTTTTACCCGGGTATGGGTATATATTAGATTTTCCTAATAAGTAAAAATAAAAAGTGTAATAAACCCAAAATCAGTCCAAGTGTCCAAAAATCTCTTAAATGTCCATATATAATAATAAGTGTCCATTTTACAACCAAAAAGCCCAAAATTAAATACAAGACCCAAGTCCCAATTTCCTTTATAGTTGTTTACACCCAAACAAACACAAAATTGATCCAAAACCAATTTTCTCGCCTAAATAGCGCCACGTGGCACTCCCTAATTGGTCTATTTAGCCTTCACTTGGATCATGGTTTTCTATCCCCTAACATCAGCCAGATGACATCATCTGTGACATCACTATTTGACCACCTATAAATAGCAAAGAGAGAGAAATGTCAGACTCATTAATCACCATCATAATTACCCATTATTAAAATAATAGATATAATAAATATATAGAGAGAAGGGGTATTTCGAGAATTTTACTTGCTCAGGAGTTGAATCGCCAAAATTTGGAGTCACAAAGCCAAACGGTCACTGTGAGGAAGTTGCCGACACCGGAGCAGTCAGAACAAAGCTGAGAAGTCAGAAGAGTGCCGAAACTATGAACCGCCACTAGAGAAGATGAATGGGATCGCCGATTCACGATTAAGAAGGTAAAATTCCTTCTACATCCTTGATTCCTACAAAAAAAGAAAACATTAGTATTTTATACAAAAAATAGAAAAGAAAAGCAAATTGGAAAAGAAAAAGGTGGCCAAAATGTTTAAGCTTGGATGGAGTTGAAAATGAGTGACGGAAGAGTAGTTTTAGGCTTAGGAGGTTGAAGTTGGGTGGTTCTATCGAACCGAGAGTAATTTTTAGGTTGTTTAGGGTTTAAAATTAAAGATTTTGGCTGTTTAGGGTTTTGGTTGCGGCGGAGTACGGCGGCCGAAAATTGCTTCATAGTCGTCAGAGTGAGGTTAAGGGTGATCGGAGGATTTAAAAGGTGGATGGTGAATGGCTGAGAGTGGTCAGAAGGGAGCGGAGTTTGATTAAGGCAGAGGAGTTTACGGCGGCCAAAGGCGATGTTCATCCGTGTTCTTCATTTTCATGAAGAACACGATGAACATTCAACCAAAAAGGGTGTATTTTGATCAAGTTTGGGTTTGATTTCTGGAAAATTTATGTTTGAGTTCAGAGGATTTCAAGGGAGAGAGGAAGTAGAGTGAGAGGGGAAGTTGGCATTATGGTCGTTTCAACTCGATTTAGCCCTTTTATACCCGAGTTGAAACGGTACCATTTTGGGCACCAGGTATGGTTGGATTCGCAAGCTGATCGGGTCAAGTTGGATGACCCGCGCCCTACTTCTGGGCATTTACATTTTGGGTTGCAATATTTTACAATTGTTTCAATTTGGTCACTTTTAATTGTAATTTAGCTTTCCAATTTGCAATTTAATTCAATTTAGTTCCTTTTCAGTTTTAATTTAATTTAATTGTTTAATTATTTGATTGTATCCATATTTTAAATTGCATATAGTATATTTTGTTAGATAAATTAAATACATATATCTAGTAATTAATTGTTTAGAGCCCTAGTTCTAAGTTCATAATTAGACTTCAATAATTAAATTAGGGAGATCATTGTAGTAAATTAATGTATTTTAAATGGAAACTTTGGGGTTCAAACTTGGATGGTGCTCCACTTGCTTGCAATGGGGGTGTGATCTCAAAATTGGTCTTAAAGATGTACATTATATATTACAACTTAAAATTAAATAAATTTACTTTACCAATTAAATAGAACCCTAATTAGGTTATTACTTTAATTAATTAAAATGAAATTTTAATTAGTGAATATCATTTGTATTTAGGGTTCCCGAGATAGACGGTATTCAAACAATTGGTATTGTCTCATAAAGGCCTTTAAATTCAATGATACTCATAGTTTAATTAACTTAATTAAATGGAGCATAATTGATTTGATACTTTAAATGAACAAGACAATAATGAAGTGTGCATTCGAAACCTTTTATGTTGAAAATACATTTCTATGAATATAAATGGGGGCGCTTCTTAATAGGGCGTTTTTAATCTTATATTCGATATAAAAATGTATTTTCTTGTAAAAGGATATCTCAATTTGGAATAAGAATTCAATTAATAATTGCGATCAAATTAAATTTAAATTGTTATTTTCAAAATACCAAAATGCCACGTAAAATTAAAAGGTACCGATAACGGGCGTTTGTGGGGGTGCTAGTCCTTCCCCACACGTAACCGACTCCCGAACCCAAATTTAAAAAAATGAATCTTTGGTTGTTTTTATGGTGTTCGGTCTTCCAAAGTGACCAGTGGTGACTCCGAATTATTTTCAAAATTAAATAAGGAAATTTTGATTTTAATATATATAAAAAAAACTTTAATTTTCAAGATCAAATAAAAATGGTAAAATTCCAATTTTAAAATTAAATTTCAAGATTAACTAAAATGAGAAAAACCCTGATTTCAAGATCAATCGTCAAGTCATTTTCATACGTCAGTTCAAAAACGGTCACGACAGCTTGACGACTCCGCTGGAGAATTAAATTGAGAGTCAGACCTAATTAATTAATTTTATGTGGCATTTTGGCATTTAAGAGTGGTAATCTGAATTTAATTTTTTTTCAAATAATTATTGAGTGGAATTTTAAAAAGAATGGAGGTAGCTTTTTCTTATGTGATATATCTGCCATTCATGCATAGCCTTCTACCCGGGCTTTCACTCTTAAGTGGCAGCAAGATATTATCCTACGTTGAGTTATTCAGCTCAGTGACCGGATGTTTGTCTTTTGTCTTATATACTAACCTTATACACCGTGAGGTTCCGCCTCCGCTATAAGGGGTCGTATACTCCTGAATCGATATCTTACTGTCGCATTAGACCATAAGGACAATTCGGGTACCCAGAGTCTAGAACCAAACCCACATGATGTAATTTAGAAGCCTAGCCCACTAGAGCCAGACAGGGACCTAGGACAAGATGTTGTTGATTTAAATACGCTTCTCTGATTATTCTCTCTACTCAATATAACCTGCTTTACTGTATCAATTTAATTTAAGTTTTTGGCTTCAGTATTATTTTACCATACTGACATTTTTTTGTTTTGTTTTGTTTTTAATACATGGCATCATTTTTGTTGCATTCATTAGAGGTATCGATTCGAGGATTAGTCAAGTTAGGTAGTGTTCATAATGGTCGATGGGTCTGATAGACAATAAGGCAATACGACAGTGTAGACCTGATCAGAGAAGACTCGATCTAAAGAAGGGGCAGTATCTAGAGGAAAGATGTGTCAGGACGCAAACAATTACAAGAAGCTGTATGAAGACACTGAGAGAGCAGCGAGGAAAAAGACTTAAGAATTAATGGATTCAAACAACTGGATCAAACAGAAATTGGAGGGAGAGCAAGCTTTGAATTCAAAATTGTCATCTCGAGTTTCACAAATGAAGAAAATTCTCAAAATGGTACTATGATGAGGGAAAAGCTGATTTCCTGCAAAAAAATAAGAGATGAAAATGAAAGCAACAAAATCGGAAGGTGTCGTACAGTGTTTGAAAGACTAGCTTATAAATTTCTAATAGGGCATTACAAATAGAAGACAAGGCACCGAAAGGCAAGCTTGAGGTGGCCACCCAGACTAACCAAAGGCAGAATTATGAAATGATCAACCTCAGAAATCAAGTGCGGGGAATCGTCCAGCTTGTGCAAATCTTGTCAATAAAACCATGAACCTGCACCAACACCTTGGCATCAATACAGAGCTAAGACAGGAGGACTCGGAAGCTGAACGAAGTGATTAGTCTAGGAGCTAGGGCTAGCTGCTTTCTGTAATCAGATTGCCTATTTCTTGTACTCGACCTTTTGGCTAAATAATGTTGCTCTAAAGACTAGTTCTTGAAATTGATACCTCGTGCATTCATGCATTGCACTGTTTAAATATTGTATTTTAAAAACATTGCATTTTTATAACAACATCATAACATTTCATTTTTAGATAATATTACTTTTTTCAAATAGCATTGCATTTGAGAAAAACCAATATTTTGAAAAATATGGGCAATATACTTGTTAGGGTCAGGCAATTTCAAAGAGCTATTGAGGACCGCTTGGGTAGCATGGAGCAAAGAATTGACCAGTCCCAGAATGAGGTGATAACTCGAGCTATCACATTGCTTGGAATTAGGAAGGTTGAGAAGGAAAAAGTCCCAGATGGAAATACCAACATTGATGATCAAAATGAAAACTTATTTCACACAAGAGTTCAACCTGAAGGATCAGTTCTGGAAAAAGTTCGGACTGAAGCGGTCAGAGTATTAGTCAATAATTCAGAGAATTTGGAAACAAATTTTGGAGATGATGTTCCTAGTCTTGGTGTGCTGATGGGATTTGATAGAGATAAATTGGATGTTATCAAGCACACAAATACAAGAGGTCCAAGTAAAAGCCAGAATTTTGATGTTTGCTCCATACCTATATTGTCTAGGGGTTGTGAGACTGATAAAGAACAAGATGATTCCAACAGAGTTACATAATCGCATATGTTTCTAGAATGTTTCTCTGGAGGGATGAAAGCCAAGGATTCAGTTGGTGTCAGAAATTCTCCTACAATGAAATTATCTCCATCAAAGAAAAGAGGGGCAACAAGCACAGAAATAGAAGACAATGAGGTTGAATGATTTAGCAGGAAAAGGGAGACGATTATTCCTATCCCAATACTATATTCAGATTTGTTGCTATACCTTGTACAAAATTACTTGTTGATGCCGATTCTGTAATACCCTAAATACCGAACTAGAAGTCAGTAGAGATATATTATGTTAGCCAAATTGTTTGTGTATTACCTAAGCATCAACTTAGAAGTGAGTAAATAAAATAAAATCAATTGTGGTTTATCTATCACCTATTGGTTTAATTTAGTGATTCAATGATGCAATTGAAAGAGAAAAGGAAAAGGCTGACCAATTTATAAGTACTAAAATGTGATAAGGGTGGAATTAGGAAGTTTCATGCTAAAATAAAAATATCTTATGGTTTACACACATGTCAAAGAGCTATTTTAGACACGTGGAATGGAAATTGGTGGAGGAAGAAAGGAATTGATCCAATTTTTGAGTTTAATCTTAGCATGAGAAAGGAGGAGAACCGAAGCATGAGAAATAGAGAGAAATGAGAAGAACGAAATTCCTCCATGGAAATGAAGAACCGAGCTTAGAAATTCAAACTTTAGCAAACATTGCTTGTAGATATCATGGATGAGGGTAGGCAAATTCATCCTTTGATCCAATTTTTTAGTTTAATTTGAAGATTGTTGTTAATCTCTTGATGATATGTTTGGGTTTATTTGAATGAATGATTTTGATTGTAAAATGTTAACATACATGCTTGCTGCCCAATTTTGAAGAATTGAGTGTATAGATATAAAATTTGATTGTAAAATGCTAACATACATGCTTGCTGCCCAGTTTTGAAGAATTGAGTGTATAGATATGAAATTTGATTGCAAAATGTTAACATACATGCTTGCTGCCCAATTTTGAAGGATTAAGTATATAGATGTAAAATTCGATTGAATTATGTTGATATACATGCTTGCTGCCCTGTTTTGAGAATATGAATGTATATAGTTATAAGCTGCCACATTGATATGTTTATGTAATAAATGGACAGTTTTGAGTGAACATTTGTATGTATGTGTAAGCTGCCATGTTGATATGTTTATGTACATAAATGGACAGTTTTGAGTGAACATTTGTATGTATATGTGTAAGCTGCAATGTTGATATGTTTATGTACATAAATGGACAATTTTGGGTAAATGATTGTTAGGATTTGTGCTAATACATAGTTACACTTCTTGTCATATTAGACCGAGAAGAAGCTAGGAAGGATTTGGATAAGTAGCAAGTTCGGTTAAGGACTCGGGTATCCCTTAACTTCGGGATAAGAGGTAAGTGTAGTTTAAAGACTCAGGAAAGGTTAAAACCTCTCCCGAGTATTGCATTATAGTTTTAATTGTCTAAATTTTGGTTAAATTATGCTAAGAATGCGCAAGCATGGAAGCAAGGTAAGTGCTTTTAATTATATAAAAACTAATGTGGGAGCATGACTATGATTTTTGAATGCTCATTGTGCTATGAGTCACTTGCTTGATTCAATAGAGATATTCATGATTAGAATTAAGGAAATTGTGAAAAGATGGACAATTCTTGATCATGCTTAAATTATGTGAAATTGGATCTCTTGAATAAGAAAGATGTGCTTACGAATTGACTAAAGAAATAATCTTGGCAAAAAGGGCCATTTGAATGAGAAAAATAAAAATTGAGTTCACATGTGGTGAACATATCTAAAAAACCTGATTTGATAAAAAGGGTGATGAAGTAGTGATATGATACTACAATATGAGTTATACTCATAAGTAATTATAAAGATAATACATGTTGAAGCCTTGGTCTCGAGTCAGTCTTAGGTATAGTTGGCATGCCATAGAGTTTATAGAGCTCATTGATAGTTTGGACTTCGGTCCCCTATTTGGACTTCGGTTCCCTGTTTGGACTTCAATCCCCTGTTTGGTACTTTAAGTACCCTTGTTTGATGACAAACGTCACAAGATTGGTGTACCTAGACTGTTATTCGGTTCTCAAGGCTATGTTAAATAACAAACATGAAACTGTAAATCAAACTTGTGAATTGTTTTGATAACTTATGTTATTATTAAGTTACTTGTAAGGTACATTATGCCTTGATAACTTATGCATTAAGTAAGTCACATATCGAAGATGTTATGTTTTGATAACTTGGATAAGTAAATCATGTTTATAAAATGATATGATTGATAATTCATATGATAAGTGACCCAAGTATACAAGATGCTATAAATCGAACCTACAGAGCATATTAGAAAATATACAACCATGTTGGACTGTTTTGAGTATGTTAAATGTACATACATGTAATGCTGCCCTAATTAGCTTGTATACGATCATGTTGGAATGTTTTGAGTATGTTAAATGTACATACATGTAATGCTGCCCTAATTAGCTTGTATACGATCATGTTGGAATGTTTTGAGTATGTTAAATGTACATACATGTAATGTTGCCCTGATTAGCTTGTATACGATCATGTTGGAATGTTTTGAGTATGTTAAATGTACATACATGTAATGCTTCCATGATTAGCTTGTATACGATCATGTTGGACTGTTTTGAGTGTGTTAAATGTACATACATGTAATGTTGCCCTGATTAGCTTGTATACAATCATGTTGGACTGTTTTGAGTATGTTAAATGTACATGCATGTAATGCTGCCCAAATTAGCTTGTATACAATCATGTTGGCCTGTTTTGTTATGTATAAATATGTATACATGTCTAAGGGACTATTTTGACTTGAATTGAAAATATGTGGATTGTTTTGCTATGTGTAAATGTGTGTATATGTCTAGAGGACTGTCTTGTCTTGAAATGTTTGATCAATCAATTGCCCGTGATTGGTTGGAATGAGCGTCCAATTGTGTGAATAAATATGCTGATTCGATTATTCATTTGTATTTACATTTATGTGTGCTGTATCCGAACATCCCTGTGGGAATGTGAAATTGCCTTGCTTAAGAATCCATGCGTATATGTAAATGTTAAGCTATAATTGAATGCCTATGCATATACCTAAACATGTAAACGTGTCTAGTTAGAATCACCATGCTTAAGTGTGATTACTTGGTTAAATGTCTTGCCCTTGAGTGGATAATTTCTTATCCAAGTTTAAAATATATGAACATGCCTAATTAATCTAAGTGAAAGGATGGATTCTTGTTATATACTCTAGATACCTGAAACCACCTCTATAAGCTTATGCTTACTCTATCCTTTCAATGTATTTCAGGATGAGCTTGTTTGTGAGAACTTCTGAGCTCGGACGAAACCACGAGTATCATGTTGTTGTGGGTATTCTTTAAGAACTCCTAGATGGTGGCACATAGTTTGTTAGGAATGTATTATGCATTACAATCCATATCGATTTCATATGTTATAAGCCTCATGTGTGTTCAAGGTTTTGTAATGGGCCTACAATTATTCGTTAATTGCTTGCTATATGATTTTTATGGTTAGTATGGTCGTATGGATGATTAAATATTTACTTGTGATCTGAGTTTCTAGACCACCTTGATGACATGCTTGTATGAGGACTAATATATATATGTCTATTAGATGAATAAGTGGTCGAAGGGTTAAGTTGATAATTAAATCAAACAATTGGTAAGTAAGTCAATGAACTCGTGCAAGGCAATATTAATGTCTAAGATCAAAATATGTTTGGATTGAGTAGTGGTGTGTGATCTCAATATGATCTCAATATGTACATGTATATGCTTAAACTGAATGTATATGTGAATGTATAGGTGTGTATATGTTTCGTTAAATATGATAGGATCCTACATGTATAATTTATATTTTTGGTTTGTGTGTTGGTCTCTTACATGCCAAGTAACCTATTTTCATGACCTGATAAGTTAAGTTAGTATCTTGTGTGATACGTATTAATCGTATATGTCACGGTAAATTTGATAACTTGGGTAATAAGTAAAACATATTTGAGTATACAATGTTTGATAACTTGCTAGTTAAGCAATCCTTACTTATGATATGCTGCATTGGAAACCTTATGAACTTAGTATGTTATCTCTTGATTAAGTCATTCGGTGTTTGAACCTTCTTTGACCTGGATAAAAAGTTTAAAATTTCCCTGATTTTCTAGTTACTCCTCGTCGAGGAGTAACTACTCGCTGCATGTTTGTCTGAATGTTTATTCCCTAACACTACCTAATTTGGTTTACTCTTAAGCCGGGTTGGGGTGTTACAGATTCCATCAAAGTTTTATAAGTCATTTTATGGCATAAGAAATGCTTGCGGTTATTATCGTGGAGATTTCAGTCACTCTGTGGAATATTGTATATTCTTGGAACACATAGTCAGTGGTCTCATAAGGAATAAACATTTATGTTTCGAGAACAAAGAACCTCAATTCCATAAAAAGACCAGTATTTGCTAGAAAAATCGAGATAAAAGAAAATGGGCAAAATTTACAGTAGGTTTTTGGGGGCAATCCGCTATAGTTCAAGGTTTACCAGAATTGGAGTAATGTTTGGACATCTACCTCCTCAAATTTTACTTTACTGAAGAATACCCCAAAGTTAGATGCTCAAGGCGCATTTGTCAGTGAAAAATCAAAGACTAAATCAGATTTCATTCATGCCTCTTATCGTGAGTTGTACTTCAAGTTGCGCGAAGTTTCGTCGCATCATGGCAAATTTGCAAAGCCTCATCATCTAAGTTGTTACAACATCGGGAATCATTGTGAATATCATAATGGAGTCCATGATCATGACATTAAGGACTGATATACTTTCAAGCGACAAGTTCAAAACTTCTTGAACCAGGGGATTTTGGAAGTCGCCACTGGTAGCCAGTCCATTAATATTTGTAACCCAAGAGGTATTCACCTGATCGGAGCCAATACGATTGGAAAGCATAAAAGTCAAGTGCCGAAAGAAGTCAAGAAAAGAAAAAAAATGAAGAGAAAGGTGAAACTAATTGAAAATATCAGTCGCCAATAAAGAAACCTCGAACAGACATGACCACTAAAAGCCTAAACACATACAACCAAGAGCAGGAAAAACAGAGTTCATTTTGGCGCCTATCATAAGAAGTTGTTAATTTCTACATGCAAATGATCAAATATTCTACGGAAAAGAGCAAACAATTGATTGAAGAAACAAGGAAACTCATTAACGGGGTGATCTTAATTCAAGGCTCGAGGAAAACAACATAGTGAACAAGGTGGGGCATTTCTTTCTGCTGACAAAGGAAAATGAAGAATTGTTGATGAAATTGGAGTGGCTGGAATTCACTCAGATTTTCCTTGATCAATGATCGATAGTTTGAATACAGGAGATCTATCTGCAGTTTTAGGACCATTACAAAATAATACCTTGAATTGTCCCAATCGCTCTTACCCACGAGCATTGGGGGGTCCTTTGTAAGGGAAGCTATTCGATTTATTCGTATTAGGTGCTTGTTCCCTACATAATTTTTCTAAAATGGCAAACATTTGCATTCTTTAATTCTTTTAATATTTCATTTATTCTTTATTATGGGTTAGTTTTTGTTCTCCCATACATATATATATATATCTTCATAATCATTTTATTATGTCTTGAATATTAATTGCATGAGTGACCATGAATCAAATTCAAAGAACAATTCTGAAAAGTGACTCTCTTCTAAGTTATTTAGGCCAATGGGAAGACATTAATGAGTGTTCAAGAATCATGAGAAAATCCTAAATATAAACTCTGAGTGAATTTTCCTCTCAAGCATTGTTGACTAAGGTCCTTGAGTGAAGTGATAACCCAAAACATTTACCATATGAAGACCGCTTTTCTTTTAAGATATCCGTATATGGAAGGATATTTAGCATTCCTTCATCTCATTTCACAAATAAAGAAAATAAGAAAAAAATATCATTTGTTGTCTCCTTTGAGCCTGGTAATTTTCTTTCGATTCAACCCAAATCAAGGATCTCCCTCACACTGGGGGCAAAGAGGATGTGCATCTGTTTACAAGTGAAAAATGTGTGGTTTTGATCATGCCATGATAATAATGCCTTATGAATTTGGAGCAAGAAACAAAAAGTGGACGTTTTGAGTACAAGAGCAGGGAAGGCATGTTGAATGAAGATAAATATTCGAAGTCAAGTCAAAAGAGAAAAAAGAGAAGAAATAGAAAAATGAAAAAAAACAGGAAAAAAGAAGAAAAAAGATCGAAGAGTCAACTGAATCAAGTTAGAAATTGTTGGCATTAAAGTTGAAGCAACTGAAAGAAAAAGCATTAAGTTGAAAAAGTGCAAAAATATATGTGAGATCCTTTGTTCAAAAGAATCCAAAGAAATGAACTCTAGGGTGAAAACCCAGAAATGGGCAGTCTAGAGCGATCCATAAAAAAAGAAAAGGAGAAAAGAAAAGAGTATTTCATTCCAGCATGTTCAGATCAAGGAGTGCAGAAGTAAGATTTCACTTGGGAAAAATGATCCTTGGTTTCATCACCCTTAAACATTTATTTGAGCCTATATATCATTTCTTTCATAGCCGTGAGCCATAGCCCTATTACAAGCCTCAAAAGAATATTTTAATTATATACAAGTATTGGAGTAAGGGAAGTTTGTCTTCAGAATACATCCCGCTTATCAGGGTTAACCTTTTTTCAATGACTTCCAGACTTCTAATGCCTGATTGAGATCAGAAAAGAGGGAAGGATTGAGTTGGTGAATTAGTGAGGTAAAGAGTGCCACTTAAATGGGATAGATTTAGAAATATGGGAAATGTTTCTCTCGAAAGTCTAATAATTTGGAAGGGGTTACATTTGAGTTGATCTCTGTCAGTTTGGTTCAAGGGCTCTGTTGCATTTCATATTTAAGGGCCTAAATTTTTTTCTATTCTCTCATGTTTGCCATGACTTGTCAAATTGTTCCATCTTCACATTTTTATTAAATAATATTTTGAGCCTTTCACTTATCGTTTCAATAGGCATATTGCATATAAATCGATTAGATATAAGAAAAGTAAAGGATTTTGTGGATATTATTATGATGTACTAATCCTTTAAGTGCAGGCAGAACAGAAGGTGGCATCGGTACTTGGTTAATGATGAAAAAGTATGTCAAGGAAATGACACAATTTTGAGTGTTAGAAATATTCAAACGAAAGCTGCAAGAAAGCGACACAGACAACCTTGGGGCAAAGAAAGAGCATGTACCATTTTTTGGGGCAAAAACAGCAACCAGATCAGTTCTCTAGCGGTTCATCCTATTCAAAAACAAAGATCATTACTTCCAAGGCATTGTAAGACAAGAAAGCTTTGTGAATGTTAGAGTAAACAAAGATGATAATTGAATTCAAGAGTGGGGCAATGCTACAAAGAGCACTATAGAAGAAGATATCTTATTCCAATGAATAGAGTCCACAAGCTGAAAAACAGAAGTGATGATCCATTTTCGAACCATGAGAAAGAATGTTGTCAAAGAAGCTAAATGAAGACATAGCAAGAATGGTCATCTTCAACATTAGAGTTTTTCGATGAGAAGTGCGAGTTTATGTGATAATTTTGGGAACAACAAGTACGACTTCCATCAAAATTGAAACATGTCTTATTAAGGACAAAGGAAAAATATCATTGTGAAGATAGAAGAAAAGAAAGAAATGAAATGAAAACCCGTAAGGGCACTTCAAAAAGAAAAAGAAAGAGAAAAGAAAAAACTAAAGTGAAAACCTGAGATGGCGCTTTGAGAAAAGCAATTTAAAGTGAAAACCTGAAAAAACGCTTTAAAGCAAAAGATGCAGAGATCCCGAAGATTGAACCTGAGTGTGAGATAAGTTACTTTGGCAGCAAAATGAGTGTGTGAAAAATGGAGCAAAGAAGTTGTGGGTTTCCTTGAAGATGAAAGCTCATCCAAGTGGTCCTTAATTGACATCATTCATGCATCATACATAGTTAGGCATCAATAAGATAAGAGCATGCTAACTCATACATTCAGTGTTTTTTGTATATTTTAGAAGGAATTAGTGAATTAAACTATTCTAAAGAGAAAAGATGGTCAAATATCTGATCGGTCAGTTTTTTTTTATTTGAGTCAATATATGAAAATGGTCTTTTAAAAGAGAAGATGATATTAAACTATTCTAAAGGTGGTTGTTAATTAGTAATATAATACAAGAAGAGAATAAACATATTTAACCAAATTAAATTTGGGTTGCTTTCGGTTCAAGTTAATTTTCGGTTTAGGTTGCTTTTGGTTCTGATTATTTTCGATTTCGGTTCGGGATGATTTTTAGTTCAACTAAAATTTAGTTTGATTTTGATTCGGTTTGCTTATGATTCGGGTCATGTTTAGACAATCATGTTTGGATCTATATCTAAATCGATTCAGGTTTCGAATCTCGAGTCAACTTCGCTAGATCTAATTCCATCAACTCACGCAAAATATAGATAATTTATCTACTCAGACCCCCATATTATTAAGGATAAACTCAAATTATGAGCATTGTTATCAGCTCAACCATGACCTCTACAAATTAAGTATTGTGACCACGGCCAGTTCGGATTTTTTATTAAAAAATTGAAATCTAATGTAAAGTACATATGGTTAGTATCGTATCGGTAACGCATCTGTTGTATCAAATGTCTTTTTGAAAATTGAGCTCGTTCTGAAAATCAAGAAGACAACAAAAAAAATTTGAGCACATCAAACAAATCGAATCAAAATGAAACGTCGATTTGCTGTGTGCATAGCCCAATTCGCATGAGAGTGGGCTGCAACATTGGCCGATCTGCGTACAAAAGAAACAGTATTTGCTGCAAAAATCTCACGAGCCTCTCGAAAACGCAGACCTATTGGCTATTGTAACTATGTTAAATTGGTACAAATAATTGAAGCATTGCTGCGGTCAATTGTATTTCAACTTAGTTTGGTCGATACATGTCTATAGAGAAACGTGCCAACTTGTTTAGATTGATACAAAATTTTAACATTTTAAACTAATACTTATATTTTTACGTTAACTATTCTTATTTTTTTTGCATGTTTATATTTTAATAATAAAAATATAATCATTTAATTAAGGTCTTAAACTTAAATTAACAATTTTAAGATTTATTTTTCATATAAATACATTAATATGGATGAATTTAGGCATTTGTGCATCAAAGATATATTTTGATACACGAACAGTATAAAAAAATTTTACACATATCGATGTAAAACAGCAACATGCCGTCTTTTTCGTCTGTCATCTTCCATTTCATTTTATCTGTTCATATCATGTTTCGCAGTGTTCAATATCAAGTCTATAGCTAATCAAACATAGTATTAAACATGATAAAAAATTATTCATAAACAGATTCAAATTCATCCCTAACTCTCAGCCATTTCATCTAAAATTCAAAAACCAGCGTTCAACTCGATATTTGTTGAGTTCAATTCAATTTCTGTTCATGTGATAGTAAGTCAGACATGTTTGGTTTGGTTTTGATCTTAACATATGGCCACAAACTGTCCAAGAAATGGCCGACTGAATTGCAGAAACCACCATTTATGAAGTCTAAACAAAAACCATTTGATACGATAAACTGATTACCTCTACTTGTTGCGTTTAACGGCACGCCTTCCTTGGCCTTTCTTCGGATTTCCCTTACCACGTCTCTTCAACATTTCAAGCTTCAATAGTCGCTCTTCATCTTCCCGGACCATGACAAGTGGATCATCGTTCTTGATGTCATACGGGTACCATTCTGCAACCTTGTCACCGATGAGCTTTCTGCGTAAAACCTTATGGGGTGATCTCTGCCCCGTCGGGTTAAGTATGTGCCCAAATATTCTTGCTCGTGCTTCAGCGACCCCAACTACAACTGCCGAGGCCCACATGTGCTTTAAACCACCGCCAGCACTCATCTTACAGTCTGTTCTGTTAAACGTTCAACATAAACTTTTAGCAATTTTTTATACGAAAAGAGGAGGCTTGAGTTTCTCACTCAAAATCCAACCATCTTCCATTCAATTGTGTCAAAATCTTCAAAAAAAAAAAAATCAAAATATTTTAGGTTATAATTTGATGTAAATTAAAACTCAACTTAAAAACCAGATTTACCACAGAAATTTCCACTTCTAAAAACAGAACAGAAATAAGCTTTCAGCAAATAACAAAAATATTTGACAATCTCATCCTAAAAACAGCATAAATTTCAACAATTTGTTCTAAACCAAAAGAACAATCTATAAGAAAAAATCCAATAAAACTCTTCCCAATCTACTAAAAGGTTTAGAGCAGAAATTTCCATATTTTTTTTTTCTAAAACTAGAACAATCTATCAAATTCATTTTTTCAATTATGTTTCAGTCAAATTTCTGAAATCTTCAAATCAAGGCCACAAATACCGCAGTAGCGGAAGCTATTTCGCGGTGCCGGCAATGTCTGCCACCACCAAAGACCTCAACAGCAGTGCGAACAAATTTCAAATCAATAGCAGTGTAACAGAAAATTGAGGCGATGGGGCCCCCAAGTTCCTCTAAACCGATACCTTCAGAAGAAGTTCTCCTTCTCAACAATGTAAACAGAGAGAGGAATGTAACAAACTGTAGGATGAAAACAAAAATAAAATAAAATATAGCAGAGTGCTGCAGAAGCTCGTGACTCGAGTAGAAATCAATCTTCAAATGAAGTTTAGGGTTTTAAAATTTACCTTATTTAACTTCGGGGTCTGTCGAAAACTTGATCGCAAGAGAGGGGTTGGGTCAAGGAATGGTGGTGGAGGAGGAGGAGATGAGAGCGGTGGTTAGAGGCTTACTTGGCGGCAGGGATATGTGAAGACAGATGTGAGTGGGCTTGCTAGGAAATTTCTGAAGGAAATTTTAGTTTCATAGATACCTTTTATCCTTAATTACAAAACTTGCCCTTCACACTTATCGTTTGTTTCAATTCGGCTATTATTCTTTGTTTCAATTGCACTCTTGATATTTCAATTTTTGGCAATCAACATTTTTAGAGTAAAGTTTATAAATAATCATTAAACTATCGGTAAACAACACTATTTGTCAGTAAATTATCCTCGCTTTTATGACCCTGTTTAGCAAACAATTTTTTATAGTTATAATTAAATGTTTTATCAGTTAAATTCTCTAATTTAGTTATTTGATAAATAATGGATTGTAATAGTGGATCAGGGTTAAATCTCTCATTTTAAAAAAGCTCATTTTTGAGTTAGATGTTTAAATAAAATACTTGTAAAGACCTATTTGTCTTTGATAATTATAATTTTTGTAAATAACATAAATTTGAATAACTAATAAAATTTAAAAAAATATTTCATAAATAAGAAAGTAATTTTTTATCGACAAGTATGATTTTGTTTAAAATAAGAAATTAATATATAGATTAATATATACATTTAAATTTAATAATTATTAAAATTATATTAAAAAGAGAATTTTACAAATAAAAAATAATATATACATCCTTCATATAAGCTAAGTAATGATATTAGAAAAATTAATTTTCATAATCCAATTAATATTAATAGATACGAAATATTAATAATTAATAAATTATTCAAACAAGTATTGAATATAATCATGCTCTTATATGTTATTTTGCTTGTTCAAATAATCAAACAACTATAAACTATTAGTTAATTTTACCAAACAGTTCTATACAATCAACTAATGCAATCCTCTAGTCAAATCAGCTAATGCTATCAGCTAATATAATCCGCTATCAGATATCAGCTAATTGCTAAACATGACCCATATTTTTGTCATTTGAATTACATTTTGGTAAAACCATCACTAACAGTACGTCTCATTCCTATTTTGGTCACCGACCGTTAAAGAATTAACAATAATGCTTACGTATATTGTTTTTATTTTTTTTCACGTCATTTTCTCTCTTTGATAGAGTTCATGTGCTATTTTTAGGGTAAACAATACTATTGGTCACTAAATTATTCTCGTTTTTTTATTATGGTTACCGAACTTTTTTTGACAAAATCGTCATTAACGTTAGGATTCAAATCCTTGACCTTGACCTTATGGAATGAGGTCCAAGCACTTAACCTTTGCACGGTACGAAAAGCCCAGGTTTTGATTTTAGAACCTTTATGATCGCATGGTTTCAAAACCACCTCAATGAGGTAACTTTTATTAAAACACTAAAAAATTAACTAAATTTTAACTTTTTTTAAATATATTGGATATAAATTTTAGTCCAAACATTTTATAAATATATTTTTCAAGTTTTTGTAAACTTTAAATTATTTTTAAAATGTTAGACCAAGTCTAAAAATATTTTAAAAATATTTGTTATATTAAAATATACTCAACATTAGCGGAGACGGCATCGATTGCCGCAAGCTGTCATACACTCTCTGACCTTTTCGTCTGACACCCTTGATGCTTTTCATCATGATCACCCTTAACCGAGCCCCTTAGTCTCGCTCGTCTTAAGAAGATTTCCTTACTGTGAATTTTTCTTAAAAATTTTAAGATTAAGAAGTTTTTCTAGTTTAGACCCATAGTTATTTTCTGTTTGAATTTTTTGCATTATTTGAATTGGGGAATATGTAACAAAAGATTTTAAGTTTAAGATTTCTTTTGTTGTATTTTCAGTTTTAGATTTTAGGATTTTAAATTAATAAATGATAAGTTTAAATTTTGAATTTCAATGTCGATTTCTTTCATGCAGCTTTGTATTCTTACCTCTACTATTTTTGTTTTTTTTTTCATATATTTCCCAAAATTTTGAAGTCAGTTTTGTTTAATTTCCCACTCGTTTTATATGCAGGTAAACCGAATCCCACATCTGCAAATAGCTTTGTAATCTTAGTCAATTTTTTCCCCTTAAAACAAAAACTATCATTCATTTGGGTTGTAAATTTGGATAATAGACAATAAATGAAGAAAAGGCGATGTTGTTGCGAGGTCAGATAGGTTTGAGGCCTCCACGATGCGAGCAGAGATGCGGTTCATGTAGGCACTGCGAAACCATTCGAGTTCCTACATGTCATTAGCTTAATTAATAAGTTTGTTATCGGTTATAATTTTAGTTTACCGTTAATGTTGTTTAACGAAACGGTGAGTTTTGGGGGTGTTGTTTAGCCTTGAAACGTGGTCGTTTTGTGACCAGTAGGGTTTAAGTGATTGTATTGCTGTAAGCAGTCCTTATCGATAATTTGAACTGAATTTTATCTCGCCCTCAAATTTCCTCTTTTTCTTCTACCTCTGCTCTTTTTTACTTCTACCCTAGAATCTTCTTCTTTCTTCGATTGTGGTCTTGACAAAGGTATCAAAGCTATTGTGATCCAATAAAAATGGTGGACGACGTTCTTACTCGAAGTCAGTCGGCTATTTTGGCACTTGAAACTCAGACAGCTCCAGTAGAACCTACTCAGCTTCCTCAGTGGCAACAGGAAACTAATCGCCTACAACATGATATGAATCGGGAGGTCTCGCAAATCCGTTTGGATATTGCGCGTATGGACATTAAGATAGAGGATAGAATCGCGGACATGAGGGTTGCGATTTTGGCCAACCTTTAGAAAATAATCTTGGTTGCAATTTCAACGGCCCTAGGTAAACAGGTTGAACCAGAGTCGACAGTGGTTCCACCATCCACAACACCTCATTCCCAACTAGGTAGTGGCCCAAGTCAGAGTCAACCAACAATGATTCAATTGATTCCGGGTGTGGTCAGTCCGAGTCTAGCACCGGGTATAATGGGCTCGTCACCGGGGAATCAGCAGACGGTGGTGATTGTGGACGATACGTTGAATGGCCTAACAGAGACACCAGTGCATTTCGGCAATTTTGCTTACAAATTGATGTGTCCTAGGTTTGATGGCAATTATTTCCAAGGTTGGTTTTCAAAGTTGGAGCAATTTTTTTGAAGCAGAATCAATTCTAGAGAAAGCACAGATCAAATTAGTGATGCTTTATTTGGAGGGAAAGGCCCTGCAGTGGCATCAATTGGTGACAAAGAATCATGGTGATTTAGGCCAATCGATATGGGTTCAATATTTGAAGTTATTGAGAGATCGTTTTGCACCAGAGGGTTTTGATGACCCATTCACCGACCTGGTAGCTCTTCTACAATTTGAGTCTGTGGATCAATACTATGAAGAATTTGTTCTCCTGCTGAACCATGTAAATCTCCCTGATGAGTACGTCTTGAGTATTTTTTAGAATCATTTAAGATTAGAGATCAGCCAATTTTTGAAACTGTTGCAACCTAAGACTTTATCAAAGGCTTTTAATATGACTAAACATCTAGAAAACATATTCTTTCCCACTCAAAAAAGGAACCGGATAGAATCTGCAATATTTTCAGTACCATCCTCACTCACTATTCCACCTAGAGTCCCTAATAACTCAATTAGGAGTGGGTTCAGTGCTTCAAATACACCAGGGACGTCTTATGCTCCTCGGAGTGTACCTTCTAATATTCCTAGTCCTCAGTCTATGAAAACTGCTACTCCAGGAGGTAATTGAGGCATTGGGAACACACTGACTGCTGCAAAAATAGAAGATCGAAGGAAAAAAGGCTTGTGTTTTTGGTGTGCTGCGAAGTACACCCCTGGTTACAGGTGTGCAAAATCTCAATTATTCCAGATAATCATTGAGGGTGAGGAGGATGGAGAGCCAGAAATTTTCTTGAATTGTGAGGAAATAGGGGAAGCCATAGAACCTACTAAACAGGAAGGGCCTATTCTGTCCTTACAAGCAATGTGGGGAACGTCGAATTGGGAGACAATGAGACTGAAGGTGTCCATAGGTAGAGTTGATCTGGTGGCATTAGTCGATTCAGGTAGTACTCACAACTCTGTGAGCTGCAATGTGGCCTATAGTTGAGACTAGTAAAAAGGTGCAATTTGAAGGTAACTATGGAAGATGGAGGATGATGGTGTAATGATCTTCAGTGGGAGACTCAAGGTTACAGATTCAGTATTGGTTTTTTGGTTTTACCTTTGAAGAGCAGTGATGTGGTTTTGGGAGTACACTAGTTGACTGCTTTAGGATCCATAAAATGGAATTTTACAGATTTATCCATGAAGTTTCAGTGGCAAGGGAGGGATATCAGACTGGAAGGACTTCATCCCCAACCTCTTTCCTACATGGAACCAAAAGCTTGTTCAAAGGCTTTGAAGAATTGTGTTGGCCCCTATAATGCTTGCTTACTATTTCTAAATTCTCATATGGAGGTAAAGTTGAGCAAGGAGCCTGGTTCAGTGGACCTTCAGGCATTGTTAGCAGAATACAAAGATGTTTTTGAAGAACCTGTGGGGTTACCACCAGAGCGAGGGCAAGACCACAAGATTCCCTTATTGGATGGAGGAGCTGTGGTGAAAATGAGACCATACAAATATTCTTCTTACCAAAAGGATTAGATAGACAAGTTAGTGAAGGAAATGTTGAAAACTGGGATTATTCGAGACAAAAACAGCTCATTTGCTTCTCCAGTGGTGATGGTAAAGAAGAAAGATGACTCTTGGAGGATGTGTGTGGACTACTGCAAGCTTAACCAGTTAACAATGAAGGACAAATTTCCTATGCCCATTATAGAGGAGTTGTTGGATGAGTTGGGGAGGGCTTAGGTATTTTCTGAGTTGGACCTGAGGTCTGAGTATCACCAAATAAGAATGTGGGGACTTGACATACCCAAGACATCTTTTAGGACCCATGAGGGTCACTATGAGTATTTAGTGATGCCATTTAGGCTCACCAATGCTCCAGCAACGTTTTAAGGACTGATGAATAAGATATTTAAGGGCCTGTTGAGAAAATCAGTGTTGGTGTTTTTGGATGACATATTGGTGTATTCTCTAGATTGTGAGAGTCACCTAGTGCACTTGAGAGAAATCTTAAAGCTGCTAAGAAGTCGCAAACTGCATGCCAAACGCAACAAGTGTTGTTTTAGAGCTAAAGAGGTTGAGTAACTTGGTTATGTTATATCTGTAGGGAGTATTTCCATGGAAGGCTCCAAAATACAATGTATTCAAGAATGGCCAGAGCCAAGATCAGTAAGGGAACTAAGGGGTTTCCTAGGTTTATCAAGTTATTATAGGATATTTATTAGAGGATATGGGGGTCATAGCTCGACTTCTCACTGACCTATTAAAGAAGAGAGCTTGGGGTTGGTCTAGTAAGGAGCAATTGGCTTTTGAAGAATTGAAGAGAGCTATTTGATCAACACTTGTTTTATCTTTGCCTAACTTTAAGGAAGAATTCATTGTGGAGACTGATGTTTCAGCAATGGGAGTAGAAGCGGTGTTAGTGCAAAGGGGTAAACCTTTAGCATTTTTTAGTAAAGGATTAGGGGTGAGGCATCAAAATCTGTCCATTTATGACAAGGAAATGTTAGTAGTGCTGCTGGCAGTTAAGAAATGGCCTGCCTATCTGTTGGGAAGGCATTTTAAAATAAAAATAGAACATCAAAGCCCGAGATTCCTGACTGACTAGCAAGCTATCACTCTTTCACAACAAAAATTGGTGATGAAGATGATGGGATTCGATTATAAAGTGTGTTACAGGAAGGGAATCCATACTAAGGTGGCAGATACTTTATCAAAGAATCCTGCTTTTATGGAATGTCAAACTATGAACGTTAGTGGTGCCACAACTAGAATTTTTGCAAGGGAAGCAGAAAGTTGGAAAAATATAAGAAGCTGTTGAAGATCATTGCAGACTTGGAGGAAGAGAGCTCTAGACATTCAAAATATATGTGGGATAGGAGATCATTGAAAAGAAAAAGGGAAGTTGGTCGTGGGCAAATATATGGATTTGAGAAAATAGTTGATGAATTTCTTTCATGAGAGCCCTTCTAGAGGCATTCTGGGGCCTATGCTAGTGTTAAGAGAGCAACCATAGTAGTGTATTTGAAAGGCACGAGGAAAAAATCAAGAATATGGTAAGGGAATATACCATTTGTCAAAAGAACAAAGGTGAATTGCAATATCCAAAGGGGCTTCTTCAACCACTTCCCATACCAGAACAAGCTTGGACATCCATTAGCATGGATTTTATTGAGGGTTTACCGGTTTCAAAAGCTAAAAATGTGATCATGGTAGTGGTGGATAGATTGACCAAGTATGCTCATTTCATGGCCTTAAGTCATCCCTTTTCAGCAGCGGAAGTGGCTCAAGTCTTCATAGAGAATATGTTTAAATTACATGGATTGCCTAGGACAATTGTGTGTAACCGATACAAAGTTTTTATGAGTACTTTTAGGGAGAACTTTTCAAAAAGTTAGGGGTTATAGTGACACCCTCCAATGCTTACCATCCCCAAACAGATGGGCAGACAAATATGTGAATCAATGTTTGGAAACATATCTAGGATGCATGACTGGTGAAAAGCCTCGAGAGTGGAGTAGTTGGTTATACCTTTCTGAGTGGTGGTATAATACATCATACCATTTGGTTATACAGTCCACACCTTACGTTGCACTGTATAGTCAGGAACCACCACTCCATATCGTGACACCCCTTTTCCGGTCTGGTAGGAAATCGGGTTGGAAAGTGTTATCGGAAAACAAATTGGGAATTCAGAAATGAAATCAGAGTTTAGACCTTTATTCGGAACGTCTTAATAGTCAATTAGAAGTTTTAGTGGACTTGTCATTACTAATCTTATCAGAATTAAGGCAAATTTTAAACTTTTCAAACTTAGAGGATTAAATCGTAAATTTTGAAAATTAGCGATCCTAATAAGAATTCTTTATTGCCAACTTGTAATTAAACTTATCAATTATTACTCCGTGAAGTTCTGTTCCTATCGGATATTGTTTACCTACTTAATTAAGCTATTTGGGTTTTAGTGACCATTCCGTAAATTGTTCAAGGTTCATTTTAAGCATTCTTAACCAAATTAACTAATACCGTATCGATACCCTTTGAGCCGTATCGATGCACTAAGCCTAATTTCAGATTTCTAGATTTACAGGTTGACAAACTCGTATCGATACAGCTAAGCCTGTATCGATACCGGTTGACCGCGTTGACCCCGTACCGATACGCTCTAAATCGTATCGATACCATTTTCCAAACCCAATTCTAGTGACCAAAATCCGTATCAATACGCCCTGCTTCATTAAGCCAATTTATTCCTAGCCGTACCGATACGCCATCAACTTTATCGATACACATTGACATGTAATGACAAAATTTTACTGGTTTTCATTCGAATTACCCAACTAAACGTTATTCAAATTTTACTAGCAACCTTAAAAATAGTAGACCTAATAGCATGTTAAATTTTAAGGCGTTTCGAATCCATTTACTATGATTTTACCAATTAGGGCCTTAACAACCTATCTTACTACTTCAAAACATACCATTCATCACATACATTACATAAGCTATTTTAGGCTTATACAAATATATCAAAATAGGTTATTTCAACACGTTTAGACCTTATGCCACCTTACTAGGAGTTCGAAAATGAAAGTAAACATACATATGGTAATGGAGGTGACTTGCAATCGTAGATTACACGATCGGAGCTCAAAATGCTTCAAGGTCCTAAAATGCATGAGACACACACATATGTTAGACTTATTTAGCCTAGTGAGGTAGTCATAACAAGCGTAAGGTAATCAAGTGACATGAATAGCATACTATGATTATGAACAACATATCATCATACTTAAATATCATAATTACACTATTAATCACATAAGTCTCATGCTTAAGTCATTTATCCCATTTTCACATATACTTAGCAAAGTTAAACACATACCAATCCCTTGGACATAGTAACAAATGGATACACAGATTCCCATTTACACCAACACATATATAAGAAAATAGGTCGTAGCCTTGAGCCGTAGCTCCGAACAAATCCCTTACACAATCCATCATTTTCTCCCCCACATATAGGCCGTAGCCCCGAATCGTAGTCCAGTCCCTTACTTATACGAGCTCAAATAATCCTATGGCATGCCAATTGTATCCAAAATCCACAATGTCTAAGGTTATACATATTATGTCATAGTTCTTACCTTTATGCTCGTAGGCCATATCATATCGGAAAGCCTTAGCTATATAACATATTATAGTTTGTTTACCATAATTTTCACATATCAAACCATATCATATTCATGTCATATCATCTCATAGCATTTTCGTATCAATTTCACGTGCATAATATCTTTCAAATATCACATATAAACTTACCATGCTTACCAATAGTATCCACATAGCTTGCTCTACTTGAGCCCTTAATCAAAATGCAAATCATAATCATAAAACAAATGCAATGGGAGGGCACCTACCCCATCCCTTGACATGACTACATTCACCTTGATTACGGGACTCTTGGATTACAATTTCGATGTGCCTAGCTTCCTTCAGAGATGACAAGGGATCCTTCTCCACTATTTGAGCTAGCACAAAATAAGGGATTGCATTAGAATTTGATCTAAGGATTCAGAAACATATTTCAAGCTTACCAAAGCTTGTAGACAACATCAGAATATCAAAATTAACTCCCCAAATCATGGGCTTTCCTTTGAACATTAGAACCCTAATCTTGAAATTAAACTTCAACGAAAGATAAGATCACTAATTCAATATAGAGGTTTTACTCACCGAATCGTGGGCTTTCAAACGGTATATCAAACTTGAACGAAGATTGAAGATTGCATCGAGGTGCTTGCTTAGCTTGAGCTTGAAGATGGAAATGAAGGTGTGTGCTTATTTTGGTAACAAGGCGGGTTTAGTTTACCGGGAGGTTCAAATGTAAAAGATAAGGCTAACTTCCTTATTTTAAGCCCCTTAAACTACTTTAATCATTTCCCACCTATTTGGCAACCAATGAGAACATTTCCCTTAAACAAGGGTTTCCCAAACCCAATGGTCAAATACTTTTCAATCCTCTTTACTTGATGTCATTAGCCACCTTTTTCTGATGACCTTCACATGAAGAGAGGCAAGCAAGGAGGTGAGTAAGTACCTTGCTTAAATTTCCTTTAATTTGGGCCTCAAACAGATTCAAAACAGCGGCCCCGTATCGATACCCTTATAACCGTATCGATATAGTTACGCCCAACAGGTAAGGTAATTATTGGTAGTTGGACCGTATCGATACTGGCATGACCGTATCGATATGCCTAGACCAGAACTTGTATTTTGGCTTTTAATTTCATACAAGAAAGTCCACTTACTCAAATAGGACCAAATTGTGATTTCATTACAAAAGAGGGGTACAATGGTCATTCATTACAAAATTTACATATCAGATTCAAATCTTCTGATCACCGGAACCTAATTCTGACTAGGCCAATTTTTAGGATGTGACACATATGCCTTATCTATCTGGTGAATTAATGGTATTGGCTGTGGATATGAGCTTGCAATAAAGAGAAGCTACAACCAGGATGTTGAGATTTTATTTGCAAAGAGCCTAGGGGAGAATGAAGCATCCATCAAATAAGAACATGACAGATTGTGAATTTCAAGTTGGTGAGCTGGTTTACTTAAAATTGCAACCGTGCAGGCAACAATCAGTGCAGATCAGGAGCTGTCAAAAATTGGCTCCTATGTGGTTTGGTCCATTTCGAGTGCTGGATCGAGTAGGGAATGTGGTTTACAAACTAGAACTGCCTGTTAGTTCCAAGGTGCATCCCATTTTTCACGTTTCCCAGTTAAAGATGCATATAGGTTCAGAAGTCTGTCAAACTGAATTACCAGTAATTGGAGAGGATGGTACTATTTCAAAGAAACTAAAGGAAATAGGGCTGTGACTGAGGTTTTGGTGGAGTGGGCAAATTCATTCCCAGAGGATGCCACATGAGAGGTTCTTTATCAATTGCAATAGAGGTTCCCAAATTTTAATCCTTGAGGTAAATGATTGTTCTTAAATGAGGGAGTATTGTCATTAGCTTAATCAATAAGTTTGTTATCTGTTTTAATTTTAGTTTACTGTTAATGTTGTTTAACAAAACGGTAAGTTTTAGGGGTGTTGTTTAGCCTTGAAACGTGGTCATTTTGTGACCAGTAAGGTTTAAGTGACTATATTGTTGTAAGCAGTCCTTATCGATGATATGAATTGAGTTTTATCTCTCCCCCAAATTCTTTCTTCTTCTTCTACCTCTGCTCTTTTCTACTTCTACCCTAGAATCTTCTTCTTTCTTTGATTGTGGTCTTGACACTACGAATCCACAAGTCTTCGTCTTCAATCCCTGAACATTTGATAGATTTTCAAAATGTTTAAAAGTAATTAGTGTGATAGGAAGCACCAATTGTGTTGGATGGAAAGACCGAAGAGAATGTGGCGGCGATGGCGGTAGAGTAGAAAGAAATGGGTGTTTATGATTCATGAAAGAAATAGAAGAAACATATTGAAGAACGAAGAAAAAAAAGAAATAAAAATAGGTTTAAATGAAAAATAAGAGTCCAAATTATATATTTTTTGAACTTTAGGTGTCTAAAGTATTTTTTGGTAAAAATAAGTGCTTAAAGGTTCAACTGTTACAATTTTAAGTGTTGGACCGTTTAAAAGAATGATTACCTAATAAGAATGTGGCACGTGACATGTTTTTTATTATATTTAAAAAACTAAAAATTTTCAAAAAAGCCCTAAATCCCTAATACCCAAAACCACAAATTCTTCAAATTGTCATCGTCTTTGTCGCCGATGGACACCATCACTACCATCATCGGTGGCCACTGCCCATTTCCCCCAACCACCCGTCATCAGAAATCGCTGGTAAGTGTGTCAATCAGACATCGTTCGACTAGAACCATTCATGTTCACCGTCAGATTACTGACGATGAGTGATTGAGGAAAATGGGTGGTGACTTACAGTGATGATAGTGGTGGTGTACAAAGGCAACAATTTGGAGAATTTGTAATTTTGGATATTTGGGTTTGGGGACTTTTTTGAGAATTTTAAGTTTATTAAAAAATTATTTTTTTTATTTTATTTTTTAAAATAATAAAAAACATGCCACATGTCACATTTTTATTGGTGATGATTTTTTTAAACGGCCGGACACTTAAAATTATAATGGTTGAAACTTTAGGACTTAAAATTCAAAAAATAAATAGTTTGGTCACTTATTTTTGTATTGAGCCATAAAAATAAATAAATTAATTAAAATGTTAAATTATTCATGTATCATTCTTTTTATATAAATTTTGTTTTAAAAAAGTGTCACGTGGCCAAATAATAGTGTTACTTGTCCATGCTACGTCATCAATTAACGATGTTAGTCTCAGGGGCACTTCTGTAACACTATGATTTTTTCTCAATTCGAAACCCTAAAATTTAGGAATTTAAAATTTGGAACTCTAATTTTTTGATGAACTAATTTGTGATTTTTACTAAGTTGTAAGACTTGTTGCATGATTAATGTGTTTTTTTACATGGATTCCACATCACCTGTTTCCCTACCGAAAACAGTGTTTTTTTTCTTCAATTTTATTTATTTTACTATATATTATTATATTGCCCAAAAACCCTTTTTCCCAATTGGTAAAATCTCATAACCCTAATGTATTTTTCTCCATTTCAGCCGTCTATCGGTAAATTTCAACTGCTCTCAGCCCTTCCCCGTTAGTGTTGCAGGCTGCGTTGACATCCAATTTTAGTAACACCCTTATTTTATTTTCACCAATTCGAGACCCCTTCCACCACCGCTCCACGCTTCGTAATCCACAAGTTTTGAGTACTTACACTTTATACACATACTAAGTTTTTTATTTTAAATATACTCAGAGAGATAAGCGAATATGTATTTGGAGGATCTTACTTTTATCTAATTATCATATTTATTAATACGAAATTATTTTTAGTTGTTCAGATTATTATTTATTATTTTGAGTATTGATGTAATTTCAGACTTTGAGACTATTTATATTTTGTGATTATTTGTAGCATCCATTTACTGTGGTTTTTATTTAAATATTTTTAAACATTCGAATATTATTTATGACATTTGTGTTTTTATTTAATTATAAGTGATGTTTTAATTTTGTTGATGTCGATTTTGGACGACACCAAACAAGGAGATGGAGAAGACGGTCGAAGGAAGGTTTGGCAGCGAGGCTTGGTGGTTCACCCGTCGTGGTACGAGCAAAGAACCACGGTAGGCGGTGGTGGACTGTAGAATCAAGCGGTTCACCCCTAGTTGGCTTGGGGCTAAGAGCCGCAAACAATGTCGAAAAGGTGATCAGAGCTGCAGACATAGTGATGTTTGACGAAACAATGCCAAACCTAGTCATGACTATTGATAAGCTGACAGGTGGTAGCTCGACTATTAGGTTGCGAGCTTAGTCGAACTTGATAGTGTAATGACATTTTTTCTCCTTTCTTTGGAATCTTCGTTTAAAGGGATTTCTTTTGAAAATTCTTTTTCTTTGGAAAACTGATTGAAAACTAGGAGTCGCCACCGGCCACTTGGATAAGGTAGGCCAGACACCACAAAACAAGAGATTCATTTTGAAAGGGTTCGGGAGTTGGTTACGTGTGGGGAAGGATTAGCACCCCCATCACGCCTGGTAATCGGTACCAAAATATTTGTTGCTTTTAATCGAAGGAAATTGTCGACATTTGAAAAGAATTTAATTTGGTGACCTTAATTGAGAATTAACCTTAATTGAACGAGCTTTATCAGATTGGTGGGTTCAAATTAATTGGATATTTAATTAATAAGGTTGACGATACATCAGACCATAGATTAAACCGACATCGAATAAGCCTGACTGCTGTGTTAATTTAGGGTTCGAATCCCGTATGTCACCTTTATGCATGGTGCAAGCAGTTAAGGAATGACGTAATGGCTTTGTTAAGTTTTAATTCTTTCTTTAGTCGGTAAGGATTAATTCAAATATTTGGTCAACATCCTTTAAGCTCGGACTGTTGCGACCTAAATACCGAAACTAATGAATGCCTCCCCTTTTTGTGATTCGAGTTAATTAATGTGTAATCAAACATTCGAGTCACATGAATGACAAAAATAGGAGATAACAAACAAAAGGCATAAGAGATAAGCACACAAGGCCCACCCCAAGACCTAACCTAAAAAAAGCCAAATTATTGAAATTCAATTAGTGACCTAACTGTTAATTAACTGATTCTAATATTTAATCTTGAATTAATTAGCCCTGAATGACTAAAATCCTAACAAATTATGATAATTAATCGGGAATTTAAGCGTCAATTTAAATTTGAGATTAATTTTAACCTAAGCCATTAAGAAATGTTCAATTAATTTAACGAATTTGACATTTACTGTAATGAGCCAAGAGCAAATTAAAATTCATTAGATTAATCCGAACCTTAATCTAACCAAGGACCTAAGGAATCTAAATCTAGAATTAACTTAATTAATTTAGGAACCACGCTCCTATAAGACGAGCACGCGATTTAAATTAACTGAATTAATTCATTTAACCTAATATAAAAACTAAGCCCAAGACCTAAGGCCTAAAAACTTAAAGGCCCAAAACCTAAAGGCTCTAAAACTTAAAGGCCCAAAACCTGAAGGCCCAAAAACTTAACTAATTAAATAAACTAGGCCTAAAACACCCAAATGCCCAAACTAAACTAACTAAACATACACTAAAACTATGGCAAACCCAAACTATTCCAAACAAAGCCTAAACTAAAAGCCCCAGCCCACATATCACCAAAAATATTGCACCCCTTTTTAGATATGCACAAATTATGTACAACATATGTCAACGTTATTTATAAAACCTATTATATGTAGAGAAAGAAGGGTACACATATATATTTATTATAAAGTTCTTAAAGTCATGTATGTATGTAAAAACATTTTTATTAGTATATATTTTTATAAAACTATAACTTTCTCCAAGAACTATATGTCACGAACACCACAAATCGCTATGCTTAAGAAAAAAACGAATATCCAACACAAAAATTTCAACCGATATACAAAAATAGATTCAAACATGAAAAAGGCAATAATCAAATGAACAAGATAAACCGTAAATAAAATGCATGATAAAAAGGAAACTGGAAACCAGATCAAATTGAAAAGAAATAAAATTTTTGGGTTTAATTAAAAGGATAACATGGACGAGATTGTAAGGAAACAGAAAGCTATGAGGACCCAGACAATAATTATAAAAGGTAGAATGGCCTCAGAGGGGATTTCAGGGACACGAAGGGACTATTTGTGTAATTAAAAAAATGGCAGGGCTAAATCCAGGATTATAACGACGCAGAGGCCCTTATTATGCTAATTACCCTTTTTTAAAACATGAAAGCATTATAAAATCCCCTCCGTTTTACTTTTTCCTTTTCGGCAAAAAACCCCTGTTATAACACCCCACCGGTGTTCATCTAGGTTCTTGATGAACCCAAAATTTGGCGGTCCTCTGCTGTCAAACCCAGAATCCGACCGTTAAACTGCCGTGTCGGCCATCGTACGAAGGGGGTCGATGAAGCCAAAGACCCCCCAAAAAACCTAAAAAAATAGATCTACCCCCTTCTCTTTCAAAAAACGAAAAACCAGATACAGAAAAGGGACCAAAAAGACCACCCTACCATTCGCACCCTTCTGTTTCACTGTACACGACTCAGGGAAGTCGTAGGGTTTATTAACAACAGCGGGTGCGGAGTGGCGCGAAGGGAAGTGAAAACGATGAGGGTAAGAAAACTCACAAAACCTAAACTTCTATGCTTTTCTTTATGTAAATGCTCAAAGTAGAAGAGGAAAAGATTATACCTCTGAAACTTGAGGCCGATTATGTTTTCTATTGATTCTCTGAATATCCCCTTTTTTGCTTGTTAGGGTTTACATTTGCTTTTAGTTTGGCTTTTATAGCCAGAATTACATGAAAAATTCCAAGATACATGAAAATTGTATCAATTAATCCTATTGGTTGCTGCTATTTTCTCTGAAATTGTTATGCATCTCTGCAATTGTCGGCCTGTCCCCTAATTCGTTTTGCTCCCTGACATTTATGTTATTTGCGTTTCTAATTTTTCTGCTAATCTTGTCTTTTTTGTTGCATATACTGCCGTGGCCGAGCGGTTGTAAAAGGGAGACCAACTATCTACCAGCGGGTGGTCGTCGTGGAGTACAACAGTTGTCGTAGCATCGAGGTGGCGCTGGTGTGGCCAGAATTAAAATGGTCATGGGAGCTGGAAGGTTCGATCGGTTGAAACGCATGCGCGGGTGGGCGATACTGAGGGTCACGTTTCAATCTGACCCGTCAGATGAAGACTTGATCCAATGGTGGATGAGTGGCTGTGCAGGGAATAAAGGGAATTAGGGTTGTTATCAGATGTAAGGGTTTTGGGTTTTAATTCGGTTGGGCTCAATTGGGCTAAGTATGTAATATTGTTTTGGGACATTTATAATAGACTGTTATAATATATATTTGGGCTGTTTTTATTTAATTTCATCACTCTTTTGTATTTCCAGATTTATTTTATAATAATAATGATAACATAATATAAATGGTAACAACCTATGATAGTAATATAATAATAATGATACTAAGGTAATAAGATAATATAACACTCTAATAATATCAAAATGGATCACAACATAACAATGATACAAGGAAAGCATGATACTAGTAACCTAAGCCCATTAAATCCTTTACATCTTTTAATTCTTTTAACCGGGTAATATATAGCCAACACACATCTTAATATGACATAAAATCTCTAGTGTTTTCTTTTCGGGACAAAAAATTAGTGATTACAGTTGCCCCACTTTGCTTATACTTGTGGAACAAGAATGAAGCAAAGAATATAAGCACTAATTTTGTCCCACTTCCCTGTTAGGAGTTTTCGAGTTCTGGGTCCCTCCTATATAGAACCGTTCGCCCCTTTTCTCCCTACGGCGTGGAGCTATGAGTATTTGTCTCCTTTTCCCCAAAGTCCTTGAGCTATGAGTGTCTGCCTCATTTGCTCTGAAAACTCCAAACTATGAGTATCTGCCTCCTCCGCTTGGTAGTTTTGGTATGGCTAGTTCGAAATCCTTTGCCTGAAATCTTTGAGCTTTGAGTATCTGCCTCTTTCGCTCTAAAAACTCTGAACTATGAGTACTGCCTCCCTTTTTCGATAGTCCTAGTACGGTAAGTTTGAAATCCTTCACCAGAAATCTTCGAGCTTTGAGTATCTGCCTCCTTCGCTCTAAAAGCTCTGAACTATGAGTATCTGCCTCCCTTGTTCGGTAGTTCTAGTATGGCGAGTTTGAAATCCTTCGCTTGAAATCTTTGAGCTTTGAGTATCTGCCTCATTCGCTCTGAAAACTCTGAACTATGAGTATCTGCCTCCCTTGTTTGATAGTTCTAGCACGGCGAGTTTGAAATCCTCCGCCTGAAATCTTTAAGCTTTGATGTTTTAATGTCTGTAAAAGAGATGCAACATTATGATAGTGTATATCAGCATGGTCCTATCATAGGAATGTCTAGCCTACATATGATGCATGTATGACGGGATTTGATCGCTTTTCCCAAAAGCCTTCCTTTCCTCGATCAACCCTTCTTTGACTTCTTCCTTACTTTTTTCTTCTTATTATTTCTTTTTGCAACGAAGGGTTCTTTATCTCATGCTTAAGTGCTACCATTTATGCCCTTATTTTCATCCCAACCTTCTGACATCTCATTGCCTTGAAATGCCTTTTCAGTTTTCCCCTTTGATTTATCTTTCCCAAAGTGCCCCTTTGGGTTTTCACTTTGGCTTTCTTTTTTTTCTCATTTTTCTTTTCTTTATTGTCTTCTCCCTTTTCTTTTCTCTATTGTATATTTCTTTTTTTTTTCTTTTCTTTTTTTCTTTTCTTTTTCTTTTTCTTTTTTTCTTTTCTTTTTCTTTTTCTTTTTTTCCTTTTATTTTTATTTTTATTTTTCTCTCTGGGTACTATTTCAGGTTATTTCGTTCATAGACGATTTTATACTCAAAATCTTTTTACTTTCCTGAGGCAGTCTTGAAACATGATGTGGTCGATGACTCATTTTTCATTTCTTGGCCTAATGAGAGAAGTCTCTTCTTGGTTCGGCCTTAATACACTTCTTTTCGCCGTCTGCATTAAAAAAGGTTAAGACATAATAATACCAAGAAACCTTTTGTTTTTTTATAAACCTACGTCAACCTACCTGCAGGATGCTTATAAAAACATGAAAAGGTGTGAAATATTGCTTTTATTAATACTTCAAAGTTGTATAATGATTTGAAAGTTATGGCAAACATAGAAGCAAAGAAAAACAAAGCACGACGTTGCATCCCAATCATTGACTGTATGGATGATGCGATAGCCCATCAACTGAAATAGACCCCTTGCTAAAAATTCTCTGTTGAGACTTCTTGATTCCCTAGAAGGTTCCTTTTCTTGGTTGTCTAATCTATGGTGATCATCTGAGTTGCCCTATTCAGGTTTTCAGCTCAAATTCTCCTTTGGTTTCAAGATGCCATTTTATGGTTTTCATCTTGAACCCTCCCTTTTCTCTCTTTCTCTCTTTTTTGATTTTTTTTGATACCAGAAGTACCCTTTTTAGGTTTTCACTCTAGGTATTTTCATTTTACGAAGCGCCTTTCCAGGTTTTCACTCCGCTTTTTCTTTCTTGTCTTTTTATTCTTTTTTCTTTCTTTTTTTCTTCTCTTCACGCATAGTACTTCTTGACTGAATCTGAATTCACCGGATTGTTCAATACCTTTCCATCCATTTCTGTTAGGATCAAGGCTCCTCCGAAAAAGGTTCTTTTAACAACGTAAGGTCCCTCCCAGTTAGGCATCTATTTCCCACGGGAATCCTTCAGAGTCTGGTCATGACAAAGGGCCTTCAACCTCTTCTCCTTAACGAGATTCAATTGGTAGAACTGAGCTTGCACCCATTCAATTTCTTCCATCTTTACCTCATTTAAAATTTAAAGTGGCAGAATCTCTACTTCGATAGGTAATACCGCCTCCGTGCTATAAACCAAAGAGTATGGCGTTGCCCTCGTGGAAGTTCGTATAGATGTATGGTAGGCAAATAAAGCAAATGGTAACTTTTCATGCCAATATTTAAAGGTGTCAGTAGTCTTTGCTATAATCTTCTTGATATTTTTGTTTGCCGCTTCTACCACTCCGTTCATTTTGGGGCGATAGGTGGTGGAGTTATGGTGTGTTATTTTGAATTGCTCGCACACCTCTTCCATCATTTTATTGTTCAAGTTGGAAGCATTATCGGTAATAATCCTTTCCGGCAAGCCGTAGCGGCAGATAATATCTTTCTTCAAAAATTTGCAAACTATTGCTCTTGTAATACTGGCATAAGATGCTGCTTCTATCCACTTAGTGAAGTAATCAATAACAACCATAATGAAGCGATGTCTGTTAGATGCCTTGGGTTGAATATGACCAATGACGTCGATTCCCCATACAACGACCATGGTGAGTTCATAGTGTGTAGAGGCAATGGTGGGGAATGGATCTTGTCGGCATATATCTGACACTTATGACATTTCTTTGCATAGCTAACACAATCTCCTTCCATGGTTGACCAAAAATATCCATACCTCATGATTTTTCGAGCCATCGAGAAACCATTGGCATGGGTCCCACATAGCCCATCATGTACCTCATCCAGTATTTTTTTTGCTTCTCGGGTATTGACACACCTTAACAGGATTTGGTCTTTACCCTTCTTGTATAGAATCTCCCCGTCTAAAGCATACCCTGCAACCATTCTTTTGATGGTTCTCTTATCATTTTCATTGGCTTCTTCGAGGTAGGTTTGGAACTTGATGTACTGGAGGATGTCGTAGTACCATGGGTTACTATCTGCTTCCTCTTCCAAACTACAACAATAAGCCGGTATCTCAAAAATCTTCATCTCAATCGGCTTCATTTCAGCCTTAGTACTTGGTTTAAACATTGCAGCTAATGTTGCCAAGGCGTCCGCCATTTGATTGTCTTCCCTCGGAAGGTAAGTGAAGCTGTTTCTTTTAAAGCTTTTGATCAACTCTTGGACCAGATCGTAATACTTGACCAGCTTCGAGTCTCTCATTCCCATTCTTTTCGTAATTGATAAATTACCAAGGAGGAATCCCCAAAAACCTGAACCACCTTGGTTTTTCTCTCAATGGTTGTATTTAAACCCATAACTCAGGCTTCATACTCGGCTATGTTGTTCATGCAAAAGAACTCCAATCTACTAGTGAAGGGATAGTATATGTTTTCTGGAGAAGTTAACACTGCCCCAATTCCATGGCCTAATGCATTAGATGTCCCATCGAAGTAGAGCTTCCACAACTCGTCCTCTGGAGTAGCTTCTTCCTCGATTGTTATGCACATTAGGTCTTCATCGGGGAAACTGAAGTCCAACAATTCGTAATTGTCTGAAGCTCGGATTGCCAAGAAGTCTGCTATGGCGCTCCATTTTACCACCTTCTGACTTATATACAGTATGTCAAATTCGGACAATAACATTTGCCAATGGACCAACCTTCCATTCAGCGCTGGTGTTTCCATCAGGAACTTCAAAGGGTCCAGCTTGGATATCAACCACGTGGTGTGATACAACATGTATTGTTTGAGCCTTTTGGTAGCCCATACCAGAGCACAACACAACTTCTGAATAGGCGGGTACCGTATCTCACAATCGGTGAATTTCTTGCTCAGATAGTAAATCGCCTTTTCTTTCTTCCCAGACTCATCATGTTGTCCCAAAACACAACCCATCGAGTTTTCAAAAACCGTTAGATACAAGATCAATGGCCTTCCTGGTACCAGTGCTGCTAGAATTAGAGCATTAGTCAAGTATCTCTTGATCTTATCCAGAGCCTCTTAACACTCTTCGTCCCACACTCCCGGATTATTCTTTCAGAGCAATCTAAAGACCGGATCATATTTGTCGGTCAACTGAGAGATAAATCGAGATATATAATTTAATCTCCCTATGAAACCCCGAACTTCTTTTTGGGTCTGAGATGGCAAAAGATTTTGAATGGCTTTCACCTTATCCGGGTCAATCTCAATCCCTTTTTGGCTAACCACAAAGCCTAAGAGTTTACTGGACATGACAGCAAAAGTGCATTTTGCCGGATTGAGTTTCAACTGGTACTTTCTTAGCATATGGAAAAGCTTCCTCAAATTTTGGATATGCTCCTCCTCCGTTCGAGATTTGGCTATCATATCATCTACGTATACCTCGATCTCTTTGTGTATCATGTCATGGAAGAGGGTTACCATAGCCCTTTATAACAGAATGTTCCCCACATCGTCACGAATGTAGTTTTCTCCATGTCGTCCAGATGCATTTTGATTTGGTTATACCCCGAGAAACCATCCATGAAAGAGAACCACGAATGTCATGCGGTGTTGTCAACCAAAGTATCAATATGAGGTAGAGGAAAATTGTCTTTGGGACTTGCCTTATTAAGGTCTCTGTAATCTACACACATACGGACCTTCCCATCTTTTTTTGGGAACAGGGACTATGTTCGCCACCCACTCTGAGTACTTAGAGACTCCTAAGAAACCAATATTGTATTGTTTTTTCACTTCTTCTCGAATCTTCAATAACATTTTTGGTCTTATCATTCTGAGTTTTTGCTAAACTGGTTTATATTCTGGCTTGATCGGTAGCTTGTGCACTACAATATCTGTGTCCAGACCTGGCATGTCCTGATAGGTTCATGCAAAAACATCGCCGAATTCTGAAAGAAACTCAACCAATTCACGCTGGGTCTCAACCAAAAGGGCAGTACCAATGTTTACTTCTTTTTTTTCCTCTTCCATCCCCATATTGAAGATCTCTAATTCTTCTTGATGAGGCAAAATTTGTTTGTCTTCACTTTCCATTAGTCGGAGTAGCTCATCTGGGATCTCTGCTTCTATCTCATCACCCTTTCCTCGACTACTGCTAAGCAAGAGGGTCGCTCAAAATCTATCTCAGAGTTAGACTGAGAACCATTCATACAGTCAATGATAGGGACCCTAAAACAATTTGAACGAATGTGTATCGAGACATGAAAAGAATACTTCTTATGGGATTAGTGAAACAAATGTAGTAATAAAGAGTAATGAATGTAATGAATAAATGCAAAACAAAGAAAACAAAATGTTTGACATTTGAGAAAAAAACGAAAAGCATCCTTTTATTGAATTAAAAAGCAAGCAAATTAACATAGGATCCCTTTACAAAAGACCCCTATTGTTCGCGGGAAAAAGCGAATAGGGTTGGTTCTGAGCATTATTCTGATCTTGTCCTAAAATTTACTGGAAGATCCTAAATATTCCAATTGCAGAGTGTTTCCCCTAAGAGGCAAGGGAGGATTCCAACCAAGTATTTGCCATTTTTCCTCCTTGGCTATCATGTTGACATCCATTCCCTCCAGTGCCTCGCTGAACCTTTCCTCCTTGTTGAATTCAGCGCTTTCTAGGCCAGCTTTGTATATCTTCTCCTCCACATTGATTATTGCCCTAGACATAAAAATATTCTTTAAATAGGGGAAAGTCATTGGTTCCCATAGGATGTCCTCTCCTCTGAATCTGACCCTCATTTGTTCTTCTCTTTTCTTCCATTCTAGCTTTCTCTAGTGAAAATTGGGTTTATGGCCGAACCCGAACCGATCATTCTTGTTGATGACGCTCCTGGCGCACAAGCATCCTTGCAAACTCTTTCCTATCCCTTTACCCTTCTTGGCTTCTCGTCCCAGGGTTTGCTAGATTGTCATCTTGGTGCAATTTGATAGTCTAGGGCGTGGAATCTTGCTTTCTTCTGCCACGAAGGTAGCATTCATGAACTCTAAGGCCCTAAAGGAGCACTCAACAGCCTCTTCGTCAGTTTGGACATAAGAAACATCAGTAGCCACTAAAGCAATGATGTCTTGCTCAACTCCCACACTCACCAACTTCCCATCAATAACAAATTTCAATTTTTGGTACAGGGATGAGGGCATGGCTCCAGCCGAGTGAATCCACGGCCTTTTTAGTAGACAGTTGTAAGTGGGTCAGATGTCCATTACCACAAATTCAACAACGTACTTCGTAGGACCAATCAACTACAGTATCTCCATCTTCTCGATAACATCCCTCTTGGTCCCATCAAATGCGCTAACGGAGTTTTGACATGGCTTCATGTGTGAACCGTCCATTGGTAGTCTTTACAAAGTCACCATAGGTAATACATTTAAGGTGGACCCGTTGTCGATGAGCATCCTGGTAAGACATGCCCCTTGTAGTGGGTGGTGATGTTCAAAGCCTTTGTTGACCCCATGCCTCCGTCGGGAATCTCGTCATCGATAAAAGTGATGTAGTTATCTACAGTAATGTGACCCACTATTCTATCTAATTTTTCCACTGAGATATTGTTCGAAACGAATGTCTGATTTAGTACTTTCAACAATGCATCGCGGTGTTTTTCTAAACTTAACAACAACTCAAGTACCGAAATCCGTGCTTGCTATTTTTAAGTTGCTCAACAATGCTGTATTTGCTGTGCTTTAGGAATCTCAAGAATTCCTAAGCTTGACTTTTTATCACTGTCTCTTGGATTCTAGGGGAAGGTTCCTCTCCGAAAATCTTTTAGGGTTTGGCGGTTACCGCTTTGCCTTTGTCTCTCGATTCCTCTGACGCCTTTACCATTTCTGGCGAATAGCATCTTCCACTTCTAGTAAAATGCCCTACTTCATTCACCACCTCGGCGCTTGGTTCCACTGGGTTTTCCTCTTTTGAGGGTCCTTCATCAGATAGTTTTTCATTCCTTTATATTTCTGGCTTCTCTGGTATAGAAACATGTGCAGTATAGCTCCACGGGACTTTCTGAGCATCCTTAAACAAAAAGGGAGTCAGAGTTGAAATTCGTATCTTTGGAGTTACTTTGGAACTCTAATCCTGGGATGAGCTTTCGGGCTTTGGCCCGAGTGATATAATAAAAGGTCTATATACCTTATACTTGATCTTGGGGGTATCCGATGTGCATAAATCTGATTCCTTTCTCTCTTCATCTTTCTCAAAGAATTCAATCTCCTTATTGTCCATCATTCTCTGAATCATCTGCTTGAACTCATCGCAACACTGAATGTCATGTCCTTCCTTTTGGTAGAACTCACAATACGACCCACTTCTTTGTTGCACAATCTCCATGCCCCAATCGATGAGGCGAGCAATACATAATTACTAAAATACCCACCTCAAAGGGGATTTGACCTCGGATACGTTTGTCTTGGCTCTCATAGTATACTCATCTTCGATTGCATTTATGTCACGACCTCTGTGATTTGGCAACAGGTTAGTGGCTACATTCAGTTCGTCTAACTGTAACACCTTATAATTTATCATATTTTGTACGAACTTTTTAAATGTAATGCAATTCTCGATCGAGTGATCTGGGACTATGCCATGATATTTACAATTTGCTTTTTCATCGTACCACGCAGGGAATGGAGGTTTGAAAGGAGTGACATAGTAAGGCCGGACCAAATCAGCCTTATGTAGTTGCGAGTATAGTTCAGCATATGATACTGGGAGTGGTGTAAATGACATCTTCTCATTTTCCCTCTTCGAGGCCCTGGCCTCCTTCTTGTTTGGGCCCTGTCCTCCTCTAGCTGCGGCTCGTAGTGGTGAAATAGTGAAACTCTTCGGAGCTACGTGTGTGCTTGCGTTGTTCATTTCGTTATCTCTTTTCTTGTAATTCTTACGCGTATTCTCCCCGCTATCGATCCTTCCACTCTTTATTGATGCTTCAATCGATTCTCCGGTCCTCACCGTATCAACAAAGTTCTGGGTAGTGTTGTTTATCAAATGATCAAACAAAGCACCCCTTACAGTATTGACGAACATGGGTGTGATCTCGTGTTTGAAAATCGGTGGCTGGATTTGAGCGGCCACGTCACGCCATCTTTGGGCATACTGATGTAGATTCCTATTTGTCTTATGTTCTATCCCTTCCAGCATAATTCGACTGGGGATCATGTCCGTTACATGCTTGTAGTGCTCTACGAATGTCTTCCTTAGGTCCTTCCATGACTTGATATTTGTTTGGCTGAGCATGGTGTACCACCAAGTTACAAACCCAGTCAAACTCTCCTGGAAGCAGTGGATAAGTAACTTCTCATCTTTCCCCAAAACATCCATCTTTCAGTAGTACATAGTAATATGTGTTGATGAGTAAGTGGTCCCGTCATATTTAGTAAAGTCAGGCACCTTGAATTTGGGTGGGAGAACCAAATCAGCCACTAAACTCAAATCGCTTGTATTATTCTCATGTTCGTCGGCCCCTTGGATAGCCTTTAACCTTTCTTCGAGCATACAAAACTGCTCCTCATACTTCTTCTCCATATCAACCCTAATTATTTTCTCCACTTCATCCATCATGCTCAAGTCTGGCACTTTATTCTCGTATCCTACTCCCAAATCAATGGGTTGATTTGTTGGAGCTCCCCCGTGGTGACTTGCTGATGCCCCAACAACAGGATCAACGAAAACTCCTGCAAGATTAATGTAAACCCTTTTCTCGGGTTCTGGCATATCCGGTTGCAGCTTCACATGAGACAAAACACCTTTCTGCTCATCAAGACTTGGGCCGTCGATGGAGATTCCCTCCTTGCCCTTCATCTTTGCCAATAAGCTGGTTATCCGAGCAATAACAACATCTTGCGACTGAGTTATCTGGTCCTTGATATCTTGGCCGATCCCGTCCAAATGCATTTGGAGGTCTTTTTGCCCCTGTTCCACCTTGGCTAGTCTATCCTCCATGGTTCGAGACTATAATCGGGTTTTGTATTGGTGCAGAATGATTGAATTTTTAATAATTAAAATGCTTTCTCTCTGTAATGAAAAGTCTTTTAGTTAATTTTGGTAGTTAAATGAAGTATGCAAATAAATGTATGATGCATGGATGCAAAGAGCAACACTGAATTCGGTAAATATCATCGTTAAACAACTTTCATTGATGGAACATCGTCCTATTACAATAACTTAGAGGAAGCTAATTACACATATGGTTTCAAGGTAGTGTCGAGGTCGATGATCTCCGTCAAAATCCACACAATCCCCTCTCCTTCCTCAGAGTCATCATCGACACAATCGTGAGGCTCGGTAGCGTCTTCAGCTAGAAATTGTATCTTCTGGGCAACCTCTTGCATCTGGGCTCCCCGCCATGCCAATTCTTGGTCCTGCCTCCAAATTATGTGGCGGCAAAGTGCAACTGTTCCAAACTCATAGGAGGGCGTACTTGAATTGCCCTCTCATTCTTGCTACATGGTCCTTGAGTTGTTGAACCTCGGCTTCCAACTCTTCGACACGTGTTATCAAAGCTTGATTTTCTAAGTTGTTGGCCTTCAACTTGCTAGTTGAGCCCCTGTGCTTGAAAATAGACTTTTCCAGACATTTCACTTGATCTCTCAAGGCTCTGCTTTGGTGTTGTTCCTTCTCAATTTGTTTTCAATGGGAGGTTCGCAGATTCTTCATTTCTTGGGTCAAAGCGAGCACTCGATCTTTGTGCTCGAGAAACATCCTCTTATAGTTCTCAACTCGTGCTTTTTGTTCCTGAAGCCGGTACTCTAGACCCTCGCTCGACCCTCCTTCTGCGACTTTCTTGCTTCTATTTAACCTCTTGATCTGCTGAATCTCCTCTTTTTCTAGCTTGAGTTCTAGTTCTAGCTCCTCTCTCTTCTTTTGTAGGTCACTAACTACTCCTTCGAACTGTGTCTTTTCTAACTCGAAGTCGAACCTCTCCTGATGGGCTTTCTCCTCGAGCTTGAGGTACTTCTTCCACTCCTCTTCAAGCTGTTTTCTCATTAGATCTGCCTTAGTGGGGAGTGTGGCCAATCTTTCTTCTAAAAATTTCTTGCTATCGGGGGCTAAACATGGAATATTGTCATTGACACGGTTGAATCACCGCACCTCATATTCAAGAGTAGCCATATATAGAGTACTCATGATCCTCATCCGTCTCACACTATTCCAAGTTGAAGAAGCGTTGTATACCATCTCCTTATAGCCCTTCTTTTTTGTGTAATCCATGTTGAACTCGTTCAGCCCTTTGGTGGTTGGCACGAACTGTTTTGACCCATATTGCCTTAGGACTAACAGGGGTGCGTAGGCAGTGTGCCCCCAAAGGCCAAGCAACGGTATCCATGAATACTCTCCGCATATGTAAAGAACATTCTTTTCCAACAACCACAATGCCCTCCAAACTATATCTTCTTTCTTTAGGTTCTAGAGAACGTCATACCATACCTCATCAAATCTACGGGTTGGCCAATCATTCTTTCGTAAGAACTCTTCCAAGGGCGAGAACTTACCATCGTAAAGGGGTCTAGAGAAACTGGGGTTGGTGCAAAGGTGACTGTAAAACCAAACTGTCAAAAGTTGCGAACATCCCTAGAAATGTCCTCTTCCATTCTCCCGACAGAACCTCAAGGATCGGAAGGTTTCAGCCAGAATAACATGTACTGGGTTGGTCCCACTACTAAAATGTTCAAAAAGATCTAAGACTGACGGGTCAATGAGGCCCAAAGCCCGAGGGAATAGTACCAACCCGTAGGTTTTTATTTGCATTACTTGAGGACAAGCAATGAGTTAGGTTTGGGGGTGTTGCTTCTCCAAAAGTATTGTTTTTAATGCCATTTTTGCAATGCTTTTGCTTGTTTTAGGTACATTTAGTTGTATTAGGTTGTTAGAATCATGCATTTGCATAAGGAATTTAGTATTCTGTCTATGCCAGTGTGAAGGGTTATTTTGTTGGTAACTTTGCAGGTTTGGCATAGTATTTGGCACAAGAATGCAATGCAGTAAGGAATGCTAGAGAGAATGCCGAGTATTGTTGGAACAGATGGACCAAACAATGCCAAGCACCGGTTGGTAGAGAAGTTGAACTTGATGCCATGCCAAGAGGCTGTTGAACCCCAATAAATAGGATGAGATCAGGCTCCTTAAAAATAGCAATTGGATCAATCTCTGAAAAAATAGCAGAAAAATAGTGCTAAGCTCGTTTGGCAGAATTATACCAAGCTTGGTTGGCAACGCAGCGGCGGCACGACGACGTCAGCCCTAGCCTGATAAGCTATCATAAGACCTTATCTCTTATCCCTTCAGCATTAGAAGTTTACCCTAGCCGTCCTTACATGCCTATTTAAAGACCCAATGGAGGAGAAAAAAGGAGATCGTTGGGGTAAAACCCTCGAGTGAGAAATGATCAGAGTGAGGAGTTAGAGAACGACGAGTGACGATCGACTACACCAAAGAAGGGTGGTTCGACTAGCTTGGCCAAGAGCCTGGATTTGAGGGCTGCATCGAGAGACCCCTCGTGCCTATTCTCTTGGTTTGAAGTTGTTTTACTTTTATTTTTATGATGATGTATTTCAAAACGGTTATGGTTTTGTTGGTTAAATCCCTCACATGAACTAATTTCATAGTTTGTTCTTAAACGTTGATTTTATGGTTTAGTTTTTAATGATAAATCTGTTTCGGCAAATTTTTTCTATTTGGCATACTTGAGTTTTTCCTAATACTCTGCCAAGCGAAAGCTGGCACTGCTCCTCAATATCTTAACAGACTTGGGGTGGCAATGATTGAGTTGTTAAATAATAAGGAGAGAAGCTTCGAGAGAAGTCGTTCAAGTAGATAAACTTACTTCGGGAGTGATATCTACCCCTTAGGAGTATAGATTGATTCTTAATCAAATTGGTTTATTTAAAAACATGCACTATAGAGATATAGGGGTTTTTATTTGATCGACTTAGGGCAATGACCATCGAGAGAGGCTTTGCTAATTTTGAATTTACTCAGCAAACAATGCCAAGACATGTTGACATTAAAGGTTGGCACGATATGAAAAGCGTAGAAACCAGGCATTCCCTGCCAATGTTCATCACTCATTAAAAGACCTTCCTTGCCAACGTTTTTACTTCACTTTTATTTCTTTTCTTTTTAAGTATCCCCCAAACAAACTTTCAAAACATACATCTTTTCTTCCACGGTAAGTAACAATCAAACAATCGAATTCCAAGTCAATCTCTGTGGGATCGATTCTCAGCTTAACTTTTGTATTACTTGCGGACCGTGTATAATTGCATGCAAAAGTCTCATCTTGGCATTGTTTTATTACTTTTCCAATACATATCTTTTGCCCCTTTTGCCAGCATTCACTTAGAGAGTCTACAGTATGCAAGTAACTAGTTCTTTTGGAGAGACGGTTGTTGCTAGTAGGTTGTATATGAGATGCCCTTTGACGATTCAAGGTCATGTGTTTGCGGTTGATTTGATAAATTTACTGTTTCACAGTTTTGATGCAATCTTGGGAATGGACTGGTTGACTGAGCATAGGGTGGTAGTTGATTTTGAAACCAAGCGAGTTTCCTTGAAACTTGCTGATGATTACAAAGTGGTAGTTGTGGATGAGAATGCTATGTTCTTTTCCAATGTTGTGTCGGCTCTGGAAGTGAGTAGTACGATGGATTTTGGTTGTCATGCGTTCTTAACCTATGTCATGAATTCAGGATCAAATGAGGTGTATTTTTAGGACATCCGTACAATATGTGAATTTCTAGGTGTTTTTTAGAGAAGTTGCTGGGTTTGCCACCGAATAGAGAAGTAGAGTTTTGCTTTGAGTTATATGCAAATACAGCTCCAGTGTCTATTTCTCCTTATCATATGGCACCGAAGAAGTTGGAGGAGTTAAAGATGCAACTTTAAGAGTTCCTTGATCGAGGGTTTATTAGGCTTAGTGTTTCACTGTGGGATGCGCCTGTGTTGTTTATTAAAAACAAGAATGACACGATGCAGATGTGCATTGATTATCGGCAGCTAAAAAAGTTGACGATTAAGAATAAGTATCCTTTACTGCGGATTGATGATTTGTTTGATCAATTTAGAGGTGCTTCTGTGTTCTCTAAGATTGATTTGAGATCCGAATATTATCAGTTGAAACTAAAGGATGTGGATGTGCCTAAATCTTCCATTCGTACGAGGTACAAGCATTACGAGTTCTTGGCGATGCCATTTGGTTTGACTAATGCACCGTCTGTGTTCATGGATATGATGAATCGACTATTGCATGAGTTTTTGGACCAGTTTGTAGTTGTGTTTATTGCCGATATTTGTAACCCCCTTGACCAGTCTAGATGCAAGACCGGATCTAGCGAGCTATATTGGGTTTGCCAAAACAAACCCGTAAAGATTAAACTCGAATTCTGTCCATTTTTTATTTTATCTTATCTAGATGCATCATTATAACCTATAGTGTACATACAATTAGCGGGTGAAATCTCAACTCAATCGGGCGTCGAATCGACATCCAATTGCATACAATTCCAATTTAGGGACCAAATTGCAATTCTGGAAATATTATAGGGACTTAGATAAATATGAAGTTAACAATCCTCAATTAGTCAGCTTTCATGCTCACTTGTCAAATTTCAGCTCGAAACAACCATCCGAGCTCATTTAATTGGATGCATAACAATCAGGGACCGAAATGGAAGAATCTAAAACCTTTAATATCAATTATAACAAACATAACGACCAGGCGTACATATACGGTCCCAAAGTGTACAGATACGCGAAGGTTTATCGATACAGTCCCTAGGCATATCGATACGCGGGTTAGAAATCATTTTTCCTAGAACTCTAGTAGCTCAAAATTGTATCAATACACCTCTACCCGTATCGATACGTAGGCCAAAAATACACTTACACGTATCGATACACCTCTACCCGTACTGATACACCTGAGCCTGAAATGTCCAATTTTGCTAGTTTTTCATACAATCAAGGGTCCAAACATGCTTTATCAAACCCCAAACATATACACAATAATTCTAAAGATCAAACCATGTTAAAACATCACATAAACATGATCAAATCATGGCATCATACTTCAAATGGAAATCTAAAGACATGCTTCATAGAAAACAATCAACCACCATACGGAACATAAATCCAAAGCAATAACCAAACATACAAGGTCAAGTACAATCCTAAAACAGCAATACAAACTTGCCCAAACTGGGAATTTAGCAAAACCCTCTCAAAACAATATTGAACCCTATTGCCTTTATTACTACAAGTCTAGTTTGAAATGTCATACTTTTGCGTTAACAAATCCTTAGATATTCCTTCGCTTGCTCGCTAACTCCAACCCTTAATTCTCTGCATTGATAGAAAAAGAAAGCGTAAGCACACAAGGCCTAGTGAGGAGTGCTCAAAACACAACATCATCAATACAATTAAAACCTCTTTCCAACTCACAAAGAGTTCATCATTTAAAACCACTTTCAAAAACATTATCATGCCTTTTAAACCAAAACATGCTTACTTTTCAAGCACTTCACATTTGATTAAAAATTCATTTGAAAACAATAAACCATTTTTTTCAAAATATGCTTTACTATCCAAGCATCATCTGATTTGTTTCCACAACAAATCATGCATAACAACCATATGCATCAAAATCATTTATAACTTTTTTTATCACATATATTCTCATATATTGGCCTTTAGAGTGACCTGGATAGACTCACCTCTATCCATGGATAATACTACATCTATCCATACATGTTCATATACACGGATTTCTCATGGTTGACTCACCTCCACCAAATCTCATACCTTGCATAGTTAAACTGTAAGATACCATCAACTTGGGCTGCCTAGTTAAACTGCATACCCAAGTGATAACCCAATAGTCCGAGTAGCCTAGTTAAACCGGTTTTCCTCAAGGACTATGGCACGATTGATTTTATATATTATAGTGCACTTTAATCCTATTTCTATACAACTATATCTGACACTTTCACAATACGTCACATAGCCAATATATCATTTTCAAATACATTTACTTACTGTTTTCCAATGTATTTCTCAAAACCGTTTCATATGCAAAACCATATTGCCAAAGGCAACAAAACATTCCTTTCAAGGAATAAATCTCAATGCTCATAGACATTCATTACTTTGTTTAAAATTGCATATTAATCCAAAACAATGCATTTACAACAAGTAAACCAAATAATGTTTAATCCCAAAGCATGAAATTCGCAAGCTCATATCAAAGCCAATAACCAAGCGTAATAAGTTAAGCTTGTTAGGCTATAAGTAAACCATCAAACCTTTTAAAGAGCTTTAACGCATTTAAACACTCATCGACAATGCAAAGGCTCATTCGCCGATGCGAACTACCCCTCCAAAGCTTTCGAAGCGACACTTCGAGCTCAAGGATTAACCTTCTCTGATTTCACCATACATAAATAGAGGATCCAATGTATCAAAATGCATTCACAAACCCAGCAACATCAATCCACAACAATTCTCTAGAACCTCTAGCAGAAACCTTCCTAAAACTACCGAAAACAACATCAAACATCTTTCAAACTTAACCCAGTCAAAACCTAATTATTTAATCCATTAATTATCTTCAATTAACATTCAAAAACAACCTAACATCAGCCTTTAAACACCCATAGCTCGCCAAAAACACAACACTAGCAACCTAACAAATTAGAGATTCACATAGTTTCGATATTCCAATGTTAAAGCCAACTTATCAACATTATAAAACATGAAAATCATGATTATAATCAATCAAGATTTCATCAAAATAGAACTGAAATGAAAATCACTTGATCTCATCAATTAAACCTTAATTTAACCAATTTCCATAATTAAATCATTAAAACTCATTAGAAAACATTTATAAAGGATCAAAAACTTGAGAATTTCATTAAAAAACCATACATTAGAGGAGAAGGAAGAATCTCACCTCTAATGTTGACTTTCCCCCTTAATTGTATTGATTTACATGAGAAAACAAGATTAAAACATTAAGGTTTTGTTAGGAAACAATTAAGAACCCATTTGACATTAAAAGATTGAAGAAATCAAGAAATTACTTGAAGATTTTGAAGAAGAGAAGAGTGTTTGGCTGAAGAGAATTTGAGAGAAAATCTTTTAGAGAAAAATTAGTTACGTAAAGTTTGCTTAGGGAATTAATTATAAAATTAATTCCCAAAATCTATGTATACTCTTCCCAATTCTTTTTAAAATAGGCAATTAAGGAGAAAAGTTTGACATTAGACTTTGGGCAAATAGCTCCTTAAAGATTCAAAGTTTTGACCCTTTACAAAATAGTCACTAAAACAATTTTCATTCTTTACATTTTGGTCACTAGCCAAAATATCACATTTTCGAATTCCATTTTTCAAAATTGACTTTACCAAAAATATTCATATATTAAATAATTAATTTTAGTTATTTTCCTAAATATTTTCTTACTCAAAAATATTTATTCCGATTTAAATCCCGAATCCAAACCGAATCTCTAATATCGGTCCACCATACCGTCTAATCAACCTAGAAGCTCCTAGGCCCAAAACTGTGGCATTACAATAATCTTGTGTACTCTCGTATCGAGGAGGATCATGATAGTCACTTGCGGGTTATTCTTCAAGCATTGTTGGATAATCAGTTGTAAGCCAAGTTAAGCAAGTGTGAGTTTTAGCTTAGAGAGGCTGTCTTTCCTGGGCATGTTGTGTCAGTCGAAGAAATTAGGGTTGAGCAAAAAAATATTGAGGCTGTGATAGGTTAGAAGTCACCTAAGCCTGTGTCGGAGGTTCGTAGTTTTGCTTGCCCTCGAAGTTAAGGGCCTATTCCATTGATAGTGTGAAGGGTTATTTTGCTGATTTTGATGCAGGACACAAGTAGGTAGACTTGGAAGAGCAGAGCTGGCAAAAAACACAGGAAAATAAGTAGAGAATTACTGAGTAGCAATTGGCATAGATGGACCAAACAATGCCAAGCTGGGCTGGAAAAGGATTGACTTCAAATGACCAGTCAAAGTAGCCGTTGGACCTTATACACGTCAGCCCTAAGATTCAAATCTGGATAAGATGATCACGCGTCTTATCCCTTACGCATTCAAATTTCATACTCAAAGGCTTATCATAGGGTTTCCATGAAAGCTTCTTCAAAGGAGATCAAACAACCGCTTGAGAGAGATCGGATTGAAGAGAGGCTGCACTGTGGTGAACAGAGAGGTGACGAAGTTCGACCGACTAAGACTGAGAGCATTGGAGCATTCGAAGGGTTGCATCGATGGGTCTCCTTCTTGCCCATTCTCTTAGTTTTATTTATTTTTATTTTGAAAAGATGATGAGAAATGATGATGTTTTGTGGATGGACCCCCCAACCATGAACTAAGCTTTTATAGTTGGTTGGGGGATATTTGCAATTAACCCTTATTTTATATTTGGTTTTTAATAACCATAATGCCTTGGCATTATTTTCTATCTGCTAGTGCCTCATTTTTCTAAATCCATTGCCATACGACAATTGGCATTGTGTGCTTATTGTACCTTAATATCTTAACAGACTTAAGAGGCAATGATCAGTTGCAAGATACTAAGTCAAGAAGCTTCGACAGAAGATGTTCAAGTAGATGAACTTACTTCAGAAGGGTCTACCTCTTAGAAGTAAATATTGACACTTAATCAAGTTAATAATGAAAAAAATCACTATAGACATATAAGGGTTTTATCGTGGTTAGCTTAGGGTATTTCTATCGATAGAGGCAATATTTTTTAATATGCTCGGTAATAAACCAAAGCAGGGCATTATTAAAGGCTGGCATAAGTAGTGTGAAATCTAGAAATCCTTTGCCAACACTCATCATTCAATTGAACACTTCGTTGCCAGACTGCTTTCATTTTCACTACACTGTTTTAGTCATCATTTTAATGTAAAACCCAAAACAACTTAAGAGGCAACGATCAGTTGCAAGATACTAAGGCGAGAAGCTTCGATAGAAGATGTTCAAGTAGATGAACTTACTTCAGAAGTGGTCTACCTCTTAGGAGTAAAGATTGACACTTAATCAAGGTAATTAATGAAAAAATTCACTATAGAAATATAGGGGTTTTATCATGGTTAGCTTAGGTTTTTCCATCGATAAAGGCAATACTATTTTTAATCTACCCGGTAATAAACCAAGGCAAGACATTATTAAAGGCTAGCATAAGTAGCGTGAAATCTAGGCATCATTTGCCAACGCTCATCATTTAATTAAACACTTCGTTGCCAGAATGCTTTCATTTTCACTATACTGTTTTTGTTATCATTTCAATGTAAAACCCAAAACATTTCAAACATTTTCAATTCTTTCAAACAAGTAAACATTGAGCAAATAAGTTCTTGGTAAATCCCTGTGGATTCGATACTCAGCTTGTTACTATATTACTTACTGATCGTGTATACTTGCATGCATAAGACTTACCTTGGCATTATTCTTTGGCACTTCTACACTAAAATTTCTATCTTTTTCCAATTGTTAGCAAAGTTAACATAGTTTCCTTGGGTTGGCTGGTTATTACCGTCGCTTTGTGGATGATTTTTCGAGGATTGCTGCTCCTTTGACCAAGTTGTTGCAGAAGAGCATTCGCTTTTAGTGGATGAATGACAGACATCAGGCTTTGGAAAAGTTGAACGAGGCTTTGACCAAGTTGTGGCTTATGCATATAGATGTTAAAGATGCACAAGCGCAATTATCCTACGCATGATCTTGAGCTTGTCGCGGTTATGTTTGCATTGAAGATTTGGAGGTACTATCTCTATGGTGAGAAGTGTGTTGTGTACATTGATCAAAAGAGTTTGAAACACTTGATGATGCAAACAAATTTGAATATTAGGCAAAGTATATGGTTGGAGTTGCTTAAGGATTATGATTTGACGATTGAGTATCATCCGAGAAAGGCTAATGTTGTGGCTGATGCCTTGAGTTAGAAGGTTACGGTGAAGTTGAGGGAGATGTTTGTACGGTTAAGTATTACACGGGATGAAGGCTTGTTGGCCCAGTTTTAAGTAAAACCATCTTTGTCACAGTTGATTAAGGACAAGTAACCTTTTGTTGAGGCATTGGGACCGCATGTCAAGGATATCATGGATGGAAATCTAACAGATTTTCACTTTAATGATGACGAGGGTGTTATGCTTCAAAGATCCGATGGTGGTGCTTAATGATGATGAGTTGAGGCATACCATTTTTGACCGAAGCACATACTATTCCTTTTGCTACGCATCCCTGTAGTACAAAGATGTATCGAGGCTTGAAAAAGGAGTACTATTGGGTTGGTTTGAAGAAAGATGTGGCTAATTTTGTTGCTAGATGTATGGTATGTCAACGTGTCAAGGCTGAGCATCACTTTCCTTCCAGGTTGTTGCAACCGTTGAGGATATCCGAATAGAAGTGAGAGAGAATCACCATGGATTTTGTGTCTAGGCTGCCATTGACGCCAACTAAGAAGGATTCCATTTGGGTGATTGTTGTTCGGTTTATGAAGTGTGCACATTTTGTGCCAGTGCATACATCGTATACCTTGAAGAAGTTGGTGGATCTGTATATTGTTGAGATTATGCATTTGCACGGGGTACCCAAGTCCATAGTTTAATATAGGGATTCCCGGTTTACCGCAAGGTTTTGGGATTATTTGCATAGGGCTTTGGGTTCACGACTAAATTTTAGTACTTCGTATTATCCTTAGATGTATTGTCAGTCTTAGCGTGTGATCCAGGTCTTGGAGGATATGTTGAGATGTTGCATCATTGAGTTCCAAGGTACCTGGGAGAAACAGTTGCCTTTGTTGGAGTTCACTTATAACAATAGTTATTAGGCTAGTATACAAATGGCGCCATATGAGGCCTTGTATGGTAGGAAGTGTCATATGCCTTTATGTTGGGCCGAGGTTAAGGAAAAGTATGTTTCTATGTTGGATGTGTTTAAAGGCATGAATGAGAAAGTGAGGCTGATTTGTGATCACTTGAAAGTGGCCTCGGATCGTCAGAAATCCTACGTGGATTTGAAGTGTAGGGAGATTGAGTATGTTGTTGGTGATCATGTGTTCTTGAAGGTGTCACCTTGGAAAAAGGTTATATGGTTCGGGCGTAAGGGAAAGCTCAATCTGAGATTTATTAGACCATATGAGGTTGTGGAGCATGTAGGTCCTATAGCTTATCGTTTGAAGTTGCCTCCTAAGTTGGAGAGGATTCATGACGTGTTTCATGTGTCGATGTTGCGGAAGTACCGATCGGTTCCATCGCATGTTATGCTGGTGGAGGAAATTGAGTTACAGCCAGATTTATCTTATGATGAGTAACCTGTAGAGATCCTTTATTATATTAGTAAGGTTCTTCGTGGCAAAACGATCAAGCTTGTGAAGATGTTGTGGCGGCACCGTGGAGTTGAGGAGGCCATGTGGGAGAGTAAGGCGGACACGATGAAACAGTTTTCACATTTATTTCCTTCAGGCAAATTTTGAGGATGGAATTTTCTAAGTAGGGGAGATTTGTACTGCCCCAGTTTTGGGCCTAGGAGTTTCTAAGTTGATTAGACAGTCCGATGGATCGGGATTAGAGATTTGAGTCAGATTCAGAATAAAAATTAGAATAAATATTTTTGTGTGAGAAAATATATGGGAAAAATATCCTAAAATCATTATTTAATAAATGGATATTTTTGGTCAAGTCAATTTTAAAAAGTGGAATTCAGAAATTGAACATTTTGGCTAGTGACCAAAATGTAAAGAGTGAAAAATTGTTTTGTGACTGTTTTGAAAAGGGCCAAATCTTAGAATATTTAAGGAGCTAACTTACAAAAAATTTTAATCTGATTTTTCTCTCAGTTTGGATTATTTTAAATGAGTTTTAATTAGTGAATTAAAGGAAATTTAATTAAGGAAAGATAGTTATTTTCCTAAATCCACTTTTGACGTAACTTTTTCTGTAAAACTTGTCTCTCAAAGTGTCTTCAGCCAAACACTCTCTTTTTCATTAAAGATTTTAGGCAATATTCTTGATTTCTTAAATTCTTGATTTCTAATGGATTCTTCAACCTTGTTTTCCAAAATCTCATTGTTTTCCTTTGTCTTTCAAGAGTAAAACATCCAATTGAGAGAAAATTCACTCATTAGAGATAAGGTTTGTTCTTCTCCTCTACTGAATGGTTCTTTACTAAAATTTCCAAGTATTTGACCATTCTTTAATGTTTTCTAATGAGTTTTAATGATTTAATTATGGAAAATTGGTTAAATCAAGCTTTAATTGATGAGATTAAGTAATTTTCATGTTGGATCTGTTTTGCTGAGTTCTTGATTGGTTCTAATCATAATTTTGATGGCTAATAATGTTAATAAGTGATTTTTAACATTTGAATCCTGAAACTAAGTGAATCTCTAATTTCCTAGGTTGTTAGTGTTGTGTTTTTAGTGAGTTATAGGTGTTTTATGAATGCTGGAGGAATAAGGATGATGTTAGGTTGTTCTTGGATGTTAATTGAAGGTAATTGATGGATTAAACCTTTAGGTTTTGTCTGGGTTAAGTTTGGAAGGTGTTTGATGTTGATTTCGGTTGTTATGGATGGGTTTTGGTTAGAGTTGTTGTGGATTAATGTTGTTGAGTCTTTGAATGCATTTAGATGAATTGAATCCTATGTTTTTGTGTGGTTAAGTCAGGGGTGGTTGATCTTCAAGCTTGTGGCGCCGTTTCAGAAGCTTTGGAGGAGTAGTTCGCATAGGCGAACAAAGTTTTATGTAGTCGGTGAGTGAGAACGTGGAATTCAGCTTTGAAATGGTTTAAAGGTTATTTTTGGAGTTTAAATTCAGTTTGAAACACTGGTTTAAACTCGAAAGTAAGTATGATAAGATTTCTCCCCCGATTGTGTTTTGGCGAATTTGGTTTTATGCACTTGTTTTTGAAGTACATGGTACCTACTATTTGAGCATGTTTTATAATAATTTTGATCACATATTGATGATGGATGCATATAGAAAATGGTCCATGTAAGTATGACGAATACTTGTAAATGCATGGTTTAATGCATTGGAAATGGTTTTGAATATTGCATATAAAAATAGTGAGGTACATGGTTAATAATGAATTATATTGGCAAGTGATGTGGTTTAAAGTTTTATCGGATATAGTTGCCGGCCGTACGATTGATAGTGCACTATTATAAGTCACCTCAGGTGTTGAGGGGTTTATGTGTAACGAATACTCCACCATGAGTACCCTAACGGTGGAGGGGTTACATGGAACCAAAAACTCCCATTAGTGGATTATACATCTAAAATATGACTGGGTTGTGATGGTACCCGGTTGTGATGGTACCTAAATTCCGGTTGAGATAGTATGAAGTGTTGAGAGGAAAATTGTTGAATCTGTGTATCCGATGTAATATTTTGTAAAATGGAACTTGGTTTATAATCAATTGAAAGCCAATATAATTGATAATGTATCGTGTTGTATAGTGTTGGTTTATACATGTTTACTCTTTAAGCCTTGCATATGGGTTGTTATGAATGGGAAGGCTTAAATTGAGGGATTGCATATGAGGATTTTTTTGTTGATCCATTATACATGTTGCATATGGTTTAATATGCATATTTTTGGAAATGTTAAGTGCATGGTTTGTAAGGCCTGATGTTTTGAAAGATGTTTTAAATAATGATTTCACTGTATGTTGAAGAACCGGTTTTAAATGTAGTTATGTTGTTTTGTTTTGAGCACTCCTCACTAAGCCTAGTGTGCTTACACTCTCTTTGTTCATCAATGCAGAGAATTAATGATTGGAGGTAGCGAGTAAGCGAATGGGAAATCCAAGGACTTGAACTATTTGAAAGTACAATTTTTGAATTAGACTAGTAGTAATAAAGGCAATGGGGTTTATTGTTGTTTGGGAGGGTTATTTGCTAAACTCCCGACATGTGCAAGTTTATATTGTTGTTGTGGAGTTAGGTGAGGCTTTATATGTTCGATTTTGACGTGGATTTACATTTCGTGCGTTAGATGGATTGGTTTTTAGGAAGCATGTCTCTAGACCTATGATTGAAGTATGTTTCTATGATTTGACCGTGTTTCTTTGATATTCGGGCATGGTTTGATCTTTTGTTTAGTGGTGTACATGTTTATAGTTTGTTAAAGCATGATTGAATCCATGATTGTATGAAAAACCAACAAAGTTGGACATTACATGTCAGAGGGTACCGATTCGTGGGGCCTTGTATCGCTACGCGTAAGCTAGAAAATAGGACTGGGTATCAGTACATGGGAGACTGTATTGTTATGGGCGTAATGTTTTTACAAAGGGTACCAATACATGTTCAAGCGTATCGGTACATGTTTTAGCTATTAGAATCCAAGGTTTTGTAAATGGTGCTCGCGTACCAATACAACTAGGACTGTACTGGTACGACCCTATTAGAATGAAGCCTCGTATCGGTACGGGAGCCTGCGTACCAATACCGACTCCCGTTTATTCTGTTAAAGTGATTCTTGAGGTTTCTGATTCTTTCATTTTGGTCTAAGATGTTCGTGAATGTAATTTTATGATTTTGAGTGATCGATTTAAGCTGGAATTTGGCAAGCAAGCATGTAATATGATTAATTGAGGATTGGTAAACCAAATTTTAACTATGTCCTTGTAATTTTCTAAATTTACATTTTAGTCCTTAAAGGGCGAATTTGTGTAATCAGTTGCCTTTTCCTTGTTCGTTCCTTTAAGATTTCACCCGCTGCCAGCATGTTCACCTTAGGTTAATAATGTGAATCTAGATAAGATAAAAAAGACCTAAACTTGTATAATTGTTCTCAGGGCAAACCCAATGTAGCTCGCTCGGTTCGATCAGGCGTCTAGTTCGGGTTGAGGGGTTTTCAAATCTTTACAAGTTCATATGTTAACCTAGCTCAATTGAGTATACCATTGGGTAGCAGACTCCGATAGACTATTTTGGAAACAATAGATAAGTAGTTTCTCGTTTTCCAGGTATAGTGACATTTATTGACAGTAAATGGTCAAGTGTGCCAAAGGACAAGTGGTCCCATCATACTTCTTGAAGTTAGGAATTTTAAATTTCAGAGAAACCATCAAGTCAGATACTAGGCTTACATCCATAGTGTCAAAGCCACCATAAATGTTTCCTCCTTGTAGGGCTCTGATGATCTCTTCGAGCTTGTCATAACAATCTTCTAGCCTTTTATTCACTCTAGATGTGTCAGTTGCCTTATTGAGAACCTCAATGCCTTGGTTCTCCCCATGATTTATCCCAAACTCTGCTAGAATATGAGCTGAGGTTCCTGCCCTGCAGATACGAAACCTCCCCTTTAGTGGAAAAGTCTCACAAGTCATCCCAGGTTAGGGTGACAAAATATCAATGACTTCAACCTTCTTTCCTCTTTCTGGGTCTCTGAATCTCAATATAGCAGCTATCTGGCTGACAATGTTTTTTTGAGCTTGCACAATTTTGTACTTCAAGTCTTTTTTCTAATTTATCGAGTTTATCTTAGGTGCTCTTTTGGTTTATTTTTAGAGTTGTCAATCTTCTTCTGTAGTCATATCTTGAGTTTGGGAATGAGTACTGTATTTGTGTAAATTTTTAGCTATTTTGAAATTTCTATCATTAATTTATTGTAACTAATTACTTATTAAGCGTGAATGTATGCAATGATGTAAACTACCAATGCAAACAAACAACAAACAAAAACTACAAATGCATGAATGCATGTGAAGGGCCATCGATTCCGCTAAGGTATTGCTTTAGAAGTAGTTTTTCATTGGATGTCAAAGTTCTTTATTACAAAAGATTCTGAATTATATTATGAGTACATCTCAGCTCGAGCACCCAACTCTTTTATCTCTTTGATCAACCATAGGAGTCTCAACCCCACTTCCCCAATTGGCCTCACATACTAGCGCAAAGCTACAACTTCTTTGGCCAACATCATCACATGCCTAGATACATCCTGGAATTAGGTCATAACACTCTTGTCGAACTCGTCACACACCTGTAATCTCATGGCATTGTCCCTAAGACGATTAAACCAATAGTCATTGCCTCCTTCATTGATATCTTCAAGGACCAAGATCTTTGTCATGTATTCTTGTATGATGTTCTCCATGTGCCTGCTAGTTGACCTTGGAACAGTGACATACACTTGCATTATCTTCCTCTTTCTGAAGGAGTCTTCTATCCATTGCGAAAAACTGTTTTCTACTTGAGCAACATGCTTTAGACCCAACCCCTTCTAGATATGAGATGCATGCAAAATAAGATAAAAAATTAGAACACAAAAAAAGGTCAAAATAATTTCATTGTAGGAATAATAACTAGGAAGCACATTCTAACATTTTTGGACATGGTCTTCCTCGGACTATTCTTACGAAAAAATCTTGACCAAATTCTACTTCTATGGTTTTTCACATGGCTCTAACGGGGTGGACTCCTAGATTCACAAACAAAGGTCTGGTTCTAAAGAGGTTCCTGAGCTATCCTCGTTGTTCCCTACTAAAGGTAGTAAGGCCCATAATTCTCACCCATTATAGGCTTTAAACGAATCAAGTTCAATTCAGGGGGACCCATTTTCCTTTGTCCATACGAAGGATTAGTATCCTCACGAAGACATAGTGCATATGATACCCAAAGGTACTTTCTAGGCCCATACGGAGAATCAAAATTCCCACAAGAGTAATAGCGTTTTCCCCTCACTTAAATGAATGGGCCGAAGCTCAGTATAGAGTTATTACCAAATTTTAAATGCGTAAAAAGAAATCATATTCATAAATGGATAATTAAATTAAATGTTACACGAACTGAACAAATTTTGACATTAAGACAAGAGTGTAATCGGCTTGTTGCTAGACTCTTTTTTTTTGAAAAAACAAAAAATGTCCCCAGCAGATTCGCCAAGCTGTCACAGCTGCTTTTCAGTATGAACTTTTTTAAATAATAAACAAAACTATAGAGTCGCCACCAATCTTTTTTCGTGGTGTGATTGGATCACCTAAAAACGTGTCATTTTAACAAAAACAGTTTGTTTTATTAAAACAACAATTTTGATCTTCGAAAAAAAAAACGGGTTCAAGAGTCGGTTATGCGTGGGGAAGGATGAGCACCCCCACAGCGCCCAAAAATTGGTACCTAGCCAATTACAAATTGTCTTAATGTCGAAATTTGTAAGTTTGTATGAAATTTAATTTATCATCCATTTATGAATATAAATTCATTTTAACGGCCTCACCATGCAAGGAATAGCCATAATCACCCCCAACATTTCTGGCGCTAACTCGTTATCCCCTTTTGAGGAGAAACCACATTACAAAATATATCTCGTTTATTAACATGACATCAAAGAAACAAATTTATTAAAATTAGGAGTTAAAGGCATGTAAACATTACAAAAATAAAATTAAATAAATGTGAATAAACAAACATTATATAAAAAAAGATAAAATTTTCAATTTTCAAAAAATGTATCCTTCCCAAATCGGTTCGGCACTTTTTGAATAAGCTGACTTTTTTTAAAAAATTAATTAAAACTTAATTTAATAAAATCCAAAAAAGGTTTAATAATAGAAAAAATCAAATTAAAAAGAAAGTCAAACAACTGTGACTAAATTGAAATACTATTGAAACCTGTGACCAAATTTAAAAGAAAACAGTGACCATTCTAAAACACTTAAAAATATGGCATCTCGCGGGGCGAAAATAAGGGGGCGAAGGGATTTAATGAGTTTAAATTGTCCATTTTGTTTTTAAAATATGTGGGGTATAAAACCCACTTTTACAAACACCTTTCTATTTTTTCCTCTTTAAAATTTTGGATCAAAACCCATTTCTATTTTTCTCTCAAATGTTCTTCAGCAAATGAAGAACATGGTGAGCACCCACCGTGCCAGCTGCCATCCGCCGTTGGGGATTTTGAAATAATCTTTTTTTTCGATTTTGTTTTAAAAACCGAACTCAAATCCACCCTCTAAATCACCCAAAAGGTTTTAAATTACCACGAATCTCTAAAAAAGCTTTCGAATTTCATAGAAGAAAAGAACTCTGGTGGCTCAAAAATGGGTAAGAATATCTATTCTTTTTTAATATATTCGAATAAAAATAAATAAAAGAATGAACAAGATAACAAAATACATAAAAGTTCCTTCCTTTTTCTGTTATTCCAAAAATCCGTGTATACAATTCGTAGTTGTGTTCTTAATTACAAGGGAAAGAGGTGATTTATAGAGGGATTTTTGATACCAAAATTACATAGAAATTCAGACTAAAAAAATCCTAAAATCCGGTTGATTTTCCTTCCATATTTGCTTGATTTGGATTCCCCATTTTCCCTTTGTATTTTTGGATTGATTTTGCACTGATTTAAGGGTTTGACTTTCCTTCATTCTTTGTGTTTTTTCCTAGCTCAAGAGTTGGAGGGAATCAATCCATCATCCCTAACTAAGCCTAGGAGCAAAGGAATCAAAATCCGAGAATCCTAAAAGCTTCTGTGTATCAGGTGAGTGTAGTCGTGTGCCATCCTGTTGCATTCATTTTGTTTTATAATCACATTTTTGTTTAAGGGCTCAAGTAGAGCAAGCATATGTGGACTCTAATGGTAAGCAATAATGTTTGATATATTTGTAAGTTCATATGTGATATCCGATTCATGCTTGTATATGGATTTTGATATAATTATGCTATGATATGTTATGTGGAGCTAAGGCTCGATTTGCTATCTGATAGGATGTGATCCGAAAGGTAAAAATTATGATGAAATATGTGATCTTGGATAATTTGGACATTGGATACAATAGGCATGTCATAAGGTTATTCGAGCTCACCAAGTAAGGGATTGGACTACGGTCTGAGGCTACGGACTATATATCGGGGTAAAAATGATAGATTGTGTAAGGGACATTATCTAGAGCTACGACCTATTTCAGATATGTGTGTGGTGTACAGGGGAATCTGTGTATCCATTGGTTATGTTTTACAATTGCTACATGAAATCATGACAATTTGTTTGAATATGATTTTACACCATTGATGCTATATAAAATGCAACCAAGCTTGCCTATATGTCATTCATGCATTTGATAAACTAGTTGTGCATTTTTTATGACTACCTCACTAGGCTATGTAAGCCTAACATTCGTGTGTCTCATGCATTTCAGGATCTTAAAGAATTACAGCCTTCGATCTTGTGTTACAGTTGCAAGTCACTCATGCGAATCACAAGTATGCTTATCTTCTGTCTTGAACTCCTAGTAAGGTGGCATATGGTCTCAACATACTATGTATGTGCCTTTTGATATGTTTGTAATAGCCCTAAGGTGACCAAATTTTTAATGGCTAATATGGTATGTTTGAAAATTGGTTAAACTAGTTAAATGAGCCTAAAAGCGCTAAAAGGTAAAAACTAGGTAAATGGATTCGAAATGCTCTAAAATTTTGTATGCTATTAAAAATATGGATATTAGACTTACTGGTAAAATTTGGTAATGTTTGGACAACAAATGGTAGGTTAATTCGAATAAAAACTAGCAAAAATTTGTCATTATGAGGCAGGTGTATCAGTACAGGTGATAGCGTATCGATACGGCCTTGCATAATTGGGACAAGTGAAATAGGGCATATCGATACGCAAAGGGGGTGTATCAGTATGAATTTTGACAGTAAGGTCTGAAAAATAAATGGTATCGATACGACCGTAGGCCGTACCGAAACGGGTCAACCTTAGTCAACGCGTATCGATACAAGCTTAGGTGTATCGATACAGGTTGTTATCCTTGAATTTGAAAACTTGAAAATCTAGCTTAGCGTACCGATACGGACCCAAGGGTATCGATATAGAGTTACTTAATTCTGTTAAAAGACGTAGAAATCAGTTTTAAGGAGTTTATAAAACAGTCACTAAAACTTGTACAGCCTAATTGGATAGGTAAACGATCTCCGTTAATAACAAAAATTCACGGGTTAATAATTGGTAAGTTTAATTGTAGGTTAGTGAAAAGAAATTCCAATAAGGACCTTCAATTTGTAAGAATTACAATTTAGTCTCTAAGTTCAAAAAGGGTTAAAACTAATCCCGAATTGTGTAAGTCTTAATAAAATGATTCTGTTAAGCCTTAAAAGAGATTAATAAATGATCTGAATAAGTTTCTGTACTCCGATTAAGCTTTTGAATCTTCGATATGTTTTTCGGTAGCACTTTTTAACCTGGTTCTCGACCAGGTCAGGAAGTGGTGTTACAATTGTGGTATCAGAGCCTACGTTTAGCCAGTTCTAGGACTAAACTGAAGTTTGTTATGAGTCTGCATCTTCATATGCCACCTAGGATTTTATTTGTATCTGTTATATGTGACTTGCAACTTACACGATTAAACCCTTTCTATATGAATAGATTTGAAAATATCTGTACCCACTGATAGGCGTGCTATAAATAAACCGCATCCTGGCTCCTCCTCAACACAAAGGGACGATCTGAGGGCAGAAGAGAGGCCCGAATAGGTGGGGTAGAACGACCTGCCTCATCCATCTGTAATGCCTCCCGCTCAGTAGGAGTATCTGACGTCTATTGTTTAAATGATCAAACAGGTGGCCGTGTCCCTCAGGAAAGAACCACCACCTCAGCCTGCTAAAGCATATTCTTTTGTTCTGAAGGCTCCTATTAGTGAGCTTCGTCGGTATCCAATTTACACCTTCACTGGTAAAGACCTGGATAATCCTGAGATAGCAGAGTATTGGCTGGAGAATACTCTTAAAGTTCTAAACAAGCAGATGAAGTGTCTTGATAAACACAAGGTGGAGTGCGCTTTGGCACTAATTTTCGAGGAGGCTCAGAGTTGGTGGGATACCGTGATACTCACCGTACCCGAGCATAAAGTTACGTGTGACTTCTTTCTTTAAGAGTTCCATAAGAAATACATCAGTGATCACTACATTGTCGGAAGACGTAAGAAGTTCCTCCACCTAAGACAAGAAGGAAGAACCGTGGAGTAGTATATCCACGATTTTGCAAGTATGCAAGGTATGGTGCTGAGATCATACACACAAAAAAATGAGAAATACAGAATATTCATTGATGGCCTCTACGATGAACTACGTTCTCTTTTTACTGATTTGGAGATAGAGAATTTCTAGACCTTGGTCAACCGAGCCATTGCCACTGAAGCCTCCTAGAAGGCTTATGAAAGAGGAAAAGGGAACCAATCTAGATCCAAGAAGAGATTCTGAGATGACTCTAGACCTCCTATGACTCAGAAGAAAGGTAGACAGTGGGATCAAAAGTCTGCCACCTATCAGCAGTTACCAAGGTCGGGATATGTGCCACATTCCCAATCTCTACTGGCATATGTTGCTCGTACAGCTTCAGTTTATAGTACGGGCAGTTCCGGAAGAGGTTCACAGCTTCCTTTGTGTAACTTTTGTCAGAAGAGGCACCCTTGGCCGTGCCAAAGACAATCTGGATCCTGCTACCTCTGTGGAGAGTCTGGTCACTTCATCAGGCAGTGTCCGCAGAATCTAAATGCTCATACCACTGTGGCTTCTCAGAATATTCCGAACAAGGGTGTTGTCACTGAATTTTCACTATCGTTTTATGTTGTTTTCATAATTAATATTATTTTTATGTATTTGCGTTATATTGTTAATATGTTAGTTAGTAATATCATTGTTATAGACTTTTGATTAGTGTTATAGTTAGTATAATAGTTATTGTCAGTTTTGTTAGTATAATTAGTATAGCTGTTAAAACCCAAAAAATATATAATAAAAGGTTCATTTATATTAAAATAATTACAAGAGTCCATTAAATAAAGCCCATTTGAAATATATACATAATAAGGGCCGGTTCGACCTGGTTCTAATAAAAAGATGGAACCCTAATGTTTCTTCTTTGCTCCTTGCACAGCCAAAGGACAATAGATCACGCCAGCTAGAGATGAAACAACACCGCATCAATTGTGGCCATTAGATCAGGTCAAGATCCAATGGCCCAGATCGATCTAAAGCGAAGCACGCGGATCACCACTCTCACGTGACAGCTATGCGCCTGGCCTTCAAGCTTCTTACAGTCGTTCTATCTTCTCCAATGGAAGCCGGGCTGTTTTTGCCTTGAACCTCTCATCGTCGGCGTCACCAAATACATGCAAAAAGGAAACAAAGATGGTTAATTCCAAATCTAAAGTAAAGACAACCAGAGTGGGAATGATTAAATCCCTAAATTGATACCACGAAGGAGATCAAGCAATCTGAATCAAATTGGAGACAATCCAGGGAAGAAATTAGGGATTTGTTCTTGTAATCCAAGCATTACAATAGCTATATGAACCCCCATTGTAATCCATGTAATAGACACACGATTCATACACAATACACAAGAATCACACATAGTATACACATAATACATAACATTTGTACCCAAGGATAGCAAGCAAGTGTTGTAATCAGATTCCCAGTTGAAATAAAGCAAGCTTTTCTGGTAACTTTCTTTTCTACTAATTCTTTTGATTTTAAATTAGAAAAGGGGTAGGATTTTACCTTTGTTTTGCAAGGCGCCGTTGTGGGTATGGTTTTGATGTAACTCCAGCGATAAAATATGAATTAGAGCCTGTTGGATTATGGAAAAAATAGGGTTTATCTGGGAAATTTTGCCACAGGTAACGGCGGCCGGCGCCGGTGGAAGGCGACTGGTACGACGAATGTTCACCGTGTTCTTTAGTTCATAAAAAACATGAAGAACACTTCAGAGAATTTAAAAAGGAGCCAGTTTGATCCATTTGAGAAAAAAGAAATAAAATGATTTGTTTATAACTTTGGTTATATAAACCAACCCGAGACCCAACCCGTACCCGCCCTTCAACCCGCGCCTTACTTTGTCGGATCTTATGCCACAGCTCTTTAGTTTTCAATCTTCTCATTTTTGTCTTTTTTCTTCTAAATTTACCACTGAATTCCACTCTTCATTCAATTTTTAACCTCCACATTTTGCTTTTGTTTCAATTCGGTCCCCTAATTCAGATTTTCTTTTTAAAAAATAAAAGCTAATTACCTTTTTTTATTTTTTAGCAATTATTCAATATTTGTTTTAATTTAAGTAATTTAGTTGTTTCTTTATGTCTTTTATGTGTACATATTTATTTGTTAAAACACTAGGAGTAGGTTCTAAGTAAGCCTAAATTAGAGACATGTGTGTACTAAAATTTCCTTCATAATTTGATAAAACACACTTAATTTCATTTGAACCTTAACAGCTAAAATAAATGTAGATATTTTAGGATTAATCACCAATTAGGTTTTATTTTAAAAAACTATAACACATTTAAATGTTTCTGTTGTTTTGTTAAATAAGTGAAAATATAATAAATGCGGTGTCTTACCAAACGGAATTGACGGGTTAGCGCCATGAGTGTTGGCAGTGATTGGAGTTCATTTTTCGGGCAGTAAGGCCGTTAAAACATATCTATATTCATAAAGCAAACAAATAAATCGAAATTTTGTGAACTTGCAAATTCAGTTTTAAAAATACTTTTGAAATCAATAAGGTACCAATTTTTGGGCACAGTGGGGGTGCTAATCCTTTCTCACTCGTAACCGACCCCCGAACCCATTTTTCTAGTTTTCATAGACTAAAAATGTTGTTTTAATAAATAAAACGTTTTATTAAAATAACCTCATTTTTTAAAAGTGATCCAATCACACTTTTTCTTAAAAAAGATTAGTGGCGACTTCGTGTATTTTAGTTTTTCCAAAATATTGAGCTCGAAAGGGTTGCGACAGCTTGGCGACTCCGCTGGGGAAATTTTCGTTTCTAAATAAAAACAAAAGAGGGTCGGGCCACTACTTGGTTTTAAAATGTTTTTTTAAAAAGAATGGAATTTGCAAGTTCACAAATTTTCAATTTATTCATCCGTTTAATGAATATAATTCTATTTTACACATTCTAAAACTGTTCAAAGGGCTCTATACCCGAGCTTCGTCCCAATTATTTAAGTGAGGGGAAAATGCTTTGCTCATGTTAGAATAATGATTCTCTGTATGAGCCTAGCAAGTACCTTCGAGACTCATATGCCTTATGTCTTCATAAGGATACCGATCCTTCGAGAAGACATATGAAGTGAGTTCTCTTGAGTTGAACTTGGTTCGTTTGAAACCTATAATGGGTGAGAACTAGGGGATTTGCTACCCTTAGTAGGGGACAACAAAGACAACTCGGGTACCTTTTTAGAACCTAGCCAAGTTTGAGAATCTAAAGCTTACCCCAATAGAGCCATGTGGAAAACCTAGGGTCTTAAGTCTGGTCAAAATCTTTTCGCAAAGATAATCCGTGAAGACATGTCTTGGAGTGTTGGAATGGCTGCCCAGAGTTATTTATGCAATGAAATTATTTGAGCCCTTTTGTATCTAATCTTATCTTTTTTGTTTCTTTGCATGTCTAATCTTGCATCATCATTCCATTTCAAGAAGAGTTTTGGTTCTTTAACATATCTGCTCAGTTAGAAAAGTTGTCACCATGGATGGAAGGGTCCTAAAATTAGAGGAAGAGAATGCAAAAGTCAGACACTGGTCTAAAGTTAACCAACGAGCATTTGGGGATAGTTTGGTGGCTGGTCATGAAACAGAAACGTCAGAATATGCCCATATCAGCGTCAAACAAAATGATGTGCAGGAGTTGCAAAAAATATGGGAGCACTTTGATTATGAATCCAAGCAGTTGTTCTATGAAACTTATGGAGATGTAGCATACTTGTTGTATGTGAAGGTTAATGAACCATTCGTGAAGGATATGGTCCAATTCTGGAATTTGGGGTATTGTTGCTTTACCTTCAATGGAAAGGATATGATGCCCACGTTTGAAGAATACTTGGCTTTGTTCAACTTATGCAAAGTGAAGAAGAGTTGGGTCTAGGCTATGCCTCCTAAGAACATAAATCCGCACTCAAGACTTCAAGCTTTCGCTGGCATGAATGAGGGATGGGTTAAGGGACTGATACGGAAAAGGGGTGGCAGTTTTTCCTTTCCTTGGACAAGCATCAGAAACATAATTCCAGTTCATCCAGACAAAGAAAAGAGAGTAGATCTCCTGGCAATTGCGATCTACGAATTGGTTATTTTCCCAAGGGTCATGGGAAACATTGATATAGCTTTGCTTAACTTTTTTGAGCAACTGAAAAGGGGGGTCAATCCAGTACCCGTTGTGTTAGCTGAAACTTTCATCTCGCTGAATGCATGCAAAAAGGTGGAAGGTGTGTGCTTTGGAGGGTGTGCTTCATTACTTCAGGTTTGGGCCCTCAGTCATTTTTTGAAATGCCCAACTTAGACTCTGTCGAATGTAATCTCCCTAAACTTCTCTCATCTTCGTGAATTATTGGCAAAAGATTGGCTAGTTGTTAAGAAAAGCAAATGAGTAGACATTTTCAAAGACATCAAATGAAGGGTTCCTTGGATGGGCCATGCTAATATCCTGTACAAGTGTGGAGATTTCAATTTTCTAATGCTGTTAGGTTTGTGGGGAGGGATTGGATGTGCTCCTTTGCAAGTATCTCGATAGTATAGTTCTCGACAGTTCATCCCATTCACTACTGGACTCATTTCATCAGAGTTTGAATTCCATGGAGAGTTCAGGCATAAGGTACAAATGATTGGTGACTCGTGGAACAACTGTTATCATATGAAGGTTGAATATGATAGTCATTGCATGTACACTCCAAACTATGATGTTTGGAGACACATACGAATGAACGACAATGTCATATTTCCTTCATCTGGCCAGGCCAATTCTTTAGAAGAACACTTGAAAGTGGTCCCTTCTGAAGCTGGTATCCTGAGAGGAGAGTTAAGGAGAGCCAAGCTGGTGATAGAGGCTCTACGAGAACATAACCAACAAGATAAGTTTGAGTCACAGCTTGACGTAGACAAATTCAAATGAGAGACAGATCGGGTAACAAAGTTGTACTTGGATTTGAAAGAGAAGTATGAGATTTAGAGGGTTGACTTCTTCAAATTTTAGACCAAGGTTCGTAATGCTGACTTATAGAAAAGCCCAGATCAGTGGAGGCAGGAAATTGAACAAACTGTGGGTAAAGTATAGACAGGCACTCACAGAGGAACAAAAGAAAAATAAATGAGCAACAAAAAAGAGGGAGGCAAACGAACCCTAGAGAGAGAAAAAGAAAATGTGGTAGCCTGAAAAATGAAGGCCTGCAACAACAAAATTCGTTTGCTTGAGTTACAAGAAACATATGATGAAACTCATAAGAAGTGGAAGCAAAGCCCAGATTACGTCGCAAAATTGCAAGATAAGTTGGATGACTTAAATCAGACTCTTCAAAAGTTTCAGAACGATCACACCTATGTGGAACTCCAAGCTAGCTTGAATGAGAATGATGCCTTGAGATAGCAAGTGGAAGAAATAGATAACGTCATTCAAAAATACAGAACAAAGATCTTGGTCCTTGAGGATATAGCTGATGGAGGCAATGATTACTGGTTTACGCGTCTTAGAGATAATGCACGAAGGTTCTAAGAATGAGATGAGTTTGATAAAACTGTCATCACTCTAGTTCAAGATGTGGCTCAACATGTGATGATGCTAGCCACAAAAGCTTCAGCTCTTCATCGGTACATCAAACCAGTAGGGGAGGTGGGACCAAGGCTTATATGGCTAATTGAAGAAGTCAAGGAATTACGAGTTCGTGCCGAAAAATATTTGTAAAAAAGATATGAAAATTTGATGTAATACGAACCTTTTGCCATTCAATAAAACTGTTTCTAAAAGCAGATATTTCATTGAACCAATGTTCTTTTTTTTGCATTCATGCATTTGCATCATTCCATTGTGTTTGGATGTTTTCTTCTTTGCTTCACATTACATTCCATGCATTCATAACATAGCAAGACACTAACTTAAATATAAAAATAACAAAAAACGCCAAAATAGTCCACAAGTACGGTACACGGTCACAAACAAAAGAAATGGAAGACAGAGTAGCAGCCTTGGAAGTTAACCACAAGAGTACCCAAGATCGATTAGATAAGTTGGAAAGTGACTTAAAGTAAGAAATAGAGCTAGTACACCGAAAGACGGTCAGCTCGATTGTGGCTATGTTAAGGTTTAAGGACCCATACGCAGCAGAAACTGATGAGGAAACCAATGCTCTACCACAATTTCAGGGAATGACTTTTATCCATCCTGGAATGTAAAATGAAGCTTCTACACCAAAGGCTAAGTTATCCCCCCACTTTGCCGAGTCCTCCATCTGGAACGAGTTAAAGGCCAATATTGGTGGAGCTCACAATGATGAGGTACCTGACCTTGATGAAATTTCTAATAAGGCTAAGGCCGAAAAGAAATGGGATAATCGATATGAGAAGCTTGGAGGAATGATTAAATTCTTCCAAGAAGGAAACACTTATAGAGGAGTGGGTGCTAGGAACCTGAGTTTGGTGACAGATTTGGTGGTGCCTCCGAAATTCAAGGTCCCTAATTTTCAAAAAATACAACGAAACTATGAGTCCATCAGCACATCTAACCATGCACTGTAGGAAGATGTAAATTTACCTAGACAACGAGAAGTTACTTATTTCATTGCTTTCATGACAGCTTAGTGGGGTCATCTACACGTTGGTATACGCAGTTGAGCCGGGTTAATGTTTGATCTTGGAAAGATCTATCTAGAGCCTTTAGCGAGCAATATAAGCACATCACTGACATGGTTCCAACAATACTGGTCTTGCAAGGGATGGAACAAAAGTATCATGAAATTTTCTGACAATATGCACAAAGGTGGATGGATGTAGTTGCTCAGGTTCAACCATCATTGCTATAGAATGAAATCACTCCAATGTTTGTGGAAACCTTGAAAGGTACCTTTTATGATCGTATGATAAATCATGCAACCAAAAGCTTCACGGACATGTTAATTATTGGTGAGTTGATCTTGGCAGCTATCAAGAGTGGAAAGTTGGATGGAGGAGAAACAAAGAAACCTTACAAGAAGAGGGAGAGTGAGGTCAATGCAACCAATGTCTACAACCTCAATTATTCAAAGGGGGTAATTTTCAATAAACCTAATACTTCCACTTTATCCCCTGTTGCAACAAGCTCACTGAAGGAAGAGCAAAGATATCAAGGGAACTCAAAGCCATATTTTCCTCTCATTCCAATGACATATGCAGAATTGTTCGCTGAATTGATAAAATCTCAAATGGTACTGCCATGTCATGTCCCTCATTTCACACCTCTGTGTCCTATGTGGTATGATGAAAAGGCACAATGCGAATACCATGCAGGTATTAGAGGGCACACTATTGAGAATTGTACTGCTTTTAAAAGAGTGGTGGATGATCTGAGGAAATCAGGCATGTTATCATTTGAGACGTGTGAAGAGAAAATGAGCCCTTTTCCAAAGCACCGAAAGGCAAGAGTAAATGCCATCATTGAAGAAGAGGATAAGAGGGTCAAATGGCATGTTGCTGAAGTTAGGGTGCCAATGAAGTGGGTATGGGCCCAAATAGTTGCAGCTGGGTTATTAGAAGGAGAAGCCCATGAGATGACAGTTAAAGATGTGTTGTATTATGAGTACCATACAGTAGGAGGATATGAGATTGAATTTTGCTCAGAGTTCAAACACTTGGTTCAAGCAAAGATAGACAATAAAGAGCTTGAGTTTTTCGAGAAAAGAAGTACGAAGCACATGATAGATGTATGTGCAACAGAAGAGACAAACCCAAGGAAAGATTATAAAGGGAAGAAACCTTTGGTTATCAAGACCAAGGAAAAAGTAAACGAATTTATGAAAGGTGTGACCTCACGACTAATAATTAGGGCACCAACTCGATTTCCATACAAGGACAACAAGAAGGTTCCTTCGAATTATGTTTGTTCAGTAAAAACTCTAGGTGAATCATCAGTTGGGGATGAGACGAAGAAAGAACCGGTGAATGAAGTAAGCCGCTTCACAAGGAGTGGAAGATTGTATTCCTAGCTGACGATAGAAGACAAAGATGCAGCACAAAGAAAAACTGTTGTTGGAGAACCAAAGAATGAATGTGAAGAAGATTTCTTTAAAGAGAAGCCACAAGTGTATCATGAGCCTGTCAAGGAGTCAAAGGTACAAGAATTTCTAAAGATAATCAAGCACAATGAGTACAGTATGGTGGAGTAGCTTCACAAGATCCGGACCTGAATCTCTATGTTGTCTCTGTTACTGAGCTCCGAGGGTCACTGTGAGGCCTTACTAAAGATTTTGAATCGAACGTTCGTGACAAAGGAAATTTCGACTGATAAGATGGATATGATGGTTGGGAATATTACTGTAAATAATTTCATTTCTTTCAATGATGAGGAGATACCTGAAGGAGGGAGAGGAGCATGCAAGGCCCTACATGTTTCCACAAGATGTAAAGGATACATGCTACTAGATGTCCTGATTGATAATGGTTCAGCCCTAAATGTTCTCCCATTGGTAACATTAAAGAAGCTACCAATAGACAACTCGCATATGAGGGCTTATCAGAACATGGTGAGAGCATTCGATGGGACATAGATGGAGGTGATTGGAAGAATCGAAGTGTCTTTGCAAATTGGACCATCAACTTTCGAAGTGGAGTTTGTGGTCATGGGCATAAAACCCAGTTATAGTTGCTTACTTGGGTGTCCATGGATTCATACAGCAGGAGCAGTCCCCTTTAATTTACACCAGAAATTAAAATTTGTGATTGACGGATAGTTAATAACAATAGGTGTAGAGGAGAAAATCATTGCATCAGTAGCCACTGATGCACCTTACATTGAGGTTGATGAGGGTGCGCTTGAGTGTCACTTCAGGACATTAGAGCTAGTCAATGCAACCTTTTTCACCGAGGGAAGCAAAGTACCAGAACTTGAATTACCCAGTTGCGCGAAAATACAGGTAAAGCAAACACTCAAAAAAGGAGCTGAAGCTGGGAAAGGATTTGGGAGGAGGCACCAAGGGAGTTTATATCTTGTGGTTATCCTTGCCATGAATAACCAATTCGAGATGGGTTTCAAACCTAACCATTGGAAAAGAAGGGAAGAGATCAAGAAACATCAAAAAAGAAGGATGACAAGATTAAAAGGGGAAGAAATTGAGTGGGAGCCAATGACATTTCCACCCCTGAGCCATAATTTCAGACCCGGAGGCTTCCTGGATCCAAATACCAAAGTTAGTGAGAAGGAGGAAGGAAATAATGACCTGTGTGAAGCATTTGAGAAGCCAAGCATCAATGCCATAATAGACAAAGAATGAGAGAACAAGTACTTGTCCATGATTTGCCCCTGCTCTGAACTTGACAACTGGACTGCTAAAGAAATTCATGTAGTCTTTGATATAGTTTCAGAGTAATTCTCAGAACCACCCCTTTTGCCTTTGGACCCGAAGGCAATTTTGAATCTTATATAAAGGGTCTATGTCCAAACTTATATTTTGAATTTCGATAAAGATGCATCTTTTCCTTTCAACAAATCTTGTGTGGCAAACCCTTTTCATAAGTAAAAATCAAAGCAAAATAAAAACTAAAAGCAAATCATTCCAATCATTCTATTCATCTATTTTCTTTGTATATGTTTTATGCCCTTTTCTTTGCAGGTCTTCAGATATAAACGGCACAAACGACTTCGAGTCAAACCTTGAGGTTGATTTTGAACTACCTTTATGCCTATAAGAAGTTGAGAATGTTGACAAAGAAGAAGAATATGACTTGCCCAGTGATCTGCTCAGAATGGTAGAAGGAGAAGAGAAACAAATTTTACCCCATAAGGAGGAGCTGGAAATTCTAAATCTTGGCACAGAAGAAGGGAAACGCGAAGTGAAGATTAACACCACCATTACAACTAATACCCGACAAAGCCTAATAGAGCTCCTAAAGGAATTCAAAGATATTTTTGCCTGGTCATACCAAGACATGTCTGGTCTTGACACTGATATTGTTATGCATCGGCTCCCAATAAAGGAAGGATGTGAGCCTGTGAAGCAGAAGCTTAGAAGGATGAAAGCTGAGATGCTCCTAAAGATTAGAGATGAAGTGAAGAAACAATTTGATGTAGGGTTTCTTGAAGTGGCAAAATATCCAAAATGGGTGGCTAACATAGTCCCAATCCCTAAAAATCACGTGTGTTGATTATAGGGACCTCAATAGAGCAAGCTCCAAAGACGATTTCCCGTTGCCGCATATAGACACATTAGTGGACAATATAGCTGGACACTCCCTTTCCTCTTTCATGGATGGTTTCTCTGGGTATAACCAGATTAAAATATGCCCAGAAGATATGAAAAAGACTACCTTCATAACATTGTGGGGAACCTTTTGCTATAAGGTAATGCCTTTTGGATTAAAGAATGCAGGGGCAACCTACCAAAGATCCATGGTCACCCTTTTTCATAATATGATGCATCGGGAAATAGAAGTATACGTAGACGATATGATAGCCAAATCCCGATCTGAAGATGAACATCTAGTGAACTTAGAATTTTTTTCAAAGGTTGAGGAAATTCCAGCTGAAGCTTAACCTAAACAAATGTATATTTGGGGTTACATCACAAAAATTATTAGGCTTCATGGTAAGAAGAAGAGGAATTGAGATTGATCCAAACAAGATTAAGGCCATACAAGAGCTCCCACCACCTTAAACATAGAAAAAGGTTCGGGGCTTCCTGGGAAGGTTAAATTACATCGCCCATTTTATCTCCCAGTTAACTGATAAATGCGATCCAATGTTCAGGCTACTGAGGAAGAATAACCCAGACACATGGAATGAAGAATGTCAGGCAGCCTTAGAGAGGATCAAATATCAGTTAACTAATCCTCATGTTCTAGTACCGCTAGTTCCCGGGAAACCATTGATTCTATACCTGACGGTGTATGAAAACTCTATGAGTTGTGTGCTTGGACAACATGAAGAAACTGGAAAGAAAGACAAGGAAATATATCATTTGAGCAAGAAGTTCACCGACTGCGAGACCAGATACTCCTCAATAGAGAGGCTATATTGTGCTTTGGTATGGGCATCTAAGAGGCTCATGCAATGTATGCTATATCACACTACGTGGCTAATTTTAAAATTGGATCCTTTAAAGTTCATGACGGAAGCTCTAGCCCTGTCGGGAAGATTAGTGCATTGACAAATGTTATTGTCGGAGTTTGATATCCAATATGTAAGTCAGAAAGTAGTAAAGGGAAGTGCCATAGTTGACTTTTTTGCAAGCCGCGCCTGTAAGGACTATGAAGCATTGAATTTTAATTTTCCTGATGAAGAATTGATGTCTATGTCAGAAGATATTGAGACTCCAATAGAATCATAGATCTTGAACTTCGATGGTGCAGCAAATGCTTTATGACGTGGCATATTGGCAGTTTTGGTTTCACCAAAAGGAGATTACTACCCTTTCACAAGTCGCCTAAACTTCTTCTGCAAAATAATATGGCAGAATACGAAGCTTGCATATTGGGACTAAGGGAGGCTATTCAAAGTAAAATACATAATTTAAAAGTTTTTGGAGACTCGAAATTAGTTATCTATCATATACGAGGTGAATGGGAGACAAAAGATGCAAAATTGATAGAATATTAGAAGTTGATCCTTGAATTATCCAAAGAATTTGATGAAATCACTTTTAAGTATCTCCCCAGGGAGGATAACCAGATGGTTGATGCCTTAGCCACTTTAGCCGCCATGTTTAAAGCAAGTGAAGGTTCCAGGATGATGCCTATCAAATTGTGAATGTTAGATTCCCCAGCTCATTGCTATGACGTGGAAGAAGAAGCAGATGGCCAACCATGGTACTATGATATTCTGTAGTATAAGAAATCTCAGCAATACCCTCCCCAGGCAACTAAAAATGAGAAGAAAATGGTTAGGAAATTAGCATCAGGGTACGTTCTTGATGAAGAAATTTTGGACAATAAAAGTTGAGATCAAGTGTTTTTGAGACGTGTTGATGCAAAAGAAGCTCATCTGATTCTAGAAGAGGTTCATGAAGGAGTTTGTGGAACTCACCCTAGCGACTTCACCATGGCCAGAATTATCATGCGTTTTGGATATTATTGGTCGACTATGGAAGGAGATTGCATCAATTTTTCTCACAAATGCCATAAATGCCAAATTTATCTTGACAAGGTTCATACACCTCCTTAGTCGCTCCATGTTATGTCAGCTACTTGGCCATTTTCCATGTGGGGCATAGATGTCATCAGTCAGATTCATCCGAAGCCATCAAATAGACATCGATTTATTTTGGTAGCTATCAACTACTTCACAAAGTTTGTTGAAGCAGTATCCTATGCAAACGTCACTAGATCTATAATTTACAAATTCCTAAAAAAGGAAATCATTTGTCGATATGGCTTGCATGAAAGTATCACAACTGATAATGCCTCTAATCTGAATAATAAGATGATAACAGGAGTCTGTGAGCAGTTTAATATCAAACATCATAATTCGGTGATATATCGTCCAAAGATGAATGGGCCGATGGAAGCTGCAAATAAGAATATCAAGAAGATAATCACAAATAATGGTTAATGTCACAACCCAAAAACCGGTCTAGTCGGGGTTAAGTTCCGGTGATTGAATATTTTGTACCAGTTAAATAATTTGCTCGATCTTGTACCTAATTTAGAGCAATAAAGGTTATTCGGGCTAACCGTATCGGTTTATTATTATTATATTTATTAGTAAAATAAGAATATGGCGTGAGTGGGGGGACCCACGACCAATTCCTTCAAATTGAAGGAACTATCATGAATCACCCCACATATGGGATGATTTGGCATAAAGGGGGGAGGCAAGGTAGAGATGGCCACCACGTGGCTCAAGCCTAAGGGCCATGCCCTTTAGGCATGCCACCACACCACCTACATGGAGGATGAAGGCAAAAGGGGAGAGACGGCCTTGCAGTATAAATATGGGGAAATTATGCCTCAAATGTGCAATGGAGGCATCAAAAATTAGTGTAAATAAGGGGAATTATCGCGTAAGAAATAGGAGGAGAATTAAGAAACAAACAATCGATTCAGTGATAGGTTGGTAAGCTCAAGTTTTTCGGTTCGATAAATTTGAGTCCTTGCTATCGAATGGCTCAAGGGGTTGATACAGAACAATCGTCATCTCTTTTGAGAGTCAAGAATAAAGGCGTCGTTATTTGAAAGTCTTAAAAAAACGGGTTGTCGAGGTGAGTGTCGTTGTGTCAAGGGATAGGCTCGATGCCATCTCGTTGCATTATTTTATGATTATGTTTGTATTTGTTTAAGGGTTCCCGTAGAGCAACTATGTTGAATTCGATTGGCAAATCCGGTAAGTACCTGCATTGCTTTGATATGTGCAAATATGAGTATGATATGCTACACGTATGTGATATATGAAATTAATATGAAATGTGGCATGGTATGGAGCTAAGGCTCATTTTGATATTTGATATGATATGACTTAAAAAAATATGGACTATGTGAATTTGTGTAATTATGGAAATTGGATAAAATTGGCATGCCTTAGGATTATTGAGCTCGGTTAAGTAAATGAGGACTATGGTCCAGGGCTACGGCCTATATGTGGGCGAAATAATGATAGACTATGTAAGGGATATATCTCCGGAGCTACAACTCAAAGGCTACGACCCATTCTCCCTTATATGTGTTGGTGTACAGGGGAATCCGCGTATCCAATGGTACCTAATGTGATATGTGCCTATGAATTGTGCTATGACTTTATGATTATGATATGACTATGTGACATGTAATAAGTGAATGTGAAAGCATGAGAATATGTGTAATAAGCATGAATTGTGCATAGTATAATATGACTACTTATATATTTGATTATCATGCATTTCATTGTAAATGTTATAACTACCTCACTAGGCTATGTAAGCCTAACATGTGTGTCTCATGCATTTTTAGGACCTTGATCAATTCTGAGCCTTGATCGTGTTATTGCACTTGCAAGCCACGTCTCTGTCACATATGTATGTTATCTTTTTCTATAAACTCCTAGCGAAGTGGCATAAGGACTAACTTGTTTTCTATAAGCCTTTATAGATTTATATGATGACTTGGTAAAATGATTTTGTTGTATGCTTAGATTTGGATAGGTTAAAAAGGTTAAAAGGTGCCTAAAATGAGCCTAAGGTGAAAACTTGGTAAATGGATTCCGAACGCCCTAAAAATGTGATGTACCAGTAGGAACATGATTTGTAAGTGTACTGGTAAAATTTGGTAAGGTTTGGAAATCACATGATAGGTTAATCTGAATAACAAAATAGTTTTGAACAGTTTACAAAATGGTCACTAAATATTGTATCATCTAATCAGATAGGTAAATGACCTCCATTAGTAATGAAATTTCACATGCTAATAATTGGTAAGATTAATTTTAGTATGACAACCTAAATTTTGGCTAAGGATCCTTTATTTATGAAATTTACAATTTAGTCCCTAAAGTTAAGAAAATTTTAAAATTGACCCAAACTCCGATTAAGTTTAGTAACCAACAAAATGGATAAGTCCTATGAATAATCGATTTGATGCTTATATTAGGTTTTTAAACTCTAAAACTCTTTTTGAACCTTCGATTAGTCCTTCGATAACATTATCCGACTCAGATCCCTACCAGACTGGGAAGAGGGTGTTACAATTGTGGTATCAGAGCCAAGTTTAGTCGATTCTAGGACTAACCGAGCATCCGTTATGAGTCTGTGTCTATATATGCCACTTAGGAGTTTATTTTTATATGTTATCCGTGACTTGCAACTGGCACGATCTAACATTTCTTGTTTGATTAGACTTAAGAATGTCTGCACCTAACGATAGACGTGTTGCAATAGAAACATGTCCAAACTCTACGTATCCCTTTATTAGTGAATCATTGATTAAAAAAGTATGCTTTAGAGTATGAACTTGTAGCTTCTGAGATACTTGTCTCAAATTCACTAGGAGATAGTGTAGCTATTCGAATAATCTGTAGAACTTGTCCCCTAAGGATCCAAGGGATCCCATTTCTGGCCAACTTGATGGCTTTACCCTTCCATGAGTTCGATCTCATTCTAGGCCTTGATTGGCTAGCTGAACATCAAGCGTGGGTGGATTGTTCAAAGAAGAAATTCTATCTCCGTGGACTGGTAAGGAGAGCATAACCTTGATAAAGTCTGAACCCGAGCCTAAAAAAAGTCTCATGTATGCCATGGAGTCTAAGAAAGATTTGAAAATCAAATACGTACCCGTAGTAAAAGAATTCCCCGATGTGTTTCCTGATGAACTTCCGAGACTCCCTTCCACCCGTGAAGTAGAATTCGGGATAGAAGTGCAACCTAGAACTACTCCGTTCTCCATTATTCTATATAGAATGGCTCCGGTGGAGTTGAAGGAGTTAAAAACTCAAATCCAAGACCTTCAAGATAAGAGATTCATTCGACCGAGTTCCTCACCCTGGGGAGTGCCGATTTTGTTCGTCAAAAAGAATGATGGATCAATGCGTTTATGCATTGATTATCGTCAATTAAATAAAGTGAAGATTAAGAACAAGTACCTACTTCGAGGATCAATGACCTCTTTGATCAGTTAAAAGATGCATTTATCTTCTCCAAGATAGATCTTCAATCTGGATACTACCAAATTCTGGTAAAGGAGTCTGATGTTCCAAAGACTGCCTTTCAGACTAGATGTGGTCACTATGAATTTCTAGTGATGCCTTTTGGGCTCACGAATGCACCTGAAGCCTTTATAGATCTAATGAATCGTGTATTCCAGCCCTATCTTGATAAGTTTCTGGTTGTCTTTATAGACGATATTCTGATCTATTCTTGTAATCACTCATTTTTACTTGTAAATATATTAATATTGCATGTATATTTATTATATGAATGTTACTAATATAAGGTGATGTGTGCATGTATAAGCTATGTATACGTATTAGGGGTGTATGTATGTCACGTATGTATCTAGGGTATAAGCGTATATAGATGTTATGTTAATTATATGTATGATTATACGTACGTATACTAGAATATTATATTAATTAATGATCGTATAATATAAGTATATATTTTCGTATGTATATGTATTGCTGTTATAATTATACTATTATTATTATTGGGCTGACAAAATGAAAAAATTAGATATATTAAACCCAAATAAAAAATTACAGTCCAATTACAAATCCAATTACAAGGCCCGTTTGGCCCAAATCTGAATCCCATTTAATTACAATGTGCGGTAACTGTGGGCCGTTGGATCAAGATCTGATCCGACGGCCACGATGCGATGGATGGAAGCCAAAAATATCTGCCAGCGCGTGCTCCACGTATGGACCGTTCGAGTGCCACGCGCGTGTGTGGTCCACGCGCGACGCTTTAATATCCCACGCGTAAGATCCACGCGTTCGACTCCGACATTGCGGAGCTCCACGTGGCGAAATCTCAAGCCGTCTCATCAGATCGAGGCTTCATCCAGGCCGATCGTTCTTCAAGCCATCTCGGCCGTTAGATCAGATCTGATCTAACGGCCGAAAACGCCTCGTCGCCTCTCGGCGAAACCACCACCCGCCACCGCGCCGATATTCAGTCCCCGCGTTCAGATTATGCCAAAGACAACAAGCAAAATGTCAGATCTGAAAATGAAGATGCAACTGGCAACCAAAAACAGAGGCAGTAATATATATGAAACGGGGCTGTTGTAACGGGGATTAGCTAGCGAAAAATTATTAGCAAAAAAATAGCCAGCAAAAATTAGCGAGCGAGCAAAAAAGATTAGCAAAAAACAGAGAGAGTAGTAACAAAAAAAAGAACAGAGAACTTATAAAACCAAAAAAACTTGTAACCAGTCGAGATAATCAAAAGGCGTCTAGTGGTAAATTTTTGTCTCCTTTTTTTGTTTTGTTTTCTTTACATGCATATAGGGAAGATTAACAAAAAAAAAAAACAAAATAAAGAAGTAAAGTAGTCTTACTAGGCGTTGTCAGTGGGTCTTCCCTTCCTCTGTGACAAGCCTTTCGGCTTCTCAAAGCCGGATCCGGTGAACTAAAGGGAGGGAGACCCTTGTGGTTTCGTTTTGGTCTAAAAAAAATATTTTTGGTTCGTATTTCCTAGATCTAGAGTAAATAAGGGGGTATCCTCTGAATCCAACCTAGGATTCGTATTGAGGACGACAAGGGGGTTGTTTTGGTCTATTTTGGAGGCTCGCCGGCGCCGGAGAACACGGCGGCCGGCCGCCGGATTCTGGGTATTATAAGAACAAATGAGAGAGAATGAAGAACATAAGCAGGGTTACAAAACTGAAAATGAAAGAAATGAGGGGAAAATGGGTTTCGGTCTAAAAATGGGCTTTTTATAGTTATTATTATTTTTGAAATGGGTAAATTACACACTTAATCCCACCGCGTTTTCAATATTTTCATTTTTGTCTTGCCGCATGGTATAATCACAGCCCCAGTCCCCCTGATTTTTCAAAGGATTACAATTTCGTCCCTAAATTACACCGAATCAGTTTCTGAATGGTAAAATTACGTCCTTAACCATCCCGCGTTTTTGGATTTTTCACTTTGGGTCTGCCCCTTGGTCTAATTATAATTCTGGTCCTTTTAGGTTTTGTTTGTTTCGCAAATTTAGTCCCAAATTACATATTATTGTTCTTTAATTTACTTACCACTACTTTTGTTTTTCTTTCATTTCAGTCCTGTTTTCTTTGTAAATACTAATGTTCGTATTATAATCGTATATGTAGATGTATTCTATTATTTTATTTTATTTTATGTCACTTGTATATGACTCGTATTCTATGTTTACATATATATGTGTATTAAGGTTATAATGATCATGCGTCTTTTATCCGGTTACTCATATTAAGCATGTTATGTTTTTACTGATTCGTACATGGTATATTTTGTATTTTATATGTGTGTGCTTTCTTATTTTTTAGGGCTACATGTTAGTATATTTACCCTTTTTATACGATATATTGACCCGCATATGTTGAAATATGTTTTATTACTAGTATGCATTTTTTTTAATATCTATTCGTCTATATATACTTATTCCTGCCTTGATATTTTGACATATTATAATTTTTTTTATCTATTATTTAGAGTAATATGTATATATATACATGTTTTAGTCTAAAATATCATTCATGTTAAATTAGTATTCTGGTATGCCAATATTTATTATGCTAAATATTTTGCCATGTTTTACGTTTTTGCCACTAATATTGCATATCAAGATATAACTTGTTAATGCGGAGTCCTTTTACCCGAGCGTAAACGGGGCCAGTATCAAGCGTAGTGATAGTGGTTGGGCGTTTATTCTCGGGTAACGGGACCCTTAAAATATATTCGCAATTATGACCGAATTTTAAAATAATCGTCACTCTAATCCGGAAAATCCAACATTAATAAAGCGGTAATTATTAAAGTACCAATTTTGGGTGGTGTGGGGGTGCTAATCCTTCCCCATCCGTAACCGGCTCCCGAACCCTGTCTTTTTGAATCTCTGGTTTTATGGTGTCCGGCCTACCTAAGTGGCCGGTGGCGACTCCATTTTTATAAGGTTTTTGTAAACCCCACGGAATAAATATTTTCTATCCAAACACCTTTCAAACACACCTTTCGAAAACCCCATCGTTTTTATTTTAGAGATATATGGAAAAAGACCTTCGCTACAGATGGCGACTCCGCTGGGGACAATTTTTGTTTTTTTTTTTAAAAAAAAAAGAACAAATGAGAGTCAAGCTTTTAAAATAATTACCGCTTTACTAATATTGGAAGTTCCGGATTAAAGTGACTATTAAATTAACATTCGGTCATAATTGCGCGCTTATTTTAACGCATTTAAAATATGGCATATAAACCCGTCCTTTTTTAAGTGGGGGGAAAATGCTAATGCTTTCGTGGAGATATCGTTCTCCCGTATGGGCCTAGCAAGTACCTTCGGGGCTCGAGTACCTTATGCTTTCGTAAGGATATCGTTCCTTCGTACGGGCATAAGCGAATGGGTCCCCCTGAATTGAACCCGGTTGAAAGGAGCCTATAATGGGTGATGATCGGGGGCCTTGCTACCCTTAGTAGGGGACAGCAAGGACAATTCGGGTACCTCCTAGAACCAAAACTGCATGTAAAGAACATAGAAACCCACCCTGTTAGAGCCATGCGGATAACCTTAGGTTTTAGACGGGATAAATAGGGTTGTTTTGTGTGTTTATTTCTGTTTAATTTTGTCATTTTATTTATATATTTATCAATTTTATCTGGTACTGACTTGTCTTCTTTTCGCTTTTTGTTCTTTTTCTCATACATCATTGCATTTGCATCGCATAAAGGTACTGGATCAAGTGGTTTGCCTGATCAGAAAGTCTTTCACTATGGAAAAAGGTGTCTTAGGAAATAGGAGATTAATTTATCAGTCAGACATTGGTCAGAGGTCAACCAGAAAATCCAAGGGGACAGTCCGCCTAACGAACGTGTAATAACTGGATACACCTATGTGAGTCTCCAACAGAACGACTTGTGGGATCTTCAAAGCATTTGGGAAAGATGGGACCGAAGACTATAGGACTTATTTTGCAATAGTTATGGCGACATCGCACAGCTGTTATATGTTCGGATTAACCAGCCCCTACTCCGAGCTATAGTCCAGTTCTGGAATCCGGCTTTTTGCTGCTTCACCTTCAATGGGCAGGACATGATGCCTACGATAGAAGAGTACACTGCTTTACTTAACCAGAAAAATATCCAGGAAGATTGGATCTACGCGAAGCCTCCGAGGAATCAGAATTACACTGCTAAACTCAAAACCTTTGCAAGAATGAGTGACGAGTGGGTTAGTGGCCTTCTTCAAATCCGAGGAGATAATACAGTCTTTGCATGGGAGAGTATTCGGGACATCATATCAACACATCAAGACGAGGCAAAGAAAATGGACTTATTCGCTTTAGGAATATATGGCTTGGTGATCTTTCCCAGAGTACTCGGGAACATTGACATAGCCATTCTGGATTTGTTTGAGCGGGTGAAACGGAAAGCAAACCCGGTACCAGCAATCTTGGTCGAGACTTTCATTTCCTTAAACGCTAGCCGGAAACATGAAGAAGGACGTTTTCGAGGCTGCGCACAGCTATTACAAGTATGGATCCAGAGTCACATGTGGAAGACGCCGACGTGGGTCCTGCCGGGGATATCCTTCCAAGGTTTTTCGCCTTTACGAGAATACTTAGCAAAGGAATGGCGAGAAGATTTGAAAACAAAAATGTGGACTAGTTTCTTGAGAACATTCAAGATGAAGACATAGCATGGAGGGTCCCATGGCTCGGTAAAGTTAATTATTTTCTATCTGATTGTGGTGACTGACTCAACGGGCTGATGATGTTAGGATTACATGGAGGGATCGCTTGTGCTCCACTTTTAGTGTCTCGGCATTCGGATCACGACAGTTCATTCCCAATACCGCGGATTAAGCCAAACTGAATTTCTTTTCAAAGGAGAGTTCAAAGGAAAAATTCAGACCATCATGAGGGCACAGGATCATTGTTATCGGATCGGGGTGGAAGGAGATACGAGCACATGACTACCCCAGATTACGATCTTTGGAGACGTTTGAGGGTTAATAATGTGATTCCTGAATCTGATCAAGGACCGATATCTTAAGGAGTGAACTCGAGGAAGTTAAAAAGAAAATGGACATCCAACAGACCCAACATGCGAGCGAGCTCTATAAAGCAAGCTTAGAAGTTGATGGCGGGATGGGATCATCGAACAAATCAAGAAATTAAATGCAGATTTGAGTGACAATAATACTCTTTATCAAAAAGATGCCCTCCTATTACAGGCAAAAATACAAAAGGCCGGCCGGAGTCAGTTCATAGCTGTGGAAAGAGAAAGAATGAACGGCATCCGTTTGGTGGAAGAAGAACGGGAAATTAACAAAAGAGCAATCGAGAAAGAGATTGAAAGCTACCGTTTGGCTATGGAGGAAGAAAAACGGTCCGCCAAGAAGGCCATTGATCAAGAGAAAGAAAGATTCAGACAAGAAATCAGCAAGGGAAAACAGGCTGTTCATCATGAGAGAGAAAGTGTCGCCGCATGGAAAAGAAAATCCGTAAGTAGTCGAAATAGACTGTTAGAGATGCAGAAACTGTACGATGACACTGTTCAAAAATTGGGGCAAAGCCAAAGTCAAAATGATGAATTAAAAGGAAAGATGGCGGAAGTCGAACACTCACTTCGAATGTACTGCCACAGGAACAACTTCGCTGAGCTGCAAGAAAGAGAACGCGAAGTGGGTGTGTTACAAGCACGAATTGGGACCCTTGAAGCAATGGTGGAGGATTACAAGGAAAGAATTAATGTGTTCGAGGAAGCTGCAGCCAGAGGGGACACCTATTGGCAGAAAAGATTGCGCGACGCTGCTCGAATGGTACAGGACAGAGACCAGTACTACGCAAATCTAATGGTGGACATACAGCGAGTCGCCAGACACGTAAATGATTTAGCTGTCGAGGCTGAGACACTCCGACCTTTTATAGCCCCGGGAATGGAAGAAGCTCCTAGGTTCCTCAAGCTGCTCAAGGCAATTGGAAAGTTAGGGGATAGAGCTAGAGTCTATCTATAGGACTCTGTGTTATAATTAGATCTTTTGTACTAGGGATCTTTACTTTGTAACACGAATTTTGTTGTAATCAAGACCCTTTAATTCCCGTGGAAGTAATTCAAAAGGGTGATTACCAGCGGAATCAGTACCTTGTCTGCATGCATTCTTGCATTTGCATCATAACATTTGCATCATTGTACATGCATTTATTTTACAACCATATTAACAATATGAATATTGTGGCATTGTATGTAGCTAACCCGCAATCATTCATCACCTATACTTTACCCGGCTACAAAGAAGGCTCATGGAAGAAAGAATAATCAGTCTAGAAAGAGGGCAAAGGGAGCTTGAGACAAGGCTTGAAGAGGCCCAGAGAAGCCTTAGTGATCAGATTGCACAGTCACAAACATCAATAGTTTCTGACATAACGACATTGCTGGCAAAAAGTCTTGGAAAACGAGTAGAAGGAGAAAATATCCCAGAGCCAGAAGGTACCCCGGCTCACTTCAAGGTTCAACCAACTGCACCAAACCAGGCTAGGAAGGTGTATATTGACCCTACAGGAATGTCTTCCAGCTTTCGAGTAGGGGCACCTGAGACTCAACCCCTTGATACCGAAGCACTTTATGAAGAAGAAGTGCCGGACCTAAACATGGTCGAAAGGATCAGGAATGAGGTAGAAAGAAAGTGGGAAGAAAGATTTCGCCTCATGGAAGAAAAATTTAAAGCGTTACAATCAAATGAAGAATCAGGAAACGACGCTAGCGACCTAAGTCTGGTGTCCGATCTTGTCTTGCCACTAAAATTCAAAACGCCGGAGTTCGATAAATATGACGGAACCACATGTCCTTCTACACACATAACGATGTATTGTAGAAAAATGGTGGCTTACCATAAAGATGAAAAGCTACTAATCCACTATTTCCAGGATAGTCTAACTGGAGCGGCGTTACGTTGGTATACTCAGTTATGCAAAGCAAATGTCAAGACATGGAAAGATCTGTCTAAAGCATTTTCCGAGCAATACAAACATGTAACAGACATGATCCCTAGCAGAATCATGTTAGAAAATATGGGGCAAAAGTCAATGAAAGCTTGCGACAATATGCCCAAAGGTGGAGAGAAGTGGCCCCAAAATCCAGCCACCTATCCGGAGCATGAAATCACGCCATTATTTGTCAACACTCTGAAAGGGCACTCTTCGACCGCCTCATCAATAACACAACACAAGTTTGCCGACTTAATCGGGGTGGAGAGTCTCTCGAACTGGCAATCAAGAGCGGCAAAATAGATGGTGGGGAAGGGTCTCGAAAGTATAACAAGAGAAATGAAGTAAACACCACCAGCACCTATACCGCCCCGAAGAACTTCACAGTCTCACAGCCACAAGCACCTGTGGGAAAAACACAAAATTCGAATCAAAGAGATGAGAGAGTCACCAGAAAGGATAAAGAGAGGAGAACTTTCACTCCCCTACCTGTTTCATACTCAGAGCTTTATTCCCAATTGTATGAAGCGGACTTGGTCCGACCATACATCGTTAATCCTGTCAATCCACCCTTCCCGCCTTGGTATAATCCAAGCGCGCATTGCGACTATCACGGCGGTACCCCTGGACATCCCACTGAGAACTGTCTTGCCTTCAAAAAGCTTGTACAGAACTTAATCGATTCCGGGATATTGAAGTTTAAAGAACCAAGTGTAGCCAACAACCCGCTACCTAATCATGGGAACAGAGGGGTAAACGTCATAGAAGAATGCTTTACCAGGAGGATAAAGGATGACGTGTCAGAAGTCAAGTCTCCTTTACGGTGGGTATTTCAACAATTATGCATAGCTCGTGTGATCAACAAAGGCATGATAATAAGGCAGAAGGAATATGGAAAGTATTGCGAATTCCATCAGACTGAAGGGCATGATATCCAAGAATGTGAAGAGTTCAAGAAATTGGTGCAGAAGTTGATGAATGAAAAACAAATTGAATTCTTTGAGGAACCCATGGGGAAGGGATCAGACGTACACATGATAGATAGCCCCAAAACTAGATACGGGAAGGATAGACCTTTTATTATCTCTCCCAGGACAGGAAATGCAGGTGTCTCCCAAGGAGAAACCAGCAAGATAAATCCCAAGATCATCATTTCAGCACCATCTCCATTCCCATTCAAAGACATGCGACAAATTCCCTGGAATTATGCTGCGAATGTGACCATGCCAGAAAAATCAGAACACGAATAGGTAAAAGAGCCTACGCTGGAAGATCAACAAAGCCAGAACAATGTGAACGTTGGTGAAGCAGGCCATTTCACAAGAAGCGGCCGATGTTATTCCTCCGAGGCTTTGAGAGCAGCTGAAAAAGATAGGGGGAAGAATACGGCAGTCAGCCCTACGCAGATATTTGGAGAAGAACCTCCCCAAAAGATAAATGAACCGGTAACTGAGGCCCAGGCCAAAGAATTTCTAAAGTTCTTGAGACATAGCGAGTACAGTGTAGTGGAACAACTACGGAAACAACCGGCCAAGATCACGATCTTTGGAATTACTCTTGAGTTCGTGAGAAGCATCGGGAGACGCTATTGAAAGTGCTGAATCAAACTTTTGTGCCTCGGGACATTTCTAACAAACCTGGACATGATAGTGGGGCATATTACACGCCTAAATCATATCACGTTCGGTGATGATGAGATCCGGAGGGAGGAATGGGGTCTACCAAAGCCCTTAACATCACTACCCACTTGCAAAGGTATGTATTACAGCGTCTTGATCGACAACGGGTCAGCATTGAATGTCTTGCCTATGGTAACCCTGCAAAAATTGCCAATAGATGGTTCGCACCTAAAGCCTTGCTACAACTCGGTAAGAGCCTTTGATGGTACGCAAAAAAAAGGAACAATGGGGAAAATTGAGGTGCCCCTATTGATCGGACCAACTGAATATGTGATCGATTTTGTGGTGATGGACATAAAACCATCTTACAAACTGCTTATTGGGAAGACCGTGGATCCACTCCGCAGAGTTGTCCCATCATCATTGCATCGAAATTAAAATTTGTAGTTGAAGGCAAATTGGTCACCGTAGAAGCGAGCATGAATTTGTTGCTTCCGTGACATCGAGACACCCCTACATTCAAAATGATGAAGATGCTGCAGAATGCTCGTTCCGAGCATTAGAACTAGTAAATGCCACATTCGTTTCAGAGGGAAGCCAGATCCCTTACCCCAGGTTATCTAATTATACTAAGATGACCGTCGCAGAAACTCTGGGCCGAGGAGCCAAAGTAGGAAAATGGCTGGGAAAGAAATTACAAGGAAACCTGAGACCCAAGAATATGATAACCAAGAAGGATCGTTACGGGCTGGGTTACCAACCAAGTGTCCAACAGAAGAAAGAAGAATATAAAAGAAAGGAGGAGCAAAGAAAAGCTAGATCTAAAGGAGAAGATATTTCGTGGAGGTCGATGTCCTTTCCTAGTTTGAAAGCCACTTTCATCTCCGGAGGGTTCTACCAGCCAGGTCAAGATATTGGAGAGGCAATGAAGAAAAATGATGAACTCAACCAGGATGAAATATTCAGTAAAACATTTGAAGGGATGTACATCAACATGATAGCTGAAAAGGACCGAGGTAGCAAAATGTTGACCAACATCCGCCCTTGCCATCCCGGGGAAACGCTCGATAACTGGAGCTGCATTGGTCTACCTGTAGTTTTTAGGAATAGATCAGAGTAATGCTCTGAATCAACCTTTTGTTTTTGCCCATAGACAATGGGGATCTCTTATATGGGGCACCTATGTTAACTTTTTGATTGAAATGAAAATATCCCCACTTTCTTAGAAATGACCAAAGTCTCATTTCCTCCATTCATGTATTCTTCATATTCATTCCCTTCATGTAAAGCCGTCTCTTTCCCAATACAATTCATTCTCATTTAATGCAGGTCGCTCATGATTGACGATATGAATGATACCGGATCCGATCCTGGAGTAAATTTTGAATGCCCTGAGGTCTCAGAGGAAATTGAGGGAGGATATGATGAAATAGAAATTGAGGTCCCGGAAGAGTTAAAGAGAATGGTGGACGACGAAGAAAGGCAGATTATGCCCCACCAAGAAGAAACAAAAATTGTCAATTTGGGGACTGAAGAAGCGAGGAAAGAAGTAAAAATAGGAACGACGATTTCCTCAAAAACCAAGCATGAACTGATAGCCCTACTTCAGGAATTCAAGGATGTCTTCGCCTGGACTTATCAAGATATGCCAGGATTGAACACCGACATAGTGGTGCACAAATTGCCAACAAAATCGGAGTGCAAACCAGTACAGCAAAAACTTCGGAGAATGAGGCCAGAGATGTTGTTAAAGATCCGAGAAGAAGTGAAGAAGCAATTTGATGCTGGATTCTTGGAGGTAGCCAAATACCCTGAATGGGTTGCAAACATTGTACCAGTACCAAAGAAAGACGGGAAAGTTCGTATGTGTGTAGATTACAGGGATCTGAATCGAGCTAGCCCTAAAGACAACTTCCCTTTGCCACATATTGACACGCTGGTTGACAACACCGCAGGACATTCATGGTTTTCCTTCATGGACGGCTTCTCAGGATACAACCAGATAAAGATGGATCCTAACGACATGGAGAAAACCACATTCATAACCATGTGGGGCACTTTTTGTTATCAAGTGATGTCGTTTGGGCTAAAGAACGCAGGGGCAACATACCAAAGAGCAATGGTGACTCTCTTCCATGATATGATGCACAAAGAAATAGAAGTATGCGTGGATGATATGATTGCCAAATCCCGAACAGAGGAAGAGCACCTAAAGAACTTGAGAAAACTATTCCAAAGACTACGGAAGTACCAACTAAGGCTCAATCTTGCCAAGTGTACCTTCGCCGTTACTTCTGGAAAACTCTTGGGGTTCGTAGTAAGCAGAAGAGGGATTGAGATTGACCCGGATAAAGTGAAAGCCATCCAGGACCTTTCACCACCCCGCACGCAAAAGGAAGTCCGCGGTTTCCTGGGGAGGCTGAATTATATCTCTCGTTTCATTTCCCAATTAACCAATCAATGCGACCCGGTCTTCAGACTTCTTAGAAAAAATAATCCTGGCGTATGGGATGAAGAATGTCAAAAAGCCCTAGAAAAGATCAAAAAGTACCTGACAAATGCTCCAATTTTAGTCGCACCAAGATGCACAGTCGACCACTAATTCTCTACTTAACGGTCTTGAGAATTCAATGGGATGTGTCTTGGGGGCAACACGATGAGTCAAGAAAAAAAGGAGCAAGCCATCTATTACCTAAGCGGAAATTCAATGATTGCGAAACACGGTACCCCAAATCTGAAAAGGCTGTGTTGTGCTCTAGTTTGGGCTACCAAGCGGCTCAGACAATACATGTTGTACCATACTACCTGGTTGATATCCAAGCTAGACCCATTAAAGTTCTTAATGGAAGCGCCAGCGCTAACGGGAAGGATGGCCCGATGGCAGATGCTCTTATCCGAATTCGACATCGTATATATTAATCAGAAAGCTATAAAAGGGAGTGCCGTAGCAGATTTCCTGGCTAGTCGTGCTTCGAATGACTATGAGGCATTGAACTTTAGTTTCCCAGACGAAGACTTGATGTGCATCACAACCGAAGAAGAGATTTCAGATGATATGTCATGGAAACTTTACTTCGATGGAGCCTTCAACGCCCTCGGACATGGGATAGAGGCAGTGCTAATCTCACATGAGGACGTCTATTATCCTTTCACCAGCAGATTGGAATTCTTCTGCACAAACAATATAGCTGAATACGAAGCTTGCATCATGGGACTAAACTCAGCCATCGAAAGAAAGGTTAAGGAACTTCGAGTGTTCGGAGATTCGTCCCTAGTCATTTACCAATTGCGCGGGGAGTGGGAAACCAGAGACCCGAAGTTGGTCAAATATCACGAATGGATCCAAGAGCTCATCAAAGAGTTCGAAAAGGTCAGCTTCAATTACCTACCCCGAGAAGAAAATCAGATGGCAGATGCATTGGCAACCTTGGCATCCATGTTTAAAACAAACACCGGGGCAGAAATGAAGCCCATTGAGATGCAGACGTTTGAAAAACCTGCTCATTGTTGTAATATACAGGAAGAGATTGACGGAAATCCATGGTACTATGACATCCTGCAATATGTCAAGCTTCAAAAGTATCCAGAAGGGGCAAACGACAATGACAGAAAAAGCGCTCGAAAAAATGGCAACAAAATATATCCTAGATGGGGAAATCCTATATAGGAGAAGTCATGATCAAACATTGCTGAGATGTGTGGATGCCCGAGAGGCGAAGGAAATCTTAGCTGAAGTACATGACGAGATCTGTGGAACGCACGCCAACGGGTTGTCTATAGCCCGAAAAATTATGAGATACGGATATTTCTGGTTTACCATGGAGGGAGATTGCATCGATTACGCCAGAAAATGCCACAAATGCCAAATTTACGCTGACAAGATTCATGCACCCCCATCACCTCTACACACAATGAATTCTCCGTGGCCTTTTGCAGCATGGGGCATGGACGTCATCGGGCAGATCCATCCGAAAGCCTCCAATGGGCACCGTTTCATTTTGGTCGCCATAGACTACTTCACTAAATGGGTAGAGGCAGCGTCTTACGCCAATATCACCAGGACTACAGTTTGTAAGTTCTTAAAGAAGGAAATTATTTGTCGATCACGGATTGCGAGAGGATCATCACCGACAATGCTTCCAATCCCGAACAACAAAATGATAAAGGGCGTGTGCACTCAATTCAAGATAACACACCATAATTCCACAATCTATCGTCCTAAAATGAATGGAGCGAAGGGAAGCGACAAACAAGAACATAAAGAAGATCATAGCGAAAACTACGGATACCTACAGGGATTGGCATGAGAAGTTGCCTTTTGCCCTTTTCGCCTATAGGACGTCCATTCGCACATCAACGGGGGCAACGCCCTACTCCTTGGTGTATGGTACCGGCGCGTACTCCCAATTGAGGTAGAGATTTCGTCCCTCCGGGTCTTAAACGAAGTAAAACTGGAAGAAGCTGAATGGGTGCAGGCCAGATTCGACCAGCTAAATCTCATTGACGAAAAAAGACTAAAAGCCATTTGTCATGGTCAGATGTACCAAAAGCGGATGGTACAGGCTTACAACAAAAAGGTGCGCCCAAGAGAATTCAAAGAAGGGGATCTGGTACTCAAGAGAATCCTCCCTATCCAGAAAGATTCTCGAGGAAAATGGACGCCCAACTGGGAAGGACCGTACGTCATAAAAAAGGCCTTCTCAGGAGGAGCCATGATCCTAACAGAAATGGACGGGAACGAGCTGAAAAATCCCGTAAATTCTGATATCGTCAGGAAATACTATCTCTAAAAAAAAAATTGGAGAGCTCAGGACGAAAACCCGAAACCGGGCGTCTTGAAGCAAAGGAAGGACTCGAGTTGAAAACCCGCAAAGGGCGGCTCGGGTAAGTTGAAAAGTTGAATATCCGAAGAGAAGGGCATCTTCATGAACATTGTGAAGAGAAGGCTTCAGGAAAAAATTCTACGCCGGTTGACAGGGTCATGTATCATTCATATCGAAGATAATGAGGGATCTTGTATTTACATACTTAACTCATGTGGGTCATACCTTTCTTTTCAAGATACCTCGAAGCCCTTAATCGTAATAAAGCCGTGTTTTTTATGCATCCATTCCTGGCCTTCTTGTCAATTTTAGTCAAATAAGATAACATAGGCTTATAATGAAATAAGAGATTTCGGAGCATTACTATGATTTAACCTTGGAAATGCAGATGATCAAAGAAAACGATGTTAACTCCGTCCTTTAGTTCCCTACATAATGGCTGTCGATAGAGAAGGCGGGAAGCTTCAGACAACCTGGTAGAATAACCAATGGCACATGTCATATCTATCCAAGAAAGGCATACGAGATAACAAAAGAGATCTCTTGGGTGAAAACCAGCAGGGCAAAAAAAAAACTCTTTAAAGTGAAAACCTGAAAGGGCGCTTTTAAATTCCAAATCATAATTGGAGAAAAAGAAAGGTTGGAATGGTTGAACCTGACAGTGAGGCGGAGTATCGATGCCCGTAAGAAAGGATAAAGCGAACATCAAGATCAAATAAGGACCAGAACAAGCCCACCAAGATATTGAATCTCATGCATCATGAAGAGTCAGACATCACTAGGATTAGGAGCATGTCAATTCATTCATTTGTCATAGCATTTTGTTTTCGTCTCAGACAGGTATCTGCAGATCCAAAGAGACATCGAAGACCGTCACGGTGTGAATCCCAAATGAGAAGACAATGTTTTTACATACAAAAGACACATCTTTTCAAGCTACAGAGAGAGGTTCTATATAGGAAGAATCCTTCTCTCTGAGGTTTCAGAAGCTGAAATTTCTATATAGGAAGGACTGATGGCTCCAGGGTGAAGACTCGCAGTTCTATATAGGAAGAACTCCCAGTCAAAGCAATTCACCTATGACACAGGGTTATATAGGAAACCTGTTGTGTCGAAAGCAAAGAGTCTTATATAGGAAAGACTCCGAGCTTTATTGTCTTAGAGTAAAAGGTTCTATATAGGAAGAACCTGTAGCTCTGAGATTCCAGATGCCAAAAAGTTCTATATAGGAAGGACTGATGGCTCCAAGGTGAAGACTCGCAGTTCTATATAGGAAGAACTCCCAGTCAAAGCAATTCACCTGTGACACAGGGTTATATAGGAAACCTGTTGTGTCGAAAGCAAAGATTCTTATATAGGAAAGACTCCGAGCTTCATTGTCTTAGAGTGAAAGGTTCTATATAGGGAGAACCTGTAGCTCTGAGATTTCAGACGCCAAAAGTTCTATATAGGAAGGACTGGCGGCTCTAGGGTTTGAAGACTAGCAGTTCTATATAGGAGGAACTCCCAGTCGGAAGAATCCATCAGTAACGCAGAAGGTTTTATATAGGAGAAACCAGCGTTGAAAGCAAAGAGTTCTATATAGGAAGAACTCCAAGCTTTATTGTCTCAAAGTGAAAGGAATGACTCATAATTCGGGATGTCAGAGCGAAGGGTTCTATGTCGAAAAGAGCCTGTAGCTCCAAGATCGGAAGGTGACGAAGCTCTATATAGGAAGAACTTACGAGCCTGAAGACTCAGCCAAGGAAGAGCAGAGATGTCCAAAAGAATTCGTTTTTCCAAAGCTACAAACAGGGAAGTCTGATAAAAATGAGAGCGAAGGGTTCTATGTCGAAAAGAGCCTGTAGCTCCAAGATCAGAAGGTGACGAAGCTCTATATAGGAAGAACTTACGAGCCTGAAGATTCAGCCAAGGAAGAGCGAAGATGTCCAAAAGAATTCATTTTTCCAAAGCTACAAACAGAGAAGTCTGATAAAAATGAGAGCGAAGGGTTCTATGTCGAAAAGAGCCTGTAGCTCCAAGATCGGAAGGTGACGAAGCTCTATATAGGAAGAACTTACGAGCTGGAAGATTCAGCCAAGGAAGAGCGGAGATGTCCAAAAGAATTCGTTTTTCCAAAGCTACAAACAGGGAAGTCTGATAAAAATGAGAGCGAATGGTTCTATGTCGAAAAGAGCCTGTAGCTCCAAGATCGGAAGGTGACGAAGCTCTATATAGGAAGAACTTACGAGCCTGAAGATTCAGCCAAGGAAGAGCGGAGATGTCCAAAAGAATTCGTTTTTCCAAGGCTGCAAACAGGGAAGTCTGATAAAAATGAGTGCTTATGAATCTTTGCTTTGTTTCCCATTCCATAAGAACAAGCAAAGAGGGGCAACTGTAATCACTCATTTTTACTTGTAAATATATTAATATTGCATGTATATTTATTATATGAATGTTACTAATATAAGGTGATGTGTGCATGTATAAGCTATGTATACGTATTAGGGGTGTATGTATGTCACGTATGTATCTAGGGTATAAGCGTATATAGATGTTATGTTAATTATATGTATGATTATACGTACGTATACTAGAATATTATATTAATTAATGATCGTATAATATAAGTATATATTTTCGTATGTATATGTATTGCTGTTATAATTATACTATTATTATTATTGGGCTGACAAAATGAAAAAATTAGATATATTAAACCCAAATAAAAAATTACAGTCCAATTACAAATCCAATTACAAGGCCCGTTTGGCCCAAATCTGAATCCCATTTAATTACAATGTGCAGGTAACTGTGGGCCGTTGGATCAAGATCTGATCCGACGGCCACGATGCGATGGAAGCCAAAAATATCTGCCAGGCGCGTGCTCCACACGTATGGACCGTTCGAGTACCACGCGCGCGTGTGGTCCACGCGCGGACGCTTTAATATCCCACGCGCGCGTAAGATCCACGCGTTCTGAATCCTCGACTGCGGAGCTCCACGTGGCGAAATCTCAAGCCGTCTCATCAGATCGAGGCTTCATCCAGGCCGATCGTTCTTCAAGCCATCTCGACCGTTAGATCAGATCTGATCTAACGGCCAAAAACGCGTCTAGCCTCTGGCAGAATGACCACACCGCCACCGCACCGATATTCAGTCCCTGCGTTCAGATTATGCCAAAGACAACAAGCAAAATGTCAGATCTGAAAATGAAGATGCAACTTGCAACCAAAAACAGAGGCAGTAATATATATGAAACGGGGTTGTTGTAACGGGGATTAGCTAGCGAAAAATTATTAGCAAAAAAATAGCCAGCAAAAATTAGCGAGCGAGCAAAAAAGATTAGCAAAAAACAGAGAGAGTAGTAACAAAAAAAAAGAACAGAGATCTTGTAAAACCAAAAAAACTTGTAACCAGTCGAGATAATCAAAAGGCAGTCCAGTGGTAAATTTTTGTCTCCTTTTTTACTTGTTTTCTTTACATGCATATACGGAAGATTAACAAAAAAAAAAAACAGAAATAAAGAAGTAAAGTAGTCTTACCGGCGTTGTCTGTGGGTCTTCCCTTCCTCTGTGACAAGCCTTTCGGCTTCTACAAGCCAGATCTGGTGAACTAAAGGGAGGGGAAGACCCCTTGTGGTTTCGTTTTGGTCTAAAAAAAATATTTTTGGTTCGTATTTCCTAGATCTAGAGTAAATAAGGGGGTATCCTCTGAATCCAACCTAGGATTCGTATTGAGGACGACAAGGGGGTTGTTTTGGTCTATTTTGGAGGCTCGCCGGCGCCGGTTAGCGGCGGCCGGCCGCCGGATTCTGGGTATTATAAGAACAAATGAGAGAGAATGAAGAACATAAGCAGGGTTACAAAACTGAAAATGAAAGAAATGAGGGGAAATGGGTTTGGTCTAAAAATGGGCTTTTATAGTTATTATTATTTTTGAAATGGGTAAATTACACACTTAATCCCACCGCGTTTTCAATATTTTCATTTTTGTCTTGCCGCATGGTATAATCACAGCCCCAGTCCCCCTGATTTTTCAAAGGATTACAATTTCGTCCCTAAATTACACCGAATCAGTTTCTGAATGGTAAAATTACGTCCTTAACAATCCCGCGTTTTTGGATTTTTCACTTTGGGTCCGCCTTTGGTCTAATTACAATTCTGGTCCTTTTAGGTTTTGTTTGTTTCGCAATTTAGTCCCCAAATTACATATTATTGTTCTTTAATTTACACACTGACTTTTGTTTTTCTTTCATTTTGATCTGTTTTCTTTGTAAATACTAATGTTCGTATTATAATCGTATATGTAGATGTATTCTATTATTTTATTTTATTTTATGTCACTTGTATATGACTCGTATTCTATGTTTACATATATATGTGTATTAAGGTTATAATGATCATGCGTCTTTTATCCGGTTACTCATATTAAGCATGTTATGTTTTTACTGATTCATACATGGTATATTTTGTATTTTATATGTGTGTGCTTTCTTATTTTTTAGGGCTACATGTTAGTATATTTACCCTTTTTATACGATATGTTGAAATATGTTTTATTACTAGTATGCATTTTTTTTAATATTTGTTCGTCTATATATACTTATTCCCGCCTTGATATTTTGACATATTATAATTGTTTTTTATCTATTATTTAGAGTAATATGTATATATATACATGTTTTAGTCTAAAATATCATTCATGTTAAATTAGTATTCTGGTATGCCAATATTTATTATGCTAAATATTTTGCCATGTTTTACGTTTTTGCCACTAAGATTGCATATCAAGATATAACTTGTTCATGCGGAGTCCTTTTATCCGAGCGTAAACGGGGCCAGTATCAAGCGTAGTGATAGTGGTTGGGCGTTTATTCTCGGGTAACGGGACCCTTAAAATATATTCGCAATTATGACCGAATTTTAAAATAATCGTCACTCTAATCCGGAAAATCCAACATTAATAAAGCGGTAATTATTAAAGTACCAATTTTGGGCGGTGTGGGGGTGCTAATCCTTCCCCATCCGTAACCGACTCCCGAACCCTGTCTTTTTGAATCTCTGGTTTTATGGTGTCCGGCCTACCTAAGTGGCCGGTGGCGACTCCATTTTTATAAGGTTTTTGTAAACCCCACGGAATAAATATTTTATATCCAAACACCTTTCAAACACACCTTTCGAAAACCCCATCATTTTTATTTTAGCGATATATGGAAAAAGACCTGCGCTACAATTCTAAAGACTTTCTTCTCATTAAAAACATCTCTGGGTCGTGCTTCAGACCCTTCGGGAGAAATAGCTTTATGCCAAGTTCAGTAAATGTGAATTTTGGCTGTCTGAAGTATCTTTTTCTTGGCCATGTAATCCATTTTGCGGGAATTCAAGTGGAACAAAGAAGATTCAAGCAATCCTTGATTGGACTCCTCCGAAGAGTGTAGGAGAAGTTCGTAGTTTTTTGGGCCTTTCGGGCTATTACTGAAGATTCAATAAGGGATTATCATTGCTTGTAGCACCCTTAACGAAGCTTTTCCGCAAGGATACTTTTTTTTGTGGACTGTTGATCCGCAAAGGAGTTCCGATCAACTCAAGCAAGTCCTCACTCATGCCCCTATCTTGGTACAACCCGATTCGGGCAAAGATTTCACCGTGTATAGTGATGTGTCCCACCTAGGGTTAGGCTGTATTATGATGCAAGAAGGCAAAGTCATAGCTTATGCCTCACGGCAAATCAAGCCTCATGAGCTAAATTACCCGACTCATGATCTAAAACTTGCCGCATTTGTGTTTGCTTTGAAAATTTGGCGACATTATCTATATGGTGAGAAATGTTACCCATGCACTGATCATCAAAGCCTAAAGTACCTCCTAACCCAGAAAGAGTTAAATCTTCGTCAGCGCCAATAGATGGAGCTATTGAAAGATTATGATTTAGTCATTGACTACCATCCCGGTAAAGCCAATGTGGTGGTTGACGCTCTTAGCCTGAAGCCCACTTCTTCTCCGAGATGCTTGAATGCTCACTTTCGACTCAGAAAGCATGGAAAATTTGTTAGCTGAGTTGAGAGTTCACTCCACCATTGTATCTAGAATTAAGACACTCTAAGAAACTGATGAGGAGTTGCAGCCCCTTATTGCTAAGGTCAAGGATAGCTCAGATCATGACTTTACTTCAAATTCTGATGGGTTACTGTGTTTCCGCAACCGCATTTGTGTTCCCAATGATGATGATCTTCGTAACCAAATCCTAAGTGAAGCTCATTCTAGCCCTTTTTCTGTTCACCCTGGAGCTATCAAAATGTACAAAGATCTGAAGAAGATCTATTGGTGGTCTAGTATGAAGAATGAAATCACAGACTACTTAGCTAGGTGTTTGACTTGCCAACGGGTCAAAGCCAAGCACAAGGTATCTATAGGTCTTTTGCAACCCATTGAACTTCCGCAATGGAAATAGAAGCGTATCACAATGGATTTCGTAAGTGGTCTACCTTTGACTCTAAAGAAGAATGATGCCATTTGGGTCATTGTGGACCGAATCACCAAGTCTGCTCACTTCCTTCCAGCAATAATAGATTTTAGCTTGCCTAATCTTGCGGAGTTGTACATCCGTTAAGTTATTCGTTTACACAGAATTCCAGTATCTATCATCTCTGATCGTGACCCACGATTTATGTCTCAGTTTTGGAGGACCTTACACGAAGCCTTAGGAAAGCGAGTGCATCTTAGCACTACTTTCCATCCTCAAACTGATGGCCAATCTAAAAAAGTTATTCAGATTCTGGATGATATGCTCCGAGCCTGTGTCATCGACTTTGAGAATACGTGGGAGAAATCCCTACCCTTGGTCGAGTTCGCTTACAACAACAGTTACCAGGCTTAAATTCAAATGGTTCCATATGAAGCTCTCAATGGAATGAGGTGTAGAACTCCTCTTTATTGGACTGAACTCGGTGGGGGCAAGATGCTAGGTCCTGACTTACTTCGGGAAACCGAAGAAAGGACTACCACTATTCGTGATCTTTGATCGACACAAGTCCTATGTCGATCTAGGCAGAAGAGATATTCAATACGAGGTTGGTGAGAAGGCCATCCTCAAAGTATCTCTATGAAAGAAGATTCTTCGTTTCAGTAAGAAAGGAAATCTGAGTCCCCGCTTTATTGGTCCATTCGAGGTGATTGAAAAGATTGGACTTGTTGCCTACCGACTAGCTCTCCCCGAAGAGTTAAGTCAGATTCACAATGTCTTCCATGTGTCTATGCTACGCAAGCACCGGTCAGATCCTTCCCATGTGATTGAACCGAAATCTATAGAGATTCAATCTAATCTGACGTACGAGGAAGAACCTGTTCAGATCCTCGCACAAGAGACCAAGAGGCTTCGTAACAAAATTGTGCCTTTAGTGAAACTTTTGTGGCGAAATCATTCTGTTGAAGAAGCAACATGGGAACCCTAGGAGACTATACAAAACAGTATCCTCATCTATTCACCTGAAATGAAAATTCGAGGACGAATTTTCTTAAGGGGGAGAGTTGTCACACCCCGAAAATCGGTCTAGTCGGGGTTAAGTTCCAGTGATCGAATATTTTGTACCGGTTAAATAATTAGCACGATCTTGCACCTAATTTGGAGCAATAAAGGTTATTCAGGATAACCGTATTGGTTTATTATTATTATATTTATTAGTAAAAAAAGAATATGGCGTGAGTAGGGGACCCACAGCCAATTCCTTCAAATTGAAGGAATTGTCGTGAATCACCCTACATAAGGGATGATTTGGCACAAAGTGGGGAGGCAAGGTGGAGGTGGACACCACGTGGCTCAAGCCTAAGGGCCATTCCCTTTAGGCATGCCACTACCCTACCTACATGGAGAATGAAGGCAAAAGGGGAAAGTCAGCCTTGAAGTATAAATGGGGAAAATTATGCCCCAAATGTGCAATGGGGGGAGGCAAAAAATAGTGTAAATAGGGGGAATTATCGCGCAAGAAATAAGAGGAAAATTAAGAAACAAACAATCGATTCAGTGATAGGTTGGTAAGCTCGAGTTTTTTGGTTTGATAAATTTGAGGCCTTGCTATCGACTGGCTCAAGGGGTTGATACAGAACAACCGTCATCTCTTTCGAGAGTCAAGAATAAAGGCGTCGTTATCCGAAAGTCTTAAAAACAACGGGTTGTCGAGGTGAGTGTAGTTGTGTCAAGGGATAGGCTCGATACCATCCCATTGCATTATTTTATGATTATGTTTGTATTTGTTTAAGGGTTCCCGTAGAGCAAATATGCTGAATTCGATTGGTAAATCCGATAAGTACTTGCATTGCTTTGATATGTGCAAATATGAGTATGATATGCTACACGTATGTGATATATGAAATTAATATGAAATGTGACATGATATGGAGCTAAGGCTCATTTTGATATTTGATATAACTTAAAAAAATATGGACTATGTGAATTTGTGTAATTATGGACATTGGATACAATTGGCATGCCATAGGATTATTGAGCTCGGTTAAGTAAGGGAAGACTACGGTCCAGGGATACGGCCTATATGTGGGGGAAATAAGGATGGACTGTGTAAGGGATATATCTCCGGAGCTACGGCTCAAGGGCTACAACCCATTCTCCGTTTTATGGGTTGGTGTACAGGGGAATCCGCGTATCCAATGGTACCTAATGTGATATGTGCCTATGAATTGTGCTATGACATTATGATTATGATATGACTATGTGACATGTAATATCAGAATGTGAAAGCATGAGAATATGTGTAATAAGCATGAATTGTGCATAGTATAATATGACTACTTGTATATTTGATTATCATGAATTTCATTGTAAATGTTATAACTACCTCACTAGGCTATGTAGGCCTAACATGTGTGTCTCATGCATTTTCAGGACCTTGATCAATTCTGAGCCTTGATCGTGTTATTGCGCTTGCAAGTCACGTCTCTGCCACATATGTATGTTATCTTTTGCTATAAACTCCTAGCGAAGTGGCATATGGACTAACTTGTTTTCTATAAGCCTTTCTAGATTTATATGATGACTTGGTAAAATGATTTTGTTGTATGCTTAGATTTGGATAGGTTAGAAAGGTTAAAATGTGCCTAAAATGAGCCTAAGGTGAAAACTTGGTAAATAGATTCCGAACGCCCTAAAAATGTGATATACCAGTAGGAACATGATTTGTAAGTGTACTGGTAAAATTTGTTAAGTTTTGGAAATCACCCGATAGGTTAATCCGAATAACAAAATAGTTTTGAACAGTTTACAAAATGGTCACTAAATATTGTATCGTTTAATCAGATAGGTAAATGACCTCCATTAGTAATGAAATTTTACAGGCTAATGATTCGTAAGATTAATTTTAGTACGATAACCTGAATTTCGGCTATGGACGCTTAATTTATTAAATTTATAATTTAGTCCCTAAGGTTAAGAAAAGTTTACAATTGACCCCAACTCTGATTAAGTTTAGTTACCAAAAAAATGGATATGTCCTAAGAATAATCGATTTGAAACTTAGATTAGGTTTTTGAACTCTAAAACTCTTTCTGAACCTTCAATTAATCTTCCGATAACACTATCCGACCTGGATCCCTACTAGACCGGGAAAAGGGTGTTACAGTTAACACTTATAAAGACTGGCATCAGAAGTTACCATTTGCTTTATATGCATTCGAACTACAGTGCAAGCATCCACCGGGGCAACACCATTTTCTTTGGTGTACGGAGTATGAGTAATATTGCCAATTGAGGTAGAGATTTCATCGCTTCGCGTCTTAATGGAGACAAAATTAGAGGAGGCAGAATGGATCCAGGCGAGACATGACCTGTTGAATCTAATTGATGAAAAATTTTTGAAGGCATTGTGTCATGGGAAGATGTACCGAAGAAGGATAATAAGGGCACATGAGAAGAAAGTTCGCCCGAGAGAACTCTAAGAAGGTGATTTGGTGTTGAAGAAGAAATTACCAATCCAAAGTGATTCCCAAGGAAAATGGGCACCAAATTAGGAGGATCCTTACATTGTAACAAAGGTTTCTCAGGTGGGGCATTAATTTTGGCTGAAATGGATGGAGATGAACTTCAAAGCCTGATAAACTCAAAATTAGTCAAAAAGTATTATGTCTGGAGAAGAAAGAAAAAGAAAATGGAAAAAATAAGAAAAAAAATAAAAAAGAAGACAAAAAAGAAAAAAAACGAGAGAAAGGAAGGTTCAAAATGAAAACCTAAAAAGGGCGTTTTTAAACCAAAGGAGGACTTGAGTTTAAAACCCATAAAGGGCGGCTCAGGTAGTTGATATGGCGGGAAATTCTCTCAAAAGCATGGCATAGATATCTTCTCGCATTATCACCATTTTTTAAGTCTGCTCGGCGTGGATAGTATTCAGGACACCTCACCGCGTTTTGATAGAGGCGATTTGGTCATTGATATCTGAATTTTTGTAATTTCTTTTCTGCTTTCCACAACATTAATAAAATTTCATTGACCTTCCTTTCTTTGCTTGGACCCTTTTTCCCGTTTCACATAAGCATATTGCATTGAAATAAGGATTTAAAAGTTTGACATCATTTAAAACATGAAAAAAGATTTTTGAGCATTACTCTGAGATTTGTTTAAAAAGGGTGATGGAATTATGAGGCATTCTGTGGTTAAGTTTTGAACTTGGGGCATGAAAAAGCACATGAAGAATCTCAAAAAAGAGAAAATTTTTGCTGCAAAGATTTTCACGCAAGCAATTCAAAGTTCTCTACGAAGGTAAGAATCAGAGAATTCTTAGGAAGTGTTGAGGGTTTTTAACATTACTTTAAGGCAGCATGTTGCAAAACAAGATGTCTACACGAGATAGTCTGTCTCCTACAACAATGAAAACAATTTTACAGACATTGAAAGAGGTAGCTAGAGATATAAGGTTTTTCACTCAAGTTTCAAGGCCACTTAAGATGGCCTGTCACTGAATATTGATGATATCATAATTTTTCTTCCATGACAATGAGAACAATTTTACAGACATTGGAAGGATAGTAGGATCTTTATTCAAGAAAGCTTGTTACTAAACATTGATGTATCAACTACAATGATAATTTGACAAAGGCTAAAAAGTGTTGAAGAATATGAGGATAAAGTCAGTCATTTCAACCAGGAGTACAAGATAACTGGATTTAATGAGCAAATATGCAAAAGATAAAAAAAACATTTTATAAGGAGGTGCAAAGAATGTGAATAGGCAAGGATTCATTTCTGAGGAATGATCAATGAAGTGTTAAGCAAGAAATTAGTGGAATCATCTAGGATTGGAAGATGGGTTGTTGCTAAACATTGTACAAAGCATTTCGGTGTAGATAAATAAAAAGAATTCATACCGCTTCTTTTGATGGGATGGGCCAGTATAGACACATACCATCTCTTGCCAGAGTTGAGAAAATGTTTGATATGATACAGTCTAATTTTCCTGGAACTTCAAAGTTTTACTTGGCAGAAAATAATGAAACGAATTTTAAAGAAAGGCAAAATAAAAGCAAACATGCATTCATTTGATAGACATCCTTAGGGGCATGCATATCATAGTAGCATCCATTCATTTCGACGAGTTTGGAGCATTAATTATCCATCCAAGCATCAGGAGGATGGAACCCTTTTTCAGTCTGCTTATCTATATGAGCATGAGGAGGGTAGAACCCACTTATCCATCTAAGCATGAGGAGGATAGAACCCTTTTTCAACCAGCTTATCTATCTGAGTATAAGGTGGATGGAACCTTTTTTAGAACCCGCCTATCTATTCGGGCTTGAGGAGTATAGAAACTGCTTATCCATCCAAGCACGAGGAGGATGGAACCTTTTTTCAGTCTGCTTATCTATCCGAGCATGAGGAGGACAGAACCCATTTATCTATTCGATCATAAGGAGAATAAAACCTGCTTATCCATCCAAGCATGAGGAGGATGGAACCCTTTTTTAGTCTGCTTATCTATCCGAGCATGAGGAGGATAGAATCCGCTTATCTATTCGAGCATAACGAGAATAGAACCTGCTTATCCATCCAAGCATGAGGAGGATGGAACCCTTTTTCAACCAGTTTATCCATCCGAGCATCAGAAGGGTGGAACCTTCCTGAACTCACTTATCTATTCGAGCGTAAGGAGAACAGAACTTGCTTATCCATTCGAGCATGAGGAGAACGGAACCCGCCAGTCTGTTTAGGCATTGAGTTTTGACAGGTTTGGTAATTGGTGAAAATCAGTGTTCTTTACTCTATTCTTGTTTCACCGGAATGACCAAGAGGGCCAGCTGTTGTCACTAAATTTTCACTATCGTTTTATGTTGTTTTCATAATTAGTATTATCGTTATGTATTAACGTTATATTGTTAATATGTTAGTTAGTAATATCATTGTTATAGGCTTTTGATTAGTTTTATAGTTAGTATAATAGTTATTGTTAGTATAATTAGTATAGCTGTTAAAACCCAACAAATATATAATAAAAGGTCCATTTAAATTAAAAATAATTACAAGAGTCCATTAAATAAAGCCCATTTGAAATATATACATAATAAGGGCTGGTTCGGCCCGATTCTAATAAAAAGACAGAACCCTAATGTTTTTTCTTTGCTTCTTGCGCAACCGAAGGATAGCCGTTGGATCAAAGACTGATCCAACGGCATAGATCACGCCAGCTGGAGATGAAACAGTGCCGCACCACTTGTGACCATTAGATTAGGTCAATATCCAATGGCCCAGATCGATCTAGAGCGAAGCACGCGGATCACCACTCTCACGTGGCAGCTACGAGCCCAGCCTTCAAGCTTCTTTCGACCGTTCCATCTTCTCTAATAGAATCCGTGTCGTTTTTTCCTTAAACCACTCATCGCCGGCGTCACCAAATACATGCAAAAAGGAAACAAAGATGGTTAAATTCCAAATCTAAAGTAAAGAAAACCAGAGCGAGAAGGATTAAATCCCTAAATTGATGCCATGGCAGAGATCAAGCAATCCGAATCAAATCAGAGACAATCCAGGGAAGAAATTAGGGATTTGTTCTTGTAATCCAAGCATTTCAATAGCTAAATAAACCCTTATTGTAATCCATTTAATAGACACACAATTTATACACAATACACAAGAATCATACATAGTATACACAGAATACATAGCATTCGTACTCAAGGATAGCAAGCAAGTGTCGTAATCAGATTCCCAGTGGAAATAAAGCAAGTTTTTCTGGTAACTTTCTTTTCTATTCATTCTTTTGATTTTAAATTAGAAAAAGGGGTAGGATTTTACCTCTGTTTTGCAAGTTGCCGTTGTGGGTAAGGTTTTGATGTAACTCCGGTGATAAAATACGATTTGGAGCCCGTCGAATTCTGGAAAAATGGGGGTTTATCTGGGAAATTTCACCACCAGCAACGGCGGACGACGTCGGTGGAAGGCAACCAGCACGACGAATGTTCACCGTATTCTTCAGTTCACGAAGAACACGTCAGAGAATTTAAAAAAGAGCTGGTTTGATCCATTTGAGAAAAAAAGAAATAAAATGATTTTGTTTATAACTTTGGTTATATAAACCAACCCGAGACTGACCCGTATCCGGCCTTCAACCCTCGCCTTACTTTGCCAGATCTTATGCCGCAGCTCTTTAGTTTTCAATCTTCTCGATTGTGTCCTTTTTCTTCTAAAGTTACCATTGAATTTCACTCTTCATTCAATTTTAACCTCCACACTTTGCTTTTCTTTCAATTCGGTCCCTAATTCAGATTTTCTTTTTAAAAAATAAAAGCTAATTACCCTTTTTTATTTTTTTAGCAATTATTCAATATTTGTTTTAATTTAAGTAATTTAGTTGTTTCTTTTATGTCTTTTATGTGTACATATTTGTTTGTTAAAACCCTAGGAGTAGGTTCTAAGTAAGCTTAAATTTGGGACATGTGTGTATTAAAATTTCCTTCATAATTTGATAAAACAAATTTAGTTTCATTTGAACCTTAATAGCTAAAATGAATGAAGATATTTTAGGGATTAATCACTAATTAGGTTTTATTTTAAAAAACTATAACACATTTAAATGTTTCTGTTGTTTTGTTAAATAAGTGAAAACATAATAAATGTGGTGTCTTACCAAACGGAAATGACAGGTTAGCGCCAAGAGTGTTGGCAGTGATTGGAGTTCATTTTTCAGGTGGTAAGGTCGTTAAAACATATCTATATTCATAAAATAGACGAATAAATTGAAATTTTTTGAACTTGCAAATTCCAGTTTTAAAAATACTTTTGAAATCAATAAGGTACCAATTTTTGGGCGCTGTGGGGGTGCTAATCCTTCCCCACTCGTAACCGACCCCCGAACCCATTTTTTAGTTTTCGTAGACCAAAAATGTTGTTTTAATAAATAAAATGTTTTATAAAATAACCTCATTTTTTAAAAGTGATCCAATCACATTTTTTTCAAAAAAGATTGGTGACGACTCCGGGTATTTTAGTTTTTTCAAAATGTCGAGCTCGTAAGGGTTGCGACAAAAGGGAAAGGAGCAAAGCAAGTGCAGTCTGGTGGACGTGATCCTCAAACCTCAGCTCAGATGTACCACGTGATCCTCAAACTTCAGCTCGGATGTACCTCGCAACACTAATGCTCCTTCAGTTGGACGTGATCCTCAAACCTCAGCTCAGATATACCACGTTCGAGGTCGAGAATAAGAAAATGATCCTGATGTGATAGCAGGTATGGTGGAATTATGTTTCGAACTCGTTTATGCTTTGTTAGATACAGGCTCCACGCGTTCTTTCATTAGTGAATCATTAATTGAAAAATATGCTCTAGAATCTAAAACAGTTACTTCTGAGATTGTTTTCTACAACTCACTGGGAGATAGTGCATCTATTCGGTCGATCTGTAAAGCTTGTCCTTTGAGGATCCAAGGGATCCCATTTCCAGCTAATTTGACGGCCTTGCCATTTCGTGAGTTCGATCTTATCCTAGGCCTTGATTCGTTAGCTGAACATCAAGCCTGGGTAGACTGCTCAAAGAAAAAGTTATACCTTCGTGGGCTCAGTAAGGAGAGCATAACATGGATGAAAACTGAATCTGAACCTAGTAAGGCTACCTTGTGTGCTATGGAATCCAAAAAAGATCCAAAGTTTGATGATGTACCGGTGGTGAACGAAATTCCTGATATATTTCCTGATGAACTTCTAAGACCCCCTCCAGCCAGGGAAGTGGAATTTGGAATCGAAGTGCAACTGGGGACCACACCCGTCTCCATCACTCCGTACCGAATGGCTCCAGTTGAATTAAAGGAGCTGAAGGTCTAAATTCAAGATCTCTTGGACAAGGGATTTATCTGGCCAAGTTCCTCACCCTAGGGAGCACCAGTTTTGTTTGTCAAAAAGAATAATGGGCAGATGCATATGTGCATTGACTATCATCAGTTGAATAGAGTGGCCATTAAGAATAAGTAAATATTGTCGAGGATCGATGATCTCTTCGATCAGTTGAAGGATGCTTCTCTCTTTTCTAAGATAGACCTGTGATCTGGTGGCGTCCAATCTGGTGGAACGACAATGGGTGCCGAGGCAAGCTTTTTCTTTAGGGTTTCGAATGCTTGGGTGCAAGAATCATCAAAATCGAAGACTTTATCTTGTTCAAGCAAATTACACAAGGGTTTAGTGATTTTAGAAAAATTATGAATGAACCTCCTGTAAAAACCTGCATGTCCGAGAAAACTTCGAATTCCTTTAACCGAACTTGGTGGGGGTAATCTCTCGATCACGTCCACCTTGGCTTTGTCTACTTCAATTCCCTTGGATGAAATCTTGTGGCCGAGCACTATTTCTTCATCTACCATAAATGGCATTTCTCCCAATTGAGGACTAAATCTATTTCTTCGCATCTTGCTAACACCCTCTCTAAATTACCGACACAGCCATCGAAGTCATTACCAAAAACTGAAAAATCATCCATGAAGATCTCAAGGAAGTCTTCGACCATGTCTGAAAAGAGTGCCATCATGCATCTTTGGAAGGTTGCTGGGGCGTTACACAATTCGAACGGCATCCTTCGGAAGGCATAAGTACCGTATGGGCATGTGAAGGTTGTCTTTTCTTGATCTTCTGGTGCTATGGCAATCTGATTGTAACCTGAATAACCATCAAGAAAACAATAAAAGGGTTTACCTGCAAGACGGTCAAGCATTTGATCAATAAAGGGTAATGGGAAGTGATCTTTCCTAGTGGCTTTGTTTAGCTTTCGATAGTCCATATAAACCCTCCAACCGGTCACAGTCCTGGTTGGGATAAGTTCATTATTTTCATTGCTTACCACTGTTATACCTCCATTTTTCGGTACACATTGTACCGGACTTACACACGTACTATCAGAGATAGGGTATATAATGCCGCGTCAAGCCACTTGATGATTTCTTTCATTACAACCCCTTTCATGGCATGATTCAGTCTCCTCTGGGCCTCAATTGAAGGTTTGTGATCATCTTCCAACAAGATCTTGTGCATGCACACCGCCGGCTAATTCCCTTCAAGTCGGCAATTGTCCACCCTATTGCCTTTTTGTGTAGCTTCAACATCTTGATCAGCTTCTTTTCCCTGCTCAGTTGTAACTTAAAAGAAATAATTACAGGCAATGTATTATCGGTCCCTAAGTATACATATTTTAGTTGCTCGACAATTGTTTCAACTCAAGAATTGGTGGATGTTCAATAGAGGGTTTTTCGAGCTTACCTTCCTTACCGAGTAGTCCAGGTGGTTCAAAGTATGTACCTGGTCGATTGGCTAGCCAATTTGCCTCTTCTCGGTTGTTCCTCATCGACCGGTTCTTCATACTCCTCATGTTCCTCTTGGTCGGCAATGTAGTTGCCGAGGCAACTAAATTCCTCATCGGTTAAACTCGTCGTGGCATGAAGAAGTTGGCATTCTTACGGATCATCGGCATGCCTTAGTGTTTGGAACACATTTAGTTTGACTTGTTGGTCATTCACCCTCATTGTGAGTTCTCCCTTTTCAACATCAATCAAGGTTCTCCCTGTTGCTAGAAATGGTCTCCCGAGAATGATGGGTGCATGCTCATCTGCTTCACAATCCAAAACAATAAAGTCAGCGGGAAAAATAAATTTATCAACTTTTACCAGTATGTCCTCGATTTTTCCCTCTGGATGCACATAGGATCTGTCGGCTAGCTGCAGCATGACTGTTGTAGGTCTTGCCTTCCCGATTCCTAGTTTCTGGAAAACTGATTTAGGCATCAAGTTTATGCTAGCCCCAAGGTCGCATAATGCTTTCCCGACATAGTGATTTCCAATGGAACAGGGTATTGTGAAACTTCCGGGATCCTTCAACTTAGGTGGCATACGATTGTGGAACATTGCCATGCATCCCTCTGTCGCGGAAACTGTTTCAAACTCTCCTAGCCTTGTTCTCTTGGACACAATGTCTTTAAGAAACTTGGCATAGTTTGGCATTTGTTCAATTGCTTCCACCAATGGTAAGTTGATGTGGACTTGCTTTAGGATATCAAGAAATTTCTTGAATTGGTATTCTTGCTTTTGTCGCTTCAACCTTTGTGGGAATGGTGGTGGAAGTCGGATATCTTCGATCCTTTCATTGGTTTGAAACCTGATTGACGGCATTGCCGGGACATCTGGAGTTGCCGAGGCATTATCAACTGGGGTTGCCGAGGCATGCTTATCGCAAGTTGCCGAGGCGTCTTTATCGTCGGTTGCCGAGGCATGCTTATTGCCGGTTGCCGCGGCAATTCCTGGTTCAGCATCTGAGGCTTTGCCGCTAGGTTCGACCTGATCTTTTTGTGGAGTTTTGTTTGATGAGCGGGTTTGAGCCTCTCTAAGTTGTTGGCCACTTCTGGTGGTGATTGCCTTACATTGCTCATGGCCAGTTCCTCTTGCGACTTCAGTATCGCTAGGTAAACCTCCTTGTGGTCTAGTATTCATATTTTGAGCAAACTGTCCGACTTGATTTTCCAATGATTTGATTGCCGCCTCTTGGTTTTGCAATCTCATCTCGGTCCTATTAATAAAAGCATCAATTCTTTTTATGAAATTACTATTCTCATCCATATAAGATTCAGTTTTCATCATAAAAGCATTTAGAGAATTTTCCAAAGAACTAGATGTTGTCGGTTGTTGCTGCGGCATCTGTTGCCGTGGCATATTCTGCTGGAATCCCGATGCTTGTGCATTCTGATTGTTCTGGTTTAAAGCATTGTTAGGATTACTCCATGAAAAATTTGGGTGCTTCTTCCAAGCTGGATTGTATGTATTGGACATCACATTGTTGTTTCGATTGTAATTCCCCACATAGAAGCTGGATTCCGAATTCTTGACTTCATGTGTGTTGTTTGGTTTTTGCATGTTCTGGACCATCTTGGTTAAAGCGGCCAATTGTGCCGAAATTGAATCTGATGATCCTAGTTCATGTATTGTGGCTTGGCTTCTAACTCCTCCTCTTCTAGTAGATGGGAATTGATAATCATTCTTGGCCAGCCTGTTTAAAATTTGCATTGCTTCTTCTGGCGACTTATCTAGGAGTATGTCATTTGCCGAGGCATCTAGCATCATCCTTGTTGGTGTATTCACGGCGTTGTAAAACATTGTTACTTGAGTCCACACTGGGAATCCGTGTAGGGGGCATTTGTGTAGAAGTTCTCTATATCGCTCCCAAGCCTCGTACATGGATTCATCATCTGCCTGCCGAAAAGAAGTAATGTCGTTACGAAGCTTATCAGTCAAATTTGTAGGATTAAATCTAGCAAGGAAATCACGACAAAGATCAGTCCAAGATGCTATGGATCCGGCAGGAATGCTATTCAACCATGCTTTCGCCCGATCCCTCAGTGAATAGGGGAATAATCTTAATCGTAGGACATTGGGGGTGACTCCGTGTATCTTGAACGAGTTGCAAATCTCGAGGAAAGATTTTAGATGTTGTCGTGCGTCTTCAGTTGCTGAGCCGCCAAATTGACCTATTGTGTTGATCATATTAAACATTACCTGTTTCAACTCAAAGTGGTCGGCTTCAATTTCAGGTGTGACAACTCCTGGATTAAGTCCATCAAGATCTTCTTCAAGATAGTCTCGAATAGTTCTGTTTCGTGCAAGAATCACTCCTCCTTCTGCTCGAACATCTTGATTCATATTGCCGTCTTGATTTGCCATTGCTTCTCTTATCCTTCGTCTAAGTCTTTGTAAGGCTCGTTCGATTTCTGGATCAAAGGGATATTCTGGTGAAGTCGGTCTCGCCCCTGGTCATATACCAATGCAAAACCAAAGTTTGTTAGCCCTTTGAATTTTAAACAAGAAAAATAAAAAGAAAGTGCAATAAAGTAAAAACAAAGTCGCTATTGCCAATCCCCGGCAACGGCGCCAAAAACTTGTTGCGCGTAATAAGTGCTACGCAAATGTGCAAGTATACACGTCGCAAGTTATAGTATAAAAGATATCGTCTCCACAGGGATTGGTGCAACTTCAAGATTCTAGTCTCTATCACTGTAAAAGTAAAAACACAAATAAAGGATTATAGAAGTTTAACTAATAACTAATCTAGAAAGCAAATAAAGTAAAAGAAAAGATGAGTTCAAATGAGAGAGAGATAGGCCAGGTTATCGTGAGTTGAGGTGTGATAGCCGATTGGATCGTCTTGGTAAAAGAGTGCACGGTCAACTCAGTTGTCGTGGCAACTTGCACAACGGGGTTGCCTTGGCAACTAATCGATGGTTGCCTGGGCAACTAGTTGGGCGTCTGGGCAGCGATCTTCAAGGTTCGACAGAGTGTTCTTCAATGGTTTCTTCCTATCCCTAAGTTGAAACTCTAGCTACTTGTGCATGCCTTGATAATACATCCCTGCGTGAATCAAGGGTGAACAACAACCAATCTTGCGCTCCTCTTAGCCGTTGAAATCCTTAACTTATTCCTAAGCCGGATTAATCTTCACCATCATTAGATTGAATAAAGATCATATTCATTCGTTTCTTGAATCTAACTCTCCCGATATTAGATAAATAGATGAAATCACGAGATCCTCTCCCAATTCACTCGCAAACAATAATAAGAACCAAGAACGAATAAACCTTGTAATAGAAAAGTGCAAACTCTTATTACCTAAACAAAAACCAATAGTTTCTCACAACCACAAAACACAATAGCCATAGCCAAGTAGATTTAGTTCATGGCTAGGTTCCAAAGAAACACAAGATAAACAATCCCTAGCATGAACCCAATCGAACAAGAAAGAAAAGGATGAAGAAGGAGGCTTGTCGAAATCCTCCTTGCCCTAGATGCTTGTCGAAAATTCTCTCCTCTTGCCCTCCTTGGACTTGTCGAAATTCCCCTCTATTGCTCTCCCTCTGGATTGTCAAAATCTCCTTGCTATTTATAGGGCTAGGCCAAAGTCCTTCTTTGAGGAGGAGTTTGAGTTGAAATTAAATTATCTTTAAAGAATATAATTCTTTATTATAATTGTATTCCTACTAGAACTTCTCCTATCTTCTTGGAATTTAATTCTTCTTTAATCTCTGCATGGAAATCAAATTCCTTTGGGTTTGGGCTTTGCTCAACGTCATCTTGGGCTTGTATAGTCATCAATTTCGACATCCCTATTGCATTTTCTCTTTGTCGACAATTGCCATGGCAACTGGCTCGGCGTCTCCTTCATGCATTGCCCTGGCAACTAGCTCAACATATCCTTTATGCATTGCCCTGGCAACTAGCTCGGCATTGCTTTGGCAAGTGATCCTGCACATACACACACAAAGCACACCAAAGCAGCATCTTTTCCACAAAAACTACCAAGTTATGTAATCAAGCTCAACGATGGAAGGAAACATGGATTAATGCATGAATGGCTAACTATGCAACTAATATGAGCCTAAGTCTAACAATAATATGAGTAAAAAGGGTAAGAAAAATAGTACTTTTGAACACTTATCACACGCCCAAACTCGAACTATTGCTTGTCCTCAAGCAATGCAAACCCATAATCACCTGCCAAGACTTCAACTTTCACAAACTTAGCTTTGAACTTGATTTCAATTCTCTGAACCGGGGCACAAAGTATGATTGGCTTTTTATTTTTCGAAAAACTGAGGAGTTACTCGGAATCAAACTATAATGCTTGTGAGTGTGTGCGGAGTTGTGTGCAAGTTGATTTTTTGGATTCTATGCAAACAATAGGTTTTCAAATTACTTTATTGGGTTCTTTTTAACATGTTTTAACTAGAGACAGTTTTGGGCACCTCTAGTGTTTTGTTTTTAGTTTTATTAAGTTAATTTATTTGACTAGAGCCGGTTTCGGGCACCTCTAGAAAATTTTTAACACATCCTAGAGCCAGTTTCGGGCACCTCTAGTGATCAAAATTTTTTTAGCACATGCTAGAGCCAATTTCGGGCACCTCTAACATTCATCCAATTTTTATTCTAATCCCCCAATTTGTTAATTATCAACCTAAGTTTACTAGAATTCCTTAAATCAATCAAACCACAACAGTGTTTCATCAAATTTAGCATCATAGTAAAATTCTAAGTTTTTCCATGGTTATCCTAGAATAAAAATTCTATCAATTAAGTGCATTGGCAAAGTCATCATCGAATATTCATCAAATCTAAGCAATTCTTGTTCCAATTAAAGGCATGGCAAGCAATTTATGTATCCTAAATGTAATAATTAAGATGAATGTAACTAAACATGGTAACTACTAATAACAATCCCCCCCCAAACTCGAGTGAGGCATTGTCCTCAATGCATGCATAAAAATAACGAAAAATAAAAATAAAAATGCATACGAGGACTTACTCCAAGAGTTCGTCATCGTAGATGATTAGTTTCCTTTTGGTCGGTGTCTTGATTCTCTTGCTTGAATGCGATGGTTGTTTTCTTGTTGCCGGGATGTCTTTAGCTTTGGTTGCCGTGGCATCTTCAGGGTTGGTTGCCGTGGCATCAGCTTGTACAGGCACGATGTAGGTTGCCGCGGCATCTTCTTCATTGGTTGTCGGGGCAAGGATCTCGGCAGTAAATTTCCTTAGCATAGTAGTTGTGAGTCTTGTTGTGAAAAAGAAAACAAAGAAAACCTGAAAACTAAAGATAATGAAGAAAAATAAAATATCTCTTAAAAATAAAAATGAAAATAAAAAAGAAAAAGAAAAAGAAAATATTGAAAGGAGAGCATGCTCATGCATCTCCTAAGTTGACCACTTCCTTGTTACGTTCCACATGGGCACCATTGTAGTGCTTCAATCTTTGTCCATTAACTTTGAATTCATGGTTGTCAGAGATGGACTTGATTATCACAGCACCATGGGAGAATGGTTTGACTACTTCGAATGGTCCCGACCATCTTGATTTCAGCTTTCCCGAGAAAAGTTTTAGCCGAGAATTGAATAGGAGAACTAGTTGCCCTGGCGTGAATTGTCGTGGCAATAGTTTCTTGTCGTGCCATCGCTTTGTTTTCTCCTTGTAGATTCGTGCATTGTTATAGGCGAGTGCACGAAATTCTTTTATCTCATTGAGATCCATCAAGCGCTTTTTTTCGGCACTTTCCCAATCCATATTCACGGTCTTAATTACCAGTACGCCTTGTGCTCGATTTCCACCGGTAGATGACATGTTTTACCATAGACAAGTCGGAAGGGGGACATACCTAAGGGTGTTTCGAATGCAGTGCGATATGCCCAAAGTGCGTCATCTAGTCTTAATGACCAATCCTTCCTAGAGGGATTTACAACTTTCTCGAGTATACCCTTCAACTCCCGGTTGGAAATTTCTGCTTGCCCGTTGGTTTGTGGGTGATATGCCGTGGCGATCTTGTGTGATATGCCGAAGCGTTGCAACATCTTGGCAATTAGTCTGTTGTCAAAATGCTTGCCTTCGTCGCTGATAATTGCTCTCAGCATCCCAAACCGTGTAAATATGTTTTTCTGCAAGAATCTTTGTACGGTCTTGGAATCTTTGTTGGGAACTGCAACTGCCTCAACCCATTTAGACACGTAGTCGACGGCAAGTAGAATGTAGAGGTTGCCGAATGAAGATGGGAAAGGTCCCATAAAATCGATCCCCCATACATCAAACAATTCCACCTCGATGATGTTCTAGAGCGGCATCTCATGTCGTCTAGAGATATTGCCCGTCATCTGGCAACGATCACATTGCTTGTAAAAGTCTTGGGCATCTTTGTACAATGTTGGCCAATACAAACCGGATTGCAACACTTTAGCCGCGGTACGAGTTCCTCCAAAATGTCCTCCATAGGGTGAAGAATGGCATTGCCGGAGTACATTCTGTTGCTCTTCTTCAGGGACACATCGGCGTATAACCTGATCTGCACATTGTTTAAACAAAAGAGGCTCGTCCCAAAAGTAATGCTTAACATCATGGCGGAACCGCTTCTTCCCTTGGTGAGTAATGCCATAAGGAAAAATACCACAAACAAGGAAGTTAACTAAATCCGCGTACCAGGGTATTGCCGAGGCATGTGTTGCCGTGGCGACTGCTCCCAAAATTGCCGAGGCGTTGAGGGTTACCGAGGCGTCTAGGGTTGCCGAGGCATCAAGGGTTGCCGAGGCGTCTAAGGTTGCCGAGGCGTCGAGGGTTGCCGAGGCAACTAAAATTTGTTCATCTGGGAATGCATCGCATATCTCTAGATCTGCGTCCTCCTCCCTAGTGCGTTCCAAACGTGATAAGTGATCGGCCACTTGATTTTCTGTTCCTTTCCTGTCCTTAATTTCAATATCAAATTCTTGTAAAAGTAATATCCAACGAATCAAACAAGGTTTAGCATCCTTTTTAGCAAATAAGTATTTGATTGCCGAATGGTCCGTATGAACAATTACCTTTTTACCAATTAAATAGGATCAGAACTTGTCAAATGCGAAAACTACAGCTAGTAACTCTTTCTTCGTTCTTGTGTAATTCACTTGAGCACCATTAAGAGTTTTACTAGCGTAGTATATCACATGGAAGGTCTTACCTGTGCGTTGGCCTAGGACTGCTCCTACCGCGAAATCACTTGTATCACACATGAGCTCAAAAGGTAGCGTCCAATCTGGTGGAACGACAATGGGTGCCGAGGTAAGCTTTTTCTTTAGGGTTTCGAATGCTTGGGTGCAAGAATCATCAAAATCGAAGACTTTATCCTGTTCAAGCAGATTACACAAGGGTTTAGTGATTTTAGAAAAATTATGAATGAACCTCTTGTAAAAACACGCATGTCCGAAAAAACTTCGAATTCCTTTAACCGAACTTGGTGGGGTAATCTCTCGATCACGTCCACCTTGGCTTTGTCTACTTCAATTCCCTTGGATGAAATCTTGTGGCGAGTACTATTTCTTCATCTACCATAAAATGGCATTTCTCCTAATTGAGGACTAAATCCGTTTCTTCGCATCTTGCTAACACCCTCTCTAAATTGCCGACAACCGTCAAAGTCATTACCAAAAACTGAAAAATCATCCATGAAGATTTCAAGGAAGCCTTCGACCATGTCGAAAAGAGTGCCATCATGCATCTTTGGAAGGTTGCCGGGCGTTACACAATCCGAACGGCATCCTTCGGAAGGCATAAGTACCGTATGGGCATGTGAAGGTTGTCTTTTCTTGATCTTCTGGTGCTATGGCAATCTGATTGTAACCTGATTAACCATCAAGAAAACAATAAAAGGGTTTACCTGCAAGACGGTCAAGCATTTGATCAATAAAGGGTAATGGGAAGTGATCTTTCCTAGTGGCTTTGTTTAGCTTTCCATAGTCCATACAAACCCTCCAACCGTCCACAGTCTGGTTGGGATAAGGTCATTATTTTCATTGCTTACCACTGTTATACCTCCCTTTTTCGGTACACATTGTACCGGACTTACCCATGTACTATTAGAGATAGGGTATATAATGCCGGCGTCAAGCCACTTGATGATTTCTTTCATTACAACCCCTTTCATGGCATGATTCAGTCTCCTCTGGGCCTCAATTGAAGGTTTGTGATCATCTTCCAACAAGATCTTCTGCATGCACACTGCTGGGCTAATTCCCTTCAAGTCGGCAATTGTCCACCCTATTGCCTTTTTGTGTAGCTTCAACATCTTGATCAGCTTCTTTTCCTGCTCAGGCTGTAACTTAGAAGAAATAATTACAGGCAATGTATTATCGGTCCCTAAGTAAACATATTTTAGTTGCTCTGACAATTGTTTCAACTCAAGAATTGGTGGATGTTCAATATAGGGTTTTTCGAGCTTACCTTCCTTACCTGAGTAGTCCAGTGGGTCAAAGTCTGGACCTGGTCGATTGGCTAGCCAATTTGCCTCTTCTGGTTGTTCCTCATCGACCGGTTCTTCATACTCCTCATGTTCCTCTTGGTCGGCAATGTAGTTGCCGAGGCAACTAAATTCCTCATCGAAGTTAAACTCTGCTGTGGCATGAAGAAGTTGGCATTCTTCTGGATCATCGACATGCCTTAGTGTTTGGAACACATTTAGTTTGACTTGTTGGTCATTCACCCTCATTGTGAGTTCTCCCTTTTCAACATCAATCAAGGTTCTCCCTGTTGCTAGGAATGGTCTCCCGAGAATGATGGGTGCATGCTCATCTGCTTCACAATCCAAAACAATAAAGTCAGCGGGAAAATAAATTTATCAACTTTTACCAATATGTCCTCGATTTTTCCCTCTGGATGCACATAGGATCTGTCGGCTAGCTGCAGCATGACTGTTGTAGGTCTTGCCTTCCCGATTCCTAGTTTCTGGAAAACCGATTTAGGCATCAAGTTTATGCTAGCCCCAAGGTCGTATAATGCTTTCCCGACATAGTGATTTCCAATGGAACAGGGTATTGTGAAACTTTCGGGATCCTTCAACTTAGGTGGCATACGATTGTGCAACATTGCCATGCATCCCTCTGTCAGCGAATCTGTTTCAAACTCTCCTAGCCTTGTTCTCTTGGACACAATGTCTTTAAGAAACTTGGCATAGTTTGGCATTTGTTCAATTGCTTCCACCAATGGTAAGTTGATGTGGACTTGCTTTAGGATATCAAGAAATTTCTTGAATTGGTATTCTTGCTTTTGTCACTTCAACCTTTGTGGGAATGGTGGTGGAAGTCGGATATCTTCGATCCTTTCATTGGTTTGAAACCTGATTGACGGCATTGCCGGACATCCGGAGTTCTTTGAGGCATTATCAACTGGGGTTGCCGAGGCATGCTTATCGCAAGTTTCCGAGGCGCCTTTATCGTCGGTTGCCGAGGCATGCTTATTGCTGGTTGCCGCGGCAATTCCTGGTTCAGCATCTGAGGCTTTACCGCTAGGTTCGACCTGATCTTTTTGTGGAGTTTTGTTTGATGAGCGGGTTTGAGCCTCTCTAAGTTGTTGGCCACTTCTGGTGGTGATTGCCTTACATTGCTCATGGCCAGTTCCTCTTGCGACTTGATGATCGCTAGGTAAACCTCCTTGTGGTCTAGTATTCAGATTTTGAGCAAACTGTCCGACTTGATTTTCCAATGATTTGATTGCCGCCTCTTGGTTTTGCAATCTCATCTCGGTCCTGTTAATAAAAGCATCAGTTCTTTTTATGAAATTACTATTCTCAACCATATAAAATTCAGTTTTCATCATAAAAGCATTTAGAGAATTTTCCAAAGAACTAGATGTTGTCGGTTGTTGCTTGCACCATCATTCTGCCGTGGCATATTCTCTTTGGAATCCCGATGCTTGTGCATTCTAATTGTTCTGTTTAGAGCATTGTTGGGATTACTCCATGAAACATTTGGGTGCTTCTTCCAAGCTGGATTGTATGTATTGGACATCACATTGTTGTTTCGATTGTAGTTCCCCACATAGAAGCTGGATTCCGAATTCTTGACTTCATGTGCGTTGTTTGGTTTTTGCATGTTCTGGACCATCTTGGTTAAAGCGGCCAATTGCGCCGAAATTGAATCTGATGATCCTAGTTCATGTATTGTGGCTTGGCGTCTAACTCCTCCTCTTCTAGTAGATGGGAATTGATAATTATTCTTGGCCAGCTGTTTAAAATTTGCATTGCTTCTTCCGCGACTTATCTAGGAGTATGCCGTTTGTCGAGGCATCTAACATCATCCTTGTTGGTGTATTCACAACGTTGTAAAACATTGTTACTTGAGTCCACACCGGGAATCCGTGTAGGGGGCATTTGTGTAGAAGTTCTCTATATCGCTCCCAAGCCTCGTACATGGATTCATCATCCTGCTTGCCGAAAAGAAGTAATGTCGTTCTGAAGCTTATCGAGTCAAATTTGTAGGATTAAATCTAGCAAGGAAATCACGACAAAGATCAGTCCAAGATGCTATGGATCCGGCAGGAATGCTATTCAACCATGCTTTCGCCTTATCCCTCAGTGAATAGGGGAATAATCTTAATCGTAGGACATCGGGGGTGACTCCGTGTATCTTGAACGAGTTGCAAATCTCGAGGAAAGATTTTAGATGTTGTCGTGCATCTTGATTCTTTGAGCCGCCAAATTGACCTATTGTGTTGATCATATTAAACATTACCGGTTTCAACTCAAAGTGGTCGGCTTCAATTTCAGGTGCGACAACTCCTGGATTAAGTCCATCAAGATCTTCTTCAAGATAGTCTCGAATAGTTCTGTTTCGTGCAAGAATCACTCCTCCTCCTGCTCGAACATCTTGATTCATATTGCCGTCTTGATTTGCCATTGCTTATTTTATCCTTCGTCTAAGTCTTTGTAAGGTTCATTCGATTTACGGATCAAAGGGATATTACAGTGAAGTCGGTCTCGCCAGTCATATACCAATGTAAAACCAAAGTTTGTTAGCCCTTTGAATTTTAAACAAGAAAAATAAAAGAAAGTGCAAGAAAGTAAAAACAAAGTCGCTATTGCCAATCCCGACAGCGGCGCCAAAAAACTTGTTGCGCGTAATAAGTTTCTACATAAATGTGCAAGTATACACGTCGCAAGTTATAGTATAAAAGATATCGTCTTCCACGAGGATTGATGCTACTTCAAGATTCTAGTCTCTTGCCTTTGTAAAAGTAAAAACACAAATAAAGGATTATAGAAGTTTAACTAATAACTAATCTAGAAAGCAAATAAAGTAAAAGAAAAGATGAGTTCAAATGAGAGAGATAGGCGGGTTATCGTGAGTTGAGGTGTGATAGCCGATTGGATCGTCTTGGTAAAAGTGCACGGGCAACTCGGTTGCCGTGGCAACTTACTGTGAGGTTGCCTTGGCAACTATTTGATGGTTGCTGGGCAACTAGTTGGGCAACTACTTGGGCGTCTTGGCAGCGATCTTCAAGGTTCGGCAGAGTGTTCTTCAATGGTTTCTTCTTATCCCTAAGTCGAAACTCTACCTACTTGTGCATGCCTTGATAATACATCCCTGCGTGAATCAAGGGTGAACAACAACCAATCTTGCGCTCCTCTTAGCCGTTGAAATCCTTAACTTATTCCTAAGCCGGATTAATCTTCACCATCATTAGATTGAATAAAGATCATATTCATTCGTTTCTTGAATCTAACTCTCCCGATATTAGATAAATAGATGAAATCACGAGATCCTCTCCCAATTCACTCGCAAACAATAATAAGAACCAAGAATGAATAAACCTTGAAATAGAAAAGTGCAAACTCTTATTATCTAAACAAAAACCAATAGTTTCTCACAACCACAAAACACAATAACCATAGCCAAGTAGATTTAGTTCATGGCTAGGTTCCAAAGAAACACAAGATAAACAATCCCTAGCATGAACCCAATCGAACAAGAAAGAAAAGGATGGAGAAGGAGGCTTGTCGAAATCCTCCTTGCCCTAGATGCTTGTCGAAAATTCTCTCCTCTTGCCCTCCTTGGACTTGTCGAAATTCCCCTCTATTGCTCTCCCTCTGGATTGTCGAAATCTCCTTGCTATTTATAGGGCTAGGCAAAAGTCTTTCTTTGAGGAGGAGTTTGAGTTGGAATTAAATTATCTTTAAAGAATATAATTGTTTATAATAATTGTATTCCTACTAGAACTTCTCCTATCTTCTTGGAATTTAATTCTTCTTTAATCTCTGCATGGAAATCAAATTCCTTTGGGTTTGGGCTTTGCTCCACGTCATCTTGGGCTTGTATAGTCATCAATTTTGACATCCCTATTGCATTTTCTCTTTGTCGACAATTGCCATGGCAACTGGCTCGGCGTCTCCTTCATGCATTGCCCTGGCAACTAGCTCGGCATTGCTTTGGCAAGTGATCCTTCACATACACACACAAAGCACACCAAAGCAGCATCTTTTCCACAAAAATACCAAGTTATGTAATCAAGCTCAACGATGGAAGGAAACATGGATTAATGCATGAATGGCTAACTATGCAACTAATATAAGCCTAAGTCTAACAATAATATGAGTAAAAAGGGTAAGAAAAATAGTACTTTTGAACACTTATCAGCCATCATTGTGTTTGCCTTGAAGATTTTGAGGCACTACCTTTACGGTGAGAAGTGTTATTTGTACACGGATCACAAAAGTCTGAAATATCTTCTAACTCAGAAAGAGTTGAATCTTCGTCAACTTCGGTGGATGGAGCTTTTGAAAGACTATGATTTGGTTATTGATTACCACTCAGTAAAGTCAATATTGTGGTTGATGCTCTTAGTTGAAAGCCTACTCCCTCTAGGATGGTAAGATATTGGCTCAAGAAGTATGGTAAGATATTGGCTGAATTGAGAGTTCAGTCAACCATTGTCTCTCAAATCAAAGTCCTCTAGGAGTCTGAATAGGAGTTGCGAACTCTTATTGAAAAGATCAAGGACAAACCATATCATGATTTTGCTATGAATTCTGAAGGTCTGTTGCGTTTTTGGAACCGTATATGTGTTCCCGATAATGATGATCTCCAGGATAAAATCCTGAATGAAGCTCATTCGAGTCCCTTTTCTATCCATCTTGGAGCTATTAAGATGTATAAAGACCTGAAATAATTGTACTGGTGTTTCGGCATGAAAAGTGCGATCACGGACTTTGTGGCTAGGTGCTTGACTTGCCAACGGGTTAAAGCTGAACATAAGGTGCCTACTGGTCTTTTGCAACCCATTGAACTTCTATAATGGAAATGGAAATATATTACGATGGACTTCGTAAGTTGCTTACTAGTGACACCGAAGAGGAATGATGATATTTGGGTTATAGTGGACCGATTCACCAAATCTGCTCATTTTATTCAGGTGAGGATGGTCTTCAGTTTGCCTAAGCTTGCTGAGTTGTACATTCGAGAAGTTATTTGTTTACATGGAGTTCCTATGTCCATTATTTCTGATCGTAACCCATGCTTTGCATCTCGGTTTTGGAGGACCCTACAAGAGGCTTTGCGAACCTAAGCACTTTCTATCCTCAGACCGATGGTCAATCCGAAAGGGTTATTCATGAAACCTCACATCTCTCTTTGATTCGTGTGCATAAGTGTTTTGTATCAATCCTGATTCTTCCTTGTAGATTCTGGAAGATATGCTCCGAGCATGTGTTATTGACTTCGGGAATACATGGGAGAAATCCCTGTATTTGGTAGAATTTGCTTATAACAATAGCTACTGTTGCGCGTAATAAGTGCTATGCAAATGTGCAAGTATACACGTCGCAAGTAATAAAGTGATACGATTATCGAGTATCGTCTCGGCGGGAGGATTGGTTTGGGCCACTTTGCTTAAGTTACTTCACTTTGTGAAAATAAAAACACAATTGATAATAGAGGTTTTAATTAATGAGAAAACTAAGAGTAATAAACTAAAAGAATAGATGAAATTAAAATAGAGTAAATAGGCCAGGTTATCGTGAGTTGAGGTGTGATAGCCGATTGGATTGTCTTGGTAAAAGAGTGCAAGGGCAACTCAGTTGTCGTGGCAACTTGCACAGTGGGTTGCCTTGGCAACTAATCGATAGTTGCACAGGCGACTAGCTGGCAACTACTTGGGCGGCTGGGCAGCAACTTCAAGGTTCGGCGGAGCGTTCTTCAATGGTTTCTTCTTATCCCTAAGTCGAAACTCTAGCTACTTGTGCATGCCTTGATAATACATCATTGCGTGAATCAAGGGTGAACAACAACCAATCTTGCGCTCCTATTAGCCGTTGAAATCCTTAACTTATTCCTAAGCCAGATTAATCTTCACCATCAATAGATTGAATAAAGACCATATTCATTCGTTTCTTGAATCTAACTCTCCCGATATTAGATAAATAGATGAAGTCACGAGATCCTCTCCCAATTCACTCGCAAACAAGAATAAGAACCAAGAATGAATAAACCTTGAATAGAAAAATGCAAACTCTTATTACCTAAACAAAATCCAATTGTTTCTCACAACAACAAAACACAATAACCCCAACCAATCAAGTTAGTTTATGTTTGGGTTCAAAAGATATACAAAGAATAATCCCTAAACCATGAATCTAATGGAAGCAAAGAAGAAGAAGAAGAAATCGAACTCTCTCCCCCTTGCTCTCTTGTCGAAATTGATCTCTTCTTGCCCTATGGGGTTGTCAAAATTTCCCCTCCTCTTGCTCCCTTTGGAGTTGACGACAGTGATCTATTTATAGGGCTAGGACAAAGTCCTCCTTTGAGGAGGAAGTTAAGTTGGAATTAAATTATCTTTAAAGAATATAATTCTTTATTATAATTATATTCCTTCTAGAACTTCTCCTATCTTCTTGGAATTTAATTCTTCTTTAACCTCTTCATGGAAATCAAACTCCTTTGGGATTTAGCTTTGCTCCACGTCATCTTGGGCTTGTCTAGTCATCAATTTTGACTACCATATCACCTTATTCTTTGTCGACAATTGCCACAGTAACGGCTCAGCGTTTCCTTCATGCATTGCCACAGCAACTAGCTCGGCATCTCCTTCATGCACTTTGCCACAGCAACTAGTTCTAGCCTTGTTTAGGCAAGTGATTCTGCACACACACAAAAACACACCAAAGCAGCATCTTTTTCCACAAAAATCACCAAGTTATGTAATCAAGCTCAATGGTGGAAAGAAACATGAATTAATGCATGAATAACTAATTATGCAACTAATATGAGCTTAAGTCTAATAATAATATGAGTAAAAAGGATAATAAAAATAGTACTTTTGAACACTTATCACGCCCCCAAACTCGAACTATTGCTTGTCCTCAAGCAATGCAAACTAACAATTACCTGCCAAGACTTTAATCATCAAATACATGCTTCAAACTCGAATTCAAACCTCGGAACTGTGGCACAATGTATGATCACCTTTTAATTTTTCGGATAGCACAAAAATTACCGGGAACAAAACTATAATGCTCGTGACAATGTGTGTGCGTAGTTGTGTACAAGTTGATTTTCAAGATTCTATGTGAACAATAGGCTTTTATTAATTTAATTATCGGGGCATTTATTTTTACTTTCACTAGAGCCAATTTCGGGCACCTCTAGCAAAGTAAGCAATTTCTCATTTTATTTTAGTCTACTAGAGCCAATTTCGGGCACCTCTAGCGATTATTTAATGTGCATTAACTACTAGAGCCAGTTTTGGGCACCTCTAGCAAGAAATTAACTTTTAATTTTCAACTTTAAATTTATCCTATTTTTAAGCAACCTAAGTTCACTAAGTTTCTTTCAATCAACAAGCCACAACCGTGTAAAAAAAATCAGCATCATAGTAAAATTCTAAGTTCTTTTCATGTAATCCTAAAATTAAAGGTTCTTTCAATTAAGTGCAGTGGCAAAAATTCATCATTGGATATTCAACAAGTCTTAAGCAATTAAATTCAATTAAAGGCATGGCAAGTAACATATGCAACCTATATGTGATTGCTAAAGATGAATGCAACTAAACATGAAACTAACTAGAAACCAACACCCCCAAGCTCGAGAGAAGCATTGTCCTCAATGCGTGTAAGAGTGAAACAAAATTTAAAAGAAACTAAATGAAATGAGTTAGTAGGAGAGGTCGTCACCTCGGCGATAAGTTTCCTTTGTGTCGTTTGCTTGATTCATTTTTCAGTCCGATGGTTGAATGCTTGTAGCTGGTACCGCGTGAATAGCATTACTTTGATTTGATCCATGTTTGGGCATCGAAGTTGCCCGACGCGCCATTGTTGTTGCACAGGCATCGCCGATTTTCTATTGTGGTTCTTTGTGGCAAGTAGTCGTGATAAATTTCCTTAGCATGGTGGTTGTGAGTCTTGTTGTGGAAAAAAAACACGGAAACTAAAGATAATGAAGAAAAATAAAATTTCTCGAAAAATTCAAAAATAAATAAAGAGAAAAAAAAATAACCGAAAATAATAGAAAGAAAAAAATAGTTCGAAAAAAATGAAAAAAGAAAAATAAAAGAAAATATCAAAATGAGAGCATGCTCATGCATCTCCTAAGGTGTCAACTTCTTTGTTTTTCGTTCTACATGGGCACCGTTGTAGTGCTTCAATCTCTGTCAGTTAACTTTGAATTCATGTTAAATCGGTAATGGACTTGATTATCACAGCACCATGGGAGAATGGTTTGACAACTTTGAATGGTCCCGACCATCTTGATTTTAGTTTTCCGGGAAAAGTTTTAGTCGAGAATTGAATAAGAGAACTAGTTGCCTGTCATGAATTGTCGCGACAATAGTTTCTTGTCGTGCCATTGCTTTGTTTTCTCCTTGTAGATTTGTGCATTGTTATAGGCGAGTGCACGAAATTCATCTATCTCGTTGAGGTACAACAAACGCTTTTGTCCGCACTTTCTAATCCATATTCACGGTCTTGATTGCCCATTGGTTTGTAGGTGATATTGCCCGTCCTCGCATGATCAAATTGCTTGTAAAACTCTTGGGCATCTTTATGCAGTGTTGGCCAATACAAACCAGTTGAAAAACTTTGGCCTTGATACGAGTTCCTCAAAATGTCCTCTATAGGGTGAAGAATGGCATTGTCGAAGTACATTCTTGTTGCTCCTCTTTAGGGACACATCGGTATATAACCTGATCTGTACATTGTTTAAACAAAAGAGGCTCATCCCAAAAGGTAATGCTTAGCATCATGGCGGAACCGCGAGGGTATTCTTGAGGCATGTCTTTGCCCGTGGCGCCATAAGGTAAAGATTACAAACAAAAATCTAGAGTTGCCGAATCTGCGTCCATGGTTCTTTGAGGCATGCACATCGATGCTTACCCCAGGCTTGCGTGTCCAGTTACCGGCGTCGCGCGTCAAGGCTTTGCCGGCGGCGTTGAGGGTTGCCGGGCATGCGTATCCATTGTTGTCGAGGCGTCAAGGGTTGTCGGCGTCTTGCGTCCAGGTTTGCCGGCGTGCGCGTCAAGAGCTACTACGGCGTCGAGGGTTGCGAGGCATGCGTATCCATGGTTGCTGAGGTGTCAAGGGTTGCGAGGCTTGCATCCATGGTTGCGAGGCAACTAAAAGTTATTCATCCGGGAATGCATCGCATATCTCTAAATCGCGTCCTCCTCCTATTTGTTCTAAACGTGATAAGTGATCGGCCACTTGATTTTCTGTTCCTTTCACGTGCATTGGCCTAGGACTGCTCCTACCGCGAAATCACTTGCATCACATATGAGCTCAAAAGGTAGCGTCAATCTGGTGGAGCGACAATAGGTGCCAATGCAAGCTTTCCTTTAGGGTTTGAATGCTTGGGTGCAAGAATCATCAAAATTGAAGACTTTATCTTGGTGGGGTAATCTCTCGATCCGTCCACCTTGGCTTTGTCTACTTCAATTCCCTTGGATGAAATCTTGTGGCGAGCACTATTCCTTCATCTAACATAAGATGTCACTTCTCCCAATTAAGGACTAAATCGGTTTCTTCAATCTTGCCAACACATTCTCTAAATTGTCGAGGCAAGCTGTTGAAGTCACTACCAAAAATGGAAAAATCATCCATGAAGATCTCAAGGAAGTTTTGACCATGTATGCGAAAAAGTGCCATCATGCATCTTCTAATGTTAGTGCATATCTGAAAAACTTGAGGATGGTCGTTTTGATACTTCTTATAGTCCATCCGCACCCTCCATCGGGTGACAATATTGCCCAAAAAGAGTTTGGCCAATGTGCTTTCCACTACTCCCTTTTGCGTTACCATGGTGGAGGTGTCTTTCTTCTTTGTTAAACATAGTCCATGTATACTCTCCACCTTGCTACTATTCACGAAGGCACAAATATATTAATAGGAAAAATTATATCCATTCTCAACCATTCAATTACCTCATTCTTGTCGACTTCTATCATGGTTGGATGTAGCCTTTGTTGTCGTGGCAATTCTTTGCTCAAGCCAATTGCCGTGGCAATCGATTGCCAAAATTTGTTGTAAGTCAAGGAAGAACCAATTTTATGAAAAGCTTTACGAATCAAACACCGTTTTCTTTTGGCCTCTCAAACATCTCCATCGAGTAGAGATTTGATGGCTTCAAATCTACCAACCTCGGTTCCTCAAGACATACCTGCAATGGGCGAGGTGAGTTTTTTAAAGAATTCAAAGGTTCAACCATTACCTGCTCATATTTTATTGGCAAAGTATTATCATCTCGTTGATCTTGCATGTGGTCGTGTAATTGCCGTGGCAATTGTAGATGAGAGCAATCTACATATTCCTGCTTCAACATCAACGTTGTAACCTTATGGGCATCAGGTTCCTCAGAATTTGTTGTAGTATTATTGTTCTCGGCTTCACTTGTGTTGTCGCGGCATTGCTCTGTTCGGGCTCCTCAATCATTGCCGAGGCAATTTGTTGTTCAGGCTCATCATGTGTTTTGCAGTCTTTTTTATTGGCATCCTCTTGACTTTGAGGTTCTAGTTGTTCCCCACACATCGGAGAGCTTTCTTTGCATTGCTCTTTATCCTCTTGCCTTGGGACGTCAGTATCCCTAGGAATGAATTGTTGGTACATGTTATCCATGACATATGTGGATCTCCCAATTGATCTTGAATCCCCTAAGGTTGCATCCCACTTTGAGCTATCCTCGTATCCATAGATTTTGATAGCTCTCGAATCTCTTCAATTGATCCTTCAAGTCTAGCCAAGGAAGCTAGTAATGTTTCCTCCAAGGAATTGGAATGCTCTTGAAAAGGACTACATTGCCATGGCATATCTGTTGCTTTGCGGCAAAATTGTTATGGTAAAAAAAAAATTTTGAGCTTTTGACCATACCATGAAGAATTTTGCTGCTAGTTCCCTCTATGGTCCTCCATGTGTAGTTATATGCACCGAAAATGTGAGGCAATTTTCAAACACATGATATTCTCCACACATAGCACAAGATTTTCCACGGTATAAGTTCTTTGGGCTTTTCTCGGTTGGTATAGGTAATCATCAAAGGGTGCAAGAAACTCTTGATTGGATTGATTCATATCTTCCAACATCATCTCTCGAATAGATTGGCTTTTATTTCCCGACATGTTGATGTCCCTTAACTTATAGCGCACCTAAATTTTTTTTGATAAAACAAACAAAAAAAAAAAGTTAGTAAAACTAAGAAAAAAATGCAATAACAAAAACAACTAACACCAATTGCCAATCCCGACAGCGGCGCCAAAAACTTGTTGCGTGTAATAAGTGCTACATAAATGTGCAAGTATACACGTCATAAGTAATAAAGTGATACAGTATCGAGTATCGTCTCCACGAGGATTGGTTTGGGCCACTTTCCTTAAGTTTCTGCACCTTTGTGAAAATAAAAACACAATTGATAATAGAGGTTTTAATTAACGAGAAAACTAAGAGCAATAAACTAAAAGAATAGATGAAATTAAAATAGAGTAAATAGGCCAGGTTATCGTAAGTTGAGGTGTGATAGCCGATTGGATCGTCTTGGTAAAAGAGTGCAAGGGCAACTCGGTTGCCGTGGCAACTTGCACAGATGGGGTTGCCTTGGCAACTAATCGATGGTTGCACAGGATACTAGCTGGGCAACTACTTGGACAGCTGGGCAGCAACTTCAAAGGTTCGGCGGAGCGTTCTTCAATGGTTTCTTCTTATCCCTAAGTCGAAACTCTAGCTACTTGTGCATGCCTTGATAATACATCCTGCGTGAATCAAGGGTGAACAACAACCAATCTTGCGCTCCTCTTAGCCGTTGAAATCCTTAACTTATTCCTAAGCGGATTAATCTTCACCATCAATAGATTGAATAAAGACCATATTCATTTGTTTCTTGAATCTAACTCTCGATATTAGATAAATAGATGAAGTCACGAGATCATCTCCCAATTCACTCATAAACAAGAATAAGAACCAAGAATGAATAAACCTTGAATAGAAAAGTGCAAACTCTTATTACCCTAAACAAAATCAATTGTTTCTCACAACAACAAAAAAACAATAACCCCAACCAATCAAGTTAGTTCATGGTTGGGTTCAAAAGATATAAAAGAAATAATCCCCAAACCATGAATCTAATGGAAGCAAATAAGAAGAACAAGAAATTGAACTCTCTCCCCTTGCTCTCTTGTCGAAATTTCTCTTTTCTTGCCCTATGGGTTGTCAAATTTTCCCTCCTCTTGCTCCCTTTGGAGTTGACGACAGTGATCTATTTATAGGGCTAGGTCAAAGTCCTCCTTTGAGGAGGAAGTTTAGTTGGAATTAAATTATCTTTAAAGAATATAATTCTTTATTATAATTATATTCCTTCTAGAACTTCTCTATCTTCTTGGAATTTAATTCTTCTTTAACCTCTTCATGGAAATCAAACTCCTTTGGGATTTAGCTTTGCTCCACGTCATCTTGGGCTTGTTTAGTCATCAATTTCGACTACCATATCACCTTATTCTTTGTCGACAATTGCCACAGCAACTGGCTCAGCGTCTCCTTCATGCATTGCCACAGCAACTAGCTCTGCATCTCCTTCATGCATTGCCACAGCAACTGGTTCTAGCCTTGTTTAGGCAAGTGATTCTGCACACACACAAAAAAACACACCAAAGCAGCATCTTTTTCCACAAAAATCACCAAGTTATGTAATCAAGCTCAGCGGTGTGAGCTTAAGTCTAACAATAATATGAGTAAAAAGGGTAATAAAAATAGTACTTTTGAACACTTATCAGCTACCAAGCCTCAATTCAAATGGCACCCTATGAAGCCCTTTACGGGAAGAGATGTATGACCCTTCTTTATTGGACTAAGCTTGGTGAAGGCAAGGTGTTAGGCCCTGACTTGCTTCGAGAAACCGAAGAAAGGATGACCATTATCCGTGAACGGCTCAAAGCTGCGTTTGACCAGCATAAAGCTTATATTGATCTAAGAAGGAGAGACATTCAGTATGAGGTTGGCAAGAAAGCTTTCCTTAAAGTATCTTCATGGAAGAAGATCTTTCGTTTTGGCAAAAAGGGGAAATTGAGTCCTCGTTTTATTAGACCGTTCGAGGTGATTGAGAAAATTGGACCAATTACTTACCGACTAGCTCTTCCTGAAGAGTTAAGTCGAATTCATAATGTCTTTCACGTATCTATGCTACAAAAGTACCGGTCAGATCATTCTCATGTAATCTAGCTGGAGTTTATGGAAATTCAGCCTAATATGACGTATGAGGAAGAACCTGTGTAGATCCTCGTACGAGAAGTTAAAAGACTTTGTAATAAGTCTATGCCCTTAGTGAAATTCCTTTGGAGAAGTCATTCGATTAAAGAAGCAACGTGGGAACCAGAAGAGACAATGCAGAAACAGTACCCCCATCTGTTCAACTAGAGTGAAAATTTGAGGATGAATTTTTGTAAGGGGGAGAGTTGTCACAACCCAGAAACCGACCTAGTCAGAATAAGGCTCCGGTGACCAGAAATTCTATATCAGATATACTCAAAAGTGTAATTTCATGATCCTTGTACCCAATTTTGCAATCAATGAAAGTTGTAGGGAATTAAATTGATCTATGGACCTCTCTATAAGAAATTGGCTGAAATCTTTGAAAATAAGCCAAGCGCATCGATCACGGTGAGACTAGTATCGATATAGTTTGAACTAGCCATATCGGTACATCGGACGGTATCGTCTATAAGTGCTACATAAATGTGCAAGTATACATGTCGTAAGTAATAAAGTGATACGAGTATAAGTATCGTCTCCACGAGGATTGGTTTGGGCCACTTTGCTTAAGTTCTTGCACTATAAAAAGTAAAAACACAATTGATAATAGGAGTTCTAATTAACGAGTAAACTAAAGCAATAAACTAAAAGAATAGATGAAATCAAAGAGAGAATAGGTCAGGTTATCATGAGTTGAGGTGTGATAGCGATTGGATCGTCTTGGTAAAAAAGAGTGCAAGGGCAACTCGGGTTGCCGTGGCAACTTACTGTGAGGTTGCCTTGGCAACTAATCGATGGTTGCACAGGCGACTAGTTGGGCAACTACTTGGCGTCTGGGCAAGCAACTTCAAGGTTCGCGGAAGCGTTCTTCAATGGTTTCTTCTTATCCTAAGTCGAAACTCTAGCTACTTGTGCATGCCTTGATAATACATCTGCGTGAATCAAGGAATAAAAGCCAATAATGAGTAAACCTTGAATAGAAAAGTGCAAACTCTTATTACCTAAACAAAATCCAATTGTTTCTCACAACAACAAAACATAATAACCCCAACCAATCAAGTTAGTTCATGGTTGGGTTCAAAAGATATACAAAGAATAATCCCCAAACCATGAATCTAATGGAAGCAAAGAAGAAGAAGAAGAAATTGAACTCTCTCCCTTGCTCTCTTGTCAAAAATTCTCTCCTTCTTGCCTTTGGGGTTGTCAAATTTTCCCTCTTCTTGCTCTATGGAGTTGTGAAATCTCCCTCTTATTTATAGGGCTAGGTCAAAGTCCTTCTTTGAGGAGGAAGTTAAGTTGGAATTAAATTATCTTTAAAGAATATAATTCTTTATTATAATTATATTCCTACTAGAACTTCTCCTATCTTCTTAAATTTAATTCTT